>JAGIQG010000003.1:34893896-36255617 GCA_024679065.1 Sphyrna mokarran | reverse complement strand
AAAACAACCTCAAATCCCTCAGCCTCTCTTCATAAGACCTGCCCTCCATACCAGGCAACATCCTGGTAAACCTCCTCTGTACCCTCTCCAATGCCTCCACATCTTTCTTATAATGTGGGGACCAGAACTGTACACAATACTCCAAGTGCGGCCGCACTAGAGTTTTGTACAGTTGCAACATGACGTTGCGGCTCTGAAATTCAATCCCCCTACAATAAAAGCTAAGACTCTGTATGCCTTCTTAACAACCTTATCGACTTGATTGCCACTTTCAGGATCTATGCACATATACACCAAGTCCCTCTGTTCATCACATATTAAGAGTCCTACCATTAGCCCTATACTCTACACACTTGTTTATTCCTGCCAAAGTGCATTACCTCACACTTTTCCACATTAAACTCCATTTGCCACCTCTCGGCCCAGCTCTGCAACTTGTCCAAGTCTCTCTGCAAACTATAACACCCCTCTTCACTATCTATCACTCCTCCGACTTTGGTGTCATCCGCAAATTTACTAATCCATCCTTCATACCCTCATCCAGATCATTTATAAAAATTACAAACAGCAGGGGCCCCAAAACAGATCCCTGAGGTACACCACTTGTAACTGAACTCCATGATGAATAATTTCCATCAACCACCACCCTCTGTCTTCTATCAGCTAGCCAATTCCTGATCCAATTAGCTAAATCACTCTCAATCCCATACATCTGCATTTTCTGCAGAAGCCTTCTATGGGGAACCTTATCAAACGCCTTACTAAAATCCATTTATACCACATCAACTGCCTTACCCCCATCCACCTCTTTGGTCACTTTTTCAAAAAACTCAATAAGGTTAGTAAGGCACGACCTACCCTTCACAAAACCATGCTGACTATCCCCAATCAATTCATTTCTCTCTAAATAACTATAAATCCTATCCCTAATAATTCTTTCCAATACTTTGCCCACAACAGAAGTAAGACTCACTGGTCTATAATTCCCAGGAAAGTCTCTATTCCCCTTCTTGAACAATGGGACCACATTCGCTATCCTCCAGTCTTCCAGCACTATACCCGTAACCAACGACAACCTGAAGATCAGAGCCAGAGGCTCTGCAATCCCTCTCTTGCCTCCCAGAGAATCCTAGGGTAAATCCCGTCCGGCCCAGGGGATTTATCTAACTTCAAACCCTCAAGAATATCTAGCACATCCTCCTTATCTACTTCAATACTTTCCAGTTTACAACCCTGTATCCCAGTCTTCTCCACAACTACATTTACATCTCCCTGCATGAATACTGAAGAGAAATATTTGTTGTTCAAAGAAATAGTGTGTGGAAACATGTGGAACATTTAAGGCAGAGACAAGCAAGTGTTGCTCCAGAAGAGGGGTCAAGTATTGTTGTGCTGATACTGATGGCGCCATTCAATGTAAGTGGAGAAAGGACATTGGCAGCATTGGCATATGAAGAGGGCACTAGCCCAAGCAGTTCATCATTAGCAGGAAGTCCATCCAACTGGAGCAGGAGATTGGTCCAGCAAGAGAGACCTGCCTAGGATTTTCATCATTCTTAATGAGACTGGAAATCACTGCACAGACTGAACTTGTAATGGGCTGTATTTGATGTTCTATCATTTTTGGGTTATTTTTAAAAATAGCTATTTAACTGTTGTTATATGTAATTTGATTCCTAAAGGGAGAAGGATTGTTTTATAGCCCTTTAAGGAGCACCTCCCCAAAAGGGTGATATAACCCACTATCCAATCAGGATTCAAGTAGGGGACTCACTGGGACTTGCCCAGACTTGTTCCAGTCAGTCGGAGGTTTGGTCTTGTGGCATTGTTCTGTAGTATGTACAATTCTGAGTAATAAACATTTGTGAGGCCACTGCTCTTGTTTGCTCAGACCTCTGTGCCCTCATCTTTGGCCCTAAAATCACTAAGGGCCTCTTCCACAAGCCTATCCACTTTGCATTACTGCAAGCACTGTAGTTCATATACACCGACTAGCACACTCCATAATCTGTGCAAACTCTGTGGCATTGGCCAATGTAACATCTATTTCAATCAGCAACTTTTTCTGTCTGGTCAAATTGTTCACCCCATAGATTAATCGCTCTCTGAGCATATTTTGATGCATGATTCCAAAACTGCACTTTTCAACCAGCTGTCACAATCTGGCCACAAACTCTGCAATAGACTCTTCCAGATTCCTGCTAGTTCAATTAAATTTATACTGCTGCATGTTTACAGATGGTTTGGGATGGAGGTTCATAGAAAATGATCTGCAAGCAGGGACAGAATGTAATATAGCAAAATTTGCAGATGATACAAAAATAGGTGAGAAAGTGGGCAGTGAAGAGGATATAAAGATTTTACAGATGGATATAGATAGGCTAGGAGAATAGGCCAGAATCTGGCAGATGGAATTTAATGTAGATAAGTGTGAGGTTATCCATTTTGGCAGAAAAAAATAGAAAGGCAAATTATTATCTAAATGGAAAGCAGATTTAAAATGTGTCCAGGCAGAGGGAATTCTATTTTCGTGAATCGCAGTCAGTATGTCAGTATGCAGGTGCAGCATATAAGAAAAAAACCAAATGAGATGTTGGCATATATTGCAAAGGGACTGGAGTATAAAAATAGAGAAGTGTTATTGCAATTGTATAGGGAGTTCGTGAGACCATATCTGGAGTATTGCATCCAGTTTTGGACTCCTTAGTTGAAGAAGGATGTAGTGGTATTGCAGACAGTTCAGAGGAGATTCACAGATTGATTCTGGAGATGAAAGTGTTGACGTATGAGGGGAGATTAAACAGTTTGGGCTCATATTCACTGGAGTTTAGAACAATGATTGAGCTACATAAAATTTTAAAAGCATGTAATAAAGTAAATGTAGACCAAATATTTCATCTCATGGGGCAATCTAGAACAAGAGGTCACAGGTATAGCTTGAGAGGTAAAAAATTTAAAACTGACATGAAGGGAAACTACTTCTTGCTGAGGGTGGTGGATTTGCTGCCCCATAGCAAGCTGGAGTCTGAATCATTGAATAGTTTCAAAAAGGAAATAGATATATTCCTAATATAAAAATTAATAAAAGGTACATAGGGAACAAGTGGAGAGGAGGGTTTGAGACCAGGGAGAGATTAGCCATGATCTGTTTGAATGGAAGAGTAGGTTCAAGAGGCTGAATTTGCCTAATTCTACTCCTAATTCCTATAGAGTCATGGAGTCATAGAGGTTTGTAGCATGGAAACAGGCCCTTCTGCCCAATTTGTCCATGCCGCCCCTTTTTTTTTTTAAAACCACTAAGCTAGTCCCAATGGCCTGTATTTGGCCCATATCCCTCTATACTTCAGGATAGAGTTTTTTAATCAAGATGAGGCATGAAGTAGTTGATTCAGAGATTAGGGTACTGAATCTTAATAAAAGAAGCTGTGAGAATATAAGGCATGAGCTGGCCTTAGGGAGAGTTTTTAAAGGAATAACAGTGGATAGATAATGAAAAACAGTCAAGGAACACATGGGGGAACTGCAAATATTGTTTATTCCTAGCACAAAAGCAAAATGGGTAAGAGTGCTAATCTATGGCTTACAAAGGAAATTAGAGTCTACAGATTGATCAAGAAAACAATATATATCTAAGGATTTAATCAGTTTAGGATTCTTCAAAGGACAAAAAGGATTGATTAAGAAAGGAAAAAAGTAAGCTTGCAGGAAACAAAGACTGACACCAAGAGTTTCTTTAGATATGTGAAGAGAAAAAGGTTGGTGAAGACAAATGTAGGTACCCTACAGACAGGAATAGGGGAATGTATAATAGGGGAGGTTGGTGAATACAAACGTAGGTCACCTACAGACAAAACAAGGGGATGTATAATGGGGGATAAAGAAACGGCCGAGCAACTGAATACATACTTTGGTTCTGGCTTCACAAAAGAGGACACAAATCAAATGCCAGAAATGTTGGAGAATGCAAGATTTAGTGAGCTGGAAGAACTGAGGGAGACCAATATTAGTACAGAAATTATGCTGGGAAAATTGATGGCATTGAAGGCAGATAACTCCCCAGGGCTGGATAATCTACATTCCAGAATACTTAAGTGGCTCTAGAAATAGTCATCTTCCAGGATTCAATAGACTCTGGAACAGTCCCTGCAGATTGGAGGGTAGATAATGTCATTCAAATATTCAAAAAAGGAGGTAGAAAGGATGCAGGGAATTATTGATCTGCAAGTCTAACATCGGTAGTAGGGAAAATTCTCAAATCCATTATTAAGGACTTTATAGCAGAGCTTTTAGAAAGCAGTGGCAGCATCAGGCAGAGTCAACATAGATTTGTAAAGGGGATATTATGCTCAATGAATCTGTTGGAAATCTTTGAAGATGTAACTAGAAAAGTTGACAAGGGAGAACCAGAAGATGTGGCATATCTGAACTTTCAGACAAAGTCCTGCATAAAAGATTATTGTGCATGGAATCAGGGAAAGTGTACTGAGATAAATAGAAAACTGATTGACAGAGAGAAAACAAAGAGTAGGAATTAATGGGTGATTTTCAAACGAGCAGGCAATATCTAGTGGCGTGCCACAGGAATACAATTGGTTTCAAAAACCTTTTCATATTCTCAGTTCATTAGATATTATGATATGGTCACATTTGTGTTTTCCATTATCCACATGATTCAGTAGATTTTAACTTGTAGACTTTGGCTCATTTTCTTTAAACTTGGAGAAATTTGATGACCTGTAGTTTATCGGACACATTTTGAACACAAACAATTATCAAGATCCTACATTATGAGTATCCTATCTTATTCTCAAAAGGTGTCATTCTTGTAGATACTGGGCAACAGTCATATTCTGTGTCTCTCAACTGAAATAGCTTTTAGGCATTTAATAAAGTTAGAAACGTCCACTTCCTGTTTACTTGGTACGATATTTTTCTCCTGTGTCAAACATTGAAGTAAGGTCAACTTTATTTACCCATGTCACTACACTTTATCTTATCAATTATTCTTGCATTATTCATCCTTCTAAACTCATATGTTCGCCAGCAAGCAAGAAGGGTGAATGTGTGGCAAAGGTATTTAGTTGAACGGTTTTTACAGTTGCATTTGGCCCATCTGAACTGGGAATTTTTGATGCCAACAATAACAAAAGCAGCTCACTTGATTCTTGCATCAGTAAGCATTACATTTATCCAAGCAATTTACTGCTTGAAGTGGATGTACAAGTTAAATCTTTCATTTACATCAATCTTTGCAGTATTGCAAGAGTCATTTGTTGATTTGTACTTGATTTGAAATTGGATAATGAAACCTTGGACAGGTGTCAGATCTCTTGGTGTGACAGCATTTTGGGGATAGTGATCATAAATCTGTCTGCTTTACACTAGCATTGTAGAGAGATAGAATCAGGCAAACTAGGAAAATGTTCATCTGAAGTAAAGGGAATTATGAAGCCATCAGGCAGGAAATTAGAGGCATATAATGGAAGAAGCTTTTCTCAGGGAAATGTATCAAAATAATGTGGCAGATTTTCAAAGAATGTTGTCTGGAGTTCTGCATGACAACGTTCCGATGAGACAGTGCAGTTTTGGTAGGATACAGGAACCGTGGTGCACGAAAGTTGTAATGAATCTAGAAACTGTACAAAAGGGAGCTAGGTAATGTTAGGGATCTAAAGAAGTAAACAACTTTTAGGAAGGAAATTAGGAGAGCCAAAAGGGGCCATGAGAAGGCCTTGGCAGGTAAGATTAAAGAAAACCCTAAGGCGTTCTACAAGTATGTGAAGAGTAAAAGGATGAGATGTGAAAGAATACAACCCATAAAATGTGACGATGAGGAAGTTTGTATAAAACCAGCAGAAATAGCAGAAGTGCTTAATAAATACTTTACTTTGGTAGTCACGGTGGAAAAGGATCTTGATGGTTGTAGTGCAGGCTTGCAGCCGCCTGAAAAGCTTGAGTATGTGGACATTAAGAAAGAGGAGGTGTTGGAGCTATTGAATAGCATCGAGATAGATAAGTCGCTGGGACTGGATGGGATGTACCCCAGGTTACGGTGGGATGTGAGGGAAGTGATTGCAGAACCTCTGGCAATGATTTTTGCATCAATGGAGACAGGAGAGGTTCCAGAGGATTGCGGATGTGGTTGCTAGATTCAAGAAAGGGAATAGAGATAGCCCAGGAAATTATCCATTGGTGAGTCTAACCTCAGTGGTTGGTAAGCTGATGGAGAAGATCCTGAAAGATAGATTTATGAACGTTTAGAGAAGTATAGTATAATCAAAAGGAGTTGGCATGGCTTTGTCAAAGGCAGATCGTACCTTACGAGCCTGGTTGAGTTTTTGAAGGTGTGACTAAACACATTGATGAAGGAACAGCAATAGATGTGGTTTATATGGACTTCAGAAAGGCATGCAAGGCTTATTGAGAAAGTGAGGGGGCATAGGATCCAAGCTTTGTGGATCCGGAACTGGCTTGCCCACAGAATAAGATAGTAAACTCACAAGTTTTAGGGTTTGCTCCTTCATCAGGCGAATGGAGGGTTCTGGCCTTGGACAGAGCATATAATAGCACAGACAGTTTACAGATTACTAATTGGTTGGAGGTGTTATGGATAGTTTGGAGGGATATCAGAAATTACAGCGAGACACAGATAGGATGCAAGACTGGGCGGAGAAGTGGCAAATGGACTTCAACCTGGATAAGTGTGTGGTGGTTCATTTCAGCAGGGCAGATGGGATGACAAAATATAATATTAAGGATAAGACTCTTAGCAGTGTGGCAGATCACCTGTTGTGCAGCTAGAGCAGCACAGCGGGCTGAGAGAAATGCCCCCTATATTTTTCTTTTAAAATATGGAAAGACATTGCATTATCTGGACACTTGGACATGGAGTTTTTATTTAAAGAAGGATCCCAATTTCACCTTTGGATTGGGAGCAGCCTGCCTTTTTCTAAGGAATCAATTGACCAGTGTGGTACATAGAACATAGAACACTACAGCACAAACACGCCCTTCGGCCCACAAGTTGTGCCGAACATATCAAAACCTACCCAGCCATAGACCTATCTATAACCCCCAATCCCATTGGATCCCATATACTCATCCAGAAGTCTTTTAAAAGACCCCAGCGGGTTCGCCTCGACCACCACCGACGGCAGCCGATTCCATTCACTCACCACCCTCTGAGTGAAAAACTTTCCCCTAGCATCCCCTCTGTACTTGCTTCCCTGCACCTTAAATCTGTGCCCTCTCGTCGCGACCATTTCAGCCCTGGGAAATAGTCTCTGAGAGTCACCCTATCTATTCCTCTCAACATCTTGTAAACCTCTATCAGGTCGCCTCTCAACCTTCGTCTCTCCAGGGAGAACAGTCCCAGCTCCCTCAACCTGTCTTCATAAGGCATGCTCCCAATCCAGGCAACATCCTTGTAAATCTCCTCTGCACCCTTTCAATAGCTTCCACGTCCTTCCTACAGTGAGGCGACCAGAACTGCGCACAGTACTCCAAGTGTGGTCTGACAAGGGTCCTATAAAGCTGCAGCATTACTTCCTGACTCCTGAACTCAATCCCTCGATGAATGAAGGCCAGTACACCGTAAGCTTTCTTAACCACATCCTCCACCTGGGAGGCTGATTTGAGAGTCTTATGGACCCAGACCCCAAGATCCCTCTGCTCTTCCACACAGCTAAGACTCCTACTTTTGATAGTGTACTCATTCATCCCGTTGGATCTGCCAAAATGGACCACAACACATTTATCCGCGTTGAAGTCCATCTGCCACTTCTCCGCCCAGTCTTGCATCCTGTCGATGTCATGCTGCAACTTCTGACATCCCTCCAGACCATCCACAACACCACCGACCTTCGTGTCATCGGCGAACTTACTCACCCATCCCTCCACTTCCTCATCCAGGTCATTTATGAAAATGACAAACAGCAAGGGTCCTAGAACAGATCCCTGGGGCACTCCACTGGTGACCGACCTCCATGCAGAAAAAGAGCCATCCACAACCACCCTCTGCTTTCTGCAGGCAAGCCAGTTCTGGATCCACAAGGCCAAAGCCCCTTGGATCCCACGCCCTCTCACCTTCTCAAGAAGTCTTGCATGGGGGACCTTGTCAAATGCCTTGCTGAAGTCCATGTACACCACGTCCACTGCTCTTCCTTTGTCAATGCGTTCAGTCACATTTTGGAAGAACTCAATTAAGCTCATAAGGCACGACCTGCCTTTTACAAAACCATGCTGACTATTTCTAATCAACCTAAACTTCTCCAAATGCTCACAAATCTTGTCCCTCAGAAGCCTCTCCATCAGCTTACCAACCACTGAGGTCAGACTCACCAGTCGGTAATTTCCAGGACTATCCCTGTTCCCTTTCTTGAAAATAGGGACCACATCCGCAATCCTCCAATCCTCCGGAACCTCTCCCGTCTCCATCGATGACGCAAAGATCATCGCCAGGGGCTCTGCAATGACATCCCTCACCTTCCACAATAACCTGGGGTACATCCCATCTGGTCCCGGAGACTTGTCTATCTTGATAGCATTTAGAAGTTCTAACACATCCGCTTCCTTAATATCTACATACTCACTCTTTTCAGTCTGCGCAAACTTGTAGTGCATCCTCCCAGATCACTTTCCACTGTGAATACTGAGGCAAAGTACTCATTAAGCACCTCTGCCATTTCTTCCGGTTCCATACAGACTTTTCCCCTTCACCTTTTATAGGTCCTATCCCTTCTCTTCTCATCCTTTTACTTTTCACATATTTGTAGAAGGCCTTGAGATTCTCCTTAATCCTACCAGCCAAGGCCTTCTCATGACCCCTTCTGGCTCTCCTAATTTCCTTTTTAAGCTCTCTTCTATAAGCTTATACTTCTCTAGATCCCCAACATCTCCTAGCTCTTTGAACCTTTTATACACCTTTCTTTTCTTCCTGACTATGTTCACCACAGTCTTCGTGCACCACGGTTCCCGCGTCCTACCAAAACCTTCTTGTCTCACCGGAACGTTGTCGTGCAAAGCTCCAGACAAGCATTCCTTGAATATCTGCCACCTTCCTTCTGTGCTTTTCCCCAATAATACCTCCTTCCAGTTTATTCACCCCAACATCTGCCTGATGTCTTCATATTTCCCCTTATTCCAGACAAACACCTTCCTAGCCTGCCTGATCCTATCCTTTTCCAATGCAAGGGTGAAGGAAATAGAATTATGATCCCCATCCCCAAGATGCTCTCCTACCGAGAGATCCATCACCTGTCCTGGTTCATTAGCTAGTACCAGGTCCAGTACAGCCTCTCCCCTCGTAGGCTTGTCCACGTGCTGTGTCAGGAAACCCTCCTGAACACACCTAACAAACTTCTCCCCATCCAAACCCCTTACCCTTGGGATATTCCAGTCGATGTTTGGGAAATTGAAGTCTCCCATCACAACAACTCTGTTATTTCTACATCTCTTCAGTATCTGTTTCCCTATCTGCACCTCAACTTCCCTGTCACTATTGGGCGGCCTATAGAATACACCCAGCAACATCACCGACCCTTTGCTATTCCTAACTTCCACCCACAGAGACTCCGTAGACATTCCCTCCTCGGTATCCACCTTCTCTGCAGCCATGACACTGTCCCTGATCAACAGTGCCACTCCACCACCTCTTTTGCCTCACTCCCTGTCCTTCCTGAAGGATCTGAATCCCGGGACCTGTAGTACCCAGTCCTGTCCCTGAGACATCCAAGTCTCTGTAATGGCCACCACATCACAATCCCAAGCAGCAATCCATGCCCTAAGTTCATCCACCTTATTTACTACACTCCTGGCATTAAAATAGACACACCTCAGTCCCTCAGACTGGACATTTCCCTTCTCCCCCACTCGTCTAACCTGCCTCTCATCCTGCCTCGAGTCCTTCCCTACCTGGGAGTTAACTTCTATAAGCCTTATACTTCTCTAGATCCCCAACATCTAGCTAACTTCCTTGCTCCCAGTCTCCACATCACTATTCCCTCCCCCTAACCTTTCTAGTTTAAAGTCCCCCCAGTAGCCCTAGCCAGTCTTCCCGCCAAGATATTAGTCCCCCTGGGATTCAGGTGCCACCCATCTTTGCTGTACAGGTCACACCTGCCCCTAAAGAGGTCCCAATGATCCAGGAACCGGAATCCCTGCCCCCTGCTCCAGTCCCTCAGCCACGTATTCAACCTCCATCTCATACTATTCCTGCTCTGCCTATGTCAGTAGTACCTATATGTACTACAACTTCCAGTTCCTCACCCTCCCCTTTCAGGATGTCCAGGATGCGTCCAGAGACATCCCGAATCCCAGCTCCAGGGAGACATACCACCATCCGCGACTCCCGTCTGCGTCCACAGAAACGCCTGTCCGCCCCCCTCACTAAGGAGTCCCCTATAAGCACTGCCTTTTTGCTCTGTTTAGACCCGTTCTCAGGCATCCCCATAAGGATTCTGTTTGAAAAAATATCAGTGATTCTGAATTGTCCCACACAAGCCTGTGGGCTGGTCTTAACAACCCTGCTGCCCTGATCGGTGCCTCCAACTGCACGTGTTCACAAAAGAAGTGTGATAGAATGCTGCTCCCCTACCACATTGCACCAAGCCAGGATAATGCCTCCCCCTAGTCCCCACAGACATTGCCCCACTTCCACAACATTACTGAGCCCCTTATTCCCTCCACCTGCCCGCCACCCACACCAATCACAGCCCCGTTGTGCCTCCTCCACCGCCCCACCACCACCACCACCACCACCACCACCACCACCACCAACAATCTCAGGCAGAGTGTCAGCAGATACCACCTTCCCCCTCACTCATCATAGGCAGAGTGATTCACTCTACCCCCTCCACCCTATAGATATCAGGTGGCGTGATCCCCCTCACCCCAGACCCTCCCACACAAAGCCTCCATCTCTTCCAGACTCTAATGGCTGTGTGACACCTCCCTCTCTCTCCCCTGTCCCCCCAATCATTGAGATACTAACCCATCACCCATCTCCCCCTACCATCATCACATCTGCAAGTGCTCACTTGCCTTCCCCTCAATACTAACAAGCAAACTGCATGCAACTTGCTGGAATGCTCTGCCAAACCAAAAGATAGTGACACGTTGGTGAGTCCAGCTAGTGTTGGGGCTTCTGGCTCACTCCCTGGTGAGCACAACACATCTGCTAACGTACATTGGTTAGAGAAAGGAATGTCTGAGGCCTCTGTCATGCAGGGGCCTGCCAGAGGTGAAGATTCAGTTGGTCCTAGGCTACATGCCTGCTTTCTGAGATCACTTCTCCCTCAGCTGCTAGAGGTTCAGCAGCAGAGCCAGGGAATGCAGGAGAGGCTGACGGCTGCACTGGACTGACCGTGAGGCTCCTGGAAGAAGCCCCAAAGCTTTCAGGTGGACCAGCTATTGCCTGTTTTGTGTGCTTCCCAGGTCAACAAGGTGGCACCTGCAGTGGAAAGCCTGGGGCACGGGATCCTCACTATGAGTGGCAGGTTCCAAGTGACGGCCAAGTCACAGCAGGCCACAGCTGGGGGACTGAACAGGCTTCTCGAGATACTGTGGCTCATGCATGAGAGGCTCAAGAGCTTATAGGAGACCCAGCGGGACAGCACTGAGACACACTGGCCTACAGCAGCAGCCCTTGAGAATATGGCCCAGTCTTGAAGGGTCATGGCTGAAGGGTTGCAAAGTGCAGCCCAGTCTCAGAGGGCCATGGCTGAGGGGCTGCAGAGCGTGGCCCAGTCAGAAAGGGCACTTGCTGTGGCTACTGAGAGGTCGCACCCTACTCAACTGGCTATCACAGAGGGCTCAGCCACCATGGATAGGACGCAGGTGGCCAGGACTGACAGTGCCAGGTGGCACCAGGGCTTCTGGAGCTCACTGCAGAAGCACTAGTGTCCCATGGAGTGACCTAAATGCCCGCAGGAACCCCAAAGAAGGAGGAAAGGCTTGAATCCATGTCGGGGCCTTCCAGCTGAGATACTGTGGCTGTGGCTACAACTTCTGACCCTCCCTTTCCTGACATCAGGGCATCTCAAGGGCAACGGGATGAAGAGGGCACCATGGAAACATCCCAGACACCTGGAAGCAGGCCAGGGCCATCAAGGTCATGGTCTCCAGAAGACACCTGCCACGGGCATCAGAGGCCATGGGACGAGATAGGCAGCTGGTCCCTTCCACTACCACAATGTGGGAAAAGATCAGGGGGCTGTATTGGAGAGCCCCGTCTGATCGGTTCAGGCACCGGAAATGCATTTTGAAGAGTCCAATGACCTCTCCACTATCAGGCGGGTGGCTACGTGGGCTTCATTATAACGGGTCTGCTCCTTAGATACAGGTCTCTGCACAGGCATCATCAGCCATGTCCAAAGTGGGTAATCCATACACCCAGGAGCCAACCTCGCAGCTGAGGCTTCTCTTTGAATGCTTCAGGGATGTTTGAGCTCCTGACAATGAAGCTGTCCCCCACACTCCCAGTTTCCCACTGCCACATGCTCCCCACAATCACAGCCCCGTAGCTCCCCCAGCCACATGCTCCCCACAGTCATGGCCTCCCCAATTCCCTCAGCCACATGCTCCCCACAGTCACAGCCCACCCCCAGTTCCCCTGCTACATGCTCCTCACAATCGCAGCTTCTTGCAAAGTTGAGAGGCTGCAGCAATGCAATCTGCAAGGGCTTTGTGCACATCCTTCAGCTGGAAGTGAACTGAGTACACTAGGACTCAACAGCACCACAAGACCTGAGGCCAGTGCTAAGGTGCGGGTCCATGCCGCAAGTTGGACTTTAGAGACTCTGCAGAGCAACAGTCTCCCACCATCCCTCCCACACACTCGCAGAGCCAGCACCGACCCAACATAGAAAATGTCCACAACAAGAGGACACCCATGAGCAGCAGAGAGCCATCAGATGCCATGCACTTACCTCCTCACTAACCCTCACTGATGGAGCTCCCGAATCAGACTTTACTGAGCATGTCTGATTCACGCCGATTTCAGATTGACAAACCTGGTGGTAAAGGGGGAAGTGCTGGTAAATTTGGGCGTGCAGCCAATTAATTCAATTTAAATGTATTCAGATACGTTTAAATTGCTGTTGTGCAGGTCTCAGGCACAATCCCGATCATGGCCATTTTTGGCATTGGTGAAGGGGAAGTGAGTGCGGAGGTGGTCACAGATCGCAATACTTGCCTCATGCCTTACTTTACCATGTTTCCGCACCCGAAAACAAGTGCAACTTGATGGTAAAATCTGGCCCTATAGGCTCTTATGTTTTAAATTCTAAAATTCTGGGTGGGAATATGAGAATTAGTCTCAGCAATAGTTATTGAATTAGAACCATTTCACAGAGGTTTACGTTGTAGAGAATGAGATCTCTTTCGTACAGGCTAGTTCCACTTGTCCTTCTATTCTTCCTACGAGAGTTTGCTTCTGGCTGGGAGCATGTCTGAATCCATGGGGAAAAGGGATCATTACACTCATCCAGAAGCGAAGGGGGAAAGGGAAGAAATTCGAAATTGGCCATCCGTTTCACTGTGAATGTGAGTATAGAATTCTGTCCAAGGTCATCACCAACCGCGTCAGGTCTGCTCTGGAGTTGGTGATCCACCCTGACCAACTCTGCTCTCTTCCAGGCAGGAGATCTCTGGTAGCCTCACATGATTCAGGGGTACAGTTGCCAATGTACAAAACAGAGGTGTGTTACCTGCCTCATTAGCTTGGACCAGGAGAAGGCCTTTGATAGATTATCACAGACTTACATGATGGATGTGCTCTCCAAATTGGGGTTTGGGAAGGGAATCCCAAATTGAGTCCAACTGCTCTACACCCATGAAGTTGAGTTAATAAAGTTTTCTTAATTTGATAAATTAGATCTGGAGTCAGGCAGGGCTGCTTTCTCCCTTCCGGCCTATTTGTGTGTTGTATAATTCATCAGGAAGATTCAGGCGTAAGAAGGGTGATGTTCCCAGGAAGTGGAGGCACTCAGGTTGAAGTTTCCCTGTATATGGACGATGTCTCACAACACCAGGTGAAAGTTCAACAGGTTTATCTGATAGTAAATGCCACAAGCTTTTGGAACGCAGTTCCTTCATCAGGTGAGTGGAAAGTTCTGATTAGAAACAGGCATATAAAAGGCACACACAGTTTATAGAATACAGATTAGAATGTGATCTTTACAGCTAATCTGCTATTCAAGTCTTCAAAGTGCAGACAATGTAAGTGGAGATAGATTAAGAACAGGTTAAAGAGATGTGTATAGTCTCCATACAGGACAGTAAGAGAGAGGTTGCAAGTTCAGGCAAGTCATGGGGATTATAGATAGTGTGACATGAACCCAAGATCCCGGTTGAGGCCATCCTCATGTGTGCGGAACTTGGCTCAGTGACTGTGAGCTGTCATGTATCGTGAAGGCCACCTTGGAGAACTTTCAGAGGCTGAATGCTCGTGACTACTGTAGTGTTCGCCAACAGGAAGCAAACAGTCTTTCCTGATGATTGTCGAGCAGTGTTCATTATCTGTTGTCGTAGCACCTGCAGTAGTCTCCCCAATGTACCATGCTTCAAGACATCCTTTCCTGCAGTGTCTTAGGTAGATAGTGCCAGCCGAGTTGCAAGAGTATGTGCCGTGTACCTGGTGGATAGTGTTCTCATGTGAAATGATGGCATCCATGTTGATGATCCAGCATGTCTTGCAGAGATTGCTGTGGCAGGGTTGTGTGGTGTTGTGGTCACTGTTCTCCTGAAGGCTGGATAGTTTGCTGTGGACAATGGGCTGTTTGAGGTTTTGCTGTTGTTTGAAGCAAGAAGTGGGGGTGTGGGGATGACCTTGGCGAGATGTTTGTCTTCATCAATGACACGTTGTAGACTCCAGAGAAGATGTCTTAGCTTCTCTGCTCTGGGGAAATACTGGACAATGAAGGGTACTCTGTCCACTGTGTACCGTGTTTGTCTTCTGAGGAGGTCGGTGTGGATTTTCACTGTGGCGCGTCGGAACTGTCAATCAATGAATCAAGCGTCATATCTTATCTTATGAAGGCATCTCTCAGCGTCTGGAGGTGTCTGTTGCAATCCTCCTCATCTGAGCAGATCCTGTGTATATGGAGGACATGTCTGTAGGGGATGGCTTCTTTAACATATTTAGGGTGAAAGCTGGAGAAGTTGAGCATTGTGAGGTTATCTCCACATCATGACTACCATCGACACTGCAAACTGCTGGCTCCAAGTGGAGAGGATCTCCAAGAAGATCACGTATATCGACACAGACATCAAGTTTTCACAAAGATGCAGGAAAGCAGATAAGATACTAAAAGGACTACAGATCATGAGCCCACTCAGGTCAACCTATAACACAGACTATGCTAACGCACCTCTCTCACACTCCTCAACCACCTCACACACCAGCTCTACAGCAAACCCACATCCTGGAAACTAGAATAGAATACATATTCTCAACATGCGCTCAGGACACAGACCAGCTGCAAAACTCTGCCAAGCAGATGAGACAATACACAACACACACACACACACACACTTTGTGCCACCTCACACCCAGGACTCCACAAGCATTGTCCTTTCCTAGTCTCTACACAATCCATTTCCAAACAAAAACATTTAGAAGAGGCAGTGGCTGTCCAATAAGAGCCACATTGATGTCCATTGGCAATGCATGCCCATCTGGCTCAATGAGACCGCAAATGCCAACCTACTGTGAAATCACTGGTACTCACGTGTTGCGAGCACTGATCCTTTCTCTACCTTTTGACCCTGATTCTGATGTATTGGTTAGGATTCTCACCTCCTTCTAACTGGATCTCGTTGTCTAGCCCATCTGGCCTGTGGAGGAACATGTGGCTGGCACAGCTGCTGCTGTTGTTGATTTGATTGCTTTTCTTATCCTCTATTTGAAGTCTATGTTAAACTGTGTGTAAACTGCTCCCACGCTGCAGTGAAGGCTTGCAAGAAGTTAGCATTCACTCATCAAGAAGAGAAAGCACACTTTCGGAAAAAGTGCTATGATCAACAGTCTCCCCTCTCAAAATGATGTGAACTCTTCTTTCACTGACCAAAGATTCCCCAGCTTGGATGGCACAGTGGCACAGTGGTTAGCATTGCTGCCTCACAATGCCAGAGACTCGAGGTCAATCCCAGCCTTGGGTTATTATCTGTGTGGAGTTTGCACATTCTCCTCGTGTCTGGGTGGGTTTTTTCCAGGTGCTCCGGTTTCCTGTCAAAGTCCAAAGGTTTGTGAGTTGGGTTATTGGCTGAGGTAATTGGCCCTTAGTGTCATTGGGCACTAGCTAGGTATATACATGTGATTGTGGGGATAGGGCCTTGATGGGATTGTTGTCAGTGCAGGCTCAATGGGCTGAATGGCGTCCTTCTGCACTGTAGGGTTTCTATGGATTCAGTTTTATTGAATCTTAAAATAGATCCAGTGTAAAAGGAGGACCCTTTGCCAAACGTGACCATGCTGGTTTTCTGCAACAGCATCCCATTCTCCCACCTATTCCCCATAGTCGTGCAAATGTTTTGTGTCACAAAATATTCCACAAGCACTCCCTCCTGTGCATTTGCCTGGTTGACCTTGGTGAGTTGTTGATAGTTCAGGAAATCCATGTGCTGGCTGTTAAAGCCAGAACGCTGGGTTAAAAAAGGAACGCATTACTTATTTGCATATTACAATTACTGACCCAAAAGTTCCCGAGGGAACTCTCCTGGATGAAACATGGAGGTGAGTGCAATGATGTGGATGTTCCAACCTAGTATCACTTTTGGGGGATTTAAATCCCTGCAGGCACTCAAACCCCATGGTGGTTACAATTCTTCCCAGAATCTTAAATCCCTAAGGAAAAGTCTCCCCCCACCGGCCCCAACCCTCCAGTCTTAGTTCAGTGGGATCTTTTTCATAGAATCCCTAATGCAGAAGGAGGCCATTTGGCCCATCGAGCCTGCACCAACAACAATCTCACCCAGGCCCTTTCCTCGCAACCCCACATATTTACCTTTCTAATCCTCCGACACCTTAGGGGAAATTCAGCATGGCCAATCCATCTAATCCACATATCTTTGGACTGAGAGGAAACTGGAGGAAATTGGAGAACATGCAAACTATGCTCAGTCAGTGGCCCAAGCCGGGAATTAAATCCAGGTCCCTGACACTGTGAGATAGCAGTGCTTACCACTGTGCCATCGTGCCACTCTTATAAAATACTTTTATTCACTTCTCACTCCTTCAGCTCCGAGTCTTCCAAGTCTCTTGATATCCTTAGCAACTCTATCAAACTTCCTCCTCCAACACTAAACTGGCACGTGACAGTGAAAAATAAATTTACTCAGGGAATGAGATTGTAGGGGTTGTGCTAGAACATGTGGAAGGATTTTGGTTCAGGGATTCATGGTTGGGCTTGACATTCATATATTCTCACTCTTTATTTTCCTCCTCCTCGGAATCTTCATCCCCATAGCCCATGAGGAAAACTCTTTGCCTTTCCTGGTCTTTTTACTCATCTTCCTCCTCTTTTCCTCATCTGTCCTCAGACACCCCTCAACAATCTTAGATAGACGAGCATAACCCCTAAAGAATTGAGGATTCCAAAATGGGTAGGAGGTATGTGGCTGTTTACTGTTTCATCTGAATGCCACAGTGGCTGGGTAGGTATTCAGTACTGACCTGACATTGCACTAATGACCTTACCAACCTCCACAACTACAGCAAAGTGCCTTACTGGAAGCTGTATGACCTGCTTTGCCTGGAGTACATGTATGAGTTTCTTATTGGCACACATACCTTCTCCGGTCAGTTGTCGCTTCTGAACATTATATACAAGTTTCACCTGTAGAGAGATAGAGTAAATTAGATTAAAGTTATCAATTGAACCAGACAGCTGCCACAAGAGCTTAGGGAGAATCACCCAATTGAACTGGAAGAAGAGGTTTTAATGATATATACCTACGCGGGTGCAGTGAAGGAGGTTACACAGTGCAGGATTTTCATTCTTTTCCTTAATCAAAGTACAACATGAAGGTTAGTTCATAGAAATCATAGAAACCTTACAGTGTAGAAGGAGGCCATTCAGCCTATTGAGTCTGCATTGACAACAAATCCATCTAGGCCCTATCCTCATAACTCCACATATATTTACCCTGCTAATCCCTCTAACCTATGCCTCTCCAGACACCAAGGAGAAATTTAGCATGGCCAATGCTCCTAATTCACACATCTTTGGACTGTGGGAGGAAACTGGAGCACCCGGAGAAAACGCATACTGACATGGGGAGAACATGCAAACCCCACACAGACAGAGACCTAAGCCAGGAATCCAACCCTGGTCCCTGGTGCTGTGAGGCAGCAGTGCTAACAATGGCCCACTGTTGTACTCATCTTAATTTTAGAAGTTGGTGAGTGTGCTCTTCTCAGGAAAGAGAAAAGGGATTAGCTGGTTTCTTATCTTGCCTATCCTGGTCAGATTACTTTATTTATGTTGGAACATTCCTGCTTTTCTGTTGGTGGGTGAATTGGCACCCATTGCCATTTTTGCATTGTCACAGGAGTTTTTAATCACAGCTCAGAATCAGAGTCATGAGGTTTACAGCATGGAAACCCACCTTTTGGCCCAACTTGTCCATGCCGCTCTTTCTTTTTAAACCTTGAAGCTAGCCCCAATTGCCCACATTTGGTCCATATCCTATAGAATCATAGAAAATTACAGCTCAGAAACAGGCCTTTTGGCCCTTCTTGTCTGTACCGAACCATTTTTTGCCTATTCCCACTGACCTGCACTTGAACTATATCCCTCCACCCTCTCTTATCCATGAACACGTCCAAGATTTTCTTAAATGTTAAAAGTGACCCCGCATTTACCACCTTATCTGGTAGCTCATTCCACAGTCTCTACACGAAGAAGCCCCTCCATCCCGGCCAAATATTCTCTTTAAACTTTTCTTCTTTCACCCGTAACCCATGCCCTCTGTTTTTTTTTCTTCTCTGCCCTCAGTGCATTCACTTTATCTGTACCCATCAAAATCATATACACTTCTATCAAACCTCATTCTTCTACGTTCCAAGGAATAAAATCTAATCCCAGCCTTGGGTTATTATCTGTGTGGAGTTTGCACATTCTCCTCGTGTCTGGGTGGGTTTTTTCCGGGTGCTCCGGTTTCCTGTCAAAGTCCAAAGGTTTGTGAGTTGGATTATTGGCTGAGGTAATTGGCCCTTAGTGTCATTGGGCACTAGCTAGGTATATATATGTGATTGTGGGGATAGGGCAATCTCTCTCTGTAACTCAGTTTCTCGAACTCAGCAACATCCTCTGAACTTTCTGTGCACTCTTTCAACCTTATTTACATCCTTCCTGTAACTCGGTGATCAAAACTATACGCAATATTCTAAATTCGGCCTCACCAATACTTTATATAACCTGACCATAACATCCAACTTCTATACTTGATACTCCGATTTATAAAAGCCAATATACCAAAAGCACTCTTTATGACCCTATCCACCTGTGACGTCACTTTTAGGGAATTCTGTACCTATATTCCCAGATCCCTCTCTTCAACTGCATTCTTCAGAGTTCTACCATTTAGCCTGTACATTCTACTTTGATTTGTCTTACTAAAGTGCAGTATCTCACATTTGTCTGTGTTAAATTTCATTTGCCATTTTTCAGCCCATTTTTCTGGTTGGCCCAAATCCCTCTGCAACTTTGAAAACCTTCCTCACTGTCCACTACACCTCCAATCTTTATATCATCAGTAAATTTGCTGATCTAATTTATCACATTATCATCCAGATCCCCATATAGATATAGATGACAAACAACAATGGACCCAACACTGATCCCTGCAGCACTCCACTAGTCACAGGTCTCCACCCAGAGAAGCAATCCTCCACAACTACTCTCTGGCTTCTTCCATTGAGCCAGTGTCTAATCCAATTTGCAACCTCTCCATCTATACCTAGTGACTGAACCTTCCTAACTAACTTTTTCCATGAGGCACCTTGTCAAAGGCCTTGCTGAAAGCCAGGTAGACAATATCCACCATCTTCTCTTCATCCATTTTCCTGGTGATCTCCTTGAAAAGCTCTAATAGATTGGTCTAACATGACCTACCATGCACAAAGCCATGTTGACTCTCCCTAATAAGTCCCTGTCTATCCAAATATTTGTAGATCCTATTCCTTATCACATCTTCCAACAACTTGCCAACCACCAACATCAAACTTATTGGCCAGTAATTTCCCAGATTTCTTTTGGAACCTTTTTTAAACAATGGAACAGCATGAGCCACCCTCCAATCATCCGGCACCTCTCCCGTGAATATTGACGTTTTAAATATGTCTGCCAGGATCCCTGCAAGTTCAACACTAGCCTCCCTCAAGGTCTGTGGGAATACCCTGCCTGGTCCTTGGGATTTATACACTTTGATTTGCCTCAAGACAGCAAGCACCACCTCCTCCTTAATCTGTACAGGTTCCATGACCTCCCTACCTATTTGCCCTATTTCCATAGACTCCATGCCCATTTCCTCAGTAAATACCCATCTCTACTCATCTTACCCATGTAACTGTCTAAATGCTTTTGAAAGATAAAATTGTACCTGCCTCTCTACTACTATCTCTGGCAGCTTGTTCCAGACACTCACTATCTGCTGTATGAAAAAATTGTGCCTCTGGACACTTTTGTATCTCTCTCTCTCACCTTAAACCTTTGCCTTCTAGTTTTAGATTCCTACCTTCGGGAAATGATATTAACTATCTAGCTGATCTATGCTTTCTTTATTTTATAGACCTCTAAAAGATCACGTTTCAGCCTTCTACACACCAGAGAAAAATGTCCCAGTCTATCCAGCTTCTCCTTATAACTCAAGTCCTGATAGCATCCTAGTAAATCTTTCCTGCACTCTTTCTAGTTTAATAGTATCCTTTTTAAAAAAGGGTGACCAGAATTACACAGTATTCCAAATGGTGGCCTTACCAATGTCTTGTACAACTTCAGCAAGACATCCCAACTCCTGTATTCAATGTTCTGACCAATGAAATTAAGAATGCCGCCTTCAACATTCCGTCCACCTGTGACTCCACTTTCAAGGAGCTATGACATGTACCCCGAGGTCTCTTTGTTCTGTAACTCTCACCAAAGCCCTACCATTAACTAAGCTTCTTTCATTGAAGGCCCATTAGCCATGTTTATCTTTTTCCTTAGTCACCTTGAGGGGACTTTAGTGGTCAGTCTCACATAAACTAGAAGTGTTTCCTTTGAGTTCCCTTGTTTCCTCTTGTCCTTTTTTTGCGTGTTCATCTGAGATCAGCCAGTGAAAGACTTTCATGAAAGGTGATACAACATCACAAATGACTCCTGTATAGAGGATCAAAGTTCATATAGGACATAGAACATAGAACATTACAGCACAGAACAGGCCCTTCGGCCTTCCATGTTGCGCCGACCAATATAAAAAGCAATGCCCCTCCAAACTAAACCATTCCCTTCTCTTCAATATACTTATCAACTAACCTCTTAAACGCCACCAAACTTGGCGCATCTACAACTGCTGCAGGCAGGGCATTCCACTCCCGAACCACCCTTTGGGTAAAGAACCTACCTCTGATATCCGTCCTATAACTATCACCCCTTAATTTAAAGCTGTGTCCCCTCGTGCTAGCTTTCTCCATCCTAGGAAAAAGGCTATCACTGTCCACCCTATCTAAACCTCTAATCATCTTATATGTTTCGATTAGGTCCCCTCTTAGCCGCCTCCTTTCTAACGAAAACAACCTCAAATCCCTCAGCCTCTCTTCATAAGACCTGCCCTCCATACCAGGCAACATCCTGGTAAACCTCCTCTGTACCCTCTCCAATGCCTCCACATCTTTCTTATAATGCGGGGACCAGAACTGCACACAATACTCCAAGTGCGGCCGCACTAGAGTTTTGTACAGTTGCAACATGACGTTGCGGCTCCGAAATTCAATCCCCCTACCAATAAAAGCTAAGACTCCATATGCCTTCTTAACAACCTTCTCGACTTGACTGCCTACTTTCAGGGATCTATTCACATACACACCAAGATCCCTCTGTTCATCTAGACTACTAAGAATCCTACCATTTGCCCTATACTCTACACATTTATTATTTCTGCCATAGTGCATTACCTCACACTTTTCCACATTAAACTCCATTTGCCACCTCTCGGCCCAGCTCTGCAACTTGTCCAAGTCTCTCTGCAAACTATAACACCCCTCTTCACTATCTACCACTCACCGACTTTAGTGTCATCCGCAAACTTACTAATCCATCCTTCAATACCCTCATCCAGATCATTTATAAAAATTACAAACAGCAGGGCCCCCAAAACAGACCGCTGAGGTACACCACTTGTCACCGAACTCCAAGATGAATATCTCCCATCAACCACCACCCTCTGTCTTCTATCTGCTAGCCAATTCCTAACCCAATTAGCTAAATCACCCTCTATCTATTTTTTGAAAAAGTGACTAAAGAGGTGGATGGGGGTAAGGTGGTTGATGTGGTATATATGGACTTTAGTAAGGCGTTCGATAAAGTGGCCCATGGAAGACTTCTGCAGAAAATGCAGATGTATGGGATAGAGGGTGATTTAGCTAATTGGATTAGGAATTGGCTAGCAGATAGAAGACAGAGGTGGTGGTTGATGGGAGATATTCATCGTGGAGTTCGGTTACAAGTGGTGTACCTCAGGGGTCTGTTTTGGGGCCCCTGCTGTTTGTAATTTTTATAAATGATCTGGATGAGGGTATTGAAGGATGGATTAGTAAATTTGCAGATGACACTAAAGTCGGTGGAGTGGTAGATAGTGTAGAGGGGTGTTATAGTTTGCAGAGGGACTTGGACAAGTTGCAGAGCTGGGCCGAGAGGTGGCAAATGGAGTTTAATGTGGAAAGTGTGAGGTAATGCACTATGGCAGAAATAATAAATGTGTAGAGTATAGGGCTAATGGTAGGATTCTTAGTAGTCTAGATGAACAGAGGGATCTTGGTGTGTATGTGCATAGATCCCTGAAAGTAGGCAGTCAAGTCGAGAAGGTTGTTAAGAAGGCATATGGAGTCTTAGCTTTTATTGGTAGGGGGATTGAATTTCGGAGCCGCAACGTCATGTTGCAACTGTACAAAACTCTAGTGCGGCCGCACTTGGAGTATTGTGCGCAGTTCTGGTCCCCGCATTATAAGAAAGATGTGGAGGCATTGGAGAGGGTACAGAGGAGGTTTACCAGGATGTTGCCTGGTATGGAGGGCAGGTCTTATGAAGAGAGGCTGAGGGATTTGAGGTTGTTTTCGTTAGAAAGGAGGCGGCTAAGAGGGGACCTAATCGAAACATATAAGATGATTAGAGGTTTAGATAGGGTGGACAGTGATAGCCTTTTCCTAGGATGGAGAAAGCTAGCACGAGGGGACACAGCTTTAAATTAAGGGGTGATAGTTATAGGACGGATATCAGAGGTAGTTTCTTTACCCAAAGGGTGGTTCGGGAGTGGAATGCCCTGCCTGCAGCAGTTGTAGATGCACCAAGTTTGGTGGCGTTTAAGAGGTTAGTTGATAAGTATATTGAAGAGAAGGGAATGGTTTAGTTTGGAGGGGCATTGCTTTTTATATTGGTCGGCGCAACATGGAAGGCCGAAGGGCCTGTTCTGTGCTGTAATATTCTATGTTCTATGTAATACTTTGCCCACGACAGAAGTAAGACTCACTGGCCTATAATTCCCTGGAAGGTCTCTCTTCCCCTTCTTGAACAATGGGACCACATTCGCTATCCTCCAGTCCTCCGGAACCACACCCGTAACCAACGACGGCCTGAAGATCAGAGCCAGAGGCTCTGCAATCTCCTCTCTTGCTTCCCAGAGAATCCTAGGGTAAATCCCGTCCGGCCCAGGGGACTTATCCAACTTCAAACCCTCGAGAATATCTAGCACATCCTCCCTATCTACTTCAATACTTTCCAGTTTGCAACCCTGTACCTCAGTGTTCTCCATAACTACATTTACATCACCCTGCGTGAATACCGAAGAGAAATATTTATTCAGTGCCTCTCCAATCTCTTCAGGCTCCACGCACAACTTCCCACTGCTGTCTATGACTGGCCCTAATGTTGTCCTAACCAATCTTCTATTCTTAACATATCTAAAGAAAGCTTTAGGATTCTCCTTAATCCTATCAGCCAAAGTCTTCTCATGTCCTCTCTTAGCTCTCCTCAATTCACTCTTTAGCTCTCTCCTGGCTAATCTATAGCTATCCATTGCACTAACCGAGCCTTCAAGCCTCATCCTGACATAAGCCTCCTTTTTCCTTTTAACCAGCAAATCAACTTTTTTCGTACACCAAGGTTCTCTTACTCGACCATTTCCTCCTTGCCTGACAGGGACATACTTATCAAGGACTCGCAGCAGCTGCTCCTTGAATAAGCTCCACATTCCAGATGTTCCCAGTCCCTGTAGTTTCCTAGTCCAATCTATGCACCCTAATTCTCTCCTGATGGCCTCATAATTACCCTTCCCCCAGCTATAACTACTGCCCCCAGCTTCATGCCTATCCCTATCCATCACTAAGGTGAACGTAACCGAATTGTGGTCACTATCACCAAAATGTTCACTAACTTCCAAGCCTAACACCTGGTCTGGCTCATTGCCCAGCACCAAATCCAATGTAGCCTCACCTCTAGTTGGCCTATCCACATACTGAGTCAAAAAACCTTCCTGCACACTTTGTACGAAAACTGACCCCTCTAACGAGCTAGAGCGTGTTATAGGGTGGTGCGGTGCCACAATAATTGGCATTGCTGCCTCACAGCTCCAGGGACCCAAGGTTTGATTCCAGCCTCAGGTTACTGTCTGTGTAGAGATTGCAAGTTCTCCCTATATCGATGAGGGTTTCTTCCAGTTACTACCTGATAGTGATCTTACAGCTCCAGATACTTTTCTACTTATCCATAATTAAATTCTTCAATTAAAAAAAAGCGACTTTTTAAAAGCTGCATCTTCCATTTTACTCAATTTTTTCAGTGGTTGCATGAATGAGCTGCTTTGTAAAATTCTGGTGAATTCATCTTTGCAGAGCATTAATAAATATAATTATAGATCTTAGATCCTAGAACACTACAGTGCAGAAAGAGGCCCTTTGACCCATTGAGTCTGCACTGAGCACCATCTCACCCAGGCCTGACCCCCATATTCCTATATACTTTACCCACTAATCCTTCTAACCTAAGCATCCTAGTACACTAAGGGGGAATTTTAAAATGACCAATCAACCTAATCTGCACATCTTTGGACTGTGGGAGGAAACCAGAGCACCCAGAGGAAACCCACACAGACACAAGGCGAATGTGCAAACTCCTCACAGACAGTGACCCAAGCCAGGAATCAAACCTAGGCCCCTGGAGCTGTGAAGCAGCAATGCTAACCAGTGTGCTGCCGTGCCACCCACATTATTTATTCAGAAAATTCAGAGTAGCTCATCACATGGAATCTTGGAGTTATTGTAATTAATTTATGGCCAGTGTAAACACGAAAAACACACATTAAAAAAAATCCCAGACCCGATATGAGGAAACATTCAACACAGGGAATATATGCAGCCACAAGGCAATGAAGTGATCTGGCAACTTTGAAAGTATTGTAAGATCATAAGAAGTAGGTGCAAGAGAAGGTCATACATGCCCTCAAACTTTTCTCTGCTTTTCAAAAAAAAGTCATGGCTAACCTTTTACCTCAACACCAATTTCCTGCTTTGTTGCCATAACCTGTGGATTTCCTCATCAAAAGGACTCCCGTACAGTGGGCCAGAGTTCACAGTGGCGAAGTGGTTAGTAGTGCTTCTCACATCTCCAGGGACCCAGCATTTGACTCTGTTCTCGGGTGACTGCGTGGAGTTTGCAAGTTCTCCCCGTGTCTACGTAAGTTTCCTCCAGGTGCTCCAGTTTCCTCCCACAGTCCAAAGATGCTAAATGCCAATTCCCTATTAGTGTCAGGGGGATTGTCAGAATAAATGCATGAAGTTGTAGGGATAGCACCGTGACTGTTGAAGCGTAAGTTTGATGGGCCAAATAGCCGCCTTCTGTACTGTTGTGATTCTATGATATCGTGCAAACTTGATTTCAATAATAGCTGAGTATTATTAGATCAGATTTAAGAAACGTATTCACCAGTCACGGTTAGAGGTATAAATTATAGTCATTAGCAGAGTTCACCTCCATTCTAATAGGATTCTATAAGTTTAACTATTATCTGACAATTATTTCCCTAGCTTGTATTTTATTATGGAAAAATCTGGTCACTTATTCACGATTAGATTCTAACTTATAGGAAATTACTTTCCACTGTTAGGGTCATAGCATCATTTTGAGTCCTGGTTAAACAAACAGTAAGTAGGACATGTTATCCTTGTGTTAATGTTATACTTCTGTTAATACAAATGACCATAAAATAATATCTTATGATCTTTATACAGTTTATTACTGCATAAAGTTACACAGTTATACAGTACTGTATTGTTTTACAACTTGATTCTTATATGTTGTTTTATGATGAATATAGAAGGTAGCTGAACTAGATAAACACACAATTGTGTTGTAAATGTTGGAAGGGATATATCAGCTTAATCTTCCTTCTCATAAAAATATGAAATACTCAAAATATCCTAGATCTGTTCACTTTGTTCTTCTTCCCACATGTTTTGATTAAGGCCATCCACCAAAATTGGACAAAATAAAGCAGGAGATCCCATTATAGTTCTGAATTAAGAGAGAGCAGAATTACAGGTTTGATAATAGTTACTACAAATGAACCAGCTAACGTGTTTAAAGGAAGAACATTTAAAACAATAAGCTTGTCAGCGGTGAAAAGCACTGGGTGATATGCAGAGATTGTTCACTCATGCTGCAAAATAAAGGATGAGAAAATAGCTAAGAAACAGAAGGCAAAATGGAATATGAAATGGAAAAATATGTAGGAAAGGAACAGTAAGCAATAACTCCACTGATATTTGGGGCAGCAGACATTTCAAAGAAAAGGTGAGATAGTGATTCAATGATAGGTCAAGTTCATTGGCAAAGCGATAATTCAATCTATACTTCCTTTCCGAGTATGCAATGACAATTTAAAAATATATAAGAGGGGAATGGTAGCACAGTGGTTAGCACTGCTGCCTCATAGCTCCAGAGATCGATAGCTGACTTGGGTCTCTGTGGAGTTTGCACGTTCTCTCTGTGTCTGGGTGGGTTTCCTCCCTGTGTTCCAGTTTCCTCCTACAGTCCAAAGATGTCCGGGTTAGGTTGACTGGCCATGCTGAATTGCCCATAGTGTCACAGACTGTGTAGGTTAGAGGGATTAGTGGGGTAAATGTGTGGGGCTAAGCCCTGGGGTAAGATTGTCATTGGTTTAGACTCAATGGGCCAAAGGGCTTCCTTCTGCATTGTATGATAAGAAAGTGAGGCAGAATTAATTGAGTAACAAAGCAGTACATTATTACTAAAAAGATATAGCAGAGTTCAAATACTGTTATCCAATACAGCTCATTCACCTGTGTGCCGTACAATTATAAACCTAGAATGAGCATAATATAAACAATCATTTCTTTTTTCAATTGATTTTTTTAAAATATACTCTTCAAAGGACCTTGTACACAGGATATTGTCGCAATATTTTGCTTTGGTGTCACTGAGCAAAATGTGGTTGGTTATCTGTGTGGCAAATGGACAGCAAGTCAGTAAAATTGTTACACGACTTATTTTGCTGATTTTAACTTACATAATTAGTTTTTGAAAGCCACATACATTGGAATATTATTACCTATTGGCTGATTGGTCTGTTTCATTCAAAGTTTTGCTTCCATTAGATCTACAGCTCCCATTTTCAAGTTGCTTAAATAAAATCACCAACTCAGGAAGTTTAGCCTGGTTTTAATCCTGGGGCGGAAGGTGACTCAGCAAAGTACACCCGCAGTACAATGCACGTTAGATACTCAGCAGCCAGTGGGAAACCAGTGAAATGTAATAAAAATAAATATTGTTGCTAATAATAGAAAATAATAATTGGCAAAAAATAACAGAGAAACATAAACCTATTTAAAAAAGAGATCAGGATTTCCCAATGTCTAGTTTTGCCCAGACCTGAGGGAATGCCACAACACTTACATTAATGGGAGAAAGAAAATAGTTGAGAACGAGGAAAAAGGATCTTATTAAAACATGATGTGGAGTGTTGGACTAGTTGGGCATAGTAAGAAGCCTCACAACATCAGGTTAAAGTCCAACAGGTTTATTTGATAGCATGAGCTTTCAGAGCATTGCTCCTTCATCAGGAAAGCTTGTGCTACCAAATAAACCTGTTGGACTTTAACCTGATGTTGTGAGACTTCTTACCGTGCCCATTCCAGTCCAATGCTCCACATCATGTTTTCATGTTGATTCTTCTTACTGTGCCTATTAAAACATGTAACTGCTAATGTCATTGCAACCTTTAACTTTTGATTCTAATGTCTGGACACTATGTTAATGATTGCAACTCTTAATATTTGTTAATAAGTAATGCCATTTTGAGATGGAATTCTGAGTTCAAGTTTCATTTATATCCCATTCCTCTCCCAGTGTAATTCTGCAGAAGTTTATGTTAATTGCTGTTTAATGGGGTCTTAGCAAGAATCACCATTTCTAAAATAAGAGCATGGATACAGGAGCCAGCCATTTAACCCCTTGTTCAAACATTGTTTCTTTAATTTTCCTCAAATTAATTGGATGCAAGAAATCTTCAGAGCAGAGGTGACAGTGGATGAATAAACAGTTTATGTTTCCTGCCAGAATTTTACAACTATTAATGTGTGTAAAGTTCATGGTCACGCAAGTTCACCTAGTACATATACAACTGTTGATGAGAGTGCCCTCTTCTGGCCATTAATACCTCCAAAGATTTTTTCACTTGATGATTGTATTGAAGAACCAGCAAATGATGGCTGAATTTTGTATGAAAATTATTATCTGCAAATCCTAATTCCTTTTCACAATTGGATAAATTCTATGATGGTGTGAAATTAAACTGTTGAAGTCCATCATTATGGATGGCCTAACTAAATGAGCATTGGTACTTCAGTCTTCACCAGAGTTGTTGTGAAACTCTTTTTGTGTAGCATATCCATTGTTAAAATTGGAGATGATCACAGGATAAACAGGGCTTGTGACCATTGGAAGAAATTTGAAAGGGTTAAATTATCATCAATAACAACAACAACTTGCATTTAGCGTGTTTGTCAGACAAAATTATCCCAGGTGCTTCACAGAGGTGAATCGTCCAAAAATGAGAGGAACAATTGGAAGGACTGATGAATAACATGTTCAAAGACATATGTTTGAAGCAAGGCATAAAAGAAGAGAAAGCAGTATAGAGCAGAGGGTTTTAGGGAAGAAATTCTGGAATGTGTGGCCTCAATGACACTTCAACAAAATTGAAAATGACTGCCATTTAGAAAAGGCAATATTAAATTACTTACAGTCTGGAATATATTTTTCTTTCTACAGTATTTGGCTCTTTCCAACTGTGCCCATAGATGTGAAAATGTGTCAGGAAAATAAACTGATAATTTGCTAAATAACAAGAGATACTATTGGGCTTCTGAATTTGGATTACCGCAGTATAAATTACTACAGTGAGAAGTCCCTCAACATCAGGTTAAAGTCCAACAGGTTTATTTGACATCACAAGATTCTGGAGCGCTGCTCCTTCATTGAGTGATTTACCTGATGAAGAAGCAACACTCTGAAAGCTTGTACAAACCTGTTGAACTGTAACTTGGTGTTGTGAGACTTTTTACCATACCCAGCTCAATCCAATGCCAGCATCTCCATATCATGTAATTAATGTAGTGAAACCTATGAGGTGCAAGTTTATTATGATCGATTGGGAAAGGTTACTTAAAGAGATGATGCTGGAAAGACAATGGCAAACATTTAAAGAGTGCACAGATGAATTGCAACAATTTTGTTCATTCCTATCTGGTGCAAGTGTAAAATGGGAAAGATGGCCAAATCATGACTTATAACGGATATTAGAAATAGTATTAGATCTAAGAAAGAGGCATGCAAATTGGCCAGAGGAAAATAACAGATATGAAGATTGGGAACAGTTTAGAATTAAGCAAAGGAGGACAAAGAAATTGTTTAAAAAGAGGAAAATAGAACATTGGAGTAAGTTTGTTGGGAACATAAATTATGTTTATTCACTGTAAAATTTTCTATAGGTATGTGAAGGGAAAAAGATCAGTGAAGACAAATATAGGTCACTGACAGTCAGAACAGAGGGATCTATAATAGGAAGCAAAGAAATGGCCAACTAACTAAATACAAACTTTGTTTTTGTTTTCACACCTGACGGTGTGAACCTAGTAGTGCCAATCTGGCAAAGGACAGGCTCCAGGGAGGCGGAGGGGAAGGGGAGACGGGATTAATTTCGATGTGGTGGTGGCCGGAGTGAATGGAGGAAATGGTGATGGCCATTGGGGTGGGGGGGAAGAAGGACATGGGTAACGTGAACATGGGGTGGGGGGGGGGGTACATGAAGGGACTGACTCCAATCAGGGCTGGAGAGGGAGCCCCATCAGACCTACATGGTGAAGGTTTACACAGGTAATGATGATCTTCGTGCAGTCATGTATAGGGCCCATCTCCTTTAAGAGAGTGTAAAACATGTCCCCTTGATTTTTTTGGGCAGAGTGTCAAAAGATCTGGAGAGAAAATCAACTGTTTCACTGGAGGGAAACACATTGCTTTTCTTGCTGTAACAACAAGTTTTTGGTCAGATTTCACCTATTGTTTTTAGTTACATCCTGATGAAATGCGTAAATGTTCTTTCTTTGTGCTTGATATAATCTGTACTGCTGCAGTTTTAGAATAGAATTTAATTTGAGTGAATTAAAATTTCACCCATTATGTTAAGCATGAGTAAGACAGATCCACCAGAGATGGAAACACATGGTGTACAGCTCTGGGATTCCTCAAAATTGAGGACTCATCGAATCAGGGCAAACATGGGCAAGAAACCTCCTTTTGATTGTCTTTGTTCAACTGTTGAATCAGTACTTCTCCATGTTGCTCACCACTTGGAAAAATCACTGAGGTTAGCAAGGGCACAGATTGCATTCTAGGTGGAGGACTTCAATGCTCATCACAAAGATATATCTCCAGACTGGGCCTGTGGCAGCTGGTGAGGGAACCAAGACGGAAAAACCTGTTTGATCTCACACTCATCAATCTACCTTTCACAGATGCATACGTCCATGACAGTGGCAGTAGAAGTCACCACAATACAGTCCTTGTGGATAGGGCATCCCATCTTCACCCTGAGAATAGCATTTGTTCTGTTTTACGGCCTTACCACCGTGCTAAGTGAGACAGCTTCAGAATGGATTTAACTCGTCTAAACTGGGCACCATGAATTGCTGGCACCATGAATTGCTGTGACCATCTCCGCGCTGATGCTATTGTTAAAAAAGCCCACCAACACCACTACTTTCTCAGGAAATTTGGTACGTTCACAATGACTCTTATCAATTTTTACAGATGCACGACAGAAAGCATCCTTTCTGGATGTATCACAGCTTCTGCAAGAAATCACAAGGTACTGTGAACATAGCTCAGTCCATCATGTACACCAGCCTTCCATCCACTGACTCTGTCTACACTTCCTGATGCCTCAGAAAAGCAGCTAGCATAATCAAGGACATTATGCATCCTGGGCATACTTCTTTCCACCTTCTTCCATCAGGATAAATATATAAAAGTTTGAGATCATATATCAACTGACTCAAGAACAGCTTCTTCCCTGCTACCATCAGAGTTCTGAATGACCTACCATATATTAAGTTTGTCTTTGTCCACACCCTAGTTATGACTGTAAGACTAAATTTTGCACTGTCTCCTTTCCTTCTCCCCTATGTACTCTATGAACAGTAAGTTCTGTTTGTATAGTGTAAGAAACAATACTTTTCACTGTATACCAATACAGTGTCAGTAGAAGTCACCATGCTTGGGTAACAGTCTGTGTGGAGTTTGCACATTTTCCCCATGTCTGCGTCAGTTTCCTTCAGGTGCTCAGTTTCCTCCCACATTCCAAAATGTGTGAGTTAGGTGGATTGGCCATACTAAATTGCTGCTTAGTGTCAAGGAGACTAGCTAGGGTAAATACATGGGGATAGGGTCTAGATGGGAATGTGGTCAGTGCAAACTCGATGGGCTGAATGCCTCCTTCTGCACTGTAGGATTCTATGATTCAATGTGGCAATAATTAATCAACTCAAATCCAATAAGAGAGTCTCTTATAACCATCTCTTCTTAACATTCAGTGGTATTTTTTTCATTGAGTCTCTCAATATCAACATTTCTGAGTCATCGTTGACTAGAAATTTAACTTGACCACCCACATAAATATTTTGACTACAAAGGCAGGTCATAGGCTGGAAATTCTGTAGTGACTAACTCATTTCCTGATCTCCCAAAGCCTCTCCACCAAGGCACAAGTCAAGAATGATGGAATACTTCCACTTTCCTGGATGAATGCAGTTGCAACAACATTTAAGAAACTTAACACCATGTATTACAAAGCAGCCCCATTGCTTGCTACTCCAACCAGCACTTCAAACATTAGTTTTCTCCACCATCAGCACAGTGTGACTACAATGTGCAGCATCTACAGGATGCACTGTAACAGCTTGGCAAAGCTTCAACATTATCTCACAAACTTGTGGTCTCGACCACTTAGAAGGATAAATTCAGTTACCAGTTGGAAATTGCCATTACCTCCATATTCCCCTTAAAGTATCAACATGTCAAAATCCTGCTCTACCTAACAGCACTGTGAGTCTACCTTCACCATGTGGTTTGCAACCATTCAAAAACATTTCTTACCATTACTTTCTCAAGGGCAATTAAAGATAGGTAATAAATGCAGGCCTTCCCAGTGACACACCCATGTCCCATGAATAATTTTGTTCAAATATATTTAGTTCATGGATTTAATTCCCTCTTTCCATTTTTCAATTTGCATTTTTTCTCTCCAAAAAGTGCTGACTCTTGCGAGGGCATTGTTCTTTTGTGCCTGCAGACTTTAATTATTTGTTCAAGTGGATCCTTCAAAGCAGATAATGTTAGAGATGCTCAGCAGACTAGCGAATGGAGAAAACATCAAGACTAAATGATATTACTGATGAACAATATCTAAAAAAGAAATAAGGAAGGGGAAGGGCGAAGGAAATTGGAAACAACACACACAACCATACAAACAGAACAAGCTGTCAAAGGCTTAGGTGAAAACTAGGAATTGATTGCATAGCCAGAATGATGTTAACGTGAGACAATAGAAGCCAGAGTGAAATAAATAAAAAAGACATCAGTATGAAAAGCATAGAAAGCTGGATGAAACAAGGGTAATAAAGGAAGCATGAAAATCTGGTAAAGTAAACGAGGTTGCAGTAGCTCAGGACGCTGGCAGGAGAAAGTGACCTACACAACGGTGTAGGTCACTTCATCTGGATGACATTCCAACATAGAATCCTCTGACTCAAGCAATACCCACTCCTCCCCATTCCTCACAATGTCAGTATTGCCACAATATGTTGCTACAATTCTTCCAAGACAGATAATGGAAGTTATAGTTCAGGTTTGAATTTATTAAAGTCAGCATTAAGGCTGAGCTGCAACATGCTGAGCAGAATGAGATGTTACCATTCTTTCAGACATGATAAGCATCATTGAAACCATCCCAGCCATCATCATGAATTTCTGACTTTGCTGAAAATGCAACAAATAATTCAACTTTTTGATTAAATTAATCATTTTGTTAATTATAGAAGTCCCTTCAAGGTTCCCAAGAGGGCTGTTCCCTTTCTCCTTCCCTTTACCTCCCCACCTTTTCTTTATTCCCCTCTGTCTCTATTCCACCATTCTCCCTCTGTCTCCCCATCCACTCACTCTCTAGCTTCCCACCTTTTATCTCTTTATCTATTAAGCTTCCCACCTTTTACTTCCTTTTTATTCTTTCCCTCTTTTTTCTCTCAATCTAAATCATCTTTTCTCTCTCTTCCTCCCTTTCTTTCTCTTTTGGTTTCTTCTCTGTCCTTGCCCCACCCCTTGTCACTCTTTCCCCTTGCCTTCTCTCTCTCTTTCTCTTGCTCTCTTCTCCCACTGTCTTGTTCTTCATGACCATAGGCACATTAACAATGAAATCCTCCGACAAAATCTAGGATACACTTTGCAATTTGAGTGGAGGCAGGGTTGGGAATAAGAAAGAACAAAGCTAATTCTAGGATATTAATATAAGTGACATGCTGTCCGAGAAAGTTAGCACTGCACTTGCACAAATCGATTAATTTCTGTGCCATATATCATTGTTTTAAAATAAAAATTAAGGGCATAATTTGGAGATTAAGTTAAATGAAAATTGGATAAAAAATATTTTCGATAGAGCTATAGTCACACTGAGAGGGGAATAGATTTCCCTGTGGCAAATTAATGCCTTAATCCACAAGAGGCTACGTTTAAAGGCAAAAGTCACACATAATAGGAAGGCAGGAGGGGAACAGGTGGTGATCCTCCCAAGAGAACTATTAGCTTCATAGTAGGCCAGAATAGTATAATTAACAGGGAGGGAGACTGTCTGAAGCATTGGGCCTGATTAAGTCAGAAGCCTATATTAATCATATAGTGTATGAGTTTCACCTTATGTTACATCAATCTGTCTGTACATAAATTCATCGTAGCTGGTCTGGTGATATTTCCTAATGTAAAAAGTGATAAGCACTTGAAGCACTCGAGTGCATCAATCCCATATACAGAAGGAAAGGTACATGGCCTATTCTGTGCAGCAATCAATTGGTCAAATATCTCAGACCAATTACCTCACTTGGGGTCTTGTTGTTCAAGATGCATTGCTACTTAAAGCAGTGATCTACTAATATTCTGATCTTTGAACACTTCTTGGATTTAGTCTCTTTTCACAGCTGTCTCTGAAAACCAGATACTGGCTATGGATCCTCCAAGCTTACTTCAACTTCTCTGCAAGTCAAATTCATCTCAGCTGCAGAACCTCAGCCTTCACGTTTGGATGATTCCCCCTGTTTACATTCAGAACATTTCCCAAAAGTGTTAATGTGACCAACAACTCCTCTAAGACCAGTTGAACATAGACTTCCACTGCTGCTCTGGACATTAACTTCTCTCTCGCTTTTTTATCCATTTAGTCAATCTTAGGTTTTTCTCACCTGTCTTCTCCCCTTTCAATCACCCAGCAATGCCACTTTTTATTACCCTTCTCTCAAGAACTTTACACAACCTCACACACTTAATCATGCATCTTCTACTGCTTTCTTACTTGTGTGCCTTTCCAGGCTGGAACATGTTGGCAACTACATTCTGGGCCATTCTCTGGATTCTCTGAAGGATCCATCAAGGTAGCCATCACTATACCTTTATAAGCAGCAAGTGTCAAGCAGTTACTATCTCCAACAAGAGAGGGTCCAACTTCTTCCTTTGGAATTTCAATGATATTAACATCATTATATCCACCACCATCAACATCCTGGGAATCACTGTTGACCAAAAAATAAACTGGATTATCATATTGTCGTCACAATCATAGATGAGGAGCTGCATATTCTGATAAGTGGCTCAGCCCTAGACTTCCCAAAGCTTTTCCACCATGAACAAGGTGCAAGGAGTGTGATGGATTACTCTCCACTTGCCAGAATGAGTGCAGCTCCATCAAGAAATTCAATATCATCTAGGATAAAACCGCTCAATTGGCACTCCGTCCAACAACTTAAACATTCACTCCCTTCACCACTGGCACAACATGGCTATAGTGTGTATCATCAACAAGCTGCATCACAACAACTTGCAAAGGCTTCTTTGACAACCCCTCTGGACTCTGCAACCTAGAAGATGGCAGGAGCATGGGAACATTGTGACTGCCATGATCTTTTATGTGTCACACACCATCGTGATTTAGAACAACAACACCTTCCTTCATTGCCATTGAGTCAAAATCCTGCAAAACTCTCCAAAATAACAATGTGGGTGTACTTACACCACATGGACTACAGAGTTTCAAAAAGGTGACTCATCATCTTTGTTTTCAGGGAAATTAGCAGAGTCCTGGAGATTAAACTTCAAACCCTGTAGACTTGACAGCAAAGCTGGAAGATTGGCAATCCTACGAGGGCCTTAAATCATATAGAAACATGGAAACTGGAAGCAGGATTAGACCATTCATTTTGATCTTGGCTGATCATCCAATTCAATATCCTGATTTCCCTTCCCTTCAAAAAGTGTAGAGCACAATAACACCTTGAAGTTAAAATCAACTCCTTAGTTCAAGGTGAAGTTGGAGCTGAGTAACAGTATAATAAATAAAGTGCTGAAGGATTCAGGCTGAGGAGTTTCTCTGCCGTTGGGAATTTTATTTGGAGTGGTTCAACAATCACAGACATAGAAAATCCATCTAGTATGTTGTTAAGTTCAAATAATTATATACAGCATGGAAATTCAAAAATTTCAAAATTTCAAAAATTGTTTGCATTTCACGGGATTTAAGGGAACAAAATCTGCATTCCACTTACCAAAACTTGGGGCAGCATTGCAAAGGTTCACTGGGGAAAGGCCACATAATGTACTTTGTGCTGTACTAACCAAATTTCACTAACTATCTCTCTTAAATTATACTGTAATGTGGCTTTACAAAAGGATGTTATGGTGGCACAGATGTTAGCATCACTACTTTACAATACCAGTGACCTGGGTTCGATTCCCAGCTTGGGTCACTGTCTGTGTGTAGTTTGTACGTTCACCTTGTGTCCGTGTGGGTTTCCTCCTGTGATCCAAACATACGCGGGTTAGGTCGATTGGCCATGGTAAATTGCCCCTTTGTGTCAAAGGAACTCACTAGTATAAATGCATGGGGATAAGGCCCGGGTGGGTTTGTGGTTGTGCAGACTCGATGGGCTGAATGGCTTCCTTCTGCACTGTAGAAGTCTATGAAAGTATATTTTTAGAAAAAAATATCAATGCACTTCTAATAAATTGATGCCCAGGAGGTTTTGCTTAATTTATTCTTTGTCACCTAGAAAACTATGGTGAGAAACTGATCAAACAAGATTTAGAGAACCATCAGCTCTATTAAAGTAAGTCTCTGAGTAGTTGTTTCCGTCCAAGAGAAAATGTTTGATCTTTTGGTTGCATTGGCCGAGTTATGGCAGTCTTTAGTACAGCTGAGTTGTTAAAAGGTTAACTCTTGGCTGCAGCTGGATTGTTTCATTTCACTGGCTGCAGGAAACAATGGAAGATGTTACTAGGCCTACCACTGGGGCAGTCCAGTAAAGGCAAGAGTGAGTGCAGCAGCATAGAGCAGCTTCAAAGTAAAGAGCAAAGGTGGCAAGGGCCAAAGATGCTTCACAGTGTGTGGGTGTTTTGTAACGGGATACCTTGTGGAACAATCCATGGAGGCAGGCAGTCACTGACTATGTCACCTGTTGTAGCAGGAATTGGAGACAATCACTAAGTTGCATACTACTGACTGTGGCTTTGGAGGTCACGGTGGTTCACAATTTCTACGTCACAAGTTTATTCTCGCTGCAGCAGATGACATAAGCAACAAGAGTCAGTTTTCTATCTACATAGGCATCTGGCAGGTGACAGCTTAGCTCTTTGTGAAGAGACAGCAATTCTCTACCTTTTGAATGTTGGCAGCTAATCAGGAACCCGGACGACTCTTAGGCTTACCTGCATTGCTGGATTTCTGCAGGTACAAACTTTCATTGTTAGCAAATGACCAACCACGTCTTGTAACAGCAAAGTTATACCCCCTAAATATTCAGCTGGTCTATTGCCAAAGGCACTGTTACTGTCAGCGGTGCTTCAGTTGGTAGCACACTCACTTTGAGTCAGGAAGTTGTAGTTCAATTGGAACACAACAACCTAGTCTGACACCCCTGTGTGGCGCTGAGGGTGTGCTGCACTGTTGGATGAGGCAAAGATCTACATGCTCTTCCAGGTATACATCACAGATCGCCTGGTATTATTTTGAGGAAGAGAGACTTATCTCTAGTGTCCTGCCCAATATTTATTCCTTAATTAAAAACATAAAGACAGATTATGTGGTCATTATCACATTGTTGTTAGTACTGCATTTCCTATGACAGTGATTACACTCCAGAAGTACTTTGTTGGTGTGAAGTCTTTGGGACAATCTGAGGTCATGAGTCATTCTATATAAATGGGAAATGCTTATAATAAAGGTTTGTGTCCATTTTTTGTCAATATTCATTATGCCTTCATCTTGAGTTAGTTTTCAATTTTCCCCACCATCTTTCACACATCATTGGGAAAGGGGGGAGCAACCTTTCTGGAACTGGCTCATTGCTCTTGTCAGAAACCTGGGGGCAGAAGCTGTCATTGAACAATCCATAAGTATCCTGAAAATGGTGCCTGGACCAATCTGGTGGGTTATAGTCCAAAGTGAAATTTATCAGTTTGGAATATTTTCTTGCATACAACACAATCGTACCAGTCAGGTATACTGAATTTTGCAGTCACCACAGCGGGAAAAGATGCAGCAGCAAAGTAAAGAAAGGATGAAGAAGAAGAGAATGACAAGGAAAGGTGAGGCCCAATAGTGTTGAGAGCTATCAGAAATATACACTAACATATCATTGGAAAGAAATTCCCCTGATTAACTTCTCTACCTAGCACAGTAACAGTCCCATCAAGAGACCTATTCTCCAACTCATATTCTGATTGCCCCCTCACAAAGCAAACTCACTGTTCTCCCTTTTAATAATTGCCAACATAGATATCAACATCAGTGCAAAAAGAACTTCTTTATCTAAAAACCTGCATATTGTGGGTTAAGGATCTTTTCTTTCTTTTAATATTGAAATGAAATCAGCATTGTAATCATCCTTTAGTACCTTGTGTCTGCTGAATTGTCTGCCTTTGTGCCCCTATGAGATTGTTTTGCTGTTTTAAAAACCAGGATGGCTGCTGTTCATCTGCGAAGGGCACTTGAGATAGCTGTGCAGAATGTGCTCAAACATCTCTAGGACTGAGGGCTTGGTTACAGACACCCGTTAAGTGTTGTTTGCTACAGCAGACTGAACCAGGTGGCAATGTGTGAAACTAACAAACGTACAGTGTGAGATGTTGTCAGAGAAGCAGGTGTCCTATCATTCTGAGAGAGCATGTATAAACCTCTTTGATGAAGTAAATGTCACTGTTGTGGGATTGCACCTTTACATTCCCTTTGCTCTGCATTAGAACAGTAGCTTCTACCCATGCATTCCCAACTCATATCCAACCTCATCTTCATGGATTAAAAACCTAAGGAGGTACTAGGCTTGATGGCAGCAGTCTGACCTCCAGCCAACCTGTTATGAGTTGGTCCAGATGTAGTATTCATGGAGTTCAATAGTTGCTCCATAATTGATTGCATAGTTTCAATACAAGGTTGGACCATTCCACAAAGTTGGATTTGTCCATGCTCTCTGCCTGCAAGCTCATTGGCCAATTGCCCTTACCAATGTGTTACAAATGACACTGCCTGGCAGCCTAAAGCTGTCACACTGGAGATCAGTCTTCTCTGTCATGTGCTGCTTTTAAGTTTTGGATTTTTTTCCGTTCGTTCTTGCAATGTGGACATCGATGGCCTGACCAACATTTATTTTCCATCTCTAATTGTCCTTGAGAAGGTGATGGTTGGCCACTGCCTAGAACCATTGCAGTCCATGTACTGCAGATGCACCCACTGTGCTGTTAGGAAGCGGGTTCCAGAATTCTAACCTAGCAACAGTGCACAAGTGACAATATAGTTCCAAGCCAGGAATGTGTGTGTCTTAGAGGAGAACTTGCACTTGTTCCTATATATCTGCTGATGTTGGAATGAATTTTCCTGTCCCGCCTGCTACGAGGATCATAGCAGGCGAGGGGCGGACTATGAAAAGTTCCTTGACCTTGGGGTGGATTTTCTGGTACCAGGGTGAGGACAGTCCTTGTCTCTCAAGGTGGCAGAGGTCGCAAGTTCAAATGTGCTTTCTTAGGAGCATTGGGGAGTTGCTGCAGTGCTTTTGGTTTTGTCCATCATTTTACAATCCTTTCCAGTTATACCTGAGGTGCCAGAGGACAGCTAATGTTGTATGATTGCCCTGTTGTTTATAAAGGGAGTAAGTGATAAGACAAGCCATTATAGGTCAATCAATTAACCAATGTTGGTACATACTGCTGCCACCGTGCATTGGTGGTGAAGGGTGCAAATCGCTGCCAATCAACCCGACTGGTTTGTCCATGATGGTGTTGAGCTTCTTGAGTGTTGTTGGAGCTGCACTCATCCAGGCAAGTGGCGATTTTTCCATCACACCCATTGACTTGTGCCTTGTAGAAGGTGGACAGTCTTTGGAGAATTAGGAGGTGAGTTATCTGCTGCAGTTTCCTAACCATTGTCCTTTTCTGACAGCCACAGTATTTATACGATCAGTCTAATTCAATTTCCAGTCAGAATATTGATGGTGGGGATTTAGCAATGGTAGCTCCATTGAATATCAAGGAGAGTGATGGTTAGATTCTCTCCTGTTGGAAAAATTGATTCTCTGGGGTAATGGCATTAGAATTTTCTAGCCATTCACAAATTGCTTATTCTCTATCTCAATTAAGCAAGAAGCTTTGCACTCCATGAAAATATAGTTATTTTAAATCTTTAGAAGATGAAAAATCATAGAATCATAATAATTTACTGCAGAAAATGAGGCAGTTTTGTCCCATGTGTCATGCAGTGCTGCTTGAAAAACAGCTATCCTACTTTCAAGCCCTTGGTCCTTGCGACACTTTGAGTATATACCAAATATTCTTTTGCGATTAGCATTTTTTACTCTTGCCACCCTTTCTGGCAGTGAATTTCATCACACTTGGGTGAAAATATTCCGTTCTTCTAATCCTAAGACCAATTACTTCAAAGCTTTGCTGCTGATTATTGGCATCACTGCTAAGGGAAGTACGTCATTGGTATGCACTTTATTTAGTCTCCTCTGAATTTTATACACCTTAGTTAAATCTCCCTGACCACCACCCCCCATCAGTTCCAAATTAAACCATCTTCACGTATCTAATCTTTCGTTGTAACTAAAATTCCTTTCCCTGGCAATATCCTCGTAAATCTCCTCTGCACCCTCTCTTTTGCAAGCATGCCCTGAATATGGCAACCATGATGGTGTGCCATACTCAGGGTCTGTCTGACTAGTGTTTCATTCCATCCTAGTACAACCTGTTTGCTGTTATATTCTACACCTCAACCCACCAGGCCTGCTATCTGCAGTCATTTCTGCAAATGCACTCTATTTCTCTATCCAGCTCAACACCTATTCCTTATTATATATTCTCTTGCCTGCTCTTAGCAAATGAATACATCACACTTCTTTGGGTTGAATTTTATTTGTCACTTTTCTACCCACCTGACAAGCCCACTGCTATCTTTCTGCAATATATGGCATTCTTCCTCATTCTCCAGCACACAGCCATCCTTGTGGATCAACTTCCTAATCTTGCTCCGTATTTTGAAGTCTGCACTATTAATATACACTATGAAAAGCAAGCAATTTCATACTGATCCATGAGGAACTTCATTGAAAACAGCTTCCCATCATGAACCATTACTTGACCTTCCTTCCAATGAGCCAATTTGCCACTTTCCCTAGAATCCCATGTGCTTTAATTTTTCTGACCAGCTGCCATGTGAGGCACTGCCAAAAGTCTTGCTAAAATCCATACAGAATATATTACAAATTCTGCTCTCATTGAATCTCCTTGTTAGCTCACAAAATTAAGTCAAATTTGTCAACCATAACTTTCCCTTAATAAATCATGTTAACTATCCTTGGTTAATTTTGTTTCAAAGTAATGATTTATGTTGTCCTTTAGAATTTCTTCCAATAATTTGGTAATGAATTGTCGTATCACTTTCTCCCTTTTTAAACAGCAGTATGATCATACAACATTAACTGTCTTCTGGCACCATGCCTGTAACCAAAAAAGATTAGAAAATGATGGACAAAACCAACAGGAGCAAGGAGCAATGAATAAACATATTGGCAGAGAAAAAAATGTTAACCAACTAATTCATGGAGTAAAAGGCAGTCAAGTGTAAAGGAAAATTGAAAGCTCACAACAAAAAGTATCTTCCTCTTTTAGGGATTAAGATGAAGAAAAAAAATTATGTTTATGGCAGATGTCAGATGGATAATACAATGTTCAGAAGGAAGTGAAAAAGCAAATAAGAGAAGCAAAGAGGGAGAATGAAAAGAGACTGGCAGCCAACATAAAAGGAAATCCCAAAGTCTTCAAGAGGTATTCAAATAGTAAAAGGGTGGTAATAGGAGGAGTAGGGTCAAATAGATATCAAAAATGGGAATTATGCACAGAAAACATAATTGAGATATTAAATGAATATTTTGTATCTTCCTTTACCAAAGAAGGAGATACTACCCAAATCACAAAGTAAGTTGGGTAATTAATACAGGGGAAGGATTTAAAATTGATAAGGACGAGGTATTGATAAGTTATCTGTACTTAAGATTGACAAGGCACCATGACCAGATGAGATGCATGCAAGGATAATGAGGAAAATGAGAGTAGAAATTCCAAAAGGATTGCAATAATTTTTCAGTCTTATTTAAATTCAGGGATGGTGCCTAGAGGACTGGATTATCACAAATGTTGCATCCTTGTTTAAAATAGGTTTAAGAATAAGATTGGCAATGCTGGGCTTGTCAATTTGACAATGCTGGAAGAATGAAAAGAGACTGGCAGCCAACATAAAGGGAAATCCCAAAGTCTTCAAGAAGCATTCAAATAGTAAAAGGGTGGTAATAGGAGGAGTAAGGTCAAATAGATATCAAAAATGGAATTTATGCACAGAAAACATAATTGAGCTATTAAATGAATATTTTGCAAATTCCTTTACCATAGAAGAAGATATTATCCAAATCACAAAGTAAGTTGGGGTAATTAATACAGTGGAAGAATTTAAAATTGATAAGGGGGAGGTATTGATAGGTTATCTGTACTTAAGGTTGATAAGGCACAATGACCAAGCGAGATGCATGCAAGAATAATGAGGGAAATGAGAGTAGAAATTCCAAAAGCACTACCATAACTTTTCAGTCTTATTTAAATTCAGGGATGGTTCCCAGAGGGCATGGACAAGTTTGGCCGAAGGACCTGTTTCCATGCTGTAAACCCCTATGACTGGATTATCACAAATATTGCTCCCTTGTTCAAAATAGGTTTAAGGATAAGACATACAGAGCTGGGCTAGTCAATTTGACAAGGGTGGTGGGGAAACTTCCATATACAATAATTAGTCATGAAATCAAATATTACTTGGACAAATGCAGTTTAATTAAGGAAAGCCAGCCACTGATTTGTAAAAGAAAATTATGTTCCATTAACTTGCTGGAGGTTTTTGGTGAAGTAAGAGTTTTAAAGTTTATTATTGTCACAAATAGGCTTACATTAATGAAGTTACTGTGAAAATCCCCTAGTCACCACACTCTGGCGCCTCTTCAGGTACATTGAGGGAGAATTTAGCATAGCCAATGCATCTAATCAACACAACTTTCAGACTGTGGGAGGAAACCAGAGCACCTGGTGGAAACCCACACAGATATGGGGAGAATGTACAGATCCTGCACAGAACCCTGTCCCTGGTGCTGTGAGGCAGCAGTGCTAGCTCATGTGCCACTGTGGTGATGAAAGTGCAGTTGATGTGGACATCCCAGAAGTATTTAATATAGTGCTGCACAATAGACTAGTGAACAAAATAGATCAGAGAACAAAGAGACAGCAGGAACATGGATATGAAATTGGCTGAGTTGTAGGAAACAGACAGTAGTGCTTAATGTGTTTTTTTAGACTAGAGAAAGGTTTGTAGTGACATTCCCCAGTCCTGTGATCCTTGCTGTTCCCACATACATCAATGACTTAGACCTTGGTTTACAGGGCATAATTTCAAAATTTGTGGAAGTATTATGAACAATGAGGAGGATAGTATAGAACTTCAAAGAGCAGAGATAAGATAGTGGAATGGACGAACAAGTGCCAGATAGGTTCAATGCAGAAAAGCTTAAAATGATTCATTTTGGTAGAGAGAATGTGAAGCATTAATAGAGAGAGCACATAACTCTAAAGGGTTGAAGGAGCAGAGGGACCTTGGTGTAAATGTACAAAAGTCATTGAAGCTGGCTGGATAGGTTGAGAGAATGGTTAATAAAGTCTACAGAATCCTAAGCTTTATTAATACGGGCTTGGGGCATAACAACAAGGAGATTATGTTAAAATTGTACTAAACACAAGTTAGGCTTACAGTTTTGGATACACACTTCAGGAGAGATGTGAAGGCATTGTGAAGACTCCAGAAAAGATTTACAAGCATGGTTTCAGGATCAATAAGCTCAATTGTGAAGATAGAACAGAGAAGTTGGAACTGTTTTTCTTGGAGAAGAAAAGACTGAGAGGAGATTTGATGAAGCTATTCAAAATTATGAAGAGTGTGACAGAATCAATGCAGAGAAATTGTTTGTACTTTTGAAAGTATCAAGAACTGGAGAGAATAGGCAATTGACAAAAGAAGCAATGGCAACATGGGACAAAACATTTCATGCGGTGAATGGTCAGGATGCACCACCAGAGAGTATGATGGAGGCAGATTCAACTGAAGGATTCAAAAGGAAATTAGATATTTCCCTGAGCAGGATTGTGTGGAGAAGGCAGGGAAATGGCACTAGATGAATTGCTCATTTGAAAAATTGGTCCAGTCATAATGGGCCAAATGGCTGTCTTCTGTGCTGTGCTGTGCCAATGGTGTGATTCTTTTAAGATGCATGCTTGAGGAGGCAACATCCAGTGAATGTTTATGCACTTTTTATTATATCAAATATTCATAGATGTAGCATAATGTAAACTCATAAATTTGGTAGTTGATTTGAATGGCGTAGTAAAATATTAGAGCAATTCAGAAGCTGGGGATTTTATGACAAGCAGTTCATTTCTTGATGCTCCAAAGCATATTCTCCTGCAAGGCACAAGTCATGAAGATGATTGAATAGTTTTCATTTGTCTGGAAGAGCATTGTAGCTACAGTAGTCAAGAATCTTGATATTATCTATGCAAAGCATCTCTATTTGATCTGCATTTTATTTACTAAGCCTGAATATCCACTCCTTCATTATTGACATACAGAGGCTGTAGCATGCATTAACTGCAGAATGATTGCAGCAACTCAATAATGCTGCTTCACCAACCATCTCAACAATGCAACCTCTATCATCTATAAAAACGAGGGAAAGAGATTCGTGGCAATAATTTCACCTCCAAGATTGTTCCAGTCATAAACTATTTAAGATTGCCAAATAGATAATAAATATTCCCCAGAACAACAACAATTTACATTATTAAACACGAGTAAGCATCCCCAATAATTTTGCAGTAACATTATCAGACAGATTCAACAAAAACAAATTGAATCGTCTTTATGGAAAAGCTAGAAACTGAAGTAGCAAAAAGTTTGGGTATTCAGGTATACAAATTACTAAATGCTTATTGACAGGTAGAAAATATATTGTGATGCCACCCTGCTATTTTGCTATGTTTTAAACTTAAGATGGGATTGCTTTAAGTGGCAGTGTATTGTTCTATGAGTCAATTTGTATGGTAAACATGCAGCAGATGCTAAGCATGCAGGATAATAACTGATTTTAGTTGGGAATGTGTTACTTTGCAGAGTTAATGGACCTTTTGCTTATTTCATATATATTTATAAAATCTTGGCTAATCTATAAAGTTGTTTTTCCTAAAACGGGACTAAGGCTTTAAAGTGACTGCAGCTATGACTGGCTATGAATTTTTGCACTTAGAACAACAGTGACCTCGCTATTTCGAAAGATGTGCTAATGGCCATATGGCCACAGAGATCAAATCTTCAGGACTTGTACAAAAGTCCTTTACATTTCTAAGCCAGATGCCTGGCCAACAGAGATGTTTAGTCTTTGAGGACAAAAGACTTATTAGTGGAACTTATTAATGGTTGAAACATTAACTGTGGCAATTGTCCTTTAATCTGCAGAGTAAGGTTCACATGACCCAAGGAGCAGGGTGGAGGGTCACCTTGGTAAGTGTGCCCCTCTGTTCACAGAGTCATTTCAGGAACAGTGATAATAACTACAGGCAAGGCAGCAAGTCTGCTCAGCCACGACTGGCTTTAGGAAATCAAGTTAAATTGGACTGATGTTTTCTAAGAGCAGTAAGGAAGGCTCCTGGAACTAATGAAGCAATATGAGAGCACCTTCAAGAATAAATTAGGCAAAATAAAAGGCTTTCAAGAAAGGATCTATGTGGACCTATGTGGACTATGTGGAAGGTGAGCCTTTGATTCTCTAGGGTTAGACCAGTGCCATATGCTTTAGGAGAGAAAGTAAACATTGAATTAAAGTGATTGGAAGAACTGGGCATTGTCCAGCCAGTTCAGTTCTTGTATTGGGCAACAGCAATAATTCCCATATTGAAACCAAACAAGATAGTGTGGCTTTATGGTGTTATAAGTTAACAGTAACAAGTAACAAGTAAATTGGGCTGCTAAGATAAATATCCAATCCCAAAGACTAAATATCTGTATGCAAAGCAGGCTGGAGGTAAATCTTATACAAAGCTGGAAATGAGTCACATATATCAGCAACTCAAATTCATGAGATTGCGATAAACAGACACGAAGAGTTGTTCCAGCACATATGCCTATCTTTTGGCACGTCCTCAGCATGTGAAATTTTCCAGAGGACAATGGAGAATCTGTTACAGGGGCCACCATGAGTTGTAGTTACCTTGATGATGTTCTCAAAACTGCTTTGACGCAAGCCAATCATCTAACCAACTTATAGGAAGCACTGAAGAAATTTCTAGAGACTGGAGTTTGCCACACAAAGGAGAAATGTACTTTACAAGCCACAGAAGTTGCCTGTCCTTTGGCAAGCCTTTACAGTCTCTAGGATTCCCCCGACCACGTCTTTAGGCCAGACTTAAAAGCTTGGATGACTCTCGAAGCTAATCCATTAGATGCTGGGTGATAAGATGCATATCTAATGTCTTTATTCCATTGAGTGTGTGGAAATTTTCAAACTCAACATTTGTGAATTTTGTTCCATTATCAGATATTATGACTTCAGATATTCCGTGGGTGGGAAACTGGACTGGTTGGGATCCACCTCTGTCCAAACTGAAAACCAAGATCCTGGGGAATGGCCTGACCAGCCATGGATATGAATCTATATTGGTTATGTTGGTCAATTCATCAGCAAAATATTTCTGCTCATTGTTGATGCACACTCTAAGTGGATAGACTTTTTGACATGAAGTCACCTAAATTGCATACTACCATTGAAAGATTATAATTTTTTTTCCCACCCACGGAATATCTGAAGTCATAATATCTGATAATGGAACAAAATTCACAAATGTTGAGTTTGAAAATTTCCACACACTCAATGGAATAAAGGACATTAGATATGCATCTTATCACCCAGCATCTAATGGATTAGCTTCGAGAGTCATCCAAGCTTTTAAGTCTGGCCTAAAGACGTGGTCGGGGGAATCCTAGAGACTGTAAAGGCTTGCCAAAGCAGTCAGCAGGCAAGACATGATGATTCATGTCAGTCAACTCGTTCGTTTATGGTGGATGACGCAGTGTATGTGAGGAATTTTGCTAGTGGCTCAATTTGAGTTCCTGGGATCAATTTTCTCTAAAATTGGACCCATGTCTTATCAAATGGAAATAGAAGGAAGGATTGTCTGAAAATTCATAGACTGTTTGAGACGAAGAGAGATGCCCCAGCAACCAGTTTTGCCTGCAGGATGTATACTGTTATCAGGAAATGTTGCTGATTGTTTTGGCACTTAAGTGCCTGGTTGTCCAGTGACAGACACAGCCAATGTCTTCATATGAAAAGAGAGAACTAAATTGCCTGTGCCTGAAGAAGTCTCTGTCATTGTAGTTTTGGTTAACAACAGTCCTGTGATGCCCCAGACAGAGGACTTATGCTTCTCCACAAAGACGTGGAAACCCTTTGATAGGCTTAATTTATAATTGACTAAGTTTGTTTTAAATGTTTAATTATCTTGGATTGTGTAAATTGAATTGACAATAGAGGCTCTTCTGATTGTTCAGAATGCAGAGAGGCAGGAGAGGTGGGCAGTAATATTGAATACAAGAGACTATCAAAATTTAACAATCAGCCACCTACAAAAGACTGCTAGATCCTATTCAAATCCATTACAGTTAAAGCTCTCTCTTACTAAGGAAAAAGTTTTGCTGCATCCTCGGACTCCAGTCTTCATACTTCACCTCCTCCCCTTAAATGACTTACATTTCATCAGTTCAACAAAATTATCAGAAGTTAGGAATTAGAAGTAACCTTGTGATTGGTAATTGGTTGGGAAGTAGGAGTCAGAGGGTAGGGAATGTACTCTAATTGCCTTTGGGTAATAAGCACTCATCAGAATAACACCAACTTGCATTTATTAGCAGCAGTAACATGGTACAATGTCCCAAAGCGCTTCAGTATCCAATTTAACTGGAATACTTGCTTAATGAAAAGAGTAGAAATTGCAAAAGAGCAAAGACATTTGGTTTTACAGGTACACAACTGACTAATTGCTTGTACATTGTTAGAAAAAAAACAAAAAGGCTCATGCAATGTTAGCCTTCATCTCAAGCATGTTAGAACACAAAGAGGAGGAAATTATACTTCAGATATATAGAGCTTTAGTCAGAACCTGGTTGTAAAATTGCACAGTTCTAAATACTATAGCTTTGAAAAGATATACGTATATAATATATATGTATAAAATCTCCTTTATATATTCATAATCATCTTATATGTTTACCTTATGGAAACATATAAGATGATTAGAGGTTTAGATAGGGTGGACAGCGATAGCCTTTTTCCTAGGATGGAGAAAGCTAGCACGAGGGGACATAGCTTTAAATTAAGGGGCGGTAGTTATAGGACGGATGTCAGAGGTAGGTTCTTTACCCAGAGGGTGGTAAGGGTACGGAATGCCCTGCTTGCTGCAGTTGTAGATGCACCAAGTTTGGTGGCGTTTAAGAGATTAGTAGATAAGTTTATGGACAAAAAGGGAATGGTTTAGGTTAGAGGGTCATTGCTTTTTCTTAATTGGTCGGCGCAACATCGAAGGCCGAAGGGCCTGTTCTGCGCTGTAATGTTCTATGTTCTATAAATACATATATGTAGGTTTTAGAGGGAATATATCACAAGTTTACTTTAATGAAATTAGAGCTTAAAGGGTTAAATCGTGAAACAAGACTCCACAATCTTGGGTTATATTCCCTTGAGTACAGAAGATTAAAGGTATCTGAATGAGGTTAAAGCAAAAAGGTTTACATGTATGTAGCCCTTTTCACAACCATTGCTGTAATATAGGAAACACAACCTTAACTTTTATGCATAGATCTAGGAGTGGCAGTTGAATCCAGAACCTTAAGAGTTCAGTAACTGAACCAAGCCAACAGTATGGTATTAAAATAATTCAACAGAGTAAAAATTATTTTCTCTGGTAGTGAAGTTCAAATCATAAGTACACCATCTTAAAATTCAACATTAGACTATCCAGAAGGGAGATCAGGAAGTAGATTCTCACACAAATGGTAGTATCATTGTGGAATTATCTTCCCCAAATGTTTGTATATGCTACATTATTCAAAATTTGCAAAATTGAGCCTGACCAATTTTTATAAAGTGAAGGATTGAGAGATATGGTTTGAAGGTAGGTAAATGAAATTGTGGTACAGATCAGTCAGGACCCAGACCGATGATAGGGCAGACTTGAGGAATCTTACTTTATTAATTTTGCCAGACTCCTCAGGCTTGCTCTCAATGATCTCATGTTTATGTAATAAATACTTGCCTAGCAACAACAATTTTTATTTATACTGTGCTTTAACATAGAAAATGTCCAAAGTGCTTCACAGGAGCATTGTTACTCTGAATTTGACTCCAACCACATATGGAGGTATTAGGACAGGTGAACCTAGTCAAAAGAGTAATTGCTAAAAGTGTCTTAACTGAGGAGAGGATTAGGAGGCAATTGCAATGGTTTGGCTGTCAACTGTGGTGAATGAAATTAGGAATTCATTGAAGTCCAGGATAAGAGCAATGCAGAGTTCTTGGTGGGTTGTAGAGTTGGAGGAAGTGAAAGAGATAAGGTGGGATAAGACAAGATTCATTGCTTTGCTGGATGGAAGCTAATGTAGGTTAGTGTGTGTGCAGAGATAACAGGAGAACAGAATGGTATGAATTAGGATTCTTTTGGCAGAATTTTGGTTGAGCTCATGTTTACAGGAGCCAATGGCAATGGCTTTGGTCTTTCCAATATTTAATTGCATGAAATTTCTGATCATTCAAAATTAAGTAGCAGAAAATCAGTGGAACAAATCGTAGGCAGCAGAGGCACTGAGAAATCGGGAGCAAAATTTTAATGTCCCTTCCAGCAATGGAATAATCTGGTTATGCTAAGGGCAACGGACTTTTGATCAACTCACTTCATTTTCTGGCCCTGTCCCAATCAGGCTGTAAAATTCTACCCATGGTGATGAGGTGGTGCTGAAGATCATCAGAATACTTGTGGAATCTGATGCAGTTGCAGACGATGCTGCAGGTAACATGCAGATGAGAAGTAGGAAAGGCAACAAATGTATCCTTGAAGGACTTTGAACGTGAAGGTGTAAGAGTGGAAAAGAAGAAATTCAGAAGGTTATCTGTCTGCAATATAGAGGAGGTGATGTTCTAATGGTATTATCGCTAGACTATTAATCCTGATGATCAGTCAACGTTCTGGGGACCCAGATTTAAATCTCATCATGGTAGATAGTGGAATTTGAATTCAATTAAAATAAAATCTGGAATTAAGAATCTCATGATCATGAAACCATTGTTGATGGTCAGAAAACCCATCTGCTTCGCTAATTCCTTTAGGAATGGAAATCTGCCATCCTTATCTGGTCTGGCCTACCTGTAATTCAGAAGCCACAGCAATACGGTTGACTCTCAACTGCCCGAGAGTAACTAGAGATGGGCAATAAATGCTGGCAGCATTGCCCATGCCCCACAAATGAATAAAAATTGAGTAAATAAGATTGGAATTAGGTAAGGGCAGTCCGACCCACCAACACAAAGAGAGATGTTAAGCAATGAAAGTTTATTCAACCATGTCAAAACCTGCAGTCAGTTTGATAAGATTAAGGAATGATAGCACACCATGGTCACAATCACATTGGATGTCTTTGTGACTTCCATAGGAACATTTTTGGTGCTGTGGAAGCGTTGAAACCTGGTTGGAGAGGTTGAAGCATGGAGTTTTGGAAAAGATAGACGTGAATTTGAGCTGCAAAAACACATTCATGGACTCCATAGTGGACAGGAAAGTTGGAGACGGCATGGTAATTTGCAAGCTTGGTAGGGTCAAATGTGGATTATTTGAGGAGGCTGAGTAAGGTAGATTTCAAAGGATCTATAAAGAGGACAGTAATTAGTGCAATGTCCTAACTATGTTATGGGTTGTGGATTTAAACAAAAAAAAATGTGACTTGCATGTTCAAATTAATAATAAGCAAGTTTATTGAAAGAGATGTTCCCTGCACTGCACAGAGTACAAACTGCAAGTAAAACAGCAGCCTATGGCAACACCTTAATGATATCACCAGCAAATCATATGGTTAGCTCTCAACGTAACCTGGAACTCTTTTAAATCTATAACATCCCTTCCCTTTATTTCTATGGTCATGAGAACAAATTACTACAATGTTATACATAGGATCAATAATACTCTAGACATAGTACTATACACCACTAATCATTATACACAGTCAATAAGAAAGTTGATGTAAAGGACATCTACTCCTCTTTGGTTGTACACAGTGTCCTGGAATTTGGCTGTCTTTGACTTTGGTGGCAGGATTTTTTGGCCATGCTCACCCCAACATTGGAAAATCCCATCTGAGATTAACAGACCATTGTGTGGTTCAAACCCACCCCCGCTACAATTCAAGTGGTGGGCAGGACATGAAAATTCTGCCCCAAGGTAGCACAGTGGTTAGCACTGCTGTTTCACAGCTCCAGAGGCCTGGGTCTGATTCCCAGCTTGGGTCACTGTCTGTATGGAGTTTGCACATTGTCCTTGTGTCTGCATGGGTTGCCTCCGGGTGCTCCGGTTTCCTCCCATAGTCCAAAGATGTGTGGGTTAGGTTGATTAGCCATGCTAAGTTGCCCTTTAATGTCCTGCGATGCTTAGGTTAAAGGAATTAGTGGGTAAAATATGTAGAGATATGGGGGTAGGGCCTGGGTGGGATTGTGGTTGGTGCAGACTCAGTGGGCTGAATTGCCTCTTTCTGTACTGTATGGACTCTATGAACTCCATGAACACAATCATCAGGAAACTCAGATTCAACTAACTCTTCTGCCATAGTAGTCACAACACTCAGGACTAAATAATTTTGTACTTCTAGAGATGATTCTGAGAAGTTATGTTGAATTAACATTTGGCCAGTATCAGTTTGAACTATGTAAGAAATTGTACCTATTTTTGCTAAAACTATGGGTCCAAATTTACCATTACATTGTGCCCATTTTTGGGCATGAAAACTTGGTAAAGTCAGGCGTGAGGCGAATAGCCTGCGTCCGCGCTGGTTCCCCCTTTAGTAAGGCCTGAAAATTGCCATGGTTGGGACTGAACCCAAAATGGGAGTGACGGTCATTTAAATGCATCGGCATGCATTTGAAGTGACTTAATGGGCTGTACGCTTTTATCACTGTGTTTGCCTCTCCGCAAACAACATGAAACATGCTCCATATAAGTCCAATTTGGATGGTCCATCAGTGAGAGTTAATGAGAAGATAAGTGCTGAACATCTGATGGCTCGCTGCTTGAGATCGGTGAGGGCTGGAGATTGGTGGAAGGGTGGTCCAGTGCTACTCTGCCTGTGATCAGTGGAAGGAAAGGGAGTCTACTGCCATTCTTCCTGCGATCAGTGGGGGTAAAGGTGGTCTGTTGCCATTCTGCCTGAGATCTGTGGGAGTGAAAGAGGGTCTGCTGCTACTCTGCCAATAATTAGTGGGGGTAAAGGGGGTCTGCTGCCATTCTGCCTGTGATCAGCTGGGGCAAAAAAGGGTCCGCTGCTACTCGGCCTATGATCAGTGGAGACGAAAGGGGATCCGTTGCCACTCTGCCTGAGATCGGTGGAGGGCTGGGGGGAAGGAGCCCACGATCAGTCTGGGTGACGGAGTTGGGGATAAGGCAGTCAGTAATGCTGTGGAAAGTGGGGCAATGTCTGTGGGGTTCAGAGGGAGGCATTAACTGGCCCAGGAGGGATGTGGCAGGAGAGCAGCATTCTGGTAGTCGGAGGTACTGATCGGAGCTGCAGGGTTCTGGACGCATTAAGCCATACCCATAGACTTCTGCAACACGATTCGTGAAGTAGACTGTGAACCATTATCACAAACTTATTTATCAAATCTTGTAAACTAAGATTTTCAGTGGTTTGTTCAGTTGCAGCAGATCTCATGATAACAATTTCTGGCTATTGTAAGCATGCATCAATTATGTCTAAGAACGTGTAACTCACAAATGAACCAGCAAAATCTACATACAATCATTATCATGGCATTTTAGGCCACTCCCAAGGATGTAAAAGGGACAATGGTAGTATATTCTTTATTCATGCACAGGATTGGCACTGCATCAGTTTTTCTTCAATCTGAGCATCCAGACACAGCTACCAAAAATAATTATGTGCTAATTCCTTCATCCATACTATACCAGGATGTCTTTTATGCAGTTGTTGAAGAACTCTTGTATGCAAACTAGGAGGAATGGCCACTCGAGTTCCCCACAATAAATATCCGCCTTGGATGGACAACTCAAGCTTTCTCGATACATATGGGCCCTCAATTCTCCCAGAAGTGCTGAATTGGCAGGAAAACTATTCCACATCCCGGCTGTTTTGCCAGTTCAGCTTTTCACCCGAATCTCCACACTTTGCGTACTGCAGAGGTCCCAGTCATGAATATCATTAAAAACCAAGGGGGGTGAGGGATCTATTCACATCAGAATCTGACAGCTCTGGATTTCTGTGCCTAATCTATCAGTCTTCCCGTTTGCTGGCCAGCCTGAGAGCCCAGCATGTTTCCTTACCAGCTTCCCCTCAATGTCCCAATAGCGGTCCCCACAACAATTCCCTGTCCTTGAGCACCCCGATGTACAGCTCCCTATCCCCCCCCCCCCCCCCCCCCCAGCTCACACCAGCAGACCTCCTACCCTGCTGAATTCCATCAGGGTCAGACCCCCTCCAGGAAGTATGGCTTCCCTCAGCAGATCATCCCCGCCCCACCCCACTGCAATCATTGCCCTCCCTCCATCCCAGACTGATCCTGTCCACAGAGTGGCTCCGCCAACCCTTAGGCCCCGCCCTGCCCACAATAGGACCTGCCTCCTTGGCATTGCCCTCTCTCCATTCCAGACTGATTACCATGCAGAGTGGCAGCAGGAACCCCCAGCCTCTCCAATTGCACTTAGGCCATGCCCACAGGCTCCACCCCCTTGGCATTGCCCAATACCTGATGGGCAGTGCCAAGGTGCCCCCTGCCATGGGCACATTGCCTCTTTGGCTGTGACAGGGGGCACAGGCTGACACTGGCAAGGTGCCCATACCCAGGGGCATCACCCTTTTGCTGCCTGACCTCCCTTGGGGGGGCCTCGATTGCATCCCCTCATTCCAGTGGGGCCCTGACAATTAGATTTAAACAACATTTAAAACATATTAAATAAAGATTCAAATTACTTACGTGTCTACCCTCCAGTTTCCAGCATAGCCTGACTGGTGATTGTTCGCTGGCTCTTGGAAATGTGCATGCATTCCCAGCACATCCTGGAACAAGACTGTTGATGTGCATCTCCAACTGCGACCTGCCAGAAAAATTGCAGGTCATGATGGAAGAATCATTACCATGGTTTCAATTCAGGATGTGAACGATATATTCCAGCATTTGTTCTTTTCAATGTCTATCACCTTCCCCGTCAAGGGGTCATTTCTGGTATGTCTCTGAACTTGACAAACTGCCATAGGCAAATGACCTACTAGTGAAACATTAAGAATATTGGCCAAACTAATTGGTGGTGCTTGTAAAATAGTGTCCATCCTTTTAGGTACGTTTTGTAGGCCTTCACTATCAATAACATGAACTAGATACTAGACTGACATTGAGAAAATGTCTCATGTATATTTCTTGATACGTAGACCATGGGCTTGAAAATGTTGCTTCTAAATTATTCAAGCGTTCTTGTCCACTGGACCCTAAGATACCATCCAGGTAACATTGTACACCAGAGAGATCACTTAAAATCTGATCCACTGATCTTCGGAATAGGGCTGGTGCAGATGTTATTCCAAAAGCCAATCTTTTATAATAAGAACATAAGGACTAGGAGCAGGAGTAGGCCATCCGGCCCCTCAAGCCTGCTCTACCAATCCATAAGATCATGGTTAATCTTTTCATGGACTTGGTTCCACTTATCCACTCAATCACCATAAACCCTAATTACTTCACTATTCAAAAATCTATCTTTGCCTTAAAAACATTCAAAGAGATAACCTCAATTACTTCACTGGGCAGGAAATTCCACAGATTCACAACCCTTGTGAAGAAATTCTTTTGCAACTCAGTCCTAAAATCTGCTCCCCTTTATTTTGAGGCTATGTGCCCTAGTTCTAGTTTCACCCACCAATGGAAACAACCTTCCTGTTTCTTCCTTATCTATTCCCTTCAAAATCTGATATGCTTTTATATGATCCTCCTTCATTCTTCTGAATTCCAATGAGTATAGTCCCAGTCCACTCAGTCTCTACTCATAAGCCAACCCTTTCAACTCTGGAATCAACCTTGTGAATCTCCTCTGCCGCCCTCCAGTGCCAGTATATCCTTCCCCCAGGAAGGAAACCAAAACTGTACACAGTACTCCAGGTGTGGCCTTATCAGCACCTTATACAGCTGCACCATAACCGCCCTGTTTTTAAACTCTATCCCTCTAGTAATGGAGGACAAAATTTCATTTGCCGCCTTAATTACCTGCTGCACCTGTAACCCAACTTTTTGCGATTTGTACACAAGGACACCTAGGTCCCTCTGTTCAGTAGCATACTGCAAATTTTTACCATTTCAACAGTAGTCCATTTTGCTGTTATTCCTTCCAAAGTGGATGACCTTACATTTACCAAAATTGTACTCATCTGCCAGACCCTTACCTACTCACTTAAATTATCTATATCCTTTTGCAGACTTTCAGTGTCCTCTGCAGATTTTGCTTTACCACTCATCTTAGTGTCGTCTGTGAACTTGGATGCACTATACTCAGTCCCAAACTCCAAATGATCTATGTAAATTGTCAACAATTGTGGGCCCAGCACTGATCCCTAAGGCACACCACTAGTCGCTGATCTGCAACCAGACAAACACCCATTTACTCTCAATATTTGCTTTCTTTAGCTAACCAATCCTCTATCCAGACTAATATATTACCTATCACACCATGCACCTTTACCTTCTGCAGCAGTCTTTGGCACAGCACCTTGTCAAATATCTTTTGGAAATCCAGCTATATGACATCCACCGGTTCCCCATTGTCGAATGTGCTTGTAATGTCCCCAAAGAATTCGAGTGAAACATGGCCTCTTTCATGACCCATGCTGCATCTTCCCAATGGGTCAATTATTATCCAGGTGTTTTGCTCTTTCTTCCTTGATCATAGATTCAGGCATTTTCCCCACTACAGAAGTTAAACTAACCGGCCTATAGTTACCCACCTTCTGTCTAGCTCCTTTTATAAGCAGTAGCGTCATATTTTCTGCTTTCCAATCTGCCAGGACTGCCCCAGATTCTAGTGAATTTTGATATAATACCACTAATGCATTTGCTATTTGCCCTGCCATCTCTTTTAGTAGCCTGGGGTGAATTCCATGAGGACCAGGAGACTTGTCTACCTCTAGCCCCATTAGCATGCCCAATATCACTTCATTAGTGATAATGAAAAAGAGCTTTATGAGTAATGATGGTAAACAATGTTTGTGATTCAGCAGCTACATGCATCTGCAAATATGCTTGCAAAAAATTAGTCTTGCTGAATTTCTGAAAAATCAGAAAACAAATCTTCAATTAAAGAAAGTGGATATTGATCAGCACTCAACAATAGATTTATGGTTGTTTTAATATCATCACAAATACGAACTGAACCATTTGGTTTCATGACATGTGCAATGGGGGTAGCCCAGTCACTCATTATAATTGGCTGTAACACACCACTGTGAACAAGTCGTACTAATTCTTCTTCAGCTTTGGGATGAATTGCATGTAGCACTGTTCTTGCTTTGAGACTTTTTGATTGACTCTTTGGCTTTATCTTGCGTTTCACTTGAACTCCTTTCATTAAGCCAAATATCTCTTTGCATACATGCTTAAATTTCTCTATATGCTGCTATAGGTCTGTTTTAGCAAAACCCAATCTATTGACAGCACTCCAATTAAGCTTTATATTCTCCAATCATTATCTCCCAAATAGAACTGGATAATTACATCAAGAGGTAACTCTACTGTTTGTCCACTCAATTCTGTGTTGATCCTGATGTAATCTTTTAATAGCATGATTCCTTTCATGTATGTCTTTAAAATCACATCAGCTGGTTTTAAAGGAAGATACATCAGCTTTTGCTGGTATGTAGTGTCAGGAATTACAGATACAGCAGCACCAATATCAACCTCCACCCTAATATGTTATCCAATCAACTCCGGAATCATCCAGCATCTATGTGATTCATCCTACATGGCTAAGATGTTTAGTTAGAGCTTTTCATGTTTTATCATACAGGTGCTTTGGTCCGCCTTGTTGTCTAATAAGGGGCATACACGCGATGGGTCGTGAAAGGGCTGCTCTTGGATTTTTCGAGAGTATCCTAGTGCTTCACGTCGTTAGTGCACGCTTGACCTGGACCATTTGATGGGCAACACGACAGCTCAGCGACTATTGCTGTGCTATGCAGATACATGGATTTGGGCCTGTACCTGTGGGAGTTTGCACGTTCTCTCCGTGCTTGTGTGGGTTTTCTCTGGGTGCTCCGGTTTCCTCCCACACCCCAAAGATGTGCTCTTAGGCTGATTGGCAGAACAAATTCTCCCTAAATTGTCTCAAATTTGGTTCCAATGCATAGATCTATAAACATAGACAGAGACCATGGGTAGAAGTGGGAACATTGAGGTGGCGGCGCGGGCTCGTTGAGCCGAAGGGCCTGTTTCCCTTACTGTTTTGTTCTTTGTTCTGGACATTTTCTTCTTCATAGTCATAATGCTTTTCTTCCATTTTGTAAATTATTTTTGTAGAATGCAACTTGTTTATCTTCTTGAAAGTACCCAGTTTCTTCTTCTGAATGTTCTTCTCACAGGAAGCTGGTCTAGCTCAACAAGCTTTTGCAATTTGACCCCTTTGGCCACAATTTTTGTATTGACTATTCTTGCTCCAGTATTCACTCACTAAATGGCTCATTTTGGCACATGTGTGACATGCCTGTTGCTGTTTTGACTTCTTATGGGTGATTTCCAGCTTGCCAATATTTACTCCTGCACCAAATTATGAAGCTTCTTTAGCAGCCAATTCCATCGATACTGTGATTTCTACTGCTGTCAAAGAATGTACAACAAGCAATCTTCTTTGGATAGCCTCATTTTGGGAACAACAAACTAGATTATCCTGCAGAGAACTTTCTAATGATTCACCAAACTCACAATGTTGTATCAGTCTTTTTAAAGTTCCAACAAACTGAGCAAAGCTTTTGCCTTCCACTTGATTCCTTCAGTGGAATCTGAACTGTTCCATGATGATCAATGGTTTTAAAGAATAATGTTCTTCAAGGATCTTTGTCAAGTCATCAGAAGTTTTGGTTCCTGGTTTGCTGGATGGACCAAGTTCCAGAGAAAATGATAGATCTACTACTTATTGTACTGAGAAAATATGGCACGAGCAACTCATTTGCAGTTTTATTCGCTTGTACAAAGTACTGAAATCACACAGCATAGGAACTCTGTGATTTATTTTCTTCATTTAAAGGTCCCATGGATCCTAATTGTCCTGCTATCTCTCTTTCAGATGCTAGCAACTCCAGGCAGCTCAGAATATTTGTTTTATTGTCTTCTAAGTACATACCCTTTTTACCCTGGAGATCATTGAGATGATGTATGTTTTTTCAAATTGCTTGGCTCTGCAGCAGAGCCAAGGAAACCTCTTTTCAAATATGCTTGCTATTGCCTGCACTGATTGTAAAGAAACAAGGGGTTTTTAAAACCACACAGAGGATTTTTCGGTTACTTGGCCTTCCTTTACTGGCACTACTCTAACCCTGTGTTGCTTCTCCCCAGCCTTCTAATATTCAAAGTGCTAAGACCCACAATGTCTTCCTTCTTCTACTTCGGAAATTTTCTCAATGTTTTTGATGAAAGAAAATAACAACTTACTGCCAATTTTCTTTCTGTGTAACATTGTAATTGTGTTAGAGGTTTAAAGTTTATCTATTAGTCACAAGTAGGCTTACATTAACAATGTAATGAAGTTACTGTGAAAATCCCCTAGTAACCACACTCCGGCACCTATTCAGGTATACTGAGGGAGAATTTAGCATGGTCAATGCACCTAACCAGCACATTTTTTTGGACTGTGGGACAAAATCTGGAAGAAACACATGCAGACATATGGAGAACATGCAAACTGAGACAGTGACTCAAATGGGAATTGAACCTGGGTCTCTGCACTGAGGCTGCAGTGCTAACCACTGTGCCAATGTGTCGCCCTTTTGTGGGTTTTAACAAAATGGAGTTTGCACATGTAGGGGACGATTTTCCCAAAAATCTGAATTGGTGGCAAAATTGTTCTAGATCGCAACAGTTCTGACAGTTCAGCTTCTCACCTGAATCTTCACGCTCTGTGCACTGAAGAGGTCTGAGTCATGAATCTCATTAAAAACCCAAGGGATGAGGCCTATTCATGCCAGAGTCTGACAGTTCTGGCGATCTGTGCAGTGGTCCCAAAGTGTCAAACTGCCAGCCCGATTGCTGGCCAGCCCGAGACCACTACAGTGCTGCCCCTCCAGCCCCATGGCCGAATCGCAGCCCCCACAACAATTTCTGGGCCAGCCCTGACACCCGCTCTGTCCTGAAACATCCCAATGCTCAGGCCCCACCTTGCAGTAGTGGCCCCCATCCTCCTTATCCCGGCAGAACCCGCCCTGCTGACCACCCCAGAAGTCAGATCCCCACTGGACGCAACTCCCCTGCCAGACCACTGTCCAGCCTAATCCAATCGCTGCCCTCCCTTCATATCAAACTGAGAGCCATGCAGAGTGGCAGCGGGACTCCCCCTCCACCCTCACCAGTTGCATACAGGCTCGGTTTACAGACCCCAACCTCTTGGCATTGCCCAATGCCAGATGGCAGTGTCAAAGTGCCTCCTGGACATGGGCACTTTGCCTCTTGGCACTGTCGGGATGCACAGACTGGCATTGCCAGGATGCCCATGCCTAGGGAGTACTTTCCCTGCTGGCTGACCTTCTAGGGGATCCCGATTTCCCCCCCACTGCACAGATTACAAGATGAAAGTAAAACAGCGGCCTCTGCAAACATCTGAATGACATCACCTTCAAATCATGTGATTATCTCTTAAAGCAACCTGCAACCCTTTTAAATAAATAACAGCAGCGTTCTCTCTAAATGTTTTTTGTGTACGTTGTTATTTAAATGTGAAGCCCCTTTAGTTTTATTTGTGAGGCATGCAAAGTAATTTAAAGTGGTCAAATTTCATGTGCTTGCATGAGTAATTTTTGGTTTAGTGAGTGCATTCTGGAGCTTAGAATATTGACAGATGAAGGCACAGTTTCAAGTGGCAGAATGATTAAAATGAGGAATGCATAAAAGGAATGTAGGTTTCTTAGACCCTAAAGGGCTATGAAAGATTATAGAGATGGTTGGGTGGGGATCGGGAATGGTGAGGCCAAGGAGGGATTTGAAAACAAGTAGTTTTAAATTCTGGCATTGCTTAACTGGGAGATAATTAATCAGCAAGTACAGGGGTAGTGGGCGTGAGCTTGGACTCAAGAAGTAGAGTTTTAGTTAATCTCTAGGTTATGAATAGTGGAAAGGGTAGAATATTAGAAGACTGGCCGAGAGTGTATTGAATAATCAAGTCTAACGGTTGTGGGGCTGGGCTAGAGCTGGGTTGGCAGTGAGGTTAGGCTGGCAATGGAGTTGGGATGTCTATGAAGTTGGGTTGGCAATAGGATTGGGTTGTCAGTAGGGTTATGTTGGCAGTGGGGTTGGACTGGCAGTGTTTAGCTGGTGGTAGGGTTGATTTGGCAGTAGAGCTCAGTTGGCAGTGGGATTGGTTTGGCACTGGGTTTGGGTTGTCAATGGGACTAGGCTGGCTGGGGTTGGGCTGACAGTGGGGCTGGGCTAGTTGGCTGTGGAATTGGACTGGCAGTTCAATTGGGTTAGCAGTGGAATGGGTTGGCAGTGGAGTTGTATTGGCAGTGGGTTTGGGCTGGAAGTTGGGTTGGGGCTGGATTGACAGTGGGGCTGTATTGGGAGAGGAGTTGGGAAGGCAGTAAGGCTGGATTGGCAGTGAGTTTGGGTTGATGGTGAAGTTGGGTTGGCAGTGGGGATTGGGCTGGTAGTGGGGATTCAGCTGGCTATAGAGATGGGCTGGCTATGGAGATGGGCTGGCTGTAGGGTTGGTATCGTAGTGGGGCTGGGTTGTCAGTGGGATTGGGCTGGTAATGGGTTGGTCTGTCAGTGGGACTGGGCTGGCTGTAGCGTTGGTTGGCAATGGGGCTTTGTTGGTAATGGGCCTGGACTGGATGTGTCATTGGGTTGGCAGTGGGGCTGGGTTTGCAATGGCATTGGGCTGGATTGGTAGTGGGGTTGGCAGAGGGTTTGGGCTGGCAGTGGTGTTTTCTTCGCAGGCGGGATGGGCTGGGCCAGCAGTGGGGTTAGGTTGGCATTGAGATTGTCTTGGCTGTGGAGCTAAATTGGCTGTGGGGCTGGATTGGCAGTGGTTTGGACTGGCAGTGGGGCTGGATAGGGAGTGGGATTAAGCTGGCAATGGGGTTGGATTGGCAGTGTGGTTGGGCTGGCAGTGGGTTTGGGCAGCTGTGGGGTTAGTCTGGCAGTGAGCTGGGCTGTCTATAGGGTTGAGTTGGATGTGGGGTTGGGTTGTGAAGCTGGGCAGGTAGTGGGGTCAGATTGGTAGTTGGGTTGGAGTTAGGTTGGCATGGGGTTGGCAGTGCAGCTGCATTGGCAATGGGGTTGGATAGGGAGTGGGATTAGGCGAGCAATGGGGCTGGATTGGCAGTGAGGTTGGGCTGGCAGTGTGGTTGGATTGCCAGTGGGGTTGGGCTGGCTGCGGAGTTTGGGCTGGGGGTGATGCTGGGCTGGCAGTAGGTTTGGATTGGTAGTGGAATTGGGCTGGATGTGGGGTTGGGAGTGAGGTTCAGGTGGGTTGGCAGTGGGGTTGATTTGGGTGTGGGGCTGGGTTGGCAGTGGGTTTGGGCTGGGTGTGGGTTTGGGGTGGGTGTAGGGCTGGACTGGCAGTGGGATTGAAGTTGAGTTGGCAATGGGGTTGGATTGGCATTGGAATTAGGCTGGCAGTGGGGTTGGGTTGGCAGTGGGATTCAGCTGGCTGTGGAGTTGGGTTGGGTATGGGGTTGGCCTGGCAGTGGAGGTGGACTGACAGTGGGGTTGGGCTGGGTATGAGGTTGGCAGTTGTGTGGTGCTGGATGTGGGGTTGGGCTGACAGTGGGGCTGGATTGCCAGTGGGGTTGGAGCTAGGCTGGGTGTAGAGGTGGACTGGCAGTGGGGTTGGGCTGGGTATGAGGTTGGCAGTTGTGTGGTGCTGGGTGTGGGGTTAGATTGGGTTGGGTGTGGCATTGGCTGGGTGTGGGGTTGAGCTGCATTGGGATTGGGTTGGCAGTGGGGCTAGGCTGGCTGTGGGATTGGATTGGCAGTGGGGTTGGAGCTGTGCTGGGTGTGGGGTTGGGCTGAGTGTGGAGTTGGGTTGGGGTTGGCTGTGAAGTTGGGCTAGTTGTGGGGTTGGAGCTGGGTTAGGTGTGGGTTGGGCCGCGTTGGGACTGGGTTGGCAGTGGGGCTGGATTAGCAGTGCGGTGGGAGCTGGGCTGGGTATGGGGTTGGACTGGCTGTGGGGTTGGAGCTGGGCTGGGTGTGAGGTCGGGCTGGCAGTGGGGTTGGACTGGATGTGGGGTTGCAGCTGGGCTTGGTGTCAGGTTGGGCTGGGTAAAGCTGCGGTCGCTCCGCTCTGCACGAGGTCCGTGTGTTGCGAATTACCAGAGAGTTACTGGTGCCCGTGACGCCATCTGATTGACATCCCAACCTGCCAATCACAATAGGACTGCGTCAATGGACATCTTATGAATAATCAGCAGGACCAGCGACCAATCAGTGTGGAGTGGGAGGGACGTACAATGGACCCCGCCCCCCCACCGGAATTGACCAATGACGACGTGCCGACACCCAAAAGGAGGCGGATGGAAACAGCTCCATCCCAATCTGAAACGGGGGAAGGAGATGATTAAAATCAATTCGATTTTGTTTTTATAATCATTTCCCTCTTCCTTTTGACGCCAGGGCGGAATGACAGAGAGGAAAGTTTGCCCGGCGGCTCGTCGAGCGGTCTGGTGGTGATCCAATGGGAGAGTCGGGTTGGGAAAGCCTGTCCAATGGGAGAGGCGGCCCTGGTGGTGGACCAATGGGAGAGGCGGGCTGGGGGAAGCGTGTGCCCAATGGGAGAGGCGGGATGGAGCGCTGGTCCAATGGGCCGGTAAGCGCTCGTCCAATGGGAGAGCCGGACGGGAATCACGTGACTTTAAACGGCGAGCGGTGACGCGGGCGGTGTGTAAATGCGCGAGTCGCTGCTGTGAGCCCCGCACTCTCGGTTCGAGCCATATTTGCATTGTTCCCATTGCCGTGGCCGCCGCTAGTAGTAGCAGCAGCAGCGTCAACTCCAACAGCAACATCCACACCGACTACAATGTCAGACAGCAAAGTAGAAATCAGTGTCGAGCGAACCCAGAAGGTAACCTGGTTGCTGCTTTTGTGTGTGTGTGTGTGGTTTTTTTTGTGGGTTGGGGGGTTGCGGAATGTGCTGCTGGGGTTTGATGGAGAGACTAAAAGAAAAAAAGTAACAAAAAAAGGCAACACTCATGTTGAAACATGTGAAAGGAATCAAAAGCACGGGGCTTTGTGCTTAAAGGCGGCATGTCTTGAGATGTTGATTGATTGTCAGCAATGGCACCACTATTGGAAATGAGAAGAAAAAAACTTTCAATGGATAGTTCCTTATTTTTTTAAAGGAACATATTACACATGCGAATCCTGCAAGTGCTGAATGTGCCCGTCACTGGTGAAAGTTGGCGTTTTGCTCTGGCTTGTTAGGAAAGCTGCGTTTGTTCTCTCTCGGGCGGAATGCTGTTGTGGAGAAACTTCTGCATTTGGTCTCGGAATGGGAAAGTGACTGAAGGGGCAAATGTGGATGTTGTGATCGAAGTCCGAGTTTCATCTGGTGCTGTTATTGTTGGCGGCAGAGAGTTGTCTCACTTCGCTTTATTGTTCCTAAGATCCGGTGCGTTCCGGGGATTCGACCTTCTGTAAATTGTGGTGATTAAGTCAATCCTCACACCGGTCGAACGCGCCTTTTATTTTTGCCCAGGTTCTTGCTGGTCGGTAACCCATGTTGTCTAATCCTATCTGCTCGGATACAGTTGAATTGCATTGTAGCAACATCAAAGGGAGGGGGGGGGCAGGCAGTTTGAGAGGCTGCAGCTCGTCTCTCAAGCGCCTCGTTCACGTCCACCTTATCTTGTTTGTGTTCAGCTTTCAGTTAAATGACCTGATTTCCCGCCACTGGCAGCCTTCCCCTTTTTCAAGTGCTCGGTATGTTGACAAGAGGTTTTTGGAGTTGGCCCTTTTTAATAGATGTTGTGAAGAGCGCGCTGTCTGGGTATCACTGCTCCCCTGACTCCCGTAAGGGCGCATGCATTGAAATATATCGGAGCAAATATCATGTATATATTTTTTTGAAAGAACGTTCAATCTAAAGAGACTGTTTAGCCAAAAATCAGATAAACGTTTACGTAAAATCAGATGCGAGTTGTTGACTTTAACATTTCTCATAGTTTTCGCGATATGTTGAACAAATACATCGATCGGCTCCAACTCTTGTGGCTTTTCTCAAAGGAAGATGTAATGTTAGACACACGTATCCATTTTTTTATTAAAGGTGGGGGCGGATGTTACACCGTGCTGTAAATATCCTTCTGGTTAATGAAGGGATTAGTCTGAACCTTGAGGTTTAATTTGTATTGTTTTTTTCAAAAACCTTTTTTTCTCTGTCCCCACACCCGCAAAAAAAATTACATCCAATCTGCCCAGTTCATTCTCTAGCAGCCGATTTGGTAGCACACTGAGCGGTACCGGGAATTTCTGCTTCATTTGACATATGGCTTGAGGAATATAGTCGGGGCTTGAACTTCCGTCTCCCAAACCGACTCTTAATCGCGCTTCGTGGGGACCGAGTTGATCCCAACCGATCGACTGGTCTTAAAAGGTGACTGACTCTTGGGGAGTTGGTATAAATACTCCCCCCCCCCCCCCCTCCCCGTCCCGTATCGTTGAGCTGATTTATGTGGCTGCTGCTTTTTAAATGCTGGCGGACAAATCACTTTGATCTTTCGGGGCAGAGAAGAAAGGATAATATCGGCTGGCAGAAAGGTGGCCTCCGGGGATGATGCTGGCGATAACCAGATTAACAGATCCCGATTAGCAAGCAATTTCGGCCAAATTGAGTCGGGGACGATGAGATCGCGAGGTGTAAAGTGAAAGGTGGTGATACATCTTTTCCCATCCGGATGGAAATGTTGCCAAAGTATCGAGTGGTGGGGGGGTATTTTGTCATCTGTGGAGTTCACTTTGTCGAAAGTGTAATTTTTTTTTAATTGGTGGGTTACAAAGTGTAATTTTAAATAAGTGGGTTACATGCCTTTTCTCTTCGGGATAGAAATGTTGCCAGAAACCTTGTTACCTTGCTTGTATCGAGCAGCAGAAAGATTTTGGCATCTGCGGAGTTCACTTTTGATTTTAAAAAGTGTATTTTTTAAATAGGTGGGTTTAAAAAATTCCATCGTTGTCCAGATGGGTCATTAGTGCTAAAGCGCTGTGCTCCTGTTCAGGGAAGCAGGACATGTCTTTCTAAAAAATGCTGGTTCCGGCGATATAACTCTTTAAGGTGCAAGGGGAGGAAAAGGGGTGAGCTAATGTCGTGGATCTGTTGCGCTTGGGCGACTCGCACACTAGAAGTCCGCTCTTGGAGATGGCGGAGCAGCAAAGGTTATGGAAGAAAGGTGGATGTGTGCTTTTGCTGGCACCGGACGCGTGTAGGTGGTGCACAGGGAGCAGGCTGAGAGTTTGGAAGGCAGGGTTACTCAACAATAAAGGCACATTACCATTCCCAATGTGCCCCGTGGCTTCACGCAAGCTCCATTTAAAGAGGACGGGGGCGGGCGGGGACACCTCGCGATACCACTGGGCTGGGCGGTGCCGATGGCTGGGGCTGGCCAATAAATAAATACTGGCACACAAACCTATTCCGACCTCCATGTTACTCGACATTTTAAGTATCCAAAGCTGACGGAGCTTGCTTGTAGCTAGTGCATAGTCTACTTAGATACTCCCAAGAGTCTCAAACTTCAAGACGTGAAGACCGTGAGTTATGAGAGGTAGCCCCCACACCACCACCTCTTTGCATCATGTGGCTGGTTAAAAGAAGTTTGATGTTTCTATATTTTTCTTTCTTCTCAGGACTTGAAGAAAACTCAAGAGGTAGATCCAGAAAACGGCAAAGGTGACGCACCAGCCAATGGAAACGCTGTAAGTTGCCAATTATTTGCTGTTTATATAAAAAAAACCAGGACGCGATATGAATGATTTTTTTGACATGATTGTATTCATTTTGATCAGGGCAATGAAGAAAATGGAGAGGAAGTTGAAGAGAATGCAGACGAAGTAGAGGACGAAGAAAGTGAGGATGTTGGTGAAGATGATGAGGAAGAAGAGGATGAAGAAGGTAAACTTGCTTTCATCAGAGTTTTACAGATTAATTTGTAAATCAGTGGGTAGAAATATTGCATCTACTACTTTAATGACCCAGGTAAGGGGTTGATGGACAATAAGTTTGGACATAAGTTAATATAAGTACAAAAATTTGCAATGCACAGCTTTAAAGGTATCATTATGGCGTTTGGAGTACACTTAAGGCATCATTGGATTTCTTCAGTCTACTTTCAACTTGCTGTTGACTTAACTTTTTAGACTCCCTGGTCCTTTTTTTTAGCCTTTCATAATATTTTAATTGCTTACATAGGTTGAAGCATAATTTGTAGCATTTTGAGTCCTATTGACATTGCCAATTTGCACTTCATTTTGTCTGAGTTCAATTTTTTGTTCCCATTTTGTTACTTAAATATTAATGTTCAGTTACTATTCTCTACAGTGACACTACTGGTCATTTGGGGAATGGCAAGTGATGTTTCCAAATTCTGGCTGTTTGTTTTGCTATATGTGTTCTTCTCACTTTAGGAGTGGAACGGTTAGTACTATGACTCAACAGGGCTGTGTTTGTTTAAACTTGTCACTTGTCTGGATTGAAGCAAATGGGGCTTTTCTTCGTGCACTTTTTGAGTGGAAATCAGCATTAGACCTAAGCCTGACAGAGTAAAGATAGAGGGAGGATGTTTTCTTTGCAATTTTGCTTGTGTTTATTTGGTGTTATTAGATGGCTTTTCTCTCTCTTTTAGACGAGGAGGGTGATGATGAGGAATGTGAGGGAGCTGCAGGAAAACGGGAGGCTGAAAGTGATGAGGTATGTGATTCAAATTTTTTTTGTGTTCCCTTCAATGAACTGTAATTGAGATTCATGAAAGTGGTTTCTTAATATTTGACTTAAGTTGGGGGGGTAAAAGATAAGTTCATTTCTGCGGTTTGGATATAATTGGGATTAGACTATTAAAAACTTCTGTATTACCTGCACTGAAAATCAATGTATATTTTTCATTTTCAAATTAAAATACCACATTTTTTAAAGTACTGGGATTCTTGGCAAGATGATGAAACTTGCTTTCAATTAATATCTAGCTGCAATGACAAAAAGTTAAGTCAGTGTTTGTATTTTAAATTGTTATGAAATGAGGCAAGATGACAAAAATTCTTATTCATCAATGTTTTTCAACTCCATAGGATGATGTTGCAAAGAAGAAGCAGAAAACAGATCATGAATAAGCTGTATTTTCATCCACATTTTCCCCTACTTTTTTTTTCTGTTGGAAAAACTTGGTCATCTTCACTAAGTAGAGTGTACACCAGTGCAAGTCAACTGCAGAGTTTTTAAAATAAAATTACTAAGACTTCATGGCCCTACTTCTTTCTTAAAATCCTAAAGGAGAATTTGTTTGTATTTTTATTTACATTTTATATTTTTGTACATATGGTTAGAGGTCAGCCAATTTAAACAGTGATCTCTGGTGACCAAACAGGGCTTTGAAGTTCTTCTGTAAAACTGACTTTACTGGTGGTTTGACCATGTCTTGGCCACATTATCTTAAAGGTAATCTGTAAAAACAAAATTAATTTTGAGCATTCCAATAACTGTATGTACTTTAGCTGTACTATAAGTAGTTGGTTTGTATGAGGTGGAAAGGCCAAAGATCAAGGTTTTTTTTTGTCTGAAATACTGTCCGTTGTGGCCTGTTGTATGTGTGAAAAGTTTGTTGTCCACAATAAACCGGAATTTTATTTTGCTGAGTTTTTCTGATGAATTGACTTGTTGAGACTTTATTTAAATGCACATTACAGTTTATAATATTCCATACACTGGCTAAATGAAAACAAAGGAATAAGCTTTTCTGTCATCTGTGAGAACACTGCAATTGTCAGCAGCCATCTTCATCCTTGAACTCTGATTTGTTCTGTGTTGAAATGTTGAGTAAACATAGCTTATAAACGTAATGAGGATGGACACAAGTGAAAACACAAACATGCATTGGCTACTTCTAATGGATTAATATGTGACATATGAATACATTAAAATCTCCCCACTTGGAGAAGTTATTTAAGGTGCTGAGTAGTAAGTCAAATGAACAAACAATTTTTTGTTTTGAGTTTCAGATTACAGACCAAATGGGACATAATCAGGTTTTTTTTTTCTGAGACCTAAAAATGCAATTGATGTTCCAGATATATTGTCTTGCAGCATCAAATTAGAGAAATTTATTATTAGATGAAATAACAGAATTTTAATGTTCCTGTTGACATGCCACAAACCATTTTTCTAAAACTAAAATCATATCAGTGAGCTAACATTAGGCATCTAGATTACACCAGTGTTTGAGGAAATGCGTAAGTGAATAACTGGTCTGATGGATTAGAGAAATCCTTCAAGTGGAATAACATGGCTATTTAATTTGTTTACAACACACGAGTGACATCCATCTTTCTTATGTTTGAATTCACTGTTCAACCTGACATTAGTCTTAATCCAAATTAAGATGGTCAGATTCAAACGGCTTCAACTAAGTACCACATTTCACAGCTTATTGATGCTGTACATTAATTAAATTTAACTCTGACTTAAAATTCCATCACATATGGAAATAAGACCTGCCTTTTAGCAGTCTTAGTACTGTAATTAGTTAAAACATTTTGTGTAGTTGTAGTGATTGGTTTGAGGTATAGAACCAGATTAAACCCATTTAATCTCAGGATTATCTACTGAATGGCTAAGTTAGGTGCACATATAGCTGTCCTCTAGCCCCATGCTAAAGATGACAGAAGAGACGACCCCATGTTAATTGCTATCCCTGAAGTTTTTAAAATATTAGTGTCACAAGTAGAGTTAACACTGCAATGAAATTAGTGAAAATTCCATAGTTGCCACACTCTGGTGCCTGTTCTGGTGTACTGGGGGAGAATTTAGCATAGTCAATGCACCTAACCAGCATGTATTTTGGACTGGAAGGAAGCCAGAGCATCTAGAGGAAACCCATGCAGACATGGGGAGAACGTGCAGCTTCTGCACAGGCATTGACTCAAGCAGAGAATTGAACTCAGGTCCCTGGTGTTCAAGGCAGCAGTGCTGATCTAATGGAAAGTAGATATTGGGTATGTGAAGGATAGATTGGGATTGGCTGCAGTTTACTTCATGCCCAAAGAAAGAATTTGATAGCCTGCTACTGCTTATCTTGTCTTATGGATGAAGGACATTTCCATTAGGTTGGGAGTTGTTATCACCTGTTGGGGTATACTAGTATAATTTATGTTCTTTGGAAAGCTAACAACATAAAAACTGGCTTGGTTGGAAGTTACACAAGAAATCAACCCATTTACAAAATACTGGATTTAGAACTATTACATTTGACTTTGGAATCTAAGAAACCATTTCCAAATAACCCTAAAGCATAGCCTGGATGAGTTTCCTGGTACTTGAGATATGTTATGCATGTATGTAAGATGTCTACAGCTTACAGATATTTTAAAACAAATGGATTAATCCTTTAAAAAAATTACTTGTTTATTTTTCTTGGAGCATATACATTCTTCAATAATTCACTGATAGTAACAATGGTCTGGAATTAACATGACACTGAAGTCCTTACTGTCCAGCTAAGAAGTCCAGGTGGTGAGTCGTGTGGAGGGAATGCAAGGTGCCTCCGGCCCAGGAAATAGCCAAATGGTTGTTAATCTAATGATGGAACCTCCCCTAGAACATGAAGCCTTGCTCCCTGCGTCAGAACTACCAGCCAATCAGTTGGTGGCTGTTCTCCTGTACTGGGTGAAGAACTGTACTTACTGGATCATTTGGATTGGAGTGTTGGGGACCATATTAGCACCATGTTGGCAATCTCTGTTGAGGGGTTTTGAAGCTGGGGCCCAAAGAACTTGGGGATGGGGGTGGTGGTACATGGGTGGATGTTACACCTGAGGGGTGGGGCAAGGGAGCCTTTTCTTTAGGTTATATGTTGGGGCAGAAAGGGAACAAGGCAGAGTTACGCTTTGCAGGAGGAACTATTTGGGTACTTGGCATGGTTCTCTTCCCACTGCTGGTTAAGTCCTGTCAGAGGTGGAGTGGGAATTAATTGCCCACTTAAAGGCCTCAATTGGCCCACTGGTTGCTGGGTTGCCTGCTGTTGGTACAACTGTAGCATGCGGGTTGCTTGCTGAATTTGACATGCTCTTCTCTCCCAAGTGTGATAGTAGGGATTATTAAGTGCAACCTAATGAATAATAGCAAGCTGTAATTGTAGCTATTGGCACCTAAAATGAAATGTGTAGTTTATAAATTGGGTTAATAATGCTGATCCAATAAAACAATAACAAAGGAACAGTTTGCTTATGTGTTACAATGCCTGAACATTTGCATACCTTTCGAACTAATCTGGATATATTCTGCAGTTTATAAGTGTGTTTGGGCTGTATATATTTTCACTTGGTTCAAATGTGCTTGGGAAAATTTGATCACTATGTAATCCTTTATTCTTGTTATGGAAATTAAGTATAACTGCATCTCAAAACTTCTCCGTGCATTTTCTTACAATTTACTTTAGCGCTGTTCTTAAAGTTAGCACTATAAAAAATAGTGCCAATAGAGCAAGAACTGTGAATTTAACTATGCTGTTTGGACTGGTGTGAAGTAAGTATCAAAACTTTTTGTGGAAGAAATTGTCATTTGTTCTCATATTTTGCACTCGTAAATAATTGGATATATTAAAATTTTGTTTGAATATTAGTTTCTTAATGAGGGTTGCACCTTTTGGAGATGTAAAATGCATTTTTATAAGTCAGGAATATGTTTGACCATTTAATTCAAATCTACGAAGTAGATATAGAATCTGAAAGTTTTGGGCAACGATTCAGTGTACAATATTTTACAGTTCCAGATCTATTAACATGTTTTGTGCCACTGAGGTTTGAGAATCTAGCTTCATTGTAAGATTAATAAAGTGCCTGGAGATGGAGATCATGTACACAGAGATGTCATGTGCATATTATATGTATGTTTCACTAGGATCATTTAAAACTTTGTGCAGTTTTTCAGAAAGATGAATGGGAATTCGGAACATTGAACAGTACAGACCATGTGTTAGCAGAAGTAGGCCACTGTCATTTAGTGGCATCATGATTGCCCTGAACTCCACTTCCCACCTTGTCCTCATAAACTTGATTCCCTTGCTGATTAGAAATCTGTCTATCTCAACCTTGAACATCCTTAGTGACTCAGTCTGTACAGCTGTCTGCAGTAATGTATTCCACAGATTCACTACCCTCTGAGAGAAGAAATTCCTCCTCATCTGTCCTTAAGAGGTGACCTCTCACTCTGAGATTATAGACCTCTAGACCTACATTCTCCACAAGGGGAAACAACCTCTTGGAATCTATTCTGTCAAGGCCACTGAGAATCCTATGTGTCAATGATGTTACCTCTCATTCTTGTAAACGCCAGTGCATACAAGCCAAACCAATTCAACCATAACTCCTAAGAAAGTTCCACCATACCCGGATTAATTTTGTCATTCTTTTCTGGATTGCGTACAATGTCAGTATACCCTTCCTTAAATAAGATACTGTTTACAGTATTCTGGGTGTGGTCTAACTCATGCGTTGTATAGCTTTAGCAAGTATTCTCTATTTTTATACCCTACTCCCTTTTAAATAAAGGTCAGCGTTCCATTTGCTTTTACTATTACTTGCTGAATGTGAATGCTAACTTCTTGTAATTTATCACAAGGATCCACAAATCCCTCTGTCCTGTAATTTTTTGCAGTCTTTCTCCATGTAAATAATATTCACTTCCTTTGTTCTTCCTACCAAAATGCATAACTTCCTATTTTGCTCCATTATATTCCATCTGCCAAATTTTTGCCCACTCACTTAATCTGTCTCTGTCCCTTGGTAAGTTGTGCCTACTTTTGTGTCATCAATAAACTTGAGAAATACTACATTCACTTCTCTCATGCAAGTCATTAGTATATAATGTCAATAATTGTAGCCCCAGCATTGAAGTGTGTGGCACTCCATCAGTTATATGTTGCTATCCTGAAAATTCCCCTCTTATTCCAATTCTGACTTCCTATTAGTTAGCCAAACTAAAGTATTATCTCCAACACTATGGGCTGTTATTCAGTACCTTTTGTGACGTATATTATTGAATGCTGTTTGAAAACACAAGTATATTACATCTGTTGGTTTCCTTTATTTATCTTGCTTGTTTCCACTTCAAAAGAATTCTAATAAATTTTTCCAAGCATGATTTCTCCTTCATGAAGCCATCAAGCCATCACTGCTTTTATAATGTATTTCTAAATGCTATGCCATCATATCTCAACAACAGAAATTATGTTAACTGGTCTACAACGACCTGGTTTTGGTTTCTCTCCCTTTTGAATAAGTGTTACATTGACAGTTTTTTCCAATAATCTGGGCCTTTTCCAGAATTTAAGGATTATTGGAAGATTGCTACCATTGTATTGATTATCTTTGTAGCTACTTCCTTTAATATCCTCGGATACAAACCATCAGATTCAGGGCCCTTTTCAGCCCTACTAGTTTTCCTAGCACTTTTTCTCCAGTGATAATTAATTTGTGTTTCTACTCCTTAATTATTTGGTATTTTTGGAATGTTCCATTCTGAAGATTGACACATTATTTATTCAACTCCTCTGCCATTTTCTGGTTCCCCATTTTTATTTCCCTAGTCTTATTCTCTAAAGAAACCTATCTTCATTTTGGCGTCTATTTCTTTTTATATATTTAAAGAAGCTCTTGCTGTCCATTTTTATATTACTTGCTGGTTTATCTTTTTTTTGGTCATCCTTTGTTAGCTTTTAAAACTTTCCCAATTCCCTGGCTTACCACTAATGTTTGCTGCAACACATATTGGAGGTGATTCTCCCAGCCCACTGCGCTGCACGTAACTGGAGACCTCTATGCATCCTTGGTCTCTGGATTTATGTTATCACCAGCTCCATGCCAGAAATCGGTGTGGAGCTGCTCTAAATATTTAAAATCAAATTTGAATCTGATTAGTGGGTCCAGGACTGAAGTCTCCCCGCTAACGGAGAGTTGGCAGCCTGATCCCGCTGGAGAGAAAGTGGGGGGCCTTGGCCCTGGCACTGCCCTAGGAGCATAGTGGCAATGCCTAGGGGCACTTTGGCACTGTCCATTAGTCATCAGGCAGTGCCAAGTGTGGTGGGACAGGGCACTGGGGGCGATTGGCAGTGGTAGATGGTTCCATTATCACCCTGCATTTGGGATTAGTGACAGAGAGAAGAAAGGGCTGATTGGTCTTGGCCATTTAGGTGGGGGGAGGGGTTGGGCGTGGTGTCAACCTGCCACAGAGGTCAAGGCTACAGGGTTGGAGGAGATTGGGGCTGCTAGGGATTGTCGGGGAGATTGGGATTGCCAGGATGGAGATTGAGGTGCGGGTGGGGGGGACAGTATCAGGACTGGCTTAGATATGTGATAGACCAGCGATTGGGATGCGGGGGGATCAGTGAGATAGCGATACGGGGTTGCTGTGCTGGCTAATGATCGAGCTGGCCAGTGATCAGTAGGCCATGTGCTGATCTCTGTTGTGATCTCCGCTCAGTGCTATGCTGCCGGCCATTCTAGCGGGAATAGATCCCTCCCACATGTTTTCATTGTGAATCTCGCCAGGGCACTCTGTGATGCAAAGAATGTGGGAGATTCATTTTCAAAATCTAGCTGGAAAAAAAAGCAATAGGATTTACTCCAGTTTTCAAATGAATTTTTTGGGAGAATTGATCCATTGTTTCTTTTAGTGTAATACTCCTCAACGCGGTTGGCTTGTCCCCTTCCTTGAATCCTTCATTCTCGCTGGGATATATTTTTATTTTCAATAATGAACTATTTTCATAAAACAATTGCTATTACTGTTCAACTATGTTTCCTGCTAAATTCCTTTCCCATTCTGCTCCAGCCAACTCTCCCCTCATTCTTTTATAATTATCTTACTTAAGTGTAATACAGCTGTTTCTGTCCCAACTTTCTCACTCTCAAACTGAATGCTAAATTTTACCATGTTATGATCACTAATTCCTAGGGGATCTTTTACTCTGAGATTCTTCAATAATCCTGCCTCAATACATATTAACATATCCAAAATAGCCAGATCCCTGGTTGGATCGACAACATATTGTTCTAAGAAACTATTCAAATATACTCTATGGATTCTTTTTCATGGCTACCTCTGCCAATTTGATTTTCCCACTTTACATGAAAATTAAAATCACTCATGATTAAAGTGCTTTGTATTTTCATATGTCCTTATAATCTAATTTATTCTCTACCCCACAGTATATCTACCATTAGGGGGCTTATGGACTACTCCCACGAATTTCTTGTTATTTCTTACCTCCACCCGTGTAAATTTTGCATTTCCCAATTCAAGAAGTGGTGATCACCCCTTTGCTTCCTGCTTGTCCTTATGGAAAGTCACAAACTCTTGAATTTTTGATTCCCAGTTTTGATCTCCTTGTAACCATGTCTCTGTAATGGCTATAAGATTATTCCATTGATCTCACTTTGTGCCATTAATTCATTTATTTTGTGCCAAACACTACATACATTAAGTGTCATTAATTTTACCTTATTACCATTTTTTCCCAATTGCTCTTTTTTGTTTCTATACTTCCTGTCACCCACTAAATAGCTGCCTTGTGATGCTGCCATATCCTTTTGTAAGCCTACATATCTCTCTCTCTCTCTCCCCCACCTCCCCATTTAGGTGCAGAATATAATGTGTAGTCTGTTACACTCAGTAACTTACATTCCTTAATATCTGCCCAGTTATCCTGTAAACTAGTTTGGCATAAACTGAGCATTTTTGTAGAACAGTTAAAATTGCAACAAAATGCAAATGAACAAGATTGTACTGTGATAATAAATTTGTAGCAATCAACTCTATAGAACACCTAGCAGTAGTTTTGTAAAAAAAAAATCAGGTTGGAAATTGTCAACAACTGCTACCAGAAGTGAGAAGAAAAAATAATGGCTGAAATATTTTTCCAAAATCAGCTAGAGAGCCAGTTTTTCTTCTGTTTGCTAGTTACATTGGTATTTTAAATATAATTTATAATTATGCAATTACTCAATTATGCCCACTCAGGTTAAAAATGCACACCTGAAATTTTCAACTTGAATTTTAATCCATTGCCAGGGATTTGAATTTGACACTGTACCATATGCAGCTTTTTTTTCAATGTCATTGCCCGACCATCGGAGACTTATTCTGAGACAGTCAGACCTGAGTAGGCAAGGGACATTCCTTTCTGCTTGCTTCCCCTTTAACTATCAGAGTCTTTCTTTGAAAGTACTGCCAATATCCACATTTCTCTGCACAACCTCCAAACTTCAGAATTCCATCAGGCCAGACCTCAAAAATGCTTTCATTGTAACTGAATCCTAGGTGCAGACCTCCACACTTGCCTACTGTCCATGTACATAGTGTTTCTTCATTGTTGAATCAAAATCTTGAAGTATCTAATACTGTCATGGGAGAATCATCAGCACAAGAACTCCAATCATCTCGTTGCTGAGTGTATAAGATTCTAGCAATTAAACCAATTTAGAAATGAGAATAATGATCAATTGAGTGATTCCAAAATATATCAAAATGCATTTTGTCTTTATCATCAGATCAGTTTTAAATGATATACAGAATTATCATGAAGACAGCAATTTGATGAAAATAGAGCCAGTGATTTCAAATTTATTGTAATGACCAAAACTAAATACACAAATTATTGTTAATTTCAAATGTTATTTTGAATGTCAAACTTTTACTGATAAAATAATTTCTTCTTAAAATTGACAATGATTTTCTTGTCATAATAACTAAGTACAGCTGTCCAATTTGATTTATCAGATTACTCCCAATTTAAAAAAAATGGATTTAGTTACAAGCTTAGTAATAATTAGCTCTTTCCAAACATTGCTAAATGATTTCTGTGTTTTGTGATCATAATAAATTAATGCTATAATTGAGCAGCTACGTCTCAGTATTGAATTCAATAATCAGATTACCCAAATGGTCTTTTATGTCATTTTTCTCACAAATATTCAGCAAGTAGTTGATTTTCAACAACAAAAAGACTAAACATACAGATGTTTCACATGTTTAGAATGAGAGTATACATCTGACAATTTCAAAAAAGTGTCATTGGCATGATTAATTAATAAGCTGATATGATCACACATAATACAAATCTCCTGATAAAGAAGTAAAATACTTAAGCTAAGGGCAAATGATGTTAAGATACTGGTATTGGATTGGAATGGAGAAGAGGAGAGGTCACATGGCACCAGGTTGTAGTCCAACAGGTTTATTGGAATCACAAGCTTTCAGAGTGCTGCCCCTTGGTCAGGTGAAGATATTCACAGGTAACCAGTGGTTACCTGTGAGTGTTGGGCTATCATCATTCCACCCATAGATTCTATACCTGCACGCTTCTCTCCACTTCATTTGACAAAGGAACGGCACTTTAAAAGCTTCTGATTCCGAATAAACTTGTTGGACTATAACCAGGCATCGTGTGACCTCTCATCAAAGGTAAATGACAATATTGTAAATGAAAAAAAAAAGCAGTGGGATGGTCCCATCACAATAGATCATTCTATTGTACCAAAGACATAAAAAGTTTATCATCACTTGACCGATTGACATGATTCATGCTAGGATTGTGTACCTATTCAATTCAGTTGCTTAAATCTTTTTCTCTTTGAATTGATACTTGGTTGCTTTAATTGAATACTTGTGTGGATGCATTGAAATTTTGGTTTCCTTAATTCTTTCCAATGAATGGTTGCTTATTGTTAACTGAATACCAGCCCAATATGAAAAATACCATTCTTGCTACATGCCCCACGAAGATTACCATGCTCAATCACTAATTTCTTCAGTAAAGTCTTTACTTTGGAAGAAATATATTGTAAAAGTAGCAGTAAGAAATAATACAGCTTGAAAATGTTTAATGTTATGGTTATGTTTTAGGGGTCTTTAAAAATCTAAAATCTGATCTCTAAAAGATGACATTTAAATTACTTCATATGTTTTGAATTAGCCCAGCAGCAAGTAGGGCCTGTACGGTATTAGTTTCTATCTTGTTTAATTGGCTAGTGTAACTAAAACAAACCAAATTTTCCTTCTGCCTCGATTCCAACATGTCCCAGATGTATACCCTTTTCATCCCTTACACCAACTGATGTCAGCTACTTCCATAATTACCAAAAAAAAACTACTTATGTTTGGACAGATCTATTCAATCCTACATGGACTTAAAACACTGAGGGAAAATGATGCCACTGGACTCAACCTAATCATAACTTTAAAGGAAATAATTCCAGGTCTAACAAATTACAAGTGCAACTAGGCCCCTCAGAGTAATTAGCTAAGATTAACCATCTGCAAGACTACTGGATGCCTAATTATATTTCCCTGACTAATATTCCACAGAGAATATTTGTGCAGAAGAAAATTAAATATAGCACCACCTTTTCTGCTCTCCGACCCACATTAGTGGTGATAAAACAAGAATGGCATTACATTATTCCTTTAGTCAGTAAGATTTTATGCACAATCCCCCAATTCCAGTTTGGCGTGTTTGCCACCAGTATCAAGCTGCATGCCATTCAAGCTTCCCAGAAAATGGAGAAACAACTAACTATGCTATCCTGCATTAGAGAGACCAGAATGATCACAACTTTGAAATTCCTAATGAAGATCCTCTAATCCAACATAGAATCACAGGATCTCTGCAGATTCATCTGCAGAGGTGAATATCTATTTGAAATGGTATAAATTCATAATATAGCTAAACTTAAATTTATTGGTTTATTTATTTTTATATCCCTATCAAACATTGGGAGTTTTATTTTCTTTGCAGTGTTATGAGGGGGGATTCCAACGACATAGGATTAGAGGCCTAACAGAATAGGGTAGACTGGTTTAGAGTGAAGTCCCAAAGTGCCTGGAATAACAAAGATCCTGTTTGCCTGGAGATACATAAAACCACTGTGAGAGAATTTAACATGTATTTTTGAAAAACATTATATTCTGTATTAAAAGCATACACCTTGGCTAATGACAAAATGCTCTAAGGCATAATGGGATGTAGTCAAGTAAAAAGAACCACATTCTTCAGAACAATGCAGCTATGAGAAAAGGGAAAGAAATTCTTATAGATGTAAGCTTCAGATAGTCCTAGTGGTCCCAGACAGTTTAATGAATAGGACATACATTACACCAGGTAAGAAGAGTGTTAGGAGACTGTGAGAAACTTTTGAAGTGCATAAGTTCACATATCCCCATACTGTTAAAGGGTAAATGTTATTGGCCAAGGTAAATAACCCATACTAAAAACGATTGGCTCATCCCAACTGTGATGGGCAGATTTTTTGAAAATTGTATAATTATAATACTGAAGATAATGCAATTTCAGAGTAATTTGGAACTGCCCCAAATCTTTGTCCACGTGCGTGGACCAAGTTTGGGAAATAAGAAAATGTCTCAACCATAATGCTGTCTCTGAGAGTTTTTGTACTGACTGAGCTGTAATTAAGAAGAGGAATCCCTCAAGTGAAAGCCAGCTCAATACTTAGTCTCTGAAAGAACACTCTGATAGATTAGAAGAGTTGTTCACAGGATTCTAGCAGCAGGATAGGTCTCCAACATGGGTGAATATAGTTTTGTGTACCACCCAGTAGTCAGAGAAATCAAGAGCTGAGCGACTTGAACAAAAAAAGAGAGTTATGGACACAGTATCACTGAGTAAGTACATTGCACTCGTGCAGGGGAACAATGATGAACTTTTGTAAAGTCTCAAGTAGGAGAGCTAAAAATACACTGCATGAAAGGAAAGACATCAGGGTTGAGTGTTGTTCTAATGCGGGGAGGGAGGGAGCAAAGACAAACTTCTGTATCACCCCAAGTAGCAGAGTGAAAAATACACCATGCAATGAGGACGACATTAGAGGATGAGAGCCATACAACAAAATGATGATGGCTGACCCAGAGGAAGGGGATCTCTAAGGAGGTAGCTTAACACAAGCAACAGGAATTGAGCATAGAAAATTAATGAAGAAAACTATAGAAAGAGGATACGATTCAAAATCTCCTGAAGCTGAGCAAAAAGCCTGGCGACTGGACAGATTAAAAATGGATCATGTGGCTAAAGGAGCAGGAGCTCAAACCCTCACTAACCTTACAAATAATCTCAAAGGGACTCTTTGTCTTTTAATATCAAGTGGGTAGTGTGAGATGTGGTATTACAGAATTGAGGGAGAAAGGAACTATGTTTTCTCACCATATCAAGGAAATACTGTGAATTAATTTACAAGATGCAAAAAGTTGATTTGTGAAATCCTGAAGTTGAGCTGATAATTTGAGTAGATTTTTATATTTCAGTGTGTTTGTGTTCTTTGATTATTGTTGAATTAGACTGAGAACTGGAGTTGTTATCACCATTGTTCGTTTGTTTTTATAGAGTATTTATTGCGGGCAATGAATGCCATGCTTTACACTTTGGTTTAACTTCAAAGGGGCTAAGGAAGTTTTAAACCTGTTAAAATTTAAGTTTAGAAGTTCTTGAATTTACTTTTGGTTTTGAGTTTGATTTCAGAAGAAAGAAGAATAAAGGCTTCTAACTGTCTTAATAAGTTTTCTTTATTCTCTTTGAATATTTTATTTTCATTCATGTTTAGGAGTTGAAATTAAATGAAAGAAAAATGCTGTGGAATGAATTAGAAGCTTTCATTTGCATTTGTGTGTTTAATGAAGTACTTATGTGGATGTTTTTGTTAAATTTGCTTTAATGCATTAATGTTTTCCCCTAATTGTGATTTGATGTGGGTTTGATGCAGAGTTTAAAATCAAATGTGAATTGAATTGGATTGAAGTGTAAATTGAAATAAGTTTTTGAAATTCCTTAATCTCGAGTATAATCGATGGCCATGGTTGTTCTCAAGAGATGTGGGATATATATATATACATATAATACATATATGTGGGAAGTTACTTATTTGGAAAGTGAATTGCAGTCTTAAGTTCAAATTATATCAATTGGAGTTTGAAATAACCAATTTGAACTTAATCCTCAATTCAAATTGTGATGAGGAAGGATTCAAAGCTTGGAGGGAACCATATGCTCTTTCGTTTGCCTTAGTCTGTGAAATTGTGATGACACATTTGTTTTCTCTCCTGTTTTTTAACTGGCAGAGATTTCACTATCTTCTGTTCCTAATTTGATAATTAAGAACTTATATACATTGAAATATATGAACTTTATTTTTTTGTTTAATTTGACAGTTTTCAAACCTTGTCACTTTCAGAAGCTTGAAGTGGAAAGTGATTAGTTTAAAATTTATGCACTGCGGCTATCTCTACATTGTGTGCTAAGTTCCGTTTGGGGTCTGTAGGAAAGTTAACTATTTCAGCAGTTGACCAAGTGGACCTAGTTTGGGAATTAAAGAAACGTCATTAACCATAATGCTGTCTCTATGATTCTTTGTGTTCGCTGAGCAGTAATTAAGAAGGAGAATCCCTCAAATGAAAGCCAGCTCAATGCTTAGTCTCTGAAAAAAACAAACCGAGTGTTTTATTTTCTTTACAGTGTGAATAGACCAATTTCTGTTCTTCCCAGCTTCTGCCCTGCAGTGTTACAAATTATTAATCACCAAGGTAAAGGTGTTATGTGTTAACCCTGACACATAGGTGACTTTTCATTGGAGCACATGAAATAAAAGAAATTCACAACATTAGGTCCATAAAACTTCTCTTAGATTATGACTTAATTTCAACTTTTCCAAATACTGTATGTACCACACCACAATTGTTGAGGCTTCCAACCAAATCATGCTATCTGAATCATGATAGTCTCTCACTTTTCAGAAAGAAAGTAACTTCATTGCTCAATTGCCACCATCAATTGTCAATGTAAATTGGCTGGGGATTGTCAATCCTGAGAGAGCAACCGGGGGAAGAAGAGAGAAGTAAAGAGGATGACAGAGAAGGAGACAGAAAGGAAGTGAAACATGTAGGGGAGATACATTCAATCAAGGCATTCATGAGGAAATTTGATTATTATCTGAAAAGAGAGACTAATGTGGATGGTGGGGACAGGCAGGGAAGAAGCGTTCATGTTGCCCTGTGGTCTGAACTGTTGACTAACTTATTCTGGGAGTCAGGCTGCTTTAGTGCTGCTCTCTGAGGACTGAGCATCACCTCCCTGAGCACTGTGATTCATTTTCCTACAGCTGAGTTTCCATGGTAGATATTGGGAATCAGGAGTTGAATTTTGGTTTTATTTGTTGTACAAAGTCATAAGATTGTATTCAATTCAGTTGGAAGTAACTTGCAGGATGACTTTTTTGTTAAATTAATGGAATTTACTTAATGTTTGCCATTGATACTGCCAAATCATCACAGAAGTGCTCTTTGATTTATGAATTATATTCTAAGAAATTAGTGAAGTATTTTATTTAGTACTCAGTAATAATAGATATTTAATGAAGTTAAATGCAATAGTATTTGCAAACAGAATCACAAAATGGTTATAATACAAGAGGAGGCCATTCGCCCCATTGTCTCTTTGCTGGCTTTATGAAGGAGCAATTTACCTAGCAACGTTACCATGCCTTCTTTACTTCGCTATGCACATTTTTCCTTTTCAGATAATAATCAAATTCTTTCATGAATGCCTTGATTGAATGTATCTCCATCACACTTTCAGACCGTGCATTCCAGATCCTAACCACTTACTGCCTGAAAAAGATTTTCTCATGACATCATTGACCATTTTGCAAGTTATCTTAAATCTGTGTGTTCTGGTTTTTTACGCTGGCAACCCCAGCACTTGGAACCCCAGCACTTGGAACCCCAGCACTTGGAACCCCAGCACTTGGAACCCCAGCACTTGGAACCCCAGCACTTGGAACCCCAGCACTTGGAACCCAAGGACAATTTTTCCATACACACTCTTTCCAGACCTGTCATGATTTTGAACAGTGTTGTAGGTGTACTGATACCTCAGGGACTGCAGTGGTTCAAGAAAGCAGTTCATCATCTCAAATCTCTCCCTCAATATCAACAAAGTGAAGGAGATTGTCATTGACTTCAGGAAGCGTAGTGAAGAACATGCCCCTGTCTACATCAATGGGGACGAAGTCAAAATGGTCAAAAGCTTCAAATTTTTAGGTGTCCAGATCAGCAACAATCTGTGCTGGTTCCTCTATGCTAACAATATAGTTAAGAAAATCCATCACCACTTTCACTTTCTCAGAAGACTAAGGAAATTTGACATGTCACCAACGACTTTCACCAACTTCTACACTTGAGCCATAGAAAGCATTCTTTTTGGTTGTATCACAGCTTGGTATGGTTCTTTCTCTGCCCAAGACTGCAATAAACTACAAAAAGTCGTGAACATAGACCAATCCGTCACACAAACCAGCCTTTCATCCATTGACTCTGTCTACACTTCCCGCCGATTCGGCAAAGCAACAGCATAATTAAGGACCCCACACATCCCAGATGTTCTCTCTTCCACCTTCTTCCATCAGGAAAAAGATACAGAAGTCTGAGGTCACATACCAACCGATTCAAGAACAGCTTCTTCCCTGCTGCTGTCAAAGTTTTCAATGGACCTACCTTGCATTAGGTTGATCTTTCTCTATGCCTTAGCTGTGACTGCAACACTACATGCTGCACCTCTCCTTTCCTTCTCTATGAATGGTATGCTTTGTATAGCGTGCAAGAAACAATACTTTTCACTGTGTGCTAATACATGTGAAATAATAAACCAAATCAAATGAGCGATGGACAATAAATGTTGGTCCAGCCAGCAATGCCCACATCCCATATATGGATTAAAAAAGAAATAGCCCAGTTCAGGCCAAACAAGTGTTTTATACAAAATTAACACAAAAGCTTCCTTGCTTTTGTACTCAATTTTTCTATTAATAAATCCTATGATAATGCATGCTTTAGTAAACACAATCTCAGCCTGTCCTATCACCTTCAATGTCAAATACACAAACTGCTCCTGTACTTCCTTTAGAATTGTACCCTTGATCTTATACTGTGTTTGTGCGTTCTTTTTCAGCTCCCTTCTAAACCTATATTCAGCCTGATTCACTGTTTTATTGTCCACTATATTTGTTAGAACCATACTTTTTCTTCATTTTAGTCTCTTGTCATGCAGAGAGTTCTGGGTATGTTTGCCTTATCTTTCCTCTTCGTAAGGATATACCTTGAATTTAGGCAAATTCATCTCTCATTTAAGGGCAGTCTATTGTCCAATTACAGCTTTTCCTACCAACCTTTGATTCCAATTTAACTGTGTCATATCTGTCTTACTCCATTGAAGTTGACTTTCCTGCAGTTAATTATTCTTACTTAATGATTCCTTGTCCTTTCTCATAGTGTTAGGAAGTTGGAATGAAATGAAAAGTAATTGGATAAAAAAATAACTGATAGGGCTTTAGCTGCACTTAAGACTTGTGAGATGCAGATTAGCTTTGTAGCATGGCTAATCAGACACTTTGTCAAACTAAATGAAGACTAGCAATCTAGGAACCTAGAACTTCGCAACACACCCAGCTGCAAAGTAGAATACTCTCAAAGAGTAAAACGTGCAAAAAGAAAGCAGAAGGTGTCTTTCTGTATGTGACCCAATAAGTCCTACTGTAAATGAGAAATAAAGTTCCCAAAAGAGAGCCACAGGTCCTGTGTGATAATTCTCTCCTGAACTTGATCCAGTGTTAAAACCTATGGGATGTTGTTCTGGGGCAGGTGTAGTCTCAGAATTTAGAAAAGTAGGTAGATTTGGATTGGGGGTATTTCAAGTATACTATTTGGGTAAGCATTATTGTAGTTAATTCTAAATGTTCTTTACAGTTGTCTTTCTTGTGTGTTTTAAAGTTTTTAATAAACATTTTGTTATTTGAATAATTTACAACAAGACTGAACCCTTCCTAAACGGATTTCATGTCTTCTCTCATTCTTTTCCAAAAATGAAAAATAAATCAGAAAGAATGGGCATTCCAGGTTTCCTTTCTGGAATTTGGGATGCCCTCGCATTGAACATCAGCAGGATTCAGAACAATAGCCAATCTAAACCATGTGAACAAAGATCACCATTCCCTAAATATTCCCTTTCTGACACTTGGCCCATTTCATTTCCGAGAATAATTCTAGCTGTGTCTCCTTTCCACTCATTGGATTCGAAACCCAAATTCTGTTGTCAAATAGATTCCGTCTTTGACCCCTGTGGGATATCCTGGCTGGGATTCTCCCCCCGCCAAAAAATTCTAAGTCTCCAATTTATGTGAAAACAAGAGTAAATACCATTGGTTTTTTTGAACATGGTTTTCAGAATAAATCATCCACACTCTGAGCATTGTGGAGTGCTGCAGTGGGATTCCCTCTGAAAATCAGGAGTGGGGCTTTTCCTGCTGAAGAGACCGGCAGCATAACACTGAATGGGATACTGTGCATGCGCTGATCTGTCAGTGCCGAGATCAGCACATATTCAGTAGTCCTGCACTGCTGGCCTCCAGATTGCTGGCTAAACATCTAACCGGCCTAATGACTCCCCATCACCCAATCGCTGACCTCCTGGGCCTCCAGTGGAAAACCCCGATGTGCCCCAATCTCCTGATCCTGCACCTGCTCCTAATCCCGCCTGCTCCAATCTCCCTGATACCCTCACCCAGCCAGCCCTGATGGCCTGATTCCTCCCACCCCGGAGAGGTCCGTTTTTTATCCCCCCCCCCGCCGGCTTCCCCAAGGCTCCCATCCCTAGCGGGATGGCCAGACCAAATCTCCATGCTCCTTCCCTTTGCCTGTGATTCCTGTACAGAGTGGCATTGGAACCTCCTACTGCCACTGAATGCCCCCCAATAGGCCCTGCCCCCTTAGCCTGATGCCTGGCTGGCATTACCAGTTTGCCCCTTGGGCAGTGCCAGGAGGCCAGGTTGACATTGTCAGGTTGGCACTGCCCAAAGGCCATACTCCCATTATCCTCAACCTCAATGGCCTCTCTTCCCTCCAACAGGGTCAGCCATCTGTTCCCAATAACTAAGAGCTGTTATAAATCCCAGTGGAGGGAACCACTCCTGGCGGGGTGGAGGAGATGCTAGTCAGCCTGGAAACTTCCGTCCACCTGTACTTCTGATCCCAGACTGCCTTTCTCACTTCCTTTGTGGATGAATGAAGTGTCAAAACCCCCCTGATCTTGGTTCAGTCACATGATGTATAGAGGAATTTGTACAATGGGTTAAAGTGATCAATACACAGTGGGGACATGATTCATATCTCATTAACATTCCAGATATGATTAACTCTCTGAAAGACTTTATTTGAGATCCTATCTCCATGGGGCCGACAGGTCTGGTAACAATTGTTCTTAAAAACTTCTTCCGATGACATGGTGAGGGGTAGGTCAACCAGGGAAGCCCATCTGCAGTTTTCGGAACTTACCGCACATGTTGGGCAAGAATTTCCAGCATTGCTGAAAGTCAATGGACCAGGCTTGCTGTCGCATCTACTATGGTGGGTCCACGCAGCTGGAAAATCCCTATCGTTTCTGATTGCCCATAAACGAAAATCAACTGACTTTCTAGGATCAATTGGCAATATTCCTTGTAGCTTCATTACAGTATCAACTGCCCAATTATCTCTATGGGCGTGACATGATCATCACAATATAGTGCCAGAAAGTTTGGTGGGGGCAGATATAATTTTGCGTTCAAAAGAGGATTGGATTATTATCTGAAGTGTAAACATTTTTAGGGCTTTGGATTCAAGGTGGAGAATGGCAATAGATGAAATCCTCTAGCAGAAGACTTGCATAGGATGGCCACTTTGTGTGATGTAACCATTTAAGTACATTCAACAGAGGCAATAAGGATACCAGAAAATGCATTGTTACAAAGATGGAGCATTAATGATCTATTTTACTCAGGTGATGGTAAACATAAATACAAGATTTTAAACGTTGGATTAGTTTGAAATGCCAGAGAATGTCAAATGGGGTTTACCTGGAATACATGGGATGACTTAATTCCTATTTTGAGAGAATTCTGCTTTAAACAGAGGGCAAAAAGCACACTTTTTCTTGTATATGTTGTAGGTCCATAGGATAACATTGAAGAAGAATCTGATGTCTGCTGCCTAAAGATAGAACAGGTAAGGAATTAACTTGTTGGATCAAAGAACATCTGAGTCTGAAACCACTCATTATTCTGGTACATTCAGGGGTAGCAAAGGAATGATTAAAAACTTTTGGTGGAATGGAATAAACTGTCTGAAATATGTGAATCTGCTGTGCTTTTCTGATGCAATACATGAACTATTTTGCTTTTGAGAAAACCTTGAGATAGGGAAAGTTGTTTATGGCAGGCAAATTCATATCTGTTAGAGCTCTCAGAATAGCACATACAATGGAGATGGCTGCAAGCACGCCAACAAGCTCCACGTCACAGAGTCCAACAGTTCTAGAGAGAACATGCCAGAAGCATGATAAAAATAATCATTATCTAGGCCAATGTTTTTTTTTAAAGAAGGGTAACTGTAATAATTGCACAGAATCAGGCCATTTAGCTGGATGTTGCTGGCAGTCAGGAAGTGCCACTAGGTAGGAAGAGGGAAAGATGGTCCCAAGTTATATTTGTGAAATATATGTGAAGAATCAACAGAAGAAAAGACAAAAATCCAGTGTCCATTATGAACCCTGATAAGGAATTTGAGGATCGCGGCCCTCACAATAATTCTCGAGCCAGTACTGACCACCGCCTATTCCAGAGCACCCTGATGTCCAGTGCACCACTACTGCCTCCCCCCCCCCCCCCCCAACTCTCTGCCCCAGCAGTGGCAATTCCCCACCCCCCTCAATCTAGCAGACCCTCTCCCTCCCAGCCCGCCCCAATTGCTGCCCTCCATCCTAGCCGGTTGCCATGCAGAGTGGCAATGGACACCCCACCCCCATTCTAGGCCCACTCATAATAAGCCGCAGGGCATGGGCACTTTGGGCAGTGCTGGGAGCACTGGCTGGTGCCACCAGTGTGCCCATGCCTAGGGGGCATCCCTCCAATTGCCCGATCTCCCAGAGGACCCCGATTGTTTCCCCTTTAGTCTGGCAAGATCTCCCGCTAGTTCCGGAACATAACTCTAAACCCCGCCAGATTATAGTACTCCTCGTGGGGTGGGAGATTCAATTGGGACTGGTAAGTTCCCAGTAATTACATTTAAAATATATCTAAACCATTAAAAATAGATTCACATGATTCATCTGTCTTCCTGCCAGTTTCCAGCATGACCTAATCTCCAACTGTTCTGTGACTCTGGGAAATGCGCATGTATTCCCAGTGCGTGCGCAAATCCCAGAACAAAATTGGGGATGCGCATCTCCCACTCTGCCCCGTCAGAAAAGTTGCAGGTTGGGATGGGAGAATCACCCTCCATTTGCTCTGTTTCTCTCTACTCAGCCGCTGCCAGATTTGCTTTCCAGCATTTTCTGTTTTTATTTTAGATTTTCAGTTGCAGTATTTTGATTTTGCCTTCTAAGCTGTGTTTGCCATCTGCAAGATGCACTGCACCTTCCAGAGAACTCTGCCACCTAGAAAGGCAAGAATAGTGTGAAGTCTCTATCTTCAAATTCCCCTCCAGCCACTCGCTATCCTGATTTGAAACTATATCTTTATCCCTTCACTGTCACTTGGTCAACATCCAGGAACTCTTTTCTTAACAGCAGTGTGTATGTGTAGCTACACAACATGGATTGCAGCAGTTCAAGAAGGCTGTTCATCACCACCTTCCCATGAACAATGAATGCTGGCCGAGTCAGAGACACTCACATCCCATGAATGGAAAAAAAAATAAATGGTTACTTCTGGATGACAAATTTCTCTGAGAGACACTCCTACAGAATTGTGGGTCCTTGGCCAAGCATTGTATCAGTGCACCACCTTGAGGGCTGAATGTTCAAGTTACTGACTTGATAGTGTTTCTCGTCGTTCCAGTAATGTTTATAATTGTTTCTTTTGATATTTGAGTCCCGCCCATAGCTTCAGGAAGAAACACTTGCATCATTTTAGATCTAAGAACATAACTGAAGTTAATGACATTTGACCAGAAGAACAAGAAATACCACTGATTTAAAAAAAAAGTGACTACTGAAGACTAATGCACAGAATTTAAATTGCACAATATAATAAATGGCACTCAGTGGGGTTGCAAGACAGAACTTGAACTGACTGGTTTCTTGGAACCTTAAATTGATGAAAGGAAGAATGCCTGCAGAATGTTGAGATTTAACTACTATTTTCAACTCATAAAGAGCAGTTTGTTCGCTAGAATATCTAGTGTGTGGTTCAACATTCGAATTCTTATTTATGATGTACAGGCTGAATGCATCACACTGATGAGGTGGAAAAATTAAAACTAATAGTAACATTAATTCTGAACACATATATATGCTTTTTTTAAAAATATATAGCCAATCAAAAACCAAATTATCCAATCAAAGTCCCTACAAGAGAGACATTACAGATCCAAGCTCACACGACAAACTTCACTTTTCCTGTCTTGGGCTCAATCAACAAGATCCAAGCTGCTAGGAGCAGGCGTTACAATTCCCCCAGTGTTTGATCTCTTTTGCATCTTAGCCAAAAGCTCTATCTAGCATTTTAAAAAATTGCTTCAAATGAAACCTCAGTGTAACCTCATTGACTTCAACCAAGTGCGGGACAACAGAAATACACTTGATCTTAGCCAAAAGACAGAGAAGCGATTTTCTTCCTCTGTTTTGTTTATATCCAATCAAAGTTCAATTCAAAATCTCAGCAAGTGAGACATTCCCGATCTAAATTGACAAAATAGGCTGGCTGCTTCCTGTCTTGGGGTTGATCTGCATAATCCAAAGTTGATTAGAATGGGATTTACACCTCCTCCAAGGCTTGATCTCATTTGCATCTTAGCCAGGAGTGAAGGTTAATTTAAACAGCACTAATTTCTCTTCTCGGCACTCAAAACATATTGATTTGTTTCCCTGTTTTTAAATGATGGTGTATTTCGGGCAATCTGTTTTTGAACTTGGGCCAGCCTTTCTGGGCCTGGTTGATAGGAAAACTGCCATCTGTCAGGGACTTCTCCTGCACCCATGCTGTGTAGCACTACAAGGCTGGTAGGTTGTTACAATTATTTTAAATGGGGTGGACAGCCCTGTCAGATAGACTTGCGACCCTGCATCAGAGTTGGTGGGTATGGGATCCCATATGGATGGAATCTCTCTGCTGGTCAGTTGGGTGGTAGCGTCCATGGATGTGCACTTCACTCAACCCATCAATGGGCGGGAGAAGCCGAGAAATCAGATTGGCACCCGATTTCTCGCCCCTCATGATATTACTGGCACTGGATATTTGGCGCATTCAACCTCTTGCCCATTTCTGGAAGAGGCTGAATAAATTATTTAAATTAGATGCAAAACCTCATTTAAATGCATTTGATGACATTTGTCCCACTGTCCCACTCACTTGCCTTTGTGATGTTCTTGGGCGAAGTTCTCTCTGGCAAGGATTGCATATGAACCCCATGAACGGGGACTAGTTGTGATGGCCCCATCAGTAGAACTGGAGATCATTTGAAGCCCCTCTGGAAGTCTAGGGCAAGAGTGGGAGTGCCTTTTGGTCAGTACCAGTCTGGCACTGCCCACCAGAAGGAGGGCTTGCTGTGACTCTCTATCAATCTGTGGAAGGAGAGGGGGGGTGGCGGTCAATTGGCCCGAGTGGAGGATGGGACAATATTTCCAGACGGGGTGGGCCTTGCAATCAGAATGGTTTAACCCATTTTTTTCATGCACTAAGTACATACAATTCTGGATTTCAACTCGCCCAAAAAATGGGCGAGAAACTTTCCTGTTTACCTGCCCATTCCGGACTTAGAATTCTTTTGGTAGGATCGCTCTGTAGGTCTTCCAGAACATTACTGCTCTACTTTAGTCGGAGTAGAGAAGGAGGTAGAAGGGGGGGAGGAGTGGCGTTATTGGTCAAAGACTGTATCACGGTGATAGAAAAGAAGTTTGATGAGGACTTGTCTGTTGAGGTAGTATGGGCTGAGATTAGAAACAGGAGAGGAGAGGTCACCCTGTTGGGAGTCTTTTACAGACCTCCTAATAGTTCTAGAGAGGTTGAGGAAAGGATTGCAAAGTCAATTCTGATTAGGAGTGAAAGTAGTAGGGTAATTGTGATGGGGGACTTTAACTTTGCTAATATTGATTGGAATAGCTATAGCTCTAGCTCGTTAGAGGGGTCAGTTTTCGTACAGAGTGTGCAGGAAGGTTTTTTGACTCAGTATGTAGATAGGCCAACTAGAGGTGAGGCTACATTGGATTTGGTGCTGGGCAATGAGCCAGACCAGGTGTTAGGCTTGGAAGTTAGTGAACATTTTGATGATAGTGACCACAATTCGGTTACGTTCACCTTAGTGATGGACAGGGATAGGCATGAAGCTGGGGGCTGTAGTTATAGCTGGGGGAAGGATAATTATGAGGCCATCAGGAGAGAATTAGGGTGCATAGATTGGACTAGGGAACTACAGGGACTGGGAACATCTTGAATGTAGTGCTTATTCAAGGAGCAGCTGCTGCGAGTCCTTGATAAGTATGTCCCTGTCAGGCAGGGAGGAAATGGACGAGTAAGAGACCCTTGGTGTACGAAAAAAGTTGATTTGCTGGTTAAGAAGAAAAAGGAGGCTTATGTCAGGATGAGGCTTGAAGGCTCAGATAGTGCAATGGATAGCTATAGATTAGCCAGGAAGGAGGTAAAAAGTGAATTGAGGAGAGCTAAGAGGGGACACGAGAAGATGTTGGCTGATAGGATTAAGGAGAATCCTAAAGCTTTCTTTCGATATGTTAAGAATAGAAGATTGGTTAGGGCAAGATTAGGGCCAGTCATAGACAGCAGTGGGAAGTTGTGCGTGGAGCCTGAGAGATTGGTGAGGCACTGAATAAATATTTCTCTTCGGTATTCACGCAGAGTGCTGGAAATGTAGCTATGGAGAACACTGAGGTACAGGGTTGCAAATTGGGAAGTATTGTAGTAGATAGGGAGGATGTGTTAGAAATTCTCGAGGGTTTGAAGTTGGATAAGTCCCCTGGGCCGGACGGGATTTACCCTAGGATTCTCTGGGAGGCAAGAGAGGAGATTGCAGAGCCTCTGGCTCTGATCTTCAGGTCCTCGTTGGTTACGGGTGTGGTTCCGGAGGACTGGAGGATAGCGAATGTGGTCCCATTGTTTAAGAAGGGGAAGAGAGACCTTCCTGGGAATTATAGGCCAGTGAGTCTTACTTCTGTGGTGGGCAAGGTATTGGAGAGAATTATTAGGGATAGGATTTATAGTTATTTAGAGAGAAATGAATTGATTGGGGATAGTCAGCATGGTTTCGTGAAGGGTAGGTCATGCCTTACTACCCTCATTGAGTTTTTTGAGAAAGTGACCAGAGAGGTGGATGGGGGTAAGGCGGTTGATGTAGTATATATGGACTTTAGTAAGGCGTTTGATAAGGTGGCCCATGGAAGACTTCTACAGAAAATGCAGATGTGTGGAATAGAGGGTGATTTAGCTAATTGGATAGGAATTGGCTAGCAGATAGAAGACAGAGGGTGGTGGTTGATGGGAGATATTCATCGTGGAGTTCGGTGACAAGTGGTGTACCTCAGGGGTCTGTTTTGGGGCCCCTGCTGTTTGTAATTTTTATAAATGATCTGGATGAGGGTATTGAAGGATGGATTAGTAAATTTGCAGATGACACTAAAGTCGGTGGAGTGGTAGATAGTGAAGAGGGGTGTTATAGTTTACAGAGTGACTTGGACAAGTTGCAGAGCTGGGCCGAGAGGTGGCAAATGGAGTTTAATGTGGAAAAGTGTGAGGTAATGCACTTTGGCAGGAACAATAAATGTGTAGAGTATAGGGCTAATGGTAGGGCTCTTAATAGTGTTGAGGAACAGAAGGATCTTGGTGTATGTGTCAATAGATCCCTGAAAGTAGGCAGTCAAGTGGATAAAGTTGTTAAGAAGGCTATGGAGTCTTAGCTTTTATTGGTAGGGGGATTGAATTTAGGAGCCGCAGCATCATGTTGCAACTGTACAAAACTCTAGTGCGGCCGCACTTGGAGTATTGTGTGCAGTTCTGGTCGCCACATTATAAGAAAGATGTGGAGGCATTGGAGAGGGTACAGAGGAGGTTTACAGGATGTTGCCTGGTATGGAGGGCAGGTCTTATGAAGAGAGGTTGAGGGATTTGAGGTTGTTTTCGTTAGAAAGGAGGCGGCTAAGAGGGGATCTTATTGAAGCATATAAGATGATTAGAGGTTTAGATAGGGTGGACAGTGATAGCCTTTTTCCTAGGATGGAGAAAGCTAGCATGAGGGGACACAGCTTTAAATTAAGGGGTATGAGTTATAGGACGGATATCAGAGGTAGGTTCTTTACTCAAAGAGTGATTAGGGAGTGGAATGCCCTGCCTGCAGCTGTTGTAGATGCGCCAAGTTTGGTGGCGTTTAAGAGGTTAGTTGATAAGTATATGGAAGAGAAGGGAATGGTTTAGTTTGGAGGGGCATTGCTTTTTATTTTGGTCGGCACAACATCGAAGGCCGAAGGGCCTGTTCTGTGCTGTATTGTTCTATTGTTCTATTGGTGCAAAAACAGAAAATGCTGGAAAATCTCAGCAGGTCTGACAGCTTCTATAGAAAGAGAATAGAGCCAATATTTTGAGTCAGGATGACTCTTCTTCAGAGCTGCCCTCGGTTGGTTGGCCAGCTCTTACTGCACCTCCCTGTGGCTTTTCAATTAAATGAGGCATAAACCTCACTTTCTGGACCAATTTGGGAACGTTTTTGGTCCCCACTTAAATTCACCAAAAGGCTACAGGCTAGACCAGCCAATGGCTTCTTTGTCGGTGCCTTTGCATTGGGAGTGTTCACTCTCCCATCTTGTCCCTGCCCCCTCGAACCACTGTCATCTGACTCCGCTCCCTTGTGATGTTATAGCTGGGGAAAGCATCTTACTCCTTATCTGTTTGGGGCTCTCTTTGTCCATATTTAAATTTGATAAGGAAGTGTCTACCGCCTCACTTCCGGCAATTCCTTAACCTTGGTCTTTCCTGATTTAATAACTTGCGTTCCTTCTGGCTCTTCAGCTATATGGGGAAACTCCCTCATTATCTTTTTCCTTACTCTGGGATTTCTTCTAGACTTCATGTAACATACTGGCCTGGTTTTGACTATGTCACATTCAAGCAGCCATCATTCAATGTTTGTGGGTTTGATTTCTCCCTTTTGGAGCTTGAAACATTCTCCATAATTCTGCACTCCTGCAGATTTGTGCTATCAGACATTGGCCTCTTTTGCTGGCTAACACTTTGTAGCCAACCAGATCATTTCCAAGGAAGAAATAAGTTCCTGCCATTAGTGGTTCAGGGACAATTTCTACCTTGACAGGGCCTAAAGCAAGTTCACACTTTAGTTGGACCCTATGGAGGAGTGCAAACACAGAGCCTTCTCCCACTCTACTGACCTTCAGGGAGGATCAGCGGGGTGGGAATTGGAGTGGAGTGATGGGAGGTATGGTTGGTTTAGGCTTCCCTTAAACATTAAGGACTGAGCGGCCCCTGGGTCCCGGAGCAGTGCAACAGACTTGCTCACACGTAGACATGGGTAGGGGGGCATTGACCCTGAAAGGACAAAACCCCAGAAGTGCTCTGGGAGTTTGTCTAACTCAGACACACACACAATGCGCAGTCCTCCAAGGGGTAAATTTCTGTGGTGAGAGTAATTGTCTGCTCTAATGCACTATCCACTCGGGTGTCCTTTGGGAGACTATTCGTAATAAGCCCTATTAGACTTACAGGTGTTTTTCTCAATTTACAGCACTCAGACCTGAAATGGCCTATTTTATATCAATGGGAACACAATGATCTTGAAGTGCTTTCCTTTTGGGCTACAGAAGGACTCCTCTCACCCTCTTTTGTGTTTTCTTTACAGGGTGTAGGAGCTTGCCTATCTAGATCACCATGCTTATCTTCTCAGTGTTCATGGAAATGGTTTGCATGTGTTGACAGGCCTATGGGTGAGATTGTAGCTGTCACAATGAATGCAGCATCCTGGCTGTGAGGATTCTCTGCTCCTTTGAGTGTGTAAGTTGGAGAGTAAAAGCAGGGTTTAAACTCCAACAATATCAGCTCACGGAACTTTCATGAATCAGACCCATCGATCGAACGCAATTGTTTCAGTTGTTCAAATTTGTAAGGATTTCTCATGAATCTTCCAGAATTGTTTGTGGTTTGCCTCTGGGATTAATCTGTAGGCACATAGGATAGCAGCCTTTGTCTGCTCATAGTTCAAAAACACAGCATTTAGCAAATGCCTTGGGCACTGATTGACTGGTCTCCTTGAATTAAAAATGTCCAAATATTTGATGGCCATTTTCATTGTCCTGTTACTGTGTCAAAAGTGGCAAAAAAAAGATTCCACATCACTTCTTTGGGGAGTGGATTTGAGAATGAATCTAGCATATTGAAGAGAGTCGTTCTGGGTTGGGAAGATAGGGGGTGCTACAAAGTAGAGAGAGACTCTCTCTCCGCTTCTTACTGTCTAGGCTCTCTCCCTTTGGACTGCTAGCTTGATTTCTGATTTTTGAAGCTGATAGTCTCTCCCTCCTATTTCAAGAAATCTGAGCGGTAGTTTGAATCTTTTCAGCTCGGATTTGACTATGGAGTGGTTTCAGAATCCTCATTGAATTCTATGTCTATCTGTTCTTTTGGATATATAAGATTCAGCTTTTTTACCACAACTGGATGTGTTCACTTATCTTCACCTTTCTTAGTAACTTTAAATATATTTCCCTAGCTACAGCTTTCCATTGTTCTGTGCTAAGGGATGCTAATGTTTCACCATTTAAATTTCCTTGCGGAACCCATATCTGGGTATCCGGTGGCACACTTGTTAGCACTGTTGCCTCACAGCACCAGGGACCTAGGTTTGATTCCTGCTTGGGTCACTCTGGAGTCTGCATATTCTCTCTCTCTGTGTGGGTTTCCTCCCACCATCCAAAAGAAGTGCTGGTTAGGTGCATTAGCGATGTTAAGTTTTCCCTCAGAGTAGCTGAACAGGCGCCAGATTTTCACAGTGGCTTCATTTTGATGTTAATATAAGGTTACATGTGACACTAAGAAATAAACATTAAAAGTTGCCATTTTTTAATGTTTGGCAAAAAGAATTTGCTGTGGTATATTACTATGTTTTAAAATTCATTCCATCCACTAAGTTTGTTCCTTTTGATTTCCAATTGACTCCTTTAGCTCAGATTTGCGTCATGGACTCTGGTCACACTCAAATGGATGGACAAGATTCGAGCTTTCAATTTCTGCTATGGATAGGAGGGAGTCATTTAAACAGCATTTCTTCTCTTATCATCTTTCCGTAAATATTTGATTTGTTTCCCTCCATATAAGCAGTGGTGTATTCCTCGATTTTGGTGTAATCCAGTTACCTATTAATAACTCGATAGCAAACTTGAGATAGGATGGACTCAAAAGGTTAGTTACTCAGTGCAGAATTCCCAGCTTCTGATCTGCCCCGTGCACAGTATTTATATGGATGGTCCTGTTAGATTCATGTTCTCTGACTCAGTGATTGCACTGCTACTGAATGTCAAGGGGTGTTGGTTAGATTTTCTCTTGTAGAGATGGCCATTGCCTGATACTTGGGAAGTGTGAATTCTACCTGTCACTTGTCATCTCAAGCTTGAGTATTGTTCCGTCTTGCTGTTCCTGGTAAAGAATGTTAATGTTTAAAGAACATCCAGTAATTAACCAATAGAACTATGCCACAAGCTTTTATGTTTCTGAACAAAAACTAATGCAGTTGTAAATGCAAAAAAGAATTACATAAAACAAGCACCACTGTAAGACCATAAAACAAAGGAGCAGAAGTAGGCCATTTGGCCCATCAAGTCTATTCCACCAGTCAATACATCAATCATGATCTCAATGCGATAATCCTCAATTCCACTTTTCCACCTTATCCCCATAATCCTTGATTCCCTTATTGATTAAAAATTAAAAACTTATTTAAAAATCTGAATATCTCATCCTTGAACAAATTTATTGACCCAGACCTCTTTGGTAAAGAATTCCACAAATTCATTACTTTCTGAGAAGAAATTCCTCTTCATCTTTGTGCTAATTAGGAGAATCTTTATTCTGAGATTATGCCCTCTCATCCTAAACTCTCTGACGAGGGAAAACAGCCTGTCAGAATCTATCCTGTCGATCCCTCTGAGGGTCTTTTATGTCTCAATAAGGTCACCTCTCATTCTTCTAAACTCTAATTTGTAAAGTCTCAATCTACTCAACTTCTCCTCATAAGAAAATCCCTCCATACCTGGGATCAGCCTAGAGAACCTTTACTGGACTGACTCAAATGCCATTATATCTTTTCTTAAATAAGGTGGCCAAAACTGTTCATAGTATTCCAGGTGTGGCCTAACTAGTGTTTGTATAGTTTTAGTAATAGTTTCCTATTTTTATACGCCGTTTCCTTTAAAATATAGGCCAGCATTCCATTTGCCTTCCCTATTACCTGCTGAATTTGCATGCTAATTATTTGTGATTTATAGATGAAGATATTACACTAATAGGCCTCCATGGGCTATTTAACAGCATTAAACTTTGCCATAATTATATACTGCAGTTTCCTACAGTCTTTTTCCATTTAAATAATGTTCAGCTCCTTTTATTCTTCCACGAAAGTGCATAACGTCACATTTTCCTACGTTATATTCTATCTGTGAAGTTTTTGTGCATTCGCTTAATCTTTTCTATAATCTTTTCTATAATCTTTTCTATAATCTTTTCTATAATCTTTTCTATAATCTTTTCTATAATCTTTTCTATAATCTTTTCTATAATCTCTTTGTGTCATCCTCACCATTTGCCTTCCCACCTATTTTTGTGTCACCTGCAAATATTGTAATAGTAAATTCACTTCCCTCATGCAAGTCATTAATACATATTGTAAGTAATTGTGGCCCCAGCATTGGTCCCTTGTTAAGGAAGGATGTAAATGCTTTGGAAGTAATTCAAAGGAGGGCTAAGAGACTAATAACTGGAATGGAAGTGTTGTCTTTTGAGGAAAAAATTGGGCAGAGTAGGCTAGTATTCACTGAAGTTTAGAGAAATAAGAGACGATTTGATTGAAGCAATGAGATCCTAAGGAGCATTGACAAGATGGATGTCGAGTGGATGCTTCCTTTTGTGGGAGAGTTGAGAACTTGTGATCAATGTTTAAGAATAGGGGACCATCAGTTTAAGACAGTTGAGATTATTTTTCTCTGAGGGTTGAGAGTCTTTGGGACCCTCTTTCTCAAAGAATGGCATGAACAAATTTTTTGAATATTTTAAAGCAGAGCTAGGCAGAGTAGCAAAAACAGATGAGGAAACCTGTTTTGGAGGAGCTGGAGCAATGAATACATTGAGCATTGAATGCACAGGCTTGTCTGACTGGTTTCCCCAGTAGATTGCATTCAATAGTTAACACCTTCCAGGAAATATAACATGAAATCTTTAAATAAAGAAAATCTTCAGCAGTATATTCACACCTGCAGATCTATTTGTATATCCTAATCTGTTCACTTCTTTTTCATAAATGAAGGTGCAATTCTCCCAAAACGTTTCTAAGTGTTGTCTCCAGTGGGAAAAACAATGAGATTCCTGCTGGGTGGGTCGGCATGATCTAGATTGCAATCCACCAAAAAATATCATTTTTTGGAAATTGGAGAGATGCCCACCAGGAGAAAGGTGAGCGGGATTTAAAGATGCCAGCAAGGCTGCTTTTTTAGAGATTGGAGTGTCCTTTTTTTAAAGGGTGCTCCGATTTCCAGATAACCGTTCAACTCCCCCTGAAAATGAACAGCATCCCACTATGTGCTTGCTAAATGCTCCTGCTTTCAGGGCAGCCCCTTTCAGGTGAATCCTTTGGCAGTGCCAACCTGACACTGTCCCCAGCAATGCCAACCTGGAAATGCCAAGGTGTGAGGGCACAGTGCCAGAGTGTCAGTCTGTGCCAGGGTTCCAGAAGGCAGTGCCAGGTCACTGCCCCGCCATGTCACTGATCATCCAGGGGTTGCCCCCACCCCCCACATCATGGTCATCTCATATGGTCTTCATATTTGAGACCAGTGTGATTCCTGCCACCATCACATTGTGCTAGTGAATGATTGGACTCTGGGAGCCAGATGAATATGGCTCAAACATATATCAGCATCTTTAAGTATGTTATTCTGGTTCACACCCTAATCTGACAGATTATTTCATCAGCTGGCAGGAGAATCCCAAAAGGGTTTCTCCTCATTGCACATCATGTTACGGCTAACGTGGGAGATTCTCCAGTCATGTAGTATATATGGACTTTAGTAAGGCGTTTGATAAGGTGGCCCATGGAAGACTTCTACAGAAAATGCAGATGTGTGGAATAGAGGGTGATTTAGCTAATTGGATTAGGAATTGGCTGGCAGATAGAAGACAGAGGGTGGTGGTTGATGGGAGATATTCATCGTGGAGTTCGGTGACGAGTGGTGTGCCTCAGGGGTCTGTTTTGGGGCCCCTGCTGTTTGTAATTTTTATAAATGATCTGGATGAGGGTATTGAGGGATGGATCAGTAAATTTGCAGATGATACTAAAGTTGGTGGTGTGGTAGATAGTGAAGAGGGGTGTTTTAGTTTACAGAGTGACTTGGACAAGTTGCAGAGCTGGGCCGAGAGGTGGCAAATGGAGTTTAATGTGGAAAAGTGTGAGGTAATGCACTTTGGCAGGAACAATAAATGTGTAGAGTATAGGGCTAATGGTAGGGCTCTTAATAGTGTTGAGGAACAGAAGGATCTTGGTGTATGTGTCAATAGATCCCTGAAAGTAGGCAGTCAAGTGGATAAAGTTGTTAAGAAGGCATATGGAGTCTTAGCTTTTATTGGTAGGGGGATTGAATTTAGGAGCCGCAGCATCATGTTGCAACTGTACAAAACTCTAGTGCGGCCGCACTTGGAGTATTGTGTGCAGTTCTGGTCCCCACATTATAAGAAAGATGTGGAGGCATTGGAGAGGGTACAGAGGAGGTTTACCAGGATGTTGCCTGGTATGGAGGGCAGGTCTTATGAAGAGAGGCTGAGGGATTTGAGGTTGTTTTCGTTAGAAAGGAGGCGGCTAAGAGGGGACCTTATTGAAACATATAAGATGATTAGAGGTTTAGATAGGGTGGACAGTGATAGCCTTTTTCCTAGGATGGAGAAAGCTAGCACGAGGGGACACAGCTTTAAATTAAGGGGTATGAGTTATAGGACGGATATCAGAGGTAGGTTCTTTACTCAAAGGAGTGATTAGGGAGTGGAATGCCCTGCCTGCAGCTGTTGTAGAGGCGCCAAGTTTGGTGGCGTTTAAGAGGTTAGTTGATAAGTATATGGAAGAGAAGGGAATGGTTTAGTTTGGAGGGGCAGTGCTTTTTATTTTGGTCGGCACAACATCGAAGGCCGAAGGGCCTGTTCTGTGCTGTATTGTTCTATGTTCTATGTTCTATAACACAAATTGTGCCTGTGCCTGCGAGGCCAGAAATTTACCCCCAAAGTGAACTGCATTGCTAAAATGACCTTTCCTGACTAATTAACACGAGGGAGAAGGAACAGACAGGGCCACACCATGCAGAATTCTACAAAACCTGCTCGGCTAGCTACTCACCAGAAATCAAAGAATGAAAGGAAAACCTTGCACTTATCCACTATAGAATCTGTGGATGGAGAAAAAACTCTGTTCTTCCTGCACCTGCTGCTCCTTCAATCATTATTTGTGGTCAGTTCCTACTCTCAGAAACTGGCAGTTTAACTGACAGTAGGAAGGAGATTAAATGAAGAATTCCAGGGTTTTGGTCACATTGACTGCAAAAGGCAACACTGTGCTAGTCGGTATGGTTCGTTTCAGTGTTTGTGGCAATTTTGTTAAAGTGTCTTTGGCAAAGCTCATGAATGTTCCTCAAAAAACCTTCAGCTATGTTTCTCTGCTGATACTATAAACACTGTTGGAAGAGTAAAGATTCCTCAGCCACATCCCCTGCAACTCTTTTTGCTCTTTTCTCCTGCTGTTGCTCCTTCTACTGCTAGAGTGGAATGGGCAAATGAGATGGTGTACAGGAAAATGATAGAGAATCTGGTGAAAAGGGGCAACAACAATTTGTCCATCAATGTTGATAAAATGAAGGAGATAAGTCATCAATTTCAGGAAATATAGTGGAGGGCATGGTCCTATCTGCATCAACAATGATGAAATGGTCAAAAGCTTCATGTTTCTAGGTGTCCAGATCACTAGCAACCTGTCCTGGTCCCAAATCAATGCTTTAGTTAAGAAAGCCCACTAACACCTCTTCTTTCTCAGGAGGCAAAGGGAATTTAAGATGCCTGCTACGATTCTCACCATTTTTATTGATGCACTATGGAAAACATACTTTCCAGATGTATCACAGCTTGGTATGGCTCCTGCTCTGACCATGATTAATAAAGGGTTAGAACATAGAACATAGAACAATACAGCACAGAACAGGCCCTTCGGCCTTCGATGTTGTGCCGACCAAAATAAAAAGCAATGCCCCTCCTAACTAAACCATTCCCTTCTCATCCATATACTTATCAACTAACCTCTTAAACGCCACCAAACTTGGCGCATCTACAACAGCTGCAGGCAGGGCATTCCACTCCCTAATCACTCTTTGAGTAAAGAACCTACCTCTGATATCCGTCCTATAACTCATACCCCTTAATTTAAAGTTGTGTCCCCTCGTGCTAGCTTTCTCCATCCTAGGAAAAAGGCTATCACTGTCCACCCTATCCAAACCTCTAATCATCTTATATGCTTCAATAAGATCCCCCCTTAGCCGCCTCCTTTCTAACGAAAACAACCTCAAATCCTTCAACCTCTCTTCATAGGACCTGCCCTCCATACCAGGCAACATCCTAGTAAACCTCCTCTGTACCCTCTCCAATGCCTCCACATCTTTCTTATAATGTGGCGACCAGAACTGCACACAATACTCCAAGTGCGGCCGCACTAGAGTTTTGTACAGCTGCAACATGATGCTGCGGCTCCTAAATTCAATCCCCCTACCAATAAAAGCTAAGACTCCATAAGCCTTCTTAACAACTTTATCCACTTGACTGCCTACTTTCAGGGATCTATTGACACATACACCAAGATCCATGGTTCATGGTTGTGAACTATCCCAGTCCATCACACAAACAAGCCTCCCATCCGTTGATTCTGTCTATACTTCCCACTGCCTTGGAAAAGCAGCCAGCATAATCAAGGACCCTGGATGATGATACAAAGACATGTAGAGGGACAGATAATATTGAGGAAATAAGAGGACTGCAAAAGAACTTGGATAGATTAGGTGAGTGAACAAAGAAGTGGCAAATGGAGTACAATGTGGAAAAGTGAGAGATTACGCACTTTGGAAGAAAGAATGGTGGCATAGACTATTTTCTAAATGGGAAAGTGCTTAGGAAATCAGAAACACAAAGAGATTTGGGAGTCCTTGTTCAAGATTCTCTTAAGGTTAACGTGCAGGTTCAGTTGACAGTTAGGAAGGCAAATGCAATGTTAGCATTCATGTCGAGAGGGGAAGAATACAAAAGCAGGGATGTACAAGGCTCTGGTTAGACATCATTTGGAGTATTATGAACAGTTTTGGGCCTCATTTGAAAAGGAAAGATATGCTGGCCTTGGAAAGGTTCCAGGGGAGGTTTACAGTTATGCTCCTGGAATGAAGAGCTTGTTATATAAGCAACGGTTGAGGACTCTGAGTCTGTACTCGTTGGAGTTTAGAAGGATGAGGGAGGGGGTTCTTACTGAAACTTATAGGATACTGCAAGGCCTGGATAGATTGGCTGTGGAGAGGATGTTTCCAACAGTAGGAAAAACCAGAAGCAGTGGGCACAGCCTTGGGTTCTTGATCAATAAAGGGGATCAGGGGTTATGGGGAAAAGACAGGAGAATGGAGGACGAGAAAAATATCAGCCATGATTGAATGTTGGAGCAGGCTCAAACGGCGAAGTGAACTAATTCTGCTTCTATGTCTTATGGTCTTATGGTTTTATGGACATACTCTCTTCCATCATCTTCTGCCAGGAAAAAGATAGAAAAGTCTGAGATCACATGCCAACCAATTCAAGAACAGTTTTTTTTTCCTGGCTGCCATCAGTCTTTTGAATGGATCTACCTTATATTAAGTTGACTTTCTCTTCAACCTGGCTATGACTGTAACACTACATTCTGCCCCCTCTCCTTTCCTTCTCCCTATATGAATGGTATACTTTGTATAGCATGCAAGAAACAATACTTTTCACTGTTTAACAATACATGTGAAAATAATGAATCAAATCAAATCAAGTTCTTTTGTAAGCAATAGCTATCCACTACAAGTTTCATTATATTGATTGTAATTTGAATATTGCTAAAAAGAGAGAGGATGTTGAAGCTTTTCTTTTTGCACTCATTGACTTCATCATGATATTGCCCAATCGTGTGACAGGCAGAACATCTTTTTGAACTGATGGCAATATCCTGTAAGTGGAAAATACTACTTGTGCAGTTACTGCATTGAAGTAGTGTGAAACAATTTGCTTAACACAATTGAACAAGGTCATTTACGAACTTCAGGGTTCAGGGTTGGTGGAATGTTAGGAAATGGATTGTTCATCCTAAAGATATAGCTGACTGAATCAAACAGCAGATTCTTTCAGTTGTTTGGAATATGGCCAGAGTACAGACCATAGTCAATCAGCATGCATTTGCAAAACTTCAAACAAAAATCTATTCTTCAATGTGATTCGGTGACTGGGAAGCACTTACTGAACAATCCTCAGTCTTCTATTAGCTATAACTGACAATCAGTTTAAGGTAATCAAGTTTGTAGCCTGGCTCAATAATGCTTGCTAGATGTGACATGTATTCATACACAGGAACCCGTTTCTGCAAACAAAATGAATATGCCCAAGTCTTGCGCCTTTTTTGAATTATCGGGAATTTAGGGGAGCCAATAGTTTTCTGTTGATTTTTGCACGTCAATCGGAGTTGACTTGCCAACCAATCAATGCTCTTTTATCCTTTGTATAAATTGTTGTGGTCATTTGAAGTTCTTGTATTTGTCCTGATGAGTGTAAGATGAAAGCTGTAGCAACATGTCTTTCATCCATATTCAAGTCCTGTGCTGCCAAATGAGTTATTGCAATTTCTTTTAAGACTTGTGCTTCACAAATGCCATCCACACCCTAATCAAACCTGAAAGGGCTGTTAATCAACGAAACAAAAACAAGAAACATTAGTGTCATTAGATGACTTACATCCAAAGAGAATAAAATTGGGTGTGGTCCACATTCCCAGTAATAGGGTGAGACATTTAGCTTCAAGTAAAATTCCATTTTCGTTCTGAATGATTAACTTGTAACCATGTAACAAAAACATAGCAATGAGCAGATTGGTATGGGAATTAAAATCATAACATGAGCCGGAATTCTTTGGCCATCAGTGCCAGTGGGATTCTCCAGTCCAGCCGGCAGCGCACTCCCATATGTGCGTTTCCTGCTGATGTGGGAGTGACATCAATAGGAATTTTCATTGAAAGTGGCAGGATCAAAGATTTCCATTGCAAACCACATGCCACCTCCTGCCAGCAGCAAGCACATGGCTGGGAGACCAGAATATTTCACCAATGGTATTCTCATCAGTTGGTATTGAGCTGCCCTTGTTGTTCAATGACACTGGGTTAGAATTAATTTTTTTCAAAGTTTAATTGATAAGTACATCTATTGATGTTAAATTGATAAATAATTTTATTACTGATTTGCATGTCCTACCATGACCAATTACAACATAACTCTTAGCTGCAATTTTTAATAGTGAATCAAATCAAAAATTAGAGTAAAGGGTGACTCACATCTTCTCCTGAACAAAAGAGAGCTGCCAGTTAACAATCATTGAAGCTTTCCTTCAAACAGATTTGACTAATTTCTGTCAGTTTTGTCATACTTATAGGTACGTTTCAAAATTAAATCTGTTTAAATTTTGTTATTATTAGATTAGTGAAGGGAAAAAATTGAGGGTTTTTCCCTCAATCAATCCATTGACTTGTGATGCTATGACCTCATTAAGATCAAGCAATTGACTAGACAGTTACTGAAATATACTAATTTAAGCAATTGTGGAATGAAAGTGGTTGACTTTTCTTTCTATGCAGCACTATTTTCAGTTGGCACTAGGCAGTGGGAAAACTATGTCATAGAGGTTTACAGTATGGAAACAGGCCCTTTGGCCCAACTTGTTCATACCACCCTTTTTTTTTAAACCTCTAAGCTAATTCCAATTGCCTGCATTTGGCCTACGTTCTTCCTTACACATCATACCCATGTAACTATCTAAACGTTATTTAAAAGACAAAATTGTACCCACTTCAACTACTACCTCTGGCACTTGTTCCAAATACTCAACCACCCTCTGTGAAAAATTGTCCCTCTGGACACTTTTTGTGTCTCTCCCCTCTCACCTTAAACCTATGTCCTGTAGTTTTACACTCCTCTACCTTTTGAGAAAATATATTGACTATCTAGCTGATCTATGCCCCTCATTATTTTAAAGACCTCTATAAGATCACCCCTCAGATTCCTATGCTCCGGAGAAAAAAGTCCCAGTCTATTCAACCTCTCCTTGTAACTCAATTTATCAAGTCCCAGTAGCATCCTAGTAAATCTTTTCTTCACTCTTTCTAGTTTGATAATATCTTTTCTATAACAGGGTGACCAGAATTGTACAGAGTATTCCAAATATAGCCTTACCAGTGTCCTTTACAATTCAACAAGACATTCCAACTCCTGTATTCAATTTCTGACTGATGAAACCAAGCGTGTCGAATGCCTTCTTCACCACTCTATCCACTTGTGATTCTACTTTCAAGGAGCCATGAACATGTACCCCTAGGTCTCTTTGTTCTGTAACTCTCCCCAACGTCCTACCATTAACTGAGTAAGTCTTGCCCTGGTTAAACTAGAAAGAACACAGAAAAGATTTATTAGGATGCTACTGGGACTTGATGGATTGAGTTATAAGGAGAAGCTGGGACTTTTTCTCTGGCATTTAGGAAGTTGAGTGGTGACCTTATAGAGGCCTATTAAATAATGAGGGGCATAGACAAGGTCGATGAGAAAAAAATATTGACTAATGGTAAGGGAGTCTATAACTAGAGGCATAGGTTTAAAGTGGGAAGGGAGAGATACAAAAGTGTCTAGTGGGGTAATTTTTTTTACACAGAGGGTGGTGAGTCTCTGGAACAAGCTACCAGAGGTAGTAATAGAGGCAGGTAAATTTTATCTTTTAGATGATTACATGCATATGATGTGTATAGAGGGCAATTTGGATTAGTTTAGGAATTTTTAAAAAAAGCAGCATGGACAAGTTGGGCCGAAGGGCCTGTTACCATCCTATAAACCTCTGTGACTCAATGACCTCTCTATGATTCAATCTACCAAAACGCATCACCTCACATTTGTCTAAATTAAACTCCATCTGCCATTCATCAGCCCGTTGGCCCAATTGATCAAGATCCTGTTGCAATTGGAGATAACTTTCTTCACTTTAACCAATCTAGGTGGGTTTTATTAAACAGATTTATTCTCTTTTCACTTATTTTCCATGTTATTCCTAAGATCCCTAAGCATCCATCCAAATGAAAGCAGCCAGATTTAAATGAAGGTACAACATTTTGGCATTTCTGTGATTATCTGCAAAATGTGCAGGATGTAACTTATACATGTTTTTAACAGATATCCAATGTTGATATTTGCTACAGGGAAAAAAAAAAGTTTAAAAGACTACAAAAGATAAAACATTTTTACAATTCTTACTTTTGAACTGTTTTGAACTTTTTCCTGCCTCTGAATACTGCTATCATTTCTATGTTGTCTCTGCTGCAGGGCTTCCAAATTTTCCCAACTCCATTCTGGAGAAGGTAGACTGGGATTTGCTTCGGAAATACTCCTGTATTCTTTCGAAGAAGATAAAGAAAAGAACTGGAGACATTTTAAACTATTCAGGTTTACTACAGGATAATTATGATACTTTTACTTTTGAACATAAAGATCAAAGTTCTGCTACCACCAGTTGACCTAATATTAGTGCCTACGAAGTCTGCACTTCATAAGGGAATAATTTATATTATGTTGTGCCACCTGACCTGAAGCTCACCCCCACTTTTAACTCCACAATTTGAATGAGTTGAAAGGCCGCACTACTCTAATATTTTATGCTAGAAGTCATTGCAGGCTACCTCAAGAGGCTTGAGTAAAATTGGTTAATTGAACAGGAACCATCTATGTTTTATGCCTCATCCTGTGTCTCCCTCTGGTTCATCATTGTGGTAAATTAGAGTTCATAGAATAGAATCATAGAATCTTTACAGTGCAGAAGGAGGCCATTCAGCCCATCGAGTCTACTCTCCGACAGAACATTGCACTAGGCCCTATCCCCATAAACCCATACATTTATCCCCTTAATTCTCTTTAACCAATATATCTTTGAGCACTCAGGAGAAATTTTGCATGGCCAATCCACCTAACCTGCACATCTTTGGACTATGGTAGGAAACTGGACCTTCCGGAGGAAACCGATGCAGACAGAGAGAAGGTGCAAACTCCAAACAGCTAGTTATTCAAGGCCAAAAGTGAACCCATGTCTCTGGCACAATGAAGAAGCAGTGTTAACCACTGTACCACCAAATGTCACATAGTCCCTTTAAGAGTTTGGCCATGTGGTTAGTCCACGACATCAATGGCTACTTTGCAGACTTTATTCCGTCTCGATCCGGTGACTGTGGAATAAATAGTTACCTAACAGACTAGTTCTGTTGTACATCCAAGACCTATGTGCTATCATTTTCTATTCTTTTATTCTGCAACAATTGCTACATATAACAATCATCTAATGCCATCAAGTGTCTCAGCTGTTTTGTATGGTGAGGTGAATGAAGGGCTGGCAGATCAGTCTCATATTTTGTTCTTCCTCCTTTTGAGATCTACAGGAGCAAAAAGGTTAGAATGGATTGCTAACAAATAGATTTAATGTGCAGAAGGAGAGACAAAAGGTTTTAGGGTGTAGTTGAATGGAATGTCATAATGAACCTCTGGTTGATACTTGTCTCCTACTTTCACATCTTCAACTCCTTCCATTTGCTGCACAAGCTGCGCTTGAACCCTTGGGTATCTGATAATTCAGTTTGGTAGAAAAGTACAATCTTCCCTTACTGGTGCCTAGTGCCTTCATTTATTTTCAGACATTTAAACCTGCAGTAGCACAAAATTTCCTGACCAATACAACTTGATAGTGACCAGCATCCAATAGAAGGGTAGGGTTAGGGGGGTGGTGGGGATTACCACTCGGAACCCACCTTCGTTTTATGAAGTAATGTAAATCTGGAACATTTGTTAAGATCAACGTTAGTTCACTCAGATGTACAAAAGTTCCATCTCCTGAACACATGGTGATTATTCTGCTGGCGAAGGAGATTTAGAATAATAATCTCACCCAGGTACTTCTGACATTGCAAAATCAAGCTCATGTGCCAGTGGAGATATCTCAACAAGACAGGATTGGAGATCACGTGCCCAATCTATGCAAAGAAAAAGTCTCCATTGGTTTTTCACCGCCTCGCAGCCAATTAATTATTCTTTTGCATATTGATCTTTTATTATGTTTGCAAATGCAGTAGCAAAATTGCACATTGCAGTTGCCTCACAGCACCAGAGACACGGGTTCAATTCCAGCCTCGGGTGACTGACTGTGGAGTTTGCACTTTTTCCCTGTGCTTTCATGGGTTTCCTCCGGGTACTCTGGTTTAGTCCCACAGTCCAAAGATATGCAGATTAAGTTGATTGGCCATGCAAAGTGACAGTTAGTGTCAAGGGGATTAACAAGGTAAAAGTGTGGAGTTATGGGGATAGGGCCTGGTTGTCCAGTGCCCATCCACCCTCTCCAACCACCCCTCAGTGTGCAATCTGGAGGGGAAGGTGGCGTTGGTGGGGGCAGTCCACCCTCACAGCACAATCACTGGGATTTCCCCCTATCACTGCATAGCGCACTCACTGGGGTTTCCTCCACCACGACATAGTGCAATCGCTGGGGCAGGTTTGATGGGCCAAATGGCCTCTTTGTGTACTATAGGGATCCTATGAACGGTGAAATAAATGGCCAGTTGATTGTGTTGATGGATTTGTTGAGGATTAAATGTTAGTCAGGGCAGTTAGTCCTGTGGATGGTTAAATGTTAGTCAGTTTTTTCCCAAACCTTCTACGAAGAAAAGCAAAGATTGCAACTGAGCAGGCAGGTCTTGGTAACATCCCATTCAAAAGACAGAGGGGCTACCAATAAGCACTCCCCTAGCTCTGAGCTGATGTGTCATCCCATGTGTTGGAGCCTTATGTCAGGACGGAAATCAATAATTAGTCAACATAGCGGGCAGGTTTTCCATGCTTTAAGACACATGTTTTTCAGTGGCAGAGAAAGCCTGCCATTGGCCAACTGCAGAATCTTCTGGTCCCACCATTGTCAACAGGGGTTTCCATTGGATGCACCCCTCACTGCCATGAAACACACAGCATGGGGGACCCTCGACGGAACTGGAAGATCCAGCCAGAAAGTTCCAGCCACAGGTACCACTATTGTGGTCTTGTGTGGGTCTGAGTCAGGTAGAGATAGACCTATTAGTTTCCATTTGAATTTCCTGGAAGTATAGTGGAGATACTTCCTATTTAGTTCTGGTATCTGCAATTAAGCTTTTGGTTTAAAGAGGCAAAATGATGAATTTTTAAACAGTGATCCAAACTATCTAAAACTTCAATGAACGTTACAATTGTGTTCTGCCATGTTAGGTTGCATTTGCTTCTAAATCCAAAATGTGAGTTTTGCAAATTATTTGTTATACACATATAAATTTATATATCCCAGATACTTAAATACAGTTCCTCTTGGAGCTTTTCCCCTTCAGAGTGTTTTATCTTGTCAAACAATGACATGTGATTGCATGTTTTTTTGCAAATGATTAATCTAGAATAGAAAAGATTAATCAGCATATTTTCACACTAAAAATCTGATTGAAGAAACATACACTTTCACAGTTGTGATGACTAAAAGGAATAAATTACAGGTAACCCAGCAGGGAAACTATCTTCCTCTGGGAAGAGTAGAGCTGTGAACCGTCGAGATGATAAACTAAAGATGTTGGCTGAGATCTAATGACCCTGTTAGCGGTGGTACAAATTCTGTAATGGCTGTTAAATCTGGCGAGGGGCCAGGAATGGGATTTGCACCGGTGAGATCGCAGTTTCAAATCTTCCACATCCTCTCTCTGCCAGTGGCACAATCGGGTTCACATCCGGAAAGGACATGAACCTGATTTCCATATGCTTTGGTAAATTTAAATGTAATTATTTGACACTGTTGCTTCTGCCCATGACACATCTCCTAATGGTATGACATTATACCAGTGCAAATCACTATTAGTTTTCTAAAGCTAAAATCAATTATGATGGCCATGCAGGGGCATGGAGATGCCAGTAGGCTCATGGGGTTGAAGGTCAAGGCTGACTTTGCCTTCTGATCCACTGGCAATGCCTTCTAGGGACGATACTAAGGGACAGTGCCAAGGGGACTCTGGCAGGAAGGATTACTCTCCTTAATTGGGGGAGAGGGAGGGTTCCCCTTATGTTTGGGAGGAGGGAGAAGAATCCCATGCTGCTGAGGAGAGAGGGCAGTACCTTATGGTTTTGTGGGGGTAGGCAGGGGGTGGGCATGCCCAGTGTTGGCACTGAGCTGTGGGGTTCCCTGATGTGTTGGGGGGACTAGATCTCTATGGGAGGTGGGGGGATCTTCATCTCTGTGGGGAGGGGAAGGGGGACCTTATATTTAACCTTGAGATTGAGGCTCCATTTAAAATGGGAATCTCAGATCCCTGGTTTTTCTGATGTGTTTCGGCCCTTCCCCTCCAGCTGGCTGTGTGATCCTCATGATGTAGAGATGCCGGCATTGGACTGGGGTAGTAAGAACTCAGTAAGAATTTAGCAACACCAATTTTAAATCCAACCAATTTATTTGATAGTAAATTTGTGAGCTTTCAACAATGCGTCTTTGTCAGGCAAATGGCATTTGCCTGACAGAGTGTCGAAAGCTCGCAAATTTACTATCAAATAAATCGGTTGGATTTAAAATTGGTGTTGCTAAATTCTTACTGTGTGATCCTCGTCAGCACTTTGAAATTGCACAGAGTGCTGTGAAATCGGGTGAGAAAATGTAGCTGTTGAACTGACTAGTTTCACACAGTTTTTCTCGCCTGATCCAACATTCTGATTTTTCCCTTTATGTATCAGGTCTAACTAAAAACCAGTATGTTCTCTCCTGATGCACAGCCGAGTTCTCAGACCAGGTGCTCTAACGTTCTGACAAAAAAAAATCAGGGGGTTCTACAGAGATGGGGTGCTATTTTTAAAGGACATATTTCAGCAAAATGTTACTTTTCCAGTGCCCATCCACCCTCTCCAGCCACCCCCCAGTGTGCAATCTGGAGGGGAAGGTGGGGTTGGTGGGGGCAGTCCCCCCCTCACAGCACAATCACTGGGATTTCCCCCCATCACTACATAGCGCACTCACTGGAGTTTCCTCCACCACGACATAGTGCAATCACTGGGGCCTCCAGAAACACTCTCAGAGCAATCATCGGGGACTCCCTTCCCTGCATCACAGTGCAATCACCAGAGGTTCTCCCACCACCACGTAGTGCAATAACTGGGGCCTTCCCCAGCACAATAACCGGGGGTTCCCCCACTACTTCACAGCACGATCACCGGAGGCTCTGCCCCTCCCACACAGTACAATAATTGGATGCTTCCTACCCCCCCTCCCCTTCCAACACACATACAGGTTGGCAAAAGCTGGAACTTCCAGAGTAACAATGCCAGCAGGCATGTCCCTCTCTCACTGGACCCTATACTTACTCTGGTGCCCCAGGCAGAATTCCCTTCACTCCTTCCCATCCTCTCAGGAGTGTTGTGACACTTACAGATGTGACGTATTTCCCTACCCTCGTGATATTTTGTTGCCATTCTCACTGGCAATAAAAACGGGTACAAATTCACCCACTGCGTTAGTTTATGAGCTAATAATTTTCCAACGAAGCCTAAACTAAATGTAGAAATGTAATTTTCAAAACGGAATTGAATAAATACTTGAAGGGAAATGTGCAGATCTGTCGGGAAACAAGTGCAGATTGGGACATAAAAAGAAAAAAAAGCTAGAAGCAAGGGCAGGCCATTCAGCCCTTCAAGCCTGCTCTGCCATTCATCTTGATCATGACTGAATTCAATATCCTGATCCTCCCTTTTCCCCCATATCCCTTGATTCCTTTAGCCCTAAGGGCTATAACTATAGAAACGTAGAAATTGGATCATAATGCATAGATTAGATGGGCTGAATGGCCTTTTTTGTTGTCTGATACCATTAAATTTTGGACTCGAGGTCAATGGATTCCATTTTATACGTTATATTGGAGCATTTTAAATTGCAATCTTTTGAAGGTATTTCTAAAGCCTTTGAAAACAAATGAAATGTGCTTCTCCCTGAGGGAAGAAGTGATTGCTTTGAGTTTCATCGGTAAAGAAAAACAGCATGAAATTGAAATATATTATGTCTTTCGATATCGATTGCACAATCATTGCTAAGGTTTTGAATGCCCATGTTTTGAATCGGTGATAGATTGTCACACACAGCTGAAGCATGTATTATGTCAGGGTGTTCTTCTGAGAACAATTTGTTCCATATTGAAAAGCCTTTGCCGGAAACCTTTGATCTTGCCTGCGGTTGGGATTTTCGACCCCGCTGTGGTGACTGGAGTTATAGCTGAGTTCCGAATTCTCTGTTCTCGCTGGCAATGGTGGCAGGGTGAATAAGATTGTAGCATCCATCCACTTTGCTTATAATTTCCAATCAGTTTTTCCCAATCTATTGTCCCATCTTGAATGGTAATCAATAGAAAACCTGGCGATGTTGTGTAAGTAACATTTCTCCAAGGTTTCTTGTGATCTTCCAACAAAGTTTCAAGCTTGGGAGTATATTGATTTCATAGTGGTATTGTGCAAGCAATTTAGGGGTGGTTCTGACGAAAAGTGATCCTGACTGGAAACATTGGCTCTATTCTCTCTCCACTAATGCTGTCAGATCTGCTGAGATTTTCCAACATTTTCTGTTTCTGTTTCAGATTCCAGCATCCACAGTGATTTGCTTAGGGATAGATTTGTTTTTTCGGCTAAATTCTGGGAAAATTGCAATATCAGTGTTGAGGAAAGGGAGGGCTAAAACTAGCTTTGTTTGTCTTGCATAATTTCCCCTCAATTGTATTAAAGTGCCAGAGATTTTGTTTGAGGTTGGATGAACAACATTAAGTACTGAGGTTGCAGAAAAACTTTGGGGCTGGATTTTCCTTCCGGATAATAATTCCACTGGTCAGATTTGAGGGGAGAGGGAGCATGTTGCTGCACAATAGAAAATTTATTGGATCAGCAATTGAATACTCACTTTAGCACCCAAAAGAATTGGAGGGACATTTAAATATGCAAAGCATTGTGAAGATCAAACCCAAACTTCAACCTCATGGGCCAGAATGAATCGATATTGTTAAAATTAATTGTAGGATGCCTTGATGAGGATAATGTCAAGGAACAGATTCTTTCCTGGGGTGGGGTGCGGGGAGGGGGGTGGTTGTGGTGGTGGTCGTGGGTGGGTGGGTGCGGCAAAGCAGTATATTTTAGCAGTATACTTTAAACGGGCAGTTGTGAAGAAGCAGCTGGCTGGAATCCCTGTATAGGGAGATGGAAAAGGACATCTCTATCAGCGAATTTAAGGGCAGGATGCTGAGGTCAGTTTCCTGTCCCATCTCCCATGCTCTACCCCAACAAAATCATTTCATTCTCGAACAGTTCAACTGAGGAAAAACTAGTTCTATTTCTCTCCATAACAGCGAAAACAAGGGAAATCACACTGCTCTGCTTACTTCTATCTTGCTAGAATATTTCTTATAGAATTACTATGCCGTTGTTAGGATGATCCAGGTTCGAGAGATAATGTAAATAGAAAAGATTAGATGATTGAACATGTGCAGGCAAATAAAGCCAGAATACTTCGAGAAAGAAGTCCTGGGTTCAGATGAATGTTAATTGTTAAGTTATCAAATGTTGAAATGAAAGAAGGGACAGCGTGGTGGCACAGTAGAATCTATCATTTTTGTACAATCAGTGTTTCTATTAATAACACCACAGTAAACTCAATATAAGATGAACTCGAAGGTTAATTTATACAAACTCAAAATGCAGGAAGACGAGCTCACAATGTTACATCCATACTTAAAGCAGCAACGAGAGGGTTAGAGAAAAGAAAGCTTTACAGTACAGAGAACACAGAGTAAAGAAATATTTGTTCCGGTGAGTTCCAGAATCAAGATCCAGTGAGATATTCCTTCAAGTTTGATGGGCTGAAAACTGATGTTGCAGATTTTACTTTTCTGGTGTTATTAATCACCCAAGATGAGATAGGCATAGAGTGATATATCTGTCTTGTTGGTGATGGCACAGAACAGAAACAGTGTAGATGGTGTGACAAAGGCTTTTGGCACAGGTAATATTCAAGCTGGGACAATCTCTTCTGTGTGGCTGCTAATCAGATGTTAAAGGTTCAGACAAAGCTGTACAATCATGCAAGACAATATTACCTGTGCCAAAAGCCTTTGTCACACAACCCCTACCTCTCCACCAGGTCTTCAACAATGTGCATTTGTTGTCTGGAATTCAATTGGTGTAGAAGATTGCTGAATGTACCAGCCTTTGTGAGTTGAAAGAAGTGTTTGCGAGGACTCTTGTCTTAGCAGACCCACTGGATTATCAAATGTAAACGGACATTCTTGAAGTTGAGTTATGCAATCTAAAAGTGATCATTAGTACTTCTCAGAGATGGCGAGGTGTGAGTTTTCCCAAAACTGCAGTGGCTTCTTCTGTTCTGAGATCACAAAAAGACATAGGTTCGATGATTTTATGGATCTTGTTCGGACAAGGTCTAGTTTTAAAATTTTGAAATAGTAATGAGTGTGTATGTTGTAAAAATGTACAGTGTAAGGTCTTATTTCACTACACTTCGAATCTCCTCAATAAATTCAAATTATTTGTACAGCATTTTGCTGTTGTTCATTTGCAATTCAGAGGCCAAAAAGCAGGCAGTATAGATAAAACTATGTCACGACGATGGAAAATAATTACTGAGTGAAATGTACCTATAACTTTACCAGTAGACCAAAGGCATATTGAACTTTTTCAAGAGGAACTGCTTTTATAGAAAGTAGAGGGCAAGACATTGAACAAAGATGGATACCAGCAGTCACCTGATGTCTGATATTGCAAGTGGCCACTTTTCTGGCAAGTTCCTATATAGATTGCATTGTCGACCTACTCTGAATTTTTGCATGGAGTTTCACACTTGAGGGTGTCAAGGTCCATGTTCAACATGAAATTTTGAAAGAAAGGCACTAAAAATGCAAATTCCTGGACTTTTAATCCAATGTAATTTTATCAAGGCAATGGTATTTGCTACGCAACCAGTTACACTCCATCAGACAGTCAAAACCCACCATGAAAGATCAAGTAACCCCATACTCTGGCTTTTACCATTTTGAAATGCGCCGAGAAGTTTCTGGATGTAAGCAGTTCCATGAGGTCTCACTCTTTGACTTGAACCCCCGAGCTTCCTGCTCCCATTCTCTTCATGACGTATGCTTGGAGGACCTCTTGTGGAAATATGGCCTTTCTCCTCCTGGACTCAGGCCTGTTGCACTGCAACAAATATACTGGGAGGTCTCTCCTTGGCCTGCTGCTTCATCGGAAATCCTAAGAAATACATTCTTTCATGTAGTTGCATTAGCTGCTGCAGCCTGAAGACATCTCCCCTTTAAATCATGCATATGTCTGGAGCTCCTGCTGAGTGTGCAGTCAGTTAACAGCCAGTTTGATGGTTGTGCACATCTCACAACGAGCAACATGCTCACGTTTACATGCTGCTTGATTCACCTCGACCGGCTGTAAGACAATTGCGCACAGCAATCTTAGAACATGAAAGCCAGTCCATCAAATTCTGAGCCCTATATCTTTTTAAATACATTCCTTGGAGTTCTTGACATATATCCAACTTCTTATGTAACAATTTGGAAATTGTCCCTGAGCAAACCAGCGTCACTCATTTGGAAAAAGACAGTCAGATCATCTTCAACATTACCTGAGTTCCGACATGGTGGCATAGTAGTTAGCACTGCTGCCTCATGGTGGCATGGTTTGGTTCCTGGTTTGGGTCACTGTCTGTGTGGAGTCTGCACATTCTCCCTGTGTCTGCTTGTTTCCTCCGGGTGCTCCAGTTTCCATCCACAGTCTGGAAGTCATGTTGGTTTGATGCATGGGCCTTGCTAAATTCTCCCTCAGTGTACCCGAACAAGCGCCCGTGTGTGGTGACTAGGGAATTTTCACAGTAATTTCATTGCAGTGTTAATGTAAGTCTACTTGTGACACTAATAAATAAGATATAATAAACATTAGTTCCAGTGCATGGGTAAGAAGCAAATAGTGATGGTAACAAATGAAGAGCAGATACCTGCCATCCAGAAGTTCAATATAATTCCTTTCTTAGCCATAGTACTCAGAGAATTTGATTTTGCAATGCTATTTACAAAAAGAAGTGCTAACCTGCCAATATTGAATGTCAGTTGAGCCCATGCAAATAACTCTTCTACATTCTGGTTGGTAATCGTTATCTGTGCCGTCATTAATGAACAACTGCCAGACCTACATTCTTCAACATGGAGAATATAGCAACTCCCAGGGTTTCTCTTGTGATACCCTCAGTGAAATAGGTCCTCAGCCCACTGTAGTTTTTCTTATGATCAGTCAGTCTGTTGCTTCAAGTGCCTTTGATTCTAAAATACAAGATGTTCTCCTTCGACATGCTGGAGAAGCAGATTGAGGGACCTCTGAACAGCAACTCAAGTTTTTATTGCTGATCCCAGTTCTGTTCCTATGCATATCATGGACGTATTGCAAGGGTTATAACAACAATACATGTTTGAAAAGCTAAGATTGCAGAATTCTATCTTATCCATCCAACATTCATAGGCATGTAACAGTAGATGTGTCAGAAAATGAGGCACAGGAAAGGCAAATGGAATTGAGTTTGTTGTAGGGCTCCTCAGATACCAGTGTAAGAAATGTCAAGATCACTAGGGTGGAATCGTGGCACTGTGTTTAGCATTGCTGCATCACAGTGCCAGGGACCCAGGTTCAATTCCGGGCTTGGGTTGCTGTCTGTGTGGAGTTTGCACATTCCCCCCATTTCTGAATGGGCTTTCTCTGGATGCTCCAGTTTCCTCCAATAGTCCAAAGAAGTGCGAGTTAGGCTGAGTGGCCATGCTAAATTGACCCTAGTGTCAGGGAATTAGCATGGTAAAAGTGGGAGATTACGGGAATAGAGTCTGGGTGGGATTATGGTCGATGCAAACCCAATGGGCCAAATGGCCTCCTTCTGTACTGTAGGGATTCAATGATTCTATGATCACAAACAACTCTTTAAACAAGCTAGTATATACACCTAGTCTACAGAGGAAGAAACTAAGGGTTAGCTGAGATTTTAAATTAAATAATTAAACTATCACTTAAGTTCTTACAGATGTATGAAGAAAATAAACTACTCAATGCATTAACATTAAGAGGGAATAAAATTTACTGACGAGAGGTGAAACTCTGCAGTCAACAAGCTATACAAGGGTCTTTAAATGGCAGTTCATGATGAGCATCAATTGCACCAGCTTTTCTCATATCTCCAGAGTTACTTTCTTGATCCTAGATATTTTTCTACCATGGTTAGATGTCTTTGCACAATGATGTGGAACATGCAGCATATGATGGTACTTCTGGAGTTCCTTGAGAGTGCTGTTTCCTTATCTATCCAGACTTTTGAAGAGTTGCTCAATAATAATCCTGTGGTTCTACGGACCTCATTGTGTGTGTGCTCTGCCTTTACCTTTAACTTCCACAAGTGTATCATACATAAAGACTAGAACTCTTTTCAGTTCACATAAGGCATCGCCTCATTTGCAGAGGACCAGATCATCACATGGGTGCCAGGGATGAATTTTCATAAATCCAGCAGTTGAGTGAAACTAGAAGCAATCTCATGCTGCTCCTGCTGGCATTGCAAAAGGCAACAAAAATGTTGGCACTGCTGAATAAGGCATCAGTCACTGCTCTGATTCATCTATGGACAGAAATTTGACACATGCTGTCCTGGGTGCACGTGTAAGGGATACAAATTAAAAGCTATGGGCTACTGGCTATGCCATCCCTTTGTTAATGTTGTCTGCAGGCCTTCTGAAGCAAATGGCACAACCTCGTAATTGTAAAACAGACAGTACCTGTTCCTCTAGATAAGATGCCTATCGTATAGCAGCGAGTTCAGATTGTACCGCTTCACCCATTTCACATCTGTATTAGTTTTTCTCTGTCCTTGCTCATTATTATCCAGTAAATGAAATGACTGAAAATCCAAAAGCCTTCTCATTGATGTGACTGCACATGTAATGAATAATGCTATTGGTGTGTCTTCTCTCTTTTGACATGTGAGACTCTATCTGAAATCAAATACATATTTTATATAGGTGAGCTTAGTGCGCTGTGAGACAGCAATTTTGTGGGCACCCCATTATTAAATAATAACATGTAAATCTGCAGACAGAACATGTTGAATGTCTAATCTTTGTGCTTTAGTATATAGCCAGCTCAAAAGCCCACAGAAACATTGTGGTAGTGATTCAGTAAGCATCAAACAAACCAACCTGTGGATGCCTTGAAGAGTATTCTGAAATTTCCTTTACAACAATACCTCATATGGAGAGTAGATTTTTTTTGTAGAGTCGGCATGGTGGCATAGTGGTTAGCATTGCTGCCCCACAGCGCCAGGAATTTGGGTTCACTTCCAGCTTTGGATCACTGTCTGTATGGAGTTTGCACATTCTCTTCATGTCTATGTGGGTTTCCTCCAGGTCTTCTGGTTTCCTCCCACAGTCCAAAATTTGCGGATTATGGTGATTGGCCATACTAAGCTGTCTCTTGGTGTCAAGCAGATTAGCAGGGTAAATACCTGCGGTTATGGGGATAATAGGATTGTTGTTAGTGCAGGCTGATTGGGCCAAGTAGACTTCTGGTAGGAATTGTATGTTAACAAATCACTTAGGCGAATGGCATGGCTGAAATCCCTCATCATAGAGGGTTTGACTATCTCATTCAAAATTTAAGTTAGTGGGGCTTAAGGTTGAGTGTGTAGCTTTCCCGCAATCTGTAAGCCAGAAACTTTGTGTTCGAGTCCCATACCAGGACCTGTTGGCCTTAGAGAAGTGTTCATGAGTGTTGAGGTTTATAATCAGCCTGTTAAGTGTTTCAATCCTTCCCCAAAGAGAAAAAAAGTACAAGTGAAGGTGCAAGACTTGAATTAATTAGAAAGGTCTAACATTTATACCAACACGGAATGCAAGTTTCAGAATTAGTAACAATGATGGTTTGTATGCAGACTGGAATCAGTGTACCTGCCAAAGCTTTTTTTATCATCTCGGTATGTTTTATGTAAATCACATTGATTTTTGTTGTAGGAACATAGTTACAGGAATTAAAACTGAAATTGCTGGTAAAACTCAGCAGGTCAGATAGCACAAATGGAGAGACAACAGAGGATGGCATTTTCTGGCCCTTCCTTCCTATGGCACCTTCCAGTCCTGTGGAAGATGATATCCTGTGGTGGGCACCCCAGCAGCGGAATGGGAGAGCCACATAAAACACCATGAACTCTGGCAGGATTGGAACAGCAACAGTGAGCTGCTTCCTGCTGCCACAAAATCCCACTTTCTAAATTGTAGGGACGCAAGTTTTTGTTATTGGTACTCAGAATTTAACATTATATTTTCTCTAGGCTAAAAATCCTCTGAAGATGTGGTACCCAGAAATGCTCACAATGCTTCGGCTGTGGTTTAACTAGGGCTTTGTACAGTTATAGTAGGAGTTCTATATCTTTTTGTATTCTAGTCTTCTATGTTACATTGGCCTTTTAAATTATTTTCTTGAACTGTCTAGGTCATTTTCATGATCAATGTATCTGGACCCACAAGTCTGTTTGCGCTGCCATTATTTCAAGCTTTTCACCATTTGGGAATTACTCAATTCTATCCGTTTTGAGTTCACAGTGGATGGCCTCGTACCTACAGACACTGAATTCAATTTGCTACAGCCCTGCCCATTAATCTATTCATATCTCCTAATAATTTTGCATTTCCATCTGCATTGTTTACAGCGTTGTCCATCTTTGTGTAAATATGAAATTTAGATTTGTGGCTTTCTATTTAATCATTTTAGTCATTAATAAATAATGATAAATGAAGTCTCAACACAGATCATTGTGAGACACCAATGATAGTCCCATCCTGCTAATTAAAATCCTTGACCATTATCCCTACTCTTGTCTGAAGCTTCTCAGTTAATTTCCCAACCAAGTCAATAATTGCCTTTAAAGCCAATGTCTCTTATGAGGAACTTTGGTAAATGCTTTCTTGAAGTCCATATAAATAGTAATCATATGCATTCTCTTGTCCACCACTTCAGTCAACTCGTCAAAAAATTCAAATTACTTATTTTTCTTGATTTTCTTCTTGTGCCTAGTGACACATGATGCAAACAAAGCACATGCTTATGTTTGTTTCCACAACTAGTCTTTTCTTGGATGGGCTCACTAGCTTGTCGTCAGAGGCTATAAGTTGAGGGATGCCACTCCAGATCAAGAATGGTGGAGCAGAAGACCCTCTTCCCCTTTCTTTCAGCTATGGACACACTGTAAAGATTGACCATTAACCTGTCTGGCCACATTATAAACACACTTATTTACTATCTTTCTGTTTTATAACTCAGAACTGGAGTGATGAGGAAGGATATCGGAGAAGCAGAGAGTGATTGGCCATATTAAATGGTACAAACAGGTCAACAAAGATATGACATGTCAAAGCACTTCAATTACATTCAGATATAATGTTACTTATTATTTTGGTTAGGGATGTTCTAAATTTATGGGTGATATTTATTTATTAGTCACGTGGGCCTACATTAACACTGCAATGAAGTTACTGTGAAAAATCCCTAGTTGCCACACTCTGGTGCCTGTTTGGGTACGCTGAAGGAGAGTTTAGCATCTAACCAGCATATCTTTTGGACTGTGGGAGGAAACCCACACAGACACAGGGAGAACATGCAGAATTTGAATCTGGGTCCCTGGTGCTGTGAGGCAGCAGTGCTAACCACTGTGTCACCATGTGGAAATGAAGCAGAAGAACTCAAAAACAATCATTTCATTTTCAGTTAACATACAAAATAAGTTTTAAAAAAAAAATGTACATTTTGTGTCTGGGCAACAATTTAAGAAGGCATGAGTAATCGAAATCCAAAACAACTCAGTTTATTTTTACACAGAGCACTTTGCTAGCATGCAGTCTGCACTGCTAATTAGATGTCACCTAACAAAGGAAACAAGTTTGTAACAAGATATTTTACAGTGACTCTATGAAGTCGTCATCAACTGTGGAGTTTGCTTCCAGCTTTTTTTCCACTAAATGGTAAAACACTGAGCTTTTTTTCAAGTCAAGTGTATAATGACATTAATGCCCTTTCCTATTACAGAAACACTTGACAAACATGTTACTCAGGCTCTTTGTACTGTTTGTGGAAAGCTCCCACTGTCAGATGGCAATAGAAACAATTGTGTATGTTCAACCTTACACATGCACAGCTTCAAAATCCAATAACAGAATTCTGTACATAGCATTTCTGCCCTATTAACTTGCCTTGAGTGATCAGCTTACCTGTAGCATGAAAAAGTGATCAACAATAAAGATAACAATTTATATTTTCTGCAAAGCTATATTCTGAGCGAATTCTTCACATCTCATTTATTTTATGGATCTGCTGTTGAAAACAGGTCTATTGGTCATGGTAATCCTATTCCTCCAGTCTCCTCAGAAGTAAAAATTACAAATGTCTTTCCTTCCAGCCTCAAGCAGTCCCTTTAAGGCTACTCTACTGAACACATTTTTTATTCATCTGTACCTGAAAATTGGATTTGCCATCCTGCAGCTGCCTGAGCCTTCAGTTTTCCTAGTTAGGCAGCTGAAACTGATGCACAACAGTTGAAAATATCCTCCAATATTTAAGATAAAAACTAAAGAGCCTTTAAAATAGGGCAGGGTTAGTTGCAGAGGTTAAGAGGAATGAGACAATGAAAAAACATGAAGACAAGACTTTGAAATACATGCACTAAAGGACAGCACTTAACAGAAGAAAGGCCCAAGGTGAGCTGGAATTATAGAATATCTACAGTGCAGAAAGAGGCTATTCAGTCTGTTGAGCCTGCACTAACAACAAATCCATCCATGTGCTATCCCTGTAATCCCAAGTATTTACTCTGCTAATCCCCCTGACACACACTAAAGGATAATTCGTCATGACCAATCAACCTAACCCACGTCTTTGGAGCATGGGAGAAAACCAGTGCACCTAGAGGAAACCCACACAGACACGAGGGACACGTGCAAACTCCACACAGACACTCATCTGAGGCCGGAATTGAACCCGGATTCCTGGCACTGTGAGGCATCAGTGCCGCCCATATGGGCTACTGTGCTGCCCATAGACCTAGTGTTGAATAGGATGTAGGTTGGAAGAGTATTAACTGTACTTTATGTGGACTCGAGTTTAATAGGTCAATGAGGAGCATGTGGAAAAACTAAATTTAGAGGTGAAAGTGTTAAAGGTGGTGTTTTTAATAGCATTGAGGCCGAGGCGAGGATAGACGCAGGTGATGAATTGGACATGTAGGTAAGCAATGTAAATGAAGGACTTTAGAGGATTTGGGACAAAACAGTCATCAAAGTTATGTACCATCAGTTTCAGCTTGAGCGAGGATGAGGCTGGGATTAAGAAATGGAACAAGTTGATAACGGAGCAGATGAGACTCAAACAGAGAAGGATACGAAAGTTATGAATAAAGTTCAGTATTGGTGACATGATGTAGAATTCAGGAGAAGAAAAGGAGGCTCTCAGAAGCATTTGCTATTATTAAATTAAAAATCATTGTAGTTATTTCATGAATACAATTCTTTAATGGACTTTTATCTACTAATACAGTAATAAGATATAATATAAATAACATGTTTACCTAAATAGATTTTGCATAATAGCTTTATAAAATCCAACGGACCTGAATAGATTAATTCTATACTTTGTCATCTGAAGAAAATCTATCCTTGCTCGCAAACTGATAACCTGCAATTGATGATGTTAAAAATCAAATGTTAGTCAAACTGCTTCCTTCGGTGGTGCACAGTTGCACATTTTGAATAAGCACAAGACATGTAATGGCAAAAAACAAAGAATAGACTCTATTCATAGACAGCACAAATGAGTGACTTAACTTCAGGTAAAAGGTAGTTTTGGGTTTCTCTACCTCTGAATTAACTGGACTAGATTTTCCTCCTCAAGGCTGGAAGTGGAAGTTGGAAAAATTCACAGCTCAGCTGGTTTGTCTTGGAAGAAAGGCAGGATTTTCATTCTGGGGGCATGGATACAGGATACTGTTGGGCCAGTCAACCCGAACAAATGTTTGGAGACAACCACAGTATACTGGGTGCCGAGGTGGGTTGTGTAAAAGCTCCCCCCGCCCCTCAATACAGTGAGACATTGTTTCAATTATAATGAAAAAGTAAGGCCCTCACCCCTCACATTCTTCATCCCCCATACACAGTCCGTTACCCATTGATGCCATCTCATATCTCCCCACCTGTCCATTACGGTCTCGCATGGTGCCATGCCAAGCTATACCACTTGTGTGCCAAATTATGCACTATACACTGTATAGAATCAAAGAATGTTAGAGCGAGAAAAGGACAAGGAAACAAAACTTGTTCATTGATAATTTTTTACTTACTTAAAAAGAAGTCATTTTTTAAAAAGAACTCTTGGCTAATAGAAGTGTCAATCAGCTAGACAATTTAAAGTATCAATAGGATAAACTGCATGTACTTAGAACTTTTTCATCTTGTGTAAATGAGCATTGTGCAATTGACAGAAAACATCAAAGAGTTGGAACTATCAATTAAGCAATTTTTTTCCCTGGGCAGAGTTGTTTCGGCATTCTAATGGAATTCTAGACCTTCAGGAATACCTCATTATGTACTTTAAGCTGAGAACCCAGAATCCATTAGAATACTGAGACATCTGATCTCTAGGAGAAATATTGCTTGACTGGCAGCTTGTCTTTCAGATCTCTTCTGTCAATTTCCCAATATTGGAAACAACACTTGACAGGAGGCTTTTACCTTGTTTTTAATATCAGCAAGACTGAGGACTCAGATGAAAAACAACTAGGTATGCTGGAGGAAAGTGGTGGGAAATGGGGAAGATGGTGTTAGGCTGAGTGGAGCTGGAGAGACAGGGATGTTATTTTGGGTGAGAGTAAAGATATGGGGGCAATCTTACCATCATGGTCTGCCAATGTGTTGCCTACTTTAGACTATGGAGGCTGGCTGAGAGCAGCAGAGGCTGAGTGATAGATCTCTGTGTTATCAGAGCCAGAGAGACCTGTACATGTGCAATTGAGCCCTCTGCAGCTCTCAGCCAGCATTCAGGCAATTTTAACCCCTCCCCATCCCATTACGAGCAAGAAACAGTTTTTGCTGTTTTTTTAATGCACAGAGTGTATAAGATCACCCGAAAAATGAATCAGAAAATCTCCTATTTTCATGCTTATCCTGGACTTCAAATCTTTTTCCTAAGATGCCGCTAGGGGTTTTGGGAGGTGGGGTAGGAGCAGCCAGAAGTGTCTGAGAGGTGCCAGAGAGTAGGTGCTAGGGGCAATGGAATTGAGAAGTGCTTGGAATGTGATGGAAAGTGCTACCATGGATTCTTAAACAGAATTTATTGGCTGTCGTGTGTTAAAATAGCTGTACATGTTGTTAATCTTGAATCCTTTCCTGTAAGGTTGGCTAATGAGGATGCACTCTTTAGAATAATTGCATAGAGGAGCATAATGAGTCCTGAGAAGGCTCTACATCTGCAAGGAGCAGCTCACCAATCAGTCCAAATTCCTGTGTGATGGTCACAGTGTACCATCAACATGGAATCTATCGTAGTCCATTCAGGCGCACTGCAAATTCCAGATCGAAACAGAATTGAGCTTCCTGAATGCAGCCCTTAATAATGGTGGAAGTCTCAGAATGGGCCACTTTTAAAAATTATTTGATGGGATGTTAGTGTCGCTGGCAAGGCAAACATTTGTTGTCCATCCCTAATTATCTTTGAATTGATCGACCTGCTAGTCCATTAAAAAAATTTGTGGAATATGGACACTGCTGGCTGGCCAGCATTTATTGCCCATGCCTAGTTGCCCGAGGATATTTTAGAGTCAACCACATTACTGTGGCTCTGGACTGTAGGCCAGACCAGGTAAGGATGGCAGATTTCCTTCACTAGACGACATTAGTGAACCAGATGGGTTTTTCTGACAATGGTTTCATGGTCATCAATAGGTTCTTAATGCAAGATATTTTTTATTGGATTCAAATTCCACCATTTGCTATGGTGGGATTCAAAGTCGGGTGCCCAGAACATTAGCTGAGTGTCTGACGAAATATCTAGCGATAATACCACTAAGTCATTACCTTCTCTGATAGCAGTTAAGAGCCAACTCAATTGCTGCAAGTCTGGAGTTACCAGACCAGGTAAAAGTTGCAGATTTTCTTCCCTACGTGTTGCCAGTAGTTGTGTTTTGCTGAAAAAAATGAGACATGCTGTCAAAGTTTTCAATCCTCCAGTCCTGATGAGTGTAAGACATAAAGCTTCAACAACATATCTCATTTTTCAGCCATCTAAAGAACATGGGTTTTTACAATATTTGTCAGTAGCTTTTCATGGCACCATTATAAGGCTAGCTTTTAATCTCAGATTTTTTTCATATTATTAAGTTTAAATTCCGTCAGCTGCTGTGATAGGGTTCAAACCTTTGACCCCAGAGCATAGGATCATGAGATCTGGGACAATATGCCTAATTTTAATAAGATATGATTCCAGCAGAACTAGTGTGGTGAGCAGCTCATCTAACTTATGTTTCTTTTGATAATCACTTTAAATTAACTCTTGCATTTGAAGGAAAATCATTTAAGAAATGGTTGCTCTGGTGTAGCCAGCAGAATATAATTCATGAGAGCAGGAAAGATGACTGAGGTAATTTGTGAATATAATCATTGTGCTCCAAAAACAGATCAGAGTTTGATATAGGACCGGATTCTCTGACCTTGCATGCAGCTGGGATTCTCCCATCCCGCTGCAGCGAACAGAGATTTGGCTGAGAGCCAAATTCTCCAGTCCCGCTGGCAGAAGTGGAGGGCATAAATGGCCAGAGAAATCTGGTTACGAATTTTATTTCCTGGAAACCCAGGTTGTCTGATACACAATTTTCTTCAAAGAGAAGTAGTAACTGAGTTCTGCTGTTTTCACAGGTCACTGTTGATTAATGGGGAAGAAAGGGAGATGTCATGGACTGTGCAAGGTTCTGTTCATCTTTCACTTGGAATATTGCAGTTAGCTTCCAGTGTTTCATATTCACTTTGGAGAAAGTCCAGAAACAATTCACTTGGATGATATCTAGGATGATGACATTGAGTCATCTAGCAAAATTTGGTTAAGTTCCCTGGAGGTTCGAAGGGTATTGGATGATCTAACAAAGATGTTTAAAGGAATTGATAGTGCAAGCAGAGAATGACCTGTCCCTCTATTAGGAAAAAGCAGAGTCTGGTGAATTAATCTTCAGAATTCAACCTCAGTCACTTAAACATGACAACAGAAATAGCCCCTTCATATAAAGGATTATAAGATATAGAATTCATTGCCCCAGAAGATCATGGATGCAAAATCCAACTGAGTTGTCTAAAATAGAGACATAGGCTGGAATTTTACCTGCACGCCTGTCCCGATTCCGGATATTTGGATAGAATACTATGGGAAGCTGCTTTGATTAACAAAATGGAAAAGTACACTTGATGGACTGAATGGCTAATTCCTCTGTCTACATTCCTACCCTGATTGCCCAAGCTCAGACATTAACTTCATTTAGATTCAGAATTGAGTGTTAAGCTTTGGCCTTACGATGGAAATAGCAATGCTATTTTAGAGGCTGCAGAGAGCATTTCAAGTGTGGCACGGTAGCACAGTGGTTAGCACTGCTGCTTCACAGCTCCAGGGACCTGGATTTGATTCCCAACTTGGGTCAGTATCTGTTGGAGTTTGCACATTCTCCTCATGTCTGCGTGGGCTTCCTCTGGGTGCTCTGGTTTTCTCCCACAGTCCAAAGATGTGTGGGTTAGGTTGATTGGCCATGCTAAATTGAGTATAGATGCATAGGTTAGAGGATTAGTGGGTAAAATATGTATGGATTGGGGGGGTAGAGTTTGGGTGAGACTGTGGTAGGTGCAGACTCAATGGGCCGAATGGCCTCTTTCTGTATTGTAGGATTTCTGAGAGTGTGAGGTGGAGCCAGAAGAGTCCCAGGGTGGGGAACAAGATTCTCATGGGTGGCAGGGAGCCTTTGATACAGAGAGCCTTCAGTTAGGATTCCAAAGCAAGGAGTCAAGGGAGACACCACATAACTAATGGATCCTGATGATCTATTTAATTATTTGAATTAAATAGGACACTCCTGTCCTATTTAATTCAAGTCCTGACCTCTGAAATAAACTCTGCCGCTCTTTATATTTTATGACACATGGCTCCCAATTTCATGAAGCAAACTATTGCGATTGTACGTTATCTAACATTGTAATAATGGAGGTGAAGATAATTATGCTGCATTATGCAGATGCAAAGGAGAAACATCGTTCGCGAGGTCCCTTTTGTGATCATTGTGACTAAATTTGTAAGTTTCAGTGCTTCCCCCCTCACTGGCAGCTCCATTGGAGGTTGGCTGCCTATTCTGATGGCCCATCAACTTTGATGTTCTTGCTGGCTGTCCTCCAGTCGGTGGGACCTGTATGGGACCCCCACCTCCCCCTGCCACCCCACTGGCTGGGAGGGTTCAGCACTATGGCCGAACACTCCTTAGTTGTCATGTCCTTAAATATGGTGGTTATATGGCCAAGGGGTGGAGGTGCTGTTGCTATCATCAAGTTTGTCCTGAGAGGAGACCCCCAGATGGAAGGTGCAGCTCTTGCACCAGCCTGAGATTTGGTTGAACCTTCATGGAGGTCCAATGAAACCCTGTGCCTACATCCTTCCTTACTCGGCCTGGCGCCCACCCTCTCTTCCTGCTACCACTGGCAGTGCTGAACATCTCTCAGTGTGCATCTCAGACTGGTTGCCAATTAATTGTCCAGCCTGGTGTGAATTGATGCTACGTGCTGATCACGGATGGATATGGATTTCACATCCGCTTGCCATCACGTTGTTCATATTTGCACGGCAGGCTGAAAATTCAGGCCGTGGTATCACTGTAAAACTCATAGTAAACTTTCCCAGAAAACTGCTTTAAAAACATTGCCCAGACATTTTAATATGCTCATACAGATTTCTGCTTTCCCTCATTAGCGGTAGGCAGGCAGTAGTGAAAATAACAATTAACAAAATTATATTCAGACTTTACAGGCATTTTCTTTCCTCAACTGGTGCAAAATTAGATTTTTATAGCAAATACTGGCTTTGATGTTTGTTAATATCCTTTGGTTAAGAGCTAATGGACTGCTTACACATAACTCCATTATTAGCACTCCTTTAAAACATTACTTTTCTCTCTAACAACTGGATGGTTTGTGACAGATGTGACTCTAGTCAATCCAACCTCTTTGGTTTTTAACTCTGATAATTTTTCTTAGCATAAATTTTCTACAATTCAAAAATACAAAAGCTGTGTCCTATTATTTAGTAAATAAATGTAATTAATAAAGACAGTCATTGTTCTGGAGGCAATAATGGAAACTTGGGCCAGAATTTGCCACCCTGTCCTCCGTGGGGATTGGAGTGGGTGAGGGGTGGACAATGAAAAGGTCTGTTGACCTCGGGCAGGATTTTACAGTTTGGGATGAGCGAGGTCGTGAATTTAACATCAGCGCCTAAGTATTTAATTGCACAATTTTGTTGCACACAATATGATTTGCGAATGTCGATTGCTTTGCTTCCCATGATGAACTAACACTAAGATAAAACAATATTTATTACAAATGTCTTTACTATTTTAATCATATAATTATAATCTTTACTATTATGAATAGCAATCATCAAATTATTTGGAAAAATCACAATGTCAATTATCCTGTCCTAGCTCAGTAGTTCTATGAGCTTTGAGTGCCATCTTGTGGATATAATGTGCAATAGTTCTTGTGTCTTTTCAACATATCCAGAGTTCATCTCTGAAATACTGACATTTATTTACACAAACAAACTTCTTGAAAACATATCTGTACAAATAGATGCTTACTTGACAAAATTCAGATCTCAAAATTAATTAAAAGCAGCATGAACTGTTTAGTATATTCTGAAATAGCATTGATTCTAAGTAGCGGTGAAAGTGTCAAATAAATAAATGCAAGTTTGTAACATATACTACATGGCAGGAGAAGCTTGTATGCCCAGTTCCAAGAGCTCCTTATTCACCAGCTGCAAGCAAGTGTACCTGCTGATCACACAACATTGGCAATACAACCTTTACTGAAATATTTGCAGCCTGACTAAAGTTGCTGTGTTGGCTGTTGTAGGATAAGTGAAAGGCTGTGGAGGCTTAGAAAAGAATAAAATAAAATGCAATATCAAAAAAGTAAAGAAAAAGTGGATTTATTTTCGTAATTAGCCTTTTTAGCAGAAATATTATAAGATCATTTATTCAAGAATTCCATAATTCTCGGTATCCCAAACTGAGTGATAAGCTTATCAAATGTGATCCTCAGCCAGCTATGGAAACAAAGCATGAAACAACTTGCCACTATTCACAAACCATATGACATATTCCAAATAAATAAGTTGAGAGGTATGGTAAAATAATGGCATATTAACAGCTCATGCTGTTATTAATGTGCCAGCAGGTTCAGGAGACTAACAGATCCGGCCTGAATTTTATGTTCCCTCCCAGCAGCTTTTGAAGCAGGGCGGGGGGTGAAATTGCATGGATGGGATTCCCTCTGGGATCCATCTGCCCTGACCTGGTTGTGATTTCATGGTGGGGTGGGTAGAAACTCAGATGGGAAGCCTTCCCTTGCTTTGATTATGGCTCTTAAGGGCTTATTCCTGCCCAGCCTCAATTTTTAGGGTGGTCGGTGCTGGACAGATCAGGGTGGAAAATAGAGATCCTGGATATTGGCAATGATGCCTCCGTCAGAAGCTCCCATCTGACTGGAGGAGGAGAGGGTGTCCTCTCCTTGTGGACTGGACACCACAAAACCTGCCCCCCTGCCACTGCTATGCCTACCTAACAATCGGTGGCACGGTGGTTAGCACTGTTGCCTCACAGCACTAGGGACCTGGGTTCAATTCCCGTCATGGGTCATTGTCTATGTGGAATTTGTATGTTCTCCCCATGTCTGCTTGGGATTCCTCTGGGTGCTCTGGTTTCCTCCCACAGTCTGAAAGATGTGCTTGTTAGATGCATTGACCTGAACAGGTGCCGGAGTGTGGCGACTAGGACATTTTCATATAACTTCATTGCAGTGTTAATGTAAGCCATACTTGTGACTAATAAACAAACTTAGCTTTTACTTTACAATACCGTGATTACCACTCATGAACCCCCACCCTAACCCACCTTCACCCTCCCCAGGAGTCCCTTATCTTGCTTTCCCTCTCCAGGCCCCTTCTTGGCCTCTATGTCCTGACAATCTCATATGACTGCAGGTACTTGGCTGCAATTCTTCTGGCCAAGGCAGCACTGTACCTGGAATAGATTAGAAGGTTTCAGCTAACTTGAGTGGCCAGCAGTTCTCTTATTAAGTGAGGGTGGAAGTCCTGCCTGCTGTCAATCAACATTCCCTGCCAAATCTGAGTGGGCAAACCTCTGGTAACGGGCATGTTGTTTGTTGCAAATGTTCAGAACTTGCTGGCCAATTTACATCACTCTGCCATTTGCTTTGCCTCTATACTTTTAAGAATTACTCAATTTGCAGATAAAGCATCCAATAAACTCAAACATTGGATGGAATTTCATGAGAATTTCTTAGTGTCCAGCTATAATGAAAATGAGAGCAATGCAGATCTACTTTTTGGTTGAACTTTTTTTCTCCCAATATTATGCACATAGTGCTTGAAAAAAATGGGCTAGACTGTTTCTAACTACTTGAGGTAGTGGGCAGGGCTTAATTTGCCAGCCAGCCAGCAGAGGAAGCTATTGCGCATGTGTTGACCTTTGTGGCTGCACATCTGCAATTCCAACAGCAGAGGCCTGTTAAAGAGAGAGAAAGAGAACTGTCAAGCCTCCACTGCTGTAGTAACACTCAATTCACTGTCCCCGCCCCGCCCCACACTGCAATTATGGGGGCCACAGCCAATGGCAAGCTCCACACTATCGAAGAATATCGCCCCCGCCACACACATCTGCCGCCCGGCCCAATCAACCCCCCACCCCACTGATTGCATGTAGAATGACAACGGGCCCCCTTCTCCCTCTCCTCCACCATCAGTTGTAGGCAGAGAGTTCAGTGGGCTCCTGTTTTCTCCCTTTGTCCCGCAGCAATATGCAGGCAGATTGGCAGAGGGCCCCCTCTCTCCCTCACTGAACACAGCTGCAGAGTGCCCAGTGACCCCCTCCCCCTGTACCCCCCTCCCCGATTGGGCTGTCCCCTCCAGGCACTGCCCCTCTAGGCCTCTGCCAGACTGGGGCAAACTCCCTTGCCCTCGACCTCGATGGCCTTAGGTTCTACCGGTAAGGGCAACCCGACTGTTCCCTGTTCATGGAAAGCAAATGTTTCCTCACTGGAGAGAACCCCTCCCGGCAAGGCTGCAAGGGCAAGTGAGCCTGGACGGTTGAGCATCAGGCTCGCTAATCACGTGGAAATCAGGGTTTAAATAAATATAAATAATATATTCATCCTTTCTCTGGAAATGGGCGAGAGGCAGATCGCGCTAGAAACCCAGGGCCGGTAAGATTGTTAGAGTCGAGAAATCAGATGTGATGCTGAATTCACTGCACTCACGTGATTTTACTGGCACCGCTCCACAGTGAACCGGTAAAATTGTGGCGATTCAATCTTTTATTAATAGTGTAACATTTGGTGAGTTGATGACTGTTAACACAATGCCAATCCATTTCACTGATGCAGAAATTACACAGTTTAAATGTGGCATTTCATTTATTCACGGTAAATTGTTATTAGAGATGTAAAATTTATATTTCAAAATTATTTTTCTCACATTTCCATTCTGTTTTCTGACTCTTCAACCAACCTTTTGTTCCTTCTTTTCCTTTAACCTTCTATAATTGATGTGATGCTTGTTCATTGTTCTACTCATTTAGAATCATAAAATCCCTACAGTGTAGAAAGAGGTCACTCGGCCCATCGACACTGCTCTGACCACAATCCCATCCATGACCTAGTCCCCATAATCCCATGTGTTTACCCTACTAGTGCACCCGACACTAAGTGGTATTTTAACACAGTCAATCAATCTAACCCGCATGTCTTTGGATTGTGGGAGGAAACTGGAGCACCCAGAGGAAACCTGTGCAGACATGGGGAGAATGTGCAAACCCCACACAGACAGTGATCCAAAGCAGGAATCGAACCCCGAATCCTTGGTTCCATGCTGTCCCGGTGCTCCATCAGTAATGTTCTCATTTCATAAATCACATTGCCTCTCCTGAAACAATGTTGGTCCTACCAGACTTTGGTTGCCCTCAGCACACTTTCATCAGCTTGCACTTCCAGCAAGTAACTGAGTAAACATTTTTTTAAGCTGAATGATACAGAACAAACTCAGGCCCCAGCTTAAGATATCCCACTTCAGCAATGATCCAGCTGACTGACGGTGGTATAGTTGTGGAAGAGTTCCAAGAGCTTGCTGTCATAAGTACTGCTTAGAAACGTGCTGGGTTGAATTTTACCAGAGGAACTAAGTCCTGTCATCAATGCCAATATCAGGAGGCAACCCTGCTTCAGCCAAAACGGTTCAAGTAAATGATTGATGCTGGGGCCTATTAAGGACAGTGGCTAGCTCCTAAGAGTTGCCAACCCTATGAAAGGGCCATCAGCTCAGGAGTATTGGTAAATGTCACCACTAGTGCTGGCCAGTGCTAAGGCTATAGTTGCAGGATGAGGGCACATCAATGGTTGTTTGTCCTCAAAGAGTAGTCTGTTGGTTCTGGGGATGCTTGGACAGTCAGACAGAGACCTGGCAATGACTGAGGGAAGATGGCATTGTTACTAGGAGATTGTCACAGTGACCTCTTTGCAGTGTTAATATAAGCCTACTTAACACGCTAATAAATAAAATTTAAATACTTATTGTGAGGGCAGTCATTGGGTTGTGGAGTAGACCCCCCACCATCCCTAACATTCCAGAGACTGCTGGGAGGTCAAAAGGAACTTGATAAACACGATGTAATAGTGTGAAAATTGGCATGGATTGATAAATCAAAGGAAATTCCATTCAAAAGAAGCATAGCAGCTATAAAGCAAAGTAAGTCTATTTCATTCAGAAGGCATACCGAGTCATGAATTGACTCTAATTCACTGTTCTATCTAGTGTGGACTCCCCGGGAGAAAGAAACAGGACAAAATAAGTTCACTAACTACGTTTGGCAAAGGCTAGCGTGTGGGTGAAGCAGAATCACCGCAGTAGAAGTATGGACTGCAGTAGTGGCTGTGGGTAATAAGTCTGACTTCAAACTTAAAGTAAATATCAGGCTGTTTCTGAGTCATAGACTTTGGCTTTAGTTTGTTTTGTATTGATACAACTTTCAAAACTATTCCAGTTAGGCATACCAAATTCTGTGTATTTTAACACGGGTTTACTTCACATCCCTCACTAGACAGTGGATATTCGGTACGGCCTGGTTTACTTTTCGGTTTACACAATAAATTGTGGGTCTGCATGTGTCAACCAGACCCATGGCCGCAGTTTTATAGTTCTTGTGAAAGATATGGGAAGAGGGTGGTCTCCTCCCCATTCCATTCCTGTGAGAAAGAGAAACTGCAAACACATTTTTCATATTTGGAATGGGGTTTTTTTTTTTGCCTTCAGCACTATTTCAAGACCTGCGTAAACCGTCACCAGTTTAATACCTGGGTGAAGTGGATGAACAGCTATTAGTTTTAGATTCAGGGAAAGGATCGGAGGAGAGAGGCAGTCTAGTCTTTTGCATTTCCAAAACAGCACTTTGTTACTCTGCACATCAGACTGTAGAATGGGACTATGAGCTGGAGTAGGAGGTTGATCTTTGTTGACAGATTAAAAAGCTGCTGAGATTGCTTCATATTTTAAATGGCTGAAGTGAAAGCTTACCTCTTTGCTAGCTAAAGATTCAATAATACTTTTTTCTTTCAATGAATTCCTCTATTGTCAATTAATTGTAGTATCTAATGCAGCTACTGAAAGGTTAAATGAGTTTTCAAGCTTTAAACAATCAGGGGGAGTTGCCAGTATCTTTTGGTTCAATCCCCCAAAATTGAACACATAATAGACACAACTGCTTTTTTTCTCAACAGGTTTCAGAGAGGCTTGATACAATAAAAGTTGCAATTGTTATCCTCAAGATATAATCCACATGAAGCAGAAGGGGAAGTTAGATAGAGTAAGCTATCAAAATGTTTCATGCATGCTTACCAAAGAAGAGGCAGAAATTAATCAACCATTCTTAATATACGGCTACTGCTGCAATTTAAACAAATGCATTGCTTAAAAGTAAAATAATGGTGTCTGGGATCAAAATAATGGTGCTGTAACCTTGATGAAGATGGTAAATATTTGCAAATTTAGATATTTCTAAAATCATAGTGGGCGGCCCGGTGGCACAGAGATTAGCACTGCTGCCAGGGACCCAGGTTTGATTCTGGCCTTGGCCACTGTCTGTGTGGAGCTTGCACTTTCTCCCCTTGTCTGCGTGGGTTTCCTCCAGGTGCTTCCACAGTCCAAAGATGTGCGGGTTAGGTTGATTGGTCATGCTAAAAGTGACCCTAATGTCAGGGGTATTAACAGGGTAAATGTTGTGGGATTACATGAATAAGGTCTGGGTGGGATTGTGGTCAGTATTGACTCGATGGGCTGAGTGGACTCCTTCTGTACAGTAAGGATTCTTTGATTGTTTATGTTGAAAGGTATCAGAGAATCAATCAGATGGATGGTGTGGTGGCACAGTGACGAGCAATGCTTCCTCACAGTGCTAGGGTGCAGGTTCGATTCCAGCCTTGGGTGACTGTCTGTGTGGAGTTTGCACATTCTTCTTGTGTCTGTGTGGGTTTCCTTCAGCTGCTCCAGTTTCCTCCCACAGTCCAAGATATGCAGGTTAGGCTGACTAGCCATGCTAAATTGATCATTAATGTCAGGAGCACTAGCAGGGTAAATACATGGGGTTAAAGAGATAGGGCTTGAATGGTTGTCGGTGCAGGCTTGATGGGCCAAATGGCCTCCTTCTGCACTATAATGATCCAATAGCAAGATGAATTTCTGAAAGGAAGGTGGGTGCGGTGCTATTCCTTCTGAAATCATGTAAAGAATCTAAGGAGATTTGGAAAGATGGGCTTAGAGAAGCAATAGGTTTTGCCTTCCCAAGACAGCATTTTGTTAGAACATGGAGGTAAGTTGTATGTTCCAGCTTGCACAAAGGCTGAAATTGGCAAAGAATTGATGCTGTTATTTAGCAAGAAAGTAGATGGAATTTTTGACCATGTTGATCTTTGTATCAATCAACTGTTCGATACATGTTTAGAAACATGTGCCAGGCCTTATCCCTATGACTCCATATTTTTATCCTGTGAACCCCTCTAACTTATGCATTCTGGGACAATATGAGGCAATTTAGCATGGCCAATTAATCTAACCCACAAATCTTGATTTGCATATAGAAAACCATTCCTTTATCATCGATATCCTGGAATTCTTTACCTAACACCATTGTGGGATTGCCATCATTACAAGGAAGGAAGTAGGAGAAGGATAAAGCATACCAAAAACCTCTCAGGACAACTAAAGGTCAACATTGCAAGCAGCCACCCAACCACATCATGAAAACAAAAAACAAATGTTGATATTTGCTGAGCTCCCAAAAATAATCTGTATTGAAAGAACGTCTCTTTCCTGATTTATTTCAGTTCTTCCTGTTCTGGTGAAATCTTGGATACACTTATGTGACACTCAGTCTTCAGATGAATTGGCCGACATTATTTTAGCTGCATTGGCCAAATGTTTCCACAGAAACATTACTGTCAGGAGAAGAATAATCAAAAGAGAAACAATTTCTATTAAAAATGAGAAGACTACCGAACCAGTCACCTTAAAAATAAGGGGCAATTCAGTATGGCCCATCAACTTAATATGCACATCTTTGGACCATGGGAGGAAACACTGGTAGGAAACCCATGCAGAAATAGGGAGAATGTCTGTGTGGAGTTTACACAATGAGCTGAGGCGGGAATTGAACCTGGTCCCTGGTGCTGTGAGGCAGCAGTGCTAACCACTGTACCACCGTGCTACCCCTGATTGCTTGGCCCCTGGATCCTTTTAAATTGCTGCATCTTCCATCTGCACTGTTAATCCCGTTTCAAGTCACATTCTGGACTTCATTTGTTCATATTTTGGTGCACACAGAATTTGATCAGGATCTTAATTTATTACAGACTTTGAATATTCAAAGTGCTGTCCTATATTTACCATCAGCAGTTGGTTACCGGACATCGGGAGTGTGTAAATAAATGGCAACTATTGACATCTACTTCTTGCTGAAAGTACTTTTCTAATCTTACCCAGGATTATTTTTCTGGCCAGCCCTGTCTTTGCCTCCCTATTAGAATCGTAGGGCTGGATTTTAAGTTTGCTATGCGCTGGGAGTGAGGTTGTGGAGCATCCAGCTCGGTATAGGAAACCTGGATGTAAGTACAGTGCATTTGACAATGACATCATAACCAAGTTACTGCATTAACAAATTATTTCTAGGTTTCTTCACCAATGATCAAGCATCAATGTTCCTGATAAATACTTTTGTTGTATGTGACCTCTCCATTTGAATTTACAATACCTTTAAATATTTTCACTTGGCCATGCACACTTCAAGGGGACAATCTGTGAAAGGGTTGTGTGGTACCTCATAGAACATAGAACATTACAGCGCAGAACAGGCCCTTCAGCCTTGGATGTTGCGCCAACCAATTAGGAACAAGCAGTGACCCTCTAACCTAAACCATTCCCCTTTCATCCATAAACTTATCTACTAACCGCTTAAACGCCACCAAACTTGGCGCATCTACAACTGACGCAGGCAAGGCATTCCGTATCCTTACCACCCTCTGGGTAAAGAACCTACCTCTGACATCTGTCCTAAAACCACCACCCCTTAATTTAAAGCTATGTCCCCTCGTGCTAGCTTTCTCCATCCTAGGAAAAAGGCTATCACTGTCCACCCTATCTAAACCTCTAATCATCTTATATGTTTCAATAATGTCTCCTCTTAGCCGCCTTCTTTCTAACGAAAACAACCTCAAATCCCTCAGCCTCTCTTCATAAGACCTGCCTTCCATACCAGGCAACATCCTGCTAAACCTCCTCTGTACCCTCTCCAATGCCTCCACATCTTTCTTATAATGCGGGGGCCAGAACTGCACACAATACTCCAAGTGCGGCCGCACTAGAGTTTTGTACAGTTGCAACATGACGTTGCGGCTCCGAAATTCAATCCCCCTACCAATAAAAGCTAAGACTCCATATGCCTTCTTAACAACCTTATCGACTTGATTGCCAACTTCCAGGGATCTATTAACATATACACCAAGATCCCTATGTTCATCAACACTATTGAGAGTCCTACCATTAGCCCTATACTCTACACATTTGTTATTCCTGCCAAAGTGAATTACCTCACACTTTTCCACATTAAACTCCATTTGCCACCTCTCGGCCCAGCTCTGCAACTTGTCCAAGTCTCTCTGCCAACTATAACACCCCTCTTCACTATCTACCACTCCTCCGACTTTGGTGTCATCCGCAAATTTACTAATCCATCCTTCAATACCCTCATCCAGATCATTTATAAAAATTACAAAACAGCAGGGGCCCAAAACAGATCCCTGACTTACACCACTAGTAACCGAACTCCACGATGAATATCTCCCATCAACCACCACCCTCTGTCTTCTATCTGCTAGCCAATTCCTAACCCAATTAGCTAAATCACCCTCTATCCCATACATCGGCATTTTCTGCAGAAGTCTTCCATGGGCCACCTTATCAAACGCCTTACTAAAGTCCATATATACCACATCAACTGCCTTACCCCCATCCACCTCTTTGGTCACTTTTTCAAAAAACTCAATAAGGCTAGTAAGGCACGACCTACCCTTCACAAAACCATGCTGACTATCCCCAATCAATTCATTTCTCTCTAAATAACTATAAATCCTATCCCTAATAATTCTCTCCAATACTTTGCCACAACAGAAGTAAGACTCACCGGCCTATAATTCCCCGGAAAGTCTCTCTTCCCCTTCTTGAACAATGGGACCACATTCGCTATCCTCCAGTCTTCCGGCACTATACCCGTAACCAACGACGACCTGAAGATCAGAGCCAGAGGCTCTGCAATCGCCTCTCTCGCCTCCCAGAGAATCCTAGGGTAAATCCCGTCCGGCCCAGGGGACTTATCTAACTTCAAACCCTCAAGCATATCTAGCACATCCTCCTTATCTACTTCAATACTTTCCAGTTTGCAACCCTGTATCCCAGTGTTCTCCACAACTACATTTACATCTCCCTGCATGAATACCAAAGAGAAATATTTGTTCAGTGCCTCTCCAATCTCTTCAGGCTCCACGCACAAATTCCCACTGCTGTCCATGACTGGCCCTAACCTTGCCCTAACCAATCTTCTATTCTTAACATATCTAAAGAAAGCTTTAGGATTCTCCTTGATCCTATCAGCCAAAGTCTTCTTGTGTCCCCTTTTAGCCCTCCTCAACTCACTCTTTAGCTCACTCCTGGCTAATCTATAGCTATCCATTGCACTAACTGAGCCTTCAATCCTCATCCTGACATAAGCCTCTTTTTCCCTTTTAACCAGCGAATTAACTTTTTTAGTACACCATGGTTCCCTTACTCGACCATTTCCTCCTTGCCTGACAGGGACATACTTATCAAGGACTCGCAGTAGCTGCTCCTTGAATATGCTTCACATTTCAGATGTTCCCAGTCCCTGTAGTTTCCTAGTCCAACCTATGCACCCTAATTCCCTCCTAATGGCCTCATAATTACCATTCCCCCAGCTATAACTACTGCCCCCAGGTTCATGCCTATGCCTATCCATCACTAAGGTGAACGTAACCGAATTGTGGTCACTATCACCAAAATGTTCACCAACTTCCAAGCCTAACACCTGGTCTGGCTCATTGCCCAGCACCAAATCCAATGTAGCCTCACCTCTAGTTGGCCTATCTACATACTGAGTCAAAAACCTTCCTGCACACTTTGTACAAAAACTGACCCCTCTAACGAGCTAGAGCTATAGCTATTCCAATCAATATTAGTAAAGTTAAAGTCCCCCATAACAATTACCCTATTACTTTCACTCCTGTCCAGGATCGACTTTGCAATCCTTTCCTGTACCTCTCTAGAACTTTTTGGAGTTCTATAAAAGACTCCCAACAGGGTGACCTCTCCTCTCCTGTTTCTAACCTCAGCCCATACTACCTCAACAGACAAGTCCTCATCAAACTTTCTTTCTGTCACTGTGATACAGTCTTTAACTAATAATACCACTCCTCCCCCTTTTCTACCTCCTTCTCTACTCCGACAAATGCTCTGAAGCATTTGAACCCCGGAACCTGCAACAACCATTCCTGTCCCTGCTCTATCCGTGTCTCTGAAATGGCCACAACATCGAAGTTCCAGGTACTGGTCCAAGCTGCAAGTTCCTCTACCTTATTGCGAATACTTCTTGCATTAAAGTATACACATTTCAAACCATGCCCTATTACACCCGTACACTGCTGTGTTTTACAGTTCTCATCTATGACCCCCCTGTTCTCGTCCCTCTTAACGTCCAAACTACTCAGGATCCCACCCCCTCTCTGAATCAGTTTAAAGCCCCCTGCATAGCCTTTGCAAATTTTCCCCCCATGATATTGGTTCCCCTCTGGCTCAGGTGTGGTTGCTGTATTGCTGCACACATGAGTAGCTGATGGGGAACATTGGGGGATGAGAACTCTCATGATGTGAGCTCATTTGCACTCTTTAAAGAAGTGCTTTGAACATATATGGACATACAGGATAGTTGTAGAATAGGCTATTCAGCTCCTTGAGCTTAGTCTGCCATTCATTAGGATCATGGAAATTCCACATTCCCATCTACTCCAATAATCTTTCATTCCCTTGCCTAATAAGGATCCTCCTCAAAATATTCAAATCCCACCTCCACTGTCTTCCAGTGCAAACAGTTCTAAAGTCAGACAACCCTTTGGACAGGGGAGCAGACACAGTCCTATCTGTAGGGGGATTGCCACTGGGCCAAGGTTGCCAGAACAGCAAGCAAGTACTTCCTCTCTGAAGATGCAACCAGCAATCAGGGTGTACTTGCTGACTTTGCATTATGACCTGGGCACCTCTGCTCCTGGTAAAATATCACCACAGCCATCAGTTGCCCACTTAAGGGCATCAATTGGGCCAAGGAAGGGAGGGCACGTTGACACCCTACCCTGCTGCTGTTATTTTACTAGTACTGGCTGATTGGTGACAGGGATGGAACCCCTGCCATCCCACCTAATTTTTAAGCTCACCATTGCCAACCAGACCGCATCGGGATCGGTGAAGGGTGGGTGGGGAGGGGGGGAGGGGGTGGTGGGTGGAGGAGTGCTGGATTTTAGCTGAAATTCCAGCCAAGTGAGCATGAGCAGATGGTGGAACAGTCGAGTGGAGAGCATGCAGGATGCTCCAAACTTTGTTCAGCTGGAAATAAACAATCCCCTCAGGGAATGGTGATGAATAGAATATTGCTGGAATAACGACATGTAATATGCAATGTTCAGGCAAGCATTCCAGCCATATTCCCACATTCTGGCTGGCATTTTGTGATAAACAAAGTCTTGGGTCAGTTTTTTTTAAAAGAAAATGAAGCAGAAATGTCATTGAAACAGTCTGCGGCTCACAACTGTTGTCTTCAATAGTTGTGTTTTCAACAGGATTGCCAACTCTGGCTGGATATATCCCAGGAGATGTCATCACATTGTCAGGAAAAATTGTGATGGCATGAAAATGTCAGGGAAATCCAATGAATTGGAATGTATCATATATTTTTAAGGACTATTGGAAAGAGGAAGCTGCTTAAGGCAGGAACAGTTTGATTAGGTTAATGGAACTTGTGCTTTTATATGTTGAAGAGCCTAGTAACATTGCAAACAGATGTTTACCTAAGATAAGCTGGTAACAATGACAGAAATAGCATAAAGAATTTGAATAATGTGTCAGAAGTTCATAGAGAACACAAGGTGTGAACTTTGGACTGCACAGTAAAAGATAGACTCACAAAATGAAGGTAATTAAGTTTGATTTCTAATGAAGTTAATTCAAATATGGGAAGACCAAAAAGGAAAAACTGTGTATCGGAAGCAATTCAACCTATGCAACGGTAGTTGTTTGAGACCTCAGTCCACAGTAGAAATCGATGTTTAAACTCCCAGTAAGCCGTGTCTTGAAAAAACATTTTTTTTTCTATCTGAGAAGCAATCTCAAAGAGACATAACTGCCTGGTGTTTGACTGTTACTGAATTTTAATTTTAAAAACCTACAAGTTATTCTGGAAGTTTGGGGAGAATTATCTCTGAAGTTAATGAGATAAAGATGCTTGGTACTATGCGTAGCCATTATTTTAGTTGTGTACCTCTAGTTGACCTTTTTTGGTTTATTTTATTGTTTAATAAACATTTATTTAAATTAAAATAATCACAACATATTTGAGACATCATTCTCCAGTTTTTAAATCTTTCCACACATTGTATCAAGTAACAAAATACAATGAAGGACAATTGTTTCAGGTTTTCCTTCTGGAATTTGGAATAACCTGATGTTTACCATCAGCAATGCTCTTAACAACATTACTATTTATCTTCAACTGTCCCTCTCCCAGATTCCTACAATTGGTCAATCATTATGAAGGCCTGCATTCTCATGGCTTTTCAGTGTGTATTGTGTTTAACTTATGAAAATATATTCACCCTGTTTCAGCCCCTTCAATTGCTGCTGTCTTGATGCTTAGTTTTCACTGATGAGTTCTGGAAATCCATGGGACCAAAGATAAACTGTAAAGCCTACTTTAATATTGCTCTGATTACCGTTAGACCATAAGATGTAGGAGCAGAAGGAGGCCATTTGGCTCACCAAATTTTCTCTGCCATTCAATGAGATCATGACTAATCTGAAATGATAATCCTCAACTCCACTTTTCTGCCTTATTCCCGTTACACTTGATTCCTTTACTGATGACACTGATAACACCAGGTTAAAGTCCAACGGGTTTATTTGGAATCACAAGCCTTCAGAACCTGAAACTGATAACCAAGTTCTGCACATATGAGGATGGTTCAATTGGGATCTCATCACACTATAAGTAACCCCCTGGGCCTGGGCTTCATTTCCTACTAATTGTCTTGGTTTGAGACAATTCACACCTCTTTAACCTGTGCTTATCCCTCTCTCCATTCGCATTGTCTGTACTTGTAGACTTGATTACCTGAAAAGACTCACATTCCAACCATTATCTTGCAATTATGTCTTTATCTATATATGCCGTGTTTGTGAAACCTACCTCTCCACTCATCTGATGAAGGAGCAGTGCTCCAAAAGCTCATGATTCCAAATAAACCTGTTGGATGGACTTTAACTTGGTGTTGTGAGACTTCTTACTGTGCCCACCCCAGTCCAACACTGGCATCTCCACATCATGATGAAACTAAATGATTAATATAATGAAATTGGCAACTCTTTTCTCCTGAGGGAGTTATGCGCTTGCAGTCATTCATGAGACAAGGGCATTTGCTAGCTGGCCAGCATTTATTGCCCATCTCTAGTTGCCTCTGAGAAGGTGGTGATGGGTTGCCTTCTTGAAATGCTGATACAACTGACTGGATTGCTAAGTTATTACAAAAGGTAACTGAAACTCAACCACATTGCTGTTGCTCTGGAGTTGCCTATAGGCCAGACCAGTTAAGGAGGATGACAAAGTTCTTTCCCTAAGGGACATTAATGAACCAAATAGGTTTTTCCGACAATTGACAATGTTTTCATGGTCCTCAGTAGATTTTTAATTCCAGGTATTTTTTGTTGAATTCAAATTCCAGCAGCTGCCGTGGCTGGATTTGAACCTGGATCCCCAAAACATGAGCTGAGTTTCTGGAATAATAGTATGGCAATAACACCAGTTAGTCATTGCCATCTCTGCAATATGGAAGTTGGTGGATTGGAACCACCTTCCTAATGTACTCATATTTTTCCTGGACTTCACTCCCACTTGAACCCAAATGAACATATATATCCAACGCACAAATTGTCCCATTGTCAAGTAAACCAGCTGTGGTTTACTTGATTAACATTTCGCTCACTAATTTTGGATATAGAATCAAAAAGGTACAAATGTTCTGATTTTTGCTAAAGATATCTGTGCATAGTGCCTATTGTGTAAACATTTCTTAATCTCTTACATATATCAACAGCTTGATAAGGCAGTCAGACTATTAGACACCACACCTTAAAGCTATTACATTTGAAAAGTATGATTTACTTTCGACAGCATAGTTCAAATATTGCTTTCCTAAAATACCAATGAATTATAGCTGAATAGATTCAGAACTTAAATATGCCTCAGATAAAATAAAACACTCAATTACGTGGTGCAATCCCTGTGTCTCTCTGAGTCATGCAGGGTTTGAGTTCATCAATCATCTGAGTGTTATTACTGCCTGTTTTATGAAGAGAACGCATAAAGTACATGACTGCATCTCCAATAATGCTTATCGGTTGCAGTATAAATGTTTAATGATTGGCAGCAAAATTAACAATTTACGGTATGTGCCATGATTTTCTGTTCATAAACACACTGATCTCTGCCTCTTTGACTAGAAAGGTTAGGAAATACAAACCAGTATTTCATTATTTGAAAATGTACATAAATTTGTTTCTGTATGTAAAAAAAAAACAAAGCAAAGTGAAGTTTAAAATGTTGAACTTTTACTGTGCATTTGATTTGGGCATAGTTGCCTCGGCCAACATTTATTGCCCTTCTCTAATTACCCTCACAAGGGTGATGGTGAGCAGTCTTAAATTGCTGCAATCCACGTGGTGTATGTGAACCCCAGTGCTCTTAGGAAAAGAGTTTCAGGATTTTGGCCCACCAACAGTGAAGGAATGATGATATAGTTCCAAGATGGTGAGTGACTCGGAGAGGAACTTGCATATCGTGCTGTTCCCACACATCTGTTGGCCTTGCCCTTCTAGATGGTAGAGGTCACAGGGTTTGGAAGATGTTGTTGAAGTATTGGTGTTGCTGCAATACATCTTGTAGATGGTACACATTGCTGCTACTGTGCGTCAGTGATGGAGAGAATGAATGTTTCAACTGATGGCTGAGGTGCCAATCAAGTGGGCTACTTTATCCTGATGCTTCTGCAATACCCGGTCCACATTCTTACTATATCTAATCAACACATTCCTATTTTCAACCGTCCTCGCTACCATCCTTAACCAAATATTGTGTCCCATGTGACCCTGAGATGCTATCTTCTCCCTTAATCTCTCCAATCTATCATGTCACCTACAGAAATCTATTTCTGATACCTATAATATGGGAGGAAACAAATATAACTATATATAGATCCCTGAAAGTTGGCAATCAAGTCGATAAGGTTGTTAAGAAGGCATACGGAGTTTTGGCTGTTATTGATAGGGGGATTGAATTTTGGAGCCGCAACGTCATGTTGCAACTGTACAAAACTCTAGTGCGGCTGCACTTGGAGTATTGTGTACAGTTCTGGTCCCCGCATTATAAGAAAGATGTGGAGGCATTGGAGAGGGTACAGAGGAGGTTTACCAGATGTTGCCTGGTATGGAAGGCAGGTCTTATGAAGAGAGGCTGAGGGATTTGAGGTTGTTTTCGTTAGAAAGAAGGCAGCTAAGAGGAGACCTTATTTAAACATATAAGATGATTAGAGGTTTAGATAGGGTGGACAGTGATAGCCTTTTTCCTAGGATGGAGAAAGCTAGTACGAGGGGACATAGCTTTAAATTAAGGGGTGGTAGTTATAGGACGGATGTCAGAGGTAGGTTCTTTACCCAGAGGGTGGTAAGGGTATGGAATGCCCTGCCTGCTGCAGTTGTAGATGCGCCAAGTTTGGTGGCGTTTAAGAGGTTAGCAGATAAGTTTATGGATGAAAAGGGAATGGTTTAGGTTAGAGGGTCATTGCTTTTTCTTAATTGGTTGGCGCAACATCGAAGGCCGAAGGGCCTGTTCTGCGCTATAATGTTCTATGTTCTATAACTATATATCTGCTTGCCACTATTGATTTATTTTCAAAGGACCATTTAAAAATGCTTATTTTACAGTCTTTGAACACCTAGAGATATATTACAGGGCCTTTTAGTGAAATCTACACCCTTTCTAGCCCTATCCTAACACTTTGCCTTTCCTGATTCACTGTACACAACAACATGCAGGAGTTGATAATATTGAAAAATATGGAATACTAAGAAATGCTTTGTTCTTTGTGTCAGCTGTGTTTCAGGTGGTAGCACATACGTTTACAAATCACAAGGTTTTAGGTTCAAGTCCCACTCTAGGCCTTGAACCCAAAAATCAAGGCAGATGCTCCAGTGCAGTACTGAGAGATTGTTGCATTGTCACCAATGCAACGTATCAGAGGAAATATTAAACTGAAGACCTTTTACCTGCTTGAGTGGATGTTAAAGAGTCCATGATACTATTTTGAAGAACAGCAAGAGAGTTATCCCTAATAACATAGAGGTAAAATACTGGAAATCTGAAATGAAAGCAGAAAGTGCTGAAAAATCTCAACAAGTTTGACAACATCTGTGGAAAGAACAGAGTTAATATTTAAAGCCAAATGACTCTTCCTGGGAACTGTAGCTACCCCCCAGTGTCCTGGCTAATTTATTCTTCAATCAAAGCCACAATATCTGATTATCTAGTTATTATCACATTGTTGTTTGCGCTGAGTGCGCACGGTTGCAGTTTTTCCTACTACAGTAACCACACAGTATTTCATGAACTGTAAAACACTTTGGAGACATCTGGTGGCCGTGAAAAGTGCTATATAATTGTAAGTCTTTCTTTCTTCTTGCCAGTCTACTACAACACTAAGATAACTTGAATTTGTATTGTTTATTACTATGCTGTATATTCTTAAACTAAATGCAGACTGTTATTTACCTTGGGTGTCTGTCACTGTGGGTTTCGTAGGATCCATAGAATCCCTGCTGTGCAGTTCGAGGCCATTCAGCTCATCCAGTCTGCAAAGACTCTCCAAAAGAGCATCCCACCCAAGCCCACCCTCTCACCCTACCCGTGTAACCCCTGTGCATTTTACCATGGCTAATCCACCTAACCTACACATCCTTTGGACACAAAGGGGCAATTTAGCATGGGCAATCAACCTAACCTGCACACCTTTGGACTGTGAAAGGAAACTGGAGCACCTGGGGGAAACCCATATAACCATGGGGAAAATGTGCTGACTCCACACAGACAGTCACCCAAGGTTGGTACCAAATCCAAGTCCCTTCCTCTGTGTCACAGCAGTGCTAATCATGCTGTGTTTTGATATTTCTCGGGTTCTTACTCTAAAAGAGATATTGCTGGTGGCAATAGTCTTTTATTCAAAGTACTTTTATTTACATTACTGTTTAATAGGTTATAGAATAGTAGGGTATAGCTACAGCTACTCTCTGAGGTGTTTCTCAGTTTCTCTTATCTCAATGAATAATATCACAATGACTGAGATATCAACTCATGTGCTCAGTAGCTATTACTAGACTTAAAGCTTTACTATACATCTGAGACCTTCTGCCCATATCATTATAAACACATCTACCTATGTCTTCCCAGAAATCTTTGCTTTTAAAGGAATAGTCTCTTTTGTGGTTTCACCAATGTTCCTGAATGAGAGTTGTCACACTTGGTTTTCACAATTTGTGGTTCTATAGGTCAGATCCCATAACCAATCCAGTTAATAATACTCTGTCCATTGAAATCAGAGTGGTTTGGTCCCTTTGAATAATGTTTGACTGTGTCTTGGATAGATTCCATCTCTGTTGCAGTACATTTTGTTGCTGGTTTCCAATCCAAGTTATGTTCCCCTTCCGAGATTGGAAAGATCAGCCCTTGTTTTGGATTAAGTATGGCTTGTCTTGCTTGTAAGTTTCTTCCTTTTTTTTTAACCTGATCATCGTTTTTCACCATGGCATTTGGTAGCAATATAAAATTAAAGTTTATTTATGAGTCACAAGTGCCTTACATTAACACTGCAAGGAAGTTACGTGAAATTACCCTAGCTGCCACACTCCAGTACCTGTTCTGGTACACTGATGGAGAATTTACCACGGTAAATCAATGTAACTCACACATCTTTGGACTGCAGGAGCAAACTGGAACACCCGGAGGAAACCCATGCAGACACGGCGAGATTGTGCAAACTCCACACAAACAGTTACCCAAACTGAGAATCGAACCCAGATCGCTGGTGCTTTAATGTAGCAATGTTAACCATTGTGCCACCCATATGTGGGGAAAGAAAGGATATTATGTCTCAGCCTGAGACTCGCTCAAACTCACATGGGATAAAACCATTCTATAATAGTACAGAGTGAAAGTTGTTATTCCTTATTTATAGGTCTTTTACACTACATACTCGTTACTTAGCTTCTCTGTTAGAATGTGAGTACTTCAGCAATCTTGTGAAATACACAAATCCATAAAAGTTGCAAAGGACTGGAATCACATACTCGCAAATTGTGACCCATTGTCAGAGATGACAATGTCTGGAATACCACGTATGGAAAACATCCTCTTCAAAGAAGTAATAACAGGTTCAAAGGTAAGGCCATACTCCTCCAGCCAGCAGAAATAATAGAGAGTTAAAGCATAGAAACAGGCTCTTCGGCCCAACTTGTCCATGCCGCCTTTTCTCTTAAACCTCCTAAACTAATCCCACTTATTTGCATTTGGCCCATATCCTTCTATACCCATCTTATCCATGTAACTATCTAAGTGCTTTTTAAAAGACAAAATTATACCCTCCACTACTATTACCTCTGGCAGCATATTCCAGACACTCACTACCCTCTGTGTGAAAAAATTGCCACTTGGGACACTTTTGTATCTTTCCCCTCTTACCTTAAGCCTATGTCCTCTAGTTTTAGACTCCCCAACTTTTGGGAAAAGATACTGACTATCTAGCTGATCTGTGTCCTTCATTATTTTATAGCTCTCTATAAGATCACCCCTTAGCCTCCTATGCTCCACAGAAAATTATCCCAGTCTATCCACCCTCTCCTTATAATCAAACCATCAAGTCCTGGTAGCATCCTAGTAAATCTTTTCTGCACTCTTTCTAATTTAATAATATCCTTTCTATAATAGAGTGACCAAAACTGCACACAATACTCCAACATGGCCAACTTCAACAAGACACCCCAATTCCTGTATTCAATGTTGTGACTGATGAAACCAAGCAATGTGATATTCTTCACCTCTGTGACCACCTGTGACTCCACTTTCAAGGAGCTATGAAGATGTGCCCATAGATGTCTTTGTTCTGAAACTTTCCTCAACACCCTACCATTAACTGAGTAAGTCCTGCCCTGGTTCAATCTATTAAAATGCATCACCTTATATTTGTCTAAATTAAACTTCACCTGCTATTCGTTAGCCCACTGGCCTAATTGATCGAGATCTCTTTGCAATAGGAGATAACTTCCTTCACTATCCACTTTGCCACCAATCTTAGTGTCATCTGCAAACTTACTAACTATGCCTCCTATATTATCATCCAAATCATTAATATAAATGACAAATAACAGTGGATCCAGCACTGATCCCTGAAGCACACTGCTGGTCACAGGCCTCCAGTTTGAAAAATAATCCTCTACAACCATCCTCTGGCTTCTGTCAAGAAGCCAATTTTGTATCCATTTAACTACCTCAGCCTGGATCCCATGAGATTTAACCTTATGCCACTTCCTACCATGTGGTACCTTGTCAAAGGCCTTGCTAAATTCCATGGAGCCAACATCAACTGCACTGCCCTCATCTACCTTCTTGGTTACCTCTTCAAAAAACTCAATCAAATTTGTCAGACATGATTTTCCACTCTCAAAGCCATGTAAGAAATGTTTTGCTTGATATTCAAAGAAGTTCCAACCAAAACGTTCCCAAGTACTGGATGGGAAGGAGAACAGGAGTGGCATTTCCTGCTCCTACCTGTGAATGGGGCAGGTGATGCAATGGGAGACCACATGTCTCTAATGGACCGTGAGATACCTGGTCACCATGTGGATTGTTGTGCCTTGACTCAACATTGCGATTAGCCAGATGTCCTTGGTGAACCTTCTGGAGGACTTCCAGGAGGAGAGCTCATAGTAACACCAATGTTACATCATGTACGGGAGGTCATCCTCAATACTAATATGGTTTTTAACGTGGGTTGCTTGGAATGTAATGTGGCTATCTGTCCAGGCATTACTTAGCAATCTGGATGCACAGTTCATTTTGATTTTCAGCTTCATGAAATTGTTGCAACTTCTGGCCTGTTGCTGGCAAAGAATGAGTAGTCAGGGTTGTGAAGTCTTCCACTTCTTTTAATAAAGGTTTTATGTTTCTTTTCTGCAGATTGATGGTAATCCTTGACAGTATGTTGGCCGTAGTCTGATATCTTCCCTGTATGACATATGCAGTAGCATCTTATTGCATGAGTCTTAATCTAAATCATTGGATCCTGAATATCATCTTTGCAATTTATTTTGTGTTTAACAAGCTTATAAGCAGCTAATAGTCAGTTTCAGAATATAATCAGAAAATATCTTTTGCCATAGCTTTGCTCCTTGCAAAGCACTGTTCCCAGGCTTATTGCAGATGCATCCACTATAACAATTGTGGAAAGTTGGGGATTGTTGGCACTGCTGTCTCACAATGCCAAGGACCGACTTGAGTCACTGTCTGTGTGGAGTTTGCGTGTTTTCCCTGTGTCGCCTCTGGTGCTCTCGTTTCCACCTACAGTCTAAAAGACGTGCCAATTAGGTGCATTGGCCATGCTAAATTCTCCCTCAGTGTACCTAAACAGAAGCCGGAATGGTGACTGGTGGATTTTCACAGTAACTTCATTGCAGCGTTAATGTCAGCCCGCTTGTAACTAATATATAAGCTTTACTTTTTTCCCTGCTCAGCATAGAGCATTCTTAATCCGGAACAAAATATTACTTTTCAGAAATTTTCCTAGCTTTGTACTTTATTATTGTATCAAACTGACCTTTAGTATTTAATTTGATTACGTCTGGATCCTGGAGTTGGCTAATGACATCATTATCTACCCCCGATCAGGCCAACACATCATCTGCTATGCTCCTTACTGTATATAACCACATGCTAACTTGGTCTTTATTATTTTTACTTGCATGGCCTGAAGCATTAAAGTACAGAGCGAAATGCCCCTGCCAATTTTGCTTTGCTCAGCCTGTCCGAGGCTGTCTATGCTTTTAAATGAATCTGGTAGAACTAAAGTAGTAGTTGTTTCTCATCCAGAGTATGTTTTCCTGCAATGATTGTCTTGTTAGTCTCTGTGCAGCCCTCATCTCCAGCACAGTTGCTGGATTGACCACAAAGTCCTTTACCCACTGCTCTGTACTTTTTCTGGTTTTCTCTTGAGGCTTCTCTCACATTTTTCTACTGTTTCTCTGTAGATTTAGTCACTGCTGCCTCCATCTGTGACTATGAATTTGCCTTGGGATTTCTTGGCTTCTTATGCACTTGCTTGAGACATTGGTCTTTCATTTAAACTACCTTTAGTTACATTGCTAACTATTTACAAAGTTATAGAACATCAGGGCATAGCTACACCTACTCACTGAGGTACTTCTCACTTATCTTCACTGTGAGAAAGTGCTTGACACGTGATTAGTCATCATTGTTGGTGTTAACCTTTGCAGGATTGTGTCCCCTTATGACGGCAGTCAGTCTAATTAGTTCGGGGAAATTGTGATAATCAGAGACTATGGACGTCAGTTTATATTCACTGCGCATCTGTTTTCTATTCTATGTTTGAAGGAAATTGCTATGAAATAGTTTGGCAAAATTTGAGTTATTTAGTATCCTCAGTGCTTTCCTTTCACTTATTTAACTTCTTTTACATTAGGAATACATAAATGTTCTATTTCGACTTGACTGTGAGACTGCTGTACTGAGCTGGTGAATAGTTTCATGATATCTGGGGGGTGAACATAAACGTGCTGATACACTGCAGACTGAAAATACTCCAAATGTGTGTGCATAGTATATGCCCGTAGCCAGCTAATTCTGTCAAATGATTACATAATAATAGCTTTTATAAAGGTCTTTTACTGTGGTAAAGTTCCAGTTCTGTGTCAAAAAACAGAACACCCAATGCACGCATATTAATGTAGCAGTTGCATAATGAGTGTTTCAATTTAGTTTTCAGTTAAAGGCTTCTAAAGAATGCTGTCTTGTGAAAATAATATGTTGGTGGGGATTCTCCCCCTCAAAAATTTTAAACGTCGAATTTGTGTGAAAACTGGAGTAAATCACGCTGATTATTTAACTGCAGAGAGTACTCATGTAAATTGCGTGTAAAATCAGTGGGTGGGCCCTATCCCCTCGGAAGAGGCTGGCAGCAAAATGCTAAACAGGCCATTGTGCATGCATCAATCTGTCAGTGCTGAGATCAGAGCAAGCGCAGTGGTCATTGTCTGCTGGTTTCCTGATTGCTGGCTGGCTCAATTACTGGCCAGTTCTGTAATCATTCCATCCCCAATAGCCTGAATGATGGCCCCGCCGAGCATGCCTGAGCCAGAGTTGCACCCCAGCCTCCCGCCCCACACCCAGCTGTCCTCAATCACTCCTCATCCCCAGCTATCCTCGATCACTCCCCACCACATCCAACAATCACCCTGCTCTCCCTCCCTCTCACCACCTCTCCATTCTGCCGGCAGCCACAACACCCCTCACAACCCGATGCCTCGTCCTGATCACTGGCCTCCTTCCTCTGCTCAAACCCAAAGTACAGAGTGGCACTGATTCCCTCCCATTAGATCCCATCTGTATGGGGCTGCGCCCTGGTGGGCAGTGCTAAGATGCCCCATGGGCACAGGCTGGAACTGCCAACGTGACAATGCTCAGGGGGCATCACCCGGCCCTCTGGGGGGCCCTGATTGCTCCCCTTTCACTCCAGCAGGGTTGGGCACCTAACTCCCCAGAAGTGGGTCCCTACTTGAATCTCTATTGAAGTGACGTACTCCTGTTGGTGAAGGGGTGGGGGGGGGGGGTTCGAGATGCTTGTGGTTCTGGAGATTTCAGTCCCAGGCCCGTTAATAGCACTTAAATTATAGTTAAATCATTTGAACAATTTATGCGGCTCCTCGCTGATCTCTAGTGTGGTGCTGACGCTGCCAGATAACTGGCTCTGGAAAATGCTATCGGGGCAGGACACCCAGAATATATCCCACACACCAAGTACTGCTTGAATCTCCTGTCCCACTGCGTAATGTCTCAGTGCAGTGGGATGGGAGAATCGCCCATGTTTGTTTGTTCAGGTCAGGTCTTGATAGAACACTCATCCCTGAGTCAGAAGGTGTAGATTCAAATGCAACCTCAAAGACTTGTGTATAAAACACAGGGCAGAATGTCCTGGCCCATCTGCCAGAAGATCATCTGTTCTGCTGCAGTCAATGGAATTTTGAGTGACCTGCCATGATGGGCTATTAATATTTTGTCCATAGAGTGACACTCCAACACAGCACCGAATGGGGGCTGAGGAAGTGTTAAAGTGAGACCTACTCAAGTGGAAGTAAAAGATCCAATGCTTAGATTTTGAATTTTGTCCTGGACAATATCCAATCCTGATCACAACTTATCTGGTCATGATCAATGTTATTTGTGTGACCTTGTTGATTGCAAATTGGCCACCACACTTCCTGCAGAAGAACTATAATTGCCTTCCAAAAGTATTTCAATGGTAGTAATATGCTTTAGATTACTCTGGAGGCTTGAAAACTGCTAAAGAATTTTTTTGAATGTCATGAATGCATTTCTCTTATTATTTAAAACATATTGAATCCTGCAATTAGTTTATATTTTGTATTTATCACTGACTCCAAATATCGGTTAAGGAAATACCATTTTTTTTGCCTTTATTTTCAACTTTATGACCGGATAGTTACATGAAATACGATCAAGAAATTTCCTGCAAAGTAGATAATCATGAGGCTGAATCTTCAAAAGCAACTGTAATGATTTTTTTCTGTAATAGGAGGCTTAAGAGTTTGTTAGTTCTGATGGAATCATAGAAATTTATCAGAATACCAGCTTAACAGTCTTTCATTTATATCATCAGTAAAGCAGATAAAATAAAGCAAGAAAGTAGATCTATGGGGGGCTGGGGGCTGGTGGCTGAGTGGATTGGTTGGGGCGGGGAGGGGGGGGGGTGGCGTGGTGGGCAGAGGGGTTCTTGGCCTTGTGCCAAGTACTGGGTAGAAAACAGGGTCTGTGGGATAGTTGGGATGGGGCTCAGTGTCCCTTCCCCTCCCCTCTGTTCCCCCATTCTTCTAAAAAGACCATGGTGGGAGATGAGAGTCACAGGTTGTACTGGGATTTGTGCATGCACCTATTGTGGACAAGGCTTAGGGACAATCACTAGGGTTGGGGGGGGGGTGGTTTGCATTGCCATTCTGCTGACAGGATCAGTCTGGGCTGGAGGGAGAGCAGTGATTGGACACAGGCTAGCGGGGAGGGGGGGTTGGTTTGCCGGGGGCCCTTCCTCCAGGAGGGGTCTGATACTAGGGGGAGCCAGTGGGGGAGGGGGGATCGCTACAGCTATTGGTGGGGAGAGGGCTGTGCATTGGGACACTCTGTGATGGGGAAGAGTCAGGGTTGGCTCAGGGATTATTGTTGGGGCCGCAATCATGCTGTGGCGGGAGGTGGAGGAGCAGCACTGTGGGAGTCCAGCGATCAAGCTGGTCGGTAAACAGGGAGACTGACACATCCCCCAAGTTTTTAATTATGCTCACGACCATACCTCTGCAGTGTGCAGACTGCAGAGATCCAGGTGAGAAGCTGAACTGAGAAAACAATTGGGATCTAGAATCGTTTTTTTCTGTCAATTCAGCACATTTGGGAGAATCGCGACCCATGTTTCCCCTCATTTTTCCTGCTTCCCTCCACTCCATACTCCTCCACTTCCACTCGCCCATTCCCCCATTTCCTTTCCTTCCTTTCCACTACCCCCTCTTTGCCCCATTCCTGCTCTCCCTATCCCTCCCATTCACTCTTCCCCTGTTGCCTTATATCCCCCTATTCCCTCTTGCCTCCCTATGTCCTTCAGTCCCCCTTTATTTCCGTCACTCCCTCAGTCTCCAATATTTCCCATTGAATCCCCTTTCTCCATCTCCCCAATCCAATCTTCCCCAGTTCTACTCACCCACTGCATCTCACCCCTCTTCCTTACTGCCCTTCCCTCCCCAGTCTGTATTTCTCCCTCATCTCTCTTTCCCTGTTTCTCTCTATCTCACCCTCCTCACCACCATACTGTCACCCCTTCCCACTCTCTGCCACCCCCACTCACTCAATTTGCTTGGCCTTTACTTTTCAATGGGGAAATTGTTATCCATGAATAAAAGAAAGAATGGGCAGAATTCTACTGATTTTACAGGCATGGCCGCCCAAGACTCTTAAGATTGCGCCCAAGGCCACTGGGGAATGCCGTTCTATGATCCTTGCCTGCCCCAATTTTGGGGCAGCTTTGCTGGTAAAATCATAGCCTAAGTGTCAGCAAGCACAAAAATGGGAGAGCTCCTGACCTATTTTCATGCCCAATCTTATTTAGTCACTGAAAAATTAGTCCAGAACATTTTGAGCTGCTGCAGCTGTGGGCTGGGCTTGTTGCAGGTAAAATAATATCTCTGAGACTATTAGTGAGTCAAAATACAGTGGTGTTTATTTCAAAGCTCTGGCGTTTTTTCTAGAACTTTGGGAGAACTGGTTCTTAAGAAGGGAGTGCCAGACTTCTCATGGAACAAAATACAAGTGGGTATTTATACATCATAAGTCTTAGTAACAAGTATGACATAAACTTCCAATTCTGGGCAGGGTCTCTGATCTTCCTTCTTCAATTTTGTTCTTTGTTACCACACTTGTGACTGCTTCGGCATCTCCCATCTTTGAAGTTATTTGTGTGATCGCAGTTTCCCAACAGCAGCTATTTAACGATGTTCAATTTAACATAAATAGGCAAGGCTTGCAATGTCTGCAAAATAACATTCACATCTGACTATCTATATTCACATCTGACCATTTGTCTATACATTCACATCTGACATTTGTCTCTATGAGAGTTAAAGAATGAAAGATATGGACAAGTAATTTACATTAATGCCAGGAGCAAATAAGCCTGGGAAGATCAGCCATGATAAAGAGTTATGTTTGTAATATATTCTAGATACAAAATTCATTAACCCTTTTCCTTCTTTAAGGTACAAAATGCATTAGCCCTTCTCGTACTTCAGGCTTAATTCACCAGCCAGCTTATGGAGGGAGACCTCTGATTCTGCACATGCTTAATAGCAATTGCAGGGGTCTGACAGACGGAAAGCTCTCAGGCCCCTGCTTTTGCAGGCAGCCTCAACCAGCTTCCCCTCCCAACCGCAATTGTGGGAGCCTGCAGCTGATCGTGAGCACAGCAATGCATAGGCATTTAGCCCCACACCCCCTGCCACCCAGACCAAATCGGGCTCCGCCTCCTCTATCCAATTGCAACCTCAGAGTGGCAGTGGCCTCCCTCCCACCCTAATCCACTTCTGTTGCAGAGTGCACAGTGGGACCCTCTCCCCTTGATCTGTTAATTCCTTCATACTGGGCTCTCTAGATGCTACCCCTATAGATCCCACCTCCTAGGCCTCAGCCCCCAAGCTCCCCCAGACCCTCCTTGCCCCACCTCCTGTGCCTGTAAAACATTGCTCAGGTGCCAGGCTAGTAGTGCCAAGGTGTCAGCGTGGTACTGCCGGGCTGGCACTGCCCAAGGAATGCCCCCACCTTGCCCTTGGACACCTGGGGTTGGGGGGCCCACCAGAAGGACCAACAGGAATGTTCCCTGTTCATGAGGAGCAGGCGTTTTCCTCACCAGAGAGAACCTCTCCTGGCGAGGCCAGAGAGGCAAATGAGCCTAAACACATGGAAATTCAAATTTAAATATATTTAAATAACTTCGTCAACCTCTCACCCATTTCCGGCAAGAGAGAATGACCTTGCCAGAAATCCAACTCTCATAAAATCAATGAGAGCTGAGGAATCGGACGTGAACTTGATTTCTCAGCTCTCGCACAATTTTACTGGCTCGTTCTGCCCATCCGTGGGTGGAGCTAGCTTGTAAAATTCTAAATCCTAACCCACAGCTCGGATACCTTGCTGCTGCTGTCCTATTTCACTGGGCTACACTGGATGAGCTCCAGTCTTAAAGTGTAAACTGTATTCCACCTTAAAACTCCACCGGGGAGGCAGGGCAGAATCCACCCTACTTGCAACTCAACAAGCAAATCATGCAGCCATGGGATATGGGTGAAAATGAGAGGAGTAAAACGGCACTGCATGCAGAAGGCTCAGGAACGTTTTCATTTTGTTGATAACCTAGAGATGACATCGTCAACCGGAAGCACTCTGATGACGAGGCAGTCATTTTGAAGAACTACATTGTTGGCTCCTGAATTGGAGAGGGAACCAGAAAAGGTGGCCTAAAGAAATGCTCATGACCCCAAGACCCAGTTGGCTAGCTATGGTCAAAACTTAAAGTGGCAAAACTGTGACAGAAAAGAAAACACAAATTCCAAACCTAACTCCTAACATCAGTACAAAAAGTGAGAAAAGAAGAAAAATTCTGAAACTTCCTTTGTGAAAAGAATGTTCAACTGTGATGATAACAGACACTGCCCCACTGCCTCTCCTGTACCACCCCTCTTGATAGTCATCCATGATGGCCCATCAGCTTACAAGACTCGACATCAATCAGGCTACCCTAATTGAGGTCTGCAAGACACCCTGACAGAATACACTGTTGGTTATACCCTCAGTTTGTCAGTGGCCCTGAAGGTGAACAATACCTAATTAATGTCAGCTTCATGATGAAGAAGGCTATTGCCAGCAAACTTTCCGACCTGATAATTGGTAATTCTAAATGCTTTATGTCCTTGTGCCTTCCCCTCCAGAGGTGAACCCAGCTGACAAAGTTGGCCTCCGTGAACTCATCCAGAATGTTGCTGCCAAGGACAAAATTGTCATCCTTGGTGGTTTCAATATCAGAATTAGCTGTGATGATCTTCAATGTATGTTGGTTTATGGCATATTGAATGATAAGCGATAAGTTAGCTTGTGACCATCCAATGAACATTGATCTCCAGTATTTCTTGAGTGATTGTGAGGTTTGGTCATTTTGCTGCATCTTGAACAGTAATGTCAAATTATCAGCTCCTGTTACATAGCACTATAGGAAGTACATATGGGAAGGTGACAGAACTCCATTGGCAGTTCAGTTTAGCACAAAGAGTAAATCAGTGGAAGAGGGAGGTTATTAATAACTGTAGACTTCAAATGGGTATGGCCTTATGATCCATTTGGTAGGCTAAATTTTAATGATTTGTTTACTTAGTATTTGATGTCAGATTAAATGCTATGTCATATAATCCTGTGATTGAGGGGATTGTGCAGGAAATATACAAAGTAAGGTTTATTTATTTGTCACAAGTAGCCTTACATAACACTATAATGAAGTTACTATGAAAAATCCCCTATGCACCACACTCTGGTGCCTGTTCGAATACACTAAAGGAGAATTAAGCAGGTCAGTACACCTAACCAGTGTGTCTTTTGGACTGTGGGCAGAAACCGGAGCACCCGGAGGAAACCCATGCAGGCACAGGGAGAATGTACAAATGCCACACAGACAGTGACCCAAACTGGGAATCGAACCTGGGTCCCTGGCGCTGTGAGGCCTGCTAAATTCTCCCTCAGTGTATCCAAACAGACACCAGAGTATGGCTGCTAGGGGATTTTCATAGTAACTTCATTATAGTGTTACTGTAAGGTTATTTGTGACTAATAAGTAATCCTTACTTTATGTATTTTCTGCACAATCCCCTCAATCATAGGATTGTGTGACACTGCATTTAATCTGACATCAAATACTAAGTAAACAAATCATTAAAATTTAGTCTACTAAATAGATTGTATGGCCATGCCCATTTGAAGTTAACTGTGTTGCTAGTGTTAACTGTGTTAACACTAATAACATAGTTATTAGTGCCACAGTGCCACTCATAATGTTACACAATCCAAAATATATCCGGAATCATGGTCAAAAGATATTATAAACAGGAGAAAAATCCAACACATTACTGCAAAAACGTTTTTAATGTTTAAAAAAGTTGTTCTAATTTACATACAGTCATCTAATGAATGATAAATTAGACTAATGTAGACATATTTGAAATTAATTATTCTTAAAATGTGGATTGAAATAATAAAGCATATTTAACTGATACATTTTATCTCATTATTTTTAAAATCACACTTAATTATTGCATCAATTTGGTTCTAGTTTATTTTATAACTTATTATTAAAACAGTTGTATGAAAAATATTAAATTGAAGTATTTGTTAAGAATAATTCTGCAATACTGGAGCACTGACAGTGAATTATGCATTTTATGATGCATAGATAGCATTTTTAAAAAATTGTAATTTTAATTTGTGAAATTGACATTTTGCTGATGCACAGGAGAAAAGATGAGAAAATCCTGAAGCTACACTGTGTACCTCAAAGACAGCCTGAAATCAAATTGAATGAGATTTTGTGAAATCCACGCAAATTAACAAGCCTGTTAGTGTTGCAATGGGAATGAACTCAAATTGGTTTAAGAATTATTCTAAGATTTAGGAATATGAAGGATACCACTGAAACTCGAAACTGGAGAACCTTTGCTGCTTGCAAAATGTGTTTGAATTAAATCTATCCTTGAGCTGTAAAAGAGAAAACTATTATATCCTGCCATCTTGTGGGCACAGATTGTATGAACAATATAAGGGGTGGGCTGCAACTCCCGAGCTCCAGGTCAGTATAATGTCCAAAGTGGGTACTCCAAAGAGACACAGGAAAATCCTACCCCACACAGGGAACATTCCCATTCCTGACCACTCCCCTTGCCTCTCTAAATTTCCAGGATTGTACAACATTTGCCTAGGAAGTGCAAACTTCCAATGGGCAATTACCCAGCGCTAGCGCCTATCTGAAGATGGAAGTTAAATCACAATCTTCAGATGGTTGTGACTGTATTGTATCAATAGGTACCCAGAAAATGTTAGAAAAGTTAAAACCACTTGTAGCTTCTGGATAATTCTTGTACAGATGCACAGGAACATCCCCCCCTGCTCTCCCTGGCTATGGAACCCCTCCCAGGGGATTCCCCTCCCCAAATACCACCCCCCCCCCCCCCACCCTCCATCCACATGCACATACACATAGGACTCCCCACCCCTACAGGACTCCTCAATCCCTCAGCTCCCTCCCTCCACAAGACTTTTTTTCCTTTCACTGTGGGACTCTTCTCTTCACAACACCCTCCTGCACCAATCCCTCCTCCACAGGACTCCCCACCTCCAAAGGAACTCCCTACGCACCCTCCCATGACTCACTCCCCCACCCCCCAGTAGGAACTCCATATTCCCTTCATGCCTAACTCCCTTCCACCCTCCTTTAGGCCCGACTCTGTACCTCCCCACCCTTAGGCCTGACTTCTGACCCATCCTTCTCTGTTTCTGCAGACAGGCCCTGTTTGCTGACCTTCCAGTCAGCTTGATTCCCCTCCCCACGTGCCTTGGCTAGGCTCGACTCTCCTTTCCCGTTTCCCTCAGGCCAACTGTCGACATCCCTGCCTCCACACACATCCTCTCAGATCCAACCCAATCCAAAAATCACCCACCCCCAAATCCTAACCAATTACCTTCTTCCTGTCCTGGCTTGTCAAAGGTGTTTAAACCTGGCTGGACCTTTTAAACGGACCTGTTTTAAGACAGCTCATACTATAAAAGCAGAGGCATAGTTTACTCATCTGCATCTGAGCTGCCCTCGATGGTAGGCTGGAGTGTGAGCTGCATTACACGGTTCTGACTTGGTCTGAGTTGGAAAGTCCTGATATTCATCTGCCCTGGTGTATCAGCCCAGAGTTAATTCCTTTGATATTTTTGCACAGTGATGCAGGAGAAGACTGTGTTTCACAAGGTACTTTGTTTATCACTTTGCAGGACGTTTGATTGCCACGCTGGTAACCGTAAAAGTCACCACTGCCCTTAAAGTTATAGTTACTGAATTCCTTTCAGGTGACTGAGTATCAAGGGGACATTGGGAAAGAGATAGAGAACCTGGTGAACTAGTGTGATGACAACAATATCTCCCTCAATGTCAACAAAATGAAGGAGATTGTCATTGACTTCAGGAAACGTAGTGAAGAACATGCCCCTGTCTACACCGGTGGGGACAAAATAGAAATGGTCGAGAGCTTTAAGTTTTTAGGCGTCCAGATCACCAACCGGCATGTGCTATCCCTTCATGCCGACATTATAGTTAAGAAAGCCCACCAATGCCTCTATTTTCTCAGAGGACGAAGGAAATTTGGCATGTCCACTACAATTCTCAAAAATTTCTACAGATGCACCATAGAAAGCATTCTTTCCAGTTGTATCACAGCTTGGGAGGGCTCCCACTCTGTCCAGGACCACAATAAACTATAAAAGGTTATGAATGAAGCCCAGTCCATTACTAAAACCAGCCTCCCATCCATTGATACTGTCTACACTTCCTGCTGCCTTGGAAAAACAGCCAGCACAATCAAGGATACCATGCATTCAACATACTCTCATCCACTTTCTTCCAACAGGAAAAATATACAAAGTCTGAGGACACATACAACTGATGCAAGAACAGCTTCTTCCCTGCTGCCATCAGACTTTTGAATGGACCTATTTTGTATTAAGCTAATCTTTCTCAACACCCTTATTAGGACTGTGACATAATATTCTGCATCCTCCTTTTCCCTTCTCTATGAACGGAGCACTTTGTCTGTATAATGTGCAAAAAACAATAGTTATCACTGTATACTCATACATGTGACAAAAGTAAATCAAATCAAATCGAATCAATCTCCTGCATCTCTCAGTTTGCTGTGCACAGCTTCCTCAACCAGATTATCAGTGCCCTCCTTGCCAGAGCAAATCACTGTCTCAACAAATGCCAGCAGTCAGAATCAATAAGCTCCAGGGTTTGCAGCAATAACCTGCTTCCTTCATGTCCAAGCTTGAAGTTATGCAGGTATCAGAGTGCCAGAAGAAGGCCCAGCAGCATATTTCAACAGAAAGACCTTCCATTGCATCACAATTCAACTGGTGTATGACCAGAAGCCAGCACGAATGCAAATTTGCACCAATCCAAGTGCTATCTGCACAATACCCTCAATCTGTGAAATTGATTAACATTCACTCACCTTTCCTGTCATTTAGAGGCATTAGAGGGTGGCTGCTGTGGGACAAGAGATAGTTCCCTCACATGTATAGCTAATGAAAACTCTACAAGCCCATAGCACTTGAGCAATTCGAGTTCAGTAAGAGCCACGGTAGCTTATGGAGCTCCAAAATGCGTACCAGGAACATATTGAAGAAAAGGTTCAGGTTCTGGGATCATTCTACACTATGACTCAGACTTGTTGTAGCTTACTTCATTCTGCACACATAGGTAATGATGTGAGATGCTGGTGTTGGACTGGGTAGGCACAGTAAGAAGTCTCACACCAGGTTAAAGTCCAGGTAAAACAGATTTATTTGGTACCATGAGCTTTCAGAGCTGTCTGTGCAGAGTCTGCACTTGTCACCATGTCTGCGTGGGTTTCTTCAGGGAGCTCCGATTTCTTCCCACACTCCAAAAATGTGCTGGGTTAGGTGCATTGGCAATGCTAAATTCTCTTTCAGTGTACCTGACCAGATCTGGAGTGTGGCAACTAGGGGATTTTCACAGTAATTTCATTTCAGTGTTAATGTAAGCCTCCTTTAATGAAATATAAAGAAGAAAATGGTGTGCCACATATTCCAGCTACCAATGGCTTACGAACAATTGATAGAAAAACACTTTCAGTGACTTCATTAGTCACCTGTTGAGTATTTCTGGCTTTCTCCCTTCAGCTTTCCAGTATTCACACTATTTTACCTTTTGTTACAATGGTAAGTATATGTTTGTGATGATAATGAGAAATGGTATACTGCACTTTGTGCTGGTTGATGAGGGATGCAATCAAAACACTGAGCAAGTTTGGAAAGGATAGTTCCATGACTTATTGAAAGAGATGCAAATATGAAGAGTGTAATAAATCGAGGGCGACTCAATGAGACTCCAGAACAAAATTGTCAACACAGAAGTTCACTAGATACACAAACAGGGTCTGACAGAATAACTATGTGACTGTACACTAACCCTTCCCTGGCTCCCACTGCTAATCCTTCCTGACCCAGGATATGAATCTTTGCATTTGATTAGCTAAGCTTTCTGCCTCAAAACTCAAAATGTCCAGCCTGACCATTTGGCCCTCAGGGACTAGCCTCCTTAAAAAGGGCCATGTTATCACTCTCCTTCTCCCCTAACTCCTGAAGTGTACGTTTTATTTAAATAAAAACATGGAGAGTGGACAATCTGCATTGGATTAGGTAGTGCTGAGGGGATCAGGTTACCTTCCTCCTTGTATGTCCATAAACATGAAAGTGCCAAACACTGGAAGTTAGCCTGCTTGCTCAGTTTAAGTATTAAAATGTAAAGAACCTTTTGGAGACGTTCCATTCAGGAGACATTAAAATGCTGTAGCAGAGGATACTGAAACCCCTGCTTAAGGGGCATTTAAACTAAAGTCATTTAGTTAGGGAACATAATATTTTTTACAAATACCAAAGGTATCACAATGTCCTCCTACATATATTATAGAATCATAGAACCCTACGGTGCAGATAAAGGCCTTTGGCCCATTTGAGTCTGGACCGACCACAATCCCACCCAGGCCCTACCTCCATATCCTTACACATTTATTGCCCGCTAATCCCTCTAATCTATACATCTCAGGACACTAAGGGGCAATTTAGCATGACCAATCAACCTAACCTGCTTATCTTTGGACTATGGGAGGAAACTGGAGCACCCAGAGGAAACCCATGAAGACACGAGGAGAATGTGCAAACTCCAACAGACTGTGATCCAAGCCGGGAATCAAACCCCAGGTCTGTGGAGCTAAGAAGCAGTAGTACTAACCACTGTGCTACCATGCCACTCCAGTATACAATGGTATTGTTTATTAACCACATATATAGTCAACAGTAATGGACTTTTAACAAGTATTGTGACTTTGAAATGTAGTTTTAAATGAATTTGTGATTTTTGGTCAAAAGCAATTGCCCCACAGCACAATTGGAAAAAGTGAAATCATTCAGACTGCATTCTCTGGTAACAATAGGATACAGAACTATTTGAGTAAAGTCCTTTCAACAGGAGAATTCCTGAGATTGTAAATGAATAGAAGCATTCAAGAGCTAATTGCAATGAATGGAAGAATTCAGCTTTTGCAAGATAAAGGTTGGCCAGATAGGGAAAATGATTCCTTATCAAGTCTTATGGTCTTACACCAGCCTGATGTATATAAGCAGATAACTTAGTAATAGAGGAAGGACTTTTGTGTCCAATTAGCCAATGAATTCCTAATTATCCCAAGAGATAGAGTGCTATTGGCCAAGGTAAATAATGTGTATTAATGTAATTGGACCATCCAGTCTGAATGATAGATTGGGTGGGGAATACAAACTTTCAAAAATGGGATATTGATTGTGCTCATTTGACGTAACTTTACAGCAAAGTTGGAATCTTTCCTGCATTTCTCTCCCAATATGTATTGGTCAAATAAAGACACGTCTTTGAATTATGACACTGAGTTCACGAGTCTTTGTATTTAGCTTAAGTTTTAACAATATATACTTTCAAAAGAAAACTCCCATGAACAACTTTGGTGCTGCGAGCAGGGTGAAACTACTGGATTTGGACGCATGACATGATTCCCGAGAGGGGATGAGTAGGTTTTATTTTAACCACCCCAAATAGTTACAGGAATGCATGTCAGGCTATCAGAGTGGTAAATTGGCTTACCTGAATTAACATGGGGAGTTGTGAAATAGTGACACTGTATGGTAAACTGCACTTAAAGGGGAAGGGGTGGGGGCAGCATGGATGGACACGTGCTACTGCCCTACACAGCAGAGCACAAGCACACACAGTGCGGAAGTAGGAAGGTAGTTGCAGCTAATACTGAGGCTGAGAAAGTTTTTGGAACACTCCACCCAGTGGAGTTAAATACTGTGCAATGGGAAAGCACTCAAAAGAGAGAGAGAGCCAACCAAGAGGTGATGGAAGTTATTAGCATTAGAACTCCTCACAGATGGAAGGAAAGTTAGCACTGAGGAGTGCTTAGTAAAATAGGAAATAATGAGAGTGCTAGAGGAAGCACTAGCGTTTCCCATGGAGGATAGGAGAGCAGTGAGAGTCTCAGGTGTGTTGAGAATGAGACTCATGGAGGTAAAAAGAGAGACAGAGAGAGACAGAAATACAAACAGCTTGTTAGTTTGAAGAGAGTGAGATTAGAAGGGTTGGAGTATCCTCATGTGGTGGAGTAGAGTATGGATGATAAGATAATCTTGTTTTTGGAATTTAATTATAGGTTAGACAAAAGAAAACAAAGGTTTCTATTTGTGTTTATGTCTGTGAGTTCAATAAATTACTTGCCCCCAGATGAGATTTTATGACAGGGAGAGTGATGCACAGTTAAGATCAAAGAGATTGGAATGCGTATCAATTCATGAAATTCCTTGATCTTGGAAATGGTGGCCATGGTCATTTTTCTTAGCGAGGATAAGAATTTGACTGAAATTTAATTTCTGTCAGTTTGGAAAAGGAAATTTTAAAAAATGCATTAATCTCAAAATAGCATTATGTTACATCCGGAAAATTGCAAGGAGAGTTAATTATTTCAGCAAACAGTTGATTTGATCTTGTATCATTCTGAGGCTGGGAGCAGAGTTGTAGAAATAATTGAACAGGTAAAATTAAAATTTAGATTGGGAATAGTGTTGGATTAATCTGGATTAAAACTTCTTGTTAAGTTTACAATTAGTTTCTGAAAAAAGAGTCAGTACAGAGTTTTTTAATGCTTGCCAAGAAGTGACAGCATGACGTCCAGTTGAGAAAACCTACTCCGCCCCTTTTGAAACAAGCAGGAAGTTAACCCATTCTCTTCTAGACAAGATGGATCTTGGTGTTTTAAAGATTTACAGTAACTTTAAACTAATACAATGGAAATTATTAGCACAAATCAAAACCTGGCAGAGGGACAAAGAACATTTCTTGAGGAGTTATACAAGATAGACTGGGGGAAATAGTTCAGAGGCATTCTCACACTGTTGTAAATTTTGAATATTGGAAGGTTGAAAACTATATTAGATGCCAAATGGGCTAAAGCCCACTCCTACCACTAAACTGACTGATTATCATAGTTAGAGGTGAGGGGAATAATCCAGTGGACTAAATGAACATTAAAAGAAAGGAACAGGTGCAAGTGATGTACAGATGAGATACAGGAAGCGAACAGGATAATAAAAGAGACCTTATAGGAGAGACAATAGGAAGTGGAGTAGGATAGAATTAAAGGTGGGATTCATTTGATGGATGAACAACAAAGGTGATTAAACAAAAGGGACATTGAAGGGATTCTAAAAAAGTAAAGCACAGTTTAAGTGGTAGCTGTGGGATGAAGGACAAGCTTTTTTTTAAAAGAAGAGATAAGATAGACATTAATGGGCATTTGAAAGTCTGCAACACAGTTTTCTGAGTTTGGGCTAATTCCGACATTAAAAAAATGTGCTGCAAACAAGTTACCTTAATAAAATGATGCTATTTAAGATAGACAATGAGTAATAAAAATAAGTGACCACCTGGAATCAAATTGGAAGGTTTAATTTCTGTTTCAGAGATGTTATTATGTTATAAAATTCAGTAAAAGAGAAATTCCAGAGGACTGGAAGAAGTTTATACTTTCTGTGCAAAAGCTTCTCACCAGAGAAGGGATAAGACAAATTGGAGTCTTTTTAGTTATTGCAGGAATTTTGTAGAGGATTATGCAGTCCTTGTAAAGCCTTGACAGAACCTGATCAAAGGAGGAAGAGCTAGATATGAGAGAGTGGAATGGAGAAAGAAAGAATTTAAAACAAGCCATGATTACAGGAGACAGACATATAGAGATCAGTGGAGATGGAAGGAGAATCCCATGGGAAGATTGACAGTGCAAGAACAGAACATAAGCGTATTGAGGAAATAACTGGGGAAAAAAGTGGCAGGGTAGCAGAGGAACAACTTGCAGGTGAAGGAGTAATGAATTTATATATAGATGGGGCAAGAAAATATGTTAATGCAGAACCCTACACAGCATGGGTGGTGGTAGATGGTGAGGGAACAGTGATTGTAGGAGCATAAATCCTCCGGAATAATTCAGCACAGGTAGCAGAGTTGTTGGCCAGAATTTTACCATCATACCTGCCCTAATTCCGGGGTCAAGCGAAGCTTGGAGAACACCATTCTCCATTAGCCTCGTACAAACCTCAGACAGACATGCTGGTAAAATTCTGCCTGTTGGCTTTAACTAAGGTTTTAGTTTAAGAAAAACGGGTCAATGTTTATACTGATAATAGATTTGTGTTTGGAATAGTGCATGATTACATGGCAATCTGGAGCAGGCATGGTTTTGTGACTTCTAGTGGAGGACATGTACTGCATAAGGATTTAGGTAGGAATTCACTGCAAGCAGCTTACAGCCCCTTAGAGGTAGTAGTAATCAAAGTTCAAGCCCACTGACAAATTATGAGTTAGGCACAGGAAGGAAACAGCTTAGCTGATAAAGTGATGAAAGCTTTAATAGAACATAGAACATAGAACACTACAGCACAGAACAGGCCCTTCGGCCTTCGATGTTGCGCCGACCAATATAAAAAGCAATGCCCCTCCAAACTAAACCATTCCCTTCTCTTCCATATACTTATCAACTAACCTCTTCAACGCCACCAAACTTGGCGCATCCACTGCAGGCAGGGCATTCCACTCCCGAACCACCCTTTGGGTAAAGAAAAGATTAATGGAATAGAATTGGGAAAGGAAACAGGCTACAGGAGTGGCAACTGCATCCATCAGGGACAGCTTAGATATTGATGTGAAACAGATGCAGGAATAAGCAGGTAATGAGGAAAAGGGAATGTGGGAGAAGGATGGAGGACAGAAAGATTGTGATGGACTATGGAGAAGGGAAGGAAAAATAATAGCCCCTGAGATAATATAGCAATCATTGTTAAAAATGTACCACAGATTAGAACATACAGGCAGAGAAAAAGTGTTTAATTTGTTAAGTGAATGCTGGTGGTGGAAGCAGATGGGAAGAATTGTGGCAAAATTTTGTCAGAGATGTCTGCAGTGCACCCTAGTGGAGCCAGCTGTCCCTGCAGGATTAAAATGAGAAATCAGCAAAGACCCAAAGGACCATAGGAAAATTTACAAATGGATTTTACAGAGCCGTTGCCAAGGTCCAAGGAAAGGCATATTGTTTGGTAATTGTAAATCCATTTACTATCGGCAAATGGGATAATACCTAGGTGGAGAATGCCTCTTCAGTTAGATTCAGATCAGGGATTCCACTTCACAGGAAGACTTTTAAAAGAGGTCTCTTTAAATTAGATATAAAGCAAAGATTTTATATACCATACCACACTCAGAACTCAGGGATGGTGGAACGTATGAACCAAACACTGAAGAACAATCTAGCTGAAGCTATTTTAGAAGAAGGAAACAATTAGGTGCAGGCCTTGCCTGCAATATTGCTAAGACAAAGGGCTGTTTCTGCTCATGGAACAGGACTGACCCTTTTTGAATTGACGACAGGTAGGGCAATGCACCTCCCTGAGGATGCAATTACAGGTGGAGAAGAACTTGAGATAGGCCAAAGGGCAGGATTTCAATGTATCATGGATTTAACCTCTCAAAAAGCAGGTAATCACTTAGCAGCAGCACAGGGACTGGATTAAATTGGCAGGAGAGAATACTCCTAAATAAGATAATGATGAAATTGATGACTGATAATAAATGGCTAGGGTGTCATTGGGAAGTGCTTTTTGAGGTGGTGGATATAGGACAAATATGTGCCTGAAGAATGAAAAGTATGGTCCACAACAGACCCAATTAAAACCTTATCCCAACAAACAATCTGAAATTTTATATTTATAGCAATGCAAATAAAGATAATAGGAATTTACAGTCAAGTTATTAGATTAGGTCAGATCATGACACTAATAGCAGGAGGGCTTTTAGAAAAGGGGAAGTAGAAATGATTTAATTAACAAGTTACTAACTTTAAGGGCTGTGAGACATCTTTTGGTTTATATTCACAGAGTATCATTTGTTCTAGTGAAGATTTTTGAGCATCTACAGCTATAATCAAGATTGACTAGATATCCCCCACACAGAAGGAAGACAAGTCAAGAGCAGGTAACAGAATGTAATATAGTTGCTATGTGTGTTTGTAAATAAGTTTTACTTGACATTGGCCAATGATTGGGATTTTACTGTAAGAACTCATTATGGATACATGTGTGTGCATCTTTTTAGTATTGAATGTACAGGTTTTGACTCAGGTAGGACTAGCAGCTGAGGTCATTCAGGGTTCTCCTGAGGAAGTACGTGTTAATGTCCATTTATATTTGGCACACACGTATGCTAGATTGACTGATTAGGCTGGGTAAGTTCACATGTTTTCATTCATGTGGGAAGGTGTATACCCATATACCAGGATTTTCAAGTTGGAAGGTAAGGGAAGAGTTTCACAACAGTGAGGCTTGTATAAGAAGGTTAAATTATAAGAATGGATACACACCTATTTATAATTTAATAAGATCAGCTTCTAGTCTAGCTTAGAAGAACCAACACCAAAACTAAGAGGGATCTATTGCACAGAGAATTTGAGAGATTCAGGGAAAAACTTAGATATAAGCAAATGTGATTATACAGTAAGTGCAAGGAATGTGCTATACCTGAGTCCACCCAGTGATGGCCATTCATATAATATATTGTATTGCATTAGTGGAGTTATATCACTGCTGAACTCCCTTGCGTGCCAAGACATCAGCAAGCTATTACAAAGAGAGAACATTTTTTCATAATGTTTCCTCAATATGGAGTGGCTAGAACAATGCCAGATAATAATTGTGACTCCATTTTAGAACAAGTTGCCAATGATACAGTAACTGCCCTCATGAAGATCACTGATGTGATGGTTGCCACGTCTGCTGTTGTACTTCAACATAGAATGCCATTGGATTATGTCTTGGCAGCAAGGAGAAGGACATGTGCAGTAATTGGTTCAGGGTTTTGCATTGATATACTAGACACCATATGTCAGAAAATGTAACTAGTCTGGTTGAACACATCAAGAAGGGAATGGAGAAACTTAAAGATCTTGAATCATTTATCTTGTATAGTTGGCTCTCAGGCTGGTTAGTCTCTTTGGGAACATTGATCCTGCAAGAGATTATATTATTTTTCATTTGATCCTAGTGTTAGTAATAATTGTATACCTGATCAAATGTGGATGTACGTGACTTTCTAAGTCCATGGAAAGCGCAGCATTAGTGATGGCAATGAAGTAGGGAAGAAAGGGTATCAGGAGTCAAGTCTTCCACAAGGATGTTTATTGCTATACATCTATTTAGAAGTCTAATCTTGGGCAGGCCAAGGACCATAAGAGGGGATGCAGAAACCCCTGCTTAAGGGGCTTTTAAATCAAAGTAGGTTAGTTGGGGACCATAATGTGCCTTGTATATATCAAAGGTATTACACTGTACCATTTTCCAGCGTTTTCTCTTTTGCTATCTCCTACATATATTATGCAGAAGTATTGTTTATTAACCGCATACATAAACAATAGTAATGCATTTTTAACAAGTATTGTGACTTTGAAATATAGTTTCAAAGATGTTTGTGATTCTTTGGTCAAAAGCAATTGCTCCGCAGCACAATAGGAAAAAGTGAAATCAGACAGATTGCATTCCCTGGTAACAATAGGATACAGATTATTAGAATAAAGTCCTAAGGGCTGGAGAATTGCTGAGATTATAAATGAAAAGAAGTGCTTGAGTTCTAATTGCAATGAATATAAGTATTCAGCTTTTGCCGACCAGACAGGGAAAAGTGGCTCCTTATCAATTCTCATGGCTGATGCACATGAGCAGGTTGCTAAGCGATAGAGGAAGGACTTTTGTGTCCAAATAGCCAATGAATTCCTAATTATGCCAGGAAAAAGAGTGCTATTGGCCAAGACAAATAATGTGTATTAATGTAATTGGACCATCCAGTCTGAATGAAGATTGGGCAGGGAATACAAACCTTTGAAGATGGGATATTAATTGTGCTCATGTGATGTAATTTTAGAGAGAAGTTGGTATCCTTTCAGCATCTCTCTTCTAACATGTATCGGTCAAATAAAGACACGTTTTTTAATCAGGACACTGAGGTATGAGGAAGATCTATTCTATCAGAAGAAGATGCAAAAATCCAAACAAATTGTGTATCAATGTTCAAATCAGTAAGGACTATTGATGTGGATAATGGGAAAGAATTAAAAAAATGGTCACCTGACAGGAACTGGCTTGAAATAAGAAACCTTTAATAATGCATATTTTGAGAGTAGCTAATATCAGTCAGCTTGGAAGGCAAAGGAACGATATCCCGCCCAACAAATAAAGAAGCCTGGATTAAAGCAAATTACTGCAGATGTTGGAATCTGAAACCAAAAGAAAAAATGCAGGAAAATCTTGGTAGGTCTGGCAGCATCTGTAAGGAGAGAAAAGAGCTGATATTTCAAGTCCAAATGGTCCTACTTATTTGAAGAACCAAGCCGGATCCTCACTACAGGGGCTTGACTACACTCTCAATTGTAACAAAGCCAGAAATCTACTGCTGCAAGTAGTGAGCCACTGTAAATTCATCACCAGAAACTTCCAACTTCCATTGGGCTAAAAGGGAATCATCAGGTCAGCAAGGTTGCAATCTCCCATCTCAACAGATTCAAGTGTGACCATGACTTCCTGGATTTTTAAAAATCTAAGCTCATGCTACTGAAAAAGTTGGGGGGGGGGGAGTGTTGCAAATATTTCTGCATATTAAGAAATAAATATTTGTTCTTCATTTTTTGAACTGAGGAGAAAACCTGTCTTTTTTTCTGATATTAGAAGTCAAGTGGTTAATACACCCTTTCCCTCTAAAAAACATATCTACTTGCAGTCACTGAAGAGGGGAGAAGCAGGAAGCATCTTACCATTTCTCCCCGGCCTATGACTATATTCAAGCTTTTTAACTGGGCCAGCAGCTGGTGAAACTTAGCTCCTGTCTGTTCTTGCAAAACACATCAAGAGTTAAAAATGTGGCCCAAATTTCCTAATCCAGAAAAATAGTAAAGCAGCCAACTGTTCTAAAAGTATAAAAAAAGGGATAAAAGATGGGAAACAAACTTTGGCAGGTGTGAAATAAAACAATGGGACTATGACGATTGTCTCTTCAAAGATCAATTGGCAGATCAATGATCAGGAACGAATTGGGGAGCAAGATAGAGGAAGGATCAGCCTGGTAAGCGTGAGCTTAAAAGAGGAAAGGCAATGGCCTAGTGGTATTATCAATAGATTATTAATCCAGAATACTGGACTAATGTTCTAAGAATCTGGGTTCAAATCCCACGATGTAAAGATGCCGGCGTTGGATTGGAGTGGTAAGAACTCAGTAAGAATTTAGCAACACCAATTATTAATCCAACCGATTTATTTGATAGTAAAATAGCGAGCTTTCAACACTCCCGTGTCTTCATCAGGCAAGTGCAGTGTTCTCAAATCCCACCACAGTAGATAGTGGAAGTTGAATTCAATAAAAAAAAATCTGGAATTAAGAATCGACTGATGACCACGAAACCATTGTCAATTGTTCACTAATATCACTTGGAGAAAGAAATCTCCCATCCTTACCTGGTCTGGCTTACATGTGGCTCCAGATTCTCAACTGCCTTCCAAGGCCAACTAGGGATGGACAATAAATGCTGGCAAATGAATACAAAAAAAAATCAGGCATCTTTCCCTCATCGTGTTTTACGATGTGAAATGTTAATCCACATATGACCTATTGCTTAAATTTTGCAAATGTGTCATTGTTGTAAATCTGCATGTGCAAATTGTGCACTTGAATAAGAATTCAGATACAAATTATGCTACTACAATAGCAGTTGCAAATAAGTAAATCTATAAGGGCAATTTACTATGATGAATTCGAGGCAAAATGGCAAAGAAAGAAACAGAACAGGCACAGGAAAAACTCTCTTTAACGAGTTTAAATAGTTGATTGCAAAAACATGGATGGCAGCAAGGTGGCACAATGGTTAGCAATGCTGCCTCACAGCACTAGGGACCTGAGTTTGATTCCCAGCTTGCATCACTGACTGTGCAGAGTCTCACGTTCTCCCTGTGTCTGCATGGGTTTCCTCCAGGTGCTCCAGTTTCCTCCCACAGTTCAAAAATTATGCTGGTTTGGTGCACTGATCACGTTAAATTTTTCCTCAGTGTACCCAAACAAGCGAGTGTGGCGACAAAGGGATTTCCACAATAACTTCATTGCAGTATTAATGCAAGCCTGCTTGTATCAATAATAAATAAACTTTAAAACAATAAAATTCACAGGGCAGTCTTTGGGAATTTCGGGCAGGATTCTCCAGTTCTGCCCACTGTTGGAACGTCTGGTCGCATTGAAAGTCAACAAGCCTTTGGCTGGACTGTCAAATCCCCCGCGATGAGTCCCACTGGGATGGGGCTGAAAAATCCTGAATTCACAAGTCACTACCACTTTCCTCATGAAACTCCAATTGATAGCTTTCCAGTGCAAAACAGTGGGAAGATCAAACATTTCATTGGCAAATGCGGCAATATTGGCAAATGTGACAAAGGATGGTAAAGGAAGATGAGCTGACAGTGTAAGCTAAGAATACATAATGTACTCTCTAAGGAGGACTATAATGACATCATTGACCATTACTTCCTGAAAGTAATTGCAAGCATTAGCCAGTTGGTATTAGTCAGCACCTTCGTAGCTCCAAAGGCAATAATTACAATCTATTAATACATTTTATATTGGAATACCAGAGCTGCAGAAATATAATTTGAATCAGGCGATTGCAAAGACAGTTTGAAAATAATCATCTTATTAATGATTTACACATTTGTCATCTAATGTTAACAATAACAACTTCGAATTTCAACTAAATGTAAATGGCTTTTTAAATATTGATTTTATAACTACCCTACAGAAATGTGAGCCTCAATTTATCGACTTCATAAAAACAGTGAACTAGAATCTCCACCCTTTATTTCAATGGATACTTAGTTCTGGACTGGAATACAAGTTACATTACAACTATATGAGGCACAGGTTGGGCTCCATTTAACATACTGAGTTTGGTTCAGGGATCTCAGGAAGAATATCTTGACCATGAAGAGTCATGACTATGAAAGCTCAGTTAAAAGAAAAGTTAAGTGACATGCCCAAGTCACAAAGACTAGGCTTATACTGCTTTGAGTAGAGAAGATTGAGAGCAAATGTAATTGAGGTTTTATTAAGGCAGACAGGGAAACGATTTTCACTGGAGAATTCTGAACAAGGGGCGACAAAATCAGAGTTAGGCTGTTCAGGGATGATAGCAAGAAGCATTCCTTCACACAAATAGTCCTGGAAACCTTCCCTATAAAATTGTTAAAGCTAAGTCAATTGAAAATTTCAAGTAAAGTTTGATAGATTTATTAGACACAGGTATTCAGGGGTTATGGAACTATAACTGATAAATGGAATTAAGATAAATATCGGTCATAACCCAATTAAAAGGAGGAGGAGGCTTGAGGGACTGAATGGTCCACTCCTGCCCTTGTGTTTCAATTTATATATTTTTGGTACATTGCCTGATCTCTTTCAAGAATGTACCATTAATGTGCAAGCATATTTGCTTAACTTAAAAGTTTAAAACCTGCATAGAATTTAAACTGGAAATCCCTTGTCCATCACTGTGACAACATTAGATGATAAATAGCTAGGCACCCTTGACATCGAGTATTTGAATATATGTTAGATGATGTATTTCTGGCACAGTGAACCTCACTTAGTTCCACTTATCCATTCAGTAACAAGGATCACCAACTCTTAGATGAGCTTGGCAAAGGGCAAAAGCATGCTGGAATACAATCCTTTTCCATAATCCCTTCTTCAGTCTAATCCTGATTCTCACAGAAATCAATGGAGAAAATAGAAAATAGAATATTACAGCGCAGTACAGGCCCTTCGGCCCTCAATGTTGCGCTGACCTGTAAAACCAATTTAACCGACACTATTCTAATATCACCCATATGTTTATCCTTCACAATTTAAATGCCCTTAACGTTGGCGAATCTACTACTGTTGCAGGTAGGGCATTCCACACTCTTATTACTCTCTGAGTAAGCAAGCTAGCTCTGATATCTATTCTATATCTATCACTCCTCAATTTAAAACCATATCCCCTCATGATAGTCATCTCCATCCGAGAAAAAGGTTCACACTGTCACCTAACCCTCTGATTATCTTATATGCCTCTATTAAGTCACCTCTTAACCTTCTTCTCTCTAAAGAAAACAGCCTCAAGTCCCTTAGCCATTCCTCATAAGATGTCCTACTATACCAGGCAACATCCTGGTAAATCTCCTCTGCACCCTTTTCAATGCTTCTACATCTTTCCTATAATGTGGCGACCAGAACTGTGCACAATACTCCAAGTGTGGCACCAGAGTTTTGTAATAAAACTTACTGGACTAAATACAAGGATTGTGTAAGAACTAAGCTCCTTTTTTCCAGTTTATGTTAATCTTCAGAGTGCTGCAGGCGGACTTGTTTCTCTGTGCACTGTTAGGGAGGATTTATTGGCAACAATGTTTTTGCATTTTGATGTATAATTCATGAATCCTGCTTGTATCAATGTTCAGGCCAGTTTTAACATACTGAATTCCTAAAGTAACCATTAAAGATTAGCAAAGAAGAGAAGGATTAAGTGATCTAAACAACTTTGTGTCAAAAATAAAAATGGAGCAGTGGAAGAATGGAGCTAAAAAGGATGACAGTGAAAGCAAAGTTAAACATTTTATTTTTTAGTTAACATTTTAGTTTTGTATAAGATAGCTATTTCCGTTTCAGTAGTTTGGAGTTACCTTTACAGTAATACAAGTGTTTCTAGGATTTGTGTAGACATATTGACACTGAAACTTTTATTTTAATCAATGTTGGCAATTTACACAATCAGTTGGTGTTTTCTTGGGCTTATTGCCCGTCTAGAGATTAACACCATTTCTATTAAATATAGCGTGCATTTCAAACTTAATTGACTTCTAATCATTATATAGCGATGGTTATGATTCTTGGTCAGATCATGGGGCATGGGTGAAGATCTGGTTAAAAACCAAGAACATTTTGTTTGAAGTGGATAAAGTTTTAGAGTCAAAACTCTCATCATGTGATTAAAGCCCGAAGATTCCATGGGTTTTGAACAAATAATAGTAAATTTTATCATACAAACTTAGAAAGATAAATCTATTTATAATATCCATCTTACACCTCATCATTCAAGGTTGGTATAAAGCACTTGTGAATTTACAGGCAAACTGCGGCTGGACTCATGACATTTCACAAGTGATGACAGATGCGACAAAAATGGATTACATGGATTGAGAAATCCCCATCCAGTTATTCATTACGTTGTGATCCAACTAATCCAATTGAAATTTTGTCTTTCTCATGAGGCTGCTTCCAATCTCTACATTTGAAGATTCTGCTTTGGAATTCTCTTCAGAAATCCCTCTCATTTAGACAAATTCAACATGTTTTTGGAGATCCAGCTGTCATCCAATCTGTCTACATGATCCAGCCAATTGAATCAGTTTTGACTCAAGAAGGCAAACATGCTGCACTCCCTTTCACAGTCAGCATGGTGGTCTACCAGGAAATGCACAATGTTCATCTGAGACTGTGGTGATAGAAGCTGTTGTATAAGTTGTCCCCATTTTGCCCTTGTAAAGAAGATTGCTGAGAATATAAGCCCTGGTGCACAGGGAGCTTTGTGTTTTTGTTTAGTTTGCAGTCTGTCTGCACTTGCCTTTTCAACTTTGTCACGACCACTGCAGCTTTGGCAGTGGTGTTGATTTTGGCATTGGGAGACAGGTTGCTGGTGATTGCTGAACTAAGGTATGTGGAGCTATCAATGATTTCCAGAATGAAATTATTGATGTGGAGTCTCTATGTCCTAACTCATAACTTTGGTCTTCCTGATGCTGACTGGCAGTCCAAACTACTTACAGGTCTTGGAAAACTGATCAACAAGTTGCTGCAAGTGAACTTCACTATGGGATGCCAGTGTGATGGGTCAACAAATAGCAATTCATGGATGAAGACTTAATGCACTTTGATCTTGCCAAGTTGAACAACACACTGTCAGCTCTCATATGCAAGTGGACTCACTTATTTGAAGAATAAGAAGTATACAATAGCAGTATGGAGAAGAATATACCAAAGAGGGTTGATACCAAGACACAGTCCTGCTTTACCCCACTGCTGATCTTAAAAACATCCAATGTTGCTCCATTGTTACTGATGGAAGTAGGCATGTTCTCTTGGAGAGAAGACATGATGCCCAAGATTCCAGGCAGGCAGCCTATTTTCTACAGCTAATGAAATTAAACATCTTGTTGGGGTTTATGAAGACAACGTAGAGTTCTGCACTGTTCAGGCCACTTCTTTAATGGCCAAAGTGAGAAAGATTGTCTCAACTATCGATCTGCCAGCTCTGAAGCCACATTGAGACTCAGGAGTAGATACATGATGCTGGAGTCTACAATCTAGCCAGAGCAAAGTGAGCAAAGACCTTCTCTATAATACTTTACAAAGTGATGCCTCGGTAGTTGTTGTAGTCACTGTAATTCCCCTTGTTTTTGTAAGAGGTGACTGGTTGCATAACGCTTGTCTTAAGGCACAATCTTTCCTTTGAACAGCAACAGAAGGGTTTATGGAGATGCTACAGCAGTGCTGCTTTTTCACTTTTGCTGATTTCAGGTAAATACTGTAATTTCTCAGGATACCAGCTCAATGATCAGTGGTCTTGTTGAGTTCTGTTGTGATGGGTTCACTGTCCAGCTCCTCTGGAGTGGCGTGGTGGCACAATAGTTAGCACTGCCGTCTCACCGCCAGAGACCCAGGTTCGATATCTGACTTGGATCATTATCTATACGCAGTCTGCACGTTGTCTCTATGTCTTTGCGGGTTTCTGGTGCTCTGGTTTCATCCCACAGTCCGAAAGATGTGCTGATTAGGTGCATTAGCCGTACTTAATTCTCCCTCAGAGTACCTGAATAGGCATCGACTGGAATGTGGCAACAAGGGAATTTTCACAGTAACTTACTTGCAAGCCTTCATGTGACACTAATAGATAAACCTAAAAAACTAAACCGTGTTAGGAAAGTTTGGAATGATACTGAGGGCTTCTCAATGGCAAAGAGTTTGAGGCAATGATCCACCCAACTCCGCATCTGCTTGCTCAGTGTAATGATCGTCATCTCAGTAGGATATAGTGCATTGAACTAAGAATTTTGGTTTGTGTGTTTTTTCTTCTGCTTCCTTGCTGTCATCTGAAGGATATGATTTCTCCAGTAGGTGGAGACAAAATTATATGCTATAAATTGCACTGTCTTCTGTCTGTTTTAGTCAGTCATCATAGGTTGGATATTAAAAAAACTTGCATTTATGCAGTGTCTTTCACAAAGCACTTTATTAAATGTAGGGTAATGTCAAAAATGTGGCATCCAATTTGCACAAAATGAGGTCGTACAAACAGCAATGTGATCGTCTGTTTTAATGATGTTGATTGGGCATTTTTTGACAAGATTTAGCTCGTAATTAATGTCCTTGTTTGATCATCATAGAAATCCTACAATACAGAAAGAGGCCATTTGGTCCATCGAGTCTGCACTGACCACATTCCCACCTTGGCCCTACCCCCATATATTTGCCCACTAGTCCTTCTAATCTATGCATCCCAGGACACTAAGGGCAATTTTTAGTATGGCCAATCAACCTAACCTGCACATCTTTCGACTGTGGGACGAAACCAAAGCACCCACACAGGCAGTGACCCAAGCTGGGAATTGAACCCAGGTCCCTGAAGCTATGAAGCAGTAGTGCTAACCACTGTGCTACCATGTCGCTCTATGGTCTAATTTTTTTTCTGATATTTCTTCAGTTCCAAGTAACTTGCTTTGGTTTTCTTAGTTTTCTGTGAAACAGAACATGTTGTAATGACTAAAAATTTAACTAACAGTCAAAATGTTGGGGGGAACAATGCCGATGGTGATCGATTTTAGGTATTTCTAGTAAATGGGTTAATTTACCTCCGAGGTCTATTTTCAGTATTAAATTGTTATGTTGGGTAAGATATGTAAATCATGAATTAATCATATAGATAAGATAGTTCGCCTTGTGTATTCTCATCACAGACAAGCATTCCAGCATTTGGGTATATATGTTTCTGATGTTGATTTACTCCTACCAACAGCAGCTTATTTAGCTAACTGTTCACGTATAAAGCCAATTACAGTTCTGACGGCAATTGGAATGGCTTGTTTGCCTTCTTCTGCATCAAGGCAATATTTAGATTTATTTTCTTTTTATCTTTGAAGTAACTTGTGATGTGTTTCAACATCTCATTTTGTTCTGTTTTACTGGGATTTAGTGCAGACCAAAGGAATGGGAGTTTTTCTAAGTTTATTGGATGCTGGCTAACTATTCTCAGAGGATTTGCGAAAAGAACTGTAGCTCTCAGAAAATTGGAAATGGATGAATGATCACATCGTAGGCTTTTAAGTCTTTTATCATTGATAAAGTGGTTGCAAATATTCTGAGGGATAAGAATATAAGAACAGAAGATCTAGGAGTAGGAGTAGACCAGCTGGCCCCCCGAGCCTGCTTCGCTATTCAGTAAGATTGTGGCTGATCTTTTCATGGACTCAGCTCCACTTACCCGCCCACTCACCATAACTCTTAATTCCTCCACTTCTCAAAAATTTATCAATCCTAATCTTAAAAACATTCAATAAGGTGGCCTCAACTGCTTTACTGGGCAGAGAATTCTATAGATGCACAATCTTTTGGGTGAAGAAGTTCCTCCTCAACTCAGTCCTAAATCTGCTTCCCCTTATTTTGAGGCCGTGCTTCCTAGTTCTTGTTTCATTTGTCAGTAGAAACAATCTCCTTGCCTCTATCTATTCCCTTCATAGTCATACATGTTTCTATAAGATCTCCCCTCATTCTTCTGAACTCCAATGAATATAGTCCCAGTCTACTCAGTCTGTCCTCATAAGCCAACCCTCTCAACTCCAGAATCAATCTAATGAAACACCTCTGCAACTCCTCCAGTGCTAGGGAGGACAATATTTTGAGGGACACGCAGGCACCTGCCACTTTTCCACATTAAGTGCAATTCTCTCAGTTAGATAGGGATATATTAAAGTCGAATTACAAGTGATTGACCATAAGAACTTAATATCACAGTGTGTTATGAACTTTCAGTCAATGCATTCATATTTTAAAACTAAACATAAAAGGCTGCAAAAAAGTGGCTGTATGAAGGTTGCTTGTCTTGTCTGGTTTTGTGGATTGAAACCATTAACAGTCTCAAGACGGAACAAAATGAACATTTCAAACCGATATTCAATCGATGTCCTTTCCTGAAACCAATCCGAAAGGAGTTATCAATCAATGGGTCATTCAAACACATAGAAGGGTGGGATTTTCCGGCTGCGCTCACCCCAAGACTGGAAAATCCTGCTTGAAGTCAACAAACCTTTGTGTGGTCCATGTCCTGTCTACTACAATGGGGAAGTTCCACACCAATAGTGTCAAACTCTCAAGGTATTGACTGACAGCACAGGATAATTGAAGTCAACAAACACACCACTATGTTTGAGAAAATGTCTTTAAACTTGTATAATCCACATGGTGAGGAAATCATTATTGTTGCCTGCTTTTAAAACCACCAAGAAGCTGCTTGCAGTGACAGTTTCCACAGAAGCCAATGAATTAATTGTAAGTCATCAAGTAGCCAAAGTAATCAGCAGCAACACCTAATAAGCAGGAATCGAAAGAGAAGGATTTACTCAGCATGTTTCAACTAGAATCAAGACCCAGGGATTAAAGTCTCACCTATCCTGAGCTGTAGGCCAATGAGAAGCCTTCAGAAGTTCTGATACTCAGCATTACTACTGGAGAGTTGGCTGTTGCCAGAATCCCAAATCCCAATTTTGTAGAAGGAGCGAGACCACAGGTAAGTTATACAAGGAAGGAAAGGGCTTGTGGTGCTGGGGTCATGGGGAAAGGAGACAAAGGAACTATTTTATTTAAGTGTGAAGGATTGGGACAGACATAGTTTGAAACTATTAATATAGCAAGGAACAGAAGATATATTTAAAGGTGGTAACAGAGAAGAATTATTTTCACTAGTTGGTGTGTTGTATCAAAAGAAGGAAATGTTTGAGCATATTTTTAATATAGAGGAATGTTGGCACATGGAATGTTGTACAAGAAATGGTGATAGGAGCAGAATCCACAATGAATAAAAATCATTTTGGAAATTATGGGGCAAGCAACAGAGTGGGAACGAGTGGATATTTCTTTCAGAGAATTGGAAGAAGTATGATGGGCTGAATAGCCTTTCTTGTGCTGTTCAATTGAATATTTGTTCACCGCTAATGTCAAGAAATCTAATTCTAAATACTATTTACTAAAAAGACTGCTGTTGCACTGAAAAGAAACTATCACTAGATGTCATTAAGGCCATAGCAATATGATAAGTTTCAGCCATATACTGATGCTGATCAAGTATTCAGATAGTCTGCATAAAAAATATTCTGTCCATGTTGCTGTTGCAAACAGTGGCTAATGATAATGCCTATTATGGGGATCAAGATGTTCTGTCTTTCCACCATCCTCGCATCCGCATGTTAACCACTCCATGGTAGGTACTTTCTGTAACTTCACATTTATAATTCCCTTTATTACCGGTGATTGTTGACAGAGGTTTTACTGTGAATATTTGTTCTGCATGAAATAACCAACTTATTTTAATTTTCATCAATATGTTGTTCTCATGACTGTTAAATATTGGTATAAAAACTGCCGGGTTTGCTCTTTGTGGTTTTGTATTCTCCAGCTTCTGTGGGGACTATCTATTCTATGAAAAGTTTGACATATAAACAATTCACAGTCTTAAAGTCACTATTAGTCAGGATAGCTTTTAGTGTGGTGGTGAGAGTCAGAGAGTGTGCAAAGTTCAGCTCCATTTCTCAGATAATGAAGCAGTTCATGCCTGTACGTGGCAAGGCCGAACAACATTCAGACACGTGGCAAGTAACATTTGTGCCACACATATGCATGGTCTAAATAGATACAGCATAAAGACCTTCCCTTGACTTTCAGCACATTACCTGCATTGAGCCCTCCACCATCAAAATTCTGGAGGTCAGCAGGACTAAAACTTAACTGGACCAACCACATAAATGCTACTATGGCACCTGGGTGAGACCACAGGCTGGCAGACACCTCCAGACACTGAAAGATGCCCTCGTGAGAACAGGATATGGCGCTCGACTCATCGATCGACAGTTCCAACGTGCCACAGCGATAAACTGCACTGACCTCCTCAAAAGACGAACATGGGACACGGTGGACAGAGTACCGTTTGTTGTCCAGTACTTCCCCGGAGCGGAGAAGCTACGACATCTTCTCCGGAGTCTTCAACATATCATTGATGATGATGAACATCTCGCTAGGGACATCCCCACCCCCCCACTTCTTGCCTTCAGATAACCACACAACCTCAAACAGATCATTGTTCGCAGCAAACTACCCAACCTTCAGGAGAACAGTGACCACAATATCACACAACCCTGCCACAGCAACCTCTGCATGACATGCCAGATCATAGACATGGACGACATCATCAAACGTGAGAATACCATTTACCAGGTAGACGGTACATACTCCTGCAACTCGGCCAACGTTGTCTATCTAATACGTTGCAAGAAAGGATGTCCTGAAGCATGGTACATTGGGGAGACTATGCAGACACTACAACAGCGGATGAATGAACATCGCTCGACAATCACCAGGCAAAACAGTTCCCTTCCTGTGGGCGAACACTTCAGCGGTCACAGGCATTCGGCCTCCGACCTTCGGGTAAACGTTCTTCAAGGGGGCCTTCATGACACACGACAGCGCAGAGCTGCTGAGCAGAGACTGATAGCCAAGTTCCGCATACATGAGGACGGTCTTAACAGGGATCTTGGCTTCATGTCACACTATCTGTAACCCCCATGACTTGCCTGGGTTAGCAAAAAACCTCACTTACTGTGCTGTTTGGAGACAATACACATCTCTCTAACCTCAGTGATCAGTGTTCCTTTGTTCGCCACTTTAAGACTTGAAGAGTAGGTTAGGTGTTAGGATTCGCATTCTAATCAGCAATCTGTAAACTGTGCTGATATGTGTGCTATTGCAGACCAGAACACCTCATTCGCCTGACGAAGGCACAAACGCTGAAAGCTAGCAGATTTACTATCAAATAAATCGGTTGGATTTAAAATTGGTGTTGCCAGACCTCTTACTGAGTTTACCCCAGTCCAACGCTGGCATCTCTACATCATATTTAGGGCAGCACAGTGGTATAATGGCACGGCTGCCTCACTGCACCAGAACCCAGGTTGAATTCCGGCCTCAGGTAACTGTGTGGAATTCACACGTTCTCCTCATGGCTATGCGATAATCTTCCAGATGCTCCGGTTTCCTCCCGCAGTCCAAAGATGTGCGGGGCGGGTTAGATGAATTGGCCGTGCTAAAAATTTCCCTTTAATATCAGGGGGATTAGCAGGGTAAATACGTGAGATTATGCAGCTAGGGGCTAGGTGAGATGGTTGTCAGTGCAGGTCTGATGGGTTGAAGCATCTCCTTCTGTACAGTAGGGACTCTATGATTCTGTGGTAAATGATTCATCTCTTAACTCCCCAAGTCTCTTTATAGTGTCAGGAATTTGATGGAACATGCACTGGATGGTTGTAACTGTAACAAAACTCAATGAGCTCAGCATCTTCTGGCATAAAGTAGTTCAATGATCAGTACCACATGCCCGAGCCTGAACATCCACCTTCTCCACTATCGCAGTATACTTTCCTTATGGAGCTAGGAGGAACGAAAGCTTTTCCTACTGATGGTCTCTTGCTGCCAAACATTTAACTCCCATCTGCTAGCCAGCTCTCCCTTTTCCCTGGATAAATAGCCAGAGTCATAAAGATATGGCTCAGAAGCTAAAGTCATCTTGAGACTCAGTACGCTGAAGTCAAGATTTGCTGTACTCTATCCTTGTTCCCACTCCAGGGTAAAATGGACGTTGCAGTCATTATAATAGATAATATCCCAGTGAATGAAATACAAGCAAATTTGTAACTGTGCTGATTGCCCCTTTAAGGGCAACACAGCAGAGTAAAGATCACATGGCCTTGTGTGACCAATCGGGATTCAGTGTGTGGGATCACCCTGTGGGCAGAGTTCTTCAGGGCAGAGACAGTTTGGGAGTTAGCTACAGCCATGAGGCTGCTATTTTCTTATGAGTAAATACCTTTTGTGCTACTAATGTAAATACATCTTAACAGTAACATTATCACCCAAATAGTTATGATTACTCTTGACATTGTAAACCTGTATCCCAGTAGAACCACTACATCACTTTTTTTCTTTGACTGAACTTAAAAATAATTTCTTCAGGATTGAAGCCATCTAGCATATGATTTTCTCATCACTTATCTAATTTTCCTAATTTATTTTATGTGGAAGTTCTGTCTCATAGGCAATGAGTTTCATTGTTTTCCAACAGAATGTGCCTATTGACTGAGAACTGTACACAACATATGTTACAATATTTCAACTTAGAAAAATAAATGCAATATTTGGACATTGTTCAAATTTTTCTTAGACTTGTTCGACTTCATAAACAGAACAACCCACCCAATGAAAGGTAGTGTTGACTCTGAGTGATAGTATAAAATTGATTCAGCCTATTATATATTCCTCCTGAAAATCAGGGTAGATGTATGAGGGCTGGCTAAATTGCCTGATTTACACAACCATTCAAAGAAAGCTCTCAATGACAGCAGCGGTCTCTGGATAACTTAGAAATGATTTTAGAAAATTACGTGAGAATATCAAAGATTGACAAAATCCAGATATTTGTTTCAAAATACAATGAATCCCTTGGCAAAAAGGAAGTTCATTTCTTTCTTTGATCCAAGTGGATTCACTTTAATTCATTTTACTTAAATTTGTGTTAAACTATTTTTCTTTTATACTTTGCCCGCAGAAAAATATTGGTACATAATTCAAACTGGCAGAATTTGCAGCGCAACTGAGATGAAGAGTAAGAATCAAAAAGACCTTTTGGAGTTGAATTTTATTTCTTAAATCATTTGTAGCTAGAAGAAAGCAATGAGGAAATTAAAGATATTTTGATCACCAGCAGAAATGTTATTTAGCAATTTAGGAGCAAATTATATTTGTGTTTCACAATATCTGTTCTAATCGATTCTCCGCAGGTGGTCAAAAACAAAAACTTTGAGAGAAATTGCTTTTTGTGCCAGATTAATTGGTAGATAAGGATGGAACGTTGTGGAGATGACAAGAGTCTTGGCTGCCAGCTGAAGCACTGGCTAGACCTCCATGTTGCCTCTGCCACATCTTGTGTCACTTCAACAGTTCACAGTCCAGCGACAGACGTTTCTCCATGATTAGGACCCCTGGGGGCAAGAAGACTCACCCAGAAGTAGCTGCTAGCCAATCAGAGGCCAGCAGCTCTTCTGTACTCAGCAGCGTACTGGTGAGGTGGTGGCTGATGCCATTACTACACCTCAGCCTCAAATCAAGGACCCAGGCACATGTGAGTGATGCTGGGACGGCATTCAAGAATTCAAGTTGTGTGTTAGGTTTGAAGATACAACTATTGTTGATGGTTTCAGGCTGCCTGCTGGCCATAGTCTCAATCATGGCCTCATTAATGGTTAGCAGGATCTTCTGCATCTGGATAAGGATGTTGCTGTCACATCTGTCTCTCTTTGATTAGTTCCTACTACTTCTGTTTTCCTGCAAGAGGGATGGAAATAAGCTAAAGGTTGGATGCCCTAACTTGCTTGGCTGAATAGCTGACAATGTGTGTTGGCTGTGTTCAAGTGAAATATGGGTCTCATGCTTGTAATGTTAAATGTTTGAGGGTTCTATGTTTTATCTGAATGTTAGGAATTTTTCCTGATTGATAGGAATTGTTGAGAGCTGAATGATGGTGATTGATGAATTGAGTGTTGGTGGAGTCAAGTGCTGCTGTTGGTGGATAAAGCATTTAAAGATGCATTCTTGGCCACTTGTGAAGCCATTGAAGATCTTGTGACACTGTATCTCTTTGAGGCTTGACTGCTGGCATTGACCTCAGTTCCCACTACCTTCTGAACATATGCCTGGAAAACATCCTAGCTCCTGAGTGTAAAGCACCTTTATCCTAGTTTCAATCTCCTGCATTAAGGCCTCCATGTGTAGCATCTGGAAACATTGAAGCCCACTGTCTTCCATGTTGTGCCTTTATTCAGTGTTTCACAGGTCAGATTCACCAGCTGCACAACTGCCAGCATTTGTTTCAGCCACAATGCGTATCTCCTTTAAGAGGCTGGCTTTAAGTAGTGTCGGCCAATGCAATATGGTGGTTGACACTAACAATATTGTTCCCTGCTGATGTACCCAGACACTCAACAGCATAATTAGTGCTGGATGGATGCTGAAATAATTTAAATATGAGTCAGCATCAAAGCTGATGTCTGTCTTATGTTGCAATTCACAGATGTAAGTTAGTCAAGCATCGCAATTCCCTTTCCTGTTCAGATGCTGTTGAATTTAGCCCATGTTTCAATGGCCTCAGCTTTGTTACTCAGGACTGATTAAGACTTTAATTTTAAAATATATTACTCTGGGATATAATCAATTTTTCTATGAAAATCAATTTCTCTGTGAAAAAGATGTGTTTGTTACAGTTTACAACAGACTGTCACTTACTGAAGATTAAAGTTATTCAATAAAATTTTACAATAGCATTGTAAATTTAAATAATAATTTACTGAGAGCTCCCTCAAGAGGAAGAATGTGTAAATCATAAAGTATGATTAATTCTCATATCACAGAAAATTGTTGAAATGAAAGACATTTATTCCATTCAGACGACTAATTAAATTTACATTCAACTACATTTTATTTGTGAAATGAAACTTAACCTTTCAAAATCTTGTGTTAGCAATTAAGCATTGAATTATCTGCTTAAATGCAAAGACCAAATTTCCTGTGTGCTTAAGGAAGTTTGCTTAATAGATGACCGTAATTCAGATTCAAATGATCAGGTATGAACCATATTATTAATATGTTTCCAAACTTCAGTTTAATTCTGAGAACTGAGCTAGGAAGAAAAGTAGACATCAGATTAATTTCTTGTTTCAATAAAGTAGTTGTGAAAGATTGATGAAAATTCCTCACCATTAAACTTTGCTCATCCCACAAAAATAAGAGACACAACATGCAAACTTTGACCTGAATAGCAGATTATTCACTGACCCTTTGCTATCTACTGTATTTGCTGTTCCCAACATGGTCTCCTCGACACTGGGGAGACTAAAGGAAAACTGGGCGATTGTTTTGCTCAGTCTTGCAAGCATTCTTGTTGCTTGTCCTTTTAACTCAGCACCTCCCTCTCGTGCCTTTATGCCATCATTAGCCTGCTGCAATGCTCCAGTGAAGCCCAAAGCAGACTGGAGGAGCAGCATTGCACCTTCTGATTAGGAAAACTACAGTCCTCTGGACTCAACATTGAGTTCAACAACTTTAGCATGTGACCTTTCTTCTCAATCTTAAATCCTTTTCTAAATATCCCACACATTTATTAATTCAATGCAAGGACACACAAACACACTTTATTTTCTCCCCCATTACTGACGCAGCCAGACCTGCTGAATTTTTCCAATGTTCTCTTTTTCTGCTTACATTTTTTACTTCCTTAACTTCAAAGAGAAATTGATAAGGAAATCACTGACAGGAGTTTTTGAGATGTACACCCTCTATGGCTGAAAATATTGTGTCTGTAGTTGTGGAAGTGTGAAAAAAATAGTTTATAGGATACATTTTTATAGGTGAAGAATTTTTCTGGGATATGATGCTTGCTTATTTTGAATGTACTTTTAATAGTGACATTAAGTCAAACGTAAGGTGAATTCATTCACTTTATTGAAAACTAGAATCATTGCTTAGAGACTATCTGAATTTTTGCGCTAGCCTCAGTGGAAGTTCTGTGGAAATCCTGGAAGATGGCAGAAATTATATTCACTCTATTTCTCAACCTTTCAGAGTTATTGGCTTACTATATTCTGACACCTATCTGCTCATAACTATTCTGATATTCTGGCCTTGCCAAATGGAATGAGAAATCCCTCAAGCCCATTGAATGGGAAGTCATGATTCAATAAGGTTTAATTTTCGAAAGTATAACATTGCTTGCATATTTCACATTAAATTGCCTTGTTTTACTTTAATGCCTTTATTAACAAATAGATTAATGACTCAATTAAAAATAGTGCACAAAACAACATAACCACATTAAACAGTGTAGTACCAGAGGAAATTAAACTCCATAGTGTCACAGTAGCCAAATAATGGTACTACCTATACTAAATAGGAGTTCAGCATTCACAGTGAGTTGATGGTGTCACAGTATTCACATTATTTAATATAGGAATCACTTAGGTTCTGACTTTTCTATTCCAGAATCATTAGGGAATATATCAGAATGGAAATAGCAGTGTATTAAATGTGGAATTGCAGATTTCTTCTATAATATATTTAGGAAAGCTTCTCGTGTTAGCAGTTTGTGGCCCTGCTGCTTAGAATAATGTTTTGTATGTTTACTTTTCTTGTTTTTCGTAGAACTATCCAAAACACACAGTGCATCATACATCACGTAGCAGAACTAATAATAAATATTTATAATGAAAGAAGATGGGAGAACTTTGCAAATAATATGTTGAGCATGAGATTCTATCTTTTGAGAGTGATTAACAAAGACTGCTTTTTAATATTTTATTGCACAGACAAATCAATAGCTATTGCAAGTGCCTAGTGCAGTCGAGGATTAAGTTATATAGACCTTGGAAACTGAACTTTTTTCAGCCATTTAATTTCCTGAAAATGCTTTTATTACAACAGTTTACAAATTATATTTCTGAAAATGGTAATAAGTAATACTGTGCACACTAGTATGCACTGCGCAGCAGCATGTGTTTCAATTTGTACTGTTCCCCAAAGGAAATGGAAGACCCACTTCTCATTTTTGAGAAAGCCGAAAAAAGATGTTTAGGAAATCGCAATTGATTCATTTGATGGCATGCTTGGCTCATAAGGCTTAACAGAAGATTAGTTGTAAGTGGAAAGCATCAGATAAAAATGTCACTTTATAATTGGTCTATACAAACAGAAACAAATGCCGGAAATCTGAAATGAATAAAGTAAAACATACTGTAAGCTAACCAGCAGCTGTAAAATAAAAATAAGTGCTTGTGTTCCAGCTACAGGAATCACGGATGAAACTCTACAACATTTGCATTTCAGAAAATTCCACTTGTATCAGCATTCTGAATCTTGTAGATGACTTTAATGATTTTCTCTTTGGAATCAAAAACTCTATTTCAAAATTTGTAGAGACAGCATGTTAAGTCAACGATCTTTGTTAATGAGGAAGACTGTAACAAATTGCATGAGGATATTCATAAATATGCAGAATATGTAACTTGGCAAATGAAGTCCAACGCAGATATATGTGAAGTGATACATTTAAGTAGGAAGGTTGGGAGGTCAGCTATTATTTGAAAGGTGAAGCCTAGGTGAGCTAGAGAAATAAAAGAGATTTCAGCATACAGATATATTAAATATCAAGTGTGTCAATGGCTAGCCATGCACTCTTTCTAGTTTAATAATATCCTTTCTATAATAGGGTGACAAGAATTGCACACAGTATTCCAAGTGTGCCTTATCAATGTCTTGTACAAATTCAACAAGATATTCCGCTCCTGTATTCAATGTTCCGACTGATGAAACCAAGCATGCCGAATGCCTTCCTCATGACTCTATCCAATTGTGACTTCGCTTTCAAGGAGCCATGAACATGTACCCCGAGGCCTCTTTGTTAAGAAACTCTCCCCAACACCCTACCATTAACTGAGTAAGTCCTGCCCTGGTTCAATCTACCAAAGTACATCACCTCTCATCTGTCTAAATTAAACTCCATCTGCTATTCGTCAGCCCACTGGCCCAATTGATCAAGATCATGTTGCAATTGGAGATAACTTTATTCATTGTCCACTATGTCACCAATCTTTGTGTCATTTGCAAACTTACTAACCATGCCCTCTACATTCTCATCCAAATCATTAATATAAATTACAAATAACAGTGGACCTAGCACTGATCCCTGAGGCTGGTCACAGGTCTCCAGTTTGAAAAAAATGACTCTTTACAACCACTCTCTGGCTTCTGTCAAGAAGCCAATTTTGTATCCATTTAGCTACCTTGTCCTGGATTCCATGAAGTTTAACCTTATGCAAGGACCTACCATGCGGTATCTTGTCAAAGACCTTGCTATGTCCATGTCGACAACATCAACTGCACTACCCTCATCTACCTTCTTGGTTACCCCTTCAAAAAGCTCAATCATATTTGTGAGACATAATTTTCCACTCATAAAGCAATGCTGACTGTCCCTAATATCCCTCGAAAACTCTATCTGACCAATTCCTAAGTGGTTCAATTAGTAGCAGGATTCTATACTTGGGCCACAAGGATTGGGTTCAAGTACCTTTGCAGGACTTGTTAGTTGTGGAAAGAGACTTCAGCACAGCCTGCAAAATGCTTCATATAGTCCACACCATTCTCCAAAACTGAAAAAAAAGTGTAATGCATGCAACACAAAAATGTCCTTGGATGCAATTTTACAGCATTGCTAGTCCCAAAACTGTAAAATCCTGCCCTAGATCAACGGATTTTTCCATGCTCTGCCCCTTGCCTGCTCTGATTCTCATGGTAGGCAGGCTGGTAAAATTCCAGCCTTTATCTGAAAAGTATATCAACCTTGTATTGAAATTTTCAACTAACAATCGTACCCACAAAGTTCCAGATATTCACTACCTTTTGAGAGACACTTTCTGATTTCACTCCTTTGTGGCCTACCCCTGACCAATTTGGCAATGGTACCAATCCTAGCAGTGCTGCCCACTGACCTGATTCAGATCAGGAGCTTGGCACTCATTTAACTTTTATATCTGGTTGACTTGCCCTTTTATTTAAGCACAAAATTAGTGAACCATTTTATCAATGCTCGGAAAATAAATAGCACTACAAGGGGCTGAGGGAAAATCATATAGATTTTCAGGTTAAGTGTTGTGTTAATTTAACTGGTAACCCAAAATAATGCCAATCAGAAAATCTGGGTTGTTTTTAGCCTTGGCAAACATTCTCATCTGCTAAAATATTGAACATTTTTCCTTTCATTTACATCAAAATAGAACACAGTTAGAAACTGCATATGTGGCAGGCATTCACTGAAATGCGGCAAGAATTGTCTCCATGGAAACAGGCAGTCAAAGAAGACAAGATTAATCAATGATTCAAATCCAAAGAAATTTTCTAATTCACAAATGGCTATGTAAAATATCACCGAAATTTATATAATGAAAAATAAGTTTAGATTAAATTTAACGGTGAAAACTGATAACTTTTAAAATTCATTTATGGACTGTGAGTGTCGCTAGCTAGACTAGCATTTATTGCCAAAATCTAGTTGCCCTTCAGAAGGTGGTGGTGAGCTGCCTCCCTGAACCATCACAGTCCCTGAGATGAAGATACATCCATAGAGTTGTTAGGGAGGGAGTTCCAGAATTTTGACCCAATGACAGTGGAGGAATGGTGATATATTCATCACTCAGGATGGTGAGTGATTTTGAGGGGAACCTCTGGGTGCTGGTGATTCCAGATATTGAATGCTCTTATCCTTCTAGATGATTGTAGATTTGGAACGTGCTGCATAAGCACATTTGGTGAATTCCTGCGGTGCACCTTGTAAATGATACACACGGATACCACTATTTATCAGTGGTGGAGGGATTGATTAGTTGTCAAAGGGACAGCAACCCAATGGGCTGTTCTATCCTTGAGGGTGTCAAGCATCTTCAGTGTTGTTGGAGCTGCACACAGCCAGACAAATGGAGAGTATTCCATTACATTCCAGACTTGTGCCATGTACATGGAGAACAGACTTTGGGGAAGTCAGAAGGTGTATTACTTGCTGCAGGATTTCTAGCCTTTGACCTGTTCTGGTAGGCACAGTGTTTACATGGCTAGTCCAATTCAATTTCTGGGCAAGGGTAACACCCAGGATGTTGATAGTGGCGGTTCAGCGATGGTATTGCCATTGAATGTCAAGGGCTGATGGTTAGATCCTCTCTCGTTGGAGATGGCCATTGCCTAACGCTTGTGTGACACAACTATTACTTGCCATTTGTCAACCCTAGCCTGGATGTTATCCAGATCTTTCTACATTTGGACATGGACTGCTTCAGTTTCTGAGGAGCCACGAATGATACTGAACAATATGCAGTCATCAGTGAGCATCTCCACTTCTGACATTATGATGGAAGGAAGGTCACTGATGAAGCAGCTGAAGATATTTGGGCCCAGGACACTACCCTGTGGAACTCCTGCAGTAATGGCCTGGAACTGAGCTAATTCACCTGCAATCAATACAAACGCCTTCTTTTGTGCCAAACATGACTCCCACCAATAGAAGGATTTCCCACTGATTCCCATTGACTCCAGTTTTGCTAGAGCTCTCTGATGCCGTACTTGGTCCAATGCTGCCTTGATGTTAAAGGCTATCACTCTCACATCACCTCTGGAATGCAGCTCTTTTATCTATGTTTGAACCAAGGCTATAATGATGTCAGGAGCTGAATGACTCAAAGCGAGTGCCCATGAGCAGGTGATTGCTGAGTAAATGCCACTTGGTTGCAATATTGATTACCCCTTCCCTCACTTTACTGATGATTGAGAGATTGGTTAGGTTGGATTTCTTCTGTTTCTTGTGTACAGGACATACCTGGGCAATTCTCTACATTACTAGATAGATGTTAGTGTTGTAGTTGTGTTGAAACAGCTTGACTCGGGGTGCAGCAAATTCTGGAGGCACAAGACTTCAGTACTGTTGCTGGAATACTGTCAGGGTTTATAACCTTTGCGGTATCCAGTGCCTTCATCTATTTCCTGATATTGTATGGAGTGAATCGAATTGGTTGAAAATTGACATTTGTGATGCTGAGGACCTCCAAGGGAGGATGGGATGGATTAACCACGCAGCACTTCTGCCTGAAGAATGTTGTGAATGCTTCAGCCTTATCTTTTGCACTGATGTATTGAACTGCTTCTTCATTGAGGAAGGGTATTTGTGGTGAGTGAGTGATGCACTGGGACTAACTGATTGTTCTTTGAAAGAGTCCAGTGCAATATTGAATGTCTCAATGGCCTCCTCCTGTGAAGTACTTTTGTGTTATTCTACTAAATGAAATGCTCAGCTGTTGAAACTAGCAGGAAACACAGCAAAATGCATAGGTTTTCCCTTTTAAAATACTTGTTAGCATCTTGTTAAAATGGTCCAATCATTATTTGGTGCAAAGTTCATTCTATTATTGTCAAATAATGTGCCTGGTTCAAAGATCTCACCTAATTTTCATTTCCTTGGGTAAGATATCTATTCTGACAGTGTACAACCCATGGACAATGTAAAAAATATTCCCAGTGAGTTAGAATAACATTGATATTCTTATTGCTGTTTGAAGTTTTATTACTATCTGAAAAATGGCATTTTTTTTCTGTTGGAATGTTTTATTTTTCTTCATCAAGTTGCGGGATATTAGTGCAAGGAACAGGCCACTCTATCATCTTGAAGAATTTCCTAATCAGATACTGTCAGTTTGACGCACAGTGGAACTAATTAATGGAGCACAAGTACAAAATTTTGAAGTTTATTTATTACAAGTAGGCTGACAATGAAATTACTGTGAATTAAAAGCTGACGAGGTTTTTATATTTGAAGACAAGAAAGCTGGAATCTTCAAAGAAGTAACTGTAGAGATAGGGGACAATATTTTCTCGTCCCACCAGCCACGAGAACTGTGACGGGCGAGGTGGACCATGCAAAGATCCATTGACCTTAAAATGGATTTTCTGTTCTTGGGGTGAATGTGGCAGGAGAATCCCACCCAGTGAATGCATTGGTTTGACATTCCCAAATTCTTCAGATTCTGGAAAAGGTCCCAGGGGCTGCAAAACCAAAAGTGTAATACAAGTCAAGAAAGGAGTGAGAAAGTAATCATAGAGCAATGGACTTCAATTTTGTCACTGAGAAATTGTGAGGATACATTATTAAAGAAATAATAGCATGACATTTAAAGCATCGTTATACAATCAATCAGAGTCAACATAAGTTTTATGGAAAGGAAATTGTGCTTGAAAAATTTATTAGTGTTCTTTGAGGATGTACTAGCAGGATGGTTAAGGGGGAATCTGTAAAGATAGTGGAATTGGGTTTCCAAAAGGCATTTGATTAAGTGCCACGTAAAAGGTTATTACACAAGACAAGGGCTCATAGTATTGGGTATAATATGTTAGCATGGATGGAGGATTAGCTACTAACAGGACACAAGCACCTGAATTTTAGCTCCTGAATTGCAAATTCAGAATCAGAAAAGTTCTTGGCTCCTCAAATCCAACTAAAGTGAAATTCCTTCGACAGTGTGTTTTCATTCTAGGGGAAGGGTGTGAGGGAAGGAGGGGGGAATGGTGAAGACAGGGGAGTGGGTAATAATTGATGCTGGGCCCACTACCCCTGGAAAGGGTTTGGAGGTGGGAGCTGCCGGGTGCTGAGGCAGGCAATGTGGCAGGCCTGCTTTGGTAATCTGGTACTTTTCGCATGGGGCTGTTAAAATTCCAATAAAACAAACAATAGCCCTTACGCCTCACACCCCTTAGACACACAGAATCATATAGCACAGAAGAGGCAGTTTGGTCCATCAAAATGGCACTGACACATTAAAAAAACCTGAACTCCACCTAATCCCATTTGCCAGCTCTTGGCCCATAGCCCTGAATATTATGATGTGTCAAGTGCTCATTCAGATACTTTTTAAAGGATATGAGGCAACTCGCCTCCACCATCCTGCCAAGCAGCTCATTCCAAACTGTCACTACCCTCTAGGTAAAAATATTTTTCCTCATGTCCACCCTAAATCTCCTGCTCCTTACTTTGAACCTTTGTCCTCTTATGACTGATCCTTCAACTAAGGGGAATAGCTACTTCCTATCCACTCTATCATGTCTCTTATAATCTTGAGCACTTCGATTATCTCATGCCTCAGTCTTCTCTGCTCCCATGAAGACAACTCAAGCCTATCCAATCTTCATCCCTTACACACTCTCTTTGTCCCAGCCATGCCATTCTATGCCCCTCTACCCACTCCCCGACCCCTCATACACTCCATGCTAATGTATGTCTATTTATTCAATCTTGTATGGTCCTATTTAGCCCCCATGACAAGTTATTTCCATCTCATGCCACCTACCTGCTCCTCCAAAATTTTGCCCTTACACCTACTTTGCTAAATTACCCAGTATCTACCATGGATAAACCTCAGGACCCATGCTGAGATTAAATAGAATAAAAGTCTCTTTGATGAATTTCTTATTGTTTTTGAAAGGGCTCGACAATAAAACTCCACTTATCAAACTTAACTTCCTTCAAGTAGTAATCCCTTATAAAAATAAGCATTTATATTTATTGCTTCAGGTAGTGACTTGATAAGCATTTGGACCTGTTAATCAAAATGTGAACTGACTGGCACCCCTTCACTATGTTAATAGGATGTGAAAACAGTCATGCACACAAATTCTATTATAATTGTTCTGTTTTGAGGAGGTTGAGGACAGTACAGGCATCAATACTCAAGGGAGAAAAGGATTGATTGCAGATAGAATATGGCATTTTGATCATTTGCTTGTTACGGCTCTTGAATCATGCCTATGACTGAGAATTTTAATCCTCCTGGGACCATACAATGGTATGACTGTTGACTGTAACCAGAGGTCATTTAGCAATAGCTCCAGATCTGACAGGACCATGATGTTCATTTGACTAATTTGTAATTCATAAGGTAACCATTTATAGATAAATTAACATTCCGAAATGAGAATCTGATATCCCTACTTTCTTCCAAGAAGCATTGGATTTCTTCTTGCTGTGGTTCATCTAAATCATGGATTCATTTGGGAATATCTACATCTCAAGGTTTTGGACAGATAATTCTTTCCAGAATGTACCAGTTAGTTACAGCGATTGTTAGATATTGCTTACATATCTGTGAAGTCTTCTGGTGCCATACCACTAACATGGTCTGCCACTATTTTGGTTGGGTATTGCTTTCCTTGCCTTAGTGTTTCTTTGCTTTATGAGCTGGACTTTATGAGCAATGTGAGGTTGCTCTGTACCACAGTTTAACTTGGCCATAAAAAACAGACTGGTTTTGTTGATGGACTTCTGAACATCTTATGATTTAGGTGCATAGGAACAGAAGTAGACCATTCAGCCCTTTGAGTCTGCTCTGCCATTCAATACAACCTTCTTACTAATAAACATTTCCTTCAACTCCGCATTCTTCCTTGTCCCTACAGATGTATACAAATGATTCCCCAGCACTGGTTCTACAATGGACTGCATGGAATGACAGCCAAAGAGCCCTGCATTGCATTTCTCAAAGTGATACCTCACCAGAATTCTTGATGGAGTGGGGTGGCATTGAGTTTGGAGGGATGCAGTCTACCTCAGCCTCTTACCAAGGTCACCATCCCAGCCTGGGATGCAGTGGCCGTCCTAGTGAGTGCAAGCTTGCTGCAAATGAGGACGGGGCAGGAGTGCTGCAGGAAGATGAATGATCTTCTGCTCCCAACCAGTAAGTAAGCTCATGCAGCCTTTTATCTGGATCCCCTCACATACTCTCTTTCACTTCCATCTTCATTTCTTACCCAGCTGCTTCGGGCTTTGCCAACATCTGAAAGGAGGTCCTTCTCTCCCCTTCCCAAATTGCCATAGTCCCCACTCTTCCCCCAATTCACTGTCATGCTCCTCACTCTGCAGCTCTCACTCAAGACTCACTCTGCCACACCTCATCACTGTTTTAAATGTCACCTTTGCTACCAACGCTCTCCCTATCTGTGTCATTGCGGGACAAAATAAACCACAACACGTGAGAGCACAGCTTTAAATTCTTTTAATAAATGACATTGCAGTAACTATTATTTTTTCTCTTCCCATGCTGGTCAGAATTTGATGTGCTCCCATCTGCGATTCTGTAGAAAATTTTCTGAACAAATCATTTTGACCAGCTAGTTGCTTTCCTGAGCTTGAAGAATCAAATTGAAGCTGATTTATTTTTTCTGCCCTGATCATTCTTTAAGTTATTTTTCCCCACGAGTTATGACTCTGGATCCAAGGTGATGTTCTTCAAGCTGCGATCCTTAAAACAATCAGTCTGCTGGTGCTATTTGATTATTGTGCTGAATTTCAAAGATTAGCCTTTTTCTTTGAATTTATTCATCCTTTCGCTATCTTGCCAGGCCTTTAACTTTTCTTCAATCAAGCCTGGCACTGGACTGGATCTTTCTTCTGGCCTTTTGCCTCCATGCCTATGATAAATCTTATACAGCAATTTTCAGCTGTGTATTCAAGGGCCAAGATTTGCCAGCCATTCTCACAGGAGGGATATTCTGGTTCAGCTGAAAATCTGTTATAGGTTTCCCAGCAGCTGGGGTACATAGAACGGGAAATTCTTTTGACAACAGTGGGATCAGAAGATCCTGCTGCCGGCTAATAATGGGCCTCCTCCACTACCATGAAACACACTGTGGGTGGGGGAGGGGGTGAGGTGGTGGTGGGGGGGAGGGGGTGGCATGAGAAATTCTACCCAGGGTCTTCAAGTTAGGCACGAGCACTTCTTCGGGACTTTGATGCTTTTCACTTGCTGCTATCATGTTGTACAGTTGTATATTGTCTCATGAAGTGGTCTAGAGAATTATGTGATTGATCAATATCTGTTTATTAATAACGCAAAACTGGCTATACATACCTTGTAAGACATATAGACAAGAGACAGTCCTGTCTAGAGATTATCTTTATGCAGGTTCTATCTAACTCACTTCTGCGTTCCGTTGCTTTCATGTAATCCCGTACATAATATGGCAATACTGTTTCCCCAGTCTCACATTAACCCTTACAATCACAAACAGTCCAACACTACACAGAGAATAGTGAAGACTGAAAGTATTCAAGTCTGAATTAGACAAATGTTCAATCTATAAGGATGTCCAGGGTTTCGATGGTGTGTGTGTGGGATGGGAGGGGAGGTGGGGTGATGTTGACTTTGGAGGGTGCAGGCAGAAAAGTTTAGGTCATAATCATATTTCTTATGTTCTTATGTCCTCTATGCGATCCTAAAAAATATGCTGTTAATTTCCAAACTCAGAATAACCTTCTCCATAAGCTCAGTATAGCATTCTCATGTTTATCATACCAAGAACTTGTAATTCACCAAATGAGACTGGTAATTGCAACTGAATTCAGGTCATGACCAATAGGAATTAGATTAATGCAGCTTTTTTTAACCCCTAATAAAGATACATATTGAAACCTCATAGGTTTTAACGATGACAGGACCATTTCTTTCAATGGTTTATGACACAAAGTCATGTTAAAATGGCAACTGTTGACAACAAATAGAGTTCTCAGAGAATTTTGGCTACCAGGAAAATATTTTATTCAAGAAAAATATAAGTGAATTAAAAGCTATGCAATTTTAACAATTTTACACTCCATTATAAAGTGAAAATAATACTGTTGTGTTTGCTTTGTGCTTGGTGTTGTACAAGGTGACCTGTTGCAATGATAATGCTTGATTTAGATTATGATTCAACACAAAATTTACACAGTTTATATAATCACATCATTGAATGCGACATCTTGAGGTTATTGAATTGTGACATGCTCTGCAATCAGAAAGTATTGGACTTATTCTAATAGTTTATTCCCGCATGTATTTCCCACTATTTAACTCTTCATAAGCGAACGTTCAACATGCCATTGACAGCAGCGAGGCCAAAAGATCCTGCCATTGCTGAAAGGCACATCACCTCCTGCCACGAGAAACACACCATAGGGAGGCCATAACTTTATCTAATTAGAGCAAAGATATTTTAAGCAAGGATAGAAACAAGTTCATTGAGATGTGCAGTTTAGTGATTGCAAGGAAAAGATTTGCTCTATATTTTTCAAACATTTGGCATTCATTTGATATCATTCTCTTAGTGTAAAAGGATACATGTAATTAATTCCAGAGTTGTCATGCGTACTGAGTTTATGTTTGTCACCAATTGACATCAAAAGCAATTATCCTCCATGACGTCATTTTTACAGCAATAGGACCATGCTTACTGCCTACTGTAGAGAGATGACATGAAAGAGGAAGATTTATTCCCATGCTGATGACCTATTTTGTATTCTTTTGTATTCAGATCAAATTAGAAAAACAGGACTTTACAGTAGCTCCAAAACTCAATGCTTTATCAGTGTATATGAGCAAATGCTTGTGTTATAAGCTCCATGACTACGTGTTGTGAGTGGGATTTTACAGCCTCACTTTGGGCAAAGCTTGTAAGATCATGGGGAATTTCATTCTGCAAGATGGTAAAATTCCTGCCAGTTTGTTCCTTCATTTCAGGCAGTCTACCTAGAGTTCACCACCTAGTCTCTAAATTTCTAATGACGTTAAATTTCTCCTGGACATGTAACTCTTGGGGTCAAATTTAACTTGCCACCAGGTGTAAAATCACTCTTGTGAATTGGCTGCCTGTTATAGAAACTGTATGATTTTACTTTCCATTAATATATTTTTATGGCATGGTGGCACAGTGGCGAGCACTGCTGCCTTTGTGCATGTGCAGCGGTCCCAAACTATCAAACTCCCGTTTGCTGGCCTGCCCAATCGCTGGCTAGCCTGGGACCATTGCAGCGCCGCCCCTCTAGCCCCCCACCCATGGTCCAATCGTGGCCCCCATAACAATTCATAGGTCAGTTCTAACACCCCCTCCACTCCTCATTGTGGAGCGCCCTGATGCCGAGGTGCCTCCCTTCTCCAGCAGTGGTGATCCACAGACACCCCTCTCACAGACTCCCCCCAGAAGCAGCCTGTCCGGCAGACCATGCCCTTGGCCTGCCCCAATTGCTGTCCTCCCTCCATCCCAAACCAATCCCAATGCAGAGTGGCAGTGGGAACTGACCCCCACCCCCCGCCTCTCCCCTCCCTCACCTCCACCAGTCACATTTAGGCCCTGACATTGCCAGATGCCTGATGGGCACTACCAAGTGTCCCCTGGGCAAGGGCATTTCACCATTTGGGTAGTGCCAGGGAGCACAGACTGGCACTACCAGGATGCCCATGACAGGAGGCACCACGCTCCACCACCTGACTCCCCGGGGAAGGGCCCAATTTCCTCCCTTCATTCTCCCAATGTGGAGAGCTGGTCTGAATCCTGCTGGAATGAAGTGCTCCTGGTGAGGTGGGAGATTGGATCGGTGACCTAAAAGGTCCTGATAATTAACAAATCTACACATTTAAAATAGTTTAAAAACAGAGTAAATTATTTATCTCCCTTTCTGCTGGTTTTCAGCATGGTCTGTCCTGCAACTGTTCGCTGGCACTGGGAGATTCGCATGCATTTACCGCATATGTGCAAATCCCTGTTCGGGTGCGCATTGCTCAGCCAGAGCCACCAGAAAAGTGGCAGGCATGGGTGGGAAAATCACGGCCTATGATTCTGTGATTCTTGAAGTGATACCAAACTGCTGCTAGTTAACTTGAAAGGATTGGGCCAGTTTATCTGTTCCTCCTGCCAGGATATCCTAGCAGGCAGGTGACAGGCCATGCAGTGGTCCATTGATCTGGGGTGGGATTTTCCAGTTTTGGGGCAAATGTGACCAGAAAATCCAGCGAAATATTTTGTATCTTTACTAATACATACATGATGTGATTCTTATTATTTACGTGCAATCCTCTATGTGAACAAAATTATGAACACCCCAAGAATGTAGAACCTGAGGTCCAAATAGTCAGATGGAATAAAAACTATACTGTAGCAACTTTCAATCCATTGTGTTATTTCTGTAATAAACACATCATATTGATTTCTCTTCATTAGTCAGAACAATAGTCTTTTGGTTGAGAAGGAAAAGGGAGACAGTGATTGAATTTTTCATCTGTCATGTTTCTTTCCACACTAGAGACACTGAATCACTGCGGAACAGTAACATTGGGTAGGAAGCTTCATAAATATTATATTAGTTTAATTAGTTCACTCACTTGTGTCTTAAATAGATGGATTGGTTGCCTACTGCCAGGAAATCTGTGTAAGAATCCATTTGGAAACTCAATGGCCTTTCCTTTCCATAGAGAAGAGCCTGGCATCTGTTCAGTGTCTCTGCACATCAGGCCAGCCTAAGCTTAATATAAGAATCTGTGGATTTTCAAGATAAAAAAAACACTTTTAATTCAAACACTTCAATTCTGTATTCTGAATTTATTGATGTACAGATGCCGGCATTGGATTGGGGTGGTAAGAACTCAGTAAGAATTTAGCAACACCAATTTATAATCCAACCGATTTATTTGATAGTAAAAACGCGAGCTTTCGACTCCTGTGTCTTCTTCAGGCAAATGCAGTGGCGAACAATGTGTGTGCCAAGCTCTGCACACATGAGGACGGTCTTAACAGGGATCTTGGCTTCATGACACACTATCTGTAACCCCCGTAACTTGCCTGGGTTAGCAAAAAACCTCACTTACTGTGCTGTCTGGAGAAAACACACAATTCTCCAACAATGCTCAGGATTCCCTTGTTCGCCACTTTAACACTTCAAAAGCAGGTTAGATGTAAGGATTCGCATTCTAATCAGCAATCTCTGACTGTCTGTGCTGATGTGTGCTATTGCAGACCAGAACACTGCATTTGCCTGAAGAAGACACAGGAGTCGAAAGCTCGTGTTTTTACTTTCAAATAAATCGGTTGGATTATAAATTGGTGTTGCTAAATTCTTACTGAGTTCTGAATTTATTACAAGGGAAGCCTCAGTTGCACCTGACCTAACAAAATATGAATCAAATAGAATTTATATTAAACAAAATGCTGAACATAAGCAGCAAAGACAGCATGCAAGTTCCTTATCCCTCAAGAGCCAGGCTTCATTGAAGGCTGCCAGCATAGACAAAATGCCTTTCTTCTCCTTCTCAGCGGCATGTTATAATGAACTGTGTCACAGAAGAATTATCCCACAGAAGCAATGGTGAAACTATGCCAAGGATGGCTTCGAGTTTCCAGATTTTATCCTTAATTCTTACTGTCTCATTCCTTAGTAAGAAGTAATCTGAATTAACCTTCCTATTGGCTAAGCAGAAGGATCCCCTAGTGTCACCTCCTTTCTCTCCCCACCCAGTCCCCTAGTCTCTGTAACTATAATAATGTGGTCTTGAGAAAAACATCCATCCCTTGTTTCCTGGACCCTGGAGTTACATTCCATCATGAACATATTGCACATCTGTTACAAAATAGATTACAGCTAAATGACGATCTATCTTCTGATCAATAAGACAAACTGCTGAAAACAGTTCAAATAAACATATTAACTTCTGCCCATGGATATAAAGAGAACTAATGACACATGTTAGCAGTGATCCCTAGCTAGGTGTCTTCATGAAATATAAATGTTCATATGCTGTGAATATGGCTAATAGATTAAAGTATGTATAAACCTAAATCTAATTGTAAGACAAGGTTTTGTCTGATAAATATCAAAGTCAAGAAGCCATGGTTAGTGCAAATTATTGACTTCAAAATTTATTTATATCTTCAACATTTTAAGTTACCTGGACATTTTAGCAACTTTTTTTATCATTCAATTATCAAGAAGAATAGAAATTCTCACAGACACAACTGCTTCCCATTTTTATTGTGCTTTTGACTGTTTAATTTTCTTACTCCAGAGACAAAAATTCAAACTGAATTTTTAAAAGCTTGTTAAGATAAAATCCATAAATATTACTTCAAGTTGCTACAAGATTCTAATCATATCAAAATCTCACATTGAGAATTTAGCACCACAGGGAAAATCATGCATTTTCTTCTCTGTTCTTAGTCTCCGAGGATGTAATTTTCCCAAAATTGCAGAATGTTGGGGCAGGCGAGGAAAAACTGCATGAAACTTGGTTTGACAGATGCCTTTTCACGCTTGATGTAACGTCACTCTGAGCAATTTCAGTGTGCTGCTGAGGATCACTCAGCCAGCTGGAGGGGCAGGGCCTAAACATATTGACATTGGTGGGATTTTAAGATCAGGGTGCTGTTTTTAAATGATGCCCAATCTCAAAGTTACCTTTAAGATCCCCCAAACCCTCAGAAAATTGGGAACACCTCCATGGTTATTAGCCTCCCGCTCCAAGCATTGGGCACACCCAACCACTACAATGGAAATATTGTGGCAATCTCCCCCCTCCACAGGCATCAGGGTTCTTCCCCCTCCTTTTCTCCTACTACACATAGGGGAAACCCTTCTTTCCCAATAAAGGAGAGTAACCCACTGCCAGAGCCCACTTAGCACTGTCGCTTCCTGTGTGCTTACTTTGTCTCCTTTGCACTTCCCCTGGAGGCAGTGCCACGGTGCCAGGGAGTAAGGTCCAGCCTTGTCCCAAAACCACCAGGACCTACAGGCACCTTTGCACCCCTGCATGGTCATCACAATGAGTTTTTGTTTGAAAACCAGTAGTGATAGGGGCAGTGTTTTGTCATGCAGCTGGAGAGAAGGATACATCATGGGCAGTTGCTATGGTATCAAGCTTATTAATTCTACTCAAATTTATTTAAATCTATCGAAACCATATTGAAGGTCTCACTGGGCCTGAACCTGATCATATCACTGCTGGAGAAGATCTCAAACTGAGTACTCACCAGTGCAAATCTCATTTTTGGTCAATCATTACATTTAGCGGCCATTCTGGGATTTGTGCCCAAGGTTAACAGATCAGTGTTCGTATATCAATATACATTCTAAAATAAAATTGTCTTTATTTTTACTAATAATGTACAATAGTAAGTGTGAACTATAAAACCTCTCTGGTGATCAACAATACAATAGCAAATCTGATCAATATATACAAATGACATTTTTGATAATATTCTTTCAGAGGATTTGTGTATTAAGGCCAGTAAAATTTCCCACACCTAATTGCTGTCAAGAAAGTGCAGGTGAACCACTTTTTTGAATACAATCGATACACTTGCTAGGCCATTTCAGATAGCAATTAAGAGTCAACCACATTGATATTGGTCTGAAATCATATATAGGGTAGATTGCATAAGGATACAGCAGATTAGTGAAACAGATGGATTTCTAATACAAATCCAATTGTTTCAAGTTCACTACTGTGATGCCAGCTTTTGATTCCAGGTTTTGTTCAGTTAGCTGATTTTAAATTCTCAATTGCCAGGCTAGGATTTGATCTTATGTTTCTGAATCATTAATGGAAGTGTCTGGATTTTCAATTTAGTAACATAAACACGGTATCCAACTTGTAACTTTATATTTAAAGATTACTCTTTTATAGGAAGGCATTTATACTAATTTGTTCCTGTTGACAATAGTGATTTATTAAATGAAAAATGAAAACCCTAACTATTTTTCTTCTGTCATATTACTTACTGCACCAGGCAAAATAGTACCTTCAAATTGCTAGCTTCATTAATATTTTATTAGTCTAATGTATCAGGAGATATATTGTAGACACTTTAAAATTGCTTTCTTTTCAAAATCTATTTTATAGATTTCTGTGATACTCATGAAGTTCTTTTCTTAGTCACAAGTAAGGCTCATATTAACACTGCAATGAAGTTACTGTGAAATTACCATAGTCATCACACTCCGGCATCTCTTTGGGTCAAAGCACATCTTTCAGAATGTCAGAGGAAACCAGAACATCTGGAGGAAAACCACACAGACATCGGGAGAATGTGCAAACTCCACACAGAGAATGACCCAAGCTGGGAATTGAACCTGGGTTCCTGGCACTGTGAGGCAGCAGTACCAACCATTGTGCTATCGCGCTGCCCCACAGCATAAATATACACAACCCAAATTTTTCATATCCAGGTATTATAGATTTGATTTTAAAATGGGAGAGGTGGGAACAATGCAGATGAACACCAAAACTGGGAGATGGTAGGACCACATTAATGTTAAAGCTCCCGTAATTCTGCCCTCACATTCAGCCAGATTTACTGGCTGCTTGTGGGTAGTAGCAGGAACTTATTGTCAGGAGGCTGTATCTGGGGACCCGTGAGAATGGATGGAAAGAGGAATATGAAAGTGATCATTGCTTGAGGTATTTTGTTACATTCAGGAATAGTGGTCGGAGCTTTGGAGACCCAAGGGCTCCTTGTAGTGTCAGGAATGAGCTCATCTGCTCCACAATTAATTCTGAAAGAAGTAATTATGTCTTAAATTGGCCTCTTTTGCTCAGTTAGCACTTCTCATTATGGCCGACAGCTGATCTTCAGGCAGTATGGAACTCCATCAAGCTACCATTTAAGAATACGTTGCACCATTGTTGGTATTTTCAAACTGTATCACTTGAATGTTAGGTAGGCCTTTTCCATGCCAGCAATGGGCACAAATTAAAGGGTGCTGGATAAGGATGCAGCAATCTCTCACAGTGGACCAACTCAGTCTGATCTTCAACCCCCTGTTCCATCCACCATTCACAATGGGTGAGGATGCTTAAAACCGAACCCTATGCCTCACCTGACCAAAACGTTGAATAAGCTAATTGGTGAATCGGACAGATTGGTGTAAATAGTGCCAGTTAAAGTTTTTCTGGGTGAATCACCTTATATTCCACACATACTATTAGTCACAACTAATATAGTGTTAAATATTACATATTAGAATTACCATTGTTGCATGGTCCCTTCAAGGGTTTAGTCACATGGTCAGTCAGTGATGTCATTGGCTACTTTGCAGGTCTCATGCAGTGCAGATCCAGCCACTATGCAGCAAATAGCAACCCAATAAACCCGTTCTGTTATTACAACCAAAATCCACATGCTATCACTTTCTATTCTTTTATCCTGCAGCAATTGAAATAAAGCAGGATCAAAGGAAAACTAGCGATGGGGATGGGATTTTAATTCTTCAACTAAACAAAGAAGACAAGAAAAATTGAAATAGCACATACCATTAGAAGACAAAAGGAAGTCCCAAAATTGGACAAAGTCAATGACGGTTTAGACAACATCACCTGACATTGGACCAATAAGGTTGTGGTCAAAAGATCTTGACTTGATTAAACCAACACCCAAGAAGTTTGTGCTATGGAGCTTGCCACATGTATCATTAGAATAAGCACAGATGTATCCTGGGACAGGAGAGATTCTTGTACTACAATAAGTTTTTGCCAAAAAATAACTGCTACATTTCGCCCATAGGGCCATTGAATCTAGAATAGTTTCTGTGCTATCCCAGTGCTCGTGAAAAATGGGAAATGTTGGTACTATTGGGCTATTTGAAGAAGAATCTGAGAATTGGAAGTCTTATTCAAACAGATTTTACTAATATACCCAAGCCAATAAAATACCCGAGGATATTGTCGTCCCTGTTTTTAAACATTCTTGTAAAATTTTTAATCTACTAAGGAGCTTGGTTCAACTGGAGAAACCTAGTGGGAAAACCCATCAAGAACTAACCAAAATTTTAAAAGATCGTTATGCCCCAAGGCAGTTAATTATAGTGAAATATTTCATTTTCATTAAAGGAATGAATTAGATAGAGAAAACATTGTGCACTTTGTCATGACCCTTAAGTGCCTCATGACCCTGAAGCGCCTTCTGAACTTGGTGACTCTTAGGCTGATACTATCAGAGACAGACTCATTTGTGATCTTAGAAATGAAGTTATGCAGCAAAATTTATTAATGGAGCAGAGTTTAGTGTTAAAAGCAGCCTTTGAAATAACTATTTCAATAAAACTTGCGGCAAAAGAGGTTTCAAAGCTAGGAGCAGGCATGAGAATCCATAACATGGCTGCCACCCAGAGGATGTTTACTGTGCAAAAATGGGCCATGGACTAGGTGCTGGAACAAGAACAGCCAAATGTATATATTGTGGTAAAATTGGTCACATTACCAGGGCTTGCTGGAAGAAAACTCGTGCAGAAATGTGTGTCTTTAACAACCTGGATGTATCAAAGAAGAAAAATAAAACAAATTTTAATTTCTAATACAGAAGAAAAGAACAATAAGATAAATGAAGACCCAATACACAAGTCTGATGAAGAATTAAAGCTGAATGTATTATCAATTTAAGAAAAATTGCACTGATTTTGAGTAACTCCAAAATTGAATGGGAGATCAATCAGAATGGAGGTTGACATAATGTCTCCATAATTCCTGAGATCACCTGCAAACAACGTCTGAAGTATCTATGGTTAAAATCCAGCAGGTATTATCCTGGGGACCTACATGAAAGAAGCAGTGCCTCTCAGAGGATACATCATTGTCAAAGTAGAGTTAAGTGGACAAATGATGAAGCCATCACTCCATGTTGTCCAAGTAAACTTTCTAGCTCTTCTTTGTTGTTCTTGACTGTGGAAGATACAGATGAATTGCAATGTTTTGAACAGATAATGGATTTTAAGACAAAGCATCTTAGAGAAATTCAGTAAGGTATTCAAAACTACATTTGGGATCAATGAAAGAAATTCATTGAAGCTTAAGTGAAGCAGTCAACTCAATGTTACATTATGCTATATATCTAAAGATAGAACTGGAATTGAAGAGACTTGTGGACATAGGAGCCTTAAAATCCTTCACTATCAATGACTAGACAACCCCTATAATGCCTGAAATGAGACAGGATGGCATTGCTAGTAGTTGCAGAGATTTCAAGACAACAATCCATCCAGTTCTCTGTGCAGATCAATACCCATTACCATTGATTGAGGACTTGTTTGCTGGCCTAGCAGAAGGTGAGAAGTTCAGCAAAATTGATTTGCTGCAGACCAACCTGCAAATAAATATTGCAGCTGAATTTCAATCCTGTATGCCATCAACATTGTAAAAGCCTTTTCCACTACAAATGCTTGCCTTCTGGAATTATATCAAGATGTGCTTCATTTCAACAGTCAATGGGCTAGATCTTAAGAGATCTACAAGGGATACAATGTTATGTTGACCTGACAATGTCTTCAGACATGTAGTCTTCGCAGCAGGAAAGATAAATACAATTTCTGCCAGGCATCTATCCAATATCTAGGCCATATCATTGACAGAAAAGGTTTACCCAAAGCACCTAAGAAAATGGTAGTCATCATGAAAGTTCCATAACCAACAAACATAAGACAACTGAGATCATTCTTGGGGTTAACAAACTATGATAGGAAGTTGACCTCAAACTTAGCAACTCTAGTTAAACCATTACACAACTTGTTATGTAATTAAACAAACATGGCAACGAACACAAGATTGTGAAAAAGCTTACATCACAGTCGAGGAAGCACTGAAGAAGACTGAAGAAGTATTGGTACACCTCAATCCACAGTTGTCACTAAACTTGCCTCTGGTGCCACAGAAGAAAGAATAACAGTTTTTGCATTGCATACTGTAAAAAGTGTTGAATCAAACTATGCACAGTTGGAAAAGATAAGCACTAAGTATTATTTTTGGACTGGTTCCATTAATATGGTCATCACTTCACATCGTTGATGAATCGTTGACCTTTAACAAACATCTTGAGGCTGTACAAGGATATTCCATTATTTGCTGTGAATAGACTTCAGCGATGATCATTAGTACTGTCAGCATGTTCATATAAAATCAAATTTCATCAATTTGAAAACCATGCCAATGCAAATAAATGTCATGCTTACTTTTGCCTGCTGAAATATACTGCCATTAGTGTTTCCAATATCATTTACTTCTTTTTGCAGATAGATAATGTCCTAGTGACTGCTGCTCAAATCTATCCATACCAGAAATGATCCTGTGATAGGAAAGTACTGGAAATAGCAATAAAGGGGAGAATAGTGAGAATGCACCTTGATTTAAAGCCATAAGTTTCCAGCAAGCTCGAATTGACACACAGGAAAGGTGCTTGTTGTGGGATATGAGAGGAGGTGATTCTCCCACTCTGCTGCACTAGTTTTCCAGCGCAGGTGGTGGGACAATTTTGGGTCCAGGCATGTGCAGGATTTGCGCGTGCATCCCCCACATGTGCGCATCTCCCAGTGCTGTCAGGTCCGCACTGGAAACTAGTGGGATGAATGCCAGTAAGTAATGATAAGTAATTTACATCTATTTTTAATGTCATTCTAATGTGATTACCTGGCCCAGGACTGAATTTTCCAGGCCCGCCAGACTTTCCCAGCCAGCCAGAGTATTTCACTCTAATGGGGTTTATGATAGGTCCCCAGTTTTGGAGAACTATTGGGAAGACCTCCTGAAGTGAAGGGGGGGGGGTGCAATTAGGGTTTTCCAGGATGTCGGGCAGTGGGAGTGGGGGGGGGGGGGTGATAGCTTCTGGCTATGGGGCATAAAGGCATAAAGTGCCAATGCCCAAGGGGCACCTTAGCACTACTCATGGGGCATGGGGCAATACCAAAGTGGGGGGAGGCCTGATTGAGACAGGGCTTACGGGAATCAGGGGGGTGGTGGGAGTGTCAGTGATGTGGGGGTAGGATGGAGACCACTGATTAGTGTGGGTTATTGGGGGTCAGCCTTCAGGGGTTCAGCCAGGCAGGGGAGTCAGCTTAAGTGGGGAGCTGCCTGTGGGGGATTCGGGGTGGTCGGTGATCGGGGTGGGCTGAGACTGGAGTGGAAGCTGGGCCTAGGATTGTCAGGGTGGTTGCAATCTGAGGGGGTTTGAGAGAGTAGCATTGTGAGGGTCCCAGGCTGGCCAACGATTAAACTGTTCAGGGTCACTGTGCATCCACGGAGTTTCAACCTCTCCAGCATGAATAGGTCCCATCCCCTCGTGGCCTCTGCAGTGCACAGAATGTGGGAGACTCTTGTCAGAACTCCCACTGCAAAAACCAATGTGAATTACTCCAGTTTTTCTGCAAATTTGACACTTAAATTTTTTTTTGGGAGAATCACTCCAATTCCGCCAAACTTGCAACAATTACATGAAGAACATTTCTTTACTCAGAGAGTGGTTGGGATGTGGAATGGACTGCCTGCTGTGATAGTGGAGTTGGACTAATTCAGAACTTTCAAGCAGTTATTGGATAGGCACGTGCAGAATGATAGGGCGTGGGATAGCTTGATCTTGGTTTCGGAAAAAGCTTGGCAAACATCGAGGGCTGAAGGGCCTGTAGTGTGCTGTACTGTTCTTTGTTTTATGACACCCAGGTATAGTTTGAATGAAAGTATTTGCAATGAGCTTCTTCTGGTGGCTTGGACTTGCTGCCGGAAGTGGTCATAATGAGGTCAACAACTGTGCAACAAACCATCAAAAAAAAAACTCGATTTTTGCTGGATTAGGAAACCAGAATAAATTGTAAGTGATAATGGACCAGAATTCATGTCTCAAGAGTTCAGACATAATCTAAAGAAGAGTGATATTCAACTCATAAAATCAGCACCTTACACCCTTCGATGAATGGATTAGCCAAAAGATTTGTCTAATCTAAAAGCCTCCAAGGACCAAGATTCTTTAAGTCGATGTTGAAACGATTTCTTGGCTACTTATCACAACAGCACACATGACAATATAAAATTCACTAGCTTTCTTACTCATGAAGAGAAAGCTTTTCAATTTACTTATACTGCAGTAAACGTCTGAAATAGAACAAAATCAACAGTCACAAATCTTACAACAGGAAGATAATTCAAAATGATGCCTACTTCAGCGCAAGACAAGTTTCGGCACACAGTTATACTACCAATGAGAACTGGGTTTCTGCAACTATCCTGGTTCAAATTGACCCCATCTCCTATACAGTATAAATGAAAGATGAGTTAGTTTGGCTAAAAAAAACACAGGTAAGTTTTGGCCACACACACCAATGTGTTACCACCATCAGTGCCAGAACTACCCCAGGCTGTATCACTTTCCATTCCATCAAAGGCTATAATCATCAGCTGACCCTGAGATCACTGATAAATCTATGGACACTAGTCTACTTTCTGCTGAAGAGAATGTTGCATCTTCTAGAGTGGAAACACCTATTACAAGCCCTAAGTGCACTTCCCAGGTCTAAACAATCAGATTCCTGAAGTGCAAGATGATCAAATGCGGGATAGACACCCTCTAGATCAGCTTTCCATTTAACTTTTTAACCTGCTTACCAACGTATATGCATGTTTTCTGATGACTATGTAAAGGTATCATCATTATTCATTGTTGTTGGACCTCAGAAACAAAAGAGAGGGCTGAAACACATTAGAGTTATTATGTGTTGCATGGTCCCTTTAATGGTTCAGTCAAGTGGTTAGTCTGTGACATCACTGGCCAATCTGTAGACTTTATTCAGTCTAGATCCAGCCATTGTGGAGTCAATAGCTATCTAATAAACCAGTTCTGTTATTAAATCCAAACCCACATGCTATCACTTTCTATTCTCTACACCTGCAATCTGTGCTACAAATATAATATTAAATACTACTGTAGAAGCTCAGATCCCTGTTACTGATTTCTGGAGAGGATCTTATGATTGAAGGGTTACTGTGATTACTAATGATTCACATCAGCAAAATGAGGAGGCTCTGGGGAAGGTTGTGATAATTATCCTCTCTCGAATATTTTACAAGTGAAGATTGATATTCTGCATAAACTGATTGGCCCCGATATTTACTGAGGCACAATCTCAGGGTACAAGGGAGAGGCGTTGTCGATGTGAAACATAGACGTTTGCCCGATCATCCTACACTTTAACCTCATCTGCGAATGTTTTGTGTCAAGTTTCCTCCAGTAACAACTATCCAGGTTGGCTTCAAGTTGTCTTGGGTTTGGATTTGAAATTTTTAACATTATAATTTCTCACTCGACCCAACCCAACTGTTTTTGTGAATTACGAGTAATACCCTTCTCCCACTTTGTTATTTTAGCAGGATATATTTAATCCAGGTACATTTCAGTTTAAACAAATTAAAAAAAAACCTGAAATGCATAACCTGAAGGAAAATAAAATAGTTGATTTGAACACAAACATCACAACAACAGTTAATGAAACACATGACAGAAATCTAAATATAAATACCTAAATCAGCACAATAATGGAATATATTGTGGAATCAAATTCATTTTAGGCAAACAACATTAACATTTTTCATATTTTGTGAATGTTGAATGCCGCTGCAATCCAATGATTTTTCTCTGATTAAATGGTTGCATTTGGATGAATTGGATGAAGGGACAGTGTCACAAATCCAGCAAACTGAGATTGTTGTCCACAATCCAAACATTTTGAGAAGCTCCCACAAATCAATTTTAATTGATATCAAATGAATCGAATAAATTACCAGGGCAATTTGTTTTGATGTTCATGAGTATCATGACACGTTGCTAGTCATGTGCTTCATGTGCTCCCAGCAATTGTTGACCGAACTGACCCATCTCTGCCAGTCAGCCTTACTTACCTTATTGAATTTTTTTTTCAAACGTTGTTTCTTCATTATGATCTACTCTTCTTTCAATCTTTAATAAAAATACATGTAATCATTTGATTCAATGTGTCTCCTCTTAGTTAAATTAAGGTTCTGATATTTTACTCTGAAAAGTATCAAAATTTGCGACCTTGCACAGACTTAATCATGAGATTGCCAGTTTTGACAGTCTAGGTGAGATTCACCATACAACCTGCTTTGCAGAAGTGGGAGGCCAGTGGCGAGACCTTCTGATCCCACTGTTGTCAATGGGGTTCTCTGCTGCCATGAAACCCGGATGCGAACAGGCGGAAGGTTCCGGACACTTTACCTGTATTATGTGTTCTCTGTGACTGAAGATTAGTACTCTCAGAGGTTGATGTGATAAAAGACCATAAGAGTTGTTACTTGGCCCCAATGCCTCAGCAAACCAGGGGGGCTTTTCTCAGGCTAAATTGTTATTTTTGGTGTGAAAACTGGTGCGACTCCTGCTCACAAAGAAGTTGCCTTGTTCTGGTGCCATCTTGAATTTGCACAAGGCGCAAGGTTTTTGGTTCATCCACCCTAGAGGTCATCTGAGCAGTTTAATCAGGAGATGCTGCACTTAAACAGCTCTATAGCATTTGCTCATAGTCAAGTCAGGAAGATGGCAGAAAAGAAACCGGCTCCATGCTTACCAGAGAGGTTCCTCACCTGTATGCTTGATGCAGTGATGGAAAGAAGGACAACCATCTACCCGCAGGAATAGACATCTTAAAAGTACACTGAATACACCATGTTACAAATATTAAAACGAGTATGATCTCTGCATACACCGGAGATATAAAATATACAATACCAGCTATCTGCCAGAAGGACGAGGATTATTTCTAGAGGCCACCAGGTCTTACCAGGTTACTTCGTGAGATTCCTGCTATTGGTTGATCCCCATTCTTATTTCAGATTGGATCAACCTCCCCCCAGTCACCCGACTTTTCCTCTTCGACAATGATGCCCAATCTTCCCCTGCAATATTCATAGAACCATAGACTCACAGAATCCCTACAACGCAGAAAGAGGCCATTCAGCCCATTGTGTCTGCACAGACTACAATCCCACTCAGGCCCTATCTCTGTAACCCCACATATTTACCCCATTAATCCCTCTAACCTATGCATCCCGTGACACTAAGGTGCAATTTATTATGGCCAATGCAATTAACCCACACATCTTTGGACTGTGGGAGGAAACTGGAGCACTTGGAGGAAACCCACACAGAGATGGGGAGAACATGTGAACACCACACGGATAGTGACCCAAGCTGGGAATCAAACCCACGCCCCTGGTGCTGTGTGGCAACAACGCTAACCACTATGCCACTGTGCCACTCATCTATGCTATCTTGCCATTAGTCCCACTTTGCAGATAGCTGTTCCCACTTGCTTCCTTGTCATGCCAAACAGGCTAGTCATTGGTTGGGAAACTGATGGAAAAATTCAATGACTGTTTTGAAAGTCATACAGGGTCAGAGAAGGCACCCCATCCCTCCGCAACTCTCTTCCTGCACTAAAATAAATATCAGGGCCTTTTGTGTTTGTGTGATGATGTGCAAATGATAATGTTCTTTTACCAATATTTCTTGTGTTATTAGGTTTCTTTGTTAAATTATCTTTCATGAGCTAAATTATTCCAACATTTCTGCCCTCAGTTTGTCTGATGCTTCATCTTTTACTGCTGAGGAAGAATACTAACAAGGACTGGATGAACTAAGCAACCTGCTTCCATATTGCCGAGATTCTCTGGCCATGTCACACCCGATGGTATCTGAGAGGGTCCGTAGAGACACTGGTGGTCGTTCACTTACCCTGACTGAGCAATAAAGACCATTCATCTTCAGGAATCGTAGAATCCTTACAGTACAGAAGGAGGCCATTCAATCCATTGAATCTGGACTGACAACAATCCCACTTCATTTACCCTGCTAATCCCTTTGACACTAAGTTCAATTTACTATGCCCAATCAACAAAACCCACACATCTTTGAACTGTGGGAGAAAATTGGAGCACGCAGAGGAAACCCACGTAGACATAGAGCCACACAGGCAGTGACACGAGGGCAGAATTGAACCCTGGTCCCTGGCGTTGTGAGGCAGCAGTGCTAACCACTGCACCACCATGCCAATCACACTTCCCACACTGCTGCCCTGTCCTCTTCTGGAGTGCACTTGCACTGACCAGGGCTGCCTCTGCATCCAAAGCGGGACTGATGACCCTGCTGGAAGGCAGTCTCCTGGAGCAGGGATTGACTATGCCCAGCCTCTGCTCCATTCCATTCAGCATCCTGGTGAAGTCTGAAAAGCACGATGCAGGCTTATAGTTGCCATCCTCTGCAGTTGTTGTGGAACAAGTGCTGGGGAGCTGTTTATACGAAGCTCGTCAGTGCTTGCATAAATTATACTGTTGCAGGCTGAGAAAATCAGATGGAACAGGCGCAAGTGCATAAAAAATATTACTGATGAGGCATAAGATTCAGTCTGAAACATGCTGCCACCATCGATGGAAACACTCCATTTTTTGTGATGGAACCAACATTCTGCCATTTTTATATAATATTTCACCCTTAGTCATTTTCTGGGAAAATTCCACCAATCATGTCATATGGAGGGTTGAAACTCAGATGGTGGAATTGTGTACAAGAAAATTATGAAAGGTGGGATTATGCTGTGAATGTGATGACGTTTAACAGCTTGGAGATTTTGACAACTGTGACAATAATTACAATTACAGTATAATAAAATTTTCACAGGACAATATTTAGTAAAGTTGCATTATTGAAATGTTGGACTCTGTCGCATTTAATGCTTCTACTCCTAAAGTCCATAGTTCCTTCTCTGTATTCACTGAGTTGTTAAAGATAGGGGAAGGAAAGGGGATCAGTTCTGCACTGGGTATTGATTAGAAGGTCCTTTTATCGAGAAAAACTTTGGCCATCTTGCTGGATTGGAATTATCTCGTGTCACTTTAACTGATGCGTGTGGCTTCAAGTTGCATTCCCACAGGCATACAGCCTTTCCAATCTAATTATAATCTTGTTTGCAGAATTTTCAGGCAGTGCAAGACCTGTCTGAGAATAATCTGGGTCACTTCCAGAATGTCTGATATCCCACACACAGCACATATTACTGACCTTCTTCAGGGTCACTGAACCTATATTCATAGCACAATAAAATATACCCTTTATGCCGACTAAGATTTTTATCCAGGTTTTATGTGAATAGAACACCCTGAGCAGCACATAGCAGAAGAGAATTCCAAAACAATGCTTTAAGCTCTTTATGTAAGTCTGATAAAAGATTGGAGGTGACTCAATATTATTCCAACAATGAGAAATGTTTGTTAAGCTATGATAACTATTTGCACACGAAGAATCTGACAGAACATACATATAGGTCGACTCTCTTTTCTTTCCCGATTCCAGCTAGGTCCTTCTAGTCCCAGGATTCAGTCTCTCGCTCCTGATTGGCCCTGCTTCCCCTGCCTCCACTCTATAGGGTTTGGCCTGATCACATGGCCCACATTCGATTGCCACTTAAAGACGTCAATTTACCACAGGGATTACAGTGTGTACTTCTGTGTTGTGCTGTGTAATTCATTTTTTTCACTTTTACTGTAAACAATAATGTAATACAATAATGTAATAATAATACACGATGTGCTTGAGAATGCATTAAGATGCAATACAAATGCAAGTTCTTCCTTTCTTTTATTAGTAGGATTCTAAATATAAAACTCATTAATAGAATTTTATTTGTTTTGTATTATGCAAAGAAAAAAATAATTTGTAACAATTTAAACATCATTTAAATGTTGGGGTAAGGCGGTTGATGTAGTATATATGGACTTTAGTAAGGCTTTTGATAAGGTGGCCCATGGAAGACTTCTACAGAAAATGCAGATGTGTGGAATAGAGGGTGATTTAGCTAATTGGATTAGAAATTGGCTGGCAGATAGAAGACAGAGGGTGGTGGTTGATGGGAGATTTTCATCGTGGAGTTCGGTGACGAGTGGTGTGCCTCAGGGGTCTGTTTTGGGGCCCCTGCTGTTTGTAATTTTTATAAATGATCTGGATGAGGGTATTGAGGGATGGATCAGTAAATTTGCAGATGATACTAAAGTTGGTGGTGTGGTAGATAGTGAAGAGGGGTGTTTTAGTTTACAGAGTGACTTGGACAAGTTGCAGAGCTGGGCCGAGAGGTGGCAAATGGAGTTTAATGTGGGAAAGTGTGAGGTAATGCACTTTGGCAGGAACAATAAATGTGTAGAGTATAGGGCTAATGGTAGGGCTCTTAATAGTGTTGAGGAACAGAAGGATATTGGTGTATGTGTCAATAGATCCCTGAAAGTAGGCAGTCAAGTGGATAAAGTTGTTAAGAAGGCATATGGAGTCTTAGCTTTTATTGGTAGGGGGATTGAATTTAGGAGCAGCAGCATCATGTTGCAACTGTACAAAACTCTAGTGCGGCCGCACTTGGAGTATTGTGTGCAGTTCTGGTCGCCACATTATAAGAAAGATGTGGAGGCATTGGAGAGGGTACATAGGAGGTTTACTAGGATGTTGCCTGGTATGGAGGGCAGGTCCTATGAAGAGAGGTTGAAGGATTTGAGGTTGTTTTCGTTAGAAAGGAGGCGGCTAAGGGGGGATCTTATTGAAACATATAAGATGATTAGAGGTTTGGATAGGGTGGACAGTGATAGCCTTTTTTCTAGGATGGAAAAAGCTAGCACGAGGGGACACAACTTTAAATTAAGGGGTATGAGTTATAGGACGGATATCAGAGGTAGGTTCTTTACTCAAAGAGTGATTAGGGAGTGGAATGCCCTGCCTGCAGCTGTTGTGGATGCGCCAAGTTTGGTGGAGTTTAAGAGGTTAGTTGATAAGTATATGGATGAGAAGGGAATGGTTTAGTTAGGAGGGGCATTGCTTTTTATTTTGGTCGGCACAACATCGAGGGCCGAAGGGCCTGTTCTGTGCTGTATTGTTCTATGTTCTATTTAACAATGCAGTGCTTAGTCATTCATCAAAAGCCAGATAAAAGTGAGAGCTCAATGTTAATGATTAGAAAGAAAAGTAATTTTCTTCATTAATATACAGCCAATCCCAAACTTTTGCCAGAAATATGCATTTGTGTTCTTTCAGCAATGATTGTGGATACTCAGTGAGCTTTGTGCATGAGCAATAGGAGAGAGCTTACCCTGACAGAGACATGGCCAAAGTGGGTGTGCGTTTCAAGAATTTGGAACACAGTGAGAATTCGGTGTAGGGGGAAAAGAGGTGCATTTTGCTTTTTTTTTTCTTTCCACCTCCTAAAATCTTCAGAGTAGTAGCAGAGAGAAGGCTGTCTGGTGAGTAGTGGGTAAGGACAGGTAAATATTTTCTATTTTTATTGCTTACAGTTTGTAAAATGCTTTGTGGCTTATAGCTTGTAAGGGCTATATTCAATAGTAACAAGGACCAGGGAAGTCAGGCTCTTGAGTAATTGATATTATTTGATATTAAACATTTTCCAAAGTTTAATTTAAAGGGGTAAGTCATGGCAGGAGGACTCAAAACTGTAATATGCTCCTTGTGTTCAATGTGGGAAGCCAGGAACATTTCCATTCTCCAGATTCAGCATGTGTCTGGTGTAAGAGTTAACTGGGAAAGATTGCTCACTCATGACTAACAAGGAAAATCAGGGAAAGTGTTAAAGCCAAAGAGGAGGCACATAAATTGGCCAGAAAAAGCAGCAAAGCTGAGGACTGGGAGAAATTTAAAATCTAGCAGAGAAGGAGAAAGCGTTTAATTCAGAAGAAGAAAAGAGAATATGAGAGTAGACTTGCAGAAAGCATAAAAACTGACTTCAAATGCTTCCACAGATATATGAAGAGAAAAAGATTGATGAAGACAAAGTCCCTTACAGTTAGAATCAGGTGAATTTGTAATGGACAACAAAGAGATGACAGACCAGAACAAATATTTTGGATCTGTCTTCACTAAGGAGGACACAAATAACCTTCCAGAAATACAAGGGGACAGAGGGTCAAGCATGAAGAAAGAAACAAAGGAAATTCTTATTAATCAGAAACTTGTATTGGGGAAATTGTTGGGATTAAACAGCGATAGGTTTCCAAGGCCTGATGTTTCGCACCTTAGCGTATTCAAGGAAGTAGCCTGAGAAATGGTGGATGCATTGGCGATCATTTTACAGCATACTATAGACTCTGGAAGAGTTCCAGTGGATTGAAGGGTAGCTAATGTAATCCAATTTTTGAAAAAAGGAATGAGAGAACAAACCAGGAATTATAGATTGGTTAGCCTGACATCAACTGTGGGGAAAATTATTAAGGATGCAATAACTGAGCATTTAGAAAGGGATTACCAGATCAGTCCAAGTCAGCATGGATCCACTCAAGGTAAATTTTATTTTACAAATCTTCTGGAATTTTTTGAGGATTTGACCAGTAGAGTGGACAAAGGTGAATCAGTGGATAATGTATATTTGGGGACTTTCAAAAGGCATTTGACGAGGTCTCACACAAGAGATTAGTGAGCAAAATTAAAGTTCATAGTATTGGGAATAATATATTTTCATGAATAAAGAACTGTTGACAGACAGGGAACAGAGAGTGGGAATAAATTGGAGATTTTCAGAGTGGCAGGCTATGACTAATGGGTTACCACAGGTTTCAGTATTGGGACTCCAGCTATTTATAATATATATTAATGATTTAGATGAAGAATTTGAATGCAATATCTCCAAATTTGCAGACGACACAATGCTAAGTGGTAGTGTATGTGCTGTGATGAGGATGTAAAGGGACTGCGGGATGACTTGGATAGGTTGGCCGAATGGGCAAATGCTTGGCAAATATAAAATAATAAGGATAAGTGTGAGGTTATTCATTTTGATGGCAAAAACAGGAAGGAAGATTATTATCTGAATGGTGGCAGTTTAGGAAATGAGGAAGTGCAACGTGACACAAATGTTATGGTGGAACAGTTGCTGAAGGTTGGCATATAGGTACAGTAGGCGGTGAGGGAAATTAGTGGCACATAGCAAGAGGATTTGTGTATAGGAGTAAAGATGTCTTGCTATCATTAGCCAGGGTCTTGGCAAGGCCACACTTTGAATATTGTGTGTAGTTTTGGTCTCCTAGTCTGTGGAACGACATTCTTGCAATTGAGGGAGTCCATGAAGGTTCACCAGACTGATTCCTGGAACAGCAGGATTCTCATATGAAGAGAGACTAGATTGACTAGGCTTGACTGCGCCAAGTTTGGTGGCGTTTAAGAGGTTAGTTGATAAGTATATGGAAGAGAAGGGAATGGTTTAGTTTGGAGGGGCATTGCTTTTTATATTGGTCGGCGCAACATCGAAGGCCGAAGGGCCTGTTCTGTGCTGTAATGTTCTATGTTCTATGTTCTATGTTCTATACTCACTGGAACTTAGAAGAATGAGAGGGAATCACATAGAAACGTGTAAAATCCTGATGGGGCTGGACAAGCTGGATGCAGGAAGAATGTTCCTGATATTAGTGAAGTCCAGAATTACGGGTAAAGTCTAAGAATAAGGGGTAAGCCATTTAGGGCTAAAATGAGGAATAACTTCTTTACCCGGAGTTGTGAACCTGTGGAATTCTCTACCACAGAAAGTTGTTGGAGCCAGTTTGTTGGACATGTTAAAGAGGGACACAGTCTTGAAGCTAAAGGGATCAAAGGATACGGAGACAAAGTAGGAATGGGATACTGAAAGTGAATGATCAGCGATGATCATATTGAATGGTAGTGCAGGCTTGAAGGGCTGAACGGCCTACTCCTGCACCTATTTTCGATGTTTTTACTCCTCCAGTCTCTTCCTAAACAGGAAACTAACAAAATCCATTTGGCTATTTTCCGTCATTTATACTAAAATTAAAATAGAGCAACTGTAGAAATTCAGGGCAGACATCCCAGGTGACTTGATTAGAATTTATTTACTTGTGGCTTTTGGCAGTGCTGGCAAGTCCACATGTTCAAAACCCAGGTTCAACTCCTGGCTTCTTTGACTGTCAGTGTGGAGTTTGCACATTCTCCCTGTGTCTGCCTGGGTTTTCTCCAGGTGCTCCAGTTTCTTCCCACAGTCCAAAGATGTGCGGTTTATGTGGACTGGCCATGCTAAATTGCTCCTTAGAGTTCAAAGATGTGTATATGGGATTACAGAGATAGGAGATGTGTAAGATACTCTGTTAGAGAGATTATGTGGACTTGATGGGCCAAATGGCCTCCTTCTGCTTTGTAGAGATTCTATAATTCTATGATTTTCAGTATAGGCTTGTCTGAGGAGGTGGTAGTGGGCTTTCTACTGTCCTTGTGATGATGATGCTCCCACATGATGCCAGGTAATAAATTCCAGAATACTGACTTATTGATTATGAAGTTAGTGTGTGATGAAGTTAGGGTGTGATTTAGACTGGTGATCACTAATAGATAAACAACAGCAAAATAAACCCCCTGTCCATCGTTTTATACAGTTTCAATATCAAAATCAGGTAGTTTCAGTTGAAGTAACTTCTCCTGGTGAGTGCATAATTTTCTTCACTGTCATCTTCTGCCTAAACCTTATTGACCCATTGGATATGGTGGTTACATATCATGTTTCAGGCTGCTCTTTGCCTGGCCTCCTGATGGTGTAAATCACAATTTCGTGATAGGCTGGTCAAACAGTTCTCAGTGAAGATGATTTTTGTTAATACAGCTTATTTGTGTCTCTAAAGCTGATCCTACATCATGTTGCAGTGGCTCACTTTCTGATATTCCTGTACCTAATGATTCAATTTCATTTGTCACAACACGGTGAAGATGAAAAATGCAGCAGAAAGAATTAAACTTCATTCTTCTGGTTTGTACTTTTCTGTAGAGAATAAGCTTTCTGGCAATCAAACCAGTCGGGTATCTACTGGAATCACCTGAGTTCAATCGTATGGACTGACTTTGGTCATCACTTGAACATTGATTTGGACTTCTGCTTCATAGCAACAGCAGTTAGCTGTGAGACTCTCAGTCACAATGTGGTGTTTCTGTTCTTGGTTCTTGCCAGCCATTAGAGTGATTGTACTCGTTTCTGTCAATGTGCCATAACAACACTACTCATGAGGACTCTGAGCCACTGTCAATGATATCTAAAGAGCCAAAAGACAGCAAGACCATTTGCAAACATTCTACAATGAAGTCCGTTTCCTATTAATGGCACCTATATCAAGGTTTATGCAGCTATATGAAATGATTTATATTCATGAATAAAAAAAGTTATTACTCAGTGAAATATGCAAGAGGCCACAAAGAAAGAATTTACATTTGTAGTGCATAAAATACCATTATACAGCTGATTTTTAAAATTCCTCGATCTACTTAAAAAAACATTTATTCCACTTTGATACTTCATCTGGAATCCTTGAGAGAAATTATGAATTGAACCATTGATTTTTATGATATCATGAGTATCTTTCCCAGAGGAATGACGCCTGTTTACATTCCAGCTCAACATGGATGTATTAAGGTCAACAAATCACACACACCGATGAAAATAATGTTTGTGCCCAGAAAGTGCTTAGTGCCTGCCTTCTGGTGTAATGGCTGGGCCCCAGAGCTCATTTACATCAGACTACAAACTGGTGAATGTTTTAATTGTTATTAACTTTGTTAATCATATGCAGGAAGAGGATATTAATTGGACATTCACTGGATTACATATAAAAAAACACTTACTGAAACTGTGGTTTGGTTAAGTAGGGAGATTTAAAACTTGTGAGACCTAATTCTGCAAAAAATAGAAGACTGAGTAAAGGCTGGCTCCACTATCATCTTGGCTTCTGGAATAGAACAGATTGCTGGTTGCCCCAACTAATTCATCAGTAAATTTAAGTTGACAGTGGCCTTGAATGGAGAGAGGACGAATCATCCAGGAGAGGAGAGTAACTGAGAAGGAGGGAGGGTGAAATCAGGAGAGGGGGGAGCAACTGGGATGGAGGTTGAGGTGACAAGCGAAAGCTGGGGAGGGGGGGGAGTAAATTGGCAATTGGGAAAAGGGGTGACCAGAGGGCAGACCATACATGCACTGCGAGCACATGATGGAGTTAGTCTTCTCCTTTGAAAATAAGTCTGTACCCTTAAAGAGGTCCTGCACTGAGTGGAAGGAGCTGTGGCTGAGTGTCTGCACTGACATTGGTTCATATAAGGGCTGCACAAATGGAGCACCAGAGAAGGGGTAGGGTTCCTTAGCTCACAGACTCTCCCAGCCTGCTGTGCTGCTCAACCGGAGGCCATTTAGTGGGCACCATGTCCTCCACAACTCTCTGGTTGCCAGATTTCTGAAATCGGTGTGGAGCTGTATAATTTATGCTAATCATGATTAGCATTCCATTAGTGGGTCTGGGACTTGAAGTCTCCAGGCCCGCTGGAGTCTCCCCCCACCACCCCACCAGGAGAATTTCACTCCGATGGAGTTTACAATAACCGCCCACTTGCAGGGAACTGGTGGCCTGACTCCACAGGAGTGAAGGGGAGTCATGAAGACCCCCCAGAGGGTTTGGGGGTAAGGATGGGTGCCCCTGGTCATGCCAGCCTTTGCCCCCTGGCCCAAAGAGCAAAGTCACAACGCCCAATGGACGAGGCCTATTGAGGGCAGGGCCTAATAGAACAGGGCCTCTGGGAATGAGATCATTGGGGATGGGGGAATTCAGTAATAGTAATACCATTGAATGTCAGGGGGGCAGTGGTTAGAGTGTCTCTTATTGGTGACGGTCATTGCTTGGCATTTGTGTAGCACGAATGTTCCTTGCCATTTGTCAGCCAGCCCAAGCCTGGATATTGTGCTGATCTTGTTGCATTGCAGCATGGACTATCTTGGTATCTTGAGAAGTTGTGAATGGTACCGAACATTTTGCAGTCATTGATGAACATTGCCACTTCTGACCTTATTATGGAGGGAAGTACTAATAGCTCTGTGTGTGTACCTAAATAAATTAGTCAATAATGGTTCAAAAAAGCAACTTACACTACTTTCTCAAGAGCATTACCTGACATTCAATGGTATTACTATCACTGAATTCCCCCATCCCCAATGATCTCCTTCCAAGAGGCCCTGTTCTATTAGGCCCTGCCCTCAATAGGCCTCGTCCATGGGGCATTGCCACTTTGCTCTTTGGGCCAGGGGGCAAAGGCTGACATGACCAGGGGCACCCATCCTTATCCCCAAACCCTCTGCGGGGTCTTCATGACTCCCCTTCACTCCTGTGGAGTCAGGCTACCAGTTCCCCGCAAGTGGGCAGCTATTGTAAACTGGAGTGAAATTCTCCTAGTGGGAGAAGCACAGATGTTAGGGAACTTGAGGACAAAAATAATGATGTATTGAGGAATGTACATACCACAGAGAAGGAAGTGCTGGAAATCTTGAAATGCATCAAGGTAGATAAATCCCCAGGATCTGATAAAATGTATCCCAGGATATTGTGGGAAGCTAGAGAGGAAATTGCAGGTCCCTTAGCAGAGATATTTGAATCATTGATAGTCACAGGTGAGGTATCTGAAAATTGGAGAATGACAAAGGTTGTGCCTTTGTTTAAAAAAGGCTGCAGGAAAAGTCTGGGAATTATAGACTGGTGAGCCTCACATCTGTGATAGGTAAATTGTTGGAAGATATTTTGAAAGACAGGATCTATAGGCATTTAGAGATGCAATGACTGATTAGAAACAGTCAGCATGGCTTTTTGAGTAGAAAATCATGTCTCACAAATTTGATTGAGTTTTTTGGAGTGGTAACCAAGAAGGTAGATAAGGGCAGTGCAGTTGATGTTGTCTACATGGACTTTAGCAATGCCTTTGACAAGGTACACAGTGATAGGTTGTTGCATAAGATTAAATCTAATTGGATCCAGGGTGAGGTACCTAAATAGATACAAAACTGGCTTGATGACAGAACAATAAGAAGTCTCACAACACAAGTTAAAGTCCAACAGTTTGTGGTAGCACAAATCACAAGCTTTCAGAACATTGCCCTTCATCAGGTGAGTGGGAAGCCAGAGGGTGGTTGTAGAGAGTTGTTTTTCAAACTGTAGACCTGTCACTAGTGGTGTGCCCCAGGGCTCACTTTGGATTCACTGTTACTTGTCATTTATATTAATGATTTGGATGAGAATATAGGCGGCATGGTTATTAAGTTTGCAGATGACACCAAGATTGGTGGCAATTGAAGATAACCTTTAATGAAGAAAGTTATCTCTGATTGCAACTGGATCTTGATCAATTGAGCCAGTGGGCTGATAAATGGCAGATGGAGTTTAATTTAGATAAATGTGAGCTGATGCATTTTGGTAGATTGAACCTGGCAGGACTTACTCAGTTAATGATAAGACATTGGGAAGAGTTACAGAACAAAGAGATCTAGGGGTATATGTTCACAGCTCCTTGGAAATGCATTCACAGTGGACAGTAGTGAAGAAGGCATTTGGCATACTTGCTTTTATCAGTCAGAACATTGAATACAGGAATTGGGGTGTCTTGTTGAAGTTGGCCACACTTGAAGTATTGTGTGCAGTTTTGGTCACTCTATTATAGAAAGGATATTATTAAACCTGAAAGAGTGCAGAGAAGATTTACTAGGATGTTGCTGGGATTTGATAGATTTAGTTATAAGAAGGGGCTGAATAGATTGGGACATTTTTCTCTGAAGCATAGGACGCTGAGGGGTGAGCTGATAGAGATCTATAAAATAATGAGAGGCATTGACAAGGTAATTCGTCAATATATTTTCCCAAAGGTAGGGGAGTCTAAAACTAGAAGGCGTAGGTTTAAAGTGAAGGGGGAGAGATACAAAACTGTCCAGAGGAGCAATTTTTTCACATAGAGGATGCTGAGTGTCTGGAACAAGTTGCCAGAGATAGTAGTAGAAGCAGGTACTACTTTGAGTTTTAAAAAACATTTTGATAGTTACGTGGGTACGATGGGAATAGAGGGATATGGACCAACTTGGGATCAGTTTAAGGGTTTAAAATAAAAGGCCAACATGGGCAAGTTGGGCTGAATGGCCTGTTTCCATGCTGTAAACCTCTATGACTCTAAAACTCTATGTGTGTTTCGCGCCGAATCTGGATGCAATAGTAAAGGGGGAAATGTTGATAAAGTCAGGCGACTGGTTCATTAATTCAATTTAATGCATGCAAATGCATTTAAATTGCCATTGCGCCCATTTTGGGCGTGAATCAGATCATGGCCACTTTTGGGCCTTGGTAAAGTGGCCATTTGCACGGACATGGGTGTGGATCGTATTAATGGCCTCATGCTCGACCTTACCAAGTTATTGTGCCTGAAAATGGGCATGATGCAATGGTAAATCAGGCCCAATGACTCAATGAATAGATAAAATACAAAATGCTGCAGAATCTTGAAATCTGAAATAAACACAGAAAATGCTGGAAAAACTCAGCAGGTCTGGCAGCATCTTTGGAGGGAGAAACAGAGCGAACAATTCAAATCCATCTGCCTTAGAGCTTCAGACTTTGCAATAATACAGAGGAGGGCACTCATAATGTTAAAATGGCTCATTGGGCCAAAGGGTCTGTTTCCCATGCTGTATTGTTCTTTGTTCTTTATTAGTCCAAATCACCATATCTGATCCATTTCAATAACATGACAGTGAGTTCCTCTTTTAGCTGTAGGATTTGTTTTTAGTGAGTGACATGCAAATGCACTGAATAGACCTGCAAGGTCCAAGTTGCAAATCGTACATCAAATCACAATCATGATTTGCAACAAATCTGATGAAGACATGGTGCACGTCACTGAGTACTCAGGCATCGTCCAGGTCTTGTCAGAAGCAGCTGGAAATGTTACACATTCTGCTGCCCCCAGTGACGTTAATGAGCCAGATTTCTTGCCTGTAATATCTTACTGAATATGGCACAACACAATGAAGAAATATTTATAATTTGTGGAGGTGAAGGTGATGATAAAGATGGTGTTAAAAGGTCCGCCTCATACGGCAAACAAGTTGGCGAGAAGTGGGGCAGAACAGTCAGCGGCCACAGGACGGTGGATACAATGAACAGCCTGATGCTTTTGAAATTCCAAAAATGTCATATGCTTGCCTTTTTTTTTACATCCTCACAGAAGCCCACCGTTGTCTGTGAAGGCTGCTGGGAACTGGATCCCTGACTGTAACCTCCTACTGCTGCCCATGGAGCAGCTGGTGGATCTGGCCAGGTCAGGTGTTGGGCAAGACTGCCAGAGCTTTTATATTAATTTAGTGGTGACATTCAGCTTTAAGATGACAAACAAAAGAACAAGAGGCAACAATGCAAAAATAAGCAGTGAATAGGACCTTGAATGAATTACCTGAGAGAGAAACATTCATTTGGGACTTTAAAAAGGAATTGGATAATTCTCTGAAAAGAAATATTTTGCAGGGCCCTCAGGAAGTAGCTAGGGACCAGCTATTTTGCTGTTACAGAGTGCCAGCATTGACACTGGCCTTGTAGTCTCCTGCTGTGCAGTATTGTTCAATGATCCAAGAAGCTTTTTCATCAATTGAATATCTGGGGTGAGATTTTTTCCTGCCGGTGGGAGGTAGCATGTCATTTGCTAGTGGCAGGATTCTCTGGATTCTCTGCTACCAATGGGAATTCCCATGGCCATCACTCCATGCCAGTGGGAGATCCCGTGGGCAGGGGTGCGCTGCTGGCGGGAATGGAAAATCCTGCTGGCTTGAACGGCTAGAGAACTCCGGCTCTAAATTCTCTATACTGCCTTCTCAACACTCAAATATCAAGGCCAATTGCAGAAATCCACTCAGAACTGTACTTGTGCAAACCATATTTACTTTAAAGATGAATAAAGTAAAAACTGCAAGAACATTCTCCAGATATTTTATCAGCCTTTTGTGTTTGGCCTGGGTGAATGGGAATAGCAGGGAAGGGGACGATTAAAATCTGCCTCACAATATTTCCTGTCTTATCTTACAATATCAATATCATCAATACATCCTATTTCTTTCACTACCCTTTCTATTTTTTAATGGTTGCTTGTGTCAGGTTTTGTTTCTGATTTTTTGCTTCAGTGGGCTGACTAATTTCAGTCATTACAAATCATCTCAAGGTTACAGTGATGTCTCTTGTATGAAGGAGCTTGTTTTCTTCTTATCAATATAAAATTACTTTTCACATAATGCAGCGGAAAGAGTTCATAAAGAACAAATGACTCAATTCTTGTTTTTCAACTGAATCAGTTATTTTAATGTGTATGTTTCATTTTTTTTATTTACCCACAGGATGTAGCAAGGACAACATTTATTATTGTTATGGGCTTTCTGTCACGGCTGAAGATAATTTTCTCTCATTAGTCTGAAGATGGCTAATGAGGCCAATTCGGGATCTGCAGACTTTCTGGCTCACAAGGAAACGGATTGTCATGTGGGATAGTGAGTTACCTTTCCTACCCCCCCTCCCCAGTAATGGCTAAGCAGAGTGAATCCGAAGGAGGGCAGTTCAGTCGCAGTTCAATTGCAGTCACCACTGCTAAAAGTCACCCATGCCTTGTCTGAGTGTTAGATGGAGAAGCAGTGGCCTAATGGTATTATCACTAAACTATTAATCCAGAAATTCAGCTAATGTTCTGGGGATCCAGGTTCGAACCCTGCCATGGCAGATGGTGGAATTTGAATTCAATAAAAAAGTCTGGAATTAAGAAGCTACTGACGACCATTGTCGATTGTCAGAAAAACCCATCTGGTTCACTAATGTCCTTCGAGGAAGGAAATCTGCTATCCTTACTTGGTCTGGCCTACATGTGACTCCAAGCCACAGCAATATGGTTGTCTCTCTAATGCCCTCGGGCAACTAGGTATGGGCAAAAAGTGCTGGTCAGCCAGCAACACCCATTTCCTACGAATGAGAAAAGATGATCATCTTGTAACTGCCACCTCCATGCGAGATCATGACTAGAAGCTTCCAGACAATACAATCCAGCCGCTGTCAACGTTTCCTGGTTGCTGAAGGATTTACGAGACAGGTTGGGAAAGAAATGTGGCCATGTGTAACACCTTGTGGAGTGGAGAGAGAGCATTGCATGCCAGCTTCCATATCAGACTTAAAATAATGATAAACCTTAAGCTGGTAGCCATTGCAGCTCCTATCAGGTAATTGTGCTATGAGTAATATCTCCTGTTTCTCAGGCCTCTGCTGTGCACTAATGATCTCTCCTTTCTTTTGCAACCACATTTGCAAAGCAGTCTAGGAGAACAACAAGCGAGATCCTGAACACCAGTCCCACAGTGGCACAGTGGTTAGCATTGCTGCCTCACAGCACAAGGGACCTGGGTTCAATTCCCAGCTTGGTCACTGTCAATGTGGAGTCTGCACATCCTCCCTGTGTCTGTGTAGATTTCTTCAAGACGCTTCGGTTTCTTCCCACAGTCCAAAAAAACATGCTGTTTAGATACATTGGTCATGCTACATTCTCCCTCAGTGTACCTGAACAGGCACTGGAGTGTGGTGACTGAGGGATTTTCATAATAACTTCATTACAGTGTTAATGTAAGCTTATTTGTGACACTAATAAATAAACTAAACTCAAGGGTGCCTCAGGAGAAGAATTCACAGAGCCTGACATTGAAGAACCATTACAGTGTTTATCTGTACCCTTCACCAGTGCAGGCATCAGTGAATTCTGATTTTAGAGTAGCTTCGGGGTCACATTCCGGTGAGCACATCACACTGTCTGATCCACAGCAGGTGGAGGCAGGAACATTCTAGTGTGCCGATACTGGGAGGATTCCTGGAAACCTAGAATCTGCCGAGTCCCCATCAGATGAGGAGCCTCTGCATTCAGTCATGTCTCAATTGCAGTAGTTCCAAAGGCAAATTCAATGAGTGGATGCCCTTGCAGTCCACATAGTTGACAGCTCGAATAAGGGTCCCAGCAGTGAACTTTGTGGTACATCACTGGATGTCAGCCTCCAGTCACTGAAAGAGCCTTCTACCACCACCCTTTGTTTCCTCTTACTAAGCCAGTTTCTGATCCATCTCGTCAGAAATCCCTGAATTCCAACTTCAACCTTCTCAATCAGTCTCCCAAGTGGGACCTTGTCAAGGCTTTGCCAAAATTCATTTCCCTCATCCACACACTCATCACTTTTTCAAAAAATTCTATCAAATTTGTTAGGTATGATCTTCTTCTGGCTGACTATTCCTAATCAAACCACATGCCCTTCCAAATGATGATTAAATGTCGACTTCAGAATGGTTGGTTTAAGAATGAATTGTCCTGAAATGTCATGGACTGTTTGTGCTGGCGTTTCATCTTTACACAATGTTTTCCTGCATGTCATTCTGCCTGAGATCCATGAGAGGGAAGGAGGGGGTTCACTGCCACTCTGTCTGTGATTAGTGGGGGGAAAAGGAGGGCGTCCGCCACAACTTTGCCTGACACAGGTGGAGTGGGATGGGGAAGGAGGGGCCCACAATCCGAATGGGTGGCAAAGGGATGGGGTGATATGGGGATCAGTAATGTTGTGGGGATGGGTCAATGTCTGTGGGGACCAGGGGGAGGCATTATCCAGCCCAGGAGTGATATGGCAGGGGTGCCACATTCTATTTTTTTTCTGCACATGCGCTGTTGAAAGCGCCGATTGGAGCTGGGGGGTTTCGGGGGAATTAAGCCCCGCCTAAGGATGAGTCTAAAAGTCAGATCTGAAACATTCTCACTTTCAAGTCCACCCAGCACTTAGAATCAGAATGGTAAAATAGGACCCTATGTTGACAGTTATATGTGAAAATCCAGAAGTCGAAGTTCTAAATTCATTGCTCTTTGAAAAGCTGGGGAAGAGTAACTTCTCGCCATTTGGCTCTGCACTCCAATACTGTGAACAGCGAGAAATTCCTTAACTGACATCGTACACATAAATTAAAATTACCACAGAGAATATGGTGCTTCTCAATTTCAAGTTTGGGTAGCCTTTTATTGGTCTAGCAAGTTCTTAGTCAAACAAGCTCCCTGTTAATAAAAATTAACTTTTCCAGGTGTGGAATTCCTTTCCTCCAGATTGTAATTATTATTGAGAAATTTGAAAAAACTATGAATAGTATCTTATCTTGCTTCTTTTTATCTTCCTGTCATAATTCAATCATTCTTTCCCTCTCTATGTTGCTTCGTCAGTGAATTCATTCTGCTTCCTGGCACTTTCTTGTCAAGCTCTATGGCTGTCCTTTAGACTGTCAGTCTTCTGACATGGATACACAAGTCCCAATGTCCATTAGAGGCTGTTGCACATTTGGATGCTTAATAGCAACTTTCAGCCTGTCCCTGGAAAGTTGATTAGCAAGTGAAAGTCTAATTTTTGCAGCTCGCAATAATATTTGGACAATCAGATGTTGGAAAATGCATCAAACATTCATCAGTTAATGTCACCAATAAAAACTTCTGAGCCATTTTTTCTTGAACACTGGATAGCATGCATCAAAATACATCTCTCTTTAGCAATGTCATCTTTGCGCAAGAAAAATGTGTTCATCAACAGGATGGCTCTGAGGCAAAAATGAATGCAGTTTGAATCCCTGGAAATTAAACTGTAAAACTTGTCACGACACAATTTTTTCATTTTAATTTAGAGCAGCCATGTTATAATAGATTGAAGAGAGTTTCCACCCACTCAAAGAATGAAATAACAGTCATATTAAATCAATTCATTTAATACATTATAATGCAGCCAAAGAATGACAACAACACTTTTAATATTTCATCATCCAGCTGATGATTCTGTAAAGCAGAACTTGTTGGCAATTTGCACTATAATGAGTTTCAAATTGCATCATGTTGGCATGCAAGACAAAGAGGAATTCTTCCAACTGAATTCTTGAAATTCTATATTGAATAGAAGAATAATTTTTAAAATTTGGTGCTCCAAACATAGAAATTCTTAAAACAGGACTGAATATTTTGGACCAAAAGTCAAAGCATTATATAACAGTTTTTATGGCCTCTGGTTGTGCCAACAAACTTTACAGCCATTGAATATAATCCATAGAATCTCTACAGTGCAGAAGGAGGCCATTTGGCCCATCAAGTCTGTACCAACCACAATCTGACACAGGCCCTATTCCCCTCATATTTACCCCGCTAATCCACCTGATGCTAGGATTAATTTATCATGGCCAAACAATCTAACCTGTACATCTTTGGACTGTGGGAGGAAACCAGAGCATCTGAAAGAAACCCACACAGAGAGGGAGGGAATATGCAAACTCCATGCAGCCAGTGGCCCGAAACTAGAATTGAACCCAGGTCCCTGGTGCTGTGAGGCAGCAGTGCTATCTTCTGTGTCACCCCCCTAATATTTGGTGCAATAACAATGCCTTGCCTCTTTCAGACATACAGGTTGGCTTTAAGTGATGCTCATCAAATATGTCCATGGCCCCATGCACTTAAATCCAATTGGTGTTGCCAGACTCTTACTGACTTTACCCCAGTCCAACGCTGGCATCTCTAGCCCATGCACTTAGACAATAAACAGTACAATTAATGCTGGCTGTATACACATTCAATCATTCAAATGACACTAATTTAGAATTTACATGGAAAATTAGTGGAACTATAGAATTTGATGCCTAAAATATGACTAAAACTTTTAGAATCTTATTAAAAAAACTGGAACATGACCATTGTTTAAAAAATTCTTTGTGTGTTTGAATTGGGGGAAAATTAAATTTAAAAATGTTATTTTGTGTCAACATCTATGGATTTTCGAAATGACTTAACTTTCCAGGCCTTGGAGAAATATCATGTGAATTTTCTACACAATATCTTGGGCAGTCAAATTACTTTCAGGGTTCTTGTAGTGAAAAAATATCTTGTTCCTTATTTCTTTTGAGCTTCTGTAGCATTTTCTTGAATCAATCTTTTTCCTGTGGATTTACTTACCTAGTACTCAATATTCATTGTAATGATTTAGTTCTTCACAGAATGTAATACTAGCAGCACTCAGAAGAGAAACTCTGAATGTGGGAATTGACAATTCCATTATTTTGTAATTGAACCTACTCAGCAGGAGAACTTGTAGAGTGGTCTGCTGCACATTCTACACAGTTACTTTCTATTTGTCACCATGCTTCCCTGAATACTTTGTCAGAATGTTTCATAAGAGGTCCATTTGAAGGTTAAGATTGATGCATTAGATAAAGATGTGAATGGAAAGGAAAATGCAGAATCCAAATAACACCACAAAATATCAGATTCCTTATTTCCTTTTCTGGTTTTCAGAAAGATCAAGGGATCACATCAGGAGTAAATCGCTGAACACGTGAACTCTAGACTCAATACATTCAGTGAACAATTCTGAAAATGTTCCTAAGTTTTACGTGAATTTGTATTGAATTGCTAGTGCTGTGGTGCTCAGCATCCTCAAAGTGGCATCACCTGTTAAATTATCATCTTTAGAAGTTGCTTCTTAGTCCTTTGGCTAAAATCAAGTGGAGTTGGCATCCTGCACTTGGTTGAAGTCATGTGGTTATACTAAGGCTTCATTTGAAGCAATTTTTTAAAGTCGCATCTAGGTCCTTTGGCAAAGATGCAAATGAGATCAAGCCTGGGAGATGGTACAATGCCTGCCCCAATCAGCTTGGATCATGGTCAAGCCCAAGACAGGAAGTGGGAAGCCTGTCTTGTCAGCTTGGATCAGGAATATGCTGAGACTTTGAACTAGACTTTGATTGGATATAAAAAAATATGTTCTCTCCACCATATTTAGAAATGAATGAGAAGCAATTTTGTGTGCCGGGGAAATAAAGATAAAGTCACTGTAGTCCCAGATAACAATAGGTTGTTCCCCCCTTTAGGGGGAAAGCTGACTGACTCCAAAGAAATGATGCAAAGTGACTATCACCCATTTTATACCACCACACTAAGTCAAGATCTATATCAATAATTGTGTTTTCAAACTTGTTATTCAAAAGGAATAAAAGCAGATAGATAGAATCGTGCTAATAATGGGCTGAAAAAGTTTGGGGAAAAGCAATGAATGAAAGCCTGTGACAATGAGACATGGACAATAAAGGAACGATCATTTTGAATTAGCATAATCATAGATTTGATAATGGAGAGTGCATTTTTACAAATTATAACCATTTTTGCTGTTGTGATCATGTTATTACAAATAATGTCATTTCAGTAGCTTTATGATGCTAAAATGCTTATGTTGAGATACATCTACATGTTTTTATTAAATCCAATCTTATCCATTTTGCTCTAAATTTTTCAGTGAGTACGCATATCCCCTTTTAATATTGCAAAATCCCTGCAATATCCCAATGAAAGAAAAATCACCAAAGTCCCAAAGGCTGCTCTGAGAGCTGACTGGTGATGATTTAATCTGAGTCACCACACCTTAGACAAAGGGCAAAGTTGAGTAGGCAGGGCCTTCATGGATAACCTCTGCCAGTATGGAATTTAACTCATGTTGTTGGCATCACTCTGCGACATGAAACTGTTGACCAGCCAACTGAGCTAACCAATCTCCTGACACGTACAGCTAACATGCTCTGTTCCACTTCTGAAATGCACATTTGCAGAACTCACCTTTGAGTACTATTTTATTTCAAAAGTTTTACGAGTATCCAAAATGCAAAATGGTTTTCTAACACAATGAATGCATTTTTTTGTAATTTGGTATATGTTATCTTTAATAGTAACAGCAATATGCAGCTAATGTTATGACCTGTCCCTGGTCAAGGTCCTCCCAATTTGTTATGATTCTGGAAATGATACTCCCAAATTGCTACGTCCCAGGTGAGGAAGTATACAGTAGCATTTTATCTGTAATCAACACCGTTGGTTGGTCACAACAGGGTTAATTTAAAAGGTTTCTCCTCCTTTTGGATGCCTTTTCCCAGTCCAAATGTATTTCTAAAAAGAGCCGATTTAACCAGGCTTTCTTGAGTTAAAGAAAGAATGATTTATTAGTTACTAAAATATGAAAAGAAAAGAATCAATATATATACACATAGATTAAAAATGAGAACTGAGTCCAAAACAAAACTTTAAAAAAATGTATCATCTTTGATTTTTCTGTGAAGAATAGATGTTGAAACATTGTGGCCATTAAGTTGAGTGATCCCAGTAGTGCTGATTTCAATTATTGAGCAATTAGATTTGAGATGCTTGGGTTCTGCAGATTAGCTGAGAGGAGTTATGTTTAATTTAACATTAATGCTTAATTTTCAACTGTGGTTTTATTGACATGACTTGCTTTTCAGAATCAGAGAGAGAGAGACTTTATTTGCAAGTAGCAGGGATACTCGGTCAATGTTCTTCAGCTGTGATCCTCATAGCAAATACCTGTACATACTAGCACAGTAGAACATCAGGCTAGTGCACGCAGACCAGAGCAGCAGGGGATTTTGAGCCTTTCTTTTCTGTATTTCTGGAAGAGGGATAAAACACAAATGTGGCTGCAATATAACCTATAGGATATGGTTTCTGATGAGATGGCTTTCCATTTCTATTATCTTCGCAGGAGATTGTAGTTCAATTTCTGCATTGCTTCTTCCTTTGAAATATCTCTATTTGAACAAAGAGTTCATTGTCTCTCTCATGACTACTATAATCCATGATGTGGAGATGCCAGCATTGGATTGGGATAAGCACAGTAGGAAATCTCACAACACGAGGTTAAAGTCCAACAGGTTTATTAAGTAACACAAGCCACAAACTTTCGGAGTGCTGTCCCTTCATCAAGTAAGTGTGAGTTCTGTTCACAAACAGGCATATATAGATACAAACTATCTGTAATAACCTATAATATAATGATATCTTGACAATACACATCTCTTTAACTTGTGCTTAACCCCACTCACATAGTCTGTACTTTTAAAACGTGATTACCTGTAAAGACTCGCACGTCAATCATCATCTTGTAAATTAAGCTCGTATCTATATATACCCTGTTTGTGAACAGAACTCCCATTCACCTGATGAAGGGGCAGTGCTCCAAAAGCTTGTAGCTTGTTCTACCGAATAAACCTGTTGGATTTTAACTTGGTGAAGTGAAATTTCTTACTGTGTTGTAATCCAGAGAGAAATTCCAGCAAATGGTTATCTTGCTGTCTCACTCAATTTTAGCTTGTCCTTTTTAAAGAAAACACTGATCTCATTTAAAAGTTCAATGTGCCTATAGATAATTCAGGGCTATGATCAGTTGTCATGATAATCATTGAGCCCATCATGCAGATACTACATGAGAGGATATAGAGATAAATGGAGAGGCTCAGATGAAGAACAATTAAACAGGAGAGATTTTGAAGTGGTTTTTGAAATCAGCAAGGGAAATGACAGCTGAAATGGACTTTAGTTCCTAACTTTAACATTATCGCCGGATTCCTAATGTTATCGCCAGGTTTTTATGGCTCCTTTCACCCAGCAGGGTCTTATGGCCCTGCTGACTGAATGGAGATTTAAATAGCTTGCCACATCAGCCGGGGGGATTCACACCACAGCCAAGCCATAAAATCCTAGACTAATGCAATGAAGTTGATCTGTGCAGTTCTGGTCCCCACATTATAAGAAAGATGTGGAGGCATTGGAGAGGGTACAGAGGAGGTTTACCAGGATGTTGCCTGGTATGGAGGGCAGGTCTTATGAAGAGAGGCTGAGGGATTTGAGGTTGTTTTCGTTAGAAAGGAGGCGGCTAAGAGGGGACCTTATTGAAACATATAAGATGATTAGAGGTTTAGATAGGGTGGACAGTGATAGCCTTTTTCCTAGGATGGAGAAAGCTAGCACGAGGGGACACAGCTTTAAATTAAGGGGTGATAGTTATAGGACGGATATCAGAGGTAGGTTCTTTACCCAAAGGGTGGTTCGGGAGTGGAATGCCCTGCCTGCAGCAGTTGTAGATGCGCCAAGTTTGGTGGCGTTTAAGAGGTTAGTTGATAAGTTTATGGAAGAGAAGGGAATGGTTTAGTTTGGAGGGTCATTGCTTTTTTCATAATTGGTCGGCGCAACATCGAAGGCCGAAGGGCCTGTTCTGCGCTGTAATGTTCTATGTTCTATGTTCTATGTGGATAGCTGGGAGACTTGGTGTGTGAGCAATGTTGATCAAGCTAATACTTATTGCCCATCCAATTGCCCTTGAGAGATGGGATAAAGGAATGCAAATAATATGTTACTATTTCTTTATTGAAAACAGATTTCAGTAGAAGCATAAGGAAGTCTTGTTGAAAGAGCTTTGGTGCATCTGCACCTGAAGCACTGTAAACTGATTTTGTTCTCCTTATCTGGGAAAGCATACACTTACTTTGGAAACATCAAAGTTTCCCTAGGCTGATTCCTTACATTCCTGTGTCAGATAAAAAGAAATCGAGTGAACTGGGCTCATTTTCACCTTAGAAGAATGAGTGGAGAGTTTAGAACAAGGCTTGATAGCACTAGGATATGGGAGGAGCCAATTAAGTCTAATATGAGCAGAAATTTCTTCAAAGATTCTGAATGTTTGAAATTCTCTGCCTCAGAGAGTTGTGAATTTTCTGTTGATAAGTATATTCAAGACCTAGACCGATTAATTTTTGAGCTCAAGATTAATTAAGAGCTATGGAGATAGTATGGGCTCAATGAGTTGTATGGCCTTTTCTTGCTTCTATTTCTTATTGTATAGCAATAATTGTGTTTGTGTAGACTGCAGTAGTTTTCTCCATTACCTTATATCAGACAGGTTGCACTATGTGCACTATCCATATGAGACCTCCTGCATGCAGTGCCCTTCACACATTTCTTCCTGACCTTCTCTCTTGCCATCAGCACATGCACCAGCAGATAATAAGCACTGATAAAACCCCCGACACTCTTAAGGCTGATGCTTCTTTTGCCATCTTGTAGCAAATTTATGTGAAGGCCCTAATTTAAGGCTGGAATGTTACAGTCACTCACAGCAAAGGGGTTTTATGATCCTACTGCAGTGAGCAGAGATTTAGCTGAGTGCCAAATTCTTCAACCTCGCTGCAGTGAGAACATGGAGTGTACGGCTGGTAACATTATGCCTCGTGAAATGATGTGGTCCAGGGGCAGTTTTACTTTTATGGAAGTCAGGCTCAGCCTCTGCCAGAAGGGAAGAAATTTAGGCTGTTGTGCCACATAACATTCACACCCAAAACAGAGTTTAGAATGTAAAGATAGACAGATAAGAAATATAACCAATAGCCTACTATATTCTTGCAACCAGTCATAATATTAAAACATTTGTTTTGGAATATCTCTTGCTAATGGGCTTCAGATTTATCCCTTAGGGTGTTTGAAGCCTGAGAAGTATTTGGTTGGTTATTGTCATCTGACTAGAAAGCTACTGATATTAAAGTGAAACTGACAGCTAATCCATTAGGGAAGATGTAAAGATAATTTGCACTGTCACCAATGAACCGTAGTGTCCTCATATGTGTTATCAAGCTTCATTCATCAAAATACTATTCTGCATTTTATTGTCTTCTGATCTTCCACTTGGTTAACACATAAGTGTTTATATTTGAAATTGGAATAGGAATGAGGACAGCTCAATTAAGATTCTCACCTGATATTGGTTAACTTCTTGAATGCCTGAAAGCAGAAGATTTGCAAGGCGATGGGGAAAGAGCAGGGGAGTGGGACTGGTCAGGATTCGTTTTTCAAAGAACAGACACACACACACACACACACACAAGTTGGCAAAAAATGGCATCCTTTTGTGCTGTATAGCAGAGATCTCAGCTTTACCCAAAAACAAAGTTTGATATGAATGAATGTGTTAATTCTAAGGATTGTTGGTTGAATACAAAGTACAAAATGAGGCACTGTCGAAAAGGTTTTATTGAAAACACAAAACTATGACATTTATTGTTAAAATTAATAAATAAATATTGAGCTAAATACAACAATTTTAATTCAACTTATTACATCTCTGCAGAGCTCATTAGCTGCAGAAACACATCTTTACAGGACAGTTGATAACAAAGTGGACAGGGAATGCGAGTGAGATAGAAGATTCAGAAGCATCGTTTGCAAGGATGGGCTAAAGAAAGAAATAAATGACATTCCTATGGAAAATGCAACAGCCATATTGATCACAAAAATGTGACACTTGCATCAAATAAATTAATGGCAAGTTAATCTGTTCTTGCTGATAGTTTTTGGAGGGCAAACGCAGGCTCAGACATCAAGAGAGCTCCATGCTCTTTTTGGAAGTGGGCTATTGATCCTTTTCTGTCCATAGAAGCAGCAAACAAAGCTTGCATTTTAAACCTTATTCACAACTTGCAGCACTGAAGTGCCATAGATGATTCTTTTGACTCCTGAAATAGTGTTTGAATCTACAGTTTCTGACTCAAGGGGAAGACTGCTACTAGAGACTCAAATGGACACCTTGGAAGGCATGAAAGGGGATACCAAGGTAAAGTTTCCAAGGATGGATGAAAGAACACTCTTCGATGGTGGAGAAAGGAATAGGAAGGAGGCTGGTGCTGGAAAACTAGTTAGTGCATATCGGGTTGATTGTTAGATAATTACAAGGTTATGAAGAGTGTAATATCCAAACTACATTGGGAGTTGGGAGTATTAACAGAAAGAATGTGGTTTGCACACATGAATTCAAAGTAGCAAAAATAGATTTACTGAAGAGTAGTTCTCTGCTGTGCCTCAAACTATAAAATTGAAAGTAAAACAGCACTCTGTGCCTATACCGTAATGACATCACAATCAAATTGTGTGATCAGCTCTTAAAGCAACCTGGAACCATTTTAAATATATGACTGAGATATTTGAAGACAAGGATGAAAACTTTAAAGTCAATTCTTTGGAATATAGAAAGCAAACAGAAATTAACTTAGGAATAATGATAAAACAGAGTGGCAGGTGAGACAATAATATTCTAGATAGCTGACGAATGATTGCCCAAAACTGATATCTCTGTTTTTCAACTAGCTTATAAATGGTGGACTCTTGGAAGTCCTTTTCATATATGTAGCAATATCTGAGATCAATTGATCAGCTAATGAAATCTTTTCAGTTACAGATTGAACCATAGTGGTTCTTTTGATTATGGTAGAAGTTTGTTAAAGAATAAAATATATTTAAATCTAAGTGAATATTTGAAAAAGAATTACAAATGATGATGTCTCAATTTTGTCAGTAAAAGTTTTTAACATTGTTTGCAAACTTTTACAGTTAATCATTTGATTAGTGACATAAAGGCAACTAAGTGACTTTGTTATAATGCACTTGGTTCTCAATATTAGCTCATAATTGTGCCACACTGCAGAGGACACAGCAAAAGAATGTGTTGTGTTATTGCACTATACTATTTAATTAGAAATGCTTTGCCAATTCATCAAATTTAATGCTGACTGATTTCAAAAATTGTAATTATATATTACATGAACACATAAAACAAAGAAGAAGCAATGCTGCAAAATAAAAAGAAGCATTGAGCAAAATTTTCAATTGACAGAATGTGTTAGGAACCTATTGGGATTAACAGTGACTTTTCCATTACTCTTCAACTGACCTGGTGCACGAATATTTCACTCCCCAAGCTTCCCAACCAATCAAAAAGATCAGGCAGGATAAGGTGCTTAATCTGCCGAGAAAAGGATATCTGGTGAGAGCTTCCCACAATGGGTTAAAATGGACCAACTAGATATAGGTCCAGAAAGCTACAGGAACTACCAAAACAGAGAGAAGACCTGGAAAGGCTGCTCCCTGTGTCTGTCACTGTTAACCTGAACGTTTAGCTGCAGGATTTGAGGGACTGCACTGAGTTAACTTTTCCCAAGGACAGGAAGAAGAAACAAAAGCTCCAAGCAGAACCTCAGGATACAGGAAAAGTGAATGGCCCAACAATTTCACATGACAAAACTCACTGACTGACTTTCTCAGCATTCTCTAGCCCAACACTCCTGGTGAACATCACACCACACAGCTCTACTCACTCCTCTCTCTCCAACACTTTCTCACATTCATATCTGAACAGTTGACATTCACATTTACCTTCTACTGTTCTGTCATACCAATACCTTAAGATCACCTTCCACAAATGCCGGCATTTGTCACAAAAGCCATTTCTAACACTCATTTCTAACACCTTCTCTGCTTTCTCTCCTTGCAGATGAAAGCACACAACTTTGAAATGCAGTGGGGGGAAAGGGGCATCCCTGCAGTTACAGCCACATTAATCGCTACTGGCAATGTCTGTCTACTGTTTTCACTTGGAAGGAAGTCTTGTTCCAGGGCACTGCAGATGTCAGAAATGAACTGCTGTGAAAACTTGAGTCTCTTGAGACACTGGAGTTCACATACAACAGAAGAATTTGTAGGCTTTCTGTTTGGAGGCATATCTCTTTAGAGTTTGATCTTGACGCCTATCCCTTCTTCCCTGTGGCTGAGGAAAAGTGAGCTGGTGGTGGTGTTGCTTGTATTACTAGTGGTGGTGTTGGGCTTGATGTTGCTGATTTTAAGCCTCCCAAATTAGTGAAGAAGGACTTCCCATTATACCTTTGATTGACTGACTCTGGCAAGCTGCTGACAGCTTGGGAAATGGTCCACTGGCTGCGAAAGTCAGAATGGTTGATTAAATCAGCAATTAATGGCATAGTTGAATATTTCAATGATCTTACCAATAGCTCCAAGAATTTTTTCACAAGACTGCTAATCCACCTGCTTGAAACACCAAAGTGAATGAGATGATGGCAGGATTTTGATCCAATGTCACTTTTAAGGAACTCAACTTCAATCCCACACACAACCTGAAACAGCCTCCTCTTGATCTTTGATTTTGGTTGGGCATGGCAGCACAGTAAATAGCACTGCTGCTTCACAGTGCCAGGGACCTGGTTTGATTCCTGGCTTGGGTCATTGTCTATGTGAAGTTTGCACATTTTCCCTGTGTCTGCATGGGTTTCCTCTGAATGCTCCAGTTTCTTCCCACATTCTGAAAGATATGCTGATTAGGTGGATTAACCTGAGCAGGTACTGGAAGTGACAACTAGGGGAATTGCACATTAACTTCATTGCAGTGTTAATGTAAGCTTCACTTGTGACTAATAAGTTAAACTTGATTCTCCAAAATCTCCTGCTGATTCATGCAACTTAATTATTTTGCAACTGAGACTAGAGATGTTCAGTGTTACATTATGATGAAAAAGTTTAATTCCAATACAGTACATTATTTTCAAACACAACTTTGCATTTAATTTGTAAGTTTTTACCATTAAGCTTGAAGCTATATTTTCGCATGGTAGAGAAAGTTGGATTTTCATCATGGTCTAGGGAACAAAAACAAGTTTTGGATTATGCATTGTATTTTTACTTATTGCATGAAATTGTGACTTTCTGTTTTCGTCAATCTGGAATTAAAGTAATTATCTTTATATTTATTACATTTAAAATTCCCATCTCTGCTTACAAATTGATCATCCCCCCATCTTACTTTGTAATTTGTCTCCTGCACTATATCTTCTCTCAAATGTTTTGTTCAAAATTCCACATCTCATGCCTGGTGCTAGCTCAAACACTGATTGCAGATAATTCAGCTGTCTTAATCCCAGTTATATATTCTTCCATGATGGCATAGTGTTAGCACTTCTGCCTCACAGCACCAGGGACCTAGTTTGATTCCCAGCTTGGATCACTATCTGTGTGGAGTTTGCACATTCTCCCTGCGTCAGTTTCCTCCGGGTGTTCTGGTTTGCTCTTATAGTCTGAAACAAATGCTGGTTAGGTGCATTGACCAGAACAGGTGCCAGAGTAACTAAGATAATTTCACTGTAACTTCATTGCAGTGATAATGTTAGTCTCACATGTGACTGATAAATAAACTTTACTTTAAACTTAAACTTCTCCAGCTTTAAAAAACATTTTGAAATACCATCCATGTGGCTACTTAATTTCTTCCTTCCCAGCTCAATTTCCATTTCCTCACACCTACCATTTCTTGGCAAACTGTGCAGATTTACATCTTGGCTCAGTGTAGAATCCTCAATTAAATAATGGTGACTTTCTGCTCCACTCCCTAATCTTGACTGACACTCTAGTGCTACCAGTTCAGAGGTCCTGTCTTCCACAGGAAATATTAAACTGAGGTCTCTTCTGTTCTCTCAGGTCAGAATAAAAGACCTGAGTGGCACTTTTCTCTGAAGAGTAGGGAAGTTCATCCCAGATCCTAGCTCAACACTCTCTCTCAACCAAAATCAGCAATATCATTGCTGTTTCTGCAACCTTGTTGTGTGCAAATCATCTGCTGTGTTTCCCTGCGCTAGAACAGTGACTACACTTCAAAAGTGATTTGTTGACTGTGAATTACTTTGGGAGACTTTGAAGTGATGAAGGGTACAATATAAATTCAAGTACTTTAACACCTTGGATATTTATTTGTGTTAAAAGTGAGTTACTAATGCTAGTCTTAGAAACTGTATGGCTCTCGCTTTGCTTTACATGATTGGGAAGCACGTCAGGGGTCAGGCAGCGGACCCATCTGAAGTGCCCCAGTGCTGTAATGTTGGCAACCCATGGCATGGAGGGAGTAGGAAACATGCTGCCAATAGAGGGGGTTCCCAATGTCCATGGGAGGAGGAAGAAGGTTCCCTAGTATACTCTGAGATTAGGGCACTCTTGCAAAATGGCATCTGAGCACTCTGCAGCTAGGCTCACCGGTGTGTTAATACATCATCTCTCTCCTATCCACCACACCCCGCCATTCCCCTCAGCCCCTCACCCTCCCCCGAACCTCCAGTACTGGTGTGGATCACCTCAGTGCTCTTGCCATGACAGAGAATTTGGTGCTTAGCTAAATTTCCGTTCACTGCAGTGAGATAGGAAAATCCTGCCGCCATGAAGGATTCCACCATTAGATGTTTTTTGGGAAAATTCTGCTCCTGGCTTCAGAAAAACAGGATTTTGTATTGAAATTTTGGGTTGCCAACCAAAGTTCAGGATGGCATGGGTTAAAACATACAATTTGTAGGAATGTTATTTTGCCAATAGGAACAGGAAACATGATCAATCACTGTGGTGGAATTTTACTGCCTTGCCAATCCTGATCCCAGAGCGGACAAGGCTTTCAGAATGGAAATCTCCATTGGGTCTTGAGTGGGATTTTACGATGTCACTTGAGCAAATTTATAGAATCCCGCTATATGTGTGTGTGTGTGTGTGTGCACATGCGTGAGTTTGTGCGTGTGCTCGCGCGTCATAAATGTGAGTTTGTGCATGTGTGTGTGTGCATGTGTGAGTATGTGTGTGTGCGCATGTGTGTTTGCAATGTGTGTGTGTGTGTGTATACATGATTATAAATTGTATGTCCACCAGTTTTTGCCACTTATATTTTAAAAAGTTTTGTTTCATATTAAATCAGTGATTCTGAGTTTATTGAAAGAAGCCTGATTAAAGTCCCTTTCAATGGCAAAAGTAAACAATTGGCAATTTTGGTGAGTGAATTGAACATTTCAAGTCACACTGCACGCTGTGGAGTACTGAAGCTAGAGGAACTGTGCACACTCCCATCCTGTCGTAACAAACTATTGATCTGCCTCCCTCTATTAATCCTTATGTTAACAAGTTTTTTTGTTATCTGGTTTCTATGACCACTTAATCTTACCTTGACTGGAATGCAGAAAATATAGCTAATTTGTTTATGCTTCTTGATGTGTGGTATATTAAAATGAATGAATTAAAAAAACTCAAATTGATAGGACTATATGGTTGAATTTTGCCAACCTGGATTTTTGATTTAAAAATGTCATCCTGTATTCCTGCTCTCTTAACTGAAAAAGAAACAAAATGATCAAATGGATTATGCAATGTTGAAAGTATTAAGATTGAACATTTTAAATCAATCTTCTTGGTAGGCTTTTTTATCCTTAATCTGTGGGATACAAATTGATTGCTTGCAAATGTGATTTCAAACATGTTTTTTAAGCGATTCCTTGGTTTGAAAATTAGCTACACACTAAAAATATAGCTAAAGAGTAATTATTGTTATGCAGTTAAAAATATCAAACAGCAAGGAATTCTAACAAAAAGATAATTTTCCAAACTTTGAAAGATTCACTCTGTTAGATTTTATTCACCCACACAGAGAAGAAGAAATGACAATCCAAACACTTACCTCACACAGTAAGACAGGTTTTATTTTGATAAAATATGGGAATAATTGGATATATGCAAGCATGCAAGTCAAGAAAGTTCGCACAAATCAATTCAATAAAAAAAATTATTTTTGTGCCATTCGGGTTGAGATTATGAATTACATGCTTGAATCAAAGTTTCACTAATTGCTTCCACAATCAAACACAAAAATTGCAATCAAATGTAGTGGTTTAAAAAATCGGAATGAATATTATTATTGGCAAAAGGCTCCCAAACGAATATCTTTGCGTTGCAGATCATTTAGACTTGTGCTCACAATAATTTTTTGTTAGGTATTACAATTCCAATCAGTTTCCTGCTGAAAGGCCATAAATTGCATGAAAAAAATGATGGGACTCCAAACTGTGCCAATGATTTGTTACATGATGAGTTTTTGATTTCAATTGTAGTCAGCTATCTAAAACCCTGTATAAGGCTATCACAGTCAACCTTTTCATTTAGCCTAAGGAGGATATTTTGACCGCCTGCTAGTTTTCAAAAGAAAGGGAATGCTATTGCCATTAAAGTAGCCTAGGATTTCATACAAGGGAAATGGCGGGGGGGTGGGGGTGGGGGGGGGAGGGTGGGGGGGGGGGTTTGGCGCTGCATGGGATGGGTGATGGATTGGGTTAGTAAGGGGCACTGAGGTTGGAGGTCAACAATCCTTGAACATTAATAGATCAAAATTGAGCCCTGCTACATTTCTGCACACATGTTGGGGACTGAGTAAGTTAAGAGCTAAGAAGTCCAAAGTTTGTTGTTCTTTACCATACAAAAGTGATCGAATTCAAGGGAGCTGAGCACAAGTTTATAGCACTGTTTAGGTCCAATTAGAGGAGGAGGATTATGGGGAGGTGGTGGTGTAAAAGGTATTGCCGCTAGACGAGTAACCCAGTGATCCAGGATAATGTTCTGGAGACCTGGATTTGAATCCCACTATGACAAGTGGTAAAATTTGATTTCAATAAAAATTTGGAATTAAAAGCCTAATGGTGACCATGAAACCATTGTCGATTGTCATAGAAACCTGTAATGTCTGTAATGTCCCCTCCGGAAAGGAAATCTGCCATTCTTACCCGGTCTGGCCAACATGTGACTCCAGATCCACAGCAATGTGGTTGACTCTTAAATGCCGTAAGGGATGGCAATAGATGCTGGCCCAACCAATGATGCCCACATTCCATGAATACACTTTTAAAAACTTATTTGGAGACTCTCCCCTCCACATGGGGATTGATTTCCTATAAAAGGATTGAACTGTCCTCCCACATCTGTCCCTATGCTGCTAATAGCAATAAAGCTCCTTTCACACTGCTGTGGCTGGCTCTGGTGTGACACCCCTCACCCACCCTCACCCCCCAGCCCTCTCCCCCAACCCTCCCCACTCCTCCTGCTGTCAACTATAAGCCATGTCTGTTAAGAAAGCTGACTTTTGGGTGAAGGAAGTTGTACTCTGTGGAATTGAAAGATGGTTGTGGCATTTAACTGGGGCTCTATCATTCCTTTTAGGTGGAGAAGAACAGATTCCATATTATTACTTTTAAAAAAATCTGGAGTATTATCCAGGCAAACATTTACCCCTCAATCAACATCAAAAGGCAGATTATTCAGTCTCTATCACAATCCTGCCTATGGGAGCTTGCTGTGTGCAAATTGACTGTCATGGTTCCTACCTTACAATAATGAACATACTTTGAAAGTACTTCACTGGCTGCAAATTGCTTTGACGCATCCTGTGGTCATGGAAGGTGCTTTATATATGCAAGTCTTGCTTTCTTTTCAGGAGTTAAAAATCTGTAGCACGTAGAGAAATATAAATCTCATATACCTAGTGTCTCACCACAACATGTCTGTGTTAATAACAGAGCCCAAGAGCCTAATTTTCCAGCCAAGGGAACATGTGTTTTGTGAAGTGATAACATTTCTTTTTAACCATGGAATTCTTCTTTACCAACAGCTCAAGGGTTTGATATTGTCTCTAACTCATCCAAGTCACCGAGGAGATTGCACAGCAGAAAAAGCTTCTTTCGTGAAACTGACAAGCAGCGCATACTTTGATCTGATGGAGGTACCATACACACCCATTCGCCTCCAGCCCAGGATCTGATTCTGTTGATTTTTGGCTCTCCCTCATGTGAGCTCAATCCTCCCACTAGCCAAAAAATAATTGACCACTTAAGGGCCTCAAGGATAGGTTACTGTCAAGGCCTTGCCCGCTGTGTAGTTAGGGCAGATAGAAACCTAGAGGAAACCCCGTTCCTTCAATTTCACACCCCTCGTTGCCTAAAAACACACCAGTGGTGAAGCATAAAATTCTGCCCCAAGTTAAAACCAAAGGCAACAAAACTCAAGGGCATTATTGATAAGTAAGTCAGCCCTTCTATTTTACCTGTTCAGGCTCCAAGCTCCCATTTAGGGATATTAATCTACCCCATTGTTTCTATTTCTCTCAAGTACACTGGAGAATCCTAAATAGAATTGTACGTAATCTCTATAGTCCCAGTTGAGATTTGTTTTGAGTTGTTGAGTAGCTTCTGTCTCTAATGATGCTGCAGGCTAATGGCATGTTACCAAATCCCTGAAAAGCAACATGTTTGGCATTTGCTGATCCTCAATTAAAATGAAACGTTTTAGGCTTTGGCATTACAGCAAAAATTGTGGCATTGTCCTGAGCCTTGAGTGTATAGATTTATGCTGTACTTAGTGAATCGTGATTCTTCGTGAACATACAGAAAGTACCTTAAAAATCAATCCCATATTTTTCAAAAACTTGAGTGTCTTGATTTTTCATTGACTGAGGTGCTTTTCTCCAGAGAGTCTGATTACAATATCACTATTCACTAGAGTATTGAGTGGAATGATTGGACATCTTTACTGTGCTGATAGACCTGTGATCATTGACTCATAGCATTAGGGAATCCCTACAGTGCAGAAGGAGGTCATTTGGCCCATTGAGTCTGTACCAACAACAATTCTACCCAGGCCTTATTCCTGTAGCCCCTCATACTTACCCTGCTAATCCCTCTGATACTACAATTAATTTTAACATGGCTAATCAACCTAACCTGCACATCTTTGGATGGGAGGGTGGGGGAGGAAACCAGAGCACCCAGAGGAAATCCGCAGATACACAGGGAGAATATGCAAACTCCGTACAGACAATGAGCCTGGAATTGAACCGGGATCCCTGGCACTATGAGGCAGCAGTGCTAACAACTGTGCCACCCTACGAAATAATAGCTCAATGAAGGCTCATCCAGAAGTTGAACTCACAATCTCACTTTATAAAGTCCAAAGTGAGAATCATGCCCATCGACCAATGAATCGTCACCAAAGATTAGCCTGGAATGAAGGATGATCCTACTTTATGTTTGGATGATCGGTGCTGTATTTATGCTGCTTGTGTGGGAAAAAAATGAACTTCAAGTTGGTTTGTTGGATATGAAGTTGGCTTGTTTACAAAACCAAAAGGCTTTGGTCCAGGAGTGAAAGTTTGTCAGGCATCCAGTTTAAGGGGAAAGAGTTTGAAAAGACTATCAGGCATCAACAATTTGAGATGAAGATCTTCAAGATGTTTGGGGTTTGAACATGGTACAAGGCAAAAGAAACTCTTTGTAGAATCTGTGAATGAAGGGAGCTGCATCTTCATTGCCCAACATTCTGGCTCAGATTGTGTGAGAGCAGTGCCACACAACAGTTCTCCAAGGCCTTCAGCCGAGCACAACAGGGCCGGAAGATAAAAGCCATGTCCCCTTTTTACAGTGTTAGCTGCTGTAAACTGGGTGGTTTTAAAGGTCCCAGTCACTTGTAAGGGGGAAGGTAAGCCTGTAAGGGTGGATCGGGAAGGTGATTATTTAGTTGGTAAAGATGGTGTACTCGGGTGGTCAATGGGTGGAGGTGGGGTGGTGGTGTCAGGCAGGGTGAGGGCTATTGAGTCATCAGTAGATGGCGTTGGGTGGTCAGTGGGGATGATAAGATGGGTTGAGGAGTCTGGTGGTGCGTGAGTGGACACAGAAGGCCAGTTAGAACGTAGAACATAGAACATTACAGCACAGAACAGGCCCTTCGGCCCTTGATGTTGCGCCGACCAATTAGGAACAAGCAGTGACCCTCTAACCTAAACCATTCCCTTTTCATCCATAAACTTACCTCCTAACCTCTTAAACGCCCCCAAACTTGGCGCATCTACAACTGCAGCAGGCAGGGCATTCCATACCCTTACCCCCCTCTGGGTAAAGAACCTACCTCTGACATCTGTCCTAAAACCACCACCCCTTAATTTAAAGCTATGTCCCCTCGTGCTAGCTTTCTCCATCCTAGGAAAAAGGCTATCACTGTCCACCCTATCTAAACCTCTAATCATCTTATATGTTTCAATAAGGTCTCCTCTTAGCCGCCTTCTTTCTAACGAAAACAACCTCAAATCCCTCAGCCTCTCTTCATAAGACCTGCCCTCCATACCAGGCAACATCCTGGTAAACCTCCTCTGTACCCTCTCCAATGCCTCCACATCTTTCTTATAATGTGGGGACCAGAACTGCACACAATACTCCAAGTGCGGCCGCACTAGAGTTTTGTACAGTTGCAACATGACGTTGCGGCTCCGAAATTCAATCCCCCTACCAATAAAAGCTAAGACTCCGTATGCCTTCTTAACAACCTTATCGACTTGATTGCCAACTTTCAGGGATCTATGCACACATACACCAAGATCCCTCTGTTCATCAACACTATTAAGAGTCCTACCATTAGCCCTATACTCTACACATTTGTTATTCCTGCCAAAGTGAATTACCTCACACTTTTCCACATTAAACTCCATTTGCCACCTCTCGGCCCAGCTCTGCAACTTGTCCAAGTCTCTCTGCAAACTATAACACCCCTCTTCACTATCTACCACTCCTCCGACTTTGGTGTCATCCGCAAATTTACTAATCCATCCTTCAATACCCTCATCCAGATCATTTATAAAAATTACAAACAGCAGGGGCCCCAAAACAGATCCCTGAGGTACACCACTTGTCACCGAACTCCACGATGAATATCTCCCATCAACCACCACCCTCTGTCTTCTATCTGCTAGCCAATTCCTAATCCAATTAACTAAATCACCCTCAATCCCATACATCTGCATTTTCTGCAGAAGCCTTCCATGGGCCACCTTATCGAACGCCTTACTAAAGTCCATATATACCACATCAACTGCCTTACCCCCATCCACCTCTTTGGTCACTTTTTCAAAAAACTCAATAAGGTTAGTAAGGCACGACCTACCCTTCACAAAACCATGCTGACTATCCCCAATCAATTCATTTCTCTCTAAATAACTATAAATCCTATCCCTAATAATTCTCTCCAATACTTTGCCCACAACAGAAGTAAGACTCACTGGCCTATAATTCCCTGGAAGGTCTCTCTTCCCCTTCTTGAACAGTGGGACCACATTCGCTATCCTCCAGTCCTCCGGAACCACACCCGTAACCAACGACGACCTGAAGATCAGAGCCAGAGGCTCTGCAATCTCCTCTCTTGCCTCCCAGAGAATCCTAGGGTAAATCCCCTCCGGCCCAGGGGACTTATCTAACTTCAAACCCTCAAGAATATCTAGCACATCCTCCTTATCTACTTCAATACTTTCCAGTTTGCAACCCTGTATCCCAGTGTTCTCCACAACTACATTTACATCTCCCTGCGTGAATACCGAAGAGAAATATTTGTTCAGTGCCTCTCCAATCTCTTCAGGCTCCACGCACAACTTCCCACTGCTGTCCATGACTGGCCCTAACCTTGCCCTAACCAATCTTCTATTCTTAACATATCTAAAGAAAGCTTTAGGATTCTCCTTGATCCTATCAGCCAAAGTCTTCTCGTGTCCCCTTTTAGCTCTCCTCAACTCACTCTTTAGCTCACTCCTGGCTAATCTATAGCTATCCATTGCACTAACTGAGCCTTCAAGCCTCATCCTGACATAAGCCTCTTTTTTCCTTTTAACCAGCGAATTAACTTTTTTAGGACACCATGGTTCCCTTACTCGACCATTTCCTCCTTGCCTGACAGGGACATACTTATCAAGGACTCGCAGTAGCTGCTCCTTGAATAAGCTCCACATTTCAGATGTTCCCAGTCCCTGTAGTTTCCTAGTCCAACCTATGCACCCTAATTCTCTCCTTATGGCCTCATAATTACCATTCCCCCAGCTATAACTATTGCCCCCAGCTTCATGCCTATCCCTATCCATCACTAAGGTGAACGTAACCGAATTGTGGTCACTATCACCAAAATGTTCACCAACTTCCAAGTCTAACACCTGGTCTGGCTCATTGCCCAGCACCAAATCCAATGTAGCCTCACCTCTAGTTGGCCTATCTACATACTGAGTCAAAAAACCTTCCTGCACACTTTGTATAAAAACTGACCCCTCTAACGAGCTAGAGGTATAGCTATTCCAATCAATATTAGTAAAGTTAAAGTCCCCCATAACAATTACCCTATTACTTTCACTCCTGTCCAGGATCGACTTTGCAATCCTTTCCTCTACCTCTCTAGAACTTTTAGGAGGTCTATAAAAGACTCTCAACAGGGTGACCTCTCCTCTCCTGTTTCTAACCTCAGCCCATACTACCTCAACAGACAAGTCCTCATCAAACTTCCTTTCTGTCACTGTGATACAGTCTTTAACTAATAATACCACTCCTCCCCCCCTTCTACCTCCTTCTCTACTCCGACTGAAGCATTTGAACCCCGGAACCTGCAACAACCATTCCTGTCCCTGCTCTATCCATGTCACTGAAATGGCCACAACATCGAAGTTCCAGGTACTGGTCCAAGCTGCAAGTTCCTCCACCTTATTGCGAATACTTCTTGCATTAAAGTATACGCATTTCAAACCATGCCCTACTCCACCTGTACGCTGCTGTGTTTTACAGTTCTCATCTATGACCCCCCTGTTCTCGTCCCTCTTAACATCCAAACTACTCAGGATCCCACCCCCCTCTGAATCAGTTTAAAGCCCCCTGCATAGCCTTTGCAAATTTTCCGCCCAAGATATTGGTTCCCCTCTGGTTCAGGTGTAGACCATCTCTCTTGTAGAGGTCCCACCTATCCCAGAATGAGTCCCAATTGTTCAGGAACCTGAACTTCTCCCTCCTGCACCATCCCCACAGCCACGAGTTCAAACATTTCCTCTCTCTGTTCTTCTCTAAACTATCCCGTGGCACAGGCAAGAGTCCAGAGATAACCACTCTGTCTGTTTTGGCCCTAAGCTTCCACCCCAACTCCATAAATTTCTGTTTAATATCCCCTTCCCTTATCCTACCTACATCATGAGTCCCTACATGAACTATGACTTGGGGCTGACTCCCCTCTCCCTTAAGAATCTTAAAAACCCGCTCTGAGACATCCTGGACCCCGGCCCCTGGGAGGCAACATACCAGCCCTGAGTCCCGTTTATTACTATTTACTCTCCTATCTGTCCCCCTAACTATGGAGTCTCCAATTACCAGACCCAATCTCTTATTCCCCCTACCCACCTGAGCATTCCCAGCAGGCTCACCCCCAGGGACCTGCTCCCTTTGGTCATCTCCAGTTGATTCCTCCTCAACTGTAGCCTCCAGGACAGAAAACTTGTTTTGGAGGGGAACAGCCCCGGGGGATTGTCTCCCCGATTGCTTCTTACCCCTCTTCCTAATAGTTACCCAAGAATCTCTTTTAGGAGTGACTATCTCTTTGTAACTCCTGTCAATATCCGCCTCAACCTCCCGAATTATCCTGAGTTCCTCTAATTCCAGCTCCAGCTCCTTAACACGATCCTCAAGGAGCTGCAAATGGGCACACTTCCTGCAGGTATAATCAGCAGGAACACTACTGGTGTCCCTCACCTCATACACACTGCATGAGGTGCAACTTACTGCCTGCACTGCCATCCCTGATACTTTAATTTCTAGGAGAGAAAAAAAACTTCCCTCACACTTTTATTATTAGGTTAGAGGAGGGTGGAGGGTGGGATACTCTACCTGTGTAGAGTATCGGGTTTCCTCTCTGTACCAATTTATAGAGTCAGAGAGAAAAACTACAACTACCGGCAAGCCTCCTAATGATGACTTCCGGTTTCCAGTTAGTTTAAAAAAAACGGCAAAAAACTACCACCGCTCTCTACTTTAATCGAAAAGAAAATGTTAAAAATTACTTAACACTCGAACTTTACACTCGCCCAAATCGCTGCCTCTCCATGCTGCTCCACAGTTAGTGGGGTTTGGTGGTCCATGGGATAATAGGTGAGTAGGGAGGATTCAGTTGGTCAGTTGGAGATCAGAATTAGTTGGAGGGGGGTAGTTGAGATTGGGAATTAGTCGGTGAATTGGAAGGGTAGCCAGCATGGTGCATTGGGTGTCAGGAGGAAAATCAAAAGTTGGGAAAGTAGTCAGGGGTAGCTGGGTATGCAAGAGGAAAGTTAGGGGCTCAAAGATAGCTGGGGGGTTGTGGGCTCTCGATATTTGGGAGGTGGGAGGGTGCCTGATTGGTTGTGGCAGGGTAGTCAGGGGTTGGATGGTTGAGGAACAGCAGGGAGCATGGGAGTTAGTCGAGCAGGTATTTGGGAGGGTAGAAATGGGTGGTCCAGTGACGGTTGGGTCAGTACGACTGTTACCTAGCAGGTAGAAGTGGTTTTTAGATTTCTAACATTTCCTGGGCAATAATTCTGGTAAGACAATCAGAACCATTCAAAGTCTGATTTAAATTGGAGTTTTGGACATTTCACAGTGCAGGGTAATTGCACATTAGAAGCTTGAATTTCTGAGCAATTCCAGTAAATCCTTACACAGGGATTTATGGGAGGTTACCCTGCGTACCTTCATAGAATCATAGAAACTCTATGGCAAGAGGCTATCTGGCCCATCAAGTCTGCACTGACCACAATCCCACCCAGGTCCTACCCCCCATATCCTACACATTTACCCCTAATCCCTCTAACCTATGCATCTTAGAATATTTACGGGCAATTTTAGCATGGCCAATCAGCCTAAATCATACATCTTTGGACTGTTCTGGGGAATATCACAGGTACAAATTGCAAGTTATGAACCAATTTCTGAATGTTGTGTTAATTTAATTAATATTTACTGTGTAATCAGTCATTTGAATTGCAACTGTCCAAACTTTCAAATCTTCAAGTTTAAGAAGGAATAATAGGCTGAAATTGAACTTCAACAGTGGTGGAAAATGACTGAGAGTGAATCAGACTCTAATTATCTGCCCCATTAACATTCCCTTTCATTGTAAAATTGTATTGATGGAATACAGTAAGAAATCTCACAACACCAGGTTAGAGTCCAATCAGTTTATTTGATAGTAATCCCACAAGCTTTCAGAATCGCTGTTCCTTCATCAGGTGTGTGGAAGGTTGTGATCAGAGAAAGGCATATAAAAACTCACACAGTTTACAGAATACTGATTAGGATGCAAGTCTTTACATGTAACCTGCTATTCAAGTCTTAAAGATTTAGACAATGCGAGTGGAGATCGCATTAGCATAGGGTAAAGAGATGTGTATTGTCTCCAGACAGGACAGTAAGTGAGATTTTGCAAGCCCAGGCAGGTCATGGGGATTACAGATAGTGTAACATGAACCCAAGATCCAGGTTGAGGCTGTCCTCCTGTATGCGGAACTTAGCTGTCAGTCTCTGCTGAGTGACTCTACGCTGTTGTGTGTCATGAAGGCCATCTTGGAGAATGCTTACCTGAAGATCAGAGGTCAAATGCCTGTGACCACTGAAGTGTTCGCCAACAGGAAGTGAACAGTCTTGCTGTTATCTGTTATCAGTTATCTGTAACTCCCATGACTTTCCTGGGCTTCTAAAATGTCACTTACTGTCCTGTCTGGAAACAATACACATTTCTTTTATTCTGTGCTAATGTTATCTCCACTCACATTGTCTGCATCTTTAAGACTTGAATAGCAAGTTAGCTGTAAAGACTTGCATTCTAATCAGTATTCTGTAAACTGTGTGTGTCTTTATATGCTCTTCTCTGATCAGAACCTTCCACATTCCTGACAGAGGAACAGCGATTTCGAAAGCTTGTGAGATTACTATCAAATAAACTGGTTGGACTTTAACCTGATATTGTGAGACTTCTTACTGTGTTTACTCCAGTCCAATGCCAGCACCTCTACATCTTGGATGGAATAGGCAGCTATTCTGTCACCACCGACTTGGAGGCCAAGAGTTGAATTTCACTCACATGAATGATCAAGAATGAAATGATTCTGATGCATTCATTTGCGATAAATTTCTCCCCCAGTGTCAACAAAACGAAAGAGATTGTCACTGCCTTCAGGAAGCATAAAGGAGAACATGTTTCTGCCTACATCAATGGGGATGAATAGAAAGGGTCGCGAGCTTCAAGGTTTTAGGAGTCCAGATCACCGACAATCTGTCCTGGTCCCCCCATATCAACACTATAATTAAGAAAGCCCACCAATGCCTCTACTTTCTTAAAAGACTAAAGAAATTTAGCATTTCAGCTGTGACTGTCACCAACTTTTACAGATGCACCATAGAAAGCATTTTTTCTGGTTATTTCACAGCTTGGTATGTCTCCTGCTCTGCCCAAGATAACAAGGAACTACAAAAGGTCATGAACATCATGCAAACCAGCCTCCCATCCATTGACTCTGTTACACTTCTCACTGCCTTGGCAAAGCAGTCAGCATAATTAAGGATCCCGTGCATCCCAGATGTTCTCTCTTCCACATTTCCGCCTTCAGGGAAAAGATGCAAAAGTCTGAGGTTACGTACCAACTGACTCAAGCTTCTTCCCTGCTGCTGTCAGACTTTTGAATGGACTTACCTTGCATTAAGTTGATCTTTCTCTACACCCTAGTTGTGACTGTAACACAACATGCTGCACTCTCACGTTTCCTTCACGATGAACGGTATGTTTTGTCTGTATGGCATGCAAGAATCAATACTTTTCACTGTATGGCAATACATGTGACAATACTAAATCAAGTCAAATCAAAGAACTGTATTGCACTTTCTTGTATCCAATTCTCCAATCCCTTTATGCTTTCAGATCTTCCAAGTACAAATTCTAAATGAACTCATGATGAAATAAATGATTGACTTCTTCATCTAACATTCAGTCAAAATTTTAATGGTTGTGCCTTCAGACCTTGGTCACCTCATCCCACAGAGTTCTGCTTTTTAAAATAATTTGAAATGACTCAACAACACAGGGAAACTTTTAAGATAAAGTAATAATAGGTTGCAACTGACACAGTGGTTAGCACTGCTGCCTCACAGTGCCAAGGAGCCGGGTTTGACTACTGGCTTGGGACATTATCTCAGGGGAGTCTGCACATTCTCCCTGCATGGGTTTCCTATGGGTGCTCTGATGTCCTCCAAAGGACGTGCTGGTTCGGTGCATTGGCCATGGTAAATTTTCCCTCACTGTACCGAACAGAGTGTGGTGGCTGGGGGATTTTTGGAGTAACTTCATTGCAGTGTTAATGTAAGCCTACTTGTGACAATAACAATTAACTTTTAGTTTTAGTTTTTAATTCAAGTAGGGAAGAATACAAAGCTAAATAAGTAAGCTTTCAGAAGGAACTACGAAAAAATCAACTCTCTTGCTGCCAGTTAAAAATCCTGTTTACTAATGGATAATGTTTTGGCCTTTCATCAGCCATTCAGTCTAATCTACCTGTCTTATTGCCAGTTACGATGATGCAAGATTATATGTGCTATCCTATGACCCACACTATGCAGTTCAATCATAATACTTATTCAAAGTACCCTATCAAGCCATTCAGCTGTAAAAGCAATTGTGATAGAATATAAATGTGCTCAAGGGATTTAGACAGGGAATCTGTAATAGGGTACAACCGCTCTATATAAATACCAGTAGCACGGTTTCAGTCAACGGAAGGGAATTGGAAAGTTTTCTGATCAAATTTAGAGTCAGGCAGAACTGCCCTCTCTCCCCTGATTGTTTGTTGCATTGGACTGATTTCAGAGCCCCTCAGATGGACATATCAGGGATGACAAGCCCAGGCCGCTGGAACACAAATCAAAACCTCACTGTACACACACACACACATCACTGTCTTCTGCTTGGATCTGCTGTCAGTATGCAGATTGGTGACAACCTGTAACCAGTTCAAATGGGCTTCAGAAACCAAAATAAACTGTGGCAAGCGCAAAGCCATGTTCTGTGAGAACTGGGCCAACCAATGCTTTGTATCCTTCACTGTCAAATGAGGTAATCTGAAACTGCAGGGTAAGATAGGGTGCAATCTTACACTCTCATCCCACCTGATTTTTGGTGAGGCAAGGTAGTAAGATGAGGTGAGAGGTGAGAAAATTGTTGCAGGCAACTGGGTCTTAATGGGGTATGGGGCACACAACTTCAGAAGGAAACTTTTGATGAAGGCCTCAGCATTCTCATCCCTCCTCTACCTCCACAGCTTCTGATCCAAGATGTAAATCTGTTCTTATTTGGGCGTTCCTCCCGGAAGTTTAATCTTCCTGCCAGGCTAAAATTCAGGTGGGAAATGACCCTTAAATGGCCCATAATTGACCGCTGAAGAGTCCCAACACAGAGCAAAAGTGGGCTTCTCATCTGAAGCTTTATACATTATTGTGTCAAAACCACTGTTCAGTCAGAATGGGCAGGAACCCAAAGGGAATCCCATCTCACCTCCCATCAGCACCTAAAAATCCATTAGTGGGGGGAGTGTAAAATTCTGGCCATACAATCAAAAATGTCATGCAGTTTACAGCATCACATGGGGTCTGCTCAGAAATCAATCTGTTCAGTTTTATCATTTATCTTTCTCCTAATCCCTGAATTGAGGACTGATTCTTTCTCAATGCTTCATCGCAGTTGTCATCCCCTGCACTGGGTTCACAAGCTGCAAGACTGATGAGAATCAGACAATGATATTTTCGAGATCTAGTCAGAGTTCTGCAATTGGCTTCTCACAATCTAACTTGTTCTGTTAAGCAGTTTTTGTAATTAATCTGATGCGCTAACCTTCTAAATGATTAGACCTTGAGGTAAAATTTACCCATTGGAATTAATTGAAAGAATAAATTGCATCAATAGCTCCTTTCGACTAACTTGTTTTATCAATTAAATGTGTGATTATTTTCTACATTACTTTGACGTTCTATTAATTAGTTCTGTTGATTAAGTCAATACACTTGGCCACTTATAATGATAGAATGTCACTCCCTTTGTGATTCCCTACATTTAAACAGATTGACTTGTATTTAATTTGGAGTTACAGGCATTTTTCTGTATAATTAGTGCTAATTGCAGCCTAACGTTTTGAGTTTCATTGTGGAATTTTTCTATGCTGCTACATGCATCTTTGGAATGTTTTTGTTTTGATTATTTTAGTGTCTTAAGACATGAGCTGTGTTTCTCCCATTTTGGGACTAAGTGCCCAAGCCGGTGGGAAACATGTTTACCGATGGCATTGCCAATGAGGTAATTTTGAGTAATCTGCCACTCAGCCCTGCTGTTCTGAGACTGGGCTGGCATTCCTAAAGAAATCCCTGATCTCTATTCTTGGGGACAGGCAATGATCAATATCTGCATTCCTGCCTGGTGCTCTTTGGTAGGAATTGAATGCATAAGTGACCCACTGTTGAAGTGGAAATTTTCCTGCTTCTTGACTGTGATAGTAAGACTCAAAAAAAGTAATTCTGACAAAATGACTAGCCTTTATTTACAAAACACTGCATGCAGTGTTTTGTAAACTTTTGTAAACTGAAGTTTGGAGAACAGTCATTATGACTTGCTAATTCCTTCTCAAGTCCATGCTTACATAAAGAATCAGTTCAATATTTATACATAATCATTATCAGTTTGCATGACCAGAGCTTAGTCAGGAATTCAATCAGTAGTAGCAACATAAGCAATGTCATAAATTATAGTATAACCTGTTGACCTCCTAAAACTCTTTGTCCCATCATTCATATCTTTATCTTATTCTTTGATAGAACAGAAAAAAAAATCGGTGAATCCTTCATCCCTGACCTTATCTTGTCTTACTCATACAGCCCTAGGTTATGTGGAATCAGCCTTATCAGGGTCTTATTCATGTCTTAAGTGATGCTGAGTCAGCTTTATCAGGTCTTACAGGAGTTAGGCATTTTGGAATAGCTTGATCAGCTTTCCTTATTTCGTACCAAATAGTTGATCAATTTTCCCGTCATGCCATTACTTCATTCATACAACTTCACACCATCACATTTTAACTACCTCCTGCTATCAGCTTCTGCCAGGCATAGAGAGCCCTATTGTACCAGATGCCTAATGATATCATGTCCGCGCTAAAGCTCGCAAAACTCCCTAGTCAGCTAGCAGCATAATACATTATAAATACAATTTTTTCACTGCTGCCTACAAATATCTGGATATAGGTAACAGGATGTTGAGACAACTGAGATAGCTCAGGAAATACAGAATGAGTTGGACAAAATGGGTAAGTGGGCGGAACAATGTCAGATGAAAATGAATATGGATAGATGTAAAGAACTATATATAGAGGAATAAAATATGAGCATCATATATATTCTGAGAACGGCATTGAAATTGGTAAGGTAAAGTTAAAAGGGAGTTCGGGATTCCAATGAATTTGAAACTCAACATGATCAAATACTGCAAAGCGGCTATCGGTAAAGCCATCAGAATGCTAAATCATGTAGAAAAACTCTAAGGGGTGTATTTCAATTTACTCCCCTCCCCAGCATAAAACTGGTGTTATGGATTGGCCATCCAATATGGAAATCAGGGCCGGAATCTCCTGGTCTTGCCTGCTTATGAAATGTGGGTGGTTGGAGCAACTTAGTGGGAAGCCAAAAATCAGTTTCCCGATAATGGAATGAACTTCTGCAATTAAATTATCTAGATTTGTCACTAATAAAACAATGAGATTGTTCTCCATCATTGTGGACAACCCAGCCAAGTTACAGACCTTTCCTGTATGAACCATTGTAAAAGCTCTTTTCACCCAATTCTCTACGCAGTCCTACACACAGGCCCATCATACTTATTCTCATCTTTGGGATAATATGCTGATCCTGCAATGATGTCCAGCACACTTTGGTTTTAATTGTTTCATGTGAGGTCTATCCCGACTCTTTATAATGTGACAAGTAAGCCAAACAATTCTCCATGTGAAATCCCCCAAAGGCTGCAGTCAACTGCACACACAAACCTCTTTAATCAAACACTCAATCCCTCTCACAACCAACGCCAACTTGCCCATTGTTCCCTTATTTGTTGGCTTCAATTGCATGTTAGTTCAATATGATAATTGAACAAGAATAGGACAGACAGAAACGACTGAATGTGCCTCTTTTTTTGTTAAGAAAACAATATTGAACTGAACTCCTGAGTTGCATCTCAGTGTTCTTTACCAACTTAACTCTCCTTGAGAACTCTTTGCATCCACCTACATCTCAAATCAAGGTAACTGCAGCAGGAGATTCAATGAATTTGCTGCACACTCTAAACAGACATAAGTCTCAGAGCTCAGAATTTGCATGATGCATGCTCAGATTGTATGTTCACAAATGATGACCAGTGCTAAAACATATTCAATAATCACAATGTTGATAATATGAGTGATTCTGTTGCAGGACATAATTAGATTCTAGTGGCTGATTATGTTCCACCTTGTAGCAAGATAAAAATCCAGGACATTTCCAAACAGGGCAAATGAACATATATTTACAACTGCCAAAACTGTATATTATGGTTGTAAATCTGTGCCACCTATGTGCCTGCAAAACTCCTTTATCTTTCTTTTCTTAATACTGTGCCCACATGCAGCCCTGACATCCACAGCTGAGGTGGAGGCAGCCAGCTGACTGTTAAGTCTTGTTGACTGTGGTGACTTGTGGCTTGAGATCTGGAGACCACGACGTGTGAAGGGTTTTCTGGAAGATGGAAATTTGAGTGGCAATGGGATGACGTTCCTAGGGTGCCTTGTTGGCACTCTCCGGAGATGTGTGATGGTACCTGTCTCTCTCTCCCTGAGGAGAGGGGGCACCTGGGTGAAAGTCAACATACCCCATCTTTCTCACCTAGTCACAGCTACATTACAACCAGGACTAAAGTGATGCAGTGCAGGGTCTGAGTGCATATCTAGCAGGCACTGTATGTTTTATTGAACTTGGATCTCCAAGGTGGTCACCACCCTTTTCAGCAGACAAAACATGGACAGACTTCTCCAGCTTTCTGACCAGTATGCATTTAGCCTCAGAAATTTCAAGGTAATGTTCCGTTTCCTGTCTTAGCATCTGTAATATATCTATTATGGTCAGATCCAGAGGCTCATCATCTGCATGAAGCTCAGCAGGGGGCCTGATTTCCAGTTTCAAAGACTTCAGCTATCACTTCCTCCACTAATTGTGGACCCATGGCAGTGAAGTGTTCACCAGAACATGCCCCTGAGCCTACTCTGGAATGTGTACCTACCGAGGCGAATGTCTCTGCTCTGATGGAGAATACGGGTAAATGCCAAGACAGTGCATTCCTTGAGAATTCTGAAGCATTGTCTTCAGAGGTGAGTTTGGAGTTGGAGCTATGTCTGGTCTTTGCCTTTGCCTTTTCTTGCTGATATCTGGAATAAAGAAGAAAAAATATTGATGGACACTCAACAAGCTCATTATGTTTTACTCTATCAGTGCACCTGACAACAGCAGCCTGCAGGCATCTCCCTGACTTGTTAGGGAACTCCAGTCTTGCCTTAGATACAGACACTGTCTTGCTTCCCACTAGCTATTTCTGTGGCCATCCCCTCAAAGGTTCTAGGAATCTTAATTTCTAGAAGGCCTCCTCCAGTTTTGGCCCACGTTCCTGTTGTGTATATTCTTGACCTGCAGAAAGACAGAGGGATTGATGACCATCTCAATGGGTGCATGAGCAACTTAGGAGCGTGCATGCCTTTGGCAGCTCTTGAGCTCTCTCCAGTAAGAGATAAACAAGCAAGATGTTCTGCAACTGATAGAACATTGAGTGGCTTCCACATACATATTGAGTGCATTTGTCCTTTCTGCTGCTGAGAGCAGCAGAACTCCTACCTGATGTAAACTCCTACCTGATATCCCTGTGCACTCACACACTCACACTGCCTGTTGCCCTTATGAGTGCCACTTTGCAGTGAATAGATGGTGCCACTCATCCTAGCAAAGCGCAACAGGTTGTTCAACCTTTTTCACCACTGTTGCATTGCTGTCTTGTAGGATCCCATGGGCACTTAGTTCTACTATGGCCTCCATCCAGGCCACTGCATTGAGATGGGAGGGCTCCCATCTTCTGTTTCTGAGAAACAGAACCTCCTGCCTTTCCTGGTTGACCTGAAGAAGAACTCGCAGGGAAGCTTCACTGAAACCTGTGGCCATATGTCTGCCCTGTGACATTTGGTTATCTGCAGTAAGTTTTTTCAGTGACAGCCAGACTGCAGCTCCTGTCTTGCAATGAATAAATGGCTTTCTGGGTGTCCTTTAAATATGATGCCTAGATCTATGACCCCATAATGCAGGGATGTTGACTTTTTGCCTATCCGCAGTGCTCGATTCACCGTGCTTCTTGTGAATGCAATATAAAGTTACCATTCTGAAACAAAAGAAGTAAATTTTGTGCACAAGGTGCTTAGCATGCAGATACACACTTCATGTCCATCACTGCACTATCCTGGAAATAGCACCTTATAATATTTACATATGAATGGTTACCCTATTCGAATGAAATTGTTTTGTCTATTATCTTAAAATCGCTGTGTAGTATTTCCATATAAATGAATTGATATGACTGCTAAAAAGAATGAAGTAATTTCCTATGAATGAATCAAGTTACATGGCACTAATAGGAATTTCCATATTCTTATTTGATGCAATTATTTCTCCCGTGAATTTATTTTGCTCCAAGGTTGTATGACTGCTTTTTTTTATGTAATGGAGGGAATTGATTCATTGTCACTGAGAATTTAAGGACCCGACTGCTGGTATATAAATTTTGGTGTTGATGATGATATACTCCCTCATTTCCTTATCAATCCTGAAAGATGAACTACTAAAAATTGTGCCAATCTAATAATCTAATAATTATGAAAGTATGGAAGTTATGAATGACCATTTTAATGGATCAAGTGTATCTGTACAACATTCCTTTGTCTATTAGTGAAGATCTTACTAAACTATCTCTAATCACCTTCTTGTGTCACTTTCCACATCCCCCTTCCTGATCCTTCCCCAAGTTGCTTCTGTGTCAACCTATGGAAAGAAATTCTACACCAACTCATTTACAATGATCAAAATCTCTACTATCATGATTTTGTTCCTCTGTTTATCACAAAATTTCCACACAGTAAGAAGTCTCACAACACTGTGTTAAAGACCACTGGTTTATTTGGAATCACACGCTTTTGGAGAACTGATCCTTCATCAGCTGAAGTTTGATATACCCACCGCAGTCCAATGCCAGCATCTCCACATCAAAATTTCTGTAGTAACTGATTTGCTGAACCATTCTCTCACCTTGTTAAGCCCATTTCTCCTGTCAGCTGCACTTTCAACTTCAGCAGTAGGCACGAAGAGTTCATGAATTCACTGAAATTGAGACAATCCGACAGCCTCACCCATTCTCCTACTTATCAACTTTCCTCTTCTGTTCTCTGCTGCCCTAGTCTCTACTCATGTCATTCTCTCGTCTTCCTATTATCCTTCCTTACACCTGCTGGGAGCTTGTCTTGTTCATTAGACCCACCAAATAGTCCCTTATCTATATTCTGATGCTCCAGCTTCATCTCCTGGTCCTCAATGACTTTGTTAATTGTTCACAATTCAGGTCCGGTTTTCATTCAACTTTGCTCCTCAAAAAGCCTAGCCTTAATTTATCCTACCTTTTCAATACCTTGTAAACAAATGCTATATGTCCTACCTCTCTTTCCCCTCCAAAGTCTTTGAATTAGTGGTTGTTTCCAAATCCATGTCCACTTTTCCCAAAACTCCTTGTTTAAATCCATCCAATTGGGTTTCTACCCCTGCTGAAGACAAAATGATAAATGATATTCTGTGCGACCATGTCAAAGGTAAATGGTGCCTTCTTGTCCTTCTCAACCTCGCTGCAGCCTTTGGCCACGTTGACTGAACAATCCTCCTCCAATGCCATCCAGCTGGGGTGGCACTGCACTCACATGGTTCCAATTCTATCTATCTAACCCTATCCAGAGAATGACCTGCAATGGCTTCATTTTCCATTCCTACATGCTTACCATTGGCATCCCCAATGATTTATCCATGGCTCCTATCTATTTCTCACTTATGTGCTATCCCTCAACCACATCATCCAAAAACAAAGTGTAGGTTTTTTTCTCACGTATATGATACTTAGTTCTACCTCATTATCATATCTCTTTACTCACTAATTATCTGTTAATTATCAGACTGCAAATCTAACATCTAGTACCAGATGAGCAGGAAGTTCCTCCAATTAAATATTGGGAAGTTTTTCGATCCCACTTCAAACTAGCTGCTACTGCATCCTTTCTCTTAGCAACAGACTGAGATTGAACAAAATAGTTCAGAACCTTGGTGTTATATTGGATTCGATCTTGGTTGAACTTCTGATTACATATCCATACCAGTACTAACGCTGCCTATTCCTATCTCCACAACTGTATTGATTTCACTAAGACACATGAGGTTGGCTTTTTGGAATATGAGTTCACGGATTAAGGCTATAGTTGTCTGCCCAATCAGGGAACATCATCTGTATATAAATATGGGAGTGTCAGGTCCACTGGCACTCCTGAAGCACTCTATTTGATTGTGGCTTGGGATGTTCCCCCCTTCTTTTGGGGGAGCTGGCCCTTTTAATTTGTCCTTAAATTATTTTGAGTTAGTTTAATTTGTTGTTATGCAAAAGAGATACCTGAAGCACTCTAGGAGTGGAATAATATTTGTAAATGAAATGAATAGACAAAGATCATGAGTGGAAGTGGGAACGTTAAAATGGCGGTGTGGGCTCATTGGGCCGAAGGACATGTTTCCCGTGCTGTGTTGTTCTTTATTCTTTGTTCTTTGAAACCTGGTGAAGGGACACTGGCCTCTGAGGAGTTCTTTCAATAACATCACCCACATCCAGATGCCACATCACTTCTCCTGCTGCTGTAATCTTTTTGTTTATTTGTTTATTTTGGGGTAAGGGTGACACTGTCTGGAGCAGCATTTATTGCCCATCCCTAATTGCCCTTGTACCAAATGGCTTGCTAAAACCTTTTCATCGGGCAGTTAAGATCCAACCACATTGCTGAAAATCTGGGTCAACCTGTCCATCTATACTCTATTCAATCTGTAGGAATATCAGAAAACACTTCCCTTCAAGGTGGATCCTGATGAGTTGGCCATTAAGCAATTATCAAAAGTAAATTTGCACATTGTCGCTGAGCTTCCACCAGAGGTCGAGCCTGACTCAATTTTCAGGTTGCCTTGAAAGCCTTCTGTTCACAATCACAGTCTGTTCATGTTGTCCCTGGTGAATAAACAGCACCGTCGATGTGTTACAGAAAACACTTCAAATTTCTCAGAACTACTTAAGATAAATAAACCACTTTGATTCAGTTACATGTGGGGGAGAGACAGCAGCTGAACTCGATCTGTTCTCAATCAGCACACGCGGACAGCAACAACCTTACTGCTAACTTGGAAATAAGTTGAGGCTGCATTTTTAAAATCTACTGACAATCTGCAGATTTGGTGTCAATGTTCTGCCACTCATAATTTAAAAAAAAACTAAAAATGAGTCACATTTATAGAGCATTTTTACAACTTCAGAACCTCACAAAATGTGTATATTTTCCAGTGAAGCCACTGTTATGTTATAGTTTATTTGTATTAAAACAGCTATTGTGTTCAATGTTTAAAGGGTTCAACATCCATAAATCAGAAAATCTTTTATTTAACTTTCATACCTTACTTTCTGGAAGTATATAACCGAGTGACACCCTCCCCCCGCACCTCCAGGTACCATGCTGTAAGAGGGCATTGATGACTTCCATTGCATTGGTCTATAATTACACTTGGCAAAATACTGCAGGGACTTGCTGCTACCTTTGCAGTTTGACTGACTAGGAAACCCTCCTAATCTTTCTGCCTGCCATCAGGCATTTTGGGCGGATTTACAGGCTGAGAATCAACCTGTTCCTGTCCTGGTGATTGAAGCCATCAGAACAGAAATTCTGCAAATCCAGGTGATTTCTTATGATTATTAACTATGTGTTACTGACATCATAAAAATAGTAAGAAGACTTCTTTTGATTGATATTGTTGACAAAATTGCAAATACTGCTTTCCAGAAAGGCTTTATGATTTCATTGAAAGTTAGCCAAATGGGCTGGGATTTTATGTCGAAGTGGAAGATGACCCCTCCCCTGCCAACCTCTGACTCCAGCTGAAAGGTAAAGAGCAAGCCATCCCCATGTCAATTAGAGGTTTTGGTTTGACTTTATGGCCTTCTGGCTCTTAATTGGCTCCGAAGTTCTTGGCTTCTGACCCCATCTGGGAGGATCTAGCCAGTTACATGGGTAAAATGGGTATAGAGGGATATCGATCAAATTCTGACTAGCATGGTGTTAAAAAAAGATGGCATGGACAAGTTGGGCTGAAGAGTCTGTTTCCATGCTGTAAACCTCAATGATTCTGACATTTACCTTTGAGAACTGCCAAGAGATCACTCATTTGGTTGGCAAATCTTTAGTTCCAGTAGCACCACCACGAGTGGGGTCCGCAGCCCCGATCATCACTAGAAGCTAGCCAATGAGGGAAGTGGGGAATATTTCACTGCGGTCAGTCAGGCAGGCCCTGGCAAAGGGTTTGTGAGGGCCACGGGGGGAGAGGGGGGGGGCAGGCTTGACTGGATAGACACATGGAGGATGGAAGCAGGGGACAGGCATTACCATATTGCCATTGCAGGGAACCTCTGTTGAATCTCTCCTGCCCATTAGCCACTTACGTTGTGGGGTGGAATTGTGTTGGGATGGATGGCTGATGTATAAAATTCCAGTCGTAGGAAATTTTCTTGCGGTTGTGTTCTGGATACTAGTAATGAGCAAAGGAAATCATCCTTCTATAATTTTCATGTCACTTATCAAAAATTAAGCATTTTTGATGATACTTAAGGGTGATTAGCATCTCTTAAGTTCAGACATTCTGTGACAGCAGGCTGCCAGAAACTTTAACAAAATTAAAAATAGCTGCTATGCTTTCTGAGATATCTTCCATGTTCTCCATTGTAGAGTTGAAGGCCCTGAACCAGGGGTTGGACAGGAGGAAGCTGTTCCTTTAGGAAATAGAAATTCCTGGAGGAAATATGTCTGGTGTTAATGCATGGAAGGTTCAATGTTAAATGCTTAGTTTCTAGGACACGTCTGCAATGCTGACTCAAGTTCAATGATCTCACCAGAATTGTCAAGTTATGAACCTTATCCCTATTGCTTTGGAGCATAAACTTTATCTTTTTAACAAGGTCAGGAGCAGGACTTCTCTCAGAACCTCTGACTCATAGAACAATAAAATTGCTACAGTGCAGAAGGAGGCCATTCTGCTCATCATGTCTGCAGCGATCACAATCCCACCCAGGCCCTATCCCCTCAATTTTGTGCATTTACCCTAGCTCATATCCCTGACACAAGGGGGCAATTTTGCATGGCCAATCACCTAACCTGCATATCTTTGGACTGTGGGAGGAAACCAGAGCATCTGGAGGAAACCCGCACAGACATAGGGAGAACATGCAAACTCCACAAAGAAAGTGATCCAAGTCAGTAATCGAACCTGGGTCCCTGGCACTGTGAGCAGCAGCACTAACCACTGCGCCACCGTGCTGCCCCTAAATGAGAGCTATCAAAGTAATCATGTCTGACGTATTATTTTATTATGAATCTTGTTTTAATTTCTTCCTTCTCGATATAAATGTTGATAAATAATTACCTCATTGGCTTCTCTTGCCCCAGTTACTACAATTGCCTTCTTCTGTATTCTATTTTTGGTCCCTTTCTACTTCTAAGCTTCATGTTGTGCTTTGGAATACGTTCCGAAAAAAGGTCAGTTTCTACATGTATGCTGAAACACCCAGTTCTATCTCACAATCGCCTCTCTCAAACTCTCCACTCTCTTTACATTACCAGACTGTTTTCCCAGTAAGCAGTGCTGGATAAGTAAAAAGTACTTGCTAGGCATAAATATCCTTCAATTTAATATTGGAAAGACCAAAGCTCAATTCCTGGCACAAAATTTACTCTCATCGTCCACTCTATCTCCTCCCTGGCAGATCTCTGATATTTAACCAGACAGAAATCTTGAAGTTAAATTTAATATGCAATGACCTTTTGACCACTATCCTTCCCATTACCAAGAATACCCTATTTCTATCTCCTTAACATTGCCTGGCTCCACCTATACCTCAGCTCATCTCTTGCTGAAGGCATCAAGTATGCCTTTGCGAGCTTGAGACATTGCTATTTCAACTCAATCTATCTGTAAATCCAACATGGTCCTAATTTGCACCAAAGCTTGTTCATCCTTCACCCACTGTTGATATCTTGTGTTTGCTGAGCTACGCTGGTATCCAACTCAGTTAAGTCATTCAAGATGGTGCCGGAGCATAGCAACTTCTTGCAAGTTGTCCTCCTCATACCTTCTAATTCTATCTTTTGTTCTCATCTATGCTTTTCAAACTCTTCTCTAACTCTTATAATCTATATTAAGTTGATCATTCTCTACATTCAAGCTATGAGTGTAATGCTACATTCTGCACTCTCTCCTTTCCTTCTCTATGAATGATATGCTTTGTCTGTATAGCACACAAGAATACTTTTCACTGTATATCAATACATGTGATGACAAATCAAATCAAGAATACCTTGATTTTAAAATTCTTGTTTTTAAGTTTGTCTCTTGTCTTTTGAACATCCTCGACATTAACTTCTCCATCTTTAATGCCCATGTCTTGTGCTGTGTGAGCCATAAGAACTGGGATTTCCTCCCCAAATCTTTACAGACCTATACCTAATATTCCGGCTTTAAGATGTGCCTCAAAACTCAGCACTTTAACTAAAAGGTCATGTTGCCTTAAATCTCTCTAAGTAGTTCAGTGTTAAGTTTCTGTTTAATTATGCTCTTCGCTAGAACCTCGGGACATTTCATTGCATTAAAGACACAAAGTCAGTTCAAGTTGTTGCTGTTGTTGTTTTGAAATTATGTTTTATTATGTGCACTTTGAACATCTATATGTTGGATGATGCACTTCTACTCTGAGGCTGTTAACCATGGATTCTTAAGTGGGCATTTTACTATTCCTCAGCATGATTGAATTTTTAGACCTTCATTTTTAAATGGTTTGCTGAGATATTTTTCTTTCAAATATTTATACGTTAATGAATGAGGAATTTATTTTTTAGTCTATGCTTTCAAATCTCTCTGCTGCAATTTATTTTGAAAATTATAATGATGGCTGAATTGTCTTGAAAACATACTCCAAAGAAATTACAACTGAAAAGATCTCCTTTACTGCATAAGGTTGACCAGTTTTCAAAACCATTTTGGTAAATAAGTTACCATGGTGTTTCTCATCATTAATTCTTTAAACATCCACAATGGGTCGATAGAAAAAACAATGGGTCTATAGAAGGGGTAATTTCAAAGTTGATAGTTAAGGAAATTGTCACATATCTACCAAAAACCAAATCCACAAGATGGATGACATAATATAATTGCAGCACGCTAAGCGAAAGAGAGATAACTAACATTAAAACTGCAAATATGTGCCAGAATTCTACCACCCTGCCCATCACAGCATTGGAGCGAAATGCCCACTGACCTCAAGGGGGAACTTCCAGTCTCACTTGAGTGAGGCTGCACACTCCTACCCATAGTCTCCGAAAGAAATAGCCATTTTCTATCTTCACTGAACCTGAAGATTATTTTTCCTCAGACTTGACCACCATAATCTGTATGTGGTTATTTGCCGGGTTTGGCTGTAGAATTACTTAATATTGAATGTTGTTTGGGAAAAGGGGTGTGTCAGAATTTTAGATAAGATCGATAGTTGGGAACCAAGAAATTTAGTGTGTTTAGTCATCCATGTACTTAAATGTCTTAGTGTGTTATAGTCGTGTGTGTTTTTATTTTTCCTTTAGATTAATAAATATTATTTACTAATCGTTCACACAAAGACTGCACTGTTCCTCACCAGATTATATGTTCATAGAAATCATAGAAACCCTACAGTACAGAAAGAGGCCATTCGGCCCATCGAGTCTGCACTGACCACAATCCCACCCAGGCCCTATCCCCCCCCCGACACCCGCATCCACACATATTTTACCCACTAATTCCTCTAACCTACACATCCACTAAGGGGCAATTTTAGCATGGCCAATTAACCTAACCAGCACATCCCCAGACTGTGGGAGAAAACCGGAGTACCCAGAGGAAGCCCACGCAGACACAAGGAGAATATGCAAACTCCACACAGACAGTGACCCAAGCCAGGAATCGAACTTAGATGCCTGGAGCTATGAAGAGATGGGAGTCAGCAAGGAGAAACCATTCCCACTGGCAGGAGGGGCAGTAACTAGCAGACATTCATTTAAGTAAGAAGTCTCACAGCACCAGGTCAAAGTGCAAAAGGTCCAACCAGAATCACGAGCCACTGGAGTGCGTCCCCCCCCATCCCCCCCACGCCTCTGTTTGGGCAAGCGGAGAGGCAGATCCACAAACAGGGCACATACAGACAAGGACACAACTGCAAGATAATGATTAGAATGCGAGTCTTTACAGGTAATCAAGTTTTTACAGATATTCATTTGCATCTTTGCCCATATATGCAGTGTCTGCAAACCTACCTCTCCACTTCCCCCAGGAAGGGGCAGTGCCCTGAAAGCCCACAACTCCAAATAAACCTGTTGGACTCCATCAGTTTTCCAAGTTACCCTTCTGGGTTTTGGGATACCTTTGCAGGCAACAACTGACACTCTTGAATAAATATATGAGTTGCTGGTATCATTTCTGTTGCCAGTGAAGATATTTCCTACTCATAACTTTGAAACTAAACTACAGTCAGTATCAAATTTGGTGAGGTGCATTGACCTGAACAAGTGCTGGAGTGTGGCAACTAGGGGAATTTCATAATAACTTTATTACAGTGTTAATGTAAGCCTTACTTCTGACTAATAAACCTTCCTTTAAAGAACTGACTTTTATTTGAAAATGGATGCTAACATGACTGTTAAGTGGCTGAGGAAGGTCAAGTGACTTTTTCAATTTTTGTCTCAAGCCATTGGATATTTCTTGATTGAATAACCCTTTGAATGGATATAGAACTTTAGAATCCCTATAATGCAGAAGGAAGCTTTCAGCCCATCAAACCTGCACCAACAATAATCCCACTCAGGCTCTATCCCCTGACACTAAGTGGCAATTTTGCAAAGCCAATCCACCTAACCTGCACATCTTTGGACTGTGGGAGGAAACCGGAACACCCAGAGGAAACCCACACAGACACAGAGAGAACGTGCAAACTCCACACAGACAGTTTGATTTAATTTGATTTATTATTGTCACATGTATTAGTCTACAGTGAAAAGTATTGTTTCTTGTGCGTTATACAAAGCATTAGGTTCGTAGAGGAGGAAACGGGAATGCAGAATGCAGCATTACAGTTATAGCTAGAGTGTTGAGAAAGATCAACTTAATGCAAGGTAGATCCATTCAAAAGTCTGATGGCAACAGACTTTTGTATCTTTTTTCTAACAGAAGAAGATGGAAGAGACAATGTCCGGGGCGTGTGGGGTCCGCGATTATGCTGGCTGCTTTTCTGAGACAGCAAGAAGCGTAGACAGAATCAATGGATGGGAGGCTGATTTGTATGCTGAATTGGGCTACAATCACAACATTTTGTAGTTTCTTGTGGTCTTGGGTAGAGCAGGAGCCATACCAAGCTGTGGTACAACCAGAAAGAATGCTTTCTATGGTGCATCTGTAAAAGTTGATGAGAGTCATAGCTGAAATGCCAAATTTCCTTAGTCTTTTGAGAAAGTAGAGGCATTGGTGGGCTTTGTTAACTATAGTGTCAGCATGGAGGGATCAGAACAGGTTCTTGGAAACCTGAACACCTAAAAACTTGAAACTGTCAACCCTTTCTACTTTATACCCATTGATGTGGACATGGGCATGTGCTGCTGAAGTCAATGACAATCTTCTTTGTTTTGTTGACATCAAGGGAGAGATTGTTGTCACCGTACCAGTTCACCGGATTCTCTATTTTATTCCTATACTGTGCCTTGTAATTGTTTGAGATCCAAATCACTATGGTGATGTTGTCAGCAAACTTGAAAATTGAGTTGGAGGGGAATTTGGCCACACAGTCATAGGTGTATAAGGAGTATAGTGGTATAGACAGTATAGGAGTATAGACAGTGTCCCGAAGCTGGGTCCCTGGTGCTGTGAGGCAGCAGTGGTAACCATTGTATCACTAAGCGCCTAAGATGAAACTCAGCTGTGGGATTTACTCATGCTATGTTTATGGTTCACCTGAAACTGGAAATCTACAGACTTGTAACTCCATTGTCTCTGAGCTCCAAATCAGTTGAGAAGAGTACCTGACAAAATGGGTTAATATTATTGTATTGATAGATGTGGACTCTGTATTTTCAGTTAAAATAATTGCAGATACTCGGGGGGAAGTGGGGTGGTGTGCGGATGCGGGGGCGAATTGCAATACTACTTGCTGGCAATATTTTAAATATTGTTAAACATTGCAGATTTAGCATTATCCTACGCATCTCTAAACGGTGTTGAATAACTGAGTGTGTTAAATCAGCGCTTTTGAGATTAAAGCTCAACTAAATTGATCACCACAGAATCAGAATAACCCCACACATATGTAATGCTGCTGTGCGTATGCAATATTAATCAGCAAGTTCTGTTTTACTTGACTCTCATTGTCCCTGCTTAATCTGTATGCAAAGTCAACACTTGTTTATCTTGTGTATCCAGTTGGTGCTTATCCATGCACACATCTGATTTTCTTGGCTTTGTTAGGTAAATCTGGCAGTAATTGCTTTTGAAATTTAGATGTGCATTTATTAAATAAAACAAAAGTTCTTAAATTTGATAGCCCTCAAAAAGAGGTACTTGGATCATATTACAGGCTTAACCTGTGTCTTTTGATTGCAATATAGGCAGAACGTTATGATGCTTACTCATTTGTATGATCTATGTAGGTAGCCAGCACTAATTGTACTGTTCATTGTCTGAGCACATGGGGACATGGACATGAGTGGTTAGTATCACTTAAAGCCAGTCTGCTTCTTTGAAACGAGTGATGAATTTTGTTGCAGTAAATGCTAGGAGTTGTGGTTGAAGAGTCTGATCTGGGAAAGAGTGAGGAATGGCACAACAGGAAATAATGCTGACTGCTCCAGATTTCATTTTGGATACTGTTCTGAATTGCAGATAATATGGGAGTCTGTATCAAGACTCAAATCCTTAGGTGGGTTTCATCTCATACATGCTGTACATGTGCGTATACATTGTGCACCAGAGTCGTCAGCCATACATTCAGTAGATAGCAACTGTTATCCGGTACTAACTGTTTGATTTGCTGTAGTGGCTTAAGTGTAGCTGCTACAGAATGAAGACTGCTATGATATGGAGCAAGGGTAGTGGAGAGATGGGGGGGGAATTGGAGGGGGGTGCTCCTAAAACTGGCCAGAAGATGCATGATGGTATTGTCACTGCATCAGCAATCTGGAGACCCAGGGCAATGCTCTGGATTCAAATCTGTCACAGCAGATGGTTAAATTTGAATTGAACAAAAATCTGGAATTAAGAGTGTAATGATAACCATAAAATCATCATCAATTGTTGTAAAAACCCATCTGGTTTACTATTGTCCTTTAGGGAGTGAAATCTGTTGTTATATGTGACTGCATATGCACAGAAATGCGGTTGTCTCTTAAATGCCTCCTTAAGACAATTAGTCATGGGCAATAAGCTGGCCCATCCAGTGAAGCCCTCATTCCATGTAAGGAACAGAGGCCTTGGGCAGCTACATGGAGTTAAGCCACAGGTCAGCCATGATCTTGTTGAATGGTGGAACTGGCTTGAGGGGCTAAATGACCTACTCCTTCTCCTATGTTCCTAATATAAAAAAAGAATGCTCCCAATATGAGATTAGTTGTATTTGTTGATACACTCCTTCATAGCAGATGATTCAGAATCCACCTTGACAACAGAGAAATGCATGGAGGGGACTGGACACTGGACGACCACAGGGATCAGTGTTAGCCCCAATCCTGTTCAACATGGATATAAATGATCTGTCAACAACTTTAAATTCATCTATGCTAATTTGGCTAAGAGCAAGTGTAGTATCAACATGATGTGCTTGGTGAAGTCATTACGTTACATTTTAGCTTCACTTGAAGCAATTTTTAAAAGCAGCATCTTGGCCTTTTGGCTAAGATGCAAATGAGATCAAGCCTTGGAAGAGGAGCTATGCCTACTCCAATCAGCTTGGACCATGTAGATCAAGCCCAAGACAGGAGGTGAGAGCTTCTCTTGTCAGCTTGGATTGGGAATGTCTCAACTTTTTGAGATTTTGAATTGGATTTGATTTGATTGAATTGGAATAAAAACAAACAAAAAAAATTGCTGTTCCACTCAAGCTCCATTCTTCTGCACTCTGGACCATATTCTTAATAAATACATTATAAAATTAACAAGTCACTGCAGCGCAAAATTAAGTTCCTTTAAAATGATATCCAGTGTATTCCACTTCCGCAATGTGTTCTGAAACCCATTCTTTCTGAGTTTTTAAACGCTGTGGAAGTCTGCATTCTGTGGAGATTGTAACATATAAATACAGGATGTTCTGATTTTTGTTGTATTTATTTCTGTCTAGTAAAAAGGTGGGACCATCATGGAGTGTTTTGATAAGTTGTTAGCTCAGTTCAAGTGTTGAAGGACAACAAGTCTGAGGCAATCACTTGGTTACTTTTAATCAGAAAAGAAGTGTTTCAGAGAGAGGGACAAGGGAAAAGGGTAGAGAGAGAGATGCCAAAAGCAAGTCGCAGTTAAAGGACAAAGATAGGAGGCAGAAACAAGTCCTAATTAAGATTTTAAAAAAGGAGCAGAGAAACATGATTCAATTGGAAAAAGGGCTGTGAGATGCAGACTTTGAATGAAGTGATCTTGGAAAAACCTGGTTATTGAAGAAGGCACAGAAGAAACCCTGAAGATCATAGAAGATGGCCAAAGGGTGCTGACTCCATACTGTGGGTCACTGTGGTAATAATACACCATTGGAGCAGTGATGCTCTATTTGGAACTGCTGAGGAGTTGAAATAATGTGTGTAAATTGCTTGAGCATACTCAGGAATCCAGGTAAAATGGAATCGTGGAAGGAGAGAGTGCAGCTCTCTGAGATGGGCTGTCATTAAAATTATTCAAGTTGGAGCAACTTGTGGAGAGAATTCCAAGGCAAAATCTTTAAAATTGAAGGTTGCAAAGTCTCTTGAGAGTGACTGAGTTTCAGTGAGATTGGTCATCATAACGAATGACTGGTTGTTATTGCAAAATCCATGAAATCTGTTTTGGTTGAATTTGGCGCTCAATGTGTAGTGTGGTATGTTCAACTACAGTTGGCTTGTTAATTTACATGTACCTTATACTCTAACCTTAAAGAATAAGATAAATGTTGTAAATTATTTTAACATCTGACATTTTTATTTGTTCTAATGTGGAACCTTGTTGCTTTGTTTACCGAGCATGTATCCTGAATCTCAGATTTTATTGATTTTAACCAAAACACTGTTGGTTCCTGATGGCATCCTATTAACAACTTGCAACTCTGGCCAAGGATCATAATAAATGCTATTGCCAAAAAGGAACTGCATTGCTACATAGATAGCCAGAGAATAAAACATAATCCCAACCCAGCATACTTGGGAGACTATTGTATCTATAGAGGCTGCATGCTGAGTCTGTGGCCTCTTCTTTAAGCCATCTCCAGTTTCAATTATGACAACCAGCTCCACCATTCCCCCCCCACATTTCCAGGCTGCATAAAAAAGGCTGCATCATGAAGCTGGCAGTTGGGGAACTGCCCTGGATTTGGGACTATATCTGGGAGTTTTTCTCACACAGACAGCTTGTTGCTATTTTATGTCCCCCAAAACACCACCTCCCTACCGGTCTTCCGGGCAACACCTAGGGGTTGATAATAAATATTCTTCTCAGTGTTCCTCATTGAGCTTCAATGAGAATTCATCCCTGAGTCCCCTAAGAGATGATGTGGAGATGCCAACATTGGACTCGGGTGGGCATGGTAAAAATTTTCACAACATTAGGTTAACTCCAACAGACTTGTTTGAAATCATGAGCCTTTGGAGTGCTGCTCCTTCATCAGGTGAGTGGAGAGGTAGGTTTCACAAACATAGCAAATATAGGATTGCAAGATTATGGTTGGAATGCGAGCTTTTACAAGTACAGACAGTGCAAGTAGACAGGGGGATAATAACAGGTTAAAGACAGGTTTGTCCCTTATGGGTGAGCACCATTCTCATATCCTTTGTTCTCCCCTTTTACTCACCTCTCCTGACGCGATGAGGTCAATGATGCACATGCTGCACCGGATCCAGGAGTGTCAGCACAAAGTGGCACTGTGGTTAACACTGCTGACTCACAGCACCAGGGATCCAAGTTCAATTACATCCTCAGGTCACTGTCTGTGTGGAGTTTGCATGTTCTCCCCATGTCTGCATGGGTTTTCTCCAGGTGCTCTAGTTTCCTCCCACACTCCAAAGACGCGAGGGTTACATTTACTTGCCATGCTAAATTGCCTCTTAGTGTCAGGGAGATTTTGATTTGATTCATTATTGTCACATGTATTAACATACAATGAAAAGTATTGCTTCATGGGCGTTATACAGGCAAAACATAATACTCATAGAGATGGAAACAAGAGAGTGCCAAATATAGTGTTACAGTCATAGCTAGGGCATAGAGAAAATTCAACTTAACTTAGGGTAAATACGTGGGGTTATGTGGAGAGGTCTTCGTGGGATTGTTGTCAGTGCAGTCTTGATGGGCCAAATTGCCTCCTTCTGCACCGTAAGAGTTTTATGGATTCTATGAATACTGCTACTGAGCTAGCCAATCTTTCTTTACAGCTGCAGTAGATTTATTCCTCTCTTTGCTGGGGCAGAGAACCTCTCTGAGAGTTCCTTACAGCTTCTAGAACTATATTCCAGGTAATGTCTTTAAAGTAGGGCAAAGCCTCAAGGCATCCTGCTTTTATCTCTTATGATTGCCATTTACTCAACTTATTCAAAATGCATCTTTGAATTGATCCTTTACATTTTGGAATTGTGATCACGTTGTAAGCACATGGAAGTTAAGTGTTCATGACCTCGCTGAATTAAAAAGATATTGATAGATATTCTGAGTTTAATCTGGTGTCACCCTCCCCCCCAATACTCACTGCCCACCATCACTTGCAGTCCCCTCCTCGCCAACCTCACTCACACACCTCTACCAACATACTTCTGAAAGATATCAGGACCAATAAAGGTATTACAAAAGAGGATGCATTGCATTGCCGGTATGTTACTCAAACCACCCAACTTCCTCTTCGATTCCAATCTACAGAATTAAGTATCAAGCATTGAGTATAATGAACAGAAAATCTGGCATCGCCTGTTTTCCTTCACCACCTGATAAGAATTTCTTACATAAATTTTTATGTGGAAATTTAACTTTTGCTTGGTTTGTGGCTACCTTTTATTACTTTGGTATTATAATGCTGATTTAAAGTTGGCAAAAAGAATGGAGGCAAAAGTCTTTACTGCATCGTATGTTGAGGGAATATAATCTTTCAACCAGAAGCAGTGGCTGGCCCTAAATGATCACAAAACCATCAAGATATAGTCGAATGAGCAATGGCCTGTCATTATCTTGCTAATCAAGATGTATTAAAATTAATAAGGTGAATCTCAAGGGAAACTTGCAATTTGCCTGTTACAATGCATACAAAACAGAATTTACAGCATTCATGTAGAGATCATTTATACAGTATAAATTGTTCTATTGAGATAAAATACAAGAGACTTTTCTATATATCTCTTATATTCTAAGCTAATAATTTGTGTTATGTCTGAAAATTAATCACTACAAGATCATAGTATTATGAAAAGGCCAGTATGAAAGCTTTTGGTTCACCACTATATGAGGTAAACGCATTTGCTAATATTAAATTGCAGAATCAATTAGAACCAGAAAGATTAGTGCGTAATTCTGAAAAGGATAAATGGAAAAACAAGAATGCATAATAAATCATTTTGTCATCCTAGTTCTCTCTACATCTGGCTTAAATTAGTCTCAACAAAGTAAGGAAATTGATGATGTTACAAAAGGCAACAGCCCACCAAAAGCTCCCTGGAAGTGCAATGGGATTTCCATTTAGACCCATTAGTAGGGTTTCCAGTACACTTGCTGTGTAGTTTATGGTGATGCAGTGGAAATGTATGCCATGAATTGGCCTGTCAAAGTTCATTTGGTTCTCTACCTGAGTAACAGGAATGTTTGGTGTTGCTTTCCAATGTGAAACTCTGGAGAATGAGGTGGTTCTGACCTCAAGGCAGCTGAGTGATGAGTAGCTGCTGTCTATGCTTCTTGTGCTATATGAATAGTCCAGGCCTTCCAGGTTTCTGTGGACTACATTCTTCAAAGCCTAAACCTCTGCTATTTGGTTGTAGATTTAGTAGAAACATTCAACATATTGTTGATGGGTGTCAACCTATCTATTCTCTTAAGAATCATGAATAAAGTTTTCATGTGCTTTCTAATTGTAAATGAAGTAAGTTTATCCAATTCTACAAGTCCTCCTCTTAAATCAGGCATCTTAAACTAGGTTCTCTTTTAGTGCAGCTGTTCTGCGCTGCTTCCAATAATTGATTCAGAAATCACTACACCATGCCATGGATATAAAACAAAATGTATTCGTTCAATAATTTGAAAAATAGGATAATCACAATTCTCCAATATAAGTAGCAAATTAACATGTAATATTAGAAACATAGAAATATAAAAAAAAAACTGCAGCACAGTTGCGCCAAACTTGTCCCTACCCACCAGGCTTACCTATAACCTTCTATCTTACTAAGTTCCCATGTACTTATCCAAAAGTCTCCTAAAAGACCCTATCGAATCTGCCTCCACCACTGCTGCTGGCAGCCAAATCCATGCACTCACCACTTTCTGAATGAAAAACTTACCGCTAACATCTCCTCTGTACTTACTCCCCAGCACCTTAAACCTGTGTCCTCTTATGGCAAAACTAGATTTTCATGGCAATGAGTGCACTGAGCAAGTTATGCCAGCTGTCCAAATGATTCGTACTTGCCCACAGACTTTCTATGGGATTTGTGTAGCTCAGGGATTATTAGCAGCCTCCCATCTTAAAATACAATACAATCGAAGCGTCTGGGATCTGCTGGGACAGAGCAACCAATTCCATATAATAGAACATAGAACATAGAACATTACAGTGCAGAACAGGCCCTACGGCCTTCGATGTTGCGCCGACCAATTAGGAACAAGCAGTGACCCTCTAACCTAGACCATTCCCTTTTCATCCATAAACCTATCTACTAACCTCTTAAACGCCACCAAACTTGGCGCATCTACAACTGACGCAGGCAGGGCATTCCATACCCTTACCACCCTCTGGTTAAAGAACCTACCTCTGACATCCGTCCTATAACTACCACCCCTTAATTTAAAGCTGTGTCCCCTCGTGCTAGCTTTCTCCATCCTAGGAAAAAGGCTATCACTGTCCACCCTATCTAAACCTCTAATCATCTTATATGTTTCAATAAGGTCTCCTCTTAGCCGCCTTCTTTCTAACGAAAACAACCTCAAATCCCTCAGCCTCTCTTCATAAGACCTGCCCTCCATACCAGGCAACATCCTGGTAAACCTCCTCTGTACCCTCTCCAATGCCTCCACATCTTTCTTATAATGTGGGGACCAGAACTGCACACAATACTCCAAGTGCAGCCGCACTAGAGTTTTGTACAGTTGCAACATGACGTTGCGGCTCCGAAATTCAATCCCCCTACCAATAAAAGCTAATAAAACCAATAAAATATCATGTTAGCTAGTAGGCGTGTTACTGAGCAAAACAAAACTAGAACCAGGAAGTTCCAGTTAGAATATTTAATTTAACCAGGTACAGAAAGTAAAATAAAGAGAGGGGAATAAAGACTGGATTATGAGGCAGAGACTATTTGTGAATTGAAATCCCACTCACCTGATGAAGGAGCAGTACTCCGAAAGCTAGTGGCTTATGCTATCAAATAAACCTTGTGTTATGAGACTTCTTACTATGTTTACAAAGGAGAGACAGAAATAAAGAGTAAACAGGACAATATTTATTTATTAATTTCCAAATCAACAATAATTCAAATGTGAAGGAATGTGACCCCATGCCTGCAAAATTTAACTTTCAGTGCCGGAAAACTTGTGTCACGATGATTAATGCTTGAAGTTAAATTGGGGTTTAGACTGAAATGCAGAAACCCCAATATTACCCAGAAACAGGTACGTCTTGGACAAACGGGGTTTGGGCAAGTCAGGGAATTGTTGAAGGTGGATTTAAAGCTGTGGGAGGGTGTTTATCATTTCTCCAATCTGCAAAGGACAGCCCCCAAAGGCAGAACCTCCAGTTCTTTCCGAGCCTTTGAAGAATTTATTTAAAAAAAATCACACTCCCACCATACTGCCCATGCCAGAGGTTTTATGGCTTGGGCAGCACATTATCAGGATCAATTGGCCTAGTAACAAACCAAGTTAATGCATAACTATCTATTTAAATATAGTGGGTGGGCTGTCAATTTCAGCATCTGCTAAGCTCTCCCCACCTTTCACCCTCCCCTCCTCCATTTTTATGGGAATGAGTTCAGGGGTGGGATGATGGTGAGGTCAGCTTCCAAGCTACCTTGCATGCCCCCCCCTCCCTATTGAAAACATATCTCATGGGAGGGACATAAAAGGCAGCTCCCACAGTTTGCAGTACATTTTGAATCACTGCAAGGTGTCTGTTAACTATTGATTACTTTAGATGACCTGGAAAGAAAAGTTTGATAAATAAAGAGCATCTGAGGACCCTGGGTCTATGCTCAATGGAGTTTGGAAGAATGAGGGATGATCTCATTGAAACTTACAGAATATTGAAAAGCCTGGTTAGAGTGAACATAAGGAAGATGTTTCAATCAGTAGGAGAGACTAAGATTCGAGGGCACAGCCTCAGTATAAAGAGATGACCCTTTAGAACTAAGATGAGGAGGAATTTCTTCAGCCAGAGGGTGGCGAGTCTATGGATTGCCACAGAGTGCTGTGGAGACCAGGTCATTGAGTGTATTTAAGACAGATGGATAAGTTCTTGATTGGTAAAACCATCAAAGATTATAGGGAAACGGTGGGAAAATGAGGCTGAGAAGCTTGTCAACCACGATGGAATGGCAGAACAGATTGGATGGGCCGAATTGCCTAATTCTGCTTTTATAACGTATGGTATTATAACTCCTTTTAACTTTTCAAACAAGGTTTTTCAGACATGAAAAATAGTAACTTGATCTCATGCCCACCTGTCCATCCCAGGCCTTTGCAATGCTTCAGTGATGCCCAGTGCAAACTATAAGGAACAACATCTTCTGATTAAGCGCATCACATCCTTCTGGACTCAACATTGAGTTCAACAACCTTAAACAGTAAACCTCTCCCTCCATCTTAACCACCCCACTCCCCCCACTTGCATAGTTTGTTGCCCACTGTTTTTCAGCTTGTTAGCCTGTTTCAATACAACCCCCCTCCTCCCCCACTTGACCTCCAGTCCCTGGTAGTCCAGTTGCTCCCAGTAACACATTCTGTCTTCACATCTTTTGCCGCCATTGGCACCCTGGCATCATTAACACTCCCCTTTGACTTATGTCCGTGGTAAAGTTGTCTAAATCTCAATTTCCCTGACCTATCTCTATTTTGTCCCAATTCTTCCAAGCTATATAATTCTGTGCATTTTTACCTTGTTTCAGTTCTGTAAAAGATCATGTAAATCCAAAACATTGAGAGAAATTTTCCACTGGTGGGATTTTCCATTCCCGCTAAAGTCAATGGATTTTGAATGGCTTGCTTCATTTTCAAGCTCCACCCCTTCCATTCTGGGGCCTTTAACTCTGTTTTCTCCACCAATACTGCCAGACCTCCTGAGTTTATCCAGTATTTTCTATTTTTATTTAGATTTCCAACATCTGCACATTACTTTGTTTCTATATATTATATATGAAAAATAACAGAATGTGAAGTTCCCTTCTACCACTTAATTTTACAAATTCTGCAATTTTTAAAAACATTGAATAACTCATCAAGAGACACTGCTATAAATTTACAAATCAAGACCTCAAATTATTCAGCCTCGTCGCCTGGAATCTCTCTTAGCAGACTCTCCAGGCATTTAATAGAAAAATTTTCATCCCAGCAGTATCAGACTGAAAATCTAAATAGTCTTAAGAACATTTTCAGTTTAGATTTTCAAAAAAAGAACTTTTAGCTGCACTGTCATTCTTGTACACAGAAGCAGTGAACCTACAGGCCCCTTACCTTTCATAATTTATTTCTTCAAACTACAAAAGAAACAGATAAAGAATTCCATATTTTTATATGCAAGGAGACACTTGAAAATGGATGGCATGGTAGCACAGTGATTAGCACTGCTGCTTCACAGCTCCAGGGAGATGGATTTGATTCCCAGCTTGGGTCACTGTTTGTGTGGAGTTTGTACATTCTCCTCGTATCTGCATGGATTTCCTCCGGTTGCTCCGATTTCCTCCTATAGTCCAAAGATACGCGTGTTAGGTTGATTATCCATGCTAAAATTGCCCCTTTGTGTCCTGAAATGTGTAGGTTAGAGAGATTCGTGGATAAATATGTAGGGATGTGGGGTTTGGGCTTGGGTGGGATATAGTTCATGCAGACTTGATGGGTCAGAGGGCCTCTTTCTGCACTCTACTGTATCTATGATCTATCTATCTCTAATACATAGAAATACATATTTCCTGAGATATACTGAGAAATATACAACCAAGAACTGAAGATGATCAAGTAGCTTCTTTTTAAAGTACAAGTTTATTTATTAATTGCATTATATTAACACACAATGAAGTTACTGTGAAATTCTCCTAGTTGCCACAGTTCGGCACATGCTCAGGTCAATGCACCCACCAGCATTTCTTACAGACTGTGGGAGGAAACTCACACAGACACAGAGATAAAGTGCAAATTCTGCACAGACAGTGACCCAAGCTGGGAATCGAACCCATCCTTGGAGCTGTGAGACAGCAGTGCTAACATTGTGCCACTGGGCCAAGATGATGAATTATCTCACCCAGTTCCATTGCCAATTAGCAACAGAAAATGATATTCAAGTCCAGGTGAGAAGTGAAGAAATGGCTCCCCTCTCTTTCCATCTCTCAGCTGACCACAACAGATATGTCTAAAAGAATTTGCTCGTCAATTTAATGAGTATTTTCACTGTGTAAGTGCTGTGACAGTAAAAACCATGCATAGACAGGTTTTCTCGCAAGTAAATAAAAAGAAAATATGTTTATTATTCTAAACACGTTGTTAATAAAAGTGGTCTAACTTGCACTCACGTATGCATCCACAAGACTCTTACATGCATGCAAGTTGGTTACAAGGAGGGAGGTAAGTTAAAATGTTTGGGAGCATACAAAAGAAAGTCAATCAGATATGGATCCTGTAGGTTAATGCTTAGGATGGTTTCTCCTGGATTCTGCTCATAGACAATTTAATGACGGCCATCTCTACCTTTTCCATGAAAACCAGCAGCTGTCTATTGGTCATAAAAGCAGGGCACACACTTGCAGAACGCTGGGGAGATACAGGGATGGGATGGGGGTAGGGGAGAGTGCAGCACAAGTTCTCTTCTCACTCATGTGGACAAGTGAAACTGGGAGGAAGTACTCCCAACTCACAAGCAGTGATGCAAAGGCACATTCTCCCTGAAGCAATCCTGACTGCATTTCAGCTGTCAGGATTCCTGAGACCTGGAAGACCCAGCCAAACAGAATTATGCTTGGAAAGAAAGTTTGTAGAAAGCTTCCCATCATCTTTATAATATTTCAATAGTTAATCAGTCTCCTGGGAGTGGGTGTTTAATTTCCATTGAACCTGAATCTGACTGGTTAGAGTTGGATTTGAGATTTTTAAGCATTAATATTTCATTCCATCCAATCCATCTATTTTTGATCATTGAAGGTTAAAATTAACTGTATAATTTCAGGCAAATGCAAGTAAATATTATCATATGAGGGACAATTATTTTTATTCATTTTTAAAATAGCACAATCTCCAAGAAAAAGAACAAATGAAAGGCTGTCATCAAGTAATGGTTGTGCCAGGATTAGAGTACAATTTGCAATTTTAAGCTCCCCTTTATAGAAAGCTAGACAGAATAGACAGCATGGATTTGCTGACAGTAGGAATGGGAAACTATATTCAAGAGGAGAGATTTAAGACAGAGGGCAGAGGGAATGAGGGATTTAATATTTTACAATTATGAAACCTTTTGATCAGATGAATGGGAAAAGACAATTCCTCTGGATCTTTAGTTCATTAGAAGATGGCATCAATTCAACATTATTCTGAGATGAATAGAGATAGAGGCGAGGATAAATATATTTATTTATGCAGAAGTGATTGAAACCTTTAAGAATGCATGTTTCCATTTAGCAGTTTTTAAAATCATGAATGGCATAGATAAGGTGAATAGCCAAAGTCTTTTCCCTAGGGTAGGGCAGTCCAAAACTAAAGGGCATAGGTTTAAGGTGAGAGGGAAAGATTTAAAAGGGAACTGAGGGTGGTACATATATGGAATGAGGTGGTAGAGGTGGGTACAATTACAACATTTAAAACATATTTAGACAAGTACATGGAAGAGAATGGGTCAAATGCAGACAGATGGGACTAGTTGAATTCAGGAAATGTGATCGGCATGGATGAGTTGAACTAAACAATCTGTTTCTGTGCTGTATATCTCAATGACTCTATTTCACCAGAAATTCTGTTTTTAACTAATTTCTGCCATATTCCTCAGTCCTTGATGAACAACACAGCTAAGAGAGGGCGAGGAGTGTATATAGATTGGTATAGTACCTTCATCCTTGTCATGACTTCCTCCACTAGGGCCTCCCGGGAAACACTTGCAAACCTGGAGCAGCTATCTGACTCATTACTGCCTTAAGAACTTGGACTGCAACGTTCCAAAGAAAGTGGGAATACAATCTTACTTTGAGGTCCATTCCGGCTTAAAATGGGTTCAGGTCACCTACCAGACATTTCATAGCAAGAACAGGCAAACAAGTTAGGCCTGCAAAGTCACTCAGGCCTAATGTTCATCATCAAAGATGATTGCTTTCATTGCCAGGGCAAGAAGGTCCTCATTTGCAAAACATATTACAACACAGTCCTCTTCATTGTATAGTATAGTTAGTTATAATTTTCATATCACTATAGAGCAGTGGTGCTCATGTTCCATCTTAATTCCGGAGTCCAGTCCCATCCTGACTCCAAGTAAGCAGCATGAAACCTTTCAACAGTGCTGCCTCACATTGCTTGATTTCAATATTACTTGGAATATGTCTCCAATGTGCTATCAAATGACAACATTAAACCCCAAGGGGAGCCGTTAGGTCTTTGGACGATGTAGCTTATATAGTGTTGGAAAATGTGGATGGCCCTGTTCATGTTTTTAACAGATTTCAATTTTAACAACTAAAGAATGGAACTCCTTTACATATAGATAAGCACACATCTGCAGAGCTTGGCTGCAACACATGACAGACAGATTGTTCATGTTCCTTTTTAAATTCATTTATGGGATGTGGGCATTGCTGGCTAGGCAAATACTTATTGCCTATCCCTGATTACCCTTGACAAGGTGGTTATTGTGGGCTGCCTCCTTGAACTGCCACAATCTATCTGGACTGGGTACGCCTGCAATATTGCTAAGGGAGGGAGTTCCAGGATTTTGAACCAGCCACTGAGAAGGAATGGCGATATATTTCCAAGTGAGGACAGTGAGTGACTTGGATGGGAATTTTCAGGTAGTGGTGTTCCCATGTATCTGATTCCTTGTCCTTCTAGATGGCAATGGTTGTAGTTTTGGAAGATACTGCCTAAGGAGCCTTACTGAGTTCCTCCAGTGCGTCTACTTGGTTTTTCTAAATTTAGCATCCTTGGCCTGTTTTGACCTTGAAACAATTGATGCGCCAGGATTTGCAGCTCATTCTTATTAGGGGTCAGCATGAGCAAATGTCCACAAATATTGTCTTTGAGCTGAGATGCAGCACAATAATAGAAGTGTCTGTCATACTGTCATACAATTTGTTAACTGCTGTCTGTTCTTTTTGATTCTCAGGCAAGTGCATCAGAAGATCTGACTAATATGAAACCTTAACACAGCATGGCTCAGTTTTTGATTATTCTATTGTGACTCATTTGGCTCAGATTATACTGCTCAATATTAGGCTATGGTAAGGTCTAGGATGATAGTCATAAATATGGAATTACAATTTTCCCTTTTCTAAATATGATAATTCACTGTGTATGACTCCACATGCATGTGCAAATAAGACTGATTGGACTTTAATATGGAGAATAAGTGTGGATTTATAGAAGAGTTAAATTAATATGTTTCAGCTCAGTGCTTTCAACTGAAAGTATCAAACACCTCTGGGTGAGGCAAGTCAGCGATTAACATATGTTAATTGCTAAATTTGAGTGGCTTTGACATACTATTGATCTGCACGTTTCTGGAGATTTCTGAAGTTTGTTAGTGAAAACAAGATGAGAACACCATGGAACTGATTGAGGAATTAATTAGTCTCAGGGAAATTGTCCTGCTGCTGTGAACAAAGGTTTGACTGAATGCCAAATGTCTTGTTCTCATCAGCAGTGGTAGTGGGGCATGTGGGACCAGAGAATTTCAGCCCACGTTTTGAGTGAGGAAGCTGGTGTGATTCACATGTTCATCATGAAACAGATGGGAAATTTTCCCACGCTTAGTCATTTTTTGGGAGAAATGCGGGCTTTGTACAGTTTCTGAGGGGGGTGGGACCTAAGCATATCTGGAAGCCCGGCTTTGAGCACCGTTTTTAAAAAGTACTCCCAAACTAAAATTGAAGACCGCTTCACTCCCCACACAGACCTCTTCGGTCTTTGAAAACAACTTTCCCTACACCCTTCCCCAATATAGATTGCATAGATATAGTCATTAGTACAGTCCCAATATGTCATCCTGTATGCTTTTCCCTCCTTCATGACCCAATCATGCTCCAAACTTCATGACTCCCATCCTGCTTTTTTCGGGCCCCTTACCCTTGATGCCTCCATGTACTTTTTGTGTCCTTCCCTTTTTGCCCCCTTTCATGCATCCTTTCATGTCCCCTGCTTTATGATTCCCCTCAGGCCCTCCCTATTTATGACTCCCTCAGCCCCCACCTGCTGAGCTTCTACTCCTTGGCACTATCTTTGGCACCCAGATGTGCTCATCTGGCAATGCCCACTTGTCAGGGTGCCAGTTGGCACAAAGATAAAAGCAAACTACTGTGGGTGCTGGAATCTGAAACAAGAACAGAAAATGTTGGAAAATCTCAGCAGCTCTGTCAGCATCCAAACAGAAAGCCAATGTTTCGAGGTTGCATGACCCTTCGTCAGAGCTGCAGTTTCCACATGGAACTTTCAGGTTGGCACTACACAGCTTTATCCCCAACCATCCAAAAACTTCTAAATATCCCAGCGTCATGACTGGTCTCCATTTGTGGAAACTAGTAGTGATACTCTTAGTGCCACAGGTGTGGAGAATGCAGGGAGCAGGGAGAATCCAGCCTCAAATGCACTGGTCATATTTAAATACTTAAATATTTAAGTTAAATAAATTCTGTCAAAACAAATTTAAATACTTATTCAAATATGCTAACCCGTTGGCTTCCCACACTAGGCCAGAACAGATTATGTTTGGGCTGGTGGCTGGGAGGATTGCAATGGGATTTTGCACTGGTATTGAGTGTGCCAGATCCTCACTTGTGATTTACTGACACTGCTCCGCCCCAAAATGATCGAAACTGGGTGCAGCGCAGCCGTACAATCACAGCCATTGAAGATTCAGAAAAGAGGGATCTGGAATCCCACTGGTCTCACGGGAATCACAGGAATACTGAGATTTTATATAGTGTAGACAAAGACATACAAGTGCAGGAGAAATTGAAAATTCTATGGAAACAAATATAGCGAGAGGATTTGCGTATAGAGTTAAGGATGTTTTGCTGCAATTGTATAGGGTTTTGGTGAGGCCACACCTGGAGTATTGTGCACAGTTTTGGTGTCCTTTTCTGAGGAAGGATGTCCTTGCTACAGAGGGAGTGCAGCGAAGGTTTACCAGGCTGATTCCTGAGATGGCAGGTAGGTCATACGAGTTAGGATTTTAGAAGACTAAGAAGGGTTCTCATTGAAATTTATAAAATTCTAACGTGGTTAGACATCAGAAAGAATGTTCCCAATAGTGGGAGAGTCCAGACTAGGGGTCATAGTTTGAGGGTAAGGAGTAAACCTTTTAAAACTGATGTGAGGAGAGATTTCTTCACTCAGAAGGTGATGATTGTGTGGAATTCACTACTACAGAATGTAGTTGAGGCCAAAACATTGTCTGAGTTCAAGAATAAATTAGATATAGTTCTTGAGGCTAAAAGGATCCGGGGATATGGGAGGAAGGGCGGATCAGGATATTAAATTCAATGGTCAGCTATGATCAAGATGAATAGTGGAAAATACCCGAAGGGCCAAATGATTTACTCCTGCTTCTAGTTTCTATAAAACTTGACCATGCTCTGAACCAGGAAGTGGAGCTGAAGATCAAGAAGCAAAATCCACCAGTGAAGAAACATAACCAGACAAAGCCTCAAAGCCCTGAAAACTATCTAAATAGTAAAAATGGAGCTTTTGTCTATCAATATCATCACTGTCACCATTCAGAATATATAGTGGAAGAATTGTGAAAAGCCCGCAGAGACAAAACAGACTGATCAAAGCAAAGTGCAAAAAAATTAATGCGAGTCTTTGTGCACTTGATGAGGCTATATTTACAATCTATTTTGCTCTCCACAACTGGTCTGAAGTATTTTTGCTTTTCTTGAAATCATAGAATTAGAGAATTAGCTTCAGATTTTTAATATTTTGCCCTGCTACCTAAACAAATCCTGCTACTTTAGGCAGTTAAAATGATCCCCAGCTGATGTCTAGATAGGCTCTGATTCATTTTAGTAATTGTCAGAATGTTGTTGTTCTTCTGTCATAAACCACTTTGGGACAAATGTTATCTTGCAACACTGCATGTTAGTTTAGCATACCTGTCTTCATGTAAACTAATATGTGCCAGCATGAACAGACAAGCAATTGTATTACATGTGTTTTATTTTATTTTTCACACAGTGTAACAGTGGGATCAAACTGAAATCTAGCCTGTGGACCACAATTTCATCCCAAGCTCCTACGGAGAAAAACAATAATAAGTGCACACTTGCAGAAGAATTGTTGCAGCGTTCGCTTTTGGCTGTTTCGAGATCATGGGGCAGATGTGAATTCCAAGCATGCAATGACAGGTCTTGAACCATTTCCCGCTGGTCCACAGCAGTTTGAGGCCAGGCTGACTGTGATCACATGGTCTCATTAATGCACCATCGGACCATTCCAAGTCAGGCTGACCTCTGGGCAAACACAGTGGCCTTTGCCTGCCTGCCTGTTGGTACTTGGGTAAGTATAGGGAAGGCAGTTCTGGATCGAATTCTCTCAGTTGTGGTGGTGGGCTGGGGTGAGAGGGGACTCTGGGGCAGAGAAGACTTATGCTTTCTTGCTGCTTCATTTGCCTTCACAAAGAAAGGTTATTAAATCTTACTTGGCGGTCTCTTTGGCTTCCCGATCCACTTCACGTTAGCACAATAGAAGTTTCTTAAAATAAATTGGGTGGAATTCTCCAGCCACGCTCGCCCTAAAACTGGAGAATCCCCATCTAAGATCACTTTTGCATGGTTTGAACCACACCATCACTCCTCTACCCCCCCGACATGCTATGATTCTTGTGGTGGGCTGGATGGGAAAATTCCCCCCATTGTATTCCATAATGTAAAGTTAAATAGTATTTTTGTTAAAGCTAATTGCTCTGGATGTTTTTTCACCTTCAGCCACAATAATGGTCCAAATTTTCTGCAGTCAACAGAAGAGCAACTTTGCTTTTGTTGCAACAGATCTCAAAGGTAGCTACCCACATAAAATCTAGCAATCTCGTGGCATGGATTATTTCCTTCCTTATACTAGTTTGAATCTGGTGCTTGGTAACTAATGCAAAAGTGTGTTTAGAATTTATCACAGCATCTTTCTTGAAAGAGATGTGAATATACTTGTTGAAGACAAAGTCTGAGAACAGAGATTAACTTGCTTGTGATGAATAAAGCTGGTAAATATCATAAGACGGATGGTTGCAACATCACAAGATTTGATTTGTCATACAGCTGATAATGAAACTCAGGTTTAGCGCAACAGACTGGATTTGTGACCATACATTTATATCCTTATAATCAATGTCAAGTTGGAACATAATTCCAGCTGTTTATTTTTTGCACAGATACCAACATTTCCAGTATTCTTTGCTCCCTTGTGGAAACGCCACTCTTCTTGGATGCAAAGGGATAGAGGTGATAATGAATATACATCAGAAATTAGCTTGGCTTCAAGATTACAACAGATTACAACAGCAGCTGGCACCATTTGGACCCAGAGGTGCACAATGTGCAATACCTGTTTGCTCATCAAAGATGTAGCCTTATTGATGAAAATAGTGGGATGTGAAATGGGTGGCCACCACTACAAAGCTCTGGTGTATACCCTTCTCTCCTTCAGTCTTCCTACATTTGCAAATTTGCGTTTCTATTTTGCACTCTCAAACTTCCACCATTACTACAGAGACATGAGTCAACCTGCAAACACTGCAAATGTTCTTCAAAAAACCTGTTTCTAAAAGCACCTGAGCTAGATCTTCCTGGAAACCTTTGGCATAACTTGGAGTCACAGTACTGTGTGTCCACTTCAGGTTCTCCAATGATTTGTTCCATTTCAGAGATATATCTGCCAAAAGCCTCTGAATCTCCTTCCCAACCACCCACCCCTCCCCTCATTCATCTTATACAGAGCTTTGCAGGAGAGCTAGGAGAAAGACCCGACCTCAGTGAGTCTCCTGCATTTACACTAGTAAGAGACTCTGGTATAAATTTATGTACATAAAGTTGGGAGTGACACTGCTCTAAACCACTTCATGTTAACGTAACTGAAATTTCTGCAGTTTCACAGCAATTTTTTCATTTTCAAAGCATTCTTACAGGGCTCGGCAATATGTGTAACCAATCAGTTTCAGTGTAATGTGTGCTATGTTAAAATGGCACGAAGAGGAGTGACAGAGGAAAACTTCTACGGCAGAAGTTTGCATCCGACTCACTATTATCCCAATGAGTTGTGCCGTGCTGATGCTTGTTTTACACTAGTTTTGAATTGAATTCACTCCCCTTATTTTTGTTCTTTGAAAACATATCCTGCCAGTTGCCCTGTCCACACAATTCCCTGTTGTCCTTGTTTCCTTTGCGTATCCATTGTAGGCATGCACATTTACAAAGTGATGGGCAAACATTTTTTGAGCTGAAGGCTGTAAAGGTAGTGGTGGATGCAGTTAAGATACCTTGAAACAGCAAAATCGGATCAATTATATTTCTGGTCGACTCCTTGTTTACCAAAGGTTTAGAAGAAAATCTCCCATGTATATCAAAGTATTGTTTAACTGGGAGACAATGTAGGTCAATGAGCAGATGAGCAATGTGTGAACAGGACTTGGTGTGAACTGAGAACCAGGCATCAATCAGAGTTTTGGCTGAGCTCAATTTTATGAGTAGAAAGTGGAAGGCCAACCAGGAGTGACTAGAGTAGTCAGGGCTAGAGGTTAATCATAGAGTCTTAGAGGCTAACAGCACGGAAATTGGCCCTTCAACCCAACTTGTCTATGCTGTTATTACAGAGGCATGATGAAAGTTTTAGCAGTTGATAATTTGAGGTAGAAGGAAGGTCAGGCAATATTACAAAGGTGGAAAGCGATGGTCTCAGTGAAAGTGCGGGTATATGGTTGGGATTTTCCAGCTGGCAGAATCATCCAGTCCTGCTGGCGACAAGCCCCTATAGCATGTTCTCTGGCAGCAGAAAGTCCACATAGTGGGAATTCCTGTTGACAGCAACAGGACTGGAACATCCCTGACAATGTTAGGCTGCCTCCTCTGCCACAAAATATGCAATGTTAGCTATGAGGGGATGGCAAAAATTCCCATCTATGGTCATAAGTTCGTTTTGGGATCAAGTATGGCACCAAGATTGCAAACAGTCTCTAGAAGAGAGATTAAATGGATGGTTAGGAAACAGAGTTTGTAGCAGAATGGAACATAATAGCTTTGGTCTTCTTAATATTTAATAGAAGGAACTTTCCCCTCAGACAGTATTGAGCATTGAACAAGCAATCTGATAATTTAGCATTCATGAAGGTGTTGGCGAAGTTGAAGATGAGATAGAACTGTTCCATCTGTATACATTGGGAAACTGATGATGTTTTCGAATGACTTTATTGAGCGGCAGCGTGAAAAATAGAAAAGGAAAAGATGAATCCTTAGGGAACAGCAGAAGTAATGGTGTGAAAAGATATTTATAAAACAGGAAAAGCAGGTTCAAGATGGGACAGTTTGCAAGGACATCAAATTTTGGTGTTGGAATTTGGATAGTTTAGTGATAATAGGGTAAAGGGAGCAGGTCGTGGGTCCAATGGACCAGATGAGCTCCATGACAGAGAACATGGAAGGAAATAGAGGAGAAATTGGAGAACAATATCAATTCAAGGTTTTGACAATGGGAGTTCAGAGGAAGCTCGCTCTGTGAGAAGGAAGGTAAATAGCAAAGGCAGTTGATCAGATGGTCCCAGTCACAGTGGCGAAGAGATCCATGAGCTCTTCCCATGTGTTGTTGGGGGTGAAAGGTAAAAAGCCATGAGAGAGGTTTATAAAGACTGTTTATAATAGAAAATAATAAGTTGTGCTCATATTTGCATTCTAGGTGATCCTGGAAGAGTGAGCAGTTTTGGTAGGTAAGAACAGTAGCATTTGTTTCATCTTCTGTTTGTTTTTTTTCTTCCTTCTACTGAAAATGATGCTTCATGCTGTGCTGACTAGCCCATCACCAGCATTTATGAAGGCAGGGTGGTTTGTAAAATAAAGCAAGTGAACATCCCACTACTTTCCAGACCACCGCCCTCCTGTCCTCAATAATATGGGGGGATGGGTAAGGCGTTATGCAGCCCAAAGCCCTTAGGCTGACTGAGGCGCTCTAAGGGCCAATTAACGATCACTTAAGACCCTCAATTTGCCTCTACTGGAAGTTTTCAGTCTGTAGGAAAAGATGGGGAGGGAGGGGGGAATTCAAGCTGAGTAGTTTGGCAACTTTAATGCCAAGAGCTGCTGTCAAGCAGGAATGTTGGGAGAAAGGAGCTTCTTTTGGTGGTACCAGTGTGTCCAACATCCCCCCCACCCTTAATATTGCAAACCTTTCCCTCCATCCCTCCCAGCCAGGTATCTCGAACCTGGCTAAATCCCAACTCCCTAAATTCCTTGCTGGGCCCACCCAAAATCCCTGGAATTCTCTGAAGTCCAGGAAACATCTTCCTTTTTCAGGACTATCGTCCCAGCAGTAGCCAATATTCTCTTCCAGCACTGCAGGAACAACTCAACTGCCAGCCAATTAGATTGACTAGCTGGCCTCTAGGGTGGGACTTTCTCCCTAATGGCATCAGAAGTCCCAATCTGATCAATTAAAGCTGCCCCCAGCATGCCATTGCTGTGATTTAGCTGGCATTTCTGGCTGGCGAGGTGCAAACTGATATTTTGTTTGTCGGGTGGGGGCAAGGGGGGATCGGTAGCAGGGCGAGGTGGCAGGAATATGTTGACCTGCTGTTCTTTATTCATGAGTCGGGACATCTCTCGGTCTTCACCTTAATCTCTTAGGCCATGACCAGTCTCGTGATCTTTATCTTCATTCTACCCACAAAACCTAACCTAAAACGATCAAAGATATTTTTGTTCACTTGTATCTTATTTAATTGGGATAGCTGAAAATTCTATTTAACTGAATATAATGTTTCTTATATAGAAAGAGGAGAACTGAAACAGACCATTCCATCTAACAGGTCTTTTTGCCAGTGTTTATGCTCTACCCAATTGCTTCCTAACCTACATCATGAATACTGAAAGGACCAGTAATGCAACTATTGTGCTATTTTCCATATCTTGAATTCAAAGTGCTCTGTTCTAACAAGATTAGAGATGACAGATAATCAAGGACGCAACAGAAAAAGCCTTAAGAGATTTTGAGGCAATTATGAGATTCCATCAAAACTCATTAGACAACCAAAATATGTTATAATCGTTGCACTAATTATCAGAGTAGGCAAAAATGTACTGAAATATTCAATGGCCTTTGTATTGAGCCCAAATGAAGGGAGAACTGATATGAGATTGCCCTTAGCCAAGTAGAATAGTTTTGTGTTAAAAAGGCTTGAAATTTTTTGACCTTGTAAATCCACCAATCAAGATTAAATATGATGCAGGCAATCACTGTCCCCTTGACAACTCCACGAATGGCAATTTAGTGCTGTGAATGTTTCGTGGCCTCACTAATAAGGGTGACATAAATAAAAACTAGATGCACAACTCAACTCCACATTTTCTCTTATCACAAAGAGAGTCGAACGCGTTAGTCTTTAAAGTTATGAGGCTAGGCTCCTTTATCTCTGAAAATATGATTTTGCAACTTTCAAGTGACTAGAAGTTTGCAATTTGAATGAAACAGATCAAATTGTTTAAAAATGCAATGACATATTCCAAGGTGAAGATGAGAAACTAACATATCACCCATAACATAGACCGTCATCAAAACCTGCAACTATCTCAGGAAGAGGCATTAAAAATGTGAAATACTGGATATTGAAACAATGGCTGCCACAGACAATCACACCCAAAATTTCTTGGAAATACACAATGGGTGAAAGATTTTGAGACAAAGCTGCCAGCCACCAGTGAGAGATCGAAAGTGTCAGATGTGGGCCAGAATTCTGCAGCCATTTGCACTGGCACGATTCTCTAGTCCCACCGGAAATGCACATCTACCTACGGGTTTCACGCTGCTGTGGGGTGACATCAATGAGAATTCCCATTGACAGTGGCGGAAGCAGAGAATTCTGCCACTAGCAAACAATGTGCCACCTCTCTCTGGCAGGAAACGTGGGGATGGGTGGCTGGAGAATCTTGCCCATGGAGTCCAAAACATCTCTAGATGAAACAAGCTGAGGGCTCTCTCTCTCCCTTTCTCTCTCTGTCTCACTCTCACTTTCTCTTTTTGGGAATAAATTTATCTTCTGATTAGCAAAACCAACTCTTTCATGTGCGCTATTATATAGAAAGCACCAATTGCTTAATAAGAGATTTAAGAGATTGTGTAAACATGATGTGCATTCATTTATTGTGACAATGGGAAGATATTTACAAAAGCTTAAAGACAAAGCAACAGAACTGCCTGTGTTACGCTCTGTTTAAAAGCCAAGTGAAACAAAATGGATCACATGAGGCATTGCTAAAAAAATCAATCATGAGATGTTAGGTTATTGGCTGGACCAATATTTATTATTCATTCCTGAGAACAATTAAGAGTCAATCACATTGCTGTAACTTAGGAGTCACATGCAAGCCAGACCAAGTAAGATGGTAGATTTACTTCCCTAAAGAGTGTCATTATTATTATTATTTTTTATGACAATCAGCAATGGTTTTATGGTAATCGTTAGCCTTTTTTTAAAACAATCCAGATCTTTAATGAATTCAAATTTCACCATCTTCAACAGTGGGATTACAACCCATGTTTCCAGACCATTCACCTTGGTCTCTGGATTACTAGTCTAGTGGTAATACCACTATCGCGCTGACTCCCCACTTCCTTTCTACTGAAGTCATGCTGAAATCCCTTATTATAACAAACTGTACCAGAAACCCATCAGCAAATTGAGATCTTATAATAATTGCACAATCTTCTCCACCCTTATTCAAATAACTTGCTAACCTATATCAGCCAAAACATTTCAGACAATCAAAGGACATTTAATCACACAGATCGTATTTTTGTAATAAAGTCTAAATCCTCTTATTTTCAACAGCTATGTATATGTGTGTGCACGTGTGTGTGCATTTCTGCACATGCACGTGTATGTGCGCATGTATGTGCGCATGTTCATGTGGGTATGTGTATATGTATGTGTGTGTGTGTGTTCATGTGTATACATATGTTTGGGTCATGATAATGTCATGTGTGTTTTTGTGTGTATATGTATGTTTGGGCTGGAATAATGTCATGAGGTCTGAATGCCTGACATCATGATTTTATTATTTTTCTTGGGTTTAATGGTTAATAAATTTGCTCTTTCTTTGACTTAAGAAAATCTTGTTTGATTGACATCTTATTGTTCACAATTTAAATAGTTGAATATATCCTGATTTGGAAAAGGTGTTTCCTTGTTAAAAAAAATAAACTTGAACTTTTGTTGTGACAATCTGAAGAGATTGAGTAGAGGGGAGCCAATTCATTGCTTCTCACCTCGCTATAACATTATGCAGACAATGGCAGGGAATGGGCTAAATATTAAGCAGTGAAACTTCCTTCTCCTAAAATGCCTCTTGCTGTTCCCAAATCTAGCTTCTAATTTGCAAAATCAATGGAGGGTGTGGTAAGAAGGTCTTGTGAATTTCCATCCTGTCCATGCAATTTAACATCACTTCCCACACCAGCCATATAATTGGTTTTTATATAGAATTATAGGATCCTGACAGTGCAGAAAGATGCCATCCGGCTCATTGAGTCTGCACTAACTCTTCAAAAGAGCATCTCACCCACACAGATTCATAGAGGTTTACTGCATGGAAACAGGCCCTTCGGCCCAACTTGTCCATGCCGCCCTTTTTGTTTAAAACCCCTAAGCTAATTAATACAGGCTTTGGGAAATCATCCACAAGGAATGAAGGATAAGATGTTATGAAAGTCTTCTCTTCTGCCATTTTGGGAAAGATTTACACTTACATACGGAAGTCTTGTTCTTCACTGGAAGCTTCAATATAGTTTTCTTCTTCTTTCAGACTTCTCTCTATTTCTTGCTGTAAATACTTATAGGCTCTTCTTTGAAGCAATGGGAATCTTACCAGGAACTCATCATGCCATGTAATCTATGAGAAGGTAGCAGAAAGTTTTGTCCGAGGGGATTCCTATCTTCATCATTTATTTATTTGGAAAAAAGGACCCTAACCAGCAGATGATCTGGGAAGCTGAACTCATAGGGTAGTGCTGCTTATTTGTATGTTTGTTTATTCGCTTATATGTTGCGGAGTTTTATAAGCTGTCACTTGGTTCAGGATTTCCCAGGGCTGAAATGGTCGCGACGAGAGGGCACAGATTTAAGGTGCAGGGAAGCAAGTACAGAGGGGATGCTAGGGGAAAGTTTTTTCACTCAGAGGGTGGTGAGTGAATGGAATCGGCTGCCGTCGGTGGTGGTCGAGGCGAACTCGCTGGGGTCTTTTAAAAGACTTCTGGATGAGTATATGGGATCCAATGGGATTGGGGGTTATAGATAGGTCTATGGCTGGGTAGGTTTTGATGTGTTCGGCACAACTTGTGGGCCGAAGGGCCTGTTTGTGCTGTAGTGTTCTATGTTCTATGTTCTATATGTTGACAAGGATGGCATGAACTGTGCCACCATCCCAACCACATACCACATGCCTTCAGCCTCTCTCTCTCTCTAACATCTTCGAATAGGTCTGACACTCTGCAAGTACTTGTCATGGCTAAACCTCTGAGATCCCCATCTGAATCTTTAACTGTGTCACACTAGCATGTTCTACTTCTAAAAGGGACATTGAAATGACACAATCTGGAAGTGGTTTAGTCATGGTGCTGCAACTTCTTTTCAGCCATTCCTATACCTTTTTCTAATTGCTTCTGTGAGCATTTTGTTTTCAAACCTGTGTGCCTGACGTCATAATCCTGCCTTGATAGCAGAGCTTGGAGAGGAATTATCTCTCCTCTGTTACCCCTATAACCACAGCCAACTTCTATTCACTCATGCTGGGTACATCACTTCAACTTAGTCACTTCATTAATTTGGAAATCTCAATCAAATCCTTGGAGTTTATGGTTGTCTAAAGTATACAAACTCAGCTCTTTCAGACAATTTGGGCAATTAGGTACATCATTCTCTAACCTCACCCATCTGTAGAATCTGTAGACCTTGAGAACTTCCATTTCTTGAATCTTCCCCTGTTTATGATGAGGACATTAAGGGAAGTTGTTTGAAATAAAATCCTTTTGTAGCAATCTGCCAGAAGACCATGCAACCTCCATTGCATTTTCTCTTCAAATAGGACGCCTGGTAAGAAATGCACTGTGAATGGACAAGCTTCATGTTCTTGAACCACTGCAGTGGGAAACCCACGAGTCAAATTTAAATTTCCAACCTGGAGTTGAAATACCCCCACGTGCTTGAAAGCTAGGCCAGCATTTGTCATGCATCCAATTACAGACCTGCCCAAAACCTATTCCTGACGAAGTCAATTCAAGTCTAGACTTAATCATTAGTTGTTGAAGTATTCATTAAGGTATGGTAAACCTACAACTTTACGCTAGCATTCCTGTCTGCGACTCTCACCAACTTTTACAGATGCACCATAGAAAGCATTCTTGGTATAGTTTCTGCTCTATCCAAAACAGCAAGAAATTACAAAGTATCATGACCAAAGCCTGGTCCAACACGCAAACCAGCCTCCCATCCATTCACTCCATCTACACTTCCCACTACCAGCATAATCAAGAATGCCATGTACCCTGGACATATTCTCTTTCACCTTCCTCCATGAGGAAAAAGATACATAAGTTTGAGATAAGTCACAGAAGATGTAGAGGGCACATGAAAAAGAACTTTTTTTATGCAGAGGGTGGTGGGTGTCTAGAATTCATTGCCTGAGTTGCCAGAGACCCTAAACTGTTTTAAAAAGTGCTTGGATCTGTACCTTATGTGCTATAAGCTACAGGACTATGGGCTGAGTCAGGAAAGTGGGATTAGAAAGTGCACCTCAGGTTGGCTTGGACAAGATGGGCTGAATGGCCTCTTTCTGTACTGGACAAATTCTATGATCCTAGAACCAACTTACTTTGTGCTAGATATGACTCAGACATATGGAGAGTAATGACTTTAATGTTGCAAGGGCTCTGTGATACTACACTTGGCTAAACGCTACCAAATGGCAATAACTCTCACTTCACCTTCTGCGTTCAGTTCTTTTGTCTTTGTTTGAACCAAGGCTGTGATGGCTGCCTTTGAGAAATCCAAACTGAGTTTGATGAGCAGGCTATTACTGTGTAAATGCTGTTTGATAGCACTGTTGAGGACAACTTCCATCATTTTGCTAATAATTGAGGGTCAATTGATGAGGTTGTAATTGGCCAGATGTGACTTGCCATGCCTTTTGTGGATAGGACATACCTGGGTAATTTTCCAGCGTGGGAGGTGGATGCCAGTTTATAAAATAGTATGTTCAATATTATCAATAAAGGTGGAAGAAATCACAATTCTTACAGCATTTGTTCTAGCAATGATTATAAGATGCTTCTATTTACAAGAATAACTGGCTTATGTAATTCCATATCCTTAATAATTCCACAGGGCTCTCATGATGAATACTAGGTTACATGCTTACACAAGATGATGTGTAAGAAAGTTTGTTTTTACAGCAGTTGAGACAGGACTCAAATTGTTCCTGAGTGACAAAATGTCTAACAATGGCTAGCAGAGCTAGTCAAACAGGGATAACTGAATCAATGGGGGCTCACAGGCTCACATTCAGAATCACAGATGTATAACTGTTTTCAGTCATGAAATACAAATTGGATGGCTTGTCTGTGTCTTTTGCCCAGGTGGTAAGTGCTGTTTACTTGACAGCACTGCCTGTCATTCTCAAATTACTTGCCACGCGCTGAGAGTGGCTAGGCTAACATAATTTGTTATTTTGACCCATGAGCATATATGAGCTCCCCTAAGACAATTCTAAGTTTATGAAAAATGTGATGTATTTGTTGAGGCATCAGAAATGGACTTATCAGATTTTAGTCTTGCTTACTTTATGTTTTTTTTGCAATTATGAATTTTTTTGCAATTTATGTAAACAGCACAGATGAACTCTCATATAGCATGTGCCTTCATCAGAATAAGCACGATTGGATTCCAGAAGTTTCCAATAGGCTGTCATTATTAAACATGCACTGTAATTTTGAAATTCAATCAAACTGAACCAATATTGTAATTTTGACCTTAGCGATATATTTCCAAATAACTTGAATATATTATACATACATATGAGAAGATTTTTTTTGCGCCGAATATAGAAGGCTGTCTGAACTACAAATTGTGAAATAACTTTTGAAATGCTGAATCTTGCTAAAGAATGATTCATTCCCTTTCATTGAAAGCAATGAGCGTGTAATTCAGATAAATGGATCCTGAAGAGATGGATAAAACCAAGATGAAAAGCTGGGAACTCTCAAAATCTGAAAGAATGCAAAATATTCTGGAAATATGCTGCATGTCATCAGTAACTGAAAAGAAAAGATGGTTAATTTACAAAGCATTAAATCCTTTCCCTTTGGTTGTGAGAGGCTCATCGCATTTTATATCTACAGCATTTTCTGTTTTTATTTATAGCTTTTTTATAAACTCATTTGCTCTTTTTAAAATTCATTTGTGGGACATGAGCATCACTGGCTGACCAGCATTTATTGTTCATCCCTGGTTGCCCTTGAGAAGATGGTGGTGAACTGCTTTCTTGGTCACATGCTATGGGTTGATCCACAATGCAGTTTAGATAGGGAACTGCAGGATTTTGACTAAGTGACTGTGAAGGAGTGGTGATACATTTCCAAGTCAGGATGAAGAGTGGCTTGGAGGGTAACTTGCAGATGGTGATGTGCCCATGTATCTGCTTCCCTTATCCTCCTTGATAGAAGTGATCATACGTTTAGAAGGTGCTGTCTAAGGATTTTTGGTGAATTTCTGCAGTGCACCTTGTAGATAGTACACACTGCTGCTACTGAGCATTGGTGGTGGAAGGAATGAATGTTTGTGGACGTAATGCCAATCAAGTGGGCTGCTTTATCCTGGATGGTGTCAAGTGTCTTGAGTGTTGTTGGAGCTGCACTCATACAAGCAAATGGGGAATATTCTATCATATTCTGACTTGTAGATAGTGGACTGACTTTGGGGAGTCAAGAGCTGAGTTACCTGTTGCAGTATTCCTAGCCTCTGACTAGCTCTTGTAGTCATTGTGTTTATGTACAAGTTCAGTTGAGTTTCAACGGTAACCTCAAGTATGTTATCAGTGGGCCAATCAGTGGACCCATACTTTAGATTGACAGTATCTGCTCCTTGACTGTTTTGTTTGATGATTGCCCCAAATATGGTACTTTTAAAAACTGAACTATCACAAAGACCTGTGATTAACATTAGCATGAATTCAGTTTTATGTTTGCTTCTGTTCATTTAATGTCTAGATATCTGAAAGACCAGAATTATTGACAGTGCTGAAAATATTAAATCTTAAAGAGATCTGTAAAATAATGAGGGGCACAGATCAGCTAGATAGTCAACGTCTTTTCCCAAAGATAGGGGAGTTTAAAACTAGAGGGGATAGATTTAAGGTAAGAATGGAGGGATACGGAAGTGTTCAGAGGGGCAATTTTTTCACACAAAGGGTGAGTGTCTGGAACAAGCTGCCAGAAGTAGTAGTAGGGGCAGGTACAATTTTGTCTTTTAAAAAGCATTTAAATAGTTACATGGGTGAGATGGGTATAGAGGGATATGGGTCAAACACAGGCAATTGGAACTAGTTTATGGGGTTTAATAAAAAAGGCAGTGTAGACAAATTGAGCTGAAGGGCCTGTTTCCACACTGTAAACCTCTATGACTCTAAATGCAAGTGAAATTATAAAAGCTCTGAAGATTTTTTTCAATCCATTATGTTAATTAGTATTATATTATATTATACAAAATATTAACTGTGGTAACATCGAGTTATGCGATTGGCAATTGCTGTTTAGATGAATTTGGCAGCAGAGAGCACCAGACCTGCGAGGGACACGCTTCTCCGGAACAGCAAGGGATATGCTTCACTGGGACAGAGAAGAACATGCTTCATTGGGATAAACAAGGGACACACTTCACTGGGACAGAAAGGATTATGCTTCACTGGGACAGACAGGAACATGTTTCACTGTGACAGTGAGGGGTATGCCTCACCAGGACAAAGAGAACATAGAACATAGAACATAGAACAATACAGCACAGAACAGGCCCTTCGGCCTTCGATGTTGTGCCGACCAAAATAAAAAGCAATGCCCCCCCTAACTAAACCATTCCCTTCTCATCCATATACTTATCAACTAACCTCTTAAACGCCACCAAACTTGGCGCATCTACCACAGCTGCAGGCAGGGCATTCCACTCCCTAATCACTCTTTGAGTAAAGAACCTACCTCTGATATCCGTCCTATAACTCATACCCCTTAATTTAAAGTTGTGTCCCCTCGTGCTAGCTTTCTCCATCCTAGGAAAAAGGCTATCACTGTCCACCCTATCCAACCTCTAATTATCTTATATGCTTCAATAAGATCCCCCCTTAGCCGCCTCCTTTCTAACGAAAACAACCTCAAATCCTTCAACCTCTCTTCATAGGACCTGCCCTCCATACCAGGTAACATCCTAGTAAACCTCCTCTGTACCCTCTCCAATGCCTCCACATCTTTCTTATAATGTGGCGACCAGAACTGCACACAATACTCCAAGTGCGGCCGCACTAGAGTTTTGTACAGCTGCAACATGATGCTGCGGCTCCTAAATTCAATCCCCCTACCAATAAAAGCTAAGACTCCATAATCCTTCTTAACAACTTTATCCACTTGACTGCCTACTTTCAGGGATCTATTGACACATACACCAAGATCCTTCTGTTCCTCAACACTATTAAGAGCCTACCATTAGCCCTATACTCTACACATTTATTGTTCCTGCCAAAGTGCATTACCTCACACTTTTCCACATTACACTCCATTTGCCACCTCTCGGCCCAGCTCTGCAACTTGTCCAAGTCACTCTGTAAACTAAAACACCCCTCTTCACTATCTACCACTCCACCAACTTTAGTATCATCTCCAAATTTACTGATCCATCCCTCAATACCCTCATCCAGATCATTTATAAAAATTACAAACAGCAGGGGCCCCAAAACAGACCCCTGAGGCACACCACTCGTCACCGAACTCCACGATGAAAATCTCCCATCAACCCCCACCCTCTGTCTTCTATCTGCCAGCCAATTTCTAATCCAATTTGCTAAATCACCCTCTATTCCACACATCTGCATTTTCTGTAGAAGTCTTCCATGGGCCACCTTATCAAACGCCTTACTAAAGTCATATATACTACATCAACCGCCTTACCCCCATCCACCTCTTTGGTCACTTTCTCAAAAAACTCAATGAGGTTAGTAAGGCATGACCTCCCCTTCACGAAACCATGCTGACTATCCCCAATCAATTCGTTTCTCTCTAAATAACTATAAATCCTATCCCTAATAATTCTCTCCAATACCTTGCCCACCACAGAACTAAGACTCACTGGCCTATAATTCCCAGGAAGGTCTCTCTTCCCCTTCTTAAACAATGGGACCACATTCGCCATCCTCCAGTCCTCCGTAACCACACCCGTAACCAACGAGGACCTGAAGATCAGAGCCAGAGGCTCTGCAATCTCCTCTCTTGCCTCCCAGAGAATCCTAGGGTAAATCCCGTCCGGCCCAGGGGACTTATCCAACTTCAAACCCTAGAGAATTTCTAACACAACCTCCCTATCTACTACAATACTCCCCAATTTGCAACCCTGTACCTCAGTGCTCTCCACAGCTACATTTCCAGCACTCTGCGTGAATACCGAAGAGAAATATTTATTCTCTTCGGTACATGTTCACTGGACAGCAAGAGATATGCTTCACTGGGACAGAAAGGAACGTGCTTCACCAGGACAGCGAGGGACACACTTCACCGGCTCAGCAAGGGACATAGTTCACTTGCTCAGTGAGGGACACTCTTCACCGGGCAGCCACAGTTCAAACAGTATGCTGAGTTTGAAAATACTCCAAGAGTGATGGCACAGTAAAATGGGAAAGAGACTGGTTGATGATAAACCGAAGCTAAAAGGGAAGTATTATTTATTGGGAAAATTATTATTTATTATATCTACTTTGATTTATTCTTGTGTAAGGCATAACATTTACATTTAAGGCATGTCAGGTGAGGACAATGGAATGTGTGGCATGTCACTTGGGAGGAGTCTTGGGTGCTCCCTGTGCCCAGGAAGATCACATGTGCAGGAAATACTCCCAACTGAAGAAACCAGACCTTTGGGTTTCTGATATATGCCACTGGTATATGCAAATATAGTTTAAGCTGTGGCTGGAGATACTGTGGCACATCCGTGAGGCTTGGTGTTATGTAGATAACACGTTTAGAAAGATGGTCATATCACAACTCAAGGGACTAAAGGAAAGGAGAGAATGAGTGACTACCAGGCAGTCCTCGAAGAACAGGCAGGTGGTGCAGGAGTCCCCTGGGATCCCACTCAAAAACCTGTGGTCCATTTTGAAAGCTGATGACAGCACTGGTATGTCAGAGGAGTACAGTTAAAGACAAGCTTCTTCACTGCAAGCAGCTTAACTATATATGGGAAAAGGAAGAAGGGAAATGCAATAGTGAGAGGGGATTAATGAGTTGAGGAGCAAGCAGACTTTTCTGTGACTCCAGGATGGTGTGTTGTCTCCCTGATTCTAGGATCAGAAATGTCACTGAAAGACTTCAGGGCATCCTGAAAGGGGAGGACGATGAGATATAGGTCATAGTACGTGGTGGTACCAACGATATAGATAAACTGAAGAGTGAAGTCTGGCAGCAAGAATTCAGGGAGCTGGGCAGTAGATTAAAACGCAGGACCTCTAAGGCTATAACCTCTCAATTACTTCACCTGCCATGTGTGAGGGGGGTCTTTAATTAGATTCAAATTTATTTAAATAAATGTAAATCAGATTCTCATCAATTATGGGTATAAATCTGAATACACCACTGATGATGGGTGGTGAAAATCAGAGGTCACAATCTCACTGGCAAGATTCAAGATCTTTGGCTCTCAGTGGATCTTGAGCCCTTGCCGGCAATCTCACAGACAGAGTGTGGGCTGAATATCCTATCCAATCTTTTACATTAATCACAATTCTAATGTTTTAAAATGTTTGGTACAGACCCTGGGACTCCTCTAAAATTATAACATAAAATATTCTAAAAGATTGATTGTGTAAAATAATCAGCTAAAAATTCACAGTCAAGTTTAAACTAAAAAGGTTTTCTTATAAAGGGGTTTTATGTAAAGTTTAATTTAAAATTTAACTTTGGCAAAGATGGAATTGTTTAAAATTGAAACACGCATTGTTCAGGAATTAACATTTTATTCTTCACTGAATATTAATAAATCAGGAATCTCTCATTTATTCAAAGGTTGACATTTAAATTTTATACCATTCCTTTATAACACTGTACATATGCACCCACTGATATATGCAAATATAGTATTTAATTGCAGTAATTAGTCCAAAAGACCATTTTTATTCATTAGTCATAAATTGACAATCCTTTCAGATTCTACATCATGTGACATCTTCAGATTGCAAGAACAATGCGCCGTAACAGTTAGACACAAAACTGAAAGAAAGTTCTCAGCCTTGTATAACATGTAAATGTCAATAGTTCAGAGTGAAATCAAGAGGGCACCTAATGAAGATAAGAATGATACTATAGGAGTAGCCGTGAAAATGTTTTTGTTTAGGTATATTCATTTCTGCATCTGTGATTTTTTTTTCAACTTAATACCTTTCTCCACTAACAACATTGAAATCTAGCAATAGCCAGAGTTTTTATTATTCAAATAATAACGTGGACAAAGCTGGCCTGGTCTGCAATTATTGCCCAACACTAACTACCCTGAGAAACTGTCTGCTTGAACTATTGTAGTCTACCTGATGTATGTGCACGCACACACTGTTAGGGAAGAATTTTCTGAATTTTAACCTAGTGACAGTGAAGGAATGGTGATATATTTCCAAGTCAGCATGGTGAGTGACTTGGAGGAGAAATTCCAGATGGTGATGTTCCCAAGTGTCTGCTGCCCTTGTCCCTCCACGTGGTAATGGCAGTGGATTTGAAAAATGCTGCTCGAAGAGCCTTGGTGAGTTCTAGCAGTGCATTTTGTAGATCTGTATTTTTCAATCTTTTCTGGCCATGGTCTTTTGACCTCGCAAGTGAATTGACAGAACCCTTAAGAAATATTAACAGTGAAGACTTAAATTACAGAAGAGTGGCTGTTTCTGTGCAATAGATGCAAACATACAAAAATTAACTTATAGAAGTAATTTCTATTTCTTGTATGCATTCATTTATTATCATTCTATTGTTCAACAAAGTAGTTGGGGGCAACTTTCCCATTCTGTTGTGGTGATTTCTTTTTTAGCACAGTGTGCCAGGATATTCAACTACACCCAATTTGCAAGATCTGCACTAAGTGCATCTCCCAATACCAGCATTCCAGTACTACCAGTTCCCACTAATAGGAAACTGGCAGCCTGACTGCTGGGCTGAAGGGGTGGAGACAATTGAGGCCCCCGAAGGTCGGGAAGTGGTGGTGGGGGGGGGGGGCCCACCCTCTGGGTATTTTCGCAGTGCCAAGCTGGGCCCCGTGGCACTGCCCAAAGGAAAAAGTGCCACTGCCCAGGAGGCACCTTGACACTGCCTTCAGGCACGAGGGGTGGGGGACTCTGGTAATGATCGGTTGGGAGTGGGGGCGTCCCACTGCCACTCTGCAGTCAGGATCGGTGAGGGAGGGAGACCAGCAGGACTGGCCATTGGTTGGGAGGGGCTGCCTGCTGGAGGGGTCGGGTCTGCAGGGGGCCTTCAGCATTGAGGGAGGAGCCAGGGTGGAGGATTCGTCGGCACACTTAAGAGGGGTGGGAGATTCAGGAAGGCCGGGAGAGGAGGGACTGGGGCCCAGACATGGCGGGGCCAGCGATCAGGCCGTGGGGGGTGGTGGATAGCCAGTGATGTGAGAGTCACAGGGGCCGGCCAGCGATTGGGAGACAGGTAGACAGAGCTCAGTCTTGCCGCTGACAGATCGACGCATGCACAGTGGCCCACTCAGCACTATGCTGCTGACTTCTCCAGCAGGAATAGGTCCTGCCCTCTGATTTTTAACGTGATTTATGCCAGTGCTTGCTGCAGTGCACAGGATTTGGGAGATTCATTTTTAAACTCCCGCTTACAAAAAACAGTGTGATTTACTTCAGTTTTTATGCAAATTTGCCACTTAGAATTTCTTTGGAGAGAATCACCCCTTTTGAGTTTTACCTTCATTTTATTATTTTTCTGGATGAGTGATGAGTGCAGTGATGATAGTCAACTAATAAGCAGCACACATCCTGATAGTGGTGGCTCACAACTAATACCCTTCCCTATGTCACATCTTCCAATCCCTCCCTTCTAAAATCTAGGCAATGGAACAAAACCAACTGGAAAGTCTTCCACGCGATGGGTTTGCTCTTGATTTGATTGAGGATGATGCATGCATCACTGCCCTCCCAATCTCCTTCACCTAGGCTCTATGACAAGGCAGTGTTGGGGCAGTTGGGGATGAAATCAGCTGCAGTGGGTGGCCTCTGATATCTCAATGACCTCAGCTGTCCACATGTGTCCCCATTCATACACAATCAGCAAAGTTAGTCCAGTCACCAAGTCCGCAATATTGCCACTCTAGTCTTTGTGCTCCAACAAGGGTTCAGGCACTTGTCCATCATTCACATATTCCATCCCCAGAGCTACCTTTTACCTGGTTGGGGTAGTTGGAGGCACCATCTTCCTGATTGAAGCCTCTGATCAGAGTTTTGTGTGACTGGATTGGGGGGGGGGCAGGGGGGTGGATCCACCTACAGGGAAATATAGGTGATTCCTGATGCTGCACGTCAGAATATAGTAAAGATTTTGTGAGTGGTGATATAAATTAGAGGAGGGGGGAGGTGAAACTGACGGTAAATAGAATGGTGCTTAGTTCATATCAACGGGAGCATTCTTATACAAGTTAGAGTTAAGAATAGGAAGCATTCACCTCTAGATAAACATTAATACTTCCATTGGGCATACTTCATTTAAAATAATACCATTCTACACCGGTCCTTAGCTTTAGCCACTTCTGTAGGTAAGTGGAGGATTGCTTTTGGGCTTTGGGGACACCTTGGTCAGTGTTAATACTGCTGACACTCTTTTCACAATGCCCAAAATAGGCGCAGTAAAAAGCTCCTGCCACCCACTGTATCCGCTCCCAGTGAAACGATTGGCAGCGCTCCACAGAAGATGGGAACTAAATGACTTAATTATCTTGGACTTCTTTGAAATTATCCCTACACATGTTTTTCCTTTTTCATGTCACAGCACAGATCGCGCGATTTTAACACGAAATTGTCACCAACCTGTGCATCTGATTGGCATCAGCAGGGGAAATATTTAAAACGCCGATTTGAAAAAGGAGATAGTCAAATCATAATTGCTTTGTGCAAAGTTATTTGGGAGTGATATTAATCAAAATGAAGTCGGCACCTTGATTTGCAAGAGTTCCATTTCTCATCAAGATTTGATTAGCCTTATGTTGCGGGGGCTTGGGTAGAGTGACCCTAATGCAGACCCTTCTAATGCACAAGCTGAGATTTTTTAAAAAATCAGTTACAGAGAAGAAAATTACCAAACCTTAAGTATCCATATATTAGACTCAAAAATGTGAAACCCTTATTGACATCTTGAAATAATTGTCTTTAAACTGTTGATACAGGTAGTTTGGTGGCGTGTATTTTTCCCAGTGCCCTGCCCAGCAAATCTGACAAGTCGAACAGTAAAGATGGACAGTTGAGAAATGCCTGGGGACTGATAGTGCAGCTCTTTTGATTGCGTCTCCCGACCCTCAGAGTGTTTAAGAATGGAAAGCTCTCTCTTCCCTCACAGGGGCTGGTGTCACGCAGAGAGCATCAATTCAAATCAGCGCGGATTAACCTGCATGCAGTGATACCTTCTGAAGGATTTGAACTGTTCAATTAGTCCTCGCCGACGTCAGAGGCGATGCAAACTGCAAAGTGTATTTAGGGGGACAGGCAAGGCAGATCAGGGGAACCTGTGGCAGCGGCTAATATGCGGCGCTGCTCTTTCTCACTGTGGGCGCCCACCTCTTGGCGGAAGCTGAGATGCTCAGTGAGAAGGTGTGGATGGTGAGTGACTGTCTGAAGGTCAGCTCCCAGCCTCAATTCGAGAGAACAATCACCGTTCCTGTTTCACCGAGTGCAGTAAGTAGATTCAACTCATCACCCAGCTCATAAAAAGCTTACTGTCAAAAGGTAACTTGGCCATTTCCATAAGCAAAGCGGCATCTCCAGCCCGTGTCATGTTTTCTTGTCAGTCGGTGGCCTTTGCAGACGATGTAGCGATTTTCCCCCCAAGTAACAGCTACTAAAACTGATGTAACATTTCCAATGCAGAAATAAGTGGCAAAAGTTTAGAAGTGATGAGAATCCAATGTCACCGCGCCTTTCTGATATTCACATCTTCATCTCCATTTCAATCTTGCAGGGGAGGAATCGGAAACGACCATGCAACTTTCTCCGAGCCCACAGCACTTGCCCAGAAACTGCTCTCAGATGGATTACTTGAGGAGCCCGAGCCGCTTCCTGCAAACGCTCTACCAGCACTTCTGCAACGCCAGCTTCCAACAGCAGAACCTCACCTGGAATGACTCGGTCTCCGAGGATTTCTTCCTGTCCCGGGAAGAACTGCTGTTCAAGTACCTGGGTCCCAGGAGATCTGCCTTTTTCACGCCGGTCTGTGCCATGTACCTCTGTATCTTTGCGGTGGGTGGGCTGGGGAACGCTTTGACCTGCACCGTGATCGCCAAGCACAAGGTCATGAGAACCCCCACCAACTATTACCTATTCAGCTTGGCCATTTCGGACCTGCTGGTGCTGATTCTGGGCATGCCTTTGGAACTTTACGAAATGTGGAGGAATTACCCGTTTCTCCTCGGCCAAAGCGGGTGCCACTTTAAAACCTTCCTTTTCGAGACGGTGTGCTTCGCCTCGATCTTAAACGTGACCGCCCTCAGCGTTGAGAGGTACATCGCCGTTGTGCACCCGCTGAAAGCCAAGTATGTCGTTACCCGGACTCATGCCAAACGTGTCATTTTGACGGTGTGGCTGATTTCCTTCTGTTCGGCCATCCCCAACACCAGCCTGCACGGGATCTATTACCTGAGCACACCGTTTGGGGAGCAGATTGAAGAATCTGCTATCTGTGTGCTGCTCAAGCCAGCCTGGATGTACAACCTCATCATTCAGATCACCACCGTGCTTTTCTTCTTCGCCCCCATGGTCACTATAAGCATGCTGTACTTACTGATCGGCTTGCAACTGAAACGGGAGAAGTCTTTATCCGAGTTCAAGCCGGGACTTGGAAATTGCAACTATCAGACGGCCCGCATGCAACAAGAAAATACCAGGCGCCGCCAAGTCACTAAAATGCTCTGTAAGTTTGAAGCAAGAGAACTTTTTATTCAAGTAACTTGGGCCTCATCTCCCTCGACTTTTGTTAATAAAAAAAACATTTTGCATGAATAATATTAGATTAATGAAGTCCTACAGCGTAGGAGGAGGCCATTTGGCCCATCGAGTCTGCACCGACATTAATCCTACCCAAGTTCTATCCCCATAACTCCATACATTTATGTATGGAGCTTGTGCTCCTGAGACTAAGGGGCAATTTAGCATTGGCAATCCATCTAACTGGCACATTTTTGCAATGTAGGAGAAACTGGAGTACTCTGAGGAAACCCATGCAGACATGGGGAAAATGTGCAAACTCCACACAGACAGTGACCCAAGCCGAATGTTGAACCCAGATCCTTGGCACTGTCAGGCAGCAGTGCTAATCACTGTGCCATCATACAGCCAAATTTAGGTGCTGTTAGGTGCATTGGTTATGCTAAATTTTCCTTCAGCGTATCCAAACAGCCACTGGTGAGGTGAATAGGGGATTTTCATAATTAAGTTTGTTGCAGTGTTAATATAAGCCTACTTGTGACTAAAAATAAATTTTAACTCTTTCTTTTACTTGTTTTAGAGTATGATTATCAATTATCCCAATTGTGGTGTAACTTTCTATGAAAAATAGGTAAGTAGCCTTTTGTGTGAGGACATTGTAGTGCTGATTAGTTAGAATGTTGATTGCATTCTTGGGAGTTCTTGAAGCACTGTTCAATGTAAAAATGAAATGTTGTTTCTGCATTGTTCACAACATCTAATGCAGGTGGAGATACATCGACTTATATTTACAATATTTTAACACACTTAGAATCATCAAATCCCTACAGCGCAGAAGGAGACCATTTGGTCCATCGAGTCTCCGCTGACAACAATCTTGCCCAGCCCCTATCCCTGTATTTACCCTACTAAACCCCTCAACACTAAGGGGCAATTGAGCACGGCCAATTAATCTAACCCACACATTTTTGGAAAGTGGGAGGAAGCTGGAGCACCCAGAGAAAACCCACGCAGACAGGGAAAATGCAGATTCTACACAGACAGTGACCCGAGGCCAGAATTGAACCCAGGTCCCTGGCTCTGTGATGTAGCAGAGCCAACCACTCTTTTTTTAAAACAAAATAGATGTACATCCCAAAAAACAAGGAAAGAATTCTCTGGAGAGCGTATAAAGAGTGAAATTAAGAATTGGGCCATTTAAAAGGGCGCTGGGTAGATAGAACATGGGGGAAAGATGACAATTATGGATATTGATGTTTCTTTGGTGTCAACAGCATGATACCTAACTGGCCCATTCATGTTACATTGTCAATCATATATCATATTGATCTGAGTAATGGAAAAATTCTGTACAGGTGCATTTTGATTTGTAGATTCAGTTTCATTGTCTAAATTGTAATGTTAATAAATCCCTGGTAAGAGTTTATTCAGTTTTTATGATCCCTAGAACCCCAATGACTACCTTTAAATTACATCATCATGCCAGGCTGAAATGATACAGCACCCAGTGACAATTCTAAGTGGAGAGGGTGGATGTGGGGGAGCAACACAAAGCAATGATAGGGTATATAGTACTGCTGCTCAGGCTCTTTCTTTTATAGGGGGGAGACGGAGGGAAGGGTGAAGGTGGACAGGGGTCGTGAATGATGAGAAATTATATGGAAGAGGAGAATAAAGGAAAAGAAAGGGGGATAGAGGAGAGGGTGCAGCAATAAATGGGGAAGAATAGGGGAGCATTAAATGCAAACAATATTTCCTCTCCATTGGAGGGGAATGAACAGAAAAAGAACATTACAGAAAGTGGATTGTAGGAATTAGTTCTGAGTTGCTTTTGAATGAGAAGCTGAAAGAGGCAAGAGTGGGTACACAATGAACAGAGAGAGAAACTGAAGGAAGAAATTTGATTTTCATTAGTTGGAGTGAGGGGACAGACTTGAATTTGTTGTGAACAGGGTGGCATTTGAGATCAAAAAAGAAAATGCTGGAAAATCTCAGAGGTGTGGCAGCATCTGTAAGAGGAAAAAAGAGCTGATGTTTTGAGTCCAGATGATCCTTTGTCAAAGGATTCCCTGACCTCCAGGGAATCCCAAGATTATCAGCTTTCTTTTCACTCTAAGCCTTTCTGACACATTATTTCACTTACTATAAACCGATAAATAATGACACATTGATAACATCATTTCCTTTTGATGGTACAATTTATAATTTCATCAGAATTGCAAGAGATCTCAGGATTACAGTTTACAAGAGTACAATGCTCTCACACAAAAGGTTGCTTCTGTATTTTTCACAGAGTGCGTTATCATTTATTGTGTATTCATACTTGGTAAAGTTTGACAATACCAATTTTAAATCCAACCGATTTATTTGATAGTAAATCCACGAGCTTTCGGCCTTTGTGGCCTTCGTCAGGTGAAGTACTTGCCTTGCAAGTATTCATACTTGCACAGGTTTCCCTGGAGTGCATCATCAATTATAGAATCTGTCCTGCGCATGGAAGTAGAGGAGTAAGAAAAGGAGAAATGAAACACAAATTGAAAAAATTGGAATGAAAGAAAGAAAAATAATGAGGAAGAGTGAAAGAGAAAAACAAATAGAAAAGGAATGGGTAAATAGTAGCGAACATTAACTGAAGTTAATGAAGAAAATACTGAATGAGGGCAGAATGAGAACATAAACATGAAGGAGATGATTTGGGGAGAGAGAAGGGAAAAGAGCATTGGAGAAGACATAGTGTGCACAAGAGTAAACGAGTGAGAGAGCTATCTTTTGCAGACTTACTAAAAGTCACAGAGGTAATATGAATTTCAGTTAGTGAGATTTGAACTAAAAGGGGCAAAATGGTTTGAGAAGCATTGATATTAACTAATAAAATTATACACATGCTGAGATATCCATTTATAATAATCACCAGAATGGTAAGGAAGGACAAAGAGACAGCTGGAATTCAGAAAATAAGAGTGAGAGACAGCTTTGTGTTGAATATGTAAGGGAAATGCCTTATTGAGAGGAAGGAAGAGGCATGATTCAAGGAGCGTCTCGATATTTGCGGGTGTCTTCAGGATTGCTTCACTTTTTGTACACTGTCACCAGAATTGTGTTAAATTCAGAAGCCAATTGAGAGGGAGGGGAACATAGCATGAGAGTAATCTTATAATGGGGAGGGGACTATGACTGGCTGGGAACGGAAGGGACAGTTGTTAACTGAATATATCCATATTATAAAACAGTGCATTGTCAGACACACAATGAGCAATGCTGGGAGAGATTTTCTTGCATAATTAATTTACTAAAAGTGTTCATGATTGTTCCATTTTTACACTGTGGTATTACAATTAGTCAATTCCAGTTTGGTGAGATACGTTGATTGGTGAACTGACAGAGAGCAAATAAATTGAAATTCATGAAAAGTTTTTTATTTATTTGTGACATCAACTTTTCAGATTTATAGAAAAGTAATATGCAATCAAATTAGATTTACTTCAATCTCATATTTTACAAGTTCTTCCATTTCTCTTATCTGAGTCAGAACATTATTCATCATGTGCCACAAGAAAATCATGACGTCAAACAGGAATTTTGCTAGTTTGATAATGTTATGTGGTATCTCTTCTTGCTTCTCTATGGTCAGTGAGAAGCCAATCAAGTTTTGCCTTTTAGTATACAGTGCCTCTGTCACTTCCCCGATACTGTGATGGGTGGTGACATGTGAAATTTTGCTCGTGTCATCAGTTCCTTTCTGGAAGTATCCACTAGTCTAGGAATTTAGGGCCATCAGCAGCAACATCATCACCGTGCTGTACATCACATATCGGGATGCTGGCGATCAATATTTACTTGATAAAACATCAATGCCTTAGGTCTTTTTCCTGGGTAGGGGAGGAAGCGTTGTAATTGTATAGTCACTGGGGCACAGCTTCAGAGTAACGCTCTAAGGACTCTGTTCAAATCCCACCACAGCAGATTCAAATTTGAATTCAATCCAAAAAACTATGGAATTAAGAGCCCAATGATGACGATGAAATAATGCTGATATGAATCTGCCATTTTGGAATGCACAGATCCAGTTATTCTCCTTTCTTAAGTTGTTCCAGCTGAACATATGTTTAAAGGAATAATCATACAAATTTTGGAGAAAATGCTTTTGAGTTTTTGTTTTGTTTGTCATTAGTAGAAGTGCTGTACTGTGTTTTACTGGAGAAGTTTTAGTAATTTTATGAAATTGAAAGTGCTAGACTTTGTCAGAGGATTTAGAAGGTTTATTGTTTCAGTCCCTTCTGGCCTGTACCACGTCTTGGAGATGACACGTTGGCAGCAATGTGAGGAAGCTGTGTGGAGAGGGAGGAGAAGAAAGGCTCAAAATTGAAGGCTCTACCCAGCACAAACATGGGCAGCACTTCTCCTGTCTTCATTTATTCTTTCATGAGATGTGGGAGTCGTTTTTGGGGCCAGCATTTATTGCCCATCCCTAATTGCCCTTGGACTGAGTATCATGCTAGGCCATTTCAGAAGACATTTAAGAGTTGACAACAAGTAAATTGATTTATTAGTCGCAAGTAGGCTTATATTCACATTATAATGAAGTTAATGTGAAAATTGCCGCCACGTTCCGGCATTTGTTTAGGTACACTGAAAGAGAATTTAGCATGGTCAATCCACATAATCTGCACATCTTTGGAATGTGGGAGGAAACCGGACCATCTGGAGGAAACCCACACAGACATAGGGAGAATGTACAAACTCCACACATACAGCGACCCAAGCCGGGAATTAAATCTGGGTCCCTGGCACTGTGATGCAGCAGTGCTAACCATTGTGCCACCGTGGGGCATGCTATGGGTCTCGAGTTACATGTAGGCCAGATCAGATAAGGATGGCAGAATTCCTTCCCTCAAGAACATTAGTGAATTAGATGGGGTTTTATAACAATCAACAATGATTTCATAGTCATCATTGAACTCTTAATTCCATACTTTTTTTGCTTGAATTCAAATTTGAATCTGCTGTGTTGGGATTCGAACCAGAGTCTGCAGAGCATTACTCTGAAGCTGTACCCCAATGACAATACAATTACAACACTTGCTCCCCTACCCAGGAGCAATACCTAAGGCATTGATGTTTCATCAAGGAAATATTGATTGCCAGCATCCTGACCTGAGATGCACAGCAGGGCGATGATGTTGCTGCTGATGGCCCTAAATTCCTACACTAGTGGATGCTTCCAGGAAGGAATGGATGACATGACCAAAATTTCATATGTCACTACTCATCACAGTATTGGGAAGTGACAGAAGCGCTGCATACGAGGAGGTGAAACTTGATTGGCTTCTTACTGACCAAAGAGAAGCAGGAAGAGACACCACATGACATTATCAAACTAGCAAGATTCCTGATAGTGTAGATTGAAATCGATGACGTGCTTGTGGCTCTTTTTAGGTATTCACAATGGTTACAGCTGCTATAAAAGCTTACTGTTACATTGTCTGAAATTGACAGAGCAAAGTAATGTCCCATTTCAATTTCAAAGCAGAACTCTGATCAATCATTAGATAGGAGTGAGGGCAGAGGTTTTTATCAGCTTTCAAAAAGAAACATTTTTGAACAACTAGAGTTGACAGTTGATCTAAATCACAACACAAAACATAATAATTGAGGATGGCAGGACTTCTCTTTCTATATTTTTAACACATTATGACACTTTCTTTAGTGGAAAAAGCACGCAAAACAAAATTTACACAATGGACCTCAATGTATTGGTCAACTTACCTTTGCAGAATTGAGGCCTATAATGAATCACTACATAAAACACATTACAATACAGCATCCAATAATGACTTTAGAAGTTGTCAAACTACTTTACACTTAACTTTCAGAATGTTGCTGACTCATCAGCAGGGCTTCCTCATAGTTACGAATTCTCCGTAGAGATACATTTTTCTCAGGCTTATAAAATCACAGCAGCACATGAAAACTGTGCAAAGGAGGAAATATCATTTTCCTGTAATTCTCACAACAGAGACTCTTAACTCAGAAGAATTGAGTGCAGATTTTTCACTCAAATTCTTCCTGATCTGTCAAGTGATGTGGGGTTGGGAAGATAAAGGAAAATTGCTTTTCCACAAATAAAGCTAAGTTCAACTTCCGTTCCCTCATTATCTGTCACTGTCACAGCATCCCCTTTAATGATGATCAGCAGCTTTTGAGAGCTGTTACCTTAAGGGATGTCAGATCTCTCAATCAAATATGTTATAGTTTCAGGTCACCTTATTACATCTCCACTGGGAGACAAAACCCTGACCTCCTGGACTGAACATCCTGTTCCAAGTGGGAGCTTCAGGAAGCCTTGGATAACAAATGTGCAGGAAGTGTCATCACTTGCAACACAGTGAGCTTCATTCTTGTTCTTTTTTTAACAATTTTACTGATTCATCTTGCCACCAACAACTATTTGTCTACATAAGTCTCCAGTTTCTATTCTTTGTGCACCTCTTTTAAAAACAGAGCTACTTAGTTTATAAAAACAGAAAATGTTGGTAAAACTCATCAGGTCTGGCAGCATTGATAAAGAGACAGAATAGAGTTTCAAGCCCATATGACTTTTCTTCAGATTATTTAGTTTATATTGCCTGTCTCAGTCTTCTTCCAAAATCTACCAATTCACACTGCCCAACATTAAATTTCATTTATCATGTGCCTGTCCATTTCACCAGTCTGTTTATGAAGTCTGCTCTCCTCACTATTTATTACATTATAAGATTTGTGTCATCTGCCAACATTGAAATTGTGCCCAACATCCATGTTTGGACCGTGCCCAGGAATGAACTCCGTCTCTTTAGTATCAAAGAGAACAGAGTTGCCTATGCCTCTCCACATTCTGCTATTGCTACAACATTCCCTTTAATGATGATCAGGAGCATTTTAAGATCTGTTACCTTGAGGGATGTCAAAACGTTTTGTCAAATGCACCACAGGTTAAGCTCACTTGGCAAGCTTTCCATGTACCAGCACCTATTCAAATTAGGTGAAGAATTCCAGCATCAAAATTTGACATATTGATATCTCAAGGACCCAGGTTTGATTCCTGGCTGGGATGACTGTCTGAGGAGTCTGCATGTTCTCCCTGTGTCTGCATGGGTTTTATCCAGGTGCTTCGGTTTTCTTCCACAGTCCAAAGATGTACTGGTTAGATCATTGACCATGCTAAATTCTCCCTCAATGTACCTGAACAGGCGCTGGCATGTGGCGACTAGGGGATTTTCATGGTGATGTCATTGCAATGTTAATGTAAGCCTACTTTTGAAACTAATAAATAAACTTAAAATTATGAGCCAATTTAACCCTACTTGTGGCTGCATCATTAAGTAAGGCCTTTTACCTCTAAGTGATGTATATTGTATCAGTCATCCATAGGTCACAAAAGATCACATGAAGTTTATCCATTTTAAATGGAACTGATACGTTCAAGCAATTATTTATATGTAAAATATATTTATGTTGCCAATGAGGTAGAGTATAGGAGCTGATACCTATACTTCAAAGTTAGTTTCTTTGAATATGAAATACTTTATATAGTTAAATGGATTGCTTAGTCAAATCTTGAAATGGAAGCATTCAACATTGGTTCAATGCCACATAAAAGGGACAAAAAAGAAAATTTCATTAACTAATGTTAATGGAAATAAGTTTCAACTCTCTTCATTCCACACAACACCTATGATACCTATTCTGATGCTGAACCTGAAAACCATAAATCCATGGGAAAAGTGACATGGTTGTTTGCTCCAGGAAACATTGCTTTAGCACCTGATTAATGCAAGGAAAAATGCAGACTGATTAATGTTACGGTTATTTCCTGTTGTAAGTGGGAAGGAGCCAGAGGCCAACATAGTTCAGAGCTGCATTGCACAGGCAGAGCACAGTTAATATTGATTGCTACAGACTATATTGTACCTGCAGCTTTTAAAAGAACACAACTCACTGACAGCCTCACTAGAAAGATACTGTTCCTCCGAAAGTACATGTGCATTGTATTGGCCTATACACTCCACATTGAAACAAGAATAGGCCACTCAGCCTCTCTAGCATGTTCTGCCATTCTGATATTTCAGAACTGATCATCTTAACTCCATCTACCCTTGGTTCAATAATGTTCAATATCTTTACCTAATATTAATCCTCCTGTGTTCTGCACCAGAGGAAATTGTTGTCACCTACGCTGTCAAAGTCTTTAATCATTCTAAATGCCCCAATTACAGCATTCCTTAACCTTCTAGGATTAAAAGGATACAAGACTAATCTACACAACCTGTTTTCATAACTTAATCCTTTTAAACCCAGTATTGTTCTAATTATTTGGCACTTGTAACCCCTCAGGATAACTGTATCCTTATTAAGCTGCAATTCCAGAACTAAATGCAATACTCATAGAGGAGTTTTATCAGAATTCTGTAAGGCTGTGACATTGTTTCCATCCTTTATATTCTAGCCTCAAACTGGAAGGGCATGGATTCTGATGAGCACACATTCTTCTATTCTATCTTCCTGCAAATGTAACTGCAGTTCTGTTTATTCGTTCTATGAGTATTTCTCTTCCCCAGTGAAACTGCAAGGAAAATCCTCATCCAGAAAGAAGTACATTGTCAGAAACCTGTAAACATCTCAACAGCTTGTATCAACACTTTGAAATTATCAGAGTCCTCAACAACCATTGTAAACAACCTCAACAAAATGTCTCCCAAACCTTTGTAGCATCTTACATGAAATCAAGTGAGTATCTCTTTAAGTATAGTTGCAGGTAGCCACTTGTTGATTCCTTGTTTTAGTGAAGTTGGATATTACTTTAGATCAATGATTTGTTTCATTTGATCAACAAAATCTTTTTGGTTTTATCTATTTTGTTAGTTGCAGCAGAACTATTCGAGTTTTAACTTTATTGCAATAACGCTTATGTTTTGTTCTTTCCAGTTGTTCTGGTGATTGTATTTGGAATCTGCTGGGCACCTTTTCACACAGATCGATTAATGTGGATTCTGATAAAGAACTGGACTGGAGAATTGCACAAATTGTATCAGTATGTGCACATTGTCTCGGGAGTGTTTTTCTATTTCAGCTCAGCAGTCAATCCTATCCTCTACAACCTCATGTCTACTCGGTTCAGAGAGATGTTTAAAGAAGTGATGTGCAGGCGAAAATTTCAAAGCTCCAAGCCGAGATGGTACTCTGCCAGTGTAACCAGGATAACAACCCGCAGCACAGTATTGGAATCCAGTCCATGTAATGGAATACCTTTGTCTGATATTGAAGACTATGAGTAGTGTCTTGAATGTGGAAATGTGGATGAAAGTTAAACTTAAGTTAATTCATTATGTTGCATTATGGCTACTGGAGCATGTTGTGTACGTTTCAAATGGTTGATTTTATTCATACAGTGTACCACCAGTTTAACTATGAGAAAGTTAGAAAAGTTCTCAAATATAAATCTGATGAAATGTACATTATATATTATAAATTTTAGACCTACTGTCTATCGTTGTTCTACTCCCTTCACCTGAAGGATTAAAAAACTTGCTTACATATAGAGCTTGCATACATTCTCAGGATTTTGACAACTTCCTGACTCATGACTCCTGGGAGGTAGGTGAATTGTGCCTGAGATATAATAAAGAAAGGATAAGCATGCCTACAAATATTCTTGTTGCATTACGTACTGCTTTTGCTGTTATCAGTGATATTAAGACCCTATTGATGCTAGAGGGCCATAATTGTAAGATTTTAATGACTTCCTGCCCTGCTGTATTGCAGGTGCTTTTCGCAATAGTGCTATCTCTTGCTTCTCCTACAGACAGTTCCGGTTGCTATGGCTCTTTCTGATCACTTGGAGATATTGGGAGTGAAGTTGATCTTTGCTGGCGGCACAAAATGCACGTAATGAATCTCAGATCCTCTTTATAGCGTGCTCAAAAATCAAGCTTGACACAGAATGATTTCGCTGTGAGTTTGTTCATGCTATTAGCAAAATGTAGTTTAATCCCACTTGCCTTTCACTATTATTCTAAAATATTGCAAGGAGACACATAGAGGTTGCTCAGAAGAACAGAAACGAAACTGCAGGAAGCATAACTCCCAATCACAATGGGACACAGCTTAGCAACTTGTTTCAGAGTGCTATTAGCATAAACTGGACTGCAGTATTTCAAGAAGACAGCTCGCTACCACTGCTAGCACTGCTACCTCTGTCGAAGACCTAGGTTTAATTCCAGCCTTGGGTGGAGTTTGCATATTCTCCCAGTGTCTGTGTGAGTTTCCTCCGGGTACTCTGGTTTCTTCCCACAGTTCAAAAATTTGTGGGTTAGATGGATTGGCCAAGCCAAATTGCCCCTCAGAGACATGGAGATCAGCAGGGTAAATGTGTGGATTATAGGGTTAGGGCTTGGGAGGGATTGTTTTCAGTGCAGGCTAAATGGGCCAAATAGCCTCTTTCTGCACTGTCAGAGTTCTATGCTTCTATGATTCTGTCTTTTCAAAGGCAACTAGGGATGGGCAATAAATGCTGTCCAGTCAGTGATGTCCATGTCACACTAATGGCTAAAAGAAATGACATGATGAGTGTTGATGCACTGATATACAGATACATGCAAAGGAAAAAAGGGAGAAAGTGAGCTGAGAATGAGTCCAAATGCCAACTTGTTATCAACATATAGAGATAATTTCCTACATAACAAAATGTGGTGAAGCTGCAAACAGACTCCTACGAGGAGAAATATCATAACTTTGCAAACTGAAAACAACTTTAAATATTTTAAATCAAATTACAATCTTTCATCACAGAGCTTACCTTGCATATTATAGTCCTGTTTAAAATTAGTTAGTTTCTCTTCCCTCGACCAAAAGTATTAAAGCATACTGACAGTTCTCCAATAGACCACATAGGTAGCTGTTCTTTGAAGAATACAAAATTATTGATCTCACACAATAGCCCCAAGTATTAGAAGCATTCTATTTACAATTTCCAATATGTAGCCTGTATTCGTAGAATATCAGACACATCTTCATTCCACCCATGCAACATCTAAAAATTAGATTGGACTTTACTGCTATTTGTTCATGGATCTATATACTAGGTTTAAATTAGATCACTTTAGACTGCTACATAGGAAAAGTATCAATTGTAGTAAGTCGCCAGTTAATGGTGACTTGCCTGATTTTGTTTCACTTTAGCATTGTTAATAGAGTAGTAACAATTGACGGAATTCTCCCAATTTTGGGACTAAGTGCCCACACCAGTGGGAAAACTGGAGTGTCAGATGGGATTCACACACTTGATGGAAGCATTATATCCACTCTGGGAAGCTCACCAGCCAGCCTAGCTGTTCAGAGATTGGAGCGTCGCTTTTAAGCGGTATCCTGAACTCTGCGCTCAGAGACAAGTCCCCTTGTCTAACGGTGCCTTGCCTCCCAATCAGGAAAGCACCACCAACCCCTCACTAAAGAGAGACATCCTTCCCCCAACCCACAAATAATGGATCATCTCCTCACCACACCACACATGACTTTCTACCACTCGGCCCCCACCCATCTACCTTTCCTCAATCAGACCCTCTATCCACCTCAGATTTCCCATTCAACCCTCCTCCATGCTCAGCTCATCCCCCCTTCTCCACTCAGATTCCCATTCAGACCCCCTCCCCATTTGGCCGCCCTTCAGGCCATACACAATGGCAGTGCCAAAGGTGCACAGCCCCCTCACACCATGGCACTGTCACCCTGGCTTGGCACTTTGGACATAACGGGTGTTTGAGGATGTAAGTTCAGTAGTCATTTGTGCCTCTGCCACTGTCAGACTACAGTGAGAGGGTCCCCCAAGTGTCCTGTTAGTTGGATAGGCTTGGCTGGGGGTAAGAGGTTGACCTCACCACGTCCTCCCTGGGATGGGGTCCTTGTGGTGAAACTGCTCCTTCTCCGACCTGAAGATCATCCCTGGCCTGGTGATTTCAGGCAATCCTGTGATTAACATCTTCATTTCTGCCTATCAGCTGTGAAAAAATGGAATGGCTTGGTCACTTTAATCTACCTGCTCCTAAACTCTAGCAGGCTTTTAAATTACTGCAATGCTCCATTCTGGAGCAGGATTTCGCCTTCTCTCTGTTAAAGCTGCAATTGTCAGCAGACCCCTTTGAAGATCTCTGACAGATGTCAATTTCACTTTGGGAGGGATGAGTTCCCCTATACAGCTGTTCACTCAGTACCAACATGTTCACTCACCTTCTACCTGAAGTCTCTAATCATCCCTAGAAAGCTAAAGTCTTAGAAACCTTCTCTATTCCATTGAAAACATTTGATCTTATCAATTTTATAATACAATGCTTTGATATAGACTTTCATTCACAGCTTAATGGATTTCTACTCAGGCTTCGGTCAACTGTATTTACTGATCTTTCCCTTCATGCTTGAATGCATCTCAAGTACCCCCATTGTTCTTAACTTCAATGTTTACAATAACCCTAAGCCTGTTCAACAGCTGTGATTCCTTCAAAGGGAATAAGTGGTCTGCAAAAGAGGAAATGAAATTACCACTGAGAGACTTCTTTAGTTGCACTTGATTCCACGCCCTACCCTTGCTCCTATCCCCGTCTTCGCTTCCACTCCTATTCTTACCCTCAGCATTGAAGCTGCTCTTTTCAACCTGGCCCTGGGTTTTCTGCTCACCTTGCTCCCAGTATTGGCCTTACCCTCACCCACTTACTCCTGCCTTCAGCCCTGTGAAGAGCTTCTTCCACTGCCTTCATTCCTGCCACCTGTTCCTGTCTTTAAGGTTCCCAATGTCTGTTGCTATCACTGAGAACTTCTTCAACTGCTCCTCTTTTCCTCACTTTCATCCCCTATCTGAACTCGCACTAAGTTCCTGAAACTTCAACTACTACCTGCACTGAACAACTTCTACCACTATATGAAGTATGGTCAATTCAAAAAAAGGCAACTACAATTTTCTTTACATTTATTTGTATCTGCATTATATCTTATTTTATTTTTTCATGAATTTATTTTAAAGGTTATTTAATTAAGAACATTTAGGTTTGTGCATTCAGTATTTCAGATGCTTTATTGGTTTTTTTTGCTGAGAAAAGGCCTAATGTGCCTAACTATACAGTACATCTTTTATATTCAGTGCTTTATTTTCTTCTGAAGTTATTTCAGTTTGGAATGCATAACTTTGCATATCTGTGATACAATATTTTAACCTGTGCGAGAAATGTTCGAAGGATTCTAGTATCAGGTTTAACATTAATTCCTATGGAAACTTATAATTCACTTCCAGTTTTTCACTTAGTGACGGGGTGGGATTTTCCAACTGCGCTCACTCCAATACCAGGAAATTCCACCTGAGGTCAACGGACCTTTGCATGATCCACATTTACCTGCTACGCTTCCCTTGGCAGCCGGGACAGGAAAATTTAGTAAAGAGTTTTCAAGAACACAAGTTAAATTTTAAGCAAGGACTTATTGGATTGACCAAAGTAACTCAGTCAGAGGAGAAGTAAGGACAGTTTGACTTGTTATAACACAACTTTTGCAGTAAAGACCACAGAGTAATGTAACTTATTGGTATAAAGCTGGATATTGTCCAGGTCTTGCTGCATTTGGATGTGGACAGCTTCAGTAGCTGAGCAGCTGTGAATGTTGCTGAACATTGTGCAAATATCAGCAAAATTGCCCACTTTTGACATTATGATGGAGAAAAGGTCATTGATGAAACAGCTGAAAATGTTTTGGGCCTCGAGCATTACCCTGAGGAACTCCAGCAGTGATATCTGGGGACCGAGATGATTGACTTCCAACTATCACAAACATCTTCCTTTGTGATAGGTATGGCTTCAATCATGTGGGAAATTTTGTTGCTGATTCCCATTGACTCCAATTTTGTTAGGGCTTCTTGATGCCGTACTCAGTCAAATTCTGCTTTGATGTCAAGGACAGTCATTCTCACCACTCAGTTCGGTTCCTTTGTCCATGTTTGAACTAAGTCTTTGATAAATGCCTATTACTGCAGTTGACAGCAGTTTGAAGTTTAAATAGAAAGGAGTGATGATCAAACTGATTTTATTTGTTAGTGATCTATTAATAATTGTGTCATAATTGCAAATTTTTATTTATTGGTTTGTGATAACAATACAACAAAAACACGTTTAAATATGCCTGCAATCAGGATATTTTCATTTACCTCGAGAATGATTCTATGTTAAGTTTAGCTATGGTAACAGTGATGATTTGTATCTGTATTTATTATTGTTGTAGATGTGACAATGTGCACTAGAAAAATGTTTCTTGAAATATTAATGTTATCAAGTTTCCTGAAAAAAAGTCCTTTTGTTTCAGACTGCAAACTCAAATAACTACTATAGTGAATGGTACTTTCCTCACAGTTACACACAATATGATTGTACATGAAGAGTGAGCTTGGCTTGTTTCAGAGTAAAATATCAGTGTCGCTGTGTGATTACTGGGAATTGAACTTCTTAAAGAATGTTCCTGATGATAGGGAACTAGGTGTCATCGTTTGAGGATAACAGGTAGATCTTTTAGGACTGAGATGAAGAGAACTTCCTTCACCCAGAAAGTGGTGAATCTCTGGATTTCACTACCACTAAAAGTAGTTGAGGCCAAAACATTGTGTGATTTCAAGAAGGAATTAGATATATGTCAAGCTAAAGAGGTCAAGAGATATGGGGGAAGGCCCGGTCAGGGTAATGAATTGATGATCATCCACGATCATAATGAATGGCAGAACAAGCTCAGAAGACCAAATGGCCCAGTCCTGCTTGGAGTTTCTATGTATGTTTCTATGTATGTAAAAGCTTGTCTTGCTTGCAAAAGGACAAGTGTGAATTGTGAACATGTTTCAGTGCCTTTAAGTAAAGTGAAAGCTGTTTAAAACAATCACAGCTTAAAGAGTTTTTATTAAACAATGCTGCACAATAACCATTTCCTTTAATTAGTAAATAAAAGGTCTGAGGTGCAGATTCTGCAACTGTGAAGAGGTTCAAGAGAAGATGTCCTGATTTGGCTTGGGTTTCTGTAGAGGTTAGCAGGAAAGCATCAAAATGTATTTAAAAGTAAAGTTGATTAGATAATACCTCACTCATCCACCCATACCAAAAACAACCCCCATCCAACCGCCCCACAACAACATGAGCATAAAAGGTACAATATCCAATTTTCTATACTAGATCATCTTCTTTAATCTCTCCCTCTGGATGTCTTATGCTTGTGACTTTTTTTGTGATCATTCAATCTTTCCCAGATTCTTGTGTGTTTTGGTATCTGCACGGTCAAGCTCACTGTTTGAGTCTGGCATCTCAAAAGAATAGTATAATAGCACCCTCTTTTGGTCATTTGGGAATGGATGGATGCACATAAGCAAACCAACATAAACCAGTTCAGTTGGGTTCTTGAACCTCATGTCTATGCACCTGTGCTTTTATTCTGCAAAGATATTACAATCTGCTGATGAAGATGGGATTATGTATTTCCCTAGTCAAACAAGTTTGTGTTGGAAAGTTTCCAACAAAGCAGCAGAGGAATTGTGAGCTTTTATTTTTGCTGACAAATAGGCTGAAAGAGATAAAGAAAAGATACACGACTGGGCTGATCTTCAAAGATGGCTGCATCAACAGATATTACTGGGGACCCGGGAGAGTACAGTTGTTACTGAAAATCCTTCGAATGTGGAGTGTTGTGAGATTTATTTCTCTGCCAGTAATATCTTCAAAGATTATGATAATCGAGCTGTTAATCAGACAGTGGAGGAATGGAAAAGAGTGATAGTTTTAATAGAAACAAGCTGAAAAGAGCACAAGATGTTCTAGAATTTGCTTGCCTCTGCTAATCCAAAGGTTATTCCACTCTCCGACATTTTATGCAAGCTTCAGCAGCATTACAATCCCACGCCACTGGAATTGCTGAAAGCTATGAGTTTAGAACAATGAATTAGTCGCCCTGTGAGGATATTGCAGAGTGTATCGTGTCTTTGGAAAAGCTGTCAGTTAAATACAATTTGGGAGAATTTCAAGAAAAGGGATTATGAGACAGATTTGTGCGCAGTTTAAAAAGTGAACATATTCTCAGTAAATTGCTGACATTGCTCAAGTGAATTTTCGACCTAGCTTGCCAAATAGCATTGCCCATGGATAAGGCGGAACATGACATGAGAGAAATTACTGTTAAAAATTGCCAGTCATCTGCCGAGGTGAATAAGTTGCAGCCAAGTAAACAGAAGGCCCTAACAACCTCAATTAATCCTACCAGAGGTACTACAAAATGCTGTTATTGATGCTTAAGCCACCATTTGGCACAGAATTGTCCATTTGTGAAGACAGAGTGCTGCAACTGTAAGAAAAAAGGCGACTTTGCTGAAGCCTGTGAAAAGAATGTAATTGTAGAAAATGCTGGTGGGGATAGATGGCCGTATTCCATTTGGTTGTCAAACAGAAGCAAGTTGATTAAAGTTTTTTTTGAGAACTGAACAATCTAAAGCACAGAGATGGCCTGGGGAAATTTGCAGGGATCATAATCTAAGTAATGTTGCATGGAGCTCCAGTAAACATGGAGGTCAACACAATACCGTGAAAAGTCAACTGGATAAATCACACATATAATTACGCAGTAATAGAGGAGAAACAAATTCTATAATGGGAAGTGAATCAATTCTGGTCACATGCAAGGAGCAAAATGTGCAAAATTGCCCATCATTGTGGTGAATGGTTTAAAACCAGCCTTGGGAGGAAGGAACTGTTTAATGGCAGTTAAGTGTAACTGGGACAAATTTTTTTTTGTGCAGAAGTGAAATTCATATCATGAGTGTGATTCTGTGGCTGCACTCGCCCCAAAACCAGAGAACCACGCCCAAGATCAGTGGACCTTCCCAAGGTCAATAGACCTTTCCAAGGTCTGCCACCGCCTGCTATGATTCCATGGTGGATGGGATGGGATGGGAGAATCCCCCCCCGCTTCCCCAATGTATTTAGTGAAATTAGCAAACTAACTTAAAGATATAAGGAAAGCAAGACTAGTTTATTGCAGGTCTCATTTAGTATCCAATTTTCTCAGGAACTAAATCAAATATATCAGGTGCTAGCATGTAATCCACCCATTGTGAATTACAAAATATCAAACATTTAATTGCAACAACTTTAGCAAAAGAGCTGCTATTTCCTTTCAGAAATGTAGATCGCTAAAATGGGGCTATACGTACTTTTTCTTAGATATCATTGATCCTTCCAGCCCTCCAAATAACACTTGTTGTAAGGTTAGCATGATCCAGTCCCGAAATATTTTGTGGGACATGGTGATCATCATTTATTAACAACATTAGTTTTCTGATGTATTTCTGCTTCATCCCAAAGAAGAATGCAGGAGTTAACAAGTAAAAAAGTTTATTTATTAACCACAAGTAGGCTTACGTTAACATTGCAATGAGATTACCATGAAAATCCTTTAATTATTGCACTCTGGCGCCTGTTCAGGTACACTGAGGGAAAATTTAGCATGGCCAATGCACATAACCAGCGCATCTTCCGGAGTCTGGAAGGAAAGTGGAGCACTTGGAGGAAACTCATGCAGACATGGGGATAACGTGCAGACTCTGCATAGACAGTGGCCCAAGCCGGGTCCCTGATGCACAGTGGCAGCAGTGCCTCTGTGCTGCCCCTATGTCTTGGCCATTAGAAGTATCAAATTAGATGAATATTCAGATGTGGCACACAGCCATTTCATTTGATGCATTACAGCTACTCAATGATGCATTAGATTTTCACCTCTTACATTTCGACCATATCTAAAGATTTAAAAGTTATATAATAGATGTAACTTGTGCAAAAGAAGAAATTGTATTAAATTAGGAAAGGTTAATTATAAACATCTATTAATTATAACAGTGAGACGGTAAGTTCTTTAGGATGGCATGATGGCACAGTGGTTAGTATTGCTGCCTCACAGCACCACGTACCCAAGTTCAATTCCGGCCTCGGTCACTGTCCGTATGGAGTTTCACATTCTCCCCATGGATTTTTTTGTGATTACCTCCCACAATCCAAAGAAGTGCGAGTTCTGTTGCTTGGTCATGCCAAATTGACCTGTGTCAGGATGATTAGCAGAGTAAATAAATATGTGGGGTTGTGGGAATAGGGCCTGGGTGGGATTGTGGTTGGCACAGTCTGGATGGACTGAATAACCTCCTTCTGCACTGTAGGGATTCTATGATTCTATAAAGTGAGCCTAACTCATCCATACATTGGGAGTTTTCTTTTCTTCTAAATTAAAAACTTTAAACTTGCCACAGTCTGTGCTCACAGCATAAATAACTAGAAATTGAATGTGCTTCTAAATATAATGAACAATGTAAGTGAGTTACTTTGGAAAGCCTATAGTTTTTTAAAATTTTCCAAAGGATTTTTGTATTACTATGGACACCTTAAATTTAAATTTGTCTAAATTGAATGATAAAATGTTGCTGAAATGTTTGACAATAAGTTTTCATTTGACATATTTTTCTACATATCTGGATAAGAAAGTAATTCTGAGATTTTAATCTTACCAAGCCAATGCATGTCCTCTTGGGAATATATGATTCCTTTTGTTAACAATTGCTTCAGAAGTCATTGGGAAGAGTCTTTTTATCTGCAAGAACTCCAGCAATTAATGCAAGTTATATGATCTCAATACATATTTTATTATGTTGAAGAATTGACCATAAAGCTACAGTATAGTGCATTGTAATTCAGAGTACCTGCAAAATTGGACTAAATAAGCCTAGAAATATAATAAACATTATTAGTGTATACATCTATGTGATAGGAGATTTGTGGTACAATCCAGTTGATCCATAGTGACTAAGGCATTCTTCGAGCATGGTGCCTGAAGGAGTAGTCGGATATATATATATAAAGAGGTGAGAGGGAAAGGAGCTTTAATATTGGCTATTTTCCCCTTCCCAGTTCACTGCAGCGAAATACTAAAATGCAGGGGATCATGCTCCCATACCTTACCCAAGAGGCCATTCATGTGTAGTCACTCACAGTGATTCCACATGGGCTAATAGACACTCTGTTTTAAAGGATTGTCCCTTTAGTCTGAGGTCGTGCCCTACCTTTTCCTGCTAGTGGAAACATCCTTTCCACATTCAATCTATCTAGGCTAACAGTACCCTGTGAGTTTCAATAAGATCCCCTCCATTCTTCTAAACTCCAAAAAGTACAAACATAGAGTTCTCAGCCATTCCTCATATAACAAGTTCTTCATTCCAGGGATCATTCTTATGAACCTTTTCCGGATTCTTTCCAGGGTCAGCACATCCTTCCTTAGATATGGGGCCCACAATGCTCCAAATGGGGTCTGATCAGAGCCTTATACAGCCTTAGAAGTACATCCCTGCCCTTGTATTCTAGCCCTCTCCACATGAATACTAACATTGCATTTGCCTTCCTAACTGCCAACTGAACCTGCATATTAACCTTAAGAGAATCTTGAACAATAGCTCCCAAGTCCCTTTTGTGATTCTGATTTCCTAAGCATTTCCCCTTAGAAAATTGCCTAGTTCCCCATTCCTCCTTCCAAAGTGCATTGACTCACATTTTACCACATTGTATTCCATCTGCCACTTCTTTTCCCACTGTCCTAGTCTGTCCAAATCCTTCTGCGTCCCTCTTTTTCCTCAATACTTCTTGTCCCCGTACATCTGCAAAATTAGCAACAATGCCTTCAGTTCCTTCTTCCAAATCATTGATGTATATTGTGAAAATTTGTGGTCCTAGCACTGACACCTAGTCACCGGCTGCCATCCTGAAAAAGACCCCTTTATCTCCACTCTCTGCCTTCTGCCAGTCAGCCAATCCTCTATCCTTGCCAGATCTTACCCTTAATGTCATGACCTTTTAATTTATTTAACAGTCTCCTATGTGACACCTTGTTAAAGACCTTCTGAAAATCTAACTAAATCACATCTGCTCGTTCTCCTTTATTTAACTTCTTTGTATTTCCTCAAATAACTCTTCTCAAATAATAGATTTGTTAAATATGTTAAAGCAGATGTACATCAGCACAATATTATTGCACAAATGAGAAATTTTATTTCAAAATATTAACTACAGAAGAACATTTAAAGTTCCTATACATAGTTGTATTCCCAATTTACAAGTTTCAGAAATACCTGATAATTCAGGATATAAAAAGGAAAATTTGGAAGGCTTCTAAACATTAAGAATATCTCATCAATGTAAGAGCTCTCCCATACTCCAAATTAAATCTTGTTGCACAAGTTTGATTTCCAGGGAAAAAATCTCCCCATATCACAAAGCTGACTGTTGACTGTAATATTTTAATCATTATAGAATACCTATACTGCAGTTGGAGGCCATTCGGCCTATTAAGTCTGTACTGACTCTCCATTTTACCTATGGCCAATGCACCCCCTGCTCTATCCCCATCAAGCTACACATTTACCATGGCTAATCCACCTAAGCTGCACACCTTTGGATTGTGGGAGAAAACCCAGAGCACTCAAAAGAAACCACACAGACATGGGGAGAACATGCAAACTCCACGCAGTCACCCATGGCCGTAATGAAACCTGGGTTCCTGGCACTGCGAGGTAGTAGTGTTAACCGCTGTGCCACCATACTGGTAGAGTAGCCAGTAGTAGCTGACTTTCTTGGAGGGATGAATAGTTGCAACATTGATTTTCAAACAAATTTACTGAAGAAGTTAGTAAAATGCCACCCACCTCCACTGTTTTTCCTCAATTTTCTAGCTTAAATGAAATCTGTGGTGTTATTTTGCTTTCCTTAATTTTGTAGACAGAAGAAATCCAGAGGCCTACTTGTATTTACATTTGAGCCAATAATTCATTGCTGTTATCATCCTCTTTCATTGGGAGAAATGGGCTGTCCATACTGCGATCCTAGTCCAACAATATTCATGAGGAATTCTGTGTAGGTGAATTCACTGGGTGCTAGGTAGGTACATCCACTGAACAATTTGTTCAATAAATACCTATACATTTTATATACCATTTGACCACACCAAGCTTGCTATTCTATTGTGGGGCTTATTTACAAACTGAAGTGCTGAGAGCACTTTGCACCAGCACCAAATCTCTGAGCGAAATTTAAGTATGAAATTTCATATTAACTCCAAAGTCACACAAAGCAGGATCCAGTCTGTTGGAAAGCATCAGTCATTGTTACGGGAAACAATGCTCTGAAAGCTCGTGATACCAAGTAAACCTGTTGGACCTTAACCTGATGTTGTGAGACTTCTTACAAATGTTATCTTGACCATTGTAAATTCAGTAAAAAGGAAGTTCTCAGGTAGTGCAAGGCAATATCTCCACCTGGTGGCTGAACAGTGTTATTACGTTTCCAGTATTTAATCATTGGGTATTACATTCACTATTTATTTTATCATACGCACAAAACAAACTGAGAACACAGCAGAAGCAATAACATCAACATAATATCACTCCAGTTCAATTGGTTTCTGGAAGTCATCCAACAAGTCTTTCAGTTTTCTTTTTCCTTTTCTTCCAGTCTTCCTGAGGAAATTTTAAGACCTATGGAAGGAATAGATGGGGTATTGATGGCAGAGGGTGGGTGTAATAAGATTTGTTAGATGGGAATGCAATTCCTTTCTATCATACCCACATTCAGATTTAACAGAGCCTCTTTGAACATAGCCAAATAAAACTGTGCTGATGTCTCGGATTAATAACTGATAGTTGCTGGTTATTTACTGAAACAGTTAATGTCCTTCAGAGATGTTACTGACATACTTTTAATGAGTTTTTATCTCAGTTCATAACTTTATGTAAGTAAGGAGCATTTTCCCAGATAAAAGCAGAAAATGCAGGAAATACTCAGCGGGTCCTGCAATCTCCCTCGATAGAGAAACAGAACAAATTTTGCAAGTGAATATATTCTGAAGAGTCATATTTGACTCAAAGTATCAAGATCTATAACTTGCTGGCTTCCCAGCGTCAAATTTGTGGGTTATTCCAGACACGTGCAGGGGAATCCCTCTCGGAGGTTAATAAAAAAACATGAGAACATAAGATCTAGGGGCAGCAGTAGATCACCTGGCACTTTGAACCTGCTCCGCCATTCAGTAAGATCATGGCTAATCTTTTCGAGGACTCAGCTCCACTTATCCACTTGCTCATATTACCATTCATTCCTTTATTGTTCAAAAATGTATCTATTCTTGCCTTAAAAACATTCAATGAGGTAGCCTCAATTGCTTCAATGGCAGGGAATTCTACAGATTCATAATCCTTTGTGCGAAAAAGTTCATCCTCAACTCAGTCCTATATCTGGTTCCCTTTATTTTGAAGCCGTGCCCCCCAGTTCTAGTTTCACCTGCTAGTGGAAACAACTTCCCTGCTTCTACCTTATCTATTTCATCATAATCTTATATGTTTCTATAAGATCTCCCCTCATTCTTCTGAATTCTAATGAGTATAATCCCAGCCTACTCAGTCTCTCCTCATAAGCCAACACTCCCAACTCCAGAATCAACCTAGTGAATCTCCTCTGCACTCCTTTCAGTGCCAGTATATCCTTTCTCAAGTAAGGAGACCAAAACTGTACATAGTACTCCAGGTGTGGCCTCACCAACATCTTGTACAGCTGCAGTATAACTCGTTGTTTTAAAAAAACCATCCCTCTAACAATGAAGGACAAAATTCCATTTGCCTTTTTAATTACCTGCTGCATCTGCAAGCCAACTCCTTGTGATTCTTGCACAAGGACACCCAAGTTGCTTTGCGCAGCACCATCCTGCAATTTTTTTATTATTTAAATAATAGTCCATTTTGCTGTTATTCCTACCAAAATGGATGAGCTCACATTTACCAACATTGTACTCCATCTGCCGGACCCTCACCCACTCACAGACTATCTATAACCCTTTGCAGGCTTCCAGCATCTTCAGCACACTTTGCTCTGCCACTCATCTTAGCTTCACCTGCGAATTTTGACACAAAGGTCACTACTCCAAATCATCTATGTAATTTGTAAACAAATGTAGTCCCAACACTGATCCCTGAGGCACATCACTAGTCAGTGATCGCCAATCAGAAAAACACCCATGTACCCCCATTCTTTGCTTTCTGTTAGTTAACCAATCTTCTATCCATGGTTCTAAGGTAATAGCTTACATGACACTTGACCAGAATTTCTCCTGCACAATTATGTTAGGTCAAGAACTGTCTCACAAAGTGCTTTAAATCACTAAATTTGGGTGGTTTTACCAATAGTTACCCTGAAAATGTTAGAAGAAATAAAAATATTTCTAACTTCAGTGTAACTATTTTAAACACCCAAACCGAGTCCCTTACAGGACACCCAACCATTCTCTGGAGCTCCCTTCCCCCAACTAATTACTCTCTAGGGTATTCCCAATACTCTCTCATCCCACATCATGGGATTCCTCCAACCCCTGAGCATCAGCTGTACAGGTCTCCCCACTTACAACCTGTTGGTCTGACCCTAAGAGACCGCCCGTCCACTCCTTACGACCTGATCAGACCCAAACACTCCTGCTCCCCCACCCCCGATCACCCAACCATAGTCTTACTTCCTTGTCTTACCCCCCCCCCCCCCCCCCCCCCCCGCCTCCCTGCGCCACATCAGGAACTGAAGGATGTGAAACAGAAACAATTTTGAGCAGCAGTTCGGGTGGGTATTTAAACCTGTTATTTTCCTATCTGAATCAAACCTCATTTATTGCAGCTAATGTCTCAGTTCCTTCTGGCAGGACACTTGTCTGAATATATCTTTTGTCAAGCTTGGAAAATGTCAATTTAACAAGATCAGAATGCGAGGCATCATTCTAGAAAGGATTCTTTCTGGTTGTATCACAGCTTGGTATGCCTCCTGCTCTGTCCAAGAACACAAAAAACTCCAAAGAGTTGTGAACGAAGCCCAGTCCATCACTCAAACCAGCCTCTCTCTGATTGATTCAGTCTATACTTCCTGTTGCCTTGGAAAAGAAGCTAGCCTAATCAAGGATCTCACACATCCTGGACATACTCTCTTCCACCTTTTCCATTGGGAAAAAGATACAAAAATCTGAGCTCACATACCAATCGACTCAAGAACAACTTCTTTCCTGCTGCCATCAGACTTTTGAGTGGACCTACCTCACATTAAATTGATCTTTCTCTACACCCTAGCTATGACTGTAACACTACATTCTGCATTGTCTCCTTTCCTTCTCTATGAACATGATGCTTTGTCTGTATAACGTACAAGAAACAATACTTTTCACTGTTTACAAATACATGAGACAATAATAAATCAAATCAAATCAAAGCATGGACATGTTTCACAGCACATCAGAATAAGAAGACAAAATAACCAGATGCTCTTATGGATGAGGGCTAAAGGACAAATCCAGAGCAATCCAAGCAACCGAAATAAATGTTAAACATTCCGATAGCTCTCTTGCCAACACATCTGATTCTCATGTGGCTCTGTTTCATTGGAAGGGTCTCCCCCAGATGTTGTAAGCTATGTTTGAAGAGAGTGTCTGTTGCCTTCTCCAGGACAGACTATAAGTTTGATTCCTGAAACTAAAATGCCTGAAATATTGGACTTTTGCAGTGTGGAGGTACCCTGATAGCTTGCAGGTATTCCTGCTTAAATCTTTTCGTGTGGTTACACACCATCCGTGCACTGATAGGCAACTGTCATTGCTAGCAATTAGGCAGGAGAGAGATGTTTGACAGACCAAGAAATTATGGAAATTTCCCCTGCGATGACAACAGAACGAACAGATTTGCCTTGTCTCTTGTTGGCCACTCAAAGCTACAAAGAGCCACTGGGCGCACACATTTAGCAATCTGAGCACTAGCACAGAAACAAGCACTTTTTATAAACCAATGATAGTTGCCTATCACTGCACAGATTGTGTGTAACCACAAGAAAAAATTTAAACAGATCTGTTCTGGAATACCTGCAAGTTGTCAGGGTACCCCCGCACTGCAAAAGTTCAACATTTCAGGCATTTTAGTCTCAGGAATCAAACTTATGATCTGTCCTGTAGAAAGCAACAGATACTCCCTTCAAAAATGGCTTACAACATCTGGGAGAGACCCTTCCAATGAGACACAGAGCCACATGAGAATCAGATGTGTTGGTGAGACTGCTATTGGAATGTTTAACATTTATTTTGATTGCTTTGATTGCTCCGGAGTTGTCCTTCAGCATTCATTCATAAGAGCATCTGGGATGTAATACTGTGCTATGATCTCCATGAGTGTTGCAGTGAAGAAGATGAAGAGGCTGATTTGTAAGTCTGAAGCTCCATGGAGGTGACCATTCTCTCCAGGATAGAAATTCTCCCAAAGCCCTGCCCATCTATGCACTAGTGATTGGGTTAACTCTTTCATCCCATCAGCTATTGTGGAGAGTCTGTTGCTCATTGATCCACACCTGGCAAAGTGTCTGATGCAACTCTCTCATTCTTCTTCCTAACAGTTGTCCCTAGGGTTCAGCATCTGTGTCCGGCTGAGCAGAGCTTGGAGAGCACTGAATGCTCCAGCCACAGGTTCTTCAAAACTGCCCTTGTTAGCAAAATCTGTTCTCATTCTCTTGCAAGGTGTGAATCACCATTTCAAAATCCAAATAACTCTAAGTCAACCCATGAAAGTGTGAGAACCTAAACAACTGCATGCTGAACATCCTATGAGACTAACCCCCAAAATGGACTCAAGATGCACTCTCAAGGGATAAGAGGACAGAACAATGTTAGAGTTAGCTGAAGTTAGAAGTGTTTTTATTCATAGAAACTCAACAGTGCAGAAGTAGGCCATTCGGTTCATCAAGTCTGCACCAACAACAATCCCACTCAGACTCTATCCCCGAAACTCCACATATTTATCCCACCAATCCCTCTAACCTATGCATTCCAGAAGGTTAGGTGCATTGCTGGAACAGGTGCCAGACAATGGCGACTAGGAGAATTTCACAGTAACTTCATTGCACTGTTAACGTAAGCCTTACTTGTGGCTAATAAATAAACTTTACTTTAGAACACTAAGGGGCAATTTATTATGGCTAATCAAACTAATCCAGACATCTTTGGACTGTGGGAGGAAACCGGAGCACTGGGAGGAAACCCATGCAGACACAGGGAGAATGTGCAGTCTCCACACAGACAGTGACCCACTGTCTGTATGGGGTTATCCACTTTGGAAGGAATAATAGCAAAATGGATTATTATTTAAATGGTGAAAAATTACAACATGTTACTGCGCAGAGAGACCTGGGGGTCCTTGTGCATGAGTCACAAAAACTTAGTCTGCAGGTGCAGCAGGTGATCAAGAAGGTGAATGGAATGTTGGCCTTTATCACTAGGAGAATAGAATATAAAAACAAGGTGGTCTTGCTGAAATTGTATAAGGTACTAGTAAGGCCGCTCCTAGAGTACTGTGTAAAATTTTGGTTCCCTAATTTAAGAATGGATATATTAGCTTTGAAGGGGATACAGAAAAGGTTTACCAGGCTGATTCCGGAAATGAGGGCGTTAGTTTATGAGGAGAGATTGAGTAGACTGGGCCTGTACTAACTGGAGTTTAGAAGGTTGAGAGGAGATCTTATAGAGACGTATAAAATAATGAAGGGGTTAGACAGGATAGAAGAAGCGAGGTTATTTTCACTTAGAATGGAAACAAGAACTAAGGCGCACTGCCTCAAAATAAGGGTGAGTCAATTTAGAACACAGTTGAGGAGATACTTCTTCCCCCAGAAGGTAGTGAATCTTCGGCATTCTTTTTCCAATGAAGCAGTAGAGGCTATCTCATTAAATATGTTTAAGTCACAGATAGATAGATTTTTAACCAATAAGGGAATTAAGGATTTTGGGGAGCAGGCGGGTAAGTGGAACTGAACCACTATCAGATCAGCCATGATCTTATTGAATGGCAGAGCAGGCTCGAGGGGCTACATGGCCTACTCTTGAAACCATTTCTTATGTTCTTATGACCCAAGCCAGGAATTGAACCCAGGTCCCTGGAGATGTGAGGCAGCAGTGTTTACCACTCTGTCACTTGTAATTCTTCTAGTTTCTTTCAGATGACTATTCCGGTAAGACAGCTGGAGCAATCCAAAGTTTGCAATATGTTTTGTATTTCAATCTGTTCCCATTCAGGGGAATTGCCTAATGGAAGTTTGAACTTCCCAGGACATTGTCATGCATCCTTATCTGGGGACCTCCACTAGGAGCTTAGTTCTGACACTCCAGGCTCCAGAGTTTACAGGCCAATGTTTAGTTTGAATTGCTCCAGAATGTCCTGAAGGTTGTTTGTTTGTGTCAGGTGTAATACAAGTAGATTTTAAAGTGGTTCTGGTTTTTCACAGCACCTGTATTGAAATAAAGTCTACTTTATCAAAATGGTAATGATGGGGGAATGTCATCAATTCAAAACTGTCACATTCAAGAGGTTAGAAGAAATGTGATTATTGGATCAGGAATAAAGAAATATTTGATAAATATTTGAGGCAGAGGAAGATATGAACTAATGGGGAATAATGGGGATTGGTTTGGGTTGCTGTAGCACAGAGTTGACATAGACATTACGGGCTGATTAAAGAATCACCTGGGATCTGCTGACAAGAGTAGAGGTACAAACAGAAAATGCATGTCAATCAGCATCTGTGAGGAGAGAATGGTAGAGCCAATGTTTCAAGCTTATGATTCTCTCTGTTAGAGCCTAGCATATACAATGTTTTGCTTTTTGGACAAGGATTGATCCTTGAGGACTCCAAAAAGATAGTGTGTGGAAGAGATATTGGTTGAGTTTAGCCATCTAGGGTGGAACAATGTATGTGGAAAGGATGCTGAAGGAAGTTGGCATGATCAACTGTGACAAAGTGCATTAGAAAGGTTGAGGAGAACAAAAAAGATTTCAGCACCATAATCACTGAAGGTGTTGTGACGTTAGATAAGGCAATTACAAAGCTGTAGTGAAATAATTCATGTAGGGAGTTTGTAGATAAATTGAGTTGGGAGGCAGCAACACATAATGCATTCTGCAGCCATTCATCTGGAGACGCAACTGCTCTACTTGAGCTACCTGCCTTGTTAGCGATATTCTGGCTCGAGAATCTTATAGAATGTGAGCTTGATGAGAAAGAAAGGGAGATAAGAGAGCAAGGAAGATTAAGAAGGGAAATAAAGAGCTCAGTGCCGAGGCACAGCCGCTATTTGGTGGAGCGTTGATGTAGAAAATACTGAAGAGGCCAAGCTTAGAGGGGAGTCTGGTTCTACTCTTACTTATCTAATCATAGCTAGAGTTTCAGTTGCAATAGCTTCTCTTCTTAATCCTGCACAGTTACCTTTGGTCCATTTCAGCAATTTATCTGTCTTTTCAGAGTTGGCCTCACAGCCACAAGAATGATGACACTGCAAGGATAGCAACACAGAAGTACTAAATACACTCAACACAGCATTTAATCAGTAACTCACAGACAATAATGAACCAACCATTAAACCTTCATGATACAGACTGAAGATTTAAATGGAAAGCAAGAGTGCTGTCTGCTCAGTGAGGATTTGAATGTCAGCATTCTGACACAAGATACACATTTAACCCATGCATACCAGTTTCTGCATCATAGTGTGATGCATATTTACCATAGTTACTGAACAAAATAAACCTGTTCATAACCATTGTTCCGTTTGCTCTCTCTTTATGAAGGGTTTGAAAAAAATACTTAAGGAAGTAATAGCAACATATTTGTAAAATAATAATCTGATCAAACAGAGTCAGCATGGTTTTATGAAAAGGAAAAAGCATCTGACTAATATATTACAGGTTTTTCAAGGTAATCTCAACCAGAGTCGATAGAGGGGAACCAATAGATGTGTTGTATTTACTTCCAGAAGACGTTCAATGAGTTGCTACTCAAAATATTAAATAATAAGATAAGAGTCCATATGTTGGGGGTAATATATTGACATAAATAGAGAATTGGCTAATGGGCAGGAAACAGCGAACTGGGATCAGGGGCTCCTTTTCAGTTTGTAACCAGTGAGGTTTCACAGGGATCAGTGCTGGGACTGCAACTGTTTACAATGTATATATATATGACTTGGAGAAAGGAAGTGAATGTACTCTAGCCAAATTTGGCAGATGACACAAAGATAGGTGGAATGGCAAGTTGCAAGTGGGATGTAAACAGTTTACAAAGAGATACTGCAAAGTTAAGTAAGTGGGTAAAGAGTTGGCAAATGGAGTATTATGTGGGAAAATGCGAAGTTGTTCATTTTGGAAGGGAGAACAAAAGAAAAGAGTATTAGTTAAGTGAAAAAAAACTGCAGAAAGCTGCAAAGGGACTTAGGATTCTTGTGCATGAAACACGGAAAGCTAGCATACAGGTGCAGCAGGTAATTAGGAAGGCCAATGGGATATTGGCCTTAATTTCAAGGGGTTGGAGATAAAAATAACAAAATTTTGCTGCTACTATACAAGGTACCAGTAGACCACAATGGAATACTGTGAGCAGATCTTGTCCCTTTTTTTAAGGAAAGATATTGAGCGGATTTTATCAGTTCATTCTGCCCATCTGTGGATAGAGCACTTCGGTAAAATCACGTGATGGGCAAGAAGTCAGGAAAGGTTCAATTTCTCAGCTCTCACAATCTTACAAAACTGGATTTCTGATGAGGTCAGCTTTTCACCCATTTCTGCCGAGGTGTTGAAAAAATTATTTAAATTAAAGTTAAGCATATTACCATGTAATTAATGAGCCCAGTGCTCAATTATCCAGGTTCACTTGACTTTATAGCTTCGCTGGAAAGTTTCTCTCTGTTGAGAAAAACACCCCCTGTTCCCCATGAACAGAGAACAGTCATGTTGGCCTTGCTGGTAGAGTCAAAGGCTATCGTGGTCCTCTCCCGAGATCGAGAGCAAAGAGGGATGCTCTTTGGACAGAGCCCGGAAGCTTGACACTGCCAGCCTGACATCTTGGTAATGGATAGTGGATAGTGTCTGGGATGGGCATATTGGCCAGTACTATAGGGGTGGGGTCTATGAGATGGGACCTGAAGAAGTGGAGCTTATTGGAGTGGGGCCTGAAGAAGGTGGGGTCTGCAGGGGGTGACCTGATTGGAGGAGGAAGGGGGTCTGTTGCTGCTCTGCCTACAATCAGTGGCTCAATGCCTCTCTGCCAGCGATCAGTGAGGTGAGGGAGGGGAGGTTGCCTGCTGCCACTCTGCTGAAAATCTGTGGACTGAGGGAGGTTGCAGCCCACTGCCACCTGCATCAGATCGGTGGGAGGGAGGGGATGCAATCGATTGGGGTGGTGGAGGGTATGATGGGGGCTACATTTCTAGGCAGCTGTGGGCCCTTGCAGTAGGGACAGTTGATTAAGCCTGCAACATCAGAGGCTTAACAGCTCTCTCTTTCTCTTTCTTTGTCAACCCTCTACTTTTGCTATTGTGCATGTGCAGATACAGAAGTCTGTACGTATACAATATCTCCTTCCGCTGCTGGTTGGCAAATTAAGCATCACCCACCACCTGTATTATCCAGAAATTGTTTAATCAATCCAAAGAATAGATCTTCAACTCTCCCATTTTCACACTAGTTCATAAAATTCCATTATTTCATTTGATGCAGTTTAGACAAGATCCACAAGGATGATCCCTGGTATGGAGGGATTGTCTTATGAGGAAGGATGATCCCCAGAATGGAGGGATTGTCTTATGAGGAAGGATGATCCCCAGTATGGAGGGATTGTCTTATGAGGAAGGATGATCCCTGGTATGGAGGGATTGTCTTATGAGAAAAGTTCGGACTCTACTCATTGGAATTTCAAAGAATGAGTATTGATCTCATTGAAACATAAAGAAATCTTAAGGAGCAGGGATGATGCTGAGAGAATGTTTCCTCTCTTGGGACAGTCTAGTATTGGAGGACACAGTCTCGGATGAAAGGCATGCCAATTTAAAACTGAGTTGAGGAGAAACGTCTCTTCAAAGGTTGTGAATCTTTGGAACTCCTTGCCACAGACAGCTGTGGAGGCCAAGTCCTTGTGTATATTTAAGGCTGAGATAGATAATGTTTTGATCAGTAAGGGAATCAAAGGTTATGAGGAAAGGACAGGAAAGTGGATGTGAGGAATGTTGGATCACCTATGACCCTAATGAATGGTGGAGCAGGCTCAAAGGGCCAAACGGCCTCCTCCTGTTCATATTACCTATGGTCTTATACAAATGTGGAAATCATAGTCAATCCACAGGTAAATTTTATTGTTACAAATTTAGGTTACACTCCAAGTAGGCAAGGGGTGGTATGACTTATTTCCCATGAAAAGTAAAATATTTAAGCTGTTTACTGGGACCAAAATGATGTTGAAACTGGAAAGGTATTTACAGTAAGTCAAAATATAGAATAACCATATTTATATATGTCGCAAAGACAAGAGCAATTTAAATTTGTGACATAGATCCAGTGACTTCAGTAATTGTTGCTGTCAACTTTGCAAAGGGGTGTGCACATGGACAAACAATTTTCAGGAAATACTGTTTCCTAATTGTATATAAATATCTCCAGTCTGTTTTACGATGAAAACACAGACAGCCATGCCCTGATTAACAGTTTTTCACATGACTTCTTTTAAACCCTGCGAATTTTCAGGGAATTAAAACAGACATTTTCTTGAAGGACAACAGATCCGATTGGGAAATCTTTTCCATACAACAGGCTTCTCGTCTCGCTCGTTAGTCTATAACTAAAACGCTTGTTTAGTCTTTGCGATGTACAAGGAGCCAAAGTTCAGATTCAGAACTGTATTTTTCTGCTCACTTAATTCCTTATATTCACACAGGAATTTACAGAACTAGGAAAATTCATCCAACTGATTCCAAAGTCTGAAAGTATCAAGTTATTTCTCATACACTCAGTTGGTTCCCTTGCTAATATCCAAGCAGCTGCCCATTGAATCTACTTCTACTGTCACTGTATTTTCACCACAAAAGGTTTTTTAAACTTCAACGTCCTGGGTAAATATGTTATTCCACTAAGGATGCACATTGGAAGTTTATGTGGACATGGGGTGGATTTTACTTGCCCCCTGCCTCCCTCCCTCCCTCACCCCCAACCCTTTGCCTGTTTTTGGTGGGATGGAAGGAATTGGAGAGGGGAGGGGGGGTCTTTGGCGGGTGTCCTGTACATTTTGGAGGCAGACCCTCAAGGTGATACTCACTCCCACCTATCTTTGTGTCTTCCTGACTGGTCTCCAAGCCCTCACCATCTTCCTCAGGGTGCCCAATCCATCACTATGCTAAAAGCCCAGATTTGCCTGACTTTGGGATCCATTATTCATCTTCCCAGGGCCTTCTCATAGACCTAGCACTGCCCACCTTTGAGTTCTAGTTTTATTGGCATGATTAGACACGAGGACAAGATACCTTCCCATTGAGGGGTGAAAACTTTCTACACTCTGCATGTTAAGATGAAGGAGGGGAAGGTGAGCAATATGTTCTCTCCCAACCCCCTAAACCCCTGTTTATATACCCTAACAGCACTGTGTACTGGACTGCAGTGATTCAAGAAAGGCAGCTCACCACCATCTTCTCTAGGGCAATTAGGGATGGGCAATGGATATTGGCCTTGCCAATGAATCCCACATCCCTTAAATGAATATGTAAAAAACAAACAAACTATAGAAAGGATATTCCTCCCTCTCCCCCTTAATTTCTGAACATTACCAAACATCCTGAGGCTACATTTATACTTTACATCTCATTTCTGCAAAATTATCTTTACAGGAACCAATCCAAAATTACTCCTATATTGCCAAAGATGTGTCTTCTCTCATTTCACTGAGTTAAAAAAGCCAGTATCTGTCAAATGTTGATTTGATTTATTATTGTCACATGCATTAACATACTGTTAAAAATATTGTTTCCTGCACGCTATACGGACAAAACATATTGTTCATAGATTACAAAATGAGACAGTGCAGAATATAGTGTTACAGTCAATGCTAGGGTATAGGGAAAGATTGACTTAATGCAAGTTAATTCCACTCAAAAGTCTGACAGCAGCAGTTCTTCTGAGTCAGTTGTTACGCGACCTCAGACTTTCGTTTCTTTTTCCCAAAGGAAGAAGGAGGAAGAGAGAATGTCCGGGGGTGTGTGGGGTCCTTAATTATGCCGGCTGCTTTTCCAAGGCAGCGGGAAGTATAGACAGAATATAGACAGAGTCAATGGATGGGATGCTGGTTTGTGTGATGGATTGGGCTACATTCACGATTTTTTGTAGTTCCTTGTAATCTTTGGGCAGAGCAGGAGCTATATCAAGCTGTGATACAACCAGAAAGAATGCTTTCTATTGTACATCTGTAAAAGTTGGTGAGAGTCGTAGCTGACATGCCAAATTTCCTCAGTCTTCTTAGAATGTAGAGGTGTTGGTAGGCTTTCTTAACTATAGTGCCGGCATGGGGGAAACCAGTACAAGTTGTTGGTGTTCTGGACGCCTAAAGTCTTGAAGCTCTCGGCCCTTTCTATTTCATCCCCATTGATGTAGACAGGGGCACATTCTCCTTTATACTTCCTGAAGTCAATGACAATCTCTTTCACTTTGTTGATATTGAAGGAGAGATTATTGTTGCCGCACCAGTTCACCAAATTCTCTATCTCATTCCTGTACTCTGTCTTGTCATTGTTTGAGATCCAACCCATTACGGTGATGTCGTCAGCAAACTTGAAAATTGAACTGGAGGGGAATTTGGCCACATTCTCGTAGGTGTATAAGATGTGGGGTACCGGTATAGAGGATGAACGTGGAGGAGGTGTTGTTGCTTATCCTTACTGATTATGGCCTTTGAGTTAGGAAATTCAGGATCCAACCATAGAGAGAGGTGCTGAGGCCCAGGCCATGGAGTTTGGAGATGAGTTTCACAGTAATAATAATGTTGAAGGCTGAGCTGTAATCAATAAATAGGAGTCTGACATAAGTGTCCTTTTTCCTAGGTGTTCCAGGGTTGAGTGTAGGGCCAGGGAAATGGCATCTGCTCTGGACCTGTTGTGGTGGTAGGCAAACTCTAGCAGATCCAGGTACTCTGGGAAGCTGGAATTAATTTGTAATTGTTTGGAATTGTTTCACATGGTCTTCTGAGAATCACCAAACTGCGTTCTGATGGTAAGGTCACTCTGGTAATTCCTTCTCCAAGCCATGTCAGATTGATTTTTTCAGTATCTTAAATTTTCATAGGTTCTATCTCTTTAACCAGAGAATAAGCTCCCACCATCATCCTGCCTGGTGGTTAGCACAAAACAGCCTTTTCTTTCTGCTGTTCATGGTAACAGCTGATTTCCTGTCTCTTTTTCTGGTAGTCTCTCTTTTTGTCCAGGATCTAATGTTGACAAATTCGCTAGCCGAGATTGATTTCACCCTATGGTCTTGAAGGAAGTGACTAATGACATAATTGATGCATTCCTTTTAATTTTCCAAAATTCTTTAGATTTGTGGAAGGTTGCATTAGATTGGAAGGCAACAAACGTAACTCTCTTATTCAAAAGAGGAGAGAGACAACAAGCAGGAAACTATAGGCCAGTTAGCCAAACATGTCATAAGGAAAATGTTAGAAGCCATTATTGAAGTTAAGATGTACTAATGATATTTGAGATAAGACAATTTCAGGTACATTGCCTTTGAAACACGTAATGTGATGAACATACATTTAATATAAGACTTTTATTAGCTAAACAATGCCATATAGAGACAATTTGTATTATTGTTGGATTAGAGCAACTCCAATTTGTCAAATCTTTTATTTGTATTGATATGAAATTAATAGTTTCAGTGGCTTCACAGCATCAAACATTCCATTTTGCAAGTAATGGATTAGGAAAAGGTTTACCCTGCATTGACTGACAATCTGCTTCATCACAATTATCTCTAATGCAGCACTGACATTTCCATTTCCCACACCAGTTCTTCTTGCTGACTGTCTGAAAGTGGTTGTCAATTTAATGCCAATTAGTGCTGAATCATTGCCAATTTTGTTCTGTGGACTTTCACCCACAGTGAACTGGTTTTGAGACTGCCCAAATTTTTGCAATTTATGACCTTGCAGCCAATGGAACAGGTATCTTCAGAAGCTGTAACATAATGAAATAGAGCTTTTTCAACCATCAAGGAGAGAGCGAGTTCTATCAAAATGATTTGAAGAACAGCATTGATATATCAGCCATATGAAATATAACTTTGGAAGGTCTGGGCTGAGTTATAACCTTTGCCAAGCAGTGATAATCTAATATGTGAACATTGTAGAAACAGAATGGGAAACTAACTAAAGAAAATGTTATCCACATGTTGTGTCCTGAACTATCAAGATGAAATAATAGGAGCTTTTTGTACTAGACGTTAACTATGGTACATACTGATGTACTATTATTAGATATTCTTTATTTTCTTAGTGAACAAATACAGTAATGAAACAAAAATAAATAGTGGTTGAGTCGTTACTCAATTCAAAACAAAAAAGTAGTTTTTGTCAAAGCGAATTAGAGTTTCTTGATGTCTCAGTGATGGAATACATCTGCTTCGTAGTTTAAACCATAAAGAATGGGATGATTCCAGTTTTGATCCTGATCTCTGTAGCAATATTGCTTGAACTGCTATAGTTATTATTAAACTGATTGCTATTCAGGGACTGATTTTGGAAAACAAGCACACACTTGGTTGGGAGAAAGCCAGCCATAAACATTATCTGAAAATATCTTTTTGTAACTGTCATGTGATGATAGGCCTGGCTTCACCTGTGGTATCACCAGCCTGTTGACACTTAGGGAGCAACCTTCCCATTGTGTTGCACCTGTTTTCGGGCATGATCTGATGGTAATGTGGCTGTAAAGTACTGAGTATGATCAGTGCTGGTTTTCATGTCCAAACTCTTTATACTTACCATTTATTAACTGTTAAAATCAAAATTCTCTAGTGCAAACCTATTCTCTGATAGAATCATAGAATAGCAGACCACTGAAGGCAGATTTATGCACTTTGTGCCGATGTACATCAGCACATGATGCCAAGGTTACCACCTCACGGGCGCATACCACATTTCCACCATCCCACTCTCTAATACGGCAACATGGCATCAAGAAGAAACAGCAGATACACAGCCCAGTTCAAACTGGAATTCGATGAATTTACAGAACAGAAAATTATGCAGCAGCTATATAATTCAAGGTATTGGAAAAGAATGTTAGAGTTTGGAGGATTTTCTGTACATGGTTTAGACAGATGGCGAAGAATAAATGTGCAAACAGAGGGAAGCTGAGCCTATGACTGCAGTTGGGAAACAAAGTTGTAAAGCATATCAGTGAAACTTGCCAGCATGGACTCTTAGGGCGGAATTCTACAGCCCCCAGCCATGTGTTCCCTGGCAATGGAAGGCAGCGTGCTGTTTGCCAGCAATGGGATTCTCTGGACCCGTTGCTGTCAATGGGATTTCCCATTGATGTCATCCCACGTTGCCGCAGATTCTATGGGAGGGATTGTGCTGCTGGCAGGACTGGAGAATCCTGCTGGCTGAATGGCCGGATAATTCTGGCCCTTAACTTCTCTCAGATCTATTCAAATCTTCACCGTGAAACAAGCGAGAACATTACATATTACAGATTTCAAAACCAGCCCTGGATGATGTTACCAGGTTTGTGAAGAGGAACAACTTTATACTGTGATAGAATACCAAGGGCAGAATGTTATCGACCCTTTGCCATGGAAATTGTAGTGGGCAGGACACGGACCATGCAAAAGTCCATTGATCTCAGGCAGGATTTTATGGTGTTGAGGTGAGTGAGGCTGGAAACCACACCACCACCCCTACAATTTCACAGCCTCTCCCAGTGGAACTTGATGATAGGCTTATCGCATTTCAGCACTTGATAATCAAACATCGAAAAAGAATGAATCCAGACTGGAGTGTAATGTGAGCATAAATGAAACTTCCATGAATGATGATATGCCAGCCAATCAAACGGTGGGCAAAGCTGGAGAAAAAAATTAGTCAAGACAACTGGCCATGACAAGAATAGATTCACTGTTGTGCTCTTGTGTGTAGCTAATGGAACAAAGCTTAAGCTAATGGTGATGTTCAAGAGGAAAACCATCCCAAAATAGCAATTCCCAAAAGGAGTCCACAGGTTGGATTTTACGTCCTTCTTAAAACTGCCAAATCTTGCCCAAAGCCAACAGACGTTTCCATTGCCACCCCCTCACCAACCCCCCCTTCCCTCCCCTCCCCCCACCCCCTCCCCCCCATCCCCAACATCGCCCACTCTGATTCCCATAGTGGGCAGATTGGTAAAATTCTGACACATATTCCCAATAAAGGACAGATGAATGAAGCTGGCTTGAAAACATAGCTGAGGAAAGTTTAAAGTTTCTGACCAAGAGAATTGTACAAAGTTACATTGTGTCTCACCTTTACATCATAAGGTGCTGATATGCTGTTGTTTAGTTACATCACAAAGCAATGATATTACAGTTGTTCCTGCTGGTTTTATCAGCCATGTACAACAATTAGATGCCTCTCTCAGCTACCTCTCCAAAGTTAGCATGAGAAAAAAGTGTCATGATTGGATGTTTGGAGGGTAGAAGGTATTCACCAACACAAGGACATAAGAACAAAGAACAGGAGTAGGCAGTGCAGATTGAGATTTTGAATCTGATTCAAATTTTATGGACTCTCTTTTTAAACAGCAACATTCCTGCAAATATCAAATGTGGTGTGTTGGACTAATCCACAGTGTAGTTATTATGCACCGGTTGGAATAAAAAACAGACTGCTAAAACTGCTGTCCAATAAGGTTCAATTTATGACAACAACCATTTCTAGGCAAGTGTTTGAAATGGAAATTGCCTGCTGCTTCCTGAATGATCCAATTCCATGCACAAGTCTATCATTCTACAAGTTACAGTTTGCCAACCTGAAAATGACCGAGCTCTCTGTTTCCTATTAGCTAACCAATCATCTTTCCAGCACTATGAGCTTTTATGTTGTGTACTAATCTTTTATGTGGCACTTTATTGAATGCCTTTTGGAAATTCAAATAAACTACATTTACTGATTCCTCCATATCTATCCTGCTCATTACATTCTCAAAGAACGCTAACAACTTTGTCAAATATGATTTCCCTTTCCGTAAAACAGTATTGACTCTGAACGAAGAACACAGAACAAAGAAAGTTACAGTTCAGAAACAGGCTCTTCAGCTCTCCAAGCCTGCACCAATTATGGTACCCGACTGAACTAAAACCCCACACCCATTTGCAGACCATATCCCTCCATTCCCATCCTATTTATGTATTTGTCAAGATGACCCTTAAAAATCATCATCATATCTGCTTCCATTACCAGATGAATGTAATGGCAGTGAATTCCAGGCACCTACCACCTCTGCTTGAATATATTATGATTTCAACCACTTTGAATTGCCCCGGGAAGGTAATATATCTTAAAAATGTGAACAACAAGTTTGATAAGCAGATTCACGAACGGCAATGTGTGCAGTGTTTTTCATTAATAAGATGTTGTTGTCAGTCAGAAAGAAATTCCACCTCCCATACAACTGAGTAACATCATGTATGAATTTCACAGCTTATTCCTAACTGTAGACTGTATGTTCTGGCAATTGACTGAATGAATCCAGTTATTCAAAACAGATAGACCAAACTTAACCAGCCTGGCTGGCAAAGCCCAAAACACTGAGTGCACATCAGCCTGATGATCTGATCTGTAGTCCCATCACCAGAACTAGGGTTCTCTCTTACCCTCATGAAAACACATCCTACCTGAACTGTTTTGTTCTAAAGGACATAATATACATTTAGTGTTCTGAACACAACACCTCAAACGTACTGCAGATTGCCATTTGATCTCTCCATTTAGCAAAGCCTTATTTACAATAGCACAATGGTCCTTCTATAATCAGTCTCGTAGATGGATGTTATTTATTTCACTGCTGTTAACTATGTGAGCAGGGGATAAAATTTTTCATTGAGAAACTATCTTAATGTTATTATTTTTCTTAAAGAGAGAACCAAATGATGAAGGCATAACAGCAAATTCCTGCATGTTGGACAATAACATGGAAGATCCTCTAACTACTATCATCTCCATGTAAATACTGAGGAGTTGATCTTTTATCTGGTGGGATGGGTGAGTTGGAGTTCTGTGGTGCCCTCAATAACCTGTATCTTGGGGAAGTCAGTAAAACTGTTCAGTCCTATCTCTCTGCTGCTTTTCATTCATCCCAAAGGTTATGAAGTGAGCTGCTCAATATAAAAGACATCAGTGTCCTGATGAATGCTTTACTGCTGCTGCTACCTGCTGTTATTTCCTAAATGGCCACATAGTGGTTAGCACTGCTGCTTCACCATGCCAAGGACCCAGATTCAATTTCCGGCTTGGGTCACTGTCTGTGTGGCTTTCTTCTGGGTGCTCTGGTTTCCTCCCACAGTCTGAAAGATGTGCTGGTTAGATGCATTGGCCTTGCTAAATTTTCCCTGAGCAGGCACTGGAGCGCAGTGATTGAGAATTTTCACAGTAATTTTATTGTTAATGTGACACTAATAAATTTCTTTAAACAATAATTTGTTGCCGGATATTCCTTTTTTATTAAAAGGGCATCTTCACCTTTTCATGGCCTATCTTTATACGTAGATATAACCTGGATGACAAGTCCAATTTTGCCCGTCATAATATCCCAAAAACAGATTTACACCAGATAGTTCATATCTGCATGGGTTTCCTCCAGTATTCTGATTTTCTCCCATAATCCAAAGATATGTGGGTTAGTTAATTGGCTATGCTAAAATTGCCCTTTAGTGTCCTGAGATGTGTAGGTTAAATGTAGACATTTAGGTAAATATGTAGGGGTTTGTGTAGGGCCTGGTGGGATTGTGGTCGGTGCCAAATTGATGAGCCAAATGTCTTCTTTCTGCACTGTAGGAATTCTATGATTCTGTGTACTTCAGCATGAAACTCTGAAATGTGATTTGTGAGAGTTGATTTTAAATTTTCATTGCCTACTTCTCTTGGAATGAGTGAATCATCTGACAGTTCTGATTCACAGGTGTCATTTGCTTTTTGTTTAATTTGATGGGGCAGATTGCCCATTGTAGAATCCATCTGAAAATCAGTGCAGTGAAATCTGGTTGAGATGTGGAAACCACTCTATCAGATGACTGCCCAGACAGTGACAATAAGTAATTACCCCATCATATATATTGCATTGATATGTATAGACCACTGTACAAGACTTCCATATAGTTTCTCAGTGGCAATAAAGACCCTTTCAGTCAAGGATTTCACAAGTTAGTCTTCAACTTGCTGCCTGCCCAGACGTCTCCCACCAACACTTCAATCAGCAATGCTCTTTATTGTGTTATTTTTCATTGAGTGTTGAAATTTCTGACTTGATGATGTATGTATTTATTTTAAGATGTGGGAAATCTTACCTAAAAATGACAAAGTGTTGTTTTCGGTGAGAAAATGAGAAACAAGCCAATTTCCTCTCCAGGTTCTACCACAATATGTCAAAAAAAAATCAAAGAGGAGTGTTTCATATCATCATACAGGGACTGGGGCTCGACACACCGGCAAAGCCCAGTTGCACTAAGTTTAGGGTACCATCTATAAAGGGCACTAAAACATCTCACCCCCAGCCTACCATGGAGGTCTCAGTAGATGCCATCCTCACCACCAATTGGAATCTCTACTTCTCTCCCTCTCCCCACTTTTGATCATTGGCACATTCCCCCCACCCTGTCCCCCATTCTGCCAATCTCAGCCCCTTCTCCCTTCAAGTCTACTGTATTGTCAGAGCGAGCACCCAACTCTAACCCTTCCCCCTCACCCCACAATGAGCATTCAGACATCCTCTGTTCCTCTGTTCGCTCCCAGCCCACAACCAATTCCTAATGAACCCCTCTCCCAACTATAAAGCTCCCACGGCTATATCTCTCTCCCCAGGCAACAAAACTCACCCTTATATCCCATGGAGACCTCCACAATTGGTTCATGTTTAGATGAATCTGTTGTAAACTATGGCAATTTGGTGCAACATGACTGTACGGCAGGAGTCAATATATGCTATGGGGGGTGGGGGAGGGGAGGAGGTTGGGGAAGGCAGATTAACTAGATTCAAATATATTAAAATGTATTTAAATCAGGTTCATGCCCATTATGGGCAAAGAGCAGTGAAAACTGGAAGTCGCGATCTCACTGTTGACTTCTGGCTTCCACCGGCTATTGAACCCTCGCCACTGATCACACGGATGATGAACACGGGCTCAAGGTCTTGCCCATAGTGTTTACATTGTCAGCGTAAAACAGTCATTTTCATTAACTTTACAGCTTGTTGCTAGCAGTTAGCTTCTTCCAACGGAGCTACTTTTGTGCTACATCTTAAAATATAAATGGGGGCTAATTTTATTGGCTTTGTCCAGGAGGCCCTTTGGAGAGCCCGAATGCAAGAACTGCTTATATTCTTTCCTGGGGTTTTACAGTATATTCAAACAACATAAACCATGGAAAATTAAGTTTCTCGGCACCGAGAACACATCAAAGAAGAAAAGCAGAAAATATCTTTGTGCTGATAATGGCCAGCAAGAACCAAACTGAAGCATGAACAGTAGATGAACAGTAATTTAGATAGATTGTACTAAGTCATTGCTAAAACTCCATTTAATAATGCGATTTGTGAATTTACTCCACTGAACATACTTAATTACATGGTTAATGGAACATATTAGGACTTGGTTATAAACAACTGCATTTAAGCACCTCACTGATGATAAGATGCTGCCATGTCTTCAGAATTAAGTAACTTGTAGTTCTTTCATGTCAGGTGTTATGTCGCACTCATCTCCTGGTAGTTTGTCATTTCTGATTTGTGTTCTCTGTTTATAAATTCCCCAATTCAAGGCATTAATGAAATGGAACATATGGACTGGAAGCACTCCAGCAAACAGAAATGTACCAGACAACGAATGTGTGGAAATATGCAACAAATAATATTTGATGGATTGACTGGTGTAGTTACAGTTCACTGTAATCAGGGATCAGATTTGCTTTGATCTGAGGAATAGTCATCGATCCAAAACTTTTAACACCAGCTTCTCTCTCCACTGGCGCTGTCAGATCTGCTGAATATCACCAACATTTTCTGATTCTATATCTGATTTGCTTTATGTGCTTTCTATCTATCTAAAGCACTTTGATAGAAAAATGTGACTAATATTGATTTGCTCATCAATCTTATTTTTCTGTTTCCAAACCACTTTTCTACATTTGACTTGCATTCACCCACATTTTGTACTTAGCATACATAAAGTAAAAGCATGACTGGGAGCTGTAAGTAAAGGAGCACTGTAAGAAGTCTCACAACACCTGGTTAAAGTCCAATAAGTTTATTTGGTAGCACAAGCTCACTAGTTTTCGGAGTCCTTCATCAGGTAAATGGGAGTTCTATTCACAAACAGGACATATATCAGGGCATATATCAGGGGGTATATTGTGAACAGAATTCCCACTTACCTGATGAAGGAGCAGCACTCTAAAAGCTAGTGGCTTGTGCTATCAAATAAATCTGTTGGATTTTAACTTAATGTTGTGAGACTTCTTACTCTGTTTATCCCAGTCCAATGCCAGCATCTCCACAGTAAAGGAGCACTTCCATCCATTCAGATCATTGGGATCTTCATGCCATTGTGCTTAGTACATTTTTGAAGATAGTTATTAGTTTGGAACTACTTCTTTGTATGATAACTGTCCTGTTACTTATTCTGACTAAATACTTGATGTTTATCATGGTCACTATTTCCTCTTCATGCCTCTAGTTAGGAGATTAGCTGAAGAAAGAGGAGCTGCAGTTAGTTTAATAATCCAAGACAATGCCACCACAGGTATAGGGCTGTCAGAACACATTGGAGCTGCTCACATATTTGTTTTTGTGCTAATTAAGTCTGAAGAGTATGTCTGTGGGCTGTTGCTTTACTTTGGAACAATATAGAAAACTAGCTGTTAGACATTATACTGCATCATGTTTAAGCCTTGTAATTGGTAAAAGTTATGCTAATTTTTTTTGTAAAATTCTAATTGCACTCTCAAATAAATTTTGTTTGATAAAAGCAAAACATGAACCATACCTGGAGTGAAACACCTTATGCTCACCAATGTCAAAATCAAATGTAAAACTTGCAGGGGAATTTTCTCACCCCGCCCACCATGGAAATTGTAGTAGGCGGTGGGAAGGGGGCGGACAGTAAAGGTCCATTGACCTCAGGTGGGATTCTCTGGTTTTGGGATGAACACGGCCAGAAAATCTCACCCTTAGGGTTTAGGCTAATTTGATAAACTACTTGGAGTTTCTGACCTGGGTCATAACACTAAGAGTCAATGTGGGGGAGGGACAGCAGAACAAGTGACAGCTACAGGGATCGGGGCATTTGGTAGAGCAGTGCCTTCAGAGATGTGCACCAAACTCTTCCGTCCTCAATCGCAGTTGGGATTTTCTGAAAGTGAATGGTGTTTTGGCTGGAATGCCAACTGTCCCATTCCCGCTTGCAGGAATCCTGCCAATTCTCAATTCCTTTACCTGAAAAGTGTTTTTTAAAAATCTCCTCAGTGTTAATAATCTTTATTAGCCCTTCACCACTCTCTTGATTCTGCATGAAGGAACATTGAAACCATTTAACTCACCTCTGTATCAGTGGTATTCTGGAAAATTAAACTAAAAGACTGCAATGAACAGACCAATTCCTCGACATAATTAAGGTGCTGATTTCAATATTGCCATGAATTTGATCCAAAATGTGATCCAAACATAGCACCTTCCTTTGAATAAGATTTACTCTACCAATCCTGTGGCACTCTTGCGTAGATAATGTTGCCACTTTGGTTTGCTGCTAAAACTTTGCTGCAACTTAAAATGCACCCTGTGTCATTTTGTTTTCATTGATCCAGAAGGGGGCCTGAGGGAAAACTTGATATGCTGAACACTCCATTAACTCCAGCAGGCCCCATTGAACTTTGCTGAGTTTAGGATTTTAAAAACTCAAGTAAAGATGCACAGAAGAAACTGCAAGTAAAAGAACCATCAGTGGCACAAAGAAAACATATGTATGCTACCTGAGCATTTGGTTTCCAAGCACTTAAATCTATTTAATGAATCAAGTTAGAAACAAATTTAAGCAAGGCAGCAGGAGTAATCCAGGAAATTATAGGCTGGTGAGCCTTATGTCAGTTGTGGGCAAATTATTGGAAAATACTCTTAAGGACAGGATTTACTCACATTTGGAAACAAATAGACTTATTAGTGATAAATAACATGGTTTTGTAAAGGATTGGTCATGCCTCACTAACTTGATTGTATTTTTTGAGGAAATGATGAAGATGATAGATGAGGAAAGACAGTGGATGTTGTATACATGGACTTCAGCAAAGCCTTTGACAAGGTACCTCATGGTAAACTGGTACAGAAGGTGAAGTCACTCGGGATCAGATGAGAATGGGCAAAATGGATACAGAACTTGTTAGCCATAGAAAACAGAGGGTTGCGGTAGAGGGGAGCTTTTCTGAAAGGAAAGCTGTAACTAGTGGTGTTCCACAGAGATCAGTTCTGGAATCTTTATTGTTCATAGTATATGTAAATGATTTGGAGGAAAATGTAGCTCGTCTGATGAGTAAATTCGCAGGTGATGTAAAAATTGGTGGAGTTGTGGATAGTGAAGAGGATTGTCAGAGGACACAGCAAGATATAAATTAGTTGGAAATTTGAGCGGAAAAATGGCAGATGGAGTTTAATCTGGACAAAGTGGGCATTTTGGAAGGTCCAATGCATATAGATATTATATAGTAAATGGTAGAACCTTAGGAGTATTGACAGACAGACAGATCTGGGCATACATTTTCACTGATCATGAAAAGTGGTAATGCATGTGGATAAGATAGTCAAGAAGACATACGTCATGATTGTCTTTATTGGTCGGGCATTGAGTATAAAATATTTGCAGGTCATGTTGTAGCCGGACAGAATCTTAGTTAGGCTTCATTTAGAATATTGTGTACAAATCTAGTCACCACAAGAAGGATATGGATGTTTGGGGAGAGTACAAAAGAAGTTTACCAGGATATTGTCGGATTTGGAAGGTATTAGTTATGAGGAGAGGTTGGATAAACTTGGTTTATTCTTATTGGAACAACAGAGGTTGAGAGGTGACCTGATAGACATCTACAGGATTATGCATGGTATGGATAGAGTGGATAGTCAGATGCTCTGTCCTAGGTAGAAAAGTCAGGTGCTAGGAGACATAAGTTTAAGGTGCATGGGGAAAAATTCAGGAGACGTGCAAGGCAAGTTTTTTTACACAGATAGTGGTGAATGTCTGGAATGGTGAGGTGATGGGAGCAGGTAGAATAGTGTCATTTAAGGGGCAACTGGACGAATAGATGAATAGAATGGGAATGGAAGGATACAGACTCTGTAAGTCCATACGGTTTTAGTTTAGACAGGCATCATAATCAGCACAGGCTTGGAGGGCCAAAGGGGCTGTTTCTGTGCTGTATTTTCTTCTTTGTTCAAACAAGGGAGGAGAGAGTTAAGTGCACATATTTGACAATCAAACTTGAAATGCTATAAATGCTTCAGAACACTGCCCATTGAAGGAAAACCAGATTCAATAAGGGAAATGTCTACAACATTGATCAGGGGGTTATTTCTGTTGAAAAAAATAAGATCCTGATTAGTCTACGAAAGAATCAAATATCCACCACTTGTTGAAAGCTGGATGATGCATTCAACAAGAATTCTCCTGTTCTTTTACAGTAGAACACATTCCTTTGCATGAAATAATGTTTAGATAAAGGGGCATTCAGAATAGAAGTGTCTTTCAAGTTTTCTTGATGGCGTAGATGTAAAGCATAATTTTAACTTAACCTACCGAGTGGGAAAATGATCTGTTTTAATACCCTGCCCTGCCCAGTTTAACTTTTCCTCGACTTAATGGAAAGTAAAATAGGTTGGGGTGTGTAATGGATAGCAGATCCAATTTCAGCAGTTCCCTGCCTGATGGATTTGTTTAAAATTACTTTCCAAGACTCTGGGGTAGAATTTCCAGGGAGGTTCTACCGATCATTTGCTTCAGCAGAGTATCTGCAGACATTTGAAGGAATGGTTAGTACACCTTTTCCCTGTGGTTTCTGTCACCACCAAGGTTACTGTGTACAGCTGGGAGAGCTCCAGTTGAAAATAATGAGTCATTCAGACCAGAACAATCGTAGGTTCATTCGCCACTCTGTACAGAATTTAACGAGCACCACAGTAAAGATGCTTCACATGGTCTTGGTGCTCCTGCAGATTGCGGAAGAGAAAATCAACCAGATTTCTTGGTGCCATTCAGACACTTGCATGATTGAGTCAGCTGTCAGATTGTCTGCTGATTCGTCCTGCCACAGTGTACAAGAAATAATTGTCACTAGAGTGATGGGCAGTGCCTATTGTGTACCACACTGAACCAATCAATGGCCTCACAAAACGAGAACAGCATAAAAAGGCATGTGTTTCAAAATTAACTGACTGAAGCACACAAGAAAGTATATATTTCATGCTAGAATTACAATATTATTACCTTCATCCTTAAAGTTTAGCGATTTGATTAAATTGCACAGTTTTGGTTCCCTTGTTTGAAGAAAGATGCAGTGGCATTGGAGTTCAGAGGAGGTTCATTAGATTGATTTAGAAATATTGTATGAAGAGAGATTGAACAGTTTAGGGCTATACTCTCTGGAATTCAGAGAACAAATTGAGGTACGTAAGATGATAAAAGATATGGATAAAGTAGACATGGAGTGGATGGTAATGGGGCATTCTAGGATGAGAGGTCATAGTCTAAAGATAAGGGATAGCAAATTTAAAACAGAGTTGAGGAGAAACTACCTCCCCTAAAGGGTTGTAGTTGTGTAGAATATGCTACTCCAAAGTGCTGGAACAATGAGTAAATTTAAGGACGAGTTAGGCAGATTTTTAATTGGCAATGGGTTAAAGGGTTATGGGGAGAAAGCAGGAAAATGAGGATGAGGATAATATCAGCTACGATCGAATGGCGGAGCAGACTTGATGGACGGAATGGCCTAATTTACTTATGAACTTGTGAACCTATAAATCCAGTCCTTCATCCAATTTTAGCTTTAAAGTACCTTTGCAAGATGAAGTAAAGTTAAGATGACCTCATTGTATATAATTGTGCCCACAATTAGACATTTCTTAACATTTACAACTAGATGTAAAAATAAAATGCCTCATGAGTGCTGAATCAAATATAGCATTTGCTGCAGGCACTAAATGTTAATGATGCAGTGGAGTTTACAGAGGAGGCTATCTCCAGCTACCTGGCAGTTATTCTTGGGAAAGAAAAATATAGTTTTCGTGCACATGTAAAGCAACTTAATTGATTTGTTTTGTTTGGTAATTGTTGACATATGCTACTTGAGGCACATCTAAAGACGTGCCCATCTTGTGCAAGGCACACTCTAGTTATTGAAAATATTTTTGCATGTCTTACTTCCTGATCCACTTTCCACACTGTGGGACGTTGATACCAGTCTAAGGTAATGCAATGCTGCTACTCTGAATGGGAAGTCAGTGCAACCGCCTCCATTGGTCCTTCTTGCAATACGTTAAAGAATATTGCTGCCAATGTCAGAATTAGGAGAGGAAACACAATGTATCCCCCTTCTGTCCTGGTTCCATTTTTAAAAGTCTGTTAGTGTATCAAATATATAATTATTTGCTTCCTGAATATGGGCAACAATGGCAAGGTCACATTTATTTTCTATCCCATAGTTATCCTGAAAGGATGGTGGCTAGCCATCTCTTTAAACTGCTATATTCATAGAGGTTTTGATGCTCCTATAATATTAGTAAATAGGGAACTACAGGATTTTGATCTGATAACAATGAAGGAGCAGCAGCATATGGTTAATTCAGACTAATGTGTGACTTTGAGTGGAACGTGGATGTGCTGCTATTTATTTGGCATCAGCTTCCTTGGGATGTATTTTACCACTCCACCTGCTGTGGGAATCGGAACGGATGAAGAGTGAACCATGAAAAGCTTCGTTGAACTCGGGCAGGATTTTTTATTTTTGAGAGAAGTGAAGCTAGAAAATTCTGACCCTTGTGTTTTCTTATGACAAAAGGGACTGGGAATGGCTGTTAAAATAACCCCAGTGAGCAGTGCATCATGTAGTATGTAAGAGTTAGTACACCGTATGAATGATGATGCCAGTGGGTACCCAATTCAATGACATAAAATGCTGTTTTGGATAATTTAAAGTTTATTTATTAATGTCACAGATAAGCTTATATTAACACTGCAATGAAGTTACTGTGAAAATTGCCATACTCTGGCATCTACTCAGATACACTGAGGGAGAATTTAGCATGGCCAATACACCTAACTAGAATGTCTTTCGGACTATGGGAGGAAACCAGAGCATTCGGAGAAAACCCACACAGATCCACACAAACAGTGACCCAAAATTGGAATTGAACCTGGGTCCTCGGCATTGTGAGGCAGCAGTGCTAACTACTAGGCCACTGTACTATCCCCATTGATCTTCTGTAATGTTTGTCACCATCCAGTGGCAATTAATCCATCACAAGGAGGGGGAGCAATCTAGAGGCCCAGGGCAATGCACTGGGGACACCAGTTCAAATCCCACGACAGCAGCTGATGGAATTTTAATTCAGTTAATAAAATCTGGATTTACGAATGGTAACCACAAAATAATCATCAATTTTCATAATGATCCACCTGATTCGCTGATGTCCTTTCAGGAAGGAAATCTACCATCTTTAATTGGTCTGGCCAAAATATGACACAAGATCCACAGTAAAATAACAGACTGTTAACTGCCTCCTCAAAAACATTTACTAAACATGAAAAATGAGCTGCATTAAATAGCCAAAAAGGATGGAAAGATCTCATTACAAATGCCAGAAAATTATTCAAACCCACACTATTAATGGGATTTTATGTGCCAAAGCTGCAAAATCCTGCCTGAGATCAATGGATCTTTCCATAGTCCGTCCCTTGCCCACTTCAATTTGCGTGGTGGGAGGAATGGTAAAATTTTGGTCGATTCCTTTTATTTCTCACAGACACAAAACCTCAGCAAAGGTTCACCATGATCACAGAAACAAGGTTTCTTGCTTATGTTAACTCAGCTACAAACAGTTTTCTTCTATAGACTTCTGAACATTCACCCGATGCTTTCTTCAGTTGGGTTCTTTTCATGAGTTAGCCAAAGAACTGAAATCAAAACTTCGGGTTGCTTTAACTTCAGGGCAATCACATGAGTTCCTGAAGAAGCTTTTTGCAAGATTTCTTATTGGCGAGGTTAGACATCCTGCCTCCACTTTCTGGACTGCACACACCAACTGTTAGTGGCACCCAGGGTTTCCTCTAATCCAAATGTTCTCCACAGTTTGAAACCACTAAACAGCTTATTGGCCTCCTCCTGAGTGCAAGTTCCAGTGCACAACACACTTGCAGCTTAGAAGCTTCCCTTTGATTGACTCCTGAATTACTTGCCATTGACTCTTGAACTGAGCTGGGGAATCTAACAGAAACCACAATACCAGCATTGGAACATGCTGTATCTTAACATATCATGTTGTGCACGGGGATCCACAGGAACACCTAGATTGATGGACTTCCTAACAGTAAGAAGTCAGGAAATGAGCCACTTTGAAACACCTTTTCATTAACCTACTGTTTGGGCTAAGTGTTGATAAGGTTGGTAGGATCAAACCTCTTGACAATGGTAACACCTGAGGATGTCAATGGTGGATGAACTAGCAGTGTACCTAAAGAGAGTTCTGTTTCAGGCCAGCATGAGCTGGTCCATATTGGTGGAATTATAAATTAAATTAGTGCTGTGGAGTTCTTATTAGACACCATTCCAACTCCTATGACAGAGGAAAAGTTATTTTTGAAACAGATATATATGACTGAGTCAAGAACATTGCCCTAAGGAAAGTGCAGGTGGCACAGTGGAGGAGGCAGCATGGTTGGCTCAGTAGTTCACACTGTTACCTCACAGCACAGGGGACCTGGGGTTAGTTCTGGACTCGGGTGATTGTGTGGTGTTTGTACCTTCTCCCAGTGTCTGTGTGGGTTTCCTCTGGGTGTCCCGGTTCCCTCCTACACTTCAAAGGTGTGCAGGTTAGTTGGTCATGCTAGGTTGCCCCTTAGCATCAGAGGGATTAACAGGGTAAATTCATGGAGGTACAGAAATAGGGCCTAGTTGGGATTATTGTCAGTGCAGGCTCAATGGGCTGGTTGGCATTCTTCTACACTATGATTTTATGATTCTAAATATCTTGGAGCTGTGACAATCTGCCTCTGAGAACAATGACAGACTTCTTGCATGTCAAGTGTGACTCCAGTCACTGGAGAGTTTTCTCATTGACCTTTATTGGCCTCAGTTTTGTTAGAACGTCTTGGTGCTATTCTCAATCACAAGCTGCTTTGAGCCTTTTTTTCACTTTTCCTATGGCACTCAGCTCTTCTACCCATTGTTGGATCAAGCTTGTTACAAAATCAGGAGGAGAGTGGGTCTGGCGGAATCCAAATTGTGCATCAGCAATCTGGATATTAGTGTGTTGATGCCACTGGATGGCACTGTTGGTTATTTCTTTCAGTTTACCTAACGTTTTATGCTTTGTTATTTGTCATTTCTCATTCTGTGCCATCCATCCTTGATTCGCATCTTTTGCATCAGATCTTGGTGGTCAGTGGTAGAATGAAGGAATCCAACAAATTAAAATGGTCTACTTAAAAGGGAAGAGACATTCAATGTGTGTGGCGCAGATAGCAGTTACAATTCTAAAGTAATTATGTCATAAGCAACAGAAAACTTATGGTAAAAGAATGAGCTTAAACAACAGTCAGCAATATTATGATAAGTGATAACTACTTAGCCATTATGTTTGAATGACTAAGCATTATCAGTGGCTTCCCTTGAAAACAAACTTCTTGCATATTACACCAGGTTCTTAGTTTTCTTTTTGCTCTACTCAAAGTACTCTGGTTTGTTTTCACTCACTTTTCTCGAAGGTGGAATGATGGAAAATGTAGTTTTCAAAGAACGTTTAAATATTGAAATTTGGTTGAGTTGCAATAACTTATATTAGTGCTGCAACCTCAAGAGGGCACCAAGTCAACACTTGGAGAATAAAAATCCAAGGATGTTTGTGTGGAAAGAATATAAGTATCTTCAGCACACACGGAGTAAAATATTAAAAATATGTTCAAAAATCCATTTTACTGCCTAATAAATATAGCATTGCAATGCACAAAAACCGCAATCATCGCAGGATACTGCATTTTCATTGTGTCAGAACTGCTTCTGTGTTAAGGTAATAGTCTGTAGGGATTAATAAAGGATAAATACATGTTTCAGCTCCTAAGAGTTCATTGAAGAGAAAATATTGTGACAGCTTCCGTAGATCAATAATCCACCCAATTCTCCTGTTCTGCAGTTTGACCTCTTGAACACTGGGAAGCATGTTTTGATGCAGGAAACTCGATTTCAATGAGAAGTGGGCCAGCCAGTCTCCACATGTCTGTCACTGGAGTTCACCAACAATTCAGACAGTCAAAATCCCACCCCTTTATATGATCACACCAATATTTTTCTGCCTAGGTCGCCCTTAAACAGAGGGATTCTCTCAGGAACTATTCATATTCCTGATTGCAACTGCCTTGCACTGCGTCTGACACCAATTTGGCAACTTACACCTCAATAAAAAAAGAAAAATCCAGTCCATTTGATGAAACGAAACCGGTTTTAGGTCACTACATCGTTTTTAGTCTTAGGCCAGCAGAGTGATTAGGAACGGAAAACATTATTATTTCACATTAAATTAACCCAGAGAGGAAATGAGAAGTATTAACAATAGTTGGCTGACAACAGACTGATAATAAATGTCAGCTCTTTTGTTGGAAGGAAATTCGGACTTATGTCAGTGGAAATAATAAAAAGGAAAAGGAAAAGTTCGAATTTAAAAAATTAGAAAAGAAGAATAGGCCATCAGATTATACATAACACAGTATAAGAAGACGAAACATAATGCATGTACAAAGTGGATTAATTCAAAACAGCGGTGTACTTCATTCAAGTACATGAAACCATGGTTTAAGAAAAACACTTACCTTAACAATATTTACACCACATGTTCTTGCACCTTTATTAACAGAACTGGGAGGCAATTGAAATCCTCCAAAGAAGTCACCCTCATCTCATGTTGATCTTTTTGTTATATTCATTCCTGGAATGTGGGTGTTACTAGTTGGGTCAGCATCTATTGTCCATTTATTACCCTATTTTAGAGTTGAAGCACAGTGGATCTGGAGTCATATGTAGGTCAGGCTAGGTAAGGACAGCAGGTTTCCTTCCCTAAAGGGCATTAGGGAACCAGATTTTTTTTTTAACAATAATGCTTTCATGATGATCATTGGATTTTTAATTCCAGATTTTTAATTGAATTCAAGTAACACTATCTGCCATAGTGAGATTTGAACCCTGGTCCCCAGAACATTAGCCTGGATTTCTAGGTTACCAGTCCAGCGACAAGACCACTATGCCACTGTCAGATTTCACAGGAGTTCTTCTCCTGCCCCACAACAAAGATTTAGATGCTCCGGCTTCCCCTCAATTCATAGAATCATAGAATCATGGAATCTACAACACGGAAACAGATTGCTTGGTCCCAACTGGTTCTGCATTTGGCCCATGCCCCCCTAAACTTTTCCTATCCATGTATCGGTCGAAATGCCTTTTAAATATTGTCAATGTTCCTGCCTTAACCACTTCCTCCTGCAGCTCATTCCACATACATGTCACTCTCTGTGTAAACAAGTTGCTCCTCAAGTTCCCATTAATTCTTTCCCCTCATAAGATAAACCTATGCCCTCTAGTTCTCGAAGCTCCAACCCTGACAAAAAGATTGAGTGCATTCACCCTTTCCATGCCTCTCATGATCTTATATAGCTCCATAAGGCAACCTCTCAGTCTTCTAGGTTTCAAAGGAAAAGGTCCTAGCATGCCCAATATCTCCCTATAACTCAGTCCCTTGAATCCTCACATCATCCTTATAAATCTCTTCTGCACTCTCTCTGGTTTAATAACATTTTTCTTACAACAAGCTGACCAAAACTGAACACAATACTCCAGGTGTGGCCTCACCAACGTTCTGTACAACTATAATATAACTTCCCAACTTCTACACTCAATGCCCTAACCAATAAAGGCCAGCATGTCAAAAGCCTTTTTCACTGCCCTATCCACCTGTGACTCTGTCTTTAGAGAACAATGCACCTGAACACCAAGATCTCCCTGTTCCATTATATACCTTAAAATCCTACCATTCACCGTGAAAGTCCTACCTTGATTTGACTTACCAAAATGCAACATCTGTCACTTGCCATATTGAATTCCATTTGCCATTTTTTGGCCCACTTCCCTAGCTGATCAAGATCCTGATGCAGTTTTTGATAACCTTCCTCACTGTCTCCAATACTGCCTATTTTAATATCATCTGCAAACTTACTGATCATGCCTTGTACATTCTCAACCAAATTATTGATATAGTTAACAAACAGCAATGGGATCAGCACTGACCCCTGAGGCACACCATGAGTCAGAGGCCTCCAAACCAACAAGCATCTTCCACCATAATCCTCTGCCTCCTACCATCAAGCCAATTGTACACCCAATTTGCTAGCTCTCACTGGATTCCATGTGATCTAACCTTCCATAGCAGCTACCATGTGAAACTTTATCAAAGGTCTTACTGAAGTCCATTTAGACTACATCTACTGCCCTGCCCCCATCAACGTTCTTGGTCACTTCATCAAAGAACTCTGACAAATTTGTAAGATAAGATCTCCTATACACAAAGCTAGTTAAACCTTCTCTTTCCAAATGCCTGTGTACCTTATCCCTCAGAATCCTCTCTAGAAAGTTACCCACCACAAATGTTAGGCTTACTAGTCTATAATTCCCAGTTTTTTTCTTTGCAGCCCTTCTTAAAATAATGGCACAACATTTGTTACCCTCCAGTCTTCTGGTACTCACCCATTACCAGAGTGTCTGAATTACCTGAATTTGATTCAAAATAATGACATGTTGCCACCTGATATTGTGTCCCACCAGTTTCAGATTCTCATCAGTTTTGGGCAGGAAACAGGTAATGATCATACCAATGAGAGCCAGGAGTTAGTTGCCCGCTCCAGTCCCTTTCCACTCAATTCCTGCTCTCAGTGCAAACCTGGGATTTAAAATACTTGTAGGATGGTTGATAAAAGTTAAATTTAATTTAATAGAGCTTCCGTTGTTTAAACAGTTAGGTCTATATTTGGGCTAGTATGATTTCTGTGTGCCAAAATAAAAATGAAATGGATACTATGCCTGATACAGATGGTGAGTTAGCTTACAGTTCTGGGATTTCCTTCCAGTATTATATTAAAGTTCTTCAGCAAAACTTCCCCCCACATCCCAGCTGCAATTTTACAGTGTGTGCCAAATGTGTTGGGTACAAGTGTTACCTAAATTAATAAAAATATGTATAATATTGAAACTAACTGAAGACATTGATTTACATACTGCCAATGCATTGACAAATGATATCTGTGCTCACTATTCAATATATATTACTGTGATAGTGCTGCTAAAAAGAAGGCATAAAGAAGATTTTTAAAAATTATTCCATTCACAGAATCCTTTAAGGTTGACAGCAAAAAAAGATCTTTCTGAAGTGAATTTCTACAATTTAAAAAGAAAGATTACACCATGAACAGGAGAGAGATTATCAAAGATTATCAAAGTCCCTACAGTGTAGATAGAGGCTATTCGGCCCATTGAGTCTGAACCACCTCTCTGAAAGAGCAACATACCCAAACCTTTCTCTCTTCTCTATTTCCATAACAGTGCACATTTATCATAACTAGTCCACCTAACCTACACATCTTTTCACACTAAAGGGCAATTAACATGGCCAATCCACCCAAATGATACATTTTTGGAATTTGGAATGAAACTGGAGCACCCAGAGAGAACCTGCACAGATATGGGGAAAATGTGCAAACTCCATAAAGACAAAGCCAGAATTGAACCAGGTCCCTGACTCTGTGAGGCAGCAGTGCTATCCAATGTGCCTCTTTGTTTTGTATTCTTGAAATGTCTTTGAGAACATTTGCTGCCTGAAGTCCATTTCTCCTTGAAAACCAGTTTTATTAAGCCTCTTTAAACTCCAAGCTGATTCACGAAGGTTAACCAAATAACAGATTTGGGAAGATTTTTTTTATATGGGTTTAGAGTACTTAGTCCGAAAAGGTGAAGGAAATGGGTCATGTTATCTGGCCTACTTTGTTTAGCTGTGAGATTCCTCTGTTGGTGAGTTAAGTAGACAGAGCAATGTAGGAGTATAGATATGGCAATCCAGCAGGAAGGCTAGAACCATCTAAGTACACTTCATTTTCCAACATAAGAAATTCTATTGTACAGATGCTTGTTCACCAGTTTAGGGAAAACACAACTTGTTATGCTTAGAGATTAAAACCATGCAGAGGTTTGCAGCCTCATGACTGCAATCAGTTCCCAAGCTGACTGTTGAGTCCAGAAGCCTGCACTCACCAGAGTGATCCCTCATGCTGCTCCCTGATTGTTTCCCTGGATCATGTGATTTTTACTGTGCAAATTGATGCTTAAAGAGATCAGCTCTACAACTGCCAAAATGCTTCGTTGGTTATGAAACAGCTAATGATGAGAACATCACAAGGATGGAAAAAATCCCATACAAACACAGCTTGTTCCTTTCTTCCTTCTCATTTTCCGCCCTGATTATCAGACAGTGTTTATTTAGAGGGACATCTATAAATACTAAGCCTTCAACACTGAATCCAGTCTTTCTCTGACTGAAGGATCTGAGTGCTCCCTAAGAGGCCCTGCCAGAGCATGAATTTCTCCTTTTGAAAAGGTTCATTGTGAGATGGTCTTCTGTCTGCTACAATTTGACATTTAGGAGCCCTGCAAATGATAGCCATTACCACTGCTCCAGGTCTCTCATTTCATCCTCAGTCTGTAGCACAGCTTCATGCCAGTGGAAGGAAAATGCTGTGCCAGCATGATATCACCTTAAAGTTAGCAAAGCAGATATGTTCACATTATTAGGCAGAATGCATTTTTATTGTACTCCACAAGCTTGGAACCCAGGCAGAGATGTGGAAAGCTGAACTCAGGCTAGATAATTCATCACAAATTAAGGGAAAAGCTTACTTCACTGCACCGTAGTACAATCTCAGAAAGCATTGACTGAATTCTTTAAGCTGTTATATGTACCTGTTCCAAAAAATTCTGACTCACCACAAACAATAAGATCTTCATTTATTCTGGAATAACAGCAGGGACCATGTGACTGTCAGAAGGTTATTGGCCTTGATTTAAAATTAGAGAGTACAAATATAAAATTCACCATCATCAAACAGGGTTAGAAGTTCAAAGAGTGTTTCTCCCCATTTTGAATATGATGGAGCAAATTTACACTAGAAAGACCTGAATAAATATTGCAATCTAAAATACAAGTAAGTATTTTGGAACAGGTACAAGAAAACCACTTTCACAGAAAACATTCAAAGCTTCTGAACGAATGAACAGAGCTCAATGATTGAGAATTGTTGGATTATTATATTGAAATTATAAACACAAACATGAGAGTTGCACTGTTGAAATGAGCAGATTGCTATTCTTTCTTTAGGACTCTGCCTGTTTGAAATGACTTGTGATTTTCTGTCTAGGTACGGATTAATGATTCCTGGAATTTTTTTTAATTGGAATAAATCCATTTGGCTAAATGAATTTTAATCAGAAAATTACATATTATTCAGTCAGTTCTAAATTAATTGCATGAGGACTGCCTATGTAACTTCTTCCTTTTGGGTTGATTAGATAAATAGATATTAGATTAGCAATTTATCATATGTGCATTGCTACTTGGCTGATAGTGTCAAACTTTAAAATTTAAAATTGTTGATCACATTGAATATTTATCTTCCTATTTTATCAGAAACATGTATTATCATGCTAGTTAATTTGATGTATGTATTTACTCGCTAATGATGTACCTAACTTGTTATGACCTTGATTAACAATCTTATGTACTTTTGTATTGAAAATGTAAGGTATTCAGGGGTAAGTTGTATATTCAGTAGTTTCAAATGATTTTGGAATGTGGCTTAGGTTGGTCATTATTGAGTATTCAGTGTGAAAGTTCTTGACGCAAATGCTAAACTTGTCCAATTTTGCACTAGACTATTGAATAATTAAAAATAGTGTTTATGATTTCCTGGGTCTAATGGAGCATTGGAAAAGTAAGGTGAGGTTGGATTTAGGCTCACCATTACAGCTTAGACCTAATTCCATACTGATTGTTCAATCATGTATTAATGGAGGGGTAAGAAGACTGAGCAAATCTATGTTGTAATGCCTTCGCTATACTTAAGGGAAAAGGGAATTAAAACAGCATTGGGAAATTAGGCTCCAATGAGACCCTGATTTGTTGCCATTGTGGAATAGAGGGTAAATGTGCAGGGTTGTGAATCACAACATCAGAGGAAATAGGCATCCTGGTAGAGAGCAATGGCAGCACAAATCAACTAAAGAGTGGTAAATTTCACAGAATTGAGAATGAGAAATCCATGAGGAGTGTTATTCAAATTTTGTAGAGGGAGGGAAGTGGCAATGAATGTCACACTTTTAACCCCCAGTACTCTCATACTGGTCAGGGACACAGGTTCAATTCCCAGCTTGGATCACTGTGAATGTAGAGTTTTCATGTTCTCCCCATGTCTGCATGGGTTTTCACCAGTTTGGCTAGGGCAGTATTTATCGCCATCCCTAATTGCCCTTGTGAAGGTGGTAGTGCATTGTGCGTTTGAATCACTACCATCCATATGATGTAGGGACACCCACTGTGCTGTTGGGGATGGATTTCCTGGATTTTGCTCCAATGAGATTGAAGAAGCAGCAATATTTCCAAGTCAGGATGTTATGTAGGTTGGAGGCGAACAATCAGATGGTGGTGGCATTCTCACGTAGACATCAAAGGTTTGGAAGGTGCTATCGAAGAGTCTTGCAGCCCAATTCACCCAAATTGGAGCTAAGTGCCCACACCAGTTGGAAAACAGAACTGTTTCTCATTAGCGCTGGCAGTGTCCATCAGGGAAGATTCACCCACCTGAAAGATGCAAATTAGGCCATCCCCTAATTCACGCTGACCAGATTGGCTGTTCAGAGATTGGGACACCATTTTTAAATGGCACCCTGATCTCTGTGCTAGGAGAGAGGATCCCTTCCCATAAAAACAGAAAAGATGACCCCCCCCTCATCCTGGGAAGCATCACCTACCCCTTGGCAAGGAGGAACATACCCCTCTCATCACTCAAATAACAGATCACCTCCCCACTAGATCTTAGGCATGAGGGTAATTCTCCTCTTCTCTCAGCCTCCTAGCCCCCTAGAATCCCACTCAGCCACCTTTCTCCTGTTCCCCTTCCCAAAATCCCCTCTCAGCCACCTTTCCCCTTCAGACCCCCAGTTAGCCCCCCCCCTCCCCCTTCAGAACACATTGAGGAGCCCTGCAGGCCACATGCCTTGGCTGTGGTTTTAATTCCTCTTTTTCAGATACATTCCCTTTGAAGAAATCACAGCTGTCAATCAGGTTTAGAGTTTATGTAAATATTATTATTGGGAACAATGGAGGCACTTGAGATGCATACAAGCATAAATACAGCTGATTGGAGGTTAAGTAGAAATCCATTCAGTTAACAGTGGAAGTCTATTACAAATCAACGCACCATGAAATTGATAGAGATCAAAGATTTCCAATGGAATAGAGAGGGTTTTTAAGTTTTAGTTTGCTAGGAAGGCTCAGGGAATTCAAATAAAAGTTATTTGAATACAGTCGGGCTGAGTGCGCAACTATAGAAAAACCTAAGCACCGCTCACCTCCTCTACCTGCTACCCCAGTGAAAGTGACATCTCCTCTCTAGCAGAGGACTTCAGCTTCAAACATAGAGAAAGGGAAATCGCTGCTGCAGAATGGAGTACTGCAGTGATTCAAAAACCTGTTGACTATCTGGGGGAATGAAGATTACAGTCACCAGACCACTTCATTGTTTTGATAGCTGAAAATAGGAATGAAGGTATTGATATAGAGCCTCCTGAAATCAACATGCCAGGGATTATCTTCAGCTCTGCCAGGGTTAAAAGGTAGTCATGATGTGGAAATGCCAGCATTGGACTAGAGTAAACACAGTAAGAAGTCTCACATCGCCAGGTTAAAGTCCAACAAGTTTATTTGATAATAAACCCACAAGCTTTCGGAGTTTGCCCCTTTGTCAGGTGAGTGGAGAGTTCTGGTCTCAAACAGAGCATATTAAGACACACACAGTTTACTGATTACTGATTAGAATCTGAGTCTTTATAGCTGATCAACTCTTAAAGGTGCAGACAACGTGGATGGAGATAGCCCTTAAGCATAAAGAGATGTGTATTGTCTCCAGACAGGACAGTTAGTGAGATGTTACAAGCCCAGGCAAGTTGTGGGGGTTACAGGTAATGTGACATGAACCTAAGATCCTGGTTGAGGCCATTTTCATAAGCGTGGAACTTGTCTCTCAGTTTCTGCTCAGTGACTCTATTCTGTCGTATTTCGTGAACGCCACCTTGGAGAATGTTTACCTGAAGATCAGAGGCCAAATGTCCTTGACTGCCGAAGTGATCGCCAACAGGAAGGGAACAGTCTTGCCTGGTGATTGTCAAGCGGTATTCATTCATCCGTTGTTGTGGCTTCTACATGTCTCCCCAATGTACCATTCCTCGGGACATCTTTTCTTGCAGCATATCATGTAGACAATGTTGGCTGAGTTGCAAGAGTATCTGCCGTGCACCTGGTGGATGGTGTTCTCATGTGAGATGATGGCATCCGTGTCGATGATCCGGCATGTCTTGCAGAGGTTACTGTGGCAGGATTGTGTGGTGTCGCAGTCATGGTTCTCCTAAAGGCTAGATAGTGATTTGCGGACAATGGTCTGTTTGAGGTTGTGCGGTTGTTTGAAGGCAAGAAGTGCGGGTGTGGGGATGGCCTTGGTGCAATGTTTGCCTTCATCAACGACATGTTGAAGATTCCGAAGATGTCGTAGCTTCTCTGCTCTGGAGAAGTACAGGACAACAAAGGGTACTCTGTCCACTATGTCCTGTGTTTGTCTTCTGAGAAGGTTGGTGTGGTTTTTCGCTGTGGCACGTCGGAACTGTTGATTGATCAGTCGAGCACCATGTTCTGTTTTTATGCAGGCATCTTTTAACATCTGGAGGTGTCCATTGCGATCCTTCTCATCTGAGCAGATCATGTGTATACCCACGTTTAAGAATTGATTAGCTGTAAAGACTCGCATTCTAATCAGTATTCTGTAAATTGTATGTGCCTTTATATGCTCTGTGACCAGGGGACCTGAGTGGAGGTCTGTGAGGGGATTGAGTGGGGGGGTCTGTGAGGAGTAGGGGCTGAGGCCAGAGTCGGTTCAAGTCACCCTCATGCTTGCATGGTGTTGGGGGAGGGGGGGACTAGCTGCTTGGCTGATGCCCCATTCAGGGACCATCAGGGTTCCCACTGGTCGATGATTCCCCCCCGAACAACTCCTGCAGTGCATCTTGTAGGTGGTACACACTGCAGCTACTGTATGTTGGTGGTGGAGGAGTGAATGATTGTGGATGAGGTGCCAATCAAGCTGGCTGCCTTGTCCTACATGGTGTCAAGCTTCTTGAGTATTATTGGAGCTGCATTCATCCAAGCAAATTGACAGTATTTCATAACACTCCTGACTTGTGCCTTGTAGATTGTGGACAGACTTTGGGGAATTGGGAAATTAGTTATTCATCTGAGGACGCTTAGCCTCTGACCTGCTTTTGAAGCCATGTGATGATATGAAAGGTGACAAAAAGAAGCATCTGTTATAAGTCTACACGTGATTATTAAAAGCATCGACCATCATTTATTATGAACAGCACAGTGGCACAGTGATTAGCACTGTTGCCTCACAGGCCAGTGACCCTGAGTTCAATTCTGGCCTTGGGTGATCATCTGTATGGAATTTGAACTTCTCCCCATGTCTGTGTGTGTTTCCATTGGGTGCTCTGGTTTCCTCCCACTGTACAATGATGTGCAGGTTAGATGAATTGGCCGTGTTAAATTGCCCCTCAGTTTCCGAAGACAAGCAGGTTAGATGGATTAGCAGGGGAAATGTGTGGGATTACAGGAATAGGGTTGGGGGCTGGGCCTGGGTTAGAAAATGAGTTGGTGTTGACTCGATGTGCCGAATAGCCTCCTCCTGCACAGTAGGGATTCTATGATTATGGTATGGCCACTGTGGCCACCTGATATGCTGCAAGAAAAGATGTCCCGAGGAATGGTACATTGGGGAGACATGTAGAAGCCACAACAACGGATGAATGAATACCGCTTGACAATCACCAGGCAAGACTGTTCCCTTCCTGTTGGCGATCACTTCGGCAGTCAAGGACATTTGGCCTCTGATCTTCAGGTAAACATTCTCCAAGGTGGCGTTCACGAAATACGACAGAATAGAGTCACTGAGCAGAAATTGAGAGACAAGTTCCACGCTTATGAAAATGGCCTCATGAAGGTACTGTTCTGCCCTTGCCAACAGTACCTTCATGTGTCCACATACACTTTAAGGGCTCTTCCTCACTCATGGAGTGGACTCCACATTTCTTGATTATGCTTTCAGTATCCTACATTTTGGTAGCAATGTAAATTAGGAAAATAGTTAGAAGAGAGCTGAAACAACCCTTACCTACATTTGCTCACTGACCATTTTTCAAATACTCTGCTGATTATGAAAGAAGCCCTCTAGCATGCTTATTTTATCCTGAAAGAGCTGGGTCGGGGAAGTATAATTTTTGTAATTACCATATATAATGAGCTGGCCCTGTGCCAGTCTTGCAGTGAAGCCTTTAAATTTGTGAAGTTGATTATGCAATAACTCACTCTTTGTACTCCAACTCATGGGTTCTCCCTTTATTCATTATCATTGAAGAAAAAATCTTATCACAGCTTTTTTCTTTGTTTTCCCTAAAATGTAGCTCGTGATGTGAAAATGAGCCAGATAGCTGAGAAAAGTAGTAACTTGCATCCTTGTGCTCTGGCTTTAAATCCCGGGTGTAGGTTGCGTTACTAGAGGCTGAGAAAGACAGAAAACCTATTGGCATCATAAGGACTGGCAGAATTAACATGAGACAAACAAGCAAAGTCATCCATTCAGCCCATCTTATTCCTAGAACAATTCTTGTACTTTCTCCAATGCTTTCATATCCTTCACATACTGTGTAACTCAGAACTGTACACAATATTCCATCTGAGGTCTAACTAGTATCTTGTATAAGCTCAGCATAATCTCCTTGCTCTTGTACTCTATGCCCCTATCAATAAAGTCCAGATTACTAAATGCTTTATTAACTACTCTCTCCATTGTCCTGCCACCTTCAATGATTTATGCATATATACACTCAAGTTTCTCTATTCCTGCACCCCTTTTAGAATTTTACTCCTTATTTGTATTGTCTGTCCATGTCCTTCCTAACAAAATGTATCTCTTCACACTTATCCCCATTCAACTTCATCTGCCACCTGCTTACTTGATTTACCAATTTGCTTATGTTCTTTTGAAGTTCTACACTGTCCTCTTCACAGTTTACAGTGCTTCTAGTTTTAAATTTAAATGACATTCAGCTCCTTTATTCTTCCTACAAAAGTGCACAACTTCACATTTTCGAATGTTATACTCCATCTGTTAAGTTTTTGCCCACTCACTTTACCTGTCTATATCCCTCTGTAGATTCTTTGGCTGGAATTTTCCAGCTGTTCATGCCAGTGGGATTCTCTGGTCCTGCTGGCAGCTTAGCCCCACCCATGGATTTTCCAATGGTATGGGGGTAGCTTCAATGGGAATTCCCACTGACAGCAGTGGGGACAGAGAATCCCGCACTAATGAATGGCACTTTTATCTTGCACCAGTGAGAAACACGCAACTGGGAGACTGGAAAATTCTGTCCTTTGTGTCATCCTCACCACTTACCTTCCCACTTATCTTCCTGTCATCTGCAAATTTGGCAATAGTACATTTATTTCTCTTATCCAACTTATTAATATTTACTGTAAATACCTGTGGCCCCAGCATTGTGACCTGAACTTGATGGTTTGAGTTAAAAGGAGAGGCTGGATAGACTGCGGCTTTTTTCTCTGGAGCGTAGAACGCTGAGAGGTGATCTTACAGAGGTCAATAAAATAATGAGGGGCACGTATCAGCTTGATAGTCAATATCTTTTCCCAAAGGTAGGGGAGTCTAAAATTCGAGAGCATAGTTTAAGGTGAGACGGGAGAGATACAAAAGTGTCCAGAGGGGCACTGTTTTCACACAGAGGATGGTGAATGTCTGGAACAAATTGCCAGAGGTAGTAGTAGAGGCTGGTACAATTTTGTCTTTTAAAAGCCATTTAGACAGTTATATAGGTAAGATGGGTGTAGAGGGATATGGGCTAAATGCGGGCATTTGGGATTAGTTTAGGGTTTAAAAAAAAGGATGGCATGGACAAATTGGGCCGAAGGACCTGTTTCTATGTTGGAAACCTCTATCACTCTATGATCCTTATGACACTCCACTAGTCATGGATTGCTTTCCTGAAAATTTCCCTTTTAACCCAAATCTCTGTCTTTTAGATCTAACACTTTAATGATATTGGAAAGGTTTTGCAGCACTAACTGGTTGGCTGGTGAGAACATGATTTCATTTGGCCACTGGAATCCTTATGAAACAGTCCTATCACTTATTGGTGGATAATTCAGAAGGGAGATCAGAAGCGATGTCCAGCAAGGAAGGTGCTAGGTTTTGCTTTGGGGCCTAGAGCAACATTTGTACTCTTCTTCACCCAGAAGGAAATGACAAAAAAAATGGAACTCGGCTTTCTCAGCCTCTTCCAGCTCCAGTTTTGCCTGCCACCGTGTTGGTCTGGTAGGATGATGGTTTTTACATTCACTCCTCCAGTTACAATTGCAGTCAGGGCTCAGTATATTCAGAGCCTGATTTTCATATTGAAAGGAGTACTAAAATGGACCTAATATTCTGTTTACTGATCTCTGCCAGGAAAATGGTGAAGGCATGAAAATGTGCTTCAGTGCCACAAGAAAGAAAACGTTTTTAAAAATTATTGAGTATTTTTGCTTTTGATTACCATTCAATAATTCCTTCTGGAATGTTAAATGTAGGAATAGTGTTTTTAAAAAAAACGTTCCCAATAGTCAAACAAGATGATCAAAATATACTTCTCAAATTGCAAAGAGCAGTTATATGGTTTTCAGTTGGTGTAAACAGGACACCAGCAATCGAAAAGTGATACTGGTTCAGTTAGTGTGAGGATCTTGGGTAGGCTGCTGAGATGCACAGCCGGAGTCCCTGCCTGTTTGAAGTAGGAAGCCATGTCTAAATAGATTGGATTTCTATAATGTCGTTTGACAGCATCTTCTAAACCCTGATTCTCTCTCACATGGAAAAGATGTATGGGCACACCACAACCTTCAACCTCCCTTTTAAGTTATGAACCATGCTGACTTGGAACTACTTCAGCACTGTTCCATCACCGTAAGTGAATCAGAAACCTGCAATTCCCTTCCTAGCACACCATGGGTGTATCCATACTCCATGGACTGCAACAGTTCAAGGTGGAGCCTCGCCTCCACTTTCTGAAGGGCCATTAGAGATGGGCAACAATGATGGCCTTGCCAATGAGGTCTATGAAAAAAATAAAAATAAACACAGAATGCTAATCGCAATTTTGAGTCAGAAATGAACAGAATATTCATCAAACTTTCTGGCTGTTCATGGTACCCCATGTGATGACATTTGCTACCAAATAAACCCTGTTAGATTTCAACCTGGCGTTGTAAGATTTTTTACTGTGTTTTACCCCAGTCCAACGCCAGCATCTCCACATCATGGTACCCCCGCCATGGGTTTCATGATAACAACCCTGTTTTCAGAAGATCTCACCACTGGCCAAAAGTGGGCCACCTCCACGGTGAATGGCACAGTAAATCCTAGCCATTATGTCCATTTGTACCAGAGGACTAATGGAGTAAAGAACATAATAAAAGCCTTACTTTCTCAGCAGTATGAGGAGTAATGGGAGAAGCATCTCAATTGTCGCACAATTCATACCATTAAAGGTAATTTTCTTTCATTGCTTTAGTATTTATCGTTCATTAGTGACAGAAGCAATTCCAATTGTGTAATACATCTGGATGAAAGTTGTTCCAATATAATACAACCCTTCAGTTTGAGTATTATGATATTAAAGTGTTGTTAATTACCTTTCAAACACATAAATCATACAATTAAAGATCAAATGAGAACTTTTAAAATTTGTTATACTAGTGAAAGCTCTGTAATCTGCACACATGTAATTTGTAAATTAATACTTAGAATTTTAACTGTAAAAAATATTTAGACAAGTGTTTTATGATAAAATTATGTTTGCAACAATTTAGATGATTTCCACGATTAATAACAAACCAAAATAACAGATTATCTTTTACAAACCATGCTTGATATTGGAATCCAAAGAGCGTTTAAGGATCCACGTGCCTTTTGTTATAAGCTGAACAGTTTGTTTGATTAACTAGTTCTGTTCTGCACATTGACTGTATGGACTAAATTTTCATGTCCATTAGAGGTAGGAACGGAAGCAGCAGGGTTCAAAGGTATCTTCATTGGCCTGCATGCTTGGCTCTTGATGCACAACCAATTATAATGGGGATTTAGATGGCAGCCACAAGATCCTGCCCAGTCCATTATGAATGCCAATTCAGATTGTTAAAAGCTCAATGCATGTTTGTTAGGGGATTGTTGAGGTTTGCACATGCTATCTGTGGTACACCAACTGAATGGAATTAGATGCAGAGTGAGGAGTCAGTCGTGGCAGCCACAAGGAATTAGATGGGTCCCATGAAAGGATAAATGGCACAAAAACCGTTGAGAGATAGATATCACTAGCTCATTGCAGGTGCAGGAAAAATGAACAGGAAGCATTCAGGCAATTCAAGGGGTAACCACTCCCTTGGCATTATGGGGAATTGAAGAGGCGGCAAAACTGCTAAAGGCGGTTGTGGGGATCACCAAACCACAAGGAAGGCACCAGCTGGCAATAGAGGCAAACTCAGGTTTTGAGTTGAGTGAAGGTAAACTTGCAAGTAATATAAAAGCAGACTGAAACAGTTTCTGTAGATATGGAAAAAGAAAAAAAGATTAGTGAAGTTTAATATAGTCCATTACAGTCCAAAATGGGAGAATTTATAAAGGAAAAAAGGAAATGGCAGAGTAATGAAGTAACTATTTTAATTCTACCTTTTATAGAAGAAGACACAATAACTTCCTAGAAATGCTGGGAACCAAGAATCTACTGAGAAAGAGGAGTTGAAGGAAATTAGTATTACTTAAAAAAAAAGTGCAGGAAAAATTAATGAGACTGTAAATCAATAAATCCCTAGGTTTAGGGTTTTATTGATATCTACATCCAAAAAGAGGTGGCCATGGAAAAAGTGGATGTGTTAACTGTTATCTTCCAAATTTCTGTAGTTCCTGGAATAGTCCCAGCAGATTGGAGAGTGGCAAATGTAACTCTGCTCTTTAAAAATGGAGGGATGAAGAAAACAGGGAATTACTGATCAGTTAGCCTAGTGTAAGCAGTATGGAAAATGTTGGGCTCTATTTTAAAGGATGTGATTACAAAATACTTGGAAAATATCAATGGGATTAGATAAAGTCCACATAGATCAATGAAATGGAAATTGTGTTTGACAAACATACCGGGATTTTTTTAAAGATGGAATTAGCAGAATGGTTAAGTGTGAACCAATGATTGTGGTGTGTTTGGATTTTCAGAAAGCTTTTGATAAAAGGTTAGTGTGCAACTTTAAAACACATGGGATTTGTGGTAATATATTGGCATGGATTGAGAATTGGTTAGCAGACAGGAAAAAGTGAGTTGGAGCAAAGGGATTTCTTTGAAATGACAGGCAGTGACTAGTGGGGTACCACAGGGATCAATGCTTGATCCCCAGCTATCACCATATACATCAATGATTTGAATGAGGGAACAAAATGTAACATTTCCCAGTTTGATGAAAGCACAAACTTTGTGGGAATGTGAATGGTAAGGAGGGTGTTAAGAAGCTTCAAGGCAATTTAGCTGTGTTGAGTGAATGGGCAAAAATGTGGTAAATGCAGTGGATAAGTGTAAAGTTATCCACTTTGGACAGATCAACAGAATGGCAGAATGTTATTCAACTGGTGAGAGATTGGAAAATGTCAACATTAAAGAGACTGGGGTGTCCTAGTGCAGCAATTATTGAAAATAGGCGTGCAGGTACAGCAAGCAACAAGGAAAGCAATTGGTATGTTGGCTTTCATTGATGTCTTACTAAAGCTGTACAGGACCTTGATGAGACTACATCTGGAGTACTGTGTGCAGTCATTGTCTCCTTATCCAAGAAAGAAAATATCTGTCATAGAAGGATTACAGCGAAGATTCACCAGACCGATTCCTGAGGTGGCAGGATTGTTGTATGAGGAAATATTGGATCAATTGGGCTTTTGTTCACTGGAATTTATGAGACAGGATCTAATTGAAATGTATGAAATTCTGGCAGAGCTGGAGAGACTTGATGCAGAAATGATATTTTCCCTGGCTTGGCAGTTAATAGGGGTAAGGGGGGGGGCTATCTAGAACAAGAGGTCATGGTTTCAGGATATAGTTAATGTAGGCCATGTAGGACTGAGTTGAGGAGAAACTTTACCATTTGGGGGGTTGGTGTACCTATGGAATTCTTTGCCTGTGAAGGTTATGGAGGCTAAGTAACTTGAATTTTTATGAAGCAAACAGGGTCCAGCTTCTAAAGGATGTCAAGGCATGTGAGGAGAAGCTTTATGGCGTTGAGATAAAAGATCAGCCATGATCATATTGAATGGTGGAGCAGGCTCGAAAATCTGAATGGCCTGCTTCTGCTTCTATTTTCTATGTTCCTATGATCCATCCAGACATTTTGGGATTGAAATGAAAGACTGAAGCAGTGTTAAAGGGGCAAGATGAAATAGAACATAGAACAGTACAGCACGGTACCAGTCTTTCAACTCTCAATGTTGTGCCGAGCTTTGTCCAAAATCAAAATCAAGCTATCCTACTCCCTATCATTCTGGTGTGCTTCATGTGCTATGAAATAACTGCTTGAAAGTTCCTGAAGTGTCCAACTCCATTATCACAGCAGGCATTCCACACTCCAAGCACTCTCTGAGTAAAGAATCTATGTCGGCCATCCCTCCTATATCTCCCACCATGAACCCTATAGTTATGCCCCCTAGTAACAGCTAGATCCACCCGAGGAAACAGTCTCTGAATATCCAATCTATCTATCCCCCTCATCAACTTATAAACCTCTATTGTCGGCTCTCATCCTTCTCCGCTCTATAGAGAAAAGCCCCAGCTCCCTCAACATTTCTTCATGAGACCTACTCAGGCAGCATCCTGGTAAATCTCATTTACACTCTCTCCAATGCTTCCACATCCTTCTTATAGTGAGATGACCAGAACTGTACATGATATTCCAAATGCAGTCTCACCAAGATTCTGTACAGTTGTAGCATAACACCCCCGCCCCCTGCCCCGGCTCTTAAACTCTAACCCCCTGTTAATAAACACTAACACACTATAAGCTTTCTTCATGGCTCTATCCACTTGAGTGGCAACCTTCAGAGATATATGGATATGAACCCCAAGATCTCTCTGTTCCTCCACATTCCTCAGAATCCTGCCATTGACCCTGTAATCTGCATTCAAATTTGTTCTACTAAAATTAATTACGTTGCATTTAATCAGGTTTAAACTCCATCTGCCATTTTTTGGCCCAGCTCTGCAGCCTACAACAACGCTCCACCTGATCCACTACTCCACCAATCTTGGTATCATCAGCAAATTTACTGATCCACCCTTCAGCCTCCTCCTCCAAGTCATTGATAAAAATTACAAATAACAGAAGACCCAGCACTGATCCCTGTGGTACACCACTGGTAACTGGCCTCCAGTCTGAAAATTTTCCCTCCACCACCACTCTCTATCTTCTATGAGATAACCAGTTATTTATCCAATTTCCCTTTATCCCACACCTCCTTACTTTCTTCATGAGCCGACCATGGGGAATCTTAACAAACGTCTTACTAAAATGCACATATCCAACATCAACTGCTCTACCTTCATCTAGACACTTAGTTACCTCCTCAAAGAATCCAATCAAATTTGTGAGGCAAAACTTACCCTTCATGAATCCATGTTGACTATTCCGGAAATGATAGAGATGAAGGCTGCCAGGAAGTTCAGCTTTCACCTGGAGGAAATAGTTTGACATTGAGGAAATGGAAGGCTTACTTGTTGATGAATCTAAGTGGGCAGTTGTTGGGTACCTTCATGGTCACGTGGGCACAATCAATATTGCCCTGAGCCTGGGGAAATCCCAGTGAGGGTAAAACTATTGCTCTCATTCCCAGCAAGGCCACATTGTTAAATGAATGTACTGTCTAGCTCTGACAAAGAGGTCATCAGGGATTTGAATGATTGCTGCTGTTTGCAAGATGCTACCAATGTCCACAACTGATCCTTGGAATGAGTCAGAGTTGAAGCAGTTTGAGGGCACACTGACATTAATGTTAACTGGCAGGTATAATGAGCAGTGCTGCGAGGTACACGGTCTTCAGCAATGAGAACACAGATGACTATGACACAGCCTGCAGCACTGAGTTTTGGTTAACTCTAGATCTCTGAAATTTTCAGCTAACATCATTTCTGTGTCTCTATCTTCACTGATGTTGATAACTGGATTACATTTTGCAATGAATTATCACATTAATTAATTTTGATCAGAAAATCATAATTTCTGACAATCTCTTGTGGTCACTTTTATCTTATATATTGAAGAATTGACACTAGGAAGCATGGAGAGTTTAAAATAATGTGACTTTATTTACAGAGTGGTGTTCACTACATGGCTGCTTCTTGTCTCTGGCAGCTTCCCGCGCGAGGGGGTCTGTGATATCACTTCCACTGAATATGTTAATATATTAATACACAATACTAATACATAGCTACCAAAAATCGATATTAATATATAATGTACCTTTCCTTTGAATGTGAAATGTTAATAACTAAAATATTTACACGATTAAACTGGAATGTTATTTAAATATTTTTGCTATCTTTTGTGATGTTATAATGAGTAATGCCTTTGTGTAATTAGTGTGCGATGAGTAGAGATTATTGGTTATATGGTCCATAAAAATTTCAAATTGAAGCTACAGCATTTTCTGATATAAACACAGATTTGTATATACATTAAGTGTACGTTCACAAAGATAAATACTGGAATTTTACCATCTGTCCCACCACTGGAATCCTAGCGGGTAGGTGGGTCGGGGGTGATGCCAGGGGTGGGGGGTGGGGGGTGGTGCTGGTGGTGGTGGCGGGAGGAACCAAGCAAAGGTCCATTGACCTTGGGTGGGATTTTCTGGTTTTGGGGTGAATGCCGTCAGAAAATCCCACCCAAATTCTCACTCATGTTCCAAAAACTGATTTGGAATATTATTGTTGACATACATTTAGACTGGTACCAATAACAATCTGTGACAGCAAGTGGCCTGTATTCATTTCAGAAATATGCATGCAATGGTAGGCTTCTATACATGGCATGGGTTGCAGATTGCAAGTGACATTGGGAGGCTGTGAATATTTTTATTGGAGTCATTAAAGCCCAATCGTCAAGTGAAGGAGGAATCAAGAAAACACTGCCAAGCTTTTTGTCCCTGGAGAAAATAAAAAAGAACAAAGATGGACATGTAGAGGGCCTAGTGGAAAAATAATTCTGCTAAGAGAATTAGGTCAGGGCCTCAGCCAGTGAAGGAAGCCAGCCAGGGTTGGATGAATGTTTGGCCTGACTCAGTGAAAAGAAAGTATGAAAACCCGACTACATGGGACAGTGTGATTCACTACTTCCTTTATGATAAGAAATAACTGGAAAGAGTTTGTTTTTATCATCTAAAAGCCATACTGAGAATCATAGGCTAACATGACCTAGATCATTACAAGAGTGAGTGACCTGGTTATTAAAGCTCTGGTTAAGACAGTTATTAATATTGTCAGCTGCTTCTTTCACTGACAACCTCTTTCTCTTGAACCACTAATTCTTACAATGGTGATTAGACAATCCAGCTTTTTTGCTGGGCCCAAAGGCTCCATTTTTCTTCTTTGATATTTAAGAGTTTGCATGTTCTTCTTCATTCACTGCTTCTTCTGTTCATTCTTTTATCAACTGACTTACTCAAGTGTCAATCTGAAATATCGCATTTTCTTTTCTCCCTCTTGCCAAATGATCCTGGCTACAGGCCCATTGTTGATACAGATCAGACATAATGGCTGACATCATCCCAAAAATAACCAAGTGTTCAATGGGCTGGAAGACAGGAAAATTTCCTCTTATCTTTTGAGTGAACTTACTGAACGAATTTCCCACACTCTGTGCATCACACATTCATACCAGTAAGTTGGTGGGGGACTAATCCCCCTTGAGAGGCCAGCAGCTTAGTTTTGGGTGGGCCACTACGCATGCAGTAATCTGTCAGTGGGGAGATTGGCGCATGCGTACTGGCCTTCCATGTCACCAGTCTCCCGATTGCTGGTGTTCTGAAATCTTCCCAACACCCAACACTGTGTGGCCCCAGAAGTGACTGACGGGAGACCCATGCTGGGATGACAAGCAGTCCCTGAAGACGACAAATGGATTCTGGATTTCAGGCAAATTTGGGGATTTTGGTAGAGTCTGCCTGAAGATCCCTGAGAAAGGAGGTGTGAGGGGCATGCTTTAGAGGTGGGTTGCTTAAACTGGGGGCACGATGTTGGGAATGGTGCATCCATTGGGCAGAGAGGAATGCCCTCTCTTTCCATCTCTTCTCCTCTGCCCTTCCCTCAAAAGGAAGTAACCTGCTTCTTGCCTGACAGCAGCCCAAGCAGTGAAAGCAACCAGGCTGCTCACTTTCCTTCCATTTATTTCTGATTGCATTATATTACAGTGACAAATATGGAATGAGGCCTTTATGTGACTGACAGTTGAGGGTCTTAATAGGCCAAGGACAGATGGGCTGCCTGATGCTTTCCCTGCCCATCATAGCATGGGAGACAGGTCAGGACTGGAGAAGACGGCAGCAGGGAAACTACCTATTCTATTTTACAAATCCACTGCTTCAAATAGATCCACGGATAGATTTTAAAATGAATCCAAGGATTTCGTACCTGGCTTTCTCTCAGCAAAGTGTGAAGTACTGGTAACACAAATGTGGGAATAGGTCTGAGAATCACAATGTTCCATTCACTAGCAAAATTACTCATGTTGTGAAGTTGCATGTAAGATTAAAAATGTGATGACAAATGTAAATAGCGAAAAGAAATGCTAAAACCAAAAGAAGAAATCATATGACATTGTCTCTTGAAAAAACATGTGTCTTATGTATGGGTTTTAAATTGCAAAGAGCAGGCTGCAGGTTTCACAACATTTGTATCAAAGCCTGGCAGTCAGTGTTACAACTTAACCAAAACAGGCTTTTAAATTGGACCAAAAAGTTTAAAGCCAGCACGCAGAAATACAGAACCAATGGAATTCAAATATAAAAGTTGTTGACAGCCTCAAGCCACTCAGATCGCAGGAATACTATGAGGTAATTCCAGGTATCTAAACCTGGACAAGAGGGGGCAACTATCAGAGTATACTTGCCACCTCCTGAGTCAGAAGGAGGGTAGGCAAGGTTCTCATGTAAATCCTGCAGCTCCATGTATATCTTTAAAATATCACCATCAAAATAGAGAGAGATACCAACTCAGAAACTATTCCTTATGAGACTATCAAAAGACAGTTGTTGGTATATTAATTGAGAGTGAGCGAATTCTGTAATGATTTATTTCATTATTCCTAAAACCGTGGAACATTTGAACAGCATTCTATTGGAATTTTATTCAGTTTGTTGATTGTTTTAATAAGGTTGTCACCAGTTTAAAAAAAAGACCTGTTAATTGTTCACGATAGAAAGTGACAGATCCTGCTTTAATTTACCAAAACCAATAGCTTTCTACTACATCACACACATTAGCATAAGATTACAAGGCGCAGTATATCCCAAATTCAAACAGAGGAAAAAAAAATCCCCATATCGTAACACTCAACACCTAAAAAATAATAGTTCTCATGATGTGATGCCATTGACGAGGGCACATCAACTCATATGCTCCCTTCCCCGAAAAGGTGATAATGGATTTGAGCTTGAAGCACTGCAGTTCTTATGGTGATTGTGTTCCCAGAATGCTGTGAAGCGTGGAACTGCAAGGCTATATAAAAAAAACAGTATTTATCGAAGTCAAGATAATGTGTGATTTGGAGAGGAAGTTCACGTTTATGATGATAATACAATAGCTTCACTTTTCTTGGTAGAGATCACAGGGAAGGAAATGTTGTTGAATTAACTTTGATGAGTTGCTGCATTGTCATCTCTGGCCCCATGGTCTTAGCAATGGAACATATTAACGGTCATCACCATTGCTCCTCCAAAACTGACAGCAACTTCTGGAATCTGGTCATGCGCAGTTAAAAGTGGAAATCCAGTAATCATTTTTAGTGACTCTATGCAGTGACTGTTATGGTCTCCAAAATTACAATACATTTCAAATCATTGAATCTGAGAGAACTTATACTCATGGAGCTGAATTTTGTTCAGATGCTACAAGTTCTGGAAGTGGGTAGTCCTTCTGTTTGAATATCCTGCCGCTGGCTGAATGTGATCAGCTGCCAATTAACTCAGGGAAGATTCAGCCATTTAACACCTGTTGTGAATTGGTCCCTTGAATGATGGGTTAAAATTCTGAGGCTTTCCATTCTTGGAACTTTCCAAAAAAGCTCTGGAGAGAGAGAAAGACATTGGCTGCTTCTATTAGCTTTTAATAGCAATTCGCAGACAGCAGACTTTCCAACTCCAGAGAGAGACATTGCTTTCTGCCTCAAGTCCAAAGAGCATCTGGGTTTGGGAGGGAGGCAACAATTGGGCTGGACATGGGGAGGGGGCTGGAATTGGGCTGGCCAAGGAGCAATTCTGGCTGATTGTGGAGGGTGGGAGGTCACGGAAGCTGGCGATCAGGTGCGGGCTACGAAAAGTCATTGATTACTCGGGATCATGGAAGTTGGATATTGGGATGGGGGGAGTCACAGAAGCCAGCGATAGGGATGGGGGATTGGGAAGCAATCAGAAGGCCAGAGATCAGGAGGCTGGCAATTGGCGGGCTCTGCGTGCAGGCACCAATCTCCCCACTGACAGATCAGCGCATGTGCAGTGGCTCACACAGCACTCTGATTCTGGTCTCTTGGAGAGGGAAAGGCCCCTAACCCCCTTCCCAGCGAAAATCCCCCAGCGGTCTCTGTGATCCACAGAGTTCTTAAGATTCATGCAACTCAGTTTGCCCAAAAACAACACCAGTTTTGCACCAGTTTTCCCACAAATTCAGCACTTAGATTGGAGAATCATCCCCAGGATGTCCATTAAATTGCTTCACTAACAATTAGACACACCAGCTACAGACAAAACAGCGCCATAATAAAATGCAAGCAACTGCTTCAAAAGCCTTCAGAGAAACATGATTAAAGTACATTTTTTAAAGGCATAGTATCATCACTGTTTCACTGCTCCATTGCTTAATTGCAAACAAAGCGCACCCAGCTATTAGCAATGGGAAATACACTAAATATACAAGGTTATTTCTCATCATTTGCTGATGCCATTAACAGCCCAGAAATGTTTAATTTACTATCCCTCTAAGAACAAGTTACTTAGCAGGTCAAGTCTGTAGTGATTTATTTTCTGCAAACCAAGCAACCTGTAAAGTACATTATTAATATACATGTTGTGTAGAGGTGAAACGGTTGATGCATTCATAATGTAGGAGGTGCAATCTGTATCCATAAATTCTAATGTTCACATCAAGGAGCTGTGTAAAATGAAATTGGAATGGACAGAATTAGAAGGAATGAACACCAGAGAGAGATAAAAATGAATATGCATGTCAGAGGAGAAGAAGCCAGTGAAGAAACAATAACAAGGCAAGCGGCAAGAGGTTGCATCATTCCCATTACTGCTCCTAAAAATTCTAAGTCTAGTGCAAAAGTTTTAACCATAAACAGTGTTGTGTCAGATGTATTCTGGCATCACCCTCAAGGGTTACAGTACGCAATGGTGCAACTATTTCCAAAGTCAATATTTAAATATTATTTATCTTGACATTTAAGGAAAGCCAGTAGCAGTGTAAGAAGATGTCAGTTCTAGGTACTTGTACTGATAGATACAAAGTAAATCGTAATACGTGTAAACACACAAATTTATCAATGCCTTCTTTATGGTACTGTTGAACATTTAAATAACTTGGGATTTCAAAAAAAAACAGGAATATTTTTGATCAGACATAGAAAAAAATGAGTTTTCCCACTTTTGAAGACATTTTTATCCTCCCAAAGGCTACTCACAACGTGACTGTTTATATTTTAAAGCTTTATTAATTAGGCAGCAATTCCACATAACAGATAGTCGAGGCTCTGTGTACATTTCAGCTCTAAATGATGTACCACAGACTTAAAAGTTTGACTCACAGTGTGGAACAGCTTTTTATAACAGCTTTCTTCGCTTTCAGTTTTGCCCACTCTTCATGCAATTCTAATGTCATTATCTAATTTTAGACCAAACGAACACTGTGAGATTGAACTTCATTGCTAGTTTCTTTGCATTTCAAAGGTCGGGTGTACACTCTGCAGTATTCAACATTGCTAGGCAGCAGCATGCTCCTAGCAACATCAAAATCATTTTTTTTTAAAAAATGATCTCACCATCTCGAATCAAATCTGAATGTTTTATTATAGGATGCTGTCTCCTGCTACATTTCCTTTGAGTTCAGCTTCTGATCCCCCAACGGAAGGCACTTTCCTTTCCAGGATCTCAACCTATGAGTTTCCTGATATCAGCCCAGCCCATTAAGTCCCCTGGCACAGCAGGGTATAACAAGGATATGCCTTGCCTCTTTACAGGCTGAGGTGGACCTTTCCAATGACCTTCCTGCCTGGGCAGAGAGACAGTCGCTACTGTGCAAGGGTCTTTGAATCCATCATACACAGACCACCCTGGGGAGGGACTCACTTTCATTTTCACATCCAACATGACAGCTGAGTGATGAAGCAACAGTTAAGTGGGTCTAAAACAAAGAGCTCTGTCAAAGGTCACCTAGGGTCAATGTGCACATTTCAGTGCAATTGTTATTGAGTCAACTGAAGACAGAAGAATGTTTAAATGGTTTGAGTGTTTGTTAAAAAAAAACTATTGTTTAATCTTCAGTTCCTTGCAGTTTTTATTTTTTTCCTCACCGAGCCAGGAAAGGTTTTCCATTTTTTACCTGTTTGATTTGAAGAGTACTAGAGAATTCAAAATGTCAGAACCTGGCTTGTAGAAAATGATAGTCAACGTAAACCTAGATTTACCTCATGGTGTTCTCTCAGTATAAATCTTTTAAGCCTCTCTGTGGATCGAACTATTGAATACTTGACATTTAAAAATGTGTGTGTATTGGGGTTGGGGGGGGAGGCTTTAGTTCCATATTTGATGATTTGCGATTAAAGTAATAGGTTCCAAATAAAAATGCCTTCCATTGGCAAACATTTAGTAAAAGTCGAATCCTTAATAATATAAATACTTTTAAAATCCTTATTAAATGTTACAAAATGACTCTGAAGTGAATTAAGTGGCTTTGCTGCTTTTTTCCAGAATTAATGCTTTATCCTCCCTTACTTATGGTACCCTCATTTTTGCCCTTATCAAAAACATGACTACTTGACTAGCAAAATCATCATAGAATACCTACAGTGCAGAAAGAGGTCATTCTGCCCATCAAGTCTGTAGCAACAACAATCCCACACAAGTTCTATCCTCATAACCCCATGCATTTATCCTGTTAATCTCCCTGACACTAATGGGCAATTTAGCATGGCCACTCAACCTAACTTGCACATCCTTGAACTATGTGAGGAAGCCAGAGCACCCACGAGAAAACCTATGCAGACAAGGTGAGAACCAACTCCACTCAGACAATCACCTGAGGCCAGAATCAAACTCGGGTCCCTGGCATTATGAGGCAGCAGTGCTGTTGAAAAAGTAAAGGCTTTGGTGGACTTTCTTAACTACATCTTGGGATACAAAGAGGCAACCTAGCATAGCCAATCCATTTAATACGCATGTTATTTGGATTGTGGGAGGAAACTGGAGTACACGGAGGAAAGACACGCAAACACAGGAAGAACATGCAATCTTCACATAGGCAGTGTGGATCTATCTTTACCTAACCTTTCCTACATGTGACTGCTGACAGTAATGTGGTTGATTCTTAAATGGCCCAGGCATTCAGTTCAGCAGGGGTAACAGCTGTTGGACTTGGCCGCAATGTCCACATTCTGTAAAACAATAAATAATATACAAAATTGAAAAAAACACATGTAAATCACTTCTGCACCTAAAAAAAATATTTGGGGCCTTTTTTCCTCACTCATGGGATGTGGGCATTGCTAGGTGGGCTCATTCCTTATTACACTTGAACTGAATGGCATCCCTAGGACATTTCAGAGGCATTTAAGACACAACCACATTACTGTGAATCTTCAGTTATATATCATAGAATCTTAATGTAGGATTTACGGCTATACTCGCCTCAATCCCAGAAATTCCTGCCCAAGGTTAATAGACCTTTGCCCACCCATCACTGCCCAATATGATTGCCATGGCAGGCAGGATGGGAAAATACTGCTGTAAAGTCATAGAGATTTTACATCTAGATCTATATTGACTTTCATTTTCTACAAGCCAGGCAAAAGGCGTTTCAGCCCATCGTTCTGCACTGGCCATCAATCACTCATTGATGCAAAAGAAAATCAATCTTCTGATGGACTGTGCAACATGAAGGGAGCGAGGCAGCGCTTCCTGACATCAGATTTAATGAAGGGAGTATATATAGAAGACAGGAGGGGCTGCTGAAAGTCTTAAAGTGCATCAAGGTAGATAAATCCCCTGATGAAGTGTATCTCAGGATATCGTGGGAGACTAGGGAGGAATATTTCTGCAGGTCCCTAGCAGAGATATGTAAACTATCAACAACCATAGGTGAGGCGCTTGAAGATTGGAGAGTGGTAAATGTTGTACCTTTGTTTGAAAAGGGTTGCAAGGAGAAACATGGAAACTTCAGGCCTTAAGTAGGTAAGTTGTTTGAAGGTGTTCTGAGAGACAAGATCTACAGATATTTAGAGACACAAGATCTGATTAGGGACAGCCAGCATGGCTATGGAAGTAGAAAATTATGTCTCACAAATTTAACTGAATGTGTTTGAAGGGATAACTAAGAAGGTAGCTGAGGGCAGTGCCGTTGATGTTGTCAACATGGACTTTAGCAAGACTTAGACAAGGTACTGCATGGTCGTTTGTTGCATAAGGTCAAATCTCACAGGATCCAGGATGTGATATCTAAATAGATACAAAATTGGCTTGATGACAGAAGACAGAGGGTAGTTGTAGAGGGTTGTTTTTCAAACTGGAAGCCTGTGATCAACAATGTGCCTTAGGGATCAGTGCTGGGTCCAGGGTTATTTGTCATTTATATTAATGATTTGGATGAGAATTTTGGAGACATGGTTAGTAAATTTGCAGGTGGCACCAAAATTGGTATCATAGTGGACAGTGAAGAAGGTTATCTATGATTGGAAAGGGATCTATTTCAATTGGGCCAGTGGGCTGATGAATGGCAGATGAATAAATGTGAGGTGATGCATTTTGGTAGATCAAATCAGGTTAGGGCTTACTCAGTTAATGGTAGGGCATTGGGGAGAGTTACAGAACAAAGAGAGCTTGGGGTACAGGTTCACAGCTCCTTGAAAATGTAATCACAGGTGAATAGGGAGGTGAAGAAGGCATCCGGCGTGCTTGGTTTCATTGGTCAGGACATTGAATGTAGGATTTGGGATGTCTTGTTGAAGTTGTACAAGACATTGGTAAGGCCCACTTGGAATACTGTCTACAGTTCTGGTTACCCTATTATATAAGGATATTAATAAACTAGAAAGAGTGCAGAAAACATTTACTAATATTTGATGGTTTGACTATAAGGAGAGGCTGAATAAACTGGGACGTTTTCTGTGGCACATAGGAGGCTGAGGCGTGATCTTATAGAGGTCTATAACATAATGAGGGCATAGATCAGCTAGATAATCAATACCTTTTCCCAAAAGTAGGGGAGTCTAAGCCTAGAGATTTAAGATGAGAGGGGAGAGATACAAAAGGATCCAGAGGGGCAACTTTTTCCCTTAGAGGATGGTGAATGTCTGGAACAAGCTGCCAGAGGTAATAGCAAATGTGGGTATAATTTTTCTTTTAAAAAGCGTTTAGACAGTTGCGTGAGTAAATGGGTATCAAGGGACAGGGGCCAAATGTGGGCAATTAGGGCTTGCTTAGTGGTTAAAAAAGGACAGGTTGGGCTGAAGGGCATGTTTCCATACTGTAAACCCTCTATAATTCTATGGAAGCTTTCTGATTCCACCCATTGATTGAAATATCATAATTATATAATCCAGATGAGGTAAGAATGGCACATTTATTTCCCTAAAAGGCACTAGTGAACCAGATGGAATTTTTTTATGGCATTGGTTTCATAATCATCTGTAGATTTTCCATTCCAGATTTTTAATGAACTCAAATTTCACCATCCATCATGTTGGGATTTCAACCCAGCTACCCAAAGAATTATGTTGGATCTCTGGATTACAAGTCCAGTGGAAATACCATTTGAATAATGAAAAGAAAGGAGGTAAAAGAGCAAATGTTACATCTCTTGTGCTTGCACAGAGAAGTGCTGTGGAAACTGGAAAAGGTATTGGGGCGATAGAAGAGTTATGGAGGTGCAATGGGCTTGTGAATAATTATCTGCAAAATAATAACAGAAAATTTTAAATATCTTCTAAGTTGTAACATGGGGAGTCAAATACATTGGGGTTACTGGGGTAAGTGTTTATCAAAGAGACTGGGTTTCTTAAAAAATCAACACATGTTTTCACCATTGAAATTAATGGAATGGAAATCAGATGGGTTCTATTTTGAGTTGACAGCAAAGACAAAGAAATTACCCCATTAAGATCAAAAAATTGTTAAACATAGTATTGATGCCAGAAGTAGAAGTTGTAATATGTCTCTAATACTGGAACTCATTTGAATCTCCTGGGCTCCATACCTACTGAAAACTAGATTGAGCTTATGAGAATTTAATTAATTTGTGCAGTTCATATTTAGTGAGAGAAGACCCATCTGTTTAAACAAAGCTCTCCATGTTCCTTGTTCTCTCATTAGCTGGCTGAATGTAATCCTATAAAACAAGTTATACTACAGATGTCACCTAACAATTCTGATACTCCCTTGCCAAGCTACATTCTGATACAGTTCTTTTCCCTTATATAGACATGTCATTACTGAGCTGAAAATTCATTTTGGAAAACTGCTGGATGTACAGTTCAGGATTTGGCAATCATAAAGGTAAGTGTGAATAATACACTGCAGGTACTTTGGTATTTCAGTAGTTGCTGGTATCCATTAGTGACATACATGCTGTTATAGAACCTTTATGTTTACTATCTGCATCATTTTTATAACTCTGGCATGCCATCTCCAAGCAACCTGCCCTATTTGACTAAATGGTTCTTGGCTTCTACTTGCAATCATTTTATGTTAACTTACTAAGTCCATGAGGAGGACGTTTGTGTCTGGAATAGTCTCAAACAAATTGAAGGATTTTCTTCAGAATAGAGTGCTACATTTTTGATAGGTCCCACCAATTGATCTAGCTGGCAACTGATGAAATGATAGTTACTGGTGGGAGTTGTAGATTCATTGCATGCTTAAAATTTCTAGTTTGGGAACATGGTGCCAAAATCTCATCTAAAATGACCTTGGAATAAAATCATCTTATATTGGGTAAATTGTGTTAATGATGTAGATATTTAAATATTGTGTTTAATGCTTTGAAAATACTACATTAGAATGATAGTAAATTTAAACCATAGAATTGACACTCCTCAATGACACAATTTTCATTGGGAAATGCTTATTTTTGATTAAATTTGCATAGAAGTTTCTCTGTCTCTTTTGACAGCTCAAGTAAATTTTAACTTCTGAACTTTGTGTAGATTTATTTGAAAATGAAGTCTGGCACATACTGTGTAACAATTTGCACTATATAAAATGAAACACATTTTACAAATGGTGGCAATAGGTGAAATTGTCAAATTTTCTTTCAACATTTTAAACAGAATATCCTCCTGAAATAGAATTATCAAAATTCAGTCATATATAACAAAGGTATACATTGAAACATTGTGACTTGGAATGAATGTATTAAGATACCATTTGTTTTTACTGGCAGAACAGCAATTCATATAGTCTAATATTTAAGTATGTTTAGTTGTTAATGTCACATATGTATGACACCGGCTGCATTAAATATATTTTCTTAATGAATAAAGCTATTGTGTATGAGGTTAAACTTGCTAGATTTTATTCAAGGCCAATTAAGTTTACTGAATCAACATCCTGGCAAATGAGATTTAGTTATTAACAAGGATTGCAAAGTCTGCCTTCTTGAGAGAATAATGCATATCCGTTATATTCTACTTAGTTTTCCTAGGGGAAAGAAGTTATGTTTTAGCCTCTGATGTTATATGATTTTCAGTTATGTTTGTGCATGAAAATTCTGCTATCAAAGACAGAGCTTTCCTTTGGGTAATATGTTATCGTAGATATTGTAATTTAGCTAGTCTCTTTCAAAAGAGACATTTTCTGTTCGCTTCGCTGGTTGAGACAGTGAGTAGCTAAGACCAAGAAAGTCCAATACCTCGTTTGTGATAATTAATCAGCTCGGTTGATGGTAGCTATTTGTCTCAATGGGGAGTGAATATCAGCAAAAGTTGCCACTCCTGAACATTACCAAGGGAACTTTGCTGGAAGTTCATCTGCATGAATACCTGATGAGGTCAGGTATTGTTACACTATGGCTGAAGAGCTTGTGACTACTTGGTATTAAGTGTGATATGTATGTGTTGGAGGTTTAGATGAGTAATTCCCCTTTAATAGTGTGGGTCATGTGACCCTTGGGATGGAATCTAGTTGCGCTGTCTGGTTCCTGACTATAGGACGGTGCACACCTATAATAAAGTGTTCCCCAGGAGTTAAATTAAGAAGCCCACGTCATAGTTCTTCAATAAGTACATACATAAGAATCATAGAATACATGAAATGCAGAAGACCATTTGGCCCTTTGAGTCTGTACTATCACCAATCCCACCCAGGCCCTAGCCCCACAACATCACAAATTTACTCTGCTATTCCCCTGACATTAAAGGACAATTTAGCATGGTCAATCCACCTAACCATACATCTTTGAAGTGTCGGAGAAAAACCAGAGCACTCAAAGGAAACTCACGCAGACACAAGAAGAATGTACAAACTCCACACAGACTGTTGCCCAAAGCCGGAATTTAACTCGAGTCCCTGGCGTTGTGAGGCAGTAGTGTTAACCAGTGTGGCACCGTGCTATCCCAGGTGCTTGAATATTGGTGCTTGGAAACGGAACAGGAGAATAACTATTATCTCATGGGAAAAAAGTTTAGGGGAAGAAAGGCAGATGTGTTGCTTCACTTAAAAACCTATCTGTGCTTGATGTTTGCTTTCCAGAATTTAATAATTCAATATCTTCCAAATTAATTTAGGGGAGGTGATGACGTAGTATTATCACTAGACTATTAATCAAAATTCTCAGCTAATGTTCTGGGGACCTGGGTTTAAATCCCATGACTGCAGGTGATGGAATTTGAATTCAATAAAAAATATCTAGAATTAAACATCTACTGATGACCATGAAACCATTGTCAATTGTCAGAAAAACCCATCTGGTTCATTAATGTCTTTCAGGGAAGGACATCTGCTGTCCTTACCTAATCTGGCCTATACATGATTCCAGAGCCACAGCAATGTGGTTCACTCTCAATTGTTCTTAGGCAACTAGGAATGGGCAATAAATGCTGGCCAACCAGTGACACCCATGTCCAAAAAATGATTTTTTTTTTATATTTGGTATTTGTAAATGAAATTTGATAGTGCCGTTTTTTAATATTGGTCATCTGATTAGGCTTAGTTGAGTAGATACAGGAAAGGTATTTCTGCCAGCTCAGTAAGAGGCTTAGAACCAGGGAAATTGTCTCTAAATAAGGGGTGGGCAATTTACTATTGAGATAAGAGGTAATTTCTTCACTCAAAGAATGATAAATCTTTGGAATTCTCTGCCCAGGGGGCTGTTGAGATTCAGTCATTGAATACGTCCAAGATTAATTTCAATGGATTTCTATACTTTAAAAACATCAAGGGATATGGGAAAAGTGCAGAGAAATGAGGCTGAAGTAGAAGATCAGCTGTGATCTTATTGCATGGCAGAGTAAATTTGAAGGGCTGAATGACCTGCTCAGTGCCTGTTTCTTATGTCCTTATCTCTGAGTTGTAGCTTCTCATCGTTTCTCATATTATTTTGTTTGACTAATGTTAGATTTTGAGACTTGATTGGTCAGCTCTCTATTTGATCAGATCATAATGAATCACCACAGGTGCATTTCCATCATTTCAGAATTTTAGACTTCTAGATCGTAAGTCGTATGTCACAAAATCATCAGCTTGAATGTTATGCTCTACCGCAAATGTGTTTTGAGACAGGTGGAGGGGGTGAAATTGCACAGATGGGATTTGCTCCAGGATTCAATCCATCCTGACCTGGTTGTGATTTTACGATGGAGCAGGTAGGATCTCATATGGAAAACCCACTCTTTACCCAATTAAGGCCCTAAAGTGGTCACTTAATGGCTACTTCAGAGCCATTTCCCTTAATTTTTAGGCAGATGGGTGGTGGATAGATCTGGGGAAAAATAGAAAAATTTCAAACCCCAAATCTCGGTGGCAAGGTTGGGAGAGAAGAGGCTCCATCAGAAGCCTATTTCTGTCTGATGAATGTCGCTCTCTCAAGAACTGGACGCCCCTAGAAACCTCACCCCTCTGGTCTATCCACCGATTCCCCAATTACTCTCCAGGTGACCCCTACCCCACCCCCAAGCATACCCTACCATCCCCTCCCAGTGACTTCTGCTACTTATCTGGCCTCCATGTCCCGTAACTCATCCCAGGCATGTTTTGCAGTATGCATTCCAACCATTGCAGGGCAGTGCCTATAGGGGCAGGAGATCTATTGGTCAATCTGATTGGCCGGCAGCTCTACAAGGCAGGGCCTCTGTCCAAGTGAAGACAAAAGTCTCAGTTGTTGCCAATCAATGCTGATTAGAGCATAAGATGGCAGAGGCCTGTCGGCGTCAGAGAAAATGATTTCACCATCAAATCTCGAACTGATGGGGCTGAAGCCCACCATTTTAAAAATTCAGTCCAAGCAGTGACCTTAAATTTACCTGCTAGAAAACCAAATTGAACTTTCACAAATGGATTTTCTTTAAACACAGACTAAAAGGGTGATTAGGGATTGTAACCAAAGTGGCTATCAAACTTTGCATCATTATATTCTCCACATTGGAATGTACTGAGATGGAGACATGCATTTGCATGACTAATTAAGGACAAGAGGAATATGAATGCATCGAATATCCTATCCTTATTAGGTCAAGGCAATCACCAGGGACATTCAACAAAGGATTCCCACACATGAACTCCTCGAGCGACAAGGGGAATGTGCTATACGCAATAACATGAACAATGAAATGTGGGTAGAAAGAGAGGAATCACAGATATATGCTGATTAATTTATGAGAAGGAATACATTGTCCAACCATATTTGAATCAAAGGGTGAAGATCACTTTAAAGGCCCTCCCAGTTGTATTGTGTGGCGGTGAAGGCAGCCCACCATTGGCTGGCAGTGGATCTTCATGTCCCACAACTGTTGACAGGCATTCCCTTTCTTTTGCAATCTCCACCACCCCCTCAACCGCACCCCCCCCCACCCCCAGCCAGGAAACACGCTGTGGGTTTTCACCATCATAGGGACTGGAAGATCCCACTACCATGAACAGCTGGAAGATTCCAGCCGCTATGTTTAAATTTCTGCTCTCTTAATAGCAAGAGGACAAGCTACTGAGATGCTGACAAGAGAAGATCCAAGTCAGGTTTCTCCTTCCACCATCTCTCTCCAACCTGCCCTTGCCATCTTTGAAGCTTGTTTATTGACTGTAACCAACCAGGAATGCCCTGCTGCAGGCAGCAACTTCTTGAAACAATTCAACACAAATCTACATCTGAAAGAGAAGAATCAAATCAGCCATCTACATTTTTAAATCAGGACCATCCGGACAACTGAAGGAATGTCCAGAAGCCAACTGAGTCACCAAGTGACAACTATATTCCCCTTTTATTTCTCTGGATCCTAGGTTGACTTATTTTGTCCCTACTCTGCAATTTACGTCCGTGTGTTAACATGTGAGCTTCAAGAATGGACAAGTTGGAGTGAATTTTATTTTATTTAGGTGGGCTTAAGTATAATAAAGCTAACCTTTCTCTTTGTTAAAGTCTAGGAAATCTGTCCGAATGATTCCTTTATAATCAGTGTGTAAACAATTGTGTCTTTTATGGTCACAGTGTGTAAACAGTTAAGCACTCACTGAATTGACAAGTATATCCTTTTCAGAAATAATATGCAGTCAAACAAGGAAAGGGAAAAAAAACGGAAACCATTCAACCCGCCCCCCCCCCCCTTCTGATTGTAACACTTGTGAGAGTTCATTCATGTGAGAGTTTCAAAAGTCTGAATGCTGATCAACCTGAAATTTCCAAAGGGAGAACACAAGATGTTTTGTGTTTAATTACTAATAAAATGTAATGATTTACATCTTTTTACCATCGTTTGCCCTATTACAAAATTAGCCACTGCCTTAAGAAGCAAACATGACCCAGATGAATACTCAGGAATTTATGTTTGGATAAGGAGGGAAACAAGAATGTGATGTGGGAAATGTGCTTTCACACTTCAGAGTAAACTTCTTCAGCTAAAGAACAGCTACTGGACACGTCACTTATACATGGCATTTGTTAGTTTGCTGTTTTTCTAACCGTTTTGAATGTAACAAATGGGATTCAAGTTTTAAACTAATGCAAACTGGAAGTATGGTTTCAAACTTTTTTTTATAATTACAGTTGGCATATAGAACATTGTCTAAAGACTATTAAATAATCATTTCAAAGAATTTGCCAATAAAATTTTCCAATTCCTCAGGCAAGCTTTTCCATGCTATTTATGTCACTTTAGTTATAATGGTTAAAAAAGAAGGCTCTTCATATCCTGCACTTATGCTAGCTGCCTGGATTGCTCACTGAAATGTAGAAAGGCTTATTTTAATCAGCTGGTAACAGTGCACTAAAGTAGCACAGTGGTTAGCACTACTGCCTTACAGCACCAGGGATCTGGGTTCAATTCTAGCCTTGGGTGACTGACTATGTGGAGTTTGCACATTCTCCCTGGGTTTGTTCTAGTTTCCAAAAATGTGCAAGTTAGTTTGATTGGCCATGATAAATTGACCATTAGTGTTGGGGGATTAGCAGTGTAAGTACATGGGGATAGGGAGCTGGGTGGGATTGTTATTGATGCAGACTTGATGGGCTGAATGGTTCTTCTGCACTGTAGAGATTCTAAATTTCTATTGCATGTCATGTTTCACATTGTTATTGCCCTGACAATACAAGATGTTGATTAAGAAAGCATTTAGCTAATGTAGCTAAGATTGGGAAAATAGCAGGGAAAGAATAGGATAAGATGACAAATAGGCATAGCCAAAATAGTCCTGTAGGTGATGTTACTTGTTTCTTAAGTTCGGAAACTGATAATGATGATTGACACAAGCTGACACTAAATCCTGCACCTTTAGTGAGAATTTTAAGCAAAACAGTTTTAATTAAATCATAACTATCTCTTAGGTGGTCAATCTGAGATGTCTTTTGGTCACTTAATAGTGATCTTTGACCAAGGTATTTCTGCTTGGATCATTCCATGGATTTTCCTATCAATGTTACTTGGAATTTCGTAATGTCATATGCCCTACCCCGGTGCCAGTGAAGACAAAGAATTTGGCATTTGGCCAAATCTCCATTTGCAGCAGCAGGGCAGGAGAATTTTAGCCATGGGTGAGATCAGAGAGTCTCATCCATTATATTTGAACATTCCCTGTTAATACATATCTCCTGTCTTCCACCCTGAATGTGTGGGATTATTTCCGAGGTTGACGTACAGAATAAAGTTTGTGAGACACATTGTGCCACAATCCTCTTCTGGATATTGATTGTTCAGTTGGGTGAATAAATAGCTAATTGTTTGCTGGAGTATTTACTCGCTAACATCTTTGATTTAGCATATCATGACTTCTTCCTACCCCATAGTGACTACCTGCCCAGTTTCAATCAGCCTGCACCGATTTCAACCAGTTTTTGTGATTCAATTCAAATTGTTCTATTTAATTCAAATTGTTTGATTTAATTCATCAGTAGCATTGCAATTAACTAGTATCAATGTAATTGGCAAGTCTTGCACCCATCCAATTTCTATATTAACCCTTTCATTACAGGCCATAATCTTCTGTCAAAATAATGGTGAAACAAATATACTTACTGTGTATTTTCTTCATCATGTAACTCTGTTAGATAGGTGTTATATAGGTCAATTCCTAATTGATCAAAATGCCTCTGGTTATAATTGATGATTGTAAAATCTATCTGGATCAAGAATGTCCTGGCTTCCTAATGTGGTCTGGGCTATGTGTGACTCCAGATCCACAGCAATGTGGTTGATTCTGACATGGTGCAGCCAGCAGGGCAATTAGGGATGGGCAATGAATGCTGGCCCAGCCAGTGGCATCCACATCCCATGAACAGATAAAAAATTGAAGCTGTTAATGAAGCTGAGGGATGGCAGAGTGGCACAGTAGTTAGCACTGCTGCCTCATAGTACCTGGGTTCAATTCCACCCTTGAGTGACTGATTGTGTGGAACTTGCATATTTTCTATATGTCTGAATGGATTTTCTGCGAGTGTTCTGGTTTCCTTCCATGCTCCAAACATCATAAAATCGAAGAATACCTACAGTGCAGAAGGAGCCGATTCGACACATCGAGTCTGCAGGAACTACAATCCCACTCATGCCCTATTCACACAACCCCACATATTTTACCCTGCTAATCCCTCTGACACTAGGATTAATTTAGCACAGGCAATCAACCTACCTTTGGGCATGTGCAGATTAAATGGATTGGCCTTGCTAAATTTCCCCTTAGCGTCCAAAGATGTGTAGATTAGGTGGATTGACCATGGGAATTTTCTCCTTAGTATCAGGAATTAGCAGGGTAAATACATGGGTGAACATGGGAAATGATCTGGGTGGGATTGTTGTCAGTGCAGGCTCGATGAGCTGAGTGGCCTCCTTCTGCACGTAAGGATTCCATGATTCTTATGTTGGTCTTTAGGCTGCCCTAATAAATAGATAAAGCAAGATTTTTTTAAAATTGCCGATTTAATTCTGTTTTAAAAAGCCTGTTTCCAATGCAGGGAGCTTCTACATCGGATTTAACAATAATCTGACACGGAGATCCTATTTAAAACAGCATCCCTTCCCTCTCCGATCATAACTCATGCATTTTGGAATGGCTACAGCTTTGGAAATCATTGATTTTCACACCACTTGCCACTTCAAATTGATTTGCTCTTTTATGGCATTTTTGTTACATTCAAGTAAAGCTTAAATTCATATTTAATTGACAATAATAGGTCAGTTTTCAAATTATCTTTATTTATAATTTATTGTTGAAAAATGGTCTAGAACAAAATCAATTGAGAAAATTACAAAATATAATATTTCATGGCTTCCCACTGCACATCCAATATAATTACACTTCAGCGATGAAATGTTTAAAAGAATATGACAACTGACATTTTAAACAGAAACATAGAGAATACTTGACCAAAGTAATATTAACAAATAAAATTGGTGGGTGAAGGGGAATTAAGGGTGATGACCATGTTTTTTCACATCATTAATAAACTCTGATCACTAATAAATGGTAGGGATTTTGGAAAGCGGCAGAAATGCTAACATTTGAAATACTCCTTCCAATGGACTTTGTTTATATAGGTTATAGCAATTCATAGGAACCACAGATGTGATTTCTTCAAGCTGCATTACTGCACTGTATTTGCTTGTACAGATCAAACAAGATTACTAATTATGGAAGAGGAAAGACAGCCTAGCAAAAGGAATTCCCTTTTTGGCAATTGTGCTCTTTCAAAATTTAAATTTGAGATCATGAGTCTGTAAAATAACGAACATAAAACAAATAATGAATGAAAATTAACCTGCTGCAGTTCAGTCTTTTATTATCCTGGAAAAATATTTGTGAAGCATTTACCACATTGGCATGTTCCTCTGAAATGCTTGCCAGCACACTTTCAATGGAAGTACTCAATGTCCTTTCATATATTCCAAATTAATGCTTTCAGATGTTCGAAGTTTAGAATTGCACATGAACTATAAAATGTTTTGATGTGGAGATGTCGGCTTTGGACTGGGGTGGGCACAGTGAGAAGTCCCACAACACCAGGTTAAAATCCAACAGATTCCAGGTTGTTGGACTTTAACCTGGTGTTGTGAGACTTCTGAAAATGTTTTATGTCAGATAATTCTCAGTGATGCTGCACTTATAAACAATAGGCTGAATTTATCGGGAGATGAGGTAGTCGTATGTCCAGTATCTGGCATGCTGCAAGAAAGCCTATCCCTCAAGCAGAACATATTAGAGATGGGCTAACAGTGTTTAATAGTAAGACTTTCTCCTCCCTCAGTTTATGGAAGACCTGCCATAGTGCTGATGCTCAATAGTGGGCATTCCCAAAACTGGAAGAATAAACATGCAGAAGCTGGATGGTTGCTTCATTGAGTTAAATTCTGGAGCTTTTGAGCCAGGCGGGATCCTAAAATACAGGAAGAGGTAGAGAGATGGGATGCTGGATTTTGGAAGATAGGCAGCAGGAAGGGAAGGGTTACCTTGTGGTTTTCTCTTGGTGCACACAGGGTACTTTTTAAATGAATTGCCCCTCTCTCCCTCCCAAGGGGTCCTTCACCCCACCTCTTCTCATGGAGGCTTTAAGAAATGGCAAGCCCATTCCCATCTACTGCCAATGACAGCCATATTTTACCATAGGCCAGGATATTACAGACTTCCAAAATCTTTGCAAGGCACGATCGACAGGATGTAGATGAGATGCTTTCCCTGGTTGATGAATCTAAAACCAGGAGACATAATTTAAGGTTAAGGGGTTGGTCATTTAGGAATGAGATGAAGAGAATTTTTTCTTTTCACTCAGAGGATGGTGCATCTTTGGAATTCTTTATCAGGGAGGGCTGTGGAAGCTCAATCATTGAGTATGTTCAAGACAGAAATCAATTGGTTTCTGGAGATTAATGTCATCAAGGGATATGGGAATTGTGTGGGAAGTGGTGTTGCCGTAGATGATCAGCCATGATCTAATTGAATGGTGGAGCAGGCTTTAATGGCCAAATGGCCTATTCCTGTTCCTACCTATCTCCCTTTCTTTCAACTCAATAGGCTCACTCATGGCTAATGAACCTTGAGTTATTCAGTTAAATATGATGGGTGGGCTGTCTTTTTGTTGCCCACCCAATATGGGTCTCAGTGGTGGAAAGGTGGTGTACTAACCATCCAATCTAATTCATGAGTCTGCACACACCCCATCCCTCTGTTCTCTCTTTCAACCCATCTCCCCAACCATCAAAAGTAGGTCCAACAGAGGCACATGAAATCCAGTCCAATATTTCAAAGACAATGCTAGAAAGTCTGAAGTTGGATGTCTGAAGTTGTAGCGAGACATAGACAGGATGCAAGACTGGGCGGAGAAGTGGCAGATGGACTTCAACGCAGATAAATGTGTGGTGGTCCATTTTGGCAGGACCAATGGGCTGAAGCAGTATAATATCAAGGGTAGGAGTCTTGGCAGCGTTGAGGAGCAGAAGGATCTTGGGGTCCGGGTCCATAGGACTCTTAAATCTGCTCCACAAGTAGAGGATGTGGTCAAGAAGGCATATGGTGTACTGGCCTTCATTAATAGAGGAATTGAGTTTAGGAGTCAGGAGGTAATGCTGCAACTTTATAAGACCCTTGGAGTATTGTATGCAGTTCTGGTCGTCTCACTATAGGAAGGATGTGGAAGCTATTGAGAGAGTGCAGAGGAGATTTACAAGGATGTTGCCTGGATTGGGGGGCATGCCTTATGAAGATAGGTTGAGAGAGCTAGGTCTCTTCTCCCTGGAGAGACAAAGGTTGAGAGATGACCTGATAGAGATTTATAAGATGTTGAGAGGAATAGATAGAGTAGATTCTCGGATGCTATTTCCCAGGGCTGAAATGGTCGCTACGAGAGGACACAGGTTTAAGGTGCGGGGGGGGCAAGTACAGAGGAGATGTTAGAGGTAAGTTTTTCACTCAGAGGGTGGTGAGTGAATGGAATCAGTTGCCGTCAGTGGTGGTAGAGGCGAACTCGCTGAGGTCTTTTAAGAGACTTCTGGATGAGTACATGCGATTTAATGGGATTGGGAGTTACAGATAGTTCTATGGCCTGGTAGGTATAGATATGATCGGCACAACTTGTGGGCCGAAGGGCCTGTTTGTGCTGTAGTGTTCTATGTTCTATGTTAAAGTGCTAGCTCATAGATTGATAAATAATTGTATTTAAATTCATTGAAAATAATTTTTTTCACCAAATAAAAATAGTCCCTTAAATTTTAGTCTTTTAACATCAACCAGAAGCTAAGTCTACAAGATAGGGAAGATCTATAACAAGTTATAGAAGATCAGAAGTAACAAAAGAGAACAGGTGAAAACCCCAAAGGTTTGAAGATAGTACTATAAGGATATTAATATTACTGCCTCAGTTCTTTGAGGTAGCCGACAAATGGAACTTCCCACTCCATGTTGGAAAAATACAAAACATCTAGTAGAGGCGGCTGAGGGACTTTATTGGAACATCCTTGGAGAAGTCGGCCTAGCAACATCCACTGAGAAGTGGGAAGCAGAAGAACCCCTCCAGTGTTAAATGGGAGGAAAAGCATCCGGTAGACTCAGCAGAGGGACTTCACTGGAGCATTTTGGGAGAAGTCAGTCCTCCACTCCATTGCCCTGTCTCTGAATTCTGGTACCATGGTTCCAAGGCATGGTACATTGTGGAGACCATGCACTTGCTACAATAATAGATGAATGAACACCGCTTGACAATCACTAGGCAAGACTGTTCTCTTCCTGTTGGTGAACGCTTCAGTGGTCACGGGCATTCAGTCTCTGATCTTCCAGTAAAAGTTCTCCAAGGCAGCCTTCATGACATACAACAGCGCAGAATCACTGAACAGAAACTGATAGCTAATTCCGCACACGTTTCAACCGAGATCTCGAGTTCATGTCACACAATTTTGAGTTCAGGTCACCATGACTTGCCTGGGCTTGCAACATCTCACTTACTGTCCTTTCTGGAGACAATACACATCTCTTTAACTTATGCTTAATGCTATCTCCACTCACATTGTTTGCACCTTTAAGACTTGAATAACTGTAAAGACTCACATTCTAATCGGTGTTCTGTAAATTGAGTCTGTACTTTTATATGTCCAGTTTGTGATCAGAACTCCCCACTCACCTGATGAAGGGGAAAAGCCCCAAAAGCTAGTGGTGTTTATGACCAAATAAACCTGTTGGATTTAACCTGGTGTTGTGAGACTTCTTGCCATGGTGAGAACTAGGAGTCAAATCTAGGCCTTGGTTGCTCTCAGGAAAGCAGAGAGGATCAAATGGACCTCACAATGGGAGACAAGCAGCTGCTGCTGCATTGGATGGCATCTTTCAGGGCACTTGTAATGGGCACAGCCTCCCTCTACCCATCTATTATTGACAAAAATGTCTCAGAATGCCACAGCAACCAGTGAACCGCCTGCCATTGTGCAGGAGGCTCCCATCACACTAAGAAAACAACAGCCTTAGATGATCAGAGGACGCTTGCCAAAGTCACACCAGGTAACAGAGCATAAGAGTTAGCAGCCTGTCTCCAGAACAGCAGTGATGATGGGGAAGTACCATGCCATAGCACCACAAAGCACTTACTGTAACACCAAATTGGTCACATGTAAGTTTACAAGGGTGATTATTCAGTACTGAGAGCACTGAAATTCACTTCCCTATGTGATAAAGACCCCAGTGCAACAAGTGAATGTGTCTAAAATAAAAACAAAATACCATAGATGCTGAAAATCTGAAATAAAAATTGAACATGCTGGACAAGCTCAACAGGTCTGGCAACCTCTGTGGAGAGAAACAGAGTGAATGTTTCAAATATACTGAACTGTATCTTCAGCATGTCCACATATATTCCTACTTCTTTTCTGAAAAAGAATATTGCTGAGTCATTTTATAGATGTTATTAATATGAATGAGTAATAGTACAGTGAGAATATAAATTATATAATATCCCATCCATGGAAATATAAATCTGACTGCAACATACACAACCGAGAAACAGGAGGGACTGTTACTTCAAATTACAGTGATGCAAAACCATGCTTGATCTCACAAAGAATGGCCTTTGAATTTGCTTGAAAAGACTAATTAGATGTTTTAAAGGACTAAAGCCCCATTTCAAAGATTTCACATGCCAGTCAAAGATGGCTGAACATTTGTAACAGTGTATCTTCTATATCCCAAAGCAATAACATGGAGTCAACTTGTCTGCAAAGCCTCACTAGGAACAGTTACTTTGAAGGAGTATGAATGGGAGCTATCTTCTACTCATCAACAAAGCATCTAAACAATTTCCTGAGTATTCAACTGGGTGGCACAAACCATCAGACATAATCACTTCACCAATAGGATCTTCCCTGGCTGAGAGAAGAATTCTCAGCCATGATTTAATCACTGGAATACACTAGCCAAGACCATATTTAAGTCATTGTGCAGTTGAAGAGGGAGAATCATGGGACAACTCTTTGTATATTTAAACACTTGTTTTCTATGCCAACCAAGGACAAGCAACTGAGATATGAAAGAAACAAGATCCTGAATTGGTTTCCTGTCTCTCCATCCAGCTTACAATTTTTGAACTTGCCTGCTGATTTTAACTATCTGCACGCCGCTGACAGATATTTTTAAAAAGACTCAACTCTGCAGCTGCTCTCTTTAAAAGAGCAGATAAAAATCTATCATGGTGACCTACCATGGGAAAGTCACACTGGTGTGAAACCAATATTGGTATTCCTGCCAAAGACACCTCCCATCAGGCATTGAACCTGCCAGTATGGCCAAGTGAGAATTCCTCACAATTCATTCTCAAATGATGTAATGTCCTAAATGAAGCTAAAAGCCAAAAGGAAAAAAAGTCAAGGCATCTCTGGGAAATGATTCATCAACTTGAAGGCAATCAAGTCAATTTCCAACAAACTGTCATTATTTATGTCAGTGAACCCGACCTTTGTAACTTGAGACAATCGGGGCTCACCTTTTCCCTCCTGAAGGGCTGCAGTGAACCCTCCTTTGCCAACTTCTATGGCTGTTTATTCCAGAATTTCTTGGCCATATGTAAAAAAATTCTTCCAAGCATTAAACTTACATTTTGATTTTGTACTCACATGCTCCCACATCTCCCACAATGGCTCTGTTTTCCTATCTCCATCTAGTTCGGATATTCCAATCAACAAAAGCTTCCTCTTTTAAAATTTGTCAATTATATCACCTTTGAACAGATGGCCAGGAATTTCGAAGGTGTTGCTCCTACTTTACTGCTGTAAATCTCCAGAAGTACAAAGGGAGCTGAGTTGAAAGCACTCTATTAAGTGGGAGCAGCTTTGAAGAAATTCCTAATCACTCAGAAATCCTCATTTATGCGAATAGTTAAGAAGCTTTAAGACAAGCATTCATCTGTTGTTGCAGCAATTCATGTATCATAGAATCATAGAAACCCTACAGTACAGACAAAGGCCATTTGGCTGATCGAGTCTGCACCGACCAGCTGTTTTCCACTAATTGATCTCTAGTGCTCTAGTGAGGAAACCAAAATACTCTAGCATTAAATCATGTATAAGTTTTGTGTTTCAGGGCTGGAATTTTATACTCTGAACATATAATTGCTTCAACAGGTATCCCTTTGGTGACCCGCCTGCCCTGATCCAGGTACAAGTTCCCAGTGGGGTGAGCAGAGCATTGGACAGGAAGCCTGCCGGTCCCCTCTTAAGACCCATGGCTACTTAAGGGCCTTTACGCCCCCAGTCTTAATTTTTAGGCTGGTAGGTGCTGGTTGGAACTGTGTGCCAGATAGAAAAAATTATCACCCTTGGTTTCGGGTAGAAAAGGAGAAGCCTCTTCACACCGGGGGGCACCCTCCCCTCAGAGATCTGGGAGGTCCAACCATCTTTCCTCCTCTGGTCTACTCCCTAACACCAATCGCACCGTCTCCTCACCACAGACAACCCGACACCCATCCCCTAGGATCCCTGGTACTTCCTTAAGTGCAATCCCAGGACTTAGGCTCAGGCATGGTGTTGCATTATCTTTTCCAGTTATTATAGCACTGTGCCTGAGGGGGCTGGGGAGAAATTGGCTAATCTGATTGGCTGACAGTTCTGCAAGGCAGAATTCCATCCAACGTTGGAAATCAAGTTTAACAAGGCGGCATGTTGACATAGTGGTTAGCACTGCTGCCTCATAGCTCCAGATGTGTTTGATTCCTGGCTTAGGTCAGTGTCTGTGTGGAGTTTGCACACTGTCCCTCTGCGCGGGTTTCCTCTGAATGCTCCAGTTTCCTCCCAGAGTCCAAATATATGCAGATTAGTTGGATTGGCCATGCTAAATTGTCCCTTAGTATCCTGAGATGTGTATATTAGAAGGATTAGCAAGGTAAGTATTTGGGGTTTTGGGGAGTGATCCTGGGTGGGATTATTGTTGGTGCAGATTTGATGGGCTGAGTGGCCTCCTTCTGCACTGTAGGGATTCTGTGAAGTCACTCCCGCTGTCAATCAATAGATAATTGAGTGTAAAAGGGTAGCAGGCCTGTCAGAGATGTATTTCTCACTGACTATCAGGATAGTGGGCACCAAGTGTTTGCCATCTTGAAAATTCAGGGCCAAGTTTTATATTATATGATCCTAACAATATATTGTAACATATAATTTGCTTCCCTTATGACAATGCTATTTGTATATCTTCAAGGTTTTTCACCACAAATGGCAATTCCCACTCTGACTTTGCAACCATTAATTATCCTCTCATGGGGCATTTTATTCACACAAACCTCTAGATGTTTGCTTTTCTAATCTTATGCTCTCTTTCATAAAGTATGCATGTAATACGGGGGAAGCAGACATCGCAGTTTAGGGTAAGGTTGAAATTTGCTTTAGTACAAATTTTTCTGCTTAGGTACTGAGGATGTGATAAACCGTCAAAGATATTCTTTACCTAAGAGGGGTAAGGTTTCTTTTGTTTATCAGTGTACAAAGAGCCACCCACAGGCTGAACAAATCTGAAAGATGTGATCTGGATGGCCCGGCTATCCATCAGTGCAATTTGGCATACTTATCAATGCTGTCTTTTTTTTTTGTATAACAGATTATGGACTCAGTGTTACTGTGAATGTTACAAGCCCAACATGTCAATTTGAGAGTGTCTTGGCTTGGGAGTGCAACTTGTGAACATGCTGCATTTTCTTGGAGTGAATAGAAGCCTATTTGTCTAGTCTGAAGTGAAAAGAAGGCACAAACACTGATAAAGAGAAGTTGGACTTGTCTATGAATTGAGACACTCTTAAGTGTTTTGCTGTTTGATGTGTCTACTGCTGACAATACCCAGAACACATGCTAAAAGTATGCTGTTTAAAAGATTTCCAGCACAAAAACATTGACACTCTGTAACTGTTCCAAATGACTATTGCAACTTTGTTAAATTCCAAACCATGCAGCCATTCTGTCTCCATATGTGAACTCTCAACTTTTCCGGATAAGTGAATTCAAAGGATCATATGCTTATACACAGTGAATTATCAAACCTATCATAATATTCTGGATTATTTAATTCAGTTGTAACAAGGCAGATGTGGAGTATTTCCTTTTCCATTTATCTGCATTGAAAAATTATATAGAATGGAAGTAAAAAACCTTCTGCTAAATTATCTGTGTACTGTTCAGGAGCAATATCATCTCAAACATTTCCATTGGTCAATAAACATCTTCTGTTAAATGATGTGCAATTCGTAGCTTTGATAAATAGAATGAATATTTCTTTCCCCTGACAGCTGATAGTGATCCTAATATCACAGTCACACGCTACTTTCCAAAAGACAGAATTTTATATGACAAAACTAACATCTGACACCCATTTTGGCAAGGAATCTTGCTACAGACTGTGTGGGAATTGAAAGTTTCTAACTGGCGTAGCAAAGTTTTGGAGAGGTTACTGTTGAAGTATGCTGACAGCATTGACATTAAATTATTTTTGTTATTTTTATTTCTCGGTTAAATTGAGGTTATGATCAAGAAAAACTGTGATTCTGGTCAGTTTAAACAAGACTTTAACATGTGGTTTTTGGCATTGTTTTTTGTAAGATTAGGATGGAGAATCATCTTTTGCCTTTTGGGTAACAAATTGGGGCAGGTGTAATTTCTGGTAATTTTCACGCAAAATCATTGTCATAGAGATTTACAGCATGGAGACAGGCCCTTCGGGCCAACTCATCCATGCCGCCTATTTTTTAACCATTAAACTAGTCCCAATTGCCATATTCCTTTATACCCATCTTACCCAAAAAGTGTCTAAACACTTTTTAAATAACAAAATTGTACCCACGCCTACCACTACCATTATCGATCCAAAGATTACCTATTCTTTCTCCAATCTGTCCAGTGAATCTTGAGTCAACTTATTTTAATACAAGCTAAAGTAAATCAGTCACTTGTAATTCATTTGAGATGCACAGCGTGAGGGGTGTAAACTGTAGATGCTGCCAGAAGTTTCCAAATCAGTGAGATCTGTCAGGAGCCACTATTGTCAGCCAGCAGCCAATCAACCAGCCAGGGCACCTGGGAGAGTCGAAGGATGTATGCATAATCGGTGCTGTCTGGGTACCTTGCACAGAGATGAAGAATGTGGGGTCCAGTGGTTGCATATTATCATGGAATGGAAACTTTTCCTATTCACAAGATCACCCGGCTGACTAACTGGAGCTCTGAAGGCTGCATGAGTGTGGTCTATGGCACCCTGGACAAAGTGAAACCCAACGGTAACTGCAAGCTTCTGGTTTGCTAAACCTGGCTGGCTTAGTCTGCCCAGTAGTGAATTAATGTGTGGATCTGTCTCAACACAGCAACAGTTATGAGACTGATGCACCTATGGACAGCTGATTGGGACATTCCACACAGATCACCCACAGATCCCCAGAATGATCAAGATGCATACAAAATTGAGGGCCACTGTAACCTTCAGAGCCAGTGTATTGGCTGCTCGTCCACAAATTGGAGGTGACTTCTGGCCCAATCATTTGGCATAATGATGTCATGGTGTCCTCCTGTGGCACTGGATCTTTGACATGTTGAGGTAGCTGGATCACTGCCTGTACCCTCTGGCAGCAGCATTAGTGTCATCTTCTGCTGTGCCATCCATCTTGTTCTCCTTGCTAACCCTGCACCCCTGTTCCGGCACCTCCTCTTTTATAGGTCTCATCCTGTACTGCTAAGTGTGGACAGTTGCCTCCCCCAATTTGGTCCTCCTCTTCTTCCTCAAAGGAGGTGCCCCTAATTTAGTTCACAGTCCATAGCTGCTGAAATTCAGCTGGAACTTCTCTATGCAGCAAAGGCTTTAATAGGTAGACTTACAACAGAGTTAACAAAACAAAAGATCTTCCAACAAATGGCCAGGATTGTTGAGAATTTACCTGCAGGAAGAGCGTGTAGAGCATGAACTTTTTGACCTGTCTTATAATGACAGCATTTGTCTTCCTCCCATTGTTATTCTACCCGTACCTTGACTGTTTCCTATCATTCAAACAGGCCAAACTATTGCTGCCCATGCTGAGATGATACTGTCCAAAGCTGGATCTCCTTGGGCCACAGCTGTGAGATCACCTGTAAGGCTATGCAATTTTCTGAGTGAAAAACAGCAGCATTTCATCATCTGTGCTGTGGTTATTGGAGTAATATTAGGTCATGCACCAGAACAGGAAAGACCACACAGGAGAGAGAGAAAAGACATGCTTAAGGATGATGAATTGCCCTTGCGTGGAAAATTGGATAGTTTAACCAATAAAATTGATTTGGAATGTTGTTTTGTGGTAGTATTTATTTCTGCAGTGTTAAAAGACGATGCTGTAATGGTTGGTACTGGAGAGATGGTAAGATGGAGGATTGTTTATGAATGTAAAATTTGGGTTGTGTTTACTCTTTTTTGTCTTGCATCCATGTTCTTGGAGATACAGTAGGTGAAGTGTGCATTCGATAGCAAAACCTGTTGATAATGATAAGACCAGAAGATCCCACTGCAAGCCAATGGCAGGCTGTCTCCCACATGGTGAAACACTTGGCAGGTTGTGCGGTAAATCCACCCTCCCCCCCCACCCATTGTCTCTCTTCTCCATGTCTTGCACCATGTCTTCATTTGAACAAAATTGTCAGGAAACATTGATGCTCACTTATTTGCATGTTCAGCCATTCCTCAAGTATCACACATTAAAAAGACCCCACAGTTCTTGGTGTCACAATGTTCTTCCCATTTAAGAGATGCAAGCTGCCCATAATAGCACTAGCCACTTGCAATATCAAGCCTCTTGCTGGTGCATACGGCTAAGGAACAATGTTATGATAGTTGCGTGCAATGACCTGTCTGAATTTAATGCACAATTTTCAACATAATGAAAGCTCCATGTATTGCAATCCTCACAGTCATTTTTAGGGGGGTTACCCAATTTAACCATCTGAATGTCTACAATAACAGCCTTGAATTAAAATCTGCACTAGTGTTTTTCTTCTTGTTTTTTTTAGTTCTGTAAGTGCTCCTTTGGGGTGTTACCCAGTGGTTCCCACATTGCAAATGTGAAGAAGGTGTTGCTCAAGTGATAACATTTGAAATTTTTGTGATTGGCCTCAGGATCTTGTGCCTGAGTTTCTGACTGTGCATGGATGTGGTCACTGAATATCGAGGCAGCTTGGTCAAGTGGTGTGGCAAGTGAGAAGGTATCATGTTGAATGGCACTACAACTATCCTAAATGAGATAGACTCAGAATAGATCCTACAGTCCAAAATGATTGTAATGAACACCATCAGCAGCAGAATTGTATTCTACTGCATTTCCCTCTCTCTACCATTCCCAGTCAGAGGTTTAACCTTAGCTCAATGAATTGTGCTGGAGAGCGTGATAGGAAGCAGCAGACATACTTAAACATGACATATCAACCTGATGAAATGACAACTCAGGCTCGAATAATGGAAATAACATGTTATAGACAAAGTTATAAGATTCCACAACTCAATTAAAACTCTGCATTCCTGCCACTTAAATCGTGAACGGTGATGGGCAAGTAAATGACTAACTAGAGGAGGCTCAAAAATGATGCCCATTCTTTGTGACAGAGGAGCTCAACGAATCATTGCAAAAGGTATCAGTGTAAAAGAATGGTGCAAATATCTTCACCCAAAATGATGATTGGTGATTCATCTCTGCCTCCTTCCGAGGTTCCCAATAGTAGAGATGGAAATCTTCAGCCAATTTGATTCATTTCACATGCTATGAAGAAATGGCTTAAGGCACTACGTTTTGCTGAGGCTAGAATGTGGAGGATACTTCCAGCAGTAGTACCGAAAACCTATACTTCAAATCTAGCTGTGCCAGCTACAACACTGGCACCCACCAAACAACATGGAGACGTGCCTAGTTATGTCCCATCTATGAAAAGAAAGGCAAATTCATTCTGATAATTACTGCAAAATCAGACCACTCTCAATTGGTAGCAAAGCTATAGAAGGTGTCAGCGACAGAGCTGTCAAGCATCACGGACTTGCTAATAGCCTATACTCGACTTGGGTTCCGCAAGACAACTTGGCTCCATACCTCATTATAGCCTTGGTCCAACATGGACAAAAGAGTTGAATTCCAGGCATGGAGTGAGAATGGCTACCTTTAATGTTAAGGCAGCACTTAACTGAGTGTCATATCAAGGAGCCCTAGGAAATTGAATTAAATTGTATCAGGGGAAAACTCTCCATTGTTTGGTGTTATACCTAGTAAGAAGGAAAATGTTTGTTGTTTTTGAAGGACAAATCATCTCAGCACAAAGACATCACTGTAGGAGTTCCTTAGAGGAGTGTCCTAAGCCCAACCACATTCAGCTGCTTCATCAATGACCTTCCCTCCAATATAATTAGAAAAGTGAAGATGTTCACTGATGATTGCATAATGTTCAGACCTGGATAACATTCTGGCTTGGGCTAATGTTATGTATTTAATTAAAACATTACATTATTAACTAGCAAGTAATACTCATGCTATACCAGCATCAGGCAATGACCACCCCCAATTACCTCCCCTTGACATTCAATGACATTGCCATCACTGGACCTCCCATCATAAACAGCCTAGGGCCTTGATTGTCAGAAACTTAACTGGGACAGACTTAGAATACTTTATAAAGTTTATGAAGAGCAGATCAGAAGCTGAAAATTCTGTATTGGGCAACTAATCTCCTAATATCTACAAGGTGTAAATGTGATGGGACACTTCCCGCATACCTGGATGAGTGCAGCTCCTACAACACTCATGGATCTCAACAACATCCAAGACATAGCAGCCCACTTGATTGGCACCCCATCCACTAACTTAAAAATTTCTTCCCTTTGCCATCAAGGTACTGTAGTATCAACAAGATGCGCTGCAACAACTTATCAAGGCCCCTTCAGTGGTATGTTCCAAATCCCTGACCTCAACCATCTAGAAGAATTAGAGTTACAGACTTGCAGGAAAACTCCTACTGCTGCGTTTCCTTGAAAGCCAACTTGACTTACAACTATTTTGCTGTTCCTCCACTATCACTGGGTCAAACTCCTGTAGCTCCATTCTTAACAGCGCAGTGGGTGTATCTATGCCAGAGGGACTGCAATGATTAGAGTACAGTTCACCACAAGTTTTATTAGAGATGGCAGTAAATGCTGAATTTTCCAAAAATGCTCACATCCTATGAACAAATAAAAACAAATTCCTATTGTACTACTGACATTTCCACAGTGATAATAGCATTTTCTCCAATCACTTCTGTTCCTGAGGCATTGAATTGTTGGACTGTTCCTTTCATTTCTCATTGATTTAACTTCAATTTGGTACTATTACCTTTAGCCTGTTTGTGTTAGTGAAACTGGATTGTTTATTTCATGAGACATTATATGATTGCATTTGATTTTTCTCGGGAATGAGATGGCTAAAATAGCTTTATTGCTGAATTTGTAATAGATTACGATCACAGACCTCTCTAGGATTGCTGTCCCTGAGTAATGCATTGATATATGAGTTTCTGTTGCAAGAAAGGCCAAAAATCCATGAAGTCCCATTCAATATTATTTGGCCAAAGACTATTTAAGCATTCATTGTGCCTTTCTATTTCATCAAACGTTGCCTACCTTTTTTTTAATTGATCTTTTTCACTAGCAAAAGTTGAATTCCACACCATGAGTACATTTGGGATAATCATTTGGGATAATCACATTTATAAATCAATCAATACCATCTCATCTACATTTTTTGTGGTTTAAAATATTTCATCTGCTCAGTTCACTTAGTTTCAGGCCTCAGTTACCCCAATGTCATCACATGGGAAGCATCTCATTTCTTTCCCCCTCTCAGCTGATGCTAACTAGTCTGCTGCAAACACCAATCACAGATTTTGAAGAAACTTCACATTTAAAAAGGGTCTCTCTTAATTTAATCGGTATTAGAATATCTGACCATTAAAACCATGCTTTGGTTGATCACCCATTTCATTTGTAAGATTACAATGATCTTGATTTTCCTTTCTACCTTTGATGATGTGTAACCTTGAATTCCATGGAAAAAAAAATCAAAGGGATTAAGAAAACATGCGCCTGACCAGAACAACTTTGGGTAATGATAATGACAATTATTTGTGTCTTCACTGTCTAGCTAGATATAGAACATCGCTATTTAGAGTACAGAATGGAAAAATCAGGTGGGATGGGGTGGGGTGGGGTGGATTAGGGTGGTGGGGAAGATTGATTGGTGGGGGGTGGAATTTCAAATGGGATGAGAACCTTTCCAATATTCCTTCCATTTAAGTTATCAATTAAAATGCTCCATGCCCTGATAAAAAAATCTATTTCAGAGTTGGTATGATTTCATTTAGCGAACCTATTGGTGTTTGAACAGAGTTATTGAGACACACATTTATTTCTAATGGCAATTGATTGATACACGGGTACAGTTGAAGCTTAAAACAACTGGCACATTAAATTTTAACTATAACCAGTATACCTAACTTTAGTTTTATGTTGTGTTACCACATATTTCAATGAAGTTATGTTGTGTCTGTCATTTCATGTGTTTTTGATGCCTCAACACACATCTAAGCTACTCTGAGGATGCCTAAGTGGTGAGAACTGATAATTTAGCATGTCAACAAGAACTTGCATATATATTGTGTTTTGAATGAGAATCAACAATCTCAACAACTTATAAGAACAAGGACAAAAGACATATGGGAACATCACTATTTCCAAAATCCAGTCCCAACCACATACTATACCATCGCTCATTCATTATTATTGAATCAAAATCAGGGAAACCCTCCCTCCCACACTGTGGATACACCTACAATACAAGGACTACAGCAGTTCATGAAGATGAATCCAAAGACCTTTCTGAAGGCAGCTACAAATAGGCAACAAATCTTGACTTTGCCAGCATGTCCACATCCCATGAATTAATATAAAAATGAATGGCATCGTATTACACATGCACTTGCCTGGATGAGTAAGTCTCAATATTATTTAAGAACTTCAGCAGCCTCCGCGATTGCCAACCTGTTAACTACCCTAAACATTCATCCTCTCCGCCACTAGTGTACCATGCCTGCAGAGCATATCATCGACAATATTTTTGCAGTGACTTTCCAACGTTCCTTCAACAAATCTGTGACTTCTGCAAGTAGAAAGACATATGAGAAAACCGCAACCTCCAAGTTCTCCTCTAAATCATATGTTATCCTGACTGGGAAAGAGACTACCAGTCATTCATCATCAATGGGTCAAAATCATAGAACATTGTCCCACAGTACTGTGGGAGTACCAACACCGTAAGGACTGTAGCAAGTCAATTAAGCCACTATCTTCTCATGGATAATTAGGGTAGGTGATAAATGCTGGCCTTACCAGCCACACCCATATCCTATTATCAAAAACATTATTAAAAAGAGACGTAATGAAATGAAATTCCAACATTAGAATGATAGATTAGATGCAAAGGTTTGGTCAAAGGGATCCATCTTAAGAAGGTTCTAAAATAGTGGAGGCAGGCAGGGAAGCAGAGGGCTTTATGGAATTTCAAAGATTGGGACCTAGACAGCTGCACAAATGGTTCAGAAACAATGAAGCAAAGGTGTGTGAAATGTAAAAGGTCAGTGGAACAGAGTTTGTAGGACAAGGAACTGGTGGTATTGGATAAGTTTACAAAGAAAGAGAGGAATGGGATTTAAAAGACAAGAACAAGAACTTTAGGTTTGAGGCCATTATGAGACTGGATGACTATGGGAGAGATTAGCGAACAGAACTTGGCAGAAGAGGATAGGATGCACATAGTAAAGTTTAGGAGGGTACATGAGGTAGACCTGCAGACAGGAAACCATCGAAGTAATTGGCCCTAAGGGTAGTAAAGGTATGAATAGGAGCATCAGACGTAGCGTAGAAAATGAGACAAGTGATGCCATTGAAACAGGACTGAGTAATGATGGAGATAATAAAGTATAGGAAATCCTAATTGTACACTACCTACATTGCATCTGCTCATACAGCATCTTAACTCGTCAAATATATGTCTTTTCTTAATCTAATGGAAGTTTCAGTACATGAAATGTTGTATATACACCAAAGAAAGTATTTGACATTGCTAAGTATGAACATCCGTGATTGAATTTCTTTCCAAGAATGAAATATGCGTTTAAACCTTAAATACCTGCAGTAAACAATTCACTGATTCTTCAAGAGTTTAAAGGAAATAAAACAATGATTTTGCAGCATTGCTCTTCTCAAACAATATTGTGCACAAAATAAATTCTTGCTTTTATATTGTAAAACAGTGGGAATGTAGCTGAAAAGATGCCTTATCAAAATACTTGCCATTATCAGACATTGCTGTGGCATCTACAAATATTTGGCTCATAAATTATATCACAGTTAATCATGTTGACATGATGCTCAGTGGAAACCACCTCTCAAGTCAATAGTTGCCGCTTAGAGCTTATTATCCCAAGCAGTTCCACGCATATATCATGTTAACATAAACAACATTCATCATCCATCCAGTCTCGTTTGATTCTCATTGTTTCTAGTTTCTGCCAAAGACAAAATGTCTTTTTCCTCTGTCATCAATTTATTTTCTAATCATAGCATCTTATAGCACACAAGGAGGCTATTTGACCCATCTTGTCTGTGCCAGCTCTTTGAAAGAGCTATCCAATTAATCCCACTCTCCCACTAATTCCCCATAGTCCTGCAATTTTTATTCCTTTTCAAGTGTATATCCAATTATCAATTGAAAGTTACTTGAATCTGCCTCTGCAACTCTTTCAGGCAGTGCATTCCAGATCATAGCAGCTCGCTACATGAAATTTACTCATCTTCCCTCTAGTCTTTTTGCCAATTATCTTAAATCCATATATTCTGGCTGGTGATGTATCTGTCAGCAGAAACAGTTTCTCCTCATTTCCCTATCAAAACCCTTTACCATATTTAAATGTTAATTCTCTCTTTAACTTCCTCTGCTCTCAGGAGAACAATCCCAACTTCTCTGGTTCCTCTATATAACTGAGGTTCCTCAACCTTAGATCTAAATACCTGGTAAATGCCCTTTTCAAGCCTCAAGTGTTTTGCAATGTTAAAATTAACATTAAAAAATAAGAAAACTTATTTAAATACATTGTGGCGGGGGTGGGGGGAGGGGGCGGAACAGTGTGAGCATTGTTGCCTCATAGGTCCAGGGATTTGGGTACGATTCTGGGCTTGGGTTACTGTCTGTGTGGAATTTGCACGTTCCCCTGTGTCTGCATGGGTTTCCTCTGGGTGCTCGGGTTTCCTCCCACGCTCCAAAGATGTACGGATTAAGTTGGTTGACCATGCTAAATTGTCCTTTAGCATCCTGGAACGTGTAGGTTAGAGTCTTTGACGGGGTATGTATGTGGGGTGACGGGGATAGGACTTGGGTGGGACTGTTATCGATACAAACTCAATGGGCCAAATGGCCTCCTTTTGCACTATAATGTTCCTGTGATTTCTTACTGCTAAAATATTTTTCCAATTATGTATTTCTGAACTAACAAAGTAGCAATGGAATTTTTACAAGCCATCTGAAACCTTCTTGGTTTCTGTTTATTGTATGTAAGAAAAAGGAGAAAATAAAGTAATAAAAGCTTTCCATAAACAAAAACTAAAAGCCATCATTAATTTCCGACTTTTCATTTAATTTAACCATTTTTCTTGATTAGTTCCCTGGAGGATTCACTGATTACTGAAAGATACCCTGTAGTGCTCAAAAATGAGACCCAGATAATCTACTGTTGTCTTCAGAGTTATCATAGCTTTCTATTATAATTATTACCACAAGTTTTCTTCCTGTACGTGCAGGCCTTATGAGTCATAATATATACTAAGTTTAAAAGCAACCCTGAAAATATTGTGAGACAAGCCGGTTACCTGATACAAATATTATTGTACATTAAAATCCGCATTTGCGGATGCGCATATATGCATGTGTTTACATACAATGAAATGAAACAGTAATTTATACTTGCCTGAAAAATTGTAACCATTACAATGCTACATTTCTTTTAATTTAATCAGAGTTACATATTTTCCTCCATCCTTCCCATGTATTTTTTTTAATTTATGAAATGGTATGATAGAATTTTTTTCTTCAGATCTTTTTTCATTTTTCTATGGGATGTGAGCGTTACTGACAAGGCCAGCATTTCTTTCCCATCATTAATTGCCCTTGAGAAGGCAGTGGCGAGCTGTCTTCTTGAGCCGCAGCAGTACAAGTGGTATAGGCATACTCACAGTCATATTAGGGAGGGAGTTCCAAGACTTTGGTCTATTGACAGTAAGGTTCCAAGTCAGAACGATGTGTGACTTGAAGGGGACATTTGTTCATCTGCATAGAGCTCACAGGTTCGGAGATGATGCCAAAAGAACATTGGTGAATTGTTGCAATGGTGGAGGAGCACTGAATTAAGTGGGGCTGCTTGCCTTGGATGGTGTTAAGCTTCTAGAGTGTTGTTTGAGTTGCACACATCCAGGAAACAGGAGAGTATTCTTCTTATACTCCTAATTTTTGGAATATAATCCTTATATAGCTAGTCTGGTTCAATTGTTGGTCAGTGGTAATCCCAGGATGTTGATAATGGAAAATTCAGCAATAGTAATGTCACTGAATGCTAAGGGAAGATGGTCAGATTTTCTCTTGTTTGAGGTGATTATTGCCTGACACTTTTATAGCCTAAAGGCTATTTGCCATTGTTCAGCCTAAACTTCTATGTTGTCCAAGTCTTGCTACAGAATGGACTGCTTCAGTCTGTGAGGACTTATGAATGGCACTGAATACATCATTGAAAATCCCACCTCTGATCTTATGTTGGAAGGAAGGACATTGAAAAGCAGCTGAAGGTGGTTGGACACTAGGCTGAGGAATTCCTACGGTAATGTCCTGGGTCTCAGATCACTGGATTCCTTTCTTTGTGCTGGGTGTGACTCCAACTAGTGGAGAGCTTTCCTCTCATTCACTTGATTTCAGTTTTGCTACGGCTCCTTTATGCCATACAAAGTTTAATGCTGCATTGGTGTAACAGCAGTTACTCTTGCCTCACTATGAGAATTCAAGTCTTTTAGTCTATGTTTGGATCAAGTCTGTAATGAGATTTGCAATGGCTGCAAAGAAATCTAAACCAAACATTAGTCAGTAGATTATTGTCTGCTTAATAGAATGGTTGCGGATACCTTTCATCACTTTGCATATGTTTGAAAGTCAACTGAGGACACTGTCATTGACTGGATTGGATTTGCCCTGCTTTCTTGTGGATAAGATATACCTGGACAATTTTACAATTGCTGAGTAGATATCAGTGTTGTAGTGATACTGAACAACTTGGCTAGTGGCACAGCTGGTTTTGCAGCACAAGTTTTCCAGTATTACACTCAAGCTGATGTCAGGACCCAGAGCCTTTGCTGTATCTGGTGTTTTCAGCCATTTCTTGGTATTATGTGGAATGAATCAAAAAGACTGTTTATTAGCATCTGTTATCCTTTGTAGGAAGCCAAGATTTTAAAAGCAAAACTAGCATCATAGGGATAAATGTTTTGGCAGAACACCATTAATCCATCTAGCCTGTGCTGATAAATCTCCCACTAAGTTATTCACTGTGATTGGAGAACTAGTAGCCCTGTGTCTTATCCAATCTCTCTGTCATATTCTCAACATATAATAACAGTCAGTCCTGCCTGACTTCCTTTCTCACTATGAATGACAAGCGTGAAAGTAAAGGACTGAATTTTAATGTAGCACAGCATGTGGGTTTGAGTTGTTCATGAGGTGGAATTTTCTGGCATCGCTGCGATTGTTCAGTCCAGCTGAAAGTTAATCTCCCACACCAGATCCCACCATGACAGGGCTAGAAAATTTCAGCAATAATCATCAGGTGGAAAACCTGGTTTTAAAGTGCAAGGTGAAAACCTATGATGAAATTAACAATGAAAGCAGTTTAGGAATGGGAAAGCTGAAACTTTTGTTGGGAAAAAAATATCTGCCAAACTATCTTTGTCCACTCTGTTATTCTGATAAAGTTGCTTTCAACTCCTCCCAAACTAAAGGCTGAATTTTACCTGCTCGCATGTTTCCTGCAAAGGTGGTGGATGGACACAAACATGATATCGGACCATCTTCCTGATCCCTCCTGAGCTCACCCCATAATATGGGCAGGTGGGACCGACTGTCAAATTCAGCAGTCTGCCTGCCATACTGAGATAATTATTTAAGGATCAACTAGGCTTGTTATCAGGCCTATTGGTCTGAATAGTATGCTGCCTATATCGTAATATGTTTGGAGTGAGCAGCAGGGTTGGGACAGGAAGTCTGATTTTTAGCTTTAAATAGCAAACGGACAGGAAGAAAGGAAGGATTTCAAGAAAAAGATAGATATAGCTCTTGAGGCTAAAGGGATCAAGGGATATGGGGGAAAGATGGGATTAGGATATTGAATTTGATGATCAGCCATGATCAAAACGAAAGGCAGTGCAGGTCCAAAGGGCTGAATGGCCAACTCTTGCTTCTGTTTTTGATGTTTCAATGTCTCTGGGAGGACTGCCTTTTGCTGATCCCCCTTTGACTGAAAACCACTTTTCTTCCTACTCCCTCTCTCTCTTAAACTCACCCTTTCCCTCCCTGTCCCTATCATACCCAAACCCTCCCTGCCCAAGACTTACCTATTCCAGGGATCTTTGGCTTTGGATTCTTCTCTTCAGCTCATTAATGAGACCTGCAGTGTCTTATTGCCGCAAGGTGGCTTGGCAAGGAGTTCATCAGCTTCAGGCCAATGTGGTTTCCATGCATACACGCTTCTGTATTATTCGACTCTAAGTTTCTGAATTTTTGGAATAGGAAATTATCTTTCTTTACAATCCAAGCTGTTTCTCAAAAGCAATTTTCTACAAGGAAGTGCATAGGGCCCAATCTTTTGTTTCTTGGTTCTTTCCTGACTCGATGGTCATTTATTCATCAGATGTCCAAGCAGCAATCAATTATCTCTGAACCTTGACTTTTCAGCACAAAGTGTGAACAAAATGACAGTTGATCCCATTCCAGTCCTTACCTGATGACTGTACATGTATAACATCTATCAAAGTCAGTAGTTTTTGATTAGAAACAAGAACGATGGGTGATCACTGCAACTGAGATCTTTTAATTAGTAATGATCAATCATTGGATTGAGATCTTCCTGTTCTATGTGAGTCTCAGTTACTCAATGGCTTTTATGCCTGAACCATGAAGAAATCCAACTTCTTATCAATATTTTCAAAGCATAGACAAAGAGGGCAGGGGCCACTGCTGTTAAAAATGGGGATGGAAACTTATTATTGGAAATTATATCAATAAAGGGATGAGACCCTCTTAAAATCTGATGTTCTTCATGGAGGAAGGACTGGTAGAATGGTGTCATCAATCCCAAAGCACTTCTTTCCACGTTTGTAGCAGATGTGTAAGTTTGGAAGAAACAAGTGGTATGTTGTATTGGGAACTACCTTCTACCATTCAATAGCGTATTTATCATTAGAAAGTGTACCTGTTTTAATGTTCGTATGAGTTTGTCACTCATCATTTGCAAGACCTTGGCAGCACAGATAACAGGTCTTATTTCCAAGAGTCAATTTATAATCTAATTAAATCAATAGATCTGGATTGTTGCAACTGGTCAGAAATCTTGTTAGTTCATTAGAATCATGATCTGGAACACTCAACAATGACACATTTGACCCAATGAAAGCTGCCTGTTAACAGGAGAGTTAATTTAAAGTTTATTCTGGAGTTTCTAACTTTGCACACAGGCAATGAACAGTGTCATTGTGACATAGAAGGACAGTCAGCCCATAGAGTCCAAGCCAGAAATGTTTTCTATCTCTTTGTCCTGAGTTTCATGCATATCACTACAGCAGTCATGGATGGTTACATTTATGTTTTAATCAGGTGACATTGTTTTATAGATTTATATGGTAAATACAAAGGTTAGAATATAAAAATGGCAAAGAAATTGTGAATTTCAAATATTTTTGGAATAAAACATTTTTTTCTTTCTGTTGCATCAAGGCAGTCATGATGTAGAGATGCCGGCATTGGACTGGGGTAAACATAGTAAGAAGTCTGACAACACCAGGTTTAAGTCCAACTGATTTGTCTGGTAGTAAACTCACAAGCTTTCGAGGTGTTTCGACCTCTTCGTCAGGTGAGGTATCATTCACCTGTCAAATAAATCAGTTGGACTTAAACTTGGTGTTATCAGACTTCTTACTGCATCAAGGCAGTGACAGCAGTGAAGCAACAGTCTTTCTGGAGGAAAGTACCACTGGAGGAAGTTTTCCTTATAGTGCAACTTCAATTCATAGAATCATAGAATCCCTACAGTGCACCTGAAAGAGGTCTTCAGCCCATTAAGCCTGCACCGATCACAATCCCACCCTGGCTCTATCCCCGTAAGCCCACATATTTATCCTGTTAACTTTCCTAACACTCAGGAGTAATTAAGCATGACCAGTCAACCTAATCTACACACCTCTGGACAGTGAAGGAAATTGGAGCATCCAGAGGAAACTCATGCAGACACAAGGAGAATATGCAAACTTCACACATACAGTTACCCAAAGGCTGGAATTGAACCTGCGTCCCTGGCACTGTGAGACAGCAGTGCTAATCACTGTGCCACCATGCTGCTCCTAAATTCAGTTCATAAAAGACCTATCACCGGATATTTTTAGAGCTCATTTAATGATTCTTTGACATTTTTGTGAACAGATGTGTGAACGATGCAATAAAACTATCAGGGTGAGTACAATATTCTTATGTTCATGCTGAGGTCCTTCCAGAAGAAGCGGCCAGAGACTTCTGCTTTATTAAAGAGGCAATTCTTGATTGTGAAACAAACATTTATAATGGACTGAAAAGATTTCTGACCAACTGCGATTCTCTAGGCACCTTGATTTCATTAACTCATAAAATTGACTTCTTATAATTGAGTCTGAATGGTGCCTTGCTGTATGACGAATGACAAATAAACACAAACATAAAAACAGATGGCCGAATGATGCACTTGTTGTGAAATATATGCTCTGGGATGACAGAAAGTAGGTTGGAATCCAAAATGTCTTCACTTGATCTAATCTAAGACAGACTATTGAATCGGGGGCACACTTGAACACTGGGGAAGAAATAAACACAATGTATCAATCAAAATGGCGCTCACAGAGCTTTGAATGTTTTCTCATCGAGGTGAATCGAGATGTTTTTCATATTGTAGTTTGTAGTGAGGGATAATTAGAAAACTAATTAAATATGTCAGGAAACAAATGCAGTGTCTTGTTATTGAAATATTTAATTTTACAATGATTACATTTTTATATGCACTGAAAGTACTAGCATTGTTCTATACATTTCCCATTGTATTATCGTATCCTTGAATAATTCAAGGATTAAACTTGTTTCCTTGTATCCTCCAGCCATTCTGCCTCTATCATTGTCCATAAATAAAGCACAAGATGTGAGATTGTTTCATGTTTCTTTTTCTTGCAGCAAAGTTGACAAAACATATGGAGGAGAATGAAACATAGTAAAATACATTGAATATTTACCGAATGTTATATAAAAACACAGATAATGGAAATGTCATGTGATTATCTGATCTCAAATTAAAACCTGTAGCATTTTGCATGTCAATATAAGCTTAGAAAAAAGTTATAACTGACATCTGTATTTTAATGGTGAATCGGTAATAAAATAAAATGAGGGGCGTTTGACTGCTGTCATCATGTCATGAATGATTGCACATTTTGGCTCCAAGGAAGTATCTTTGTCATCAATGTGTCTGGCAAAACAGAAAGCATGTTGAACTTAAAGATGATCGCCATTCCTACCATGGGATCCTGGTATTTACATATCAAAACATAATGTTGTAAAACAGAGATCAGTACCAATTAAAATCAAAGTGCTCTATTCAAGATTTGAATTTCTATGGCAAACTTGGAAGAAAATACCTTCCATATATCTAATTTTAAAATGTATTTTTTGTTAAGAAACATTTATTTCTAAATTTAGCATCATGAAATTAGTTTAGGTATAACAGTAGAAGCAAATGGATGCCATTATACTCCAGGACCAAGGCTATACAGTTCTAAGGCCATTAATTAGCAACTAAGATATTCACTGTGTCGTTAAACAAATACAAATAACAATCTAATCAGAATTGCATTTAGTAGATTCTAGATAGAACCAGATTATGGGAGCATGGAGGAACCAGGAAAAGGCTTGGCAAAACCAAACATTTATGGAATATTAAATCAAAGGTTTCAAATATATAGGCTGGAATTCTCTGACCATTCATGTCGGTAGGATTGCCCAGTCGTGCTGGCAGTGCACCCCCACCTGCGGGTTTCCCGACACCGTGGAGTCACATTAATGGGAATTCCCATTGACAGTGGCAGGACCAGAGAATCCTGCTACTGGCACACAACACGCCACCTCCCATCAATGAGAAACAGGAGGCCGGAAGGCCGGAGAATCTCACCCCTGTATTTTGGGAATTAAGGTATTAATCTAAATAATTTCTCAAAATAAAACTACCCTTTATTAAAATATGCACTTTGTATGATAATTGTTCAAAGTATTTTTGAAAAATAATTCTTCACTATAAATATACCTATTTTGTTTGTCCCAGCAATACATACATTTGTCCAGTGATAGAATTCACTGCCATATAGAGAAGCCATTGCTTTTCATTATCAATGTAAAACAGACCAGTGTATATTTTGCCAGTTATGATAATAGTTAGCTGGCATGAAGTAGATGATTAGTTGATGTCAGTGAGCTTGGTATTTGCTGTCACTTGTCAATGTTAAGATTGGCATCTAAATTGTAACCGATCTGTGCAGGCTCCAATATATGTATAAAAGTGAAAAGATTGTGGGAAAAATTGTGGTGAATTATCTACTATTTCCTCAGTGATGCTACTTGCTAATATACATTGTCCTGAAGACAGGACAGTCTGGTTTAGAAGAATTCTAGTATCCTCACTATGAGTATCCAATCAATAGCACTGTTCAAGAACATCCAGTTGCTCTGAATCAGGTTTCCTCCCACTAAAATGTATTCCAACTTTTCACATTGTTTCATGTACCTGCTTGGTTTAGAACCAACGAATTTATCTCGATGAGGGCAAAGCAGCATTGAAGCTGAACTTTTGACCTCTGATTGAGAAGGAACCTCTCTTCAGGCTCTACTGAACCATTTTAATCAACTGAATTTGTGGGGAAATACATGAAAAAGGAGAAATGCAAAAATGTCATCAGTAGAAATCATGAAAAATGGCCAGAAAGGTGGGAAATTGAAAAAATGGAGTGAAATGTGCTTGTGCTTCTTTGTACTTTATACTTACTGTTAAAATGACATTGCCTTTGTGGTATTAATTTCAGAAGACGTAGCAATAATGATTTATGATTCAATTATTTGATTATTCTTAATGCATGATCCAAAAATGATTGCTGCTATGGCTATTTGGTCATGCAGAACTAAATTGTTGCTGATTTAAGTACGTGTATTTGTTTACCAATTCAACATACAATCACATTCAGTAAAGCCCATGGCATTTACAATGCAGGAAAAGGATATAGATAATAATGCGGTCTTTATTGGAAGCATTCTTCAGATGATATTTGCTTTTTAAATCCCAAACCACACTGAAGAGAAGCCAAAATACTAACACTCGTAAGAAAAATGCAAGTAGATATAAGTCACTAAAAAAGCATTAGATTTGTCAGAAATTCTTTAAAAATTACATATTTACAAATTCAGAAAACAACATTAGAAAATCCATTACCAGTTTAAAATTCCACTGTGATCTGTCTCGACCTCTTTGTAGTGGCCAGAACGTGATCTGTAAGAAGTAAAACACAAAAAAAAAACCCTGTCTGAGGTTTCCAGGAAGCTTAACCCAGAAGCTTTTTGATAAAGCTGACTTATATCTTCACAAATCACTCTAATTAATGTTGGTAGACAAGCAGTCTGACTGTGACCTGCAGCTATTGAGACCCTCTGCCAAGAAATGGGCTCTGTTCCAAATAGTCCATACTGGTGCATTGCATATATTAGTAATTAGCATTGCATGCACATTGATCTGCCAGACAACTCATATTACAGAATCACTTTTAGTGCTTTCAGTGGTCTTTGGAGTTTTTTTTTAAAAGCATACAACTGTGATGAATTACAGAATAATGAAACCACCCACAGATTTATATTTTTTTTATACATTTTGCATTACAATAACAAAAAGTGGCATCTTCAGCAATAATTTCTCATACTGTCTGCTAACTTGTCACTAACATTAGTGCTCTCCCAAGCCTTCTTGGAGTTGGACAGCAGATTCTTACAAAATTTCACTTTTTAAAAACTTTGCAAAAACAAATCAAATAAGTTGTAGTTCAACTGTGTGGCTGTGTTAGTACTGCCTGCTTGTTATGGGATCTGCCCAATTTCCACCATTCCATTGAAATTGGTGGAATGAAAATCAAACTCCTTCTTTATACAGACCTGTGACCTGGTCCAACAGTCGCAGTGAAGGCAACAACCTACCTCAAGGTATTTTTGGTATAGAAATCTAAAATATCTCAATTTCAGAGTTTTAAGTTGTGAGAAGAATCTCTGACCAAAGCTTTCTTCCTTATAATTCCTCAGATGGTGTCGCTCTTGTTTCTTGTGCATAGAGATTTGACAGTTACTTAAATAACAGCTGTTAAATTAAATTGGAGTTTCAGATCATTAGTGAACTTGCAGCTGCAGCACATAACAGGTATTATATTCTTTTCATGCAAATTACAACACAGCCAAATTATTTGCCCCAACATGTCAGTAATAGCCTACCTCATGAAAAACTGGTTTGAATTCCATTTGCCCATCTCTGTTCCTATATCCTTCAACGCTGTTTCCTTCATCCGCCTACCTAATCATGAAAACAAAGGATGGAATTTTATGCAGGTGAGGTTTTCAGGTTTTGTCAAAGTCATCATAGAATCCCTCCAGTGCAGAAGGAGGCCATTTGGCCCATCAAGTCTGCACTGACCACAATTCCATCTAGGGCCTATCCCCATAACTCCATTTATTTACCCTAGCTGGTCCCCCTGACATTGAGGGGCAATTTAGCATGGCCAATCCATTTAAGCTGCACATCTTTGGACTGTGGAAGCACCTGGAGGAAACCCATACAAACATGGGGAGTACATGAAAACACCACACAGACAGTGATCCAAGGCTGGAACTGAGCCCAGGTCCTTGGCACTGTGAGGCACTGCTTACCACTGTGCCACCCTGCTACCCGCATTGTATTTAAAACCTACCCCACCTCAACAAGGCTGCAAAATTCCACCCATAGTTTCTCTTTCAATGACTACTAAATTCCAAATCCTCACAACTCCCTATGTGAACATGTTTCTCTTGCTCTTTGTTCTAGATCTGTTTTATTTATAACCAACTTTTCTGATCCCACCACTGCTGAAAACAGGCTACCTCAATCTGCCCAGCTTTGTCATTTCTTGGTTTTAGAAACCTCTATTTTACCCCAAAATATGTGTAATTTTAACAAAAAGAGACTCAATTTTTACATATGTGTATTTCCTTAGAACAGGCAGAATCTAAATGAATTTCTGTTCTGCCATCTCTAAATCTTTAATATCTTTTCTGGAATGTAAAGCCCAATATTGCACAGAAAACTTCAATGCTAGTCTCATTAAGGTTTTATACAGATTTATCATTGCATCTTGATTTTCTTTTATATTTCAATACTTCTTGAAGTAAGATATATAATTATTGTAGCCTATTTTACAGTTTTATTTTGGTAGATTTCATTTTAGAAATTGTACTATTGTTGGAGAACTCTTGATGGTTCAGCCCTTAATCCATCTGAACTAGAAAGGAACCCAGATTTTCTTATGTATCCAGACAGAGTTGATTAATTTCAGTGGGTATATTGTGCAAGTATAACCAACAATGATAAGATTTGGTTCAGTTTTGATGTCCCTCATAAAAGAAATTGCTCACTGTCCAGTTCAAAGGTGAAGCTTATTTGAATGAGGTACAGTTCAGGTGCAGATGACCATCAAATTGTGAAAGATATTGGAGATAGTTTTTGTTCCACCACAACCCATGTCTATTTGTCACTGCATAAATTTAAATCTTCTAAGTTTGCCCAACTAAAGTCTGCCTGAATCTAGATTAATTATTGGGTGTCAGTATTTGAATGGCAGCTCTCCATAGAATCATAGAAAATAGAAGCAGAACTGGGGCACCTGCCCGCCATTCATTTGAAACATGGCTGATCATCAAATTCAATCTGATAATCCCATTTTGGTCTGTGACTGAGCAGGAACACCAGATCAGGACAGGTAAACTATGAATTGTGGCAGGCCCTAAAAATATGTACATTTTCGTTGGATTGTGGAACTTTGAGCTGCTGTAGAAAATTATTCCTTCTCGTAGGCCTATAAAATACTGAAACTTATCTTTCTAAAGGTCTGGAGAGGCTGGCAACAACCTTTACTTAAATGTAGCCATTGATCTTCCTAGGTCTTTGCCTGACAGAATTTAGAAAAATGAGCAGGAGGTATGATGATGTTATTTCTGTGGCATTTAGATAAAATGTCAATGTTCTCGGCTATTTCATGAGGGAACTTTTTTTTTATTCATTCGGGGACATTGCTGGCTGGCTAGCACTTATTACATTCCTTAGTTGTCCGAGGACAGTTGCGAGTCAACCACAAAGCTATGGCTCAGGAGTCACATGTAGGCCAGACCAAGTAAGGGCAGCAGATTTCCTTCCCTAAAGGACATTAGTTTACTAGGTGGGTTTTTCTGACAATCGACAATGGTCATCAGTAATGGTCACCAGACATGGTCATCATAATTGCAGATATTTTCTATTGAATTCAAATTCCATCATGTGTTGTGGTGGGATTCAAACCCTTGTCACCAGAACAGTAGGTGAGTTTCTGGATTAATAGTCTAGCGATAATACCATTGAGCCATCACCTTTGAACACAAGCCCTGGGATTGCCCCAGGAAATTTATGTGAAGTCAACAAAGATCTTGTATATTGAGCCCATCACAAATTTCCTTTGCCTCATGCTTGTGAATCAGAAGTTCAGGGCTTGTAAGACAGAACAATATTAGTTTTAACTATCGTCAGAAAAGGAAGAAAAGCAACAAGTTGATGAAGTAGGGAGAATATAGTATTTCAATTTACCTTAGACACAGGCTGGCACTTGTTAGATAATCACTTGTGGGAAAGCTCCTGATTCAGCTTCTTGAACAGTGGGTTATTGTACAGATTCAACAACTGATAGAATAGGATTGACATCTAAATATAAATATTTCACCCAGAAGTTGGGATAAATTTAAAAGCTGGGCTAAAAATACAGTAAAACATTCTATAAAAATGATGTTAATTTCACATTTAAGGAATTAAAAATTGCATTAAATGTCATTTTTTTCAGAGGAGTGACTTGCTTGTACATGTACAGGTACATGTCACCATGATTACCCTTGCTTTATGGCAGCAATAAGTTCATTTGCTTTTAAGAAGACAAAAGTTTGAAGAAAGTATTGACATCTTGAGAGAAGTCAATGTGTTATACACCAGAGATCAAATATCCTATTTTTATCTTCATGTTATGATACTGGAACAGATCCTGAAGCTTTTGGTAAGATAAGTTAAGGACCATTTTGTTTAAAGTAGACAAACTTTGAGATTCAAGATAAAGGCTAAATACTGCGGATGCTGGCATCTGAAACAAAGACAGAAAATGCTGGAGAAACTCAGCAGATCTGACAGCATCTATGGAGACAGAATAGAACTAATATTTTGAGTCTGGATGATCTTTCATCAGACGCTCTCAGAGACACATTGATAAGTTGAAACCCTAGAACATCCATACGATCTCCCTAATGATGTAACCTTCCAGGGCTCACTGAATGCTTTCCAATCAATTGTAATTCCAATTCCAAAAACAAATAACTCTGAGGGTTGCATTTCTTTGCAAGTAGTATAGGCACCTCATTGCAAAGGCTCCAGCTAAATGAACCCACCTGCTGTTTTATGACCTACTTTTCTTAACGCCTTAACTGCTTAAGTCAACATGATTCCAACCATTTGACTAATAATCTTCAAGCTGCTTGAGCCACATTCATCCCATTTCCTAGTTAGACTTCAATCTTTGCAGAACTAAAAATTACCTTTAAATATTATTATGAACCATGAGCTCTATATTTATAACATTCATGTTTATATGTATTACTACAATATGAGTGCCTTTCTTTTTTGTTAACAAATAAATTGCAAATCAATACTCTTTGATAGACCAGATCAATAAGATGGAGATAAGACTCAAATGTAATGTTTTTCTAATATGAAGCAGAATTTTATCAACATACAAACCAGTTTATCTACAGTGAAGTTGACAATAACCAGTCATTTCAAAAACTCTGACTTGTAAATTACAAATATTTATTTTCAATGTTCGAGAAAGAATTATTTTAAGGGTAAAGTACAGATGATGTCATTTTGATGAATTTACTGCTTGCCTAGCTAATGGATTGCAGATACCCTTTTATATCACAGATTGGTAGATGGGTTTCTTGTTGTGGTTACACCCCACTGGTAATTAATCAGTCACTTGGTTTAGCCTTTGATTTTGACTTGGACCTTGCAAATATCTTTCTGAAGATTAAAACAAAATGACAAGGAGAGTAAAGAAAAGCAGGTAGCTCACATTGATGATTAACCTGGAAGTAACTTCTATTATCCCTTAATGTTTGGAATCTGACTGCTTCTGTAGAATAATAGTATTTCTGGTTTGCAGGTAATTGTTAGCATTACAGAGCCTGTATATTACAATTTTCAGTGATTGAGATTAAAATGTTGGCTTGTAATTGAGACACCTTTTAAAATATTAAAGTTGGACAAAATAAAATATTTAAGTCTGACAATTTCTGTCCCTGCATCAAATGTATTCCAGCAAGTCCCCTTTCTTCCATCTTCTTTTAACAGTGCACACATTTAGACTGTAAATTAGTGTGGACCATTTTCATTCATCTTCAGAGCAAAAATCGTAAAACACTTCCATTCAAGATTCCATTTGAAAATGTTTTCATCCAAAGTTCTTATTCTGAATGCTGCCAGTTCAGCCAGTTCACTGGGTGGGATTTTCTGGCTGCGCTTGTTCCAAGACCGGAGAAGCCCACCTAAGATCAACGGGGCATGGTCCATGTCCCTCCTGTGGCAGGCAGGATGGGAAAATTCCACCTCTGAAAGCGTTCACATGAGCAATGTTATTGTTTGCAGCCAAAACTGTGAATCTGTTATTAGAAATGTAATCATTCACACTCTCTTATGAGAGTCCTTCAGTAATCCTACTGTTATTTCACTGATGTAAAAAACTGATATGAGGAATTTTTTTTAATGGAATCCCACTGAGTATCCAACCACTTAAATTTTAGCTTAAGTTATTTCACAAACTGCACAATTCTGAATCCTTTATTGTCAATTCCTGCTCCATTTCTTCTTTTGAAATCTTTGTTTTTTTTTCATTGTGCTGCTAATCTTGAACCAGCTGTCTCTTGCTCCTTGATGACTTACAGTTGGTTCTCTAATGAGGAGACTTGAGACGGTGGCTGACTGCCAGCTTAGCAAATGCAGAGCACAGGCTGAGAAAAGCACTCACTCAATAAAGACACTTGATTTCATTCGTTGTAACTTGGAGTGCAAATCAGGATGTGCTAATGGACGCCAAGACTCTTAGAGAAAACTTTTTACCTACTGTTTTTCAATAAAATCCAAAAAAGATTTCTTTTTGAAAACTGTTCATTAAGTATATTCAATAACTTTTTTTATTACTGATGCAACATTTTTTAAACTCTCATATGTATTACATATTATTAATTGTATAAATGTCATTATTAATGCAAATAGCATCAGATACTTTGGTTCAGTACTAGATATAGATGCTTTCTACCTCTGAGGCCTTTTATTCAAACTCAGCATGCACAGATAAAATGCAAGTGTCAGTTATTTGTAGCTCTTAATGATCCGACTGTAAGTAAAGTGCATTTCAGTAATCTCAGTGGACATGGTTCCACTGTGAAAACTGGCCATAATTCAATGCCAATTATCTCTAATTGGGCAAATGCTCTCAGGGAGGCCAAAAGAGCAGCTGATAGTGACATTGGAAACATTGTATGTGAATATTTACAGTCGTTTAGCACTGGCAACAGAAAGGTAGCACTAGACTAACATGCTGACAATGTTTTTTTTACATGGGGGCACAACTGTTGATGAAGATAAGATGAGTTAGTCGTTGGTCTCAACTTGAGATGTTACATGTTTTCACAAGATTTCAATCTCTACTTTACACCTTGCCTGTACTTCTGTGGCAATCTCACCTATATCAGGCTGATGAATGGCTGAAGGATTTCAAATTTGATATCTAGTTGTCCATCGATGCGGATGATAGTAGTAGTACTTTGCCTGATTTCTTTCTATTGTTATGCTGTGAAGCAGCCTGCTGATTCACAATGTTGTCATTTTGCACTAATGACATAAACCACTGAATTTAACAGGGTTATGATGCCAAGAATGCCGGCAGTCCTCTAGTACCTCATCCTAGTGGATTATTCTTTATGTTGGATGTTATATTGTTATATTAATGCTAAAGGGCTAGTAAAAAATATGTGTATATATCAATATATATCTCAAGGTGCCATATTCACTGATGCAGTGCAGTCCTGTGCTGAGTAACTGTAACGGTCTATTCAGTCCACCAGGGGAACAGAAGGAAATATAGTTAACAAAGCTGCAGCATTTTGAGGCAAAAATGCAATCATTTCTAACTTATCAGAAAACACAGCATGGTGGTAGCTGTTGTTTTGAGTTAAAAATTCAAACATTTTAAACAAATTTAGTACTAAATATGATGACTTCAATCAGACCATTCAGGTTGGCCTATTGGAATATGAACTCCCTAATTAAGGAATGAATTAATGGATCAATCAGGGAGTTCTTTTCCTTGTATTTAACCAGAAGCGTCAGTTTCTCTGGCACCCTCAAAGATAGACTGTTGACTGATGCACCAGGTATTAGAATTGTAAATGAAGGGATTTTAGTGAAGGGACTTCTGCCTCTGAACACTTATTACACTGAATTTGATTGAAAAATCAACATTATTTAGTGCCAGAGAGAGAGAGAGAGACAAATAAGCTGCAAAAATGAAATGGCTGCAGCAGCAATAAGTAAACGGCTGTAGCCCATGATGAATTGGAAGACTGATATTGTCAAAGAAACATTTAAGAATTTTCAGTAAAACATTCAGTCGTTTCTAAAAAGCACGAGTGAAGAGGAAAAAGGTCAGCTACATCCTTTTGTAGGCAAGGGCAAAGAAAGGTTAATTCTGTTTAATAGCAAAGTGAATATGACAGCAGAGACCCAGTCAGAAAAATCAGTACACATCCGCAACTAAAGTCAAATTGTCAAATCTACTGATAATGAATTTCAAAGCCTGAGGTAGGAATCAAGTGAATCTGTTGATAATTTTATAACAACATTGAAAAAATGCAACCAGTATCTGTGAAAGGCTACAAGGTGAGCTCCCTTGGAGCTCCACACACCCTGAAGTACAAAATTAATTGATTAGGAAGGACAAACACATGCTATCAGACTATAACCAGAACATGTGAAGATACAAGTAGCCAATGAAGAGGCTATCTTTTAGTTAAGTCAAGAAAAAAGGCGGTGGGGTATATGCAGTAAAACATCAACAAAAGAATTCAACTAGAGGGAAAAATGTGCTTGAGATGGCATGGTTTCGTAAGCAGATTTGAAATTTAAGGGCACAGTGCTACTTCACAGTGCTAGGGACCAGGTTCAATTTCAGCCTTGCAGTCGCTGAATCAAAATCCTGGAATTCTCTCTCTAACGGCATTATGGGTCAATCCACAGCATGTGGACTGAAGCAATTCAAGAAGGCAGCTCACCACCTTCTGTTTTTTTCTCTAACCTTCTGTTTATTGCTGACTCCCTCCACCCATTTTCCTTTCTTTCTCTGCTCATTCCACGACAACTGCTCCTCTAACCACGTTGCTCCTGCACTTTGAAATTCCTTCCTTCTACTTTTGTCTTGCCGTTTTTTTTCTGTCCTCAAAAAAGGAGAAAGACTCTCCACTTTAATAATGTTTGCATTTCTTCTGATGCCTCAAGAGTTTAATTGATTTCTATTTAGTTTTAATTTCCTACCCATTTCCTCATGAAGCACTCCAAGATGTCTCAATATGTAAGAAGTTAGAAGGATATATTGCTTTTTATTTAGCTACTCCTTCCATAGTGGCAAAGGCAGAGAGAAATGAATGATAGTTGAAGTAACTCGCCGTGATTCAAGGGCATAAAGTTTTCTTCTCAATCTGTGCATTGTTGCATTTTGAACTCGCCCTAAGAAAAATTGAATGCAAAGTAATTCACATCCTAATCAACCAACCTTTTATTTTCAATTTGAGAGGATTAGATTTCTGTGCATCCATCACCATATTTTCTTTTTGTGTTTGTTCACTTATGCGTTGGTTCTCTCAGTACACTGAAGAAAAAGCAGTTTTGCATTGATAACACTGTTTTATCTTCTGTATTGACATTACCTTTGTAAAATAGGACAAGGGATGCTTGGGAGTTGGCCTGTACTTTTAGGCAATTTGTCACACATAAACTTTTTACTGATGAAAAGGATTCAATAAAGATATCCTTAAGAAATTAATATATTTAATATTTACCACCTGCATTGTGTGTTTATGTTAAGGTAACAAAACAGAAACTACAGATTTTCTTGACTTCCAGATGCTGATTTGTCAAATCTGACTTGCAGTTTAACTGCTTACTGTGATTTATTTCCCCACAAAAAATCACATCAGTTCTATTCATCTCACTGACATTGTAAAATTGCATTGTTTTCAACCATCTGCCCCCCTCTCCCCCTGCTCCCAACCCCCACCTTGCTGGATATACTGAGATAGTTAAAATTAAGAGTAGCAAGGGGGAACAAAAGATATAATTTGTAGTCAAGAGATGGCAGATGATGATAACCAAAGTGTCAATGGGTAATTTTGAGGGGGTAAAACAGGGCATTTGGTAAGAATTTGTGTTTTTTTTATACTGGTACCTACCTTAGTGGAGAACTGCTGCAGGAAACAGTTTTCATACTGGCTCTATGTCCCACAGCTGTTCAAACAACTATCCTGTTTATATTGCAGAGCAGTTTCTGCGGCAGCTGAAGAGACCTTTGGCACTTTCACATTGTCATAGGGAGCTCAGAGGAGCCTGGACCCTGCACCACCTTCATAAGTTGCCCTCTTCTGTTGATCATAGATACATTCCTGCTGATCATAGATACATTAGAGTCCAAAATCAATGACTTCTCTAGTTTTGTATTGATAATTATTTATTTTCTGATTCAAGCTCCATTGATTTAACTGGAAGTGGATACACACGGTTTTCATGACATCCATAATAAAAAAAAGCATTGATTCTTTGGAGATAAAATTGAAATTCATTTGTCTGCTATTGACAGCATCCTTCAATGTAAAAGAGTCTTTTAATATCACAGTTATTCACAATTAACCTTAAAAGGCTGCATCCCCTGGCAAGTACATAAGATGATAAGATGTAGGATCAGAAATAAGCCATTGAGCCCATTGAGTCTGTTCTGCCATTCAGTGAGATCATGACTGATCCGATATATCATTGGAAGTAACCCTACATCAGACACAACATGAATGGAATGCAACTGAAGGTAATGAAATCGTCCTGTGAAAGTCGTCTGAATCTCTAGCTAAGGCTGATTGAACCAAATGCACTTTGCTCTGATATTTTGGCTGGAATTCTTCCATCCTCTTCACCACTAGAATTTTAGCAGATGGGTTGTGGAGACTGTGAAACACTATTGGTGGGCGGGAATTTCTGGGTTTTAGACCAGCGTGGCCGACACTTCTGCCCTATAACTTTAATTCTGAGTGGGCTGATCTTTCACCTCCTCATCACATCGGCCAACTTTGGCATTGATGGCCTGTGTGGTGTTTCTCCCCAAATTGTGGAAGTCCATAGGGAAAATGAAAACATTTGCCAGCAAGGCTTTGCTGCAAATTTTCTGTTGTATGCCCATGAAAGAATTGGCTCTGTGATTCAACTGCTTCCATTTATTTTGTGATTTTGTGATATTGTGAGGCACCATCATATTAAAGGCAGCATATACCCCAGCCGGTGCTGCCACAGTAATACATATGGAGGGCCATATGGACCTTTGGCAACTTGAGGAATTTTCTCCAGTAGTTGTTTTTTGCTTTACTGCTGGAAGTAAAGGGCAGTGGTTGTGTAAACAAACGGCCATAATTGTCATCATTTTGGTCATCTCCAATGGTAAATTTTCAGAGATTTCAGTCCCGGTTCAGAATCGCAGTCAACATGAGTATAGATATATAGATAGAAAAACAAATCTTTGATCCTTCATTTGCCATGTTCCTGATATTAATTAATGTTAACAGGTGAAACTAGCAAACCTTAAGGACATAAATGCAAATATATGTTGAGTTACTGAGCTTCGAAGGCCAGAACTCAGAAAATGCAGTTCCATGCGGGCTGCAAGTTTATGATCTAGATAGTACATCTTGGTAGATTCATCAACCACAAAGTACCACAGAGGACAGTTTGATGAAGTACAGCTTTGAAAGAGTACCAAACTTGGATACTCGTTGAATGAAGAATTTGTAAGTGTTTAAGCATTGAGGCCTTTCCAAAATTTGCTCAAGTGCTGCATTCAGCATGTCCACTACGACTCTCACCAATTTTTACAAAAGCACCATAGCATCTTTCTGGATGTATCACAGCTTAGGACAGGTCCTGCTGTGACCAAGACGACAAGAAACTAAAAAAGTTTTGAATGTAGCCTTGTCCATCATGCAAACCAGCCTCCCATCCATTGACTCTGTATACATTTCTTGCTGCCTTGGAAAAGCAGCTAGCATAATCAAGGACACTCACACCCCCCAAGACATACTCTTTTCTACTTCTTCCGTTGGAAAAACGATACAAAAGTCTGAAAACATGTACCAATCGACTCAAGAACAATTTCTTTCCTGCTGCTATCAGGCTTCTAAATGGTTTTATCATACATCAAGCTAATCATTTTCTTCACCCCATCTGTAACTGCAATACTATATTCTGTGCCCTTCATTCTCCTCTTTATTATATGTTTTGTCTTTATAGCTCACAAGAAACAAACTTTTCATTGTATCCCAATAAATGTGACAATAATAAATCAATTCAATTCAGTTCAATTTAGTATGTAAATTATCTTTAAAATTAACTTGTCATATGTTTCAGTCTTAGTCCATGGTAAACAAGCTACTTGGTCAGCTGAGTTTGTCTCAGGTCTTTGGAATTTAAATTATTATAAATGCAGAATGTTTTGCCAAATCATTCAATTAAGATTTGAGAGAGTAAGAAGTGTGAGAATTTAGTTCGTGAGAGAATTCTGAGCAATGAAGAAATAGGTGCTGACATCTCTAAGCATAAACTTTCAAGATGAGGAGCGGTCCGATTGAGGGAAGGGAACGCAGCAGAATTTGAGAGCTGAAGTCCAGAGGCATTAAGTAGGTAAGGAGATAGATAATTAGTTGGTAAATTTAAAGGGTTATTTTTATTCTAAACTGGGAAGTGGTTTAAACTAGTGCTGGAGCACTAACTTAATTAAACCACTCAAGCCAATTACAAATAATCATTGAGTGATATTTCTAAACTTGAAATTTTAACAATTAAACATATGCAATAAGGATGGCAGAGCAGGTGATGTGTTGCTGCTTCAGCATGTGGGAATTAGTAGACAAAGAGATGTACGTTGCTTTTCATCCAAAGCCTGACATTGACAAATTATGGGAAAATTCCACCCAAAGCAAGGGATTCTAGAAGCTTATAAAAGGAAGAGAGTCGCTAAATCTAAGTTTGGTCCCTTGGAGGACAAAACTGTCAAATGAATAATGGGAAACAAAGAATTGACAGGGAATTTGAACAAGTATTTTTCAAATGTTTTCACGGTAGAAGAGTATAGGGACAAAAATGATTTACTGCAGTTGTATAGGGCATTGGTGAAGCCACACCTGGAGTACTGTATACAGTTTTGGTGTCCTTATCTGAGCAAGGATATCCTTGCTATTAGAGGGTGTGCAGTGAAAGTTTACCAGGCCATTTCCTGGGATGGCCAGTCTGTCATATAAGAAGAGAATAACTTGGTTATGATTGTATTTATTGGAATTTAGAAGAGTGAGAGAGGTTCTCATAGAAACTTATAAAATTCTAACAGGGTTAAACAGAATAGATTTAGAAAGATTCTGACGGCTAGGGAGTCCAGAATTAGGACTTGTAGTTTGAGGATAAGGGGTAAATGTTTTAGGACTGAAGCGAGGAGAAATTTTTTTCACCCAGAGAACGGTGAATCTGTACAATTTACTGTCAGAGAAAATAGTTAAGGGCAAAATGTTGTGTGATGTCAAGAAGAAACTAGAAATAGGTCTTGGAACTAAAGGGATCAAGTGATATGGGAAGAAGCAGGATCAGGATATTGAATTTGATGATCAGCAATGATCAAAATCAGTGTGGAAATAGGTTAAAGGGCCGAATGGCCTAAACTGCTTCTAGTTTCTATGTTTCTATGATACTTCTTGTGTTGATGATGAGTGGGACCAGCAAGGTGATGAGGACATGACCCACAGGATGTTAAAGATGTGTGTGAGAGAATGGGTAGTATTGTCCCTTAAATTTGGCAGTCAATGAGATCCCTATGTATGTGTGTTGGATGCTTGAGTTGTCAGAGATGTGAAAAGTGACTTACCCTGACAGAATAGGGATTGTTCTGGCACTGGGTATCTGTTGTATTCTGTAGGACATTGACACTTATGACCACTGTTACTGCTTCACATGCTGAGTTGATGACCTCACTGGCTTCTTTTCTTCCTCTGTATGGGTACAGGACATCATAGAACATAGAACATTACAGCGCAGAACAGGCCCTTCGGCCTTCGATGTTGACTAAAGTGGCTAACAATGTGTGTTCAAGGAGCACTGAGCACTGAGCAAGTCATGACTTGCCTGGGTTAGCAAAAAACCTCACTTACTGTGCTGTCTGGAGACAATACACATCTCTTTAATATGTGCTCAGTGCTCCTTCCACTCACTTTAAGACTTGAATAGCAGGTTAGGGGTAAGGATTCGCATTCTAATCAGCAATCTGTAAACTGTCTGTGCTGATATGTGTGCTATTGCAGACCAGAACACCTCATTCGCCTGACGAAGGCTACAAAGGCTGAAAGCTTGCAAGTTTACTATCAAATAAATTGGTTGGATTTAAAATTGGTGTTGTCTCGACCTCTTACTGAGTTTACCACAGTCCAACGCCGGCATCTCTACATCATGATAAAGGGGATCCAGTAGATGTGGTGTATTTGGAGTTTCATAAGGCATTTAATAAGATGCCACATAAAATATTACAACACAAAATAAGAGCTCATGGTGTGGAAGTTACCATACCATAATTTGAGGATTGGCTAAAGAAAAGATACTTCATACAGCTGGGATTTCCCCCATCTTGCCACTCAAAGAGTAAGTTGGGAATTCCGCTCCTTCTCCTCACAGCAACCCCACAACCACAACAGGATGATTGAAAGATTACAAAATTGCTTTTGAGAGACATGCTCAATGTAATACAGGACATACAATAACAAAAAAAGTTTCCAAAGTGAAGAAAATACGACACAGATATGATATTGTACCTGAATAACGCTATGATCTTGACACAGTGCATGCGGTATGTACCTAATAAGGCCAATGGCAAGACCATGTGAAACTGGTCCACTCGCCTTAATTATTTAAGAACATTGGACGTAAAATTTAACAAACAGGTGCTGAAATCAACCATTACACTTGATTGCTTGCCCATTAGTATAAATTGTAAATTGCTGAATAATCATTTTTGCAGCACTCTGCTCGTTACAGTTTGCCAACTTTTAATCCTACTCCCTGTTATGTCTGTTAATCAAACCTCAATCTATGCAAACAAATTTCACTTTTATTTAGAGAATTATATTTATTAGCAGAAACCTCACAAGTAGAATTCACATTAGAAACTTAAATGCCTGTAAAATGCCAATGAGTTATATGGTCAATGAGTTTCTGGATCTATGCTTTTCATACAAGGCCCATTAATATTATACCTAATATTTAATTCAGTATGAGTAAGTTTAGGAATTTGCTAATTATGTTTCTGGGATGGTTCAGGTTGGATAAGCCATTCAAGTTGAATGATATAAAGCTTTACATAGAAATACATTCTTCAATTTTATTAATCTCTGAATTAAATAAACCTCTATTTGGAGTTAAGTGTCAATCATTTATTAGTTTTGGCATACTACTTTTTTCATTGCCTAAAGCTAATTTTGCATTATATGTTTTTACTGCAGAACGTCTTGAAGTATTGTAGTTGGGGAACAACTTAAATCTAGTTCAGTTAGATGAAAAGAAAGCAGGAAGCTTTCCTCAAAAGCTTGGAATCACCACAATTCAATACTCTGAGGTAACACTTTCCTTCTGAATGCTTTTTGTGGTCATAAGAAATATCAGAAGTCTTTTAACTGCTTAGCGTTACTCCAATTTCTTTGAGTCAATGTTTTGTGGCCTATTGCATGTAACAACTATTTATATGTGCACTTGTTTAAAGCAGGATTTGCTTCTGTCACACTACTGATGCTTAGTTTGATAAAGATGACTGACCTATTGCACCTTTGCAATTTTTTCTGTCAGATTAAAGTGAAAGGCGTAAATCCCTTAGAACTAAAAAAAAGACGAAAAATGTAATAGAAGCAAGGAAGCAAACTAAGAAATCCCTCTTTTAGAGATAGTTCTCAGTGAGGATGACTTGCTTGCATTTGAGTTTGATGGGTTGTGAAAAACTGATAAATGTGATGTGCTACTGGAACCTCTATCACATGTTGGTGCTGGTATCTGAATATTTGGAGATCTGTGCGTTCTCTCTAATGTTTTGACTTCGCCTGTACCTGCTTGGGATGAAATCTTTCATTTTGGCCAGTCACAAGCCAGGGACTCCAAAATATCTACAAGGATGTTTGATGTCTTCACTGATATTTTGAAGACATCCTTAAAGCATTCCTGTTGTCCTCTTGGAAGTCGCCTGTCACAATCAAGTTTTGAATAGAGCAGTTGCTTCAGGAGACTGATGTCAGGCATATGAATTGTATGCCCCGCCCAGCAGAACTGGTTTTGAGTGAATAGTGCCATGATGCTGAGAATGTTGAGAAAATAAGAAGTCATGATAGGGTAGCCACATGCTTGGGTTTAATAATCTATGGGAGGTACATGGTTTTGATGTCTTGGGAAATAATGGGTTGATTGAATAGACAGCACAATATGTCCCAATTTTAACACAATGGAGATATGAGGATGACCATGCACAATTAGACCTCAATCTGAAACTCTGGCATATAGTTCAAGATTCATTTCCCCTCAAACATTAAAATGGGCATCCATGTTTATCAAATCACTAAACCTAATTCAGGATCCTTATTTTGCTGGATTGTTCCACATGCACTGGCACAATTTTATGCTATTTCTACCAAGGATTTCACAATCTCTTTGAATATGTACCTGGAGATTTTAATAACATTGAACATCCAATGTCCAACCAGTTGAGCAACTTCATATCTGCAGCTTTAATTAATCTATAGGTGAGAGAAAATGAGAGTGTGATGGGGAAGGGGAGGGGAGCATGGCGGAAGGGAGAAGAAGACAATTTATAAATGTTTCTATGACTTATTATTGAATTACTCACAGCATGCCCAGGAGATTAATCTGAAAATTCCTGTAGACTCCTGGACAATCCTTGAGGATTGACAACTCCAATCATACTTGATTTTGAAAGAGGAATTTTAGAATCCAAGTGTTAAAACAGCTGGATGTCAGAGCAATAAATGTATCACTTACCAAAGTTGGGGCCAATTCAGGTTTCTCAAGATCATACTCATAATAAGTCCCAAAGCAACACTGGGCTCGCCCTGACAGGAAATGATATACAGTTTTAATGCCTGCTACTTAAAGATCTGAACTTTTTTGTTCATTTTTGAAGAAGAAATATCGTATCAAGAAAGTCAGTCCTATTTTCTGGTTGAAATTTAAAGGTTGTTTTATACTAAGTATGGAATAGCCAGGCCTCTGCTTTGACTTCCTCAGCACCATCTTCTGTGAGAAAATGTGCATGTTACATACAGAACTGTTAACAATTAATGTCTCAAACCATATTGATTCTAAATGCTAGGTGGACTTGAAACTGGGAGTGTGTCAAATCCAACATTTAGACCTGTTCTCAGGCACCCCTGTATGCAATCTGCATTCAGAAATATCAGCAATTTTGAATCATGCTGCATAAGCCTGTGGGCGGAGCTTATCAAGCCCGAAACCCTGCAGCTTTGATCGGCGCTTCCAACTGCATATGTGCAGAAAAAGATCGGATGCTGCTTCCTTGCCATATCCTTTCCAAACCAGATAATGCCTTCCCTTGCCCCCACTTACATTTCCCCACCCCCACAACATTACTGATACCCTTATCTCCCCACCTGCCCTCCACCCAGACCAATCGCGGGCCCCTCCCCCCTTCCCCCACAGTGATCTCAGGCAGGGTGGCAGCAAACCCCCCCCTTTCCCTTCATTGATCTCAGGCAGAGTGGAGCGGACCCCCACCTTATCCTCCACCAACTCAGGCAGAGTGGCATCAGATTCCCCCCCTTTCCCTCCACTGATCTCAGGCAGAGCAGCAGCAGACCATATCCTTCTCCCCACGATCTCAAGCAGTGAGCTGTCATTGCTACGCACTTACCTCCTCCCTAACTGGAGAGCCCCCAAATTGGACTTTTGTGGAGCATGTCTGTTTCACACCGAATCTGGATGGGCGAACACGATGGTAAAGGGGAAAGTGCCAGTAAAGTTGGGTGTGCAGCCCATTAAGTCAATTTAAACTCATGCAAATGTATTTTAAATGGCCATTGTGCCCGAACCTGATCGCAGCCGTTTTCAGGCTTTGGTAAAGGGGGAAATCAGCGCAGAGGTGGGTAGGGATTGCACTACTCGCCTCATGCCCAACTTTACCAAGTTTTCGTGCCCCAAAATGGGCACAACATGATGGTAAAATTGAGCCCATAGCATCTGGAGGCAAATAATGAAAACCTGAATCTTACAGGATATCCATCAAGACTAGCCAATCATACATGGCTTCAATGTATTGGGCAAAGTATACACTAGGCCACTTACAGATTTACCTTCCGCTGACTAAGCTAATCTTCCAGAAAGCAGTTTTTACTGAACTTCACATCCACGCTCTGCTGCAGTGAAGTTCTGATCATTATTACTAATAAAAACTTATTGTCACTTAACTGTTTAGAAAAATGACCTCATTAAGCACACTTATTACACAATCAACCTGCATGATACCTGTTCAATTACCCAGCCAGATGGTTGTCATGTGTCAGCGTAATTTTCGAATTTCTGACATTTCAGTGTAAGTTTTCAGCTTAAAGAACAAAGCTGCATTCTACTGGGGAATTCCAATAACAACTAATTTTAGATTCCAAACATTTGGCATTATTGCACTGAAACATAGAGGGAGAAGGCAGGGGTAAAGGAAAGTGGAGATTTTGTTATTGAACAGGGCATGTCCCACGCTTTTCTTGTATTCTGCATCCTACAATGCAGAAGGAGACCATTCAGCCCATCGAGTATGCACTGACCGCAATCACATCCAGAATCCATCCGTATAATCTCATATATTTACCCTAGGTAGTTTCCCTGATACTAAGGGGCAATTTAGTATGGCTAATCCACCTAACCCATACATCTTTGGACTGTGGGAAGAAACTGGAACACCCAGTGGAAACAAATGCAGATACAGAGAGAATGTGCAAACTCCACACAGATAGTGACCCAAGCCAGGAATTGAACTTGGGTCCCTGGCTGTAAGGCAGCAATGCTAACCACTGTGCTGCCCTATTCTTTATTGCATATCTCTGATATTTACTGACTTACAGGCACATAAAAACTGTCACAACGAGAATGTTGGATTGGCTTTCCATTTTACACCCGACCTACTGTTATCCCAACTCCCCCAACTGCATCCCCACCCCCAACCAGTTTCTCGCCAGGTGAGTTAGATTAAAACTACCACCCATTACCCACAATTTATTACCTAAGCATTATTTCAGGGAATGCAATGCTTTGGAACAGAATATATAGAAACAGAAAATGAAGTTGCAATAACCTTTCTCAGTATTCACTTGCATTAAGTCCACCAATAGCAGGCACCTTAGTGTATCTGCCTAAGGCCATTTCAGAAAGAATGTTCATTTATGTAGCACTTAACTAGAGCTTCCCATAGCACAAATAAACTTCCATTCTGGATAGTATAATAATATATTCCTTCATTCACTTATCTGATGCTGGTCTGAGGGCTAATACTTGTTGAGGGAGTAGAAATCCTTTCAGCTCACCATCACAATGAAGATGTTTGCAGATGCCTCTGTTGCTACAAAAGTCCCAATAAGGATGTCTTGAACTTTAGGAAAGCTTGTTGTTTCATTCTTCAACTTATTGTCTGTAAGGAGATAGTAAGGAGTAAGTAAGGCGATAGTTTGCCCTGCTGAACAATGGATGAATCACCAACTACATACATTCATGAACTGCACTTTGGATTCTGTTGTACTTTCAGTCAATCCTCAGGAATAAAGATTCAGATTGTGATGACACTGATAGTCATCCTTGTGGTAGATGTTGCTAGGGATCAGTTTCTAGGAGATGGTACAGCCCTATCATTTGTTCTTGATGCCATGCATGACTTTCAATGACAAAAAAGAAATGCAAAACCTCCATTAAGATTGATAGAAACAATATTTTATTACGTTGATAAATGTCAGCAATCACATGTAGCATGATAATGTGTTTGAATGACAAGCTTTTACAATGATATTCATTGTCAGTGTTTTTAATGTTCACAAGATGCAATTAGTTTAATAAAAATGAAAAGATATTTTATATTTGCTTAATTCTAATAAAAAAAGGGAGTAATCCAGCAGGTCCTGTGATTTCTACTCTCTCATTCTCATCTGAAAAATCACAATCATCTATGTTTTGTTTTTTACTGGAATGTAATGAACAGATAATCTGAGTTTTTTTTTATGTTCAGGCAGGTAGGGGTTTTGATTCTTTTATCTAGTTGAGTACCTTGATGTCATGTGGCTGCGTGTCCAAATTGAAGTGTGGTGGAGTGGATTTTCATCTATCTTGCTTATGTATTAATCGCTGCATCCGCAGAATGCAGAAAGGAAATGAAAAGTAGGATTGCATGGTCTTACTGAACCCACTGCATTTTATTTCCATTCATTTCCATTCATTTCAATGACATATTTGAGGCATATGATCCTCCTTGTCAGATTTTCTTTTGTGGTTCCATCCAGGTGATGGTTAATGCCCAGATGATAAAGACAACTGTTTCCTCCAGTATGTTTTTGATTTGCTCTGTTAGAACTGTTTCTGTTCTGCACTAGATAACAGATTCAATGTATCAGTGGCTTTTCGCAGCAAGGTCTCCTCGACTGTGAAGACACAAGCGTTATGAATTTTCAATTTGAACTCGTGATCTTTAGTTTACAAAGAGAAACCATAAGCACAGAAACATTTTACATCTTCGCAGCAAAAGTGGAGAACAAAGAAAAAGAAATCTAATAGTGAAAGAAGCCAAATGAAATAGAATCATGTTTTATTCAGTAGAGAGCACAGATGCAAGAGTTATATGTAATAAGAACACTTTTACCAGTAGAAGGCAGCCAAAGCAATATATTAGCTGTAGCCTTGGTATATGATACTAAAATAAACTGATTCATTGTATGAGTAACTTCACAGTTAATGCCATAGGGAAGGTTACTCATATTATGTTCAATAAGTAGATAAAACAGTTAAGAATTACTCACACTCTTGAAAGGAAGAAATAATGTAATAATCTGCAGTATAATCCAGTATTGCTGTTATGATGTTGCCATTGTTTAGACAGTTTTTAGAGCATTCTAATCTGCTGGAACTGAATCAGAGAATCTCTACAATGCTGAAGGAGACCATTTGGCCCATCTTACCTGCAGCAACAACAATCCTATCCAGGCCCTGTCCCCATTTCCTGCTAGCCCCCGTGACACTAAGGAGCAAGTTAGCACGGCCAATCCACCAAACCTACACATCTTTGGACTGTGGGAGGAAACTAGAGCACACAGAGGAAAACCATGCAGATACAGGAAGAATGTGCAAACTCCATGCAGACAGTCACCCAAGGCTGGAATCAAACTTGGGTCTCTGGCACTGTGAGGCAGCAATGCTAACCACTGTGCCACGTATCAGCGGATTTATGCATAAGTTTCACATTACAGTTCGATTCAAGAAAAGCACAGCCTAGTGCTACAAATATGAAGCCTGTAAGATAGTTATGTTTTGGGATCATATCTTTAATTTAAGATAAATTGGAGGAATGAAGGATCAGTTACAAGGGAATGCAAGTTAAAAGTGAGGAGTGTGAGGTTTAGTGGGAATTTGAGGAAAAACTTTTTTTACACAGAGACTGGTGGTGTTCTGGAATGCACTGCCTGGGATGGTGATGGAGGTGGGATGCCTCACATCCTTTAAGAAATTCCTGGACAAGTAATTGGCATGCCATAACATTCAAGATGTCCTTGGATAGTGATGGCTAACACAAAGAGACATAGCTTTAAAATGAGGGGTGGTAAATACAGGACGGATGCCAGAGGTATGTTCTTTACTCAGAGGGTAGTAGGAGCGTGGAATGCCCTGCCTGCAGCATTATGGACTCGCCAACTTTAAGGGCATTCAAATAGTCAGTGGATAGGCATATGGATAATATTGGAATAATTTAGGTTAGAAAGTCATTAGATTGATTCCACTGGTCGGCGCAACATTGAGGGCTGAAGGGCTCTATAATGTTCTTAGAACTATATTTAGAACTATAGTTCCAAAACTATGGGCCAAGTGCTAGCAAATGGAATTAGGTGGGCAGGTCAGGGCCTTTCATTTGCCAGTGCAGACTCGATGGGCTGAAGATCCGCTTCTGCACTACAGTATTCTGTGATGTGACCCTCTTTAAATTATGCTTCTAACAAGCTTGAGAACTTGTAAAAGATGGAAGGAAGACTGGAAGTTACTTTACTGCAAAGAAGGCGCAAAATATGTAAAAAAGGTTCAGTTTGCAACAAACTGAGAGGGAGTGTGAGAAAGGGAGAGAGCACAAATAGAGATGGCTAGTCTCTATTATTCTTCATGCAAAATGTGGGTGGAAGCTCACGCTCAGATTGAAGAGATTAAGTTCACGAGGATTCAAACAAAGCTGGAAACTTCACCCAGCTTTGAGTAGAGGAGTGGGGCGTTGGGGGGGGGGGGGGGGGGGGGGGGGGGGGGGGGGTCCTTCCAAAACAATAGATGTCACTTCAGGGATTAGAATTTCTTCAAATGGAAAAGGGTAAAGGAGCTAAGAATCACTTTGGGCTGACTCCTGTTCCTGAAGAGACAGAGTAAAGAATAACTGTGGAAGGTGATTTTCAGTTGTTTTAAATGCTAAGCGGGGAATCATTTCTGTAGTTTAGAGTACAAATGGCCAATGAAATAGTGGGGTACATTTTATAGGATGGCCTCATTCCCCACCAGGTGTGGAGTGGGTATTACTATACGTGGTGGTCTCATCTCTGTAGATTAAATCAGAGTTAAAGCATTTCTATTTTTACTTTGACTAGGTTCTCCTTATATTATTAGTAACATAATAAGGTGCGACACCCACCCACCCACACCCACCTGATTACATTTTTCTGGGAGCAGCGGAATTCCTTTGCAGGATGGCATTTTGGCAAGAATCAGAGTCCTGACAAGAGAGGAAAACTGGGGCAGGTAAAAAGCCTTTTGCAGCTGAAATAGCTGCTAGCACAGCGGGTTACTCAGAGAGAGGATGATAGAGAGGACTGGAGCTGCGCTTAAACAGGGATGGAAGGAAGAGGAGCACCATCTGAAGTCTGCAGTGACTCAGGGTCTGAGATTTTCAGAAGTAGAGATAATGCTAGTAGAGGCAAAAGAGACAGCCAAAGAATGATGTCCAGAAAGGGAATGGCCAGCCACAAGAGAAAGATGGCACTGGCAGTCAATTGCATCTCCATTAATCACTATCCGGTGCCAGAAACATTTTAATAACCACACCAGACTGGCCAAGATAGACGAATTTATGAGTGCGAAGGCAGACATGGATGAGACACTGCTGGGACCATAGCGTATCTCACATTAACTCAGGGCTGGATCTTACCAGCTTGCCATTTTGTTTGATCGGCTTGGCAAGCCGATAAGATAGGAAGTGAGGCAAAGCAAATCAGGTTTGTGCCTGATTTCTCACCTCTTGTGTTCTTGCCGGCCCCGTTCTGTTTGATAGTGCCAAGGGAGCAGGACTTGATGTGAGTGGTTCTGATAGTGACAGGGGCATGACGGGAGGGACCTCCATAGAGAGATGGGAGGGGGAGACAATGGATTGGCTGGTCAGCAATGGGGGCGGGGGAAAGCAATTGGCTTGGGTTGCAATCAGAGGTGGAGTGATTGTCTGGAGGTGTGATGTGGGGTTGGGGGGAGGAGTGGTGATCATCCAGGGCCTCAACTGGTGGAGTGATCGGCTGGGAGCATGATCAGGGGAAGGGGCGATTGGGCAGTGTTGGAATTCAGGTGGGAGGGGTGTGATGTTCAAGTGGAGATTGGGGTGGGCGATGTTTGAGGTGGCAATCAAGAAGGTGGTGTGTCTGTGGGGAAGGGAAGTGCCTCATTTCCCAATATACTGTATACACCATGTACATAACATACAGGGAGATTGGGGCACCTGCACAGCAGAACTGCTATAGCTAAACAGCAAACCTCATGGGTGAACTCAGAATCTACACCCCCCCTCCTTACTGGAGAGATTCACATTATGGCCTCTGTATTGCACAGAGAGCCGTAAATTAGCATACTTCACCGAAAAAACCAGCAAGAAATTCCCTGGTACAGGTGTAATTGGGTGTGGAATAGGAGTGAGTTGTGAAAAGAACACACCTTTGTGTTCTTTGCAAATGTAGTTTAATGAGACAGCTGTACATGTAAAAGTGAAGATGTGAAAGAGATGCAATTTTTGTTATGTCCAAAACATAACTCTTGTGTTTTAGACATTTGAGGAAAAAGGTATATAGCTGCCACGGCTATTTAGATAGTAAATGTACCCTTTTGGAGAGATAAGATACCCCACTAGGAAAGGTCAGGTGTCCTTTGGGATTGTATAGAGCAGCTATGAATGTATGTAAAAAGTGGTCAAGCTCAATGGAGCTGCTAAGATATCAGATAATTTAAATCTCCAAGCCCATTGAAGTTGTGAAAAAACTGGACTGCTGTGACTCTACAATTTCACTCAAAGCTATTAAATATGCCAGAGTACTATCATAATAGGATTTGTGCTGTTTGACTTCTTCTTTCATGGTGGCACAGTGATTAGCATTGTTGCCTTGCCAGTGCTAAGGATCCGGTTTCAATTCCTAGCTTAGATCACTGTCTTTGTGGAGTTTGCACATTCTCCCCGTGTCTGCACGGGTTTCCTTCGGGTGCTTTGGTTTTCTCCCACATGATGTAGAGATGCCGGTGTTGGACTGGGGTAAACTCAGTAAGAGGTCTGACAACACCAATTTTAAATCCAACCGATTTATTTGATAGTAAACTTGCAAGTTTATTATCAAATAAATCGGTTGGATTTAAAATTGGTGTTGTCAGACCTCTTACTGAGTTCTCCCACATGTGCAGGTCAAGTTGATTGGCCATGCGAAATTGCCATTTAGTGTCAGGGGGACTAGCAGGCTAAATATGTGGAGCTACGGAGATAGGAGCTGGGTAGGATTGAAGTTAGTGCAGATTTGATAAGCGAATGGCCTCCTTCTGCATTTTAGGGATTCTGTGATAACATCATTATGACAACAAAGGGATCTGTAAGCTTGCAGTTTGATTGACAGCTCAAAGTGCTTATAAAGTGATTAGCTATCTTGTGAGACAATGCATACAAATGTTTATTCTCACAATGGTTTAAATACTTGAAGGACATCATTGATTTATAAGGGATTAAGATGTTAAAGAAATCTAAATGTATTTAATTTTTTGTTATGAATGAGAGTGTTTCTTTAACAGTGAAGTCTGCAACATTCTTTCATGTGATAAAATAAAATAGCCCCTGAGATCTGGTAGATATTGGGTGAATTTACATGGAGAGGATAAGGATAAAGGCTTATGTGTCCCCATGTGTTGCCATGAGTATATAGAGGGCTGGCATAGTAGTTATAAAAGATCATGGGCATGGGTGGAGGCCATTGGTTGATATGGAGGGAATGAGGGCAATGGATATGGGTAGAGGGGCATTTGTTGGAATGGAGGGTATGAGGGGATACACAAACATGAAAATCAGACAATATGATTTGGACTTGTAGAGCTGGGAGTTTTCCCAACTCTGTGCCCTGACTTGAGAGCAAACCTTTGACCTGAGTCACAGTTGACATCAGGTCCAAGAAGCATGAAGAGGCCCTCAAGGGAAGTTGAAGCAATCTCTTAGCAGGGATAGTTGGCACATAATTGCACCTTTGCATCCCATAAGGAAAGTACTGGTCTTCCATCTCTCCAGCTCTGTAGTGTCGCTCTCTCCCAAGACATCCCAAGAACCATCTGCTGCCCATTTACATGTAAGCCCAATCTTCCCAATGTTCTTTTCCACTTCTATCCCAGAATAGTAAGTTTAGTAAATTAGCACATTTTGCATTCACCACTTCTCGCCCCCATTCCCCAGCCCTCATTTCCAGTTCCCTTGCCACTTTTCGACAACCTCCTATGTTTCAAAATCAATTGCTTTATGCTCTTTGCAAATCTGAACAAGCCAATGCAAAAGACTGCAATGGATTATGGGAAGATTAGCATCCACCCCTTCAGCTTTGGGAGATAAAGAGGTAGATTCAGGTCAGCCATAGGATGTAGCATCTACAAAACTGTGAGCTTTTTCTGCCTATGGACATTACAATAACTTAATAGGTCACCAACTATTGCTCAGTGGCATCTTCTGATAGATGAAGTCAGAGAGGACTTTCCTAGAATGGATATCTTTTGTGGCCTTTAAAGGTATTTAATGAGCAGGATGTCAGCTTGAGAGGAAATCCTTTACTCCATGAATCTTTACACACTTTTATAATTTATTTACAGAGATACACATTATAAATATACATTTCCTAATACCACCACCACAATTTCAACGTGTTCTGTTTATTGGAGCACAAGTGAATCTCTAATTAATGCCCACCACTTAAGTATGATGAAATACTTTCCCTAATCCGCTGACTCCATTATGACACCTTACTTATTGAAGTATTAGAAAGAAGTTACATTTCTAAAATATTGTTCACAACATCCCAAAGTGCTTCATAACCAATGATATAATTCTCAACTCTAGTCACTATTGAAATGTAGGGAAAGTGCCAATGGTTGAGCCCACCCTGCTGATCTCCTTGTTAGCAGGGAATTAGTGCTCAGTGTTCTCCTTGCCTTCATCTATACATTTGGAAGACTCAACAGATTAGCTATGACTAGGTTATGGAGCATTAAACCAGCTTCTAATATTCAGAAAACCTGGTTGAACTATGCTGCAGGCCTCCTCTTAATTTGTTCAGTCATCGAAAACAAGGCTTGATAATTCTGCTGGTCTGGTCAATGATAAAACTAGCCAAGGCCTCACCAAATTTGCTTTCAGTCTCTGTCCTTGGATTCCAGAAAGGATAATGGCATCTGTGACTAAAATGTGTATTCCTGGTTGTTCTATCAACTATCCTGTCACATTGTTGTGAATGAGTAATGCAGTTAATGTGGTGGTTGGCATGGTGGCACAATGGTTAGCACTGCTGCCTCACAGCGCCAGTGACCTGGGTTCAATTCCGGGCTTGGTTCATTGTCTTATGTGAGTTTGCACATTCTCCCAATGTCTGTATTGGTTTCCTCTGAATGCTCCAGTTTTTTTACACAATCTGAAAGACGTGCTGGTTAGATGCATTGAACTGAACAAGCACCGGAGTGTGATGACTAGGGGGATTTCACAGTAACTTCATTGCAGTGTTAATGTAAGTCTTAGTTGTGACTAATAAATAAACTTTATTTTATTTTAGTTATCTGGGGCTAGTTCACTGCCATTTATGAGATTTTCCTTATCAGCTTGTTGAAACCTCCAACTGCTCAAAGACTAATGACATTAGGGGCAATAATTATCATGGCCTGGCATGGAGATTCCCCATCTTGTGAGTTCCAGCTTGCCAAGTTCATTCAGATGTCTGATATATTCTGTGGGATGAGGCACACTAGCCTAAGGGACAATATTAGGGAGCCCTGTAGGAAGGATTCAATTAGAGAAGAGGCCTGAATCTCTCAAGAGCAAATTATGCTTTTATATAGATGAGGATCTGGCTGGTCCTGGGGAGATTCTTCAGCTAGTCATTGGTCCTATGCAATTGGATGAACGCTGGGAAGTATTGACAGGCACAATCTAATGTGGCCAAAATTCTCCTGTTACTAGAGGCACAGGATAGTCTACTCTGGTTGAAGAAACCTGTGTAAGAGAGCGCTACTGCAAGTTCTGTCAGAGATGTGACCGTGGTGAATAGGAGGAGACAAAGTTTAGTCGAGGGATCAACAATTCCGTGCTGCAGACTTAAAATGGCAGAGGGAAGAACGAAACTCAAAGTGGAGTAAACACAGGGGAAAATATTCTGGCTTTTTCTTATCTATTTTGGTGAAAGCTATTTTTTTAATCAACAGTAAAATACGCATGTAACATGTTAAATACTTTTCGATTGACCTGGGCCTCAATCACTAAGAAGCAACCAATCAGCGTGCATAATAGCCTATAAACAGACTGAATATTTTCCTTTGCCCTGAGGATATCAGGCAAACACCATACGCAATATTTCTAGTTATTTAGTTTGACAAACAGAATTTGTGAAGGATCGTCTAACACAGATTTCAAAAAGCTGTTTGCAAAATCGTATTTCCAAATAATATGGAAGCTGTTCAGCTTTCCAGAATTTGTACTGATGGATATTATACATCATGGATGGCTATTTCTCAATGAACAAATTAGTGGAATGGAGAAAGTAATTTTCTGCACAGAATTAAAATTTAGCAGCTGAACCTAATTCCCGGTTTACAGAATGCGTTCGTGTATTGTTATTTTGGAAGCTTCTATGAAGGAAAACACTGCTGACCTGTACTTTTTTATAGATCTGATACAGCTGAACAAACAGCTGACACAATACTGTAAATATTAGCTCTGTGTTTGTTTTGACTGCATTTTGCTGCAGGTTGCATACCAAGAGATTAGGGTACGAGCTTTATCATTAAAGTAAGATGTTAAGTCACAGTTGAGTAGTAAAATACAAGACACTCACGTAATGTTACTTCAGTATATCTGAAACAAGATGAAATGTGCTGTATGTGTTTCTTTATTCCAGAGGAGGAGATGGAATTGACATCATCAGTCATTATAGCTCCTAGTACTTCATAAATGATGCTTTGGGGATTTTTGTAGTTGGAATAAAATATATACAGAATCAGTGGTGAATTATTATCAGAATAGTCTCTATTTAATCAAATCACAAGTGATACACAATGATACTAATGATGGATGACAACACCTCCATATGTAGCCATTTTCGATATCAGTTGTTTTATTCACTGTCTGGAAGCAGTGTCTGCAACCACATGCCGCAGTCAGAGTTATTTATTGATCTTTGGCATTTGTGTTCTAAGTAAAACAGATGTCTTTTTGGTTGATACAATCAGATACTACTTACATTTCCCTCTAATTAACATTAAAACTGCCTCCAGTATGAAGGCAGTTCAACTGCTTTTGTGCATACTGGGAAGTTCAAATCTTATTTTTGCCTCCAGTGCTGCCTGACATTTTTTAAAAATTTAATTACAGTGTACTGTTCAGGCACAGGTTGTTGATCTTTATATCTGTGGGGCTTTCTTTGTCATTGGCTAAAACCTCTTACTTTGTGCTTTCCTGAAGATTTGTACATAAAGTCCCTTAAACAAACCTGGAATGTTCCAAGGATTGTCCTTCAGGTGCCAATTCTGCTACCCATTTAACCCGGCAAACTCACAGAACGGAAAATTCCTGAGTGTTGGATAAGTACAAAGTACGAAATCCGAGAAGGCTGACTTCATCGGAACTTCCAGGGTCAACAACTTCCATAAAGTGGTAAAATGAGGGCATGAATCCCTCCGGCAGGCCAGATGGGATTTGAAAAATTTGGAGCTGGAGTAAGGACAAGCTGTCATTTAAAGATCTGCATGCTGTGAAAGAGCTGAGAAGGTATCTGGAAAAGACACGTGGGGCGGCATGGTGACACACTGGTTCACACTGCAGACTCATATGCTTGTCTGTATATCTGGGGAGTTTGCATGTCCTCTCCATACCTGTACTAGTGCTGAAGTTTACTCTCACACTCTAGAGATGTGGAGTTTAGATGGATTGGCCATGCTAACTTGCCCCTTAATGTCATTGATTTTTATTAGACAGAGTGTCATAAGATCTAGAGGGAAACACACCAGTTTTCTCACTGAAAACAACACTGCCAATTTTTGGTAAAATTTTGCCCTTTGTTTGAGATGGCCTCAACAAGCTTAGAGTGGGATTATTAATAATTATTAATAATAATTATTATTATCTTTTTGTTCTTGAAATTTCCACAACTCTTTCAATGGTCCTATACTTCGCATTTGGAATTTTTAGCACATGGCTTTATCTCACCATGTATTTGGGGTCTAGATGGGGCTCTTTGGTTTTGTCTATTCTCCCAAGGTAAATTGCTTGAGATGGTTTGTTAAAATCATTATTATTTATTTACAGCTATGATATACACCACTGGGAGCTCTTCCTCCCTCCAAACCTTTGTTACTCAATCACGTGGTATTACATCATGATTACATCTGTGTCACATGCTTCTGATGTTAACCCTTTACAGTCTTAACATTTGCATTTCGAAGCTTTCTATCTTCTTCCACAAATCTTTATTTATTGTCCAGATTTCTGAGATGTGCAGGATTTTGATTTATCTGGGTAAGTGCAGAGGTTGACAATTTGTGTATTCTTCATGAAATGAACTGTACATTTGAATAACTCTTTCTGAGAGCAGAAAGTACTGCTGGAAACAAATATTGTTTAATCAATTGTTTCAATGATATACAGTGGTCTAAAATCTATCATATTAAGACCCAGGCCAAAGACTCCAAGGTGTTTTGTGAAGTTAGCCTCAACCTTAAGTTTTACATATGGGGGCGATTCTTCCAACCTGCTGTGCTGCTTTGTAGTGCAGTAGGCCGGGAGACTCAGGTGGAGTCATTTTGTGGGCTCCCCCAGAAATTGGTGCAAAGCTGCATAATTTATTCACGTCCTCATCACCATGTATTTTAAATTTCATTAGCGGGCCCAGGACTGAAGTCTCTGGGCCCAGTAGCCTCTCCCCTGTTTCCATCCACCCAGCCAGGAGTGTTTCACTACAGCAGGGTTTCTATAGCTCCCCACTTGCAGGGAGCTAGCAGCCCAATCCTGCTAGAATGAAGGGGGCAATCGAGGAAAGAGGGTCCAACCGCGCACTCAACCTGTGATTGGCAGTGGGGGGGAGAGGAGGTGGGGGTCTACTGTACACTCTGCCTGCAATTAGTGGGGATGGAGGGCCCCTGCTGTGCACTCTGTTTGTGATCAGTGAGGGGGGCTGTGGAAGGTTGACTGCTGCAGCTCTTCAGGTGACCAGTGTAGGTGGGGGAAGGGTGGAACGCGATAAATATGTGTGGCGGGGGGCAGCGGGGACAATGTATTTGAACACTGTGAAGCTTGTGATTGTTGAAAGGCCCCCGCAATTATGGGCCGCGGGCTGGGTTGAAGCAGGCTACAATAGCAGAGGCTTGATAGATCTTTCTCTCTCTGTCTGTCCTCTGCTATTGCAATTGCATATGTGCGACTACAGAGGCCTGCACATGTGCAATAGCTCCCTCTTCAACTAGAGCAAGCTGGCTGGTGAATTAAGCTCCGCCCACTGCCTCTGGTAGCTAGAAACAGTCTAACCTATTTTTCAGGCATAAAGTGCATAAAATTGGGAGTAAAAACTCAGCAAAAAATGCAATTCTCCCATTTTCAAGCCCGCTGGACACTTAGGATTTTCCTCGTAAATTTCAGTCCGCTGTCAAGAATTCCAGTGGATGGAGTAAAACTGGAAGATTAAAATTTTTGGGGGGAATTAGAAGTATATACTTCACTCATTACTAAATGCCTGCCAGCTACAGAAAAGAGATTATATAAATTTAAGCAAGCACGTCAGAAAGATAATGAGCATATAAAAACAAATTTTGCCAGAATGGCCAGAGTATGTTCTGAACAACTCAGTACTTTTCCAATACTTAAAACAGAGGGAACATTTCACAATTGTCAATGATTTCTTAGTAATAACAACAGACTGGTTATCATGTAAGCACTTTGACTCAACATTCTCCAGAAAGCCCATCAAGGTCACTTGAGAATAGTGAAATGCTGAACAAGAACCCAACAGTCAGCCTGGACTCTCTCCATGAATGCTGTGTGAATATTTCCAGCACATTCCAATTTTTAGATTAAATGAGATCATGTGCATTGAACTTTTTTTTCTCACCCTTCTTTCTTTCATTTTCATAAAATTTATTACATTTTTAACTTTTCTCAGTCTGATGAAAAGTCATCAGCCCATAGTGATAACTCTGCTTCTCACTTCATAGATGCTGCCTCACCTACTTAGCCTTTATAGAGATTTCTGTTTTTATTTCAGATTTCCAATTCTGACATTATTTTCCTTTAGCATGAGTGGTTGTTGTTGTTTGTTGTAGGATTCTAACTCTGAGACCATGTTGTGTGTTGGTTCTAACTGGCTAAGGAACAATAACTGAATTGTGTCTGAACAATAACTCATTTATGGGATAAACATAACTGCATGAAAGTATACAAGACTCGGCGTTGCTCAGTCTGAGTCATAAGCATTCTCCCTCTTAACGCTTGGTTATATGTGTCTTACATTATCATGTGGGTGGCACTATTTATCCAATTCCTAAATATTAATCCTTTCAATCCTGAACACTCTAATAAGTACTATCCCATCTCCCCTCATGTTTCTGACTTCATAGTCTGGAGCTTTCATTTCTCTCCCTGATTATGTTCTTGGAAGATTGATAGTCACCCTTTGGACTTAGTTGTCCTTTGCTAATAGTTCAATATCTGATACATTGCTAGTTTGTGACTCAACATCTGGTTCTTTCAAATGCTGATTAGAAGTTTCTCTTATTTTGATCTAGTCTTGATTCTCTTCATTTTTCTCCTTGCTGTTGTACATCTCTCAATTCCTTCTTTCTCTCTTGTGATTGGATCCCTCCCTCTCTTTGCATTTCATATGTTACCTATCCTAATTTGTTGCGTTTGTCTGGTTCCTTTTGACAGTTTTATCATTTGTTTTATTTCTGGAGTGATGACTCCTTCGGGCCTCTTATTCATGAGCACTTGGATAATCCTGGACTGCTGCCTCAGGAAATAATAGTCTGGACAGGAAAGGAAGCTGTGAAGAAGACACTTGATTGACGCCTTGCTTTCCTTTCAATTCCAATAATCCTGGTGTAGCAGTAAGATTAGTGTTTTCTAACTTAGAAGAGGTGAACATTGCATATTTTTTGTACTGTCTCTAGTTCTGGACTTGTTTGACTGCTTGCATCTTTGACTCCCACTTTTCATGAATGGATCAGCGTGGATGCAATTAGAAAGGGGTCACCACTGTTGGATGAATGTAATACTGTACCGGTATACTTTATTGCTTGAGTCCCATTTTCCACCTTCTTAACCAATTAGCAAATTAATGAAGGATCATACTCACACTCGAGTACTCAGTGGTCCAATTCATCCATTAACTCTGGTGAGAACAAATTTAATCTCTGTCCCCTGCAAAAGACTCTGTGAAGAATACCAAAAACAAAATCAATGCTGAAGTTTCTGTCCAGTTCTTCAGTGCAATTGGACAGTCTGAGGAGCTCCAATGTGCTAACATTAATAAATACCTGTTGATTGATGTCCTTTGATTTCTTGATGAGATTGAGGTCTGCACGGGTGTTTTGACTCAAAAGAGAAAATTAATGATAGCGAATAACATGTACTGTTTCCAATATCTGTTGATGCTTGTACTGGAACGTTGCCTGTAACTTCCCGTGACTTGCAGTTTGATCGGTCCTGGATCACGTAGTGAGGTTTCTATAGTCCTCATCCATTTTGTTACTAATTAGTAATGAGTAATTAGTAATTTAGTTACAGTTCTTTGACTGATGAAATGGTTATCATTGTTCCTGTATCCAATCTGAACTTAGAGATATGTGCATTGACACAAATATCTGATTTCCAGAATGTCTATTTGGGATCTTTAATGTCATTTAGAAAACATTGTTCCTCTTTTTGATGCTGAGCTTCCTCAGTTTCACTGATGGCCTTTTATGAGAAGGTTTTCTCAATATCCTCAGTATCTAAAAGCTCTAGTTCTGCAAACCTTTTCAAATTGTCCAAACCTTTTACAACAGAAGCATTTTCAGTGCTTGTTGGACAATGCTCACGTCTCTGGGCTGTTTGGGTGCCACAGCACTGATATGGCTCAATGATCATCTTGAACTTTTGTTCCAAGAGTTGTATTCTTTAACATTCTTTTGTTTAATGAGTTGCACTGTCATTTTCTGAGCCACGGTGTTATCCTCTGAGTATGGCTGTATTTGGTTTCTATGCTAGAGTCCATTTCACACAATCAGGGCTTCAATGGGCTGGCAAAACCCAGCTGCACTGAGAGCGGGGCATCTTATTAAAAGGCTGTCTGATCAAAGTACAAGGTCTCAGGCACTGCATCACCACATCCCCCTGGCCTGATTGGAACAGCATTCAGTCCCCTGAGCCCATTTTCAAATGTGATACAATATTTGTGTATTTTCTTTGAAACAAATTGAGTAACTGTACTAACTCTTTGCATGATTCTTAATTGTACATAGAATACATGACTAGATGACTGATGACATTCTTTAGATAGCAATTGTTCAATTGTACTGCAGGACTGGACTGGGACTTCAGCATTGATTTGTTGATACTCTTCAAAGGACCTGATAATCCAGCGCTTTTGCAGTAGACAGGGATTAAACTTATTCTCACCAAAGTGGCCAGAAGGGTGGCACAATGGTTAGTACTACTGTCTCATATCATCAAGAACCCAAGTTCAATTCCTGGCTTGGGTCACTGTCTGTGTGGAGTCTGTACATACTTGCCATGTCTGCATAGGTTTTCTCTAAGTTCTTCAGTTCCTCTCAAGTCCAAAAGACGTTCTGATTTGGTGGCTTGGCCATGCTAAATTTTCCCTCAGTGTACCCGAACAGGAACCAGAGTGTGGGGACTGGGAGATTTCATTGTAATGTAAAGGGGGGGGAGGGTTGGATTCACCACTGCTGGGAGGAGTGTGCTAGACATTGGGGCTCTCCAGGGCAGGGTTGGGGGGCCCGGGATCTGTTGTGACAGCTGTGATAGGGCCATGGGGGGTACTGGATAGGCAACACTGCGGGGGTCCCAAGCTGGCCAGCGATTGAGGAGACTGACAGATTGAGACCACTATGCATACGCAGAGTTCCAGAACTGTTAAACTCTGGCGCAAATAAGCCCCACCCCTGGGTTTTTAATGAAATTCACAATTGGGACTCTGCAGTGCGTAGAATGGGGAGATTCGAGTGAGAAGCTGAACTGACAAAACAGTTGTGATCTAGAACAGTTTTCTCTCCAATTCAGCACTTTTGGGAGAATTGCTCCCCATTGGTATTTTTGACAAATGACTTGGAATATTTGACATAGGCACAACGGAGAGATGCGTGTGTTTAGTATGAATTGAAAACCTAGGACATCCTTACTGCAAGATTATGTTTCCTAATCACATCAATGGAAAACATAGAAAATAAACTGTACTCAGATAGTACATATGTATCTGCTTATACCAATGGATGTATTTTACCTGGTAAACTTTGGATAGTTTACTACAATGGTAAATCCTATACTTCACTGGTACTCTGATGTATAAGGATGATAATCATCATCTCGCATTGATTGATGATTCGTTCTAATGCACTACATTATATATGAATACTTAATAAACTGTCATTTTTGATCCTTTCACTCAATCACAATATAAAATGCTTCTAAGTCATTGCATGAAAGAAAGCGACAAGATGACGCCAGCCATAAGTGCAGAATCTTAACACCGACTAACACCAGAGATAACCGTTCTGACATGGAGGGAGACTTAAAAAAAGTGATTGAGTGTTGGCTCCAGCAAGAAAAAAAGTATGTTTCTCACCAGATCTTACCACATTCTGCCACAAAAAAACAGTTAGGCATGATTCACACCATTAACACACTGGTGGAGTCCAGCTGCATTGAGATGGGAGCATTTTGTTTAAAGTGAAGAACTGTTCAACACTAACCTTTAATATTCCCCAATTCTTTAAATTTCACTTATACGCAATTTTCCATTGCAATTGATGGTATAAACATTAGGAAAACACAATAACGGGAGGGCAATTCATTTACTTTATTATCACCCAGTTGGTGAACTCTTAAAAACAGTCTCTCATGCATTTCATGCAGTCATGTAAACCTACAGTGAGAGCTAAATATAATTACAATAATAAGTTGACCTGGGAATATTGAGTGCAAATCGCATTTATTTCCATGCAACATTAACTAGGGTATTATATAGCAGCCATGTCCAAATGTTTAAGCAAATGTATTGCGCTGAATACCTTGAATTCTTTTGTGTTTGCTCAAGCATTATTTTCATCATGTCATCAATTCCTTCAATATTATACTTTCCATATGAATAAAAGTCATATTTTTAAACCATGAGGGAAATTTTCCAAGTACGAAAAGTCACAATCATACCATCATTACAGATGAGGAAGACTCTCTCAGAACAGAAGTACATTGCTATCTCCCTATTTGCAATATCTTAATGTTTCTATAATGATTCCCAGGTTTTCACCGATCCAGCTGTCAATTACTGTCTAAAGCATAATATCTTGACAGCTGTTCTAAAGTTAACTTTTACTAGCTTGAATCTGTGTTTCCCTGTCCTTCCCCAACAATACAATTTGACAAAGTAATATTCTAGATTTATCCTATGTCAATTATTATCTTACATTCTACTCTGGCTGTTCACCCCACAGGCTCTTGCAAGCTGAAAAACACCAACCTTCTCCAGTCCTTTCTCATTTCTCAAACCCCTGAGACTGATAGCCAACATCCCAGACTCTTTCATTACTATCCTAGGAGTCAGGAGGAAGTCATCCTAGGAATCTTTAACATTGACTCTGGATCTTGTGGAGTCTCCTGGTGTCATGCCAAATAGGAGCAAAAAAATCCCCTACTGATTAACACCTACCGTACTCTGGCAGCTGAAGAATCATTGGGTTCATCACTTGGAAACAGCACTGAAGGTGGCAAGGGAACAGAAGTTACTTCAATGTCCATTGCCAAGAATGGATTGTTAGCATCGCTAGCCAAGTGTGCTGAGACCTGAAGGAGATACGTTAGAGCGAGTAATGAGAAAACCAACAAGGGGAGAAAACTTACTCGACTTAGTCCTCACTAATCTACCCATAGCAGATGCATCTATCTATGATAGCATTGGTAAGAGTCAACATCATATAATCCTGGTAAAAACTTCACACTGACGACCCCTTCCATTGTGTTGTGTTACATTATCACTGTGCTAGATGAAATTGATTTAGATCAGATCTAATAGCTCAAAACTAGGCATCCTTGAGGCATTGTGGACCATCAGCAGCAACAAATTGTACTCAACTGCTATCTGTAACTTCATATGATACATATCCCTTACATCACCATTACTATCAAGCCAGCAAACCAATTCACATTCAATGATGAAAAATGGCTTACCAACAGCAGCATTAGACATATCTAAAAGTGAGGCGCCAACCTGGTGAAGATGCAACGTAGGATCACGTGCATTTTAAACAGTGGCAGCTCTGCGCACAGAACAGAACTACAGGGGTGATTCTCCCAAAGTGCCGAATTGACGGGAAAACTGTTCTAAATCACAACTGTTCTTACAGTTCATCTTCTCACCTGAGCCTCCGCATTCTGTGCACTAAAGAGGTCCCAGTCATGACCATTAGAAACTCAGGGGGGCCGAACTATTTTATGTCAGGAGCTTGACAGTTCTGGAGTTCTGCGCATGCACAGTGGCCCTGATCTTATCATCTGCCTATTTGCTAACTAGCCCAATTACTGGCCAGCCCTGGAAACCACCCCCCACCCCCACCCCGCAGTACTGCCCCTCTAGCTCTTATACTTCTTTATGCTTCTTTTTGGTTTAGCATCGTAAAACCTCATTACAATGCAGGCAAAGTTTAAAGTGAAACTAAAGTTCTTAAACTTTATTAACATGTAAACATAGAAACACCAATTAAGTTAAAGCTGTAAGGTCAGCCCAACAAATATAAACATCAATTACCTAAAATTATGTCTATTTCCTAACTGTCCTGATAACACTCCAGCTGTTGAACCATAGACACACCCCAGAATTAGCCTTCCTCCTGGATTAGCCTTTTGAGTACACTATAACACTGACATATATGTGACTTGTGGAAAATTATCAAAGTATGCCCTGTCCACAAAAAGCAGAGCAAATCCAAACCAGCCAATTACTGCCCCATCAGTCTACTACAATCTTCAGCAAAGTGATGGAAGGTGTCTTTGACATTGCTGTCAAGCATCATTTACATCGCAATAACTTGCTCATTGATGAACAGTTTGGCTTCCACCATGAGTAGCCAGCTCCATACAAACATATGAATTAGAAGCAGGAGTAAGTCACTTGGTCTATTGAATCAGCTCTGCTATTCAATAAGATCATGGCTGCTCTGATTATAACTATAACCTCATATTTCTGCATACCCCCACTAACTTTTCACGCTCTTGTTTATCAAAAATCTACCTAGGTCTTAAAAATTTTCAATGATTTTGCCTCCACTGTCTTCTGTGGAAGAGAGTCCCAGAGACTCATCACTCTCTGAGAGAAAACATTTCTCCTCATCTGCATCTTAAATGAATTACCATTAGCTCAGATACTCTGACAAGAGAACTATCCTCTCTACATCCATCCAGTCAATATCCCTCAGGAGTTTAAATGTTTTGATTAAGTCATTTCTTATTTTTCTGAACTCAAGTAGATACTAACCTAACCTCTTCAACCTCCTTCCCTCATAACACAACCCACTATTCCTGGTATTAGTCTAGTAAACCTTCTCTGAACTGCTTCGAACACATTTACACCTTTCTTTAACTAAGGAGACCTTCTTACAGCCTTGGTCCAAACATAGGCAAAGAAGCTGAAATCCAGAAGTGAGGTGAGACTGAGAGTGACTGCCCTTGGCATGAAGGCAGCATTTGGCAAAGTGTGCCTTCAAGGAACTGTGGCAAAACTGAAATCAGTCGGAATCTTGAGGGAAACACTCCATTGTTTGGAGTCATCTCATGCAAAGAAAGGTGATCCTGGTTGTTGGAGGATTATCATTTCAGCCGAAGCCAAATCATTTCTTCAGGATAGTGACCGAGAGCCAATGATCTTCAGCTGCTCCATCAATGAACTTTCCTCCAACATAGATTGAACAGTCTTCAATACCATTTGCATCTCCTCAGATACTGAAGCAATCCATTGTCTGCTTGCAACAGACAATGTTCAGGCTTAAACTGGTAGATGGTAAGTAATATTCATGCCACACAAGTGCCTGGCAGTGACCTTTTCCAAGAAGGGAGAAGCTAAAGCTCCCCTTGGCGTTCAGTAGCTTTACTATCACTGAATCTCATTTCATTGGTTAAGAATTTAACTTGACTAGCCATAGAAATACTGCGGCTAAAAATGCAGGTTAAAGACTGGAAATCTTGCAGCAAGTAACTCACCTTTTGGCTCCCCAAAGCCTCTCCACTGTTTAGAACACGCAAATCAAGAGTCCAATAGAATAATCTCCACTTTCCTGGATAACTGCAGTTCTAACAACAATTAAGAAACTTGACACCATCCATCAAAAAACATTCTCCTTAACTGATAGCCTATCCTTCATCTTAAACATTCATTTCATCTGTCACTGGCACACAGCAGCAGCAAATTGTGCCACCTACAGGATGCACTGCAGCAACCTGCCAACTCTTTTTTGACAGCATCTCCCAAACCCATAACCTTTACACCTAGAAGGACAATGATAGAACAATAGAATCCCTACAGTGCAGAGCAAGGTCATTCTGCCCATCGAATCTGCACCGATTCTCTGAAAAGGTATTCCATACAAGCTCATTCCCCCTCCCCTGCCCTGTCCATTGACTTAACCACGTTATCAATGCACCTTTGCACACTAAGGAGTAATTTAGCATGACTATCTGCATGGCCATTCCACCTAATCTGCACATCTTTGGAGTGTGCAAGGAAACCGGAGCATCCAGAGGAAATCCATGCAGATACAGGGAGAATGTGCAAACTCCACACAGACAGCTATCCAAGGCCAGAATCAAACCTGAGTCACTGGCACTGTAAGGCAGCAGTGCTAACCACTTTATCACTGTACTGCCTGTTAACCACTGTGCCATCCAGTGGGGCAAACAGCACTATGTGCAATTTCCCCCCAAGTTACACACCATCCTTATTTGGAACTTTGCTTTGTTCTTTCACTGTCACTGAGTCAAAATTCTGGAACTCCTACCTACCAGGTGAATGCATCTACTCCACATAGACTGCAACTTATCGTATCTGGTTTTCAGCTCCTACTGTTGAAGAATGCGCTCACTGCTCTCTTGTCAAGGGCAATTGGGGATGAACAATAAGTCCTGACTTTGCCAACGAGGCTGAAATCCCACAAATGAATAAATAAAATGTGCTTCATATGTTGGAAAAGATTTATGTTTAGGGTCTGTTTAGTATCTGCCCAGACACTTTGGTTCTCTTCAATTTAATTTTAATTTCTGTGTTAATCCAATTTGGACCGCAATTGTTTAGCTTGAGCTTAATGATTTTCATTATGTAATTATTCTACACTTTTTGCTAAACAGTGTTCAAATGTTCTCCTTGCTTTATACTGAAGTGTCATTGAATGAATTCCAAAACTCTATTTTCTTCTCTAGAAATGCTCCACAGATCAGATGTCTGCTGGAATTCTATCGCCTTGTCCACCACAGAATCGAAGTGGGCGAGGGGCAGAAAATGGAAATATCCATTGACCTCGGGTGGGAATTTCTGGTCTCACTCAAGTGAGGCCATAAAATCTCATCAATCATCTTTGTAGAAATAAAGTTAACATTTCAGGTCAGTAGCCTTTCATCGGTTCTACAACAAGGCTTAAGTAGAAGGTAAAGAGAACATGAGATTTTCCAGCATTTTCTGTTTTTGTTTCCAATTTCCAGCATCCACAGAATTTTGCTTTTATAATCTTTAAGAATTGTTCTCTCTTTTTCAGTTTATGTACCTGGCATTGCTATTTCTCACATCCAGAATATGTGTTAAAATTTATCATGCTATGGACATTGTCCCTCAGAATAATATCTTTATTCATTGGCTGGATCGTTTGCCTAAGGCACACACTGTCAGTTAATATTAAAATTTAGAAAGTTGAAATTAATTCCAAGGTTTCTATCGGTTGCTTGACAAAACTGTACATTGTCTGATTGATTTAGCATATGGTGTTCATGGAAACTTCAGTGCATGTTGTGGCATAAACACTTAAAGACAGTTGCTTCATTACTAAGTGGTACTCAAAGTAGAAACTCTCTGCAGGAGATGACATAACTGTATGCCTCCTGCAAAAACAAGAAGATGCGGAAAAGTATCTTCTGTTGTACTGAGGGACCATCAATAACTTTGGCCCTTGAATAAGAATGCACATGTATATGATGCCTGAAGCATAATTCACTTGCCTTTGTTCTTCCTTTGAAGACTCTTCTGTCGCTTCCACATCTAATGCCACATTGGATCCTCAAAAGTAGTTGCTCTGGCCACGTCATTGTTGCAAGTGAATTAGAAACTGAAAACAAGATTCTCATTGCAAAGTGCAGGAAATAAAGCTCCTGAATGGCTAAAAAAAATCAGATAATTAAAAAAAATGCTGAGGAAACAAAATATTAAGTCAAAAAGAAAACCCTGAAAAGTGATACGTGTTTTTAAGAAGACAAAAGATTAGACAACCAGGCAGTAACATCGTCATTTGAAAAGGACAAGCCCGCTGTCTCAAGAATAGCAAACATTTTTGAACTCACAATGCATTTAGATGGATAGGCTGTTTACCCTGAGACCCACACTAACAATCAATAAGACTTTGTGTAGAGATTAAAACTGAGCAAAATGTACCCTCTAAAATGTCAATGTTAGATTTTGATATGCATTTATTATAGCCTCTGGGCTCCATGCTGAAGAGCCGTGTATGATAACAAGTAGCTTTGGTTTATTTACGCTTCTAAATTAACCTGTTGGCAAAATTTTCATTGATTCTTTTTCTCACTGGTTGAATTACCTTTGGGAAGTCATCTTTTTTTCAAAATAAGCGAGTTTTACAATTTTCTTGATGTTGAACTTTGCATTCTAGCACCTCTTTCCTAAGTTAGTTTGGACATCAAGCCAAACAATTGGGGTAAGACCTATGTAATCCTACCTTGTGTTCTCATCAATTTCCAGGTCACCATTTCAGTTGATACTGCCTGTAGTCAGTTTGGAGCTATTTTATGTCAGCAATTAAGAATTTTATTTCATCCCAGACTGTTAGATGTGGCTCTAAACATAAACTCTGGATTAGAGCTGAACTGCTGTATCTTATTAGGCTGAAAAATGCTTCTTTCAAAAAGCAAAAGAAAACAAACAAGATCTCAGATTGCACTAACGGTAGAATGATTAGAAACAAAGTCACTAATCTCTTTAGATTCACCAAAATAAATTGCTATGACCAAACCGTCAGTGAAAACAGATGTCCAAAACCATTTTGGCCATTCTTATTTTCAGGAACGTTCACTATAGAGTCAGTAATAGCCAATAGCCAGTAGAAGTTTCCTGGTCAATGATAACTTGGAGCATTTTTCTTGCATTTCCTTTTTCCTTCATACATTTTCTCTAAAACTTCTCTCCTTTTGTAACCTTTTCCAGCGATACCTTCTCAGTCCCATTCCATGAGCATTAAAAATTTTCCGGATTTGAGTAAATGCTGAGAAAATTAAGACTTAATTGCGCAAATGTTGCAAAGGGAGCCTCTTCCACCAGCCATATGTATCAGGAAATTGCAGCTTTGTTTTCCATGAATTCTTTCATCTATTAAAATTCATGGATGGTACCACTGAGCAACACACCATAAATTCCCCAATACTCCCAGGTAGTAGGAAAGATTCACTGCCGGAAGAGTATACATTTATACAACTGATCTTCAGCCTCAGAGGACCATTTGATTATCAGAGCCAAGGATTTTGGGTAAGAGTCTCTGCCACTCCCCCCCCCCCCCCCCCCCACCTCCCAGCAGCTTGATCCCCATCAGTGGGAGGTAGTGCATTGTTTGGCAGGATTCTCTGGTCCCAGCACTGTCAATGAGATTTCTGGCCATCATATCTAAGCCTGACCTTATTGTCATCCCAACATACATAAGTGTGTTTTTCCTGCATAAAGCATTGAGTAATATTTGAGAGTAGGGATCATACCTATTTTCTTTTCCTTCCAAGCAAGATGGCTGACAGACCCACTGCAATCTTTAATTTAGGGGTGGTAGGCAGGGAATAACTGAGTAGTCAACTAACCCCAGGAGTGCTTGAGATTGGCCAATAATGAACTTACAGGTAAACCCGAGATCAAATGAACAGCCAGCCTCACCACCCTAACTCAGATCAGCTAACGTAGCACAGATCAAAGATAAAATGGGACACCTTGCTGATCTGTGTGTTACTATACCAACTTCATTTATTGACTGAACCACCTGGGAATTGTGAGCAAAAAATATTGAGACCATTGATTCCAACGTGATGACTGGTGTTATGGGTCTGTCACACTGTTTTTCTGGTTGTATTTACAATGATTGTTCACCTCAAATAGCTAGACAAAGTCACGGAGTGATTTCAAGATGATTTATTGACAACTGTAGTGCTACAGGGGACTCTAACTAAGCTATTCAGACCAGCCAGAGTCCAGAATTCAGAAATATACAAGCAATTATAGTTTGGAATTCAATTACAAGCAATTAGCATATACTAGTAAAAGTATAGGAGTTATCTCTATCCATCCACAGTTATAGATTAAGGTTACATCAGGCATGCATAAGAGTGTAAGTCTAATTAACATGTGCATGTTATATCATCAAGCAATGATAGCTATATTTCTGACCACTAGTATATCAACTTTCCCTTTGCTTGTTCCTTGTTCTGATGGGCAAACATGAGCTGCAGCTATGTTAAATTCGATTAAATTGTCCATGACTCTTATCTGAGTCTACTTTAATCAAGACCTGTGGTTTTCACATATTTTTCCCTGTGTGATTGAGGTACAGCTGGTAGATATGATTTTTAAACTTTTGTGATTACTACCTCTTTCAGCTGGGATATACCTTCCACTGATCTTGCTGATGTAAGCATGGTCAGGATGTTTATAAGTTGTTAGTATATGTCAGCATTACAACAGATTAATCCTGGGCATCTATCAGATCAGGTCTGGCCAACTACTCAGTAATTCTCTGCCCATGCTACCAAACTTCAAGATTTTGATGGACTGAAAGGAATGTGATCGGACAGAATTGTTGATTGCTTTTTTCCAGGGATCTGAGTCAAGACCATTGTTTTGTAAACATGTGAGGGCACATAAATATGTCTTCCAACACATCAGACAATAAGTAGATCTGTATTACTTGTAAATTCTTATATGTGCAACTTTGAACATGGCACAAAGTGTATAGGATACCATAGGTGGAGTGACAAATCAGGGATCGTGGCTAGTACATTGTACATTGTATGGCTGTTTACCACATCCTTCTATCTGCATCAAAAAGTAGCAAACACTATACTATTAGATCATATCATTTTGCTTAATTTTCCATAAGCATTGCCACGAGAGATCTACTAGTTTTTTTTGTAATTATGTAGAAAGGGATAGACACATGCTGGTGAGCTTTAAAACTTTACCGGTTTTCTGATCTTTTTTAATCACTGACAGATACTTTTGTTTCTAATTCTGTAATTAGGATTGATTTATTCCATTTAACATGTTCCAATCATTTAAGGAAGTATCATTTCAGCCCACATGAATGCAGTAAAAGCCAATTTAAAATAAAATCTTTATGTTGCTGCTCTGATGGGGTTTATGCTTGGTTTAAATTAAAATCTTGTGATAATGAAAGTATAATGATTCCAAGAAACATTCTTTAGATGTCCATTCCAAAGAGCTAAGTACAGCTTTTTTCCCTTCTGCTCTTGTACAAGTGCCAAGCATTGTTCACAGCTGCTATATGTCCCTCATCTGACAAACCTCCCCACATGGACTTGATAATCTGACCAACTGTTTTTCTGCTATTTTGGGTCTGGTTTGGTGAAAGGTTAGAATAATATAGTAACTAGGATATTGTCTTGGATTGGTACAGAAGAAAGGTGAGGTGCATTTCCTAAGATCCCATTCCTGACATTTCCTTTGGGGCAGCATGGTGGCATCACAGAGCCAGAGACCTGGATTCAATTCTAGTCTCAGGTCACTGTTTGTGTGGACTTTGTACGCTCTCCCTATGCCTGTGTGGATGTCCTCCAGGTGCTCCAGTTTCCTCCCACAATCCAAAGATGTGTAGGTCATGCTAAATTGACCCAAGTGTCAGGTAGATTATCGGGAGAATACTTGGGGTTACTGAGATAGTGCCTGGGTGGGACTGTTGTCAGTGCAGGCACAATGGGCTAAATGGCATTCTTCTGCATTGTAGGGATTCAATGATTTGCTTTAAAAATGGGAGTTAACTGTAGATTGTAATTACCATTCCTAAATTTTCTGCACATCTTTCCACCTCTTATGACCAAACTTTTGCTTCCTCACGTTTCCATTATTACCCCTTTATTGAATTGCACCATCATCCGATTTGTCATGTGATCACTCCTTCTCTTTCTGCCTTATCATTGACCTTATCCTGTGTCCATCCCAACTCCCACTTTTCCTGCCTCCATATTTGCTTAATAACTGCTCACCTCTAACATCTTTCCGTTCTGGTAAAAAGTCATTGGCTTGAAATATTGGATCTTATGTTGCTTCCAGGGGCAGGAAGCCAATCCCAGCGACAGGATGAAATTAAGCTATTCAGTTCAGAGAAGTTTGAAGATTTCCTGATGGCAAGTGTCCAGAAGGCTTTTTTTGCATGCATTTGCATGTTACGCATGCTAAGCAATAGGCAATCTTATCAGAATTCAGTTCCCTCCCAATTAAGTTATTCATGAGCAATCAATGCTTGTCTTCAGTTTTATGATTGCATGCAAGAGGAATACAGTAGGCAGTCAACTTGCAGGAGTTGCAGTGAGCAACTGCAGTTTTGTTTTGTTTGGGGATGTTGTTTGGTGAGGATTTCAGAATAGGTGGTGACAATCTAAAGGGCATGGGGCAGCTGAGATGGGGAGGGAGTCCATGGCAGGGAGGAAGCTAGTCTGGAGTACGAAGGGAGAAAGGGAGGGAAGGGTGTTGCTTCTTAGGTGTGAAATTATTGTGTTTGGGTGGGGGGTGAGGGTTTCTGGATAGGGATGGTGGAAAAGAGATGGTGCTGTAGGGTAGCATCAGTGACGAGCTATGGTGTGCAGGGTTCTTGTGATTGTGCTGACGATACTGTGCAGCGGAAGGAACAGTGACAGTGAGAGGGAGGAGTGGATGCAATAGCGTGGCAGGTTCAGGATTGTAATCAAGTAGTGAATGGTGGCATGAAGGTAGTTATGGAAATGGTAAAACAAGTGGCATGGACAATGGAATGGGTCAGAGTCACGGTTTACATAAGAACACTCTAATAATCAGGAGCCACTTGTATGAGAACCATGCTCAGCTGTGTTCTGCTCTGTATGGTTACACTGTGAACATAGTATCACTGATGCCTAACCCATGGGTCTTCTTCCATCAGGTCCACAGGAAGATTAGGAGGAGAGTGTACATTGATGGGCATGGAGGAAGGAAGGGAGTTGGTATTAATGAGTGCTTGAAATAGAGAGGAGGGGCGATATGTGCAGAGGTAATACACCAGACCATGCAGGGACCCTCAGTGTTGGAAGTCCACTGGTCCAGAATGACTGTGGGAAGAGCTAGTAACATGCCAGCTATGGTATTCCCAAGCTCCCGAGACTTGGAGGAAGCTCAATCATGATAGAGTGAGTATGGAGGATGATAGATGACAGTTTGAGGTGTAAAGGAAGGGAGCTAGTGCTGGTTGGGAATAGTGAGCTTCCCTGATGGCTGATTGGTAGGTGGGTGACATGGTAGTGGGTTGGCAGTGCTGCCTCACAAGACCAGTGATCCAGGTTTGATTCTGGCCTTGGGTGACAGTGAGAAGTTTGCACATTCTCCCTGTATCTACTTGGGTTTCTTCCAGGTCCTCCAGTTTCCTCCCACAGTTCAAAGATGTACCGATCAGATGGATTAGCCATGCAAAATTGCACCTTTTTGTCCAAAGATGTGCAGGTTAGGTGGATTGACTGTGGTAAATGTGTGTGATTCCAGGGATTAGGTGTGGAGGAGGGTAGAAGGGATATGGGCCTATGTAAGTGCTCTTTCGGAGGATCAGTGCAGACACAATGGGCTGAATGGTTTCTTCTGCACTATAAGGATTCTATAAATTTTTCTAAGGTTGAGGCAAAGGTGTCAGTCAGACTGTGGGCCTGGGATGATGGAGAGATATTAGGACAAGAATCACAGAATACTACAGTACAGAAGGGGTCCTTTGGCCCATCGAGTCTGCACTGATGTATGAAAGGCCCTGACCTACACAACTAATCCTGCTTGCCAACATTTGGCCCATAACCTTGAGTGTTTTGGCATGCCAAGTACTCATCCAGGTACTTTTTGAAGGATGTGAGGCATCCCACCTCCACCATCCTCCCAGGCAACACATTCCAGACCCTCATCACCATCTGGGTAAAAAGGTTTTTCTTCAAATTCCCCCAAACATCTCACCCCTCATTTTTAACTTGTGTCCCTCGTAATTGTCCCTTCAACTAAGGGAATAGCTGCTCCCTATCCATCCTGTCCATGCCCCTCCGCAAGGAGGACTTCAAAGAATATGCTGATCAGAACTTTCTCTGCAATTTGTTTATAGATCACCTCAGACAGACACAATGGGATAAATGAACCCAAGCTATCTGATAAGAATGTTGCAGAGGTGGAGGAATCACCAGCGGGATGCCCAGGACCAGGCAGAGGAGCTTCCAGAGGTTTTGCTCTGTGAATGTACAGCTGGTATGTGATCACAGAAAACAGATCCTATTACACTTTGAACAACTTGCAAGTCTTTTCTCCTTCTCGTCCACTGCAAGGCCAGGTCATTTATGACAGGGGACCTCACAGAGAACCTGAGTGATGACACCAGTGTGAAACCTGCAAAGGGCCACTAGGGCAACAGTAGAGTAGACAATAGGACTACTTAAGATGAGATTGTGCTGCTAGAGTGCTCAGGCAGAGCGCTTTAGTACTCACCAATGTCCAGAATCATTATAGTCTGCTGTGTTCTGCACAGGAGGAATGATTTGGTCGAAGTAGAGATGGAGGAGCCAGATGTTGCTTTAACGAGGAGGAAGATAAAGTAGCTGATGTGGAAGTGGCAGATGTAGTGGTAGAAGCCAGGGCAATGGTGTGGCATGGTAGGTCACCACCAAAACCCAGGCCAAGTGAGTGACCACCTTTACTGCACTGTGACTTTGAATTCTATGCGTGGGAGGCTGGGGTTAGCTACTGCAGCCCAGGTGATTTTCTTTCATTATATTCCTCTTATGTTCTGGTAGCTGCATTAAATTTTACATTTTCACATTGCAATTGCTGGTATTATGATCCTGTTTAATCTGAAGTGAAACACATGCCAGTTGCGCAAAAAGTGCCGCTCCAACAATACTGCAGCATCAGTGTCAGTATTGTTACCAATATACTGCTGCACATTCCTGAGATCTCAGCGATCTGGAAGGAAAGGTGCTGCAGACCCTTGGCACACGCAAACCCATATACACGCTATAGTGAAATGCAGGCCCATTCTTGATTTGCCAGGAGTATACACATAATCATTGACAGATTTTCTAAATAGGGGCAATGCCTTTGAAAGACCTCTATTATGTGGACACCAGAAAGATACGCAGAGACTATTAGCTGCAACGCAGTTTAGCCAGCAGCCTCAGATGGATGAGAATCAAATGAACACTACCTGAGAACGGGTTGCCGGCTGCATTCCTGGGCCACAAATTTACAAATGTTGCAATCCTCTCATGTCATTACGTTCCACTGCTAATGATGTGACATAATAAATGATCTATCATATTGGAGAGTTGCCTGGAGTGAGCTGAGACTACATGAAGCAGTTCCTGAAGAATTTCCTTACTTTCTACACTTGAGTGATATCTAGAAACTGACAAAACTTAAAATCTAGCACAGAGTTTTTTTGCCCCCCTCCCACCTTGATTGTCACCCCCATCCCTTGAAAGTTACCGTCAATTTGGGATCACTGCCCCCAACTCCTGATCGCTATCGCCAACTGTTGATCATCACCCCATCCTCTGACTGCCACTGGCATCCCACTTGCCATCCCCAACCCTCAATTGCCACCCCCAGTGACCAGCTCTCTGTTACCTATCTCCCTCACCTGCCACCTCCTTAGGTTCTGCCTCATCAAGACTCACTTCCTTGGCATTGTCACACTGCCAGGTTGGCAGTGCCAGAGTGTCAATGGGTAGTACCAGGGTGCCAGGTTGGCACTGCCTCATGGCATAGCTCGGACCTGCCTTGACCACCCAGGACCTTCGTTGTGCTCCGGTCCCACCAATGAGACGATCACATCTGGTCTCAGATTGTGGGGATCATCAGTGATCCTCGCCAGTGAGGGCCTCTGGCGAGGGGACTGAGGTAAGTGTGCCTGGACATTTGCGGCCAGGGCTTGTTAATGATATGTCATGAATATTTAAATGAGCCTCATGTCCTTCCTGGGTGTGAAGCTGATTTTGCCAGCAAAATGGGGTCAGCAAGATCATGAGAGCGAGAAACCTGGTGCAAACCCAACCTTTTGCCTCTCATCCTATCTTATTGGCTCACCACGCTAATCGACCGATAAGATTGTGTCTTCAGTATCCACCCTGTTAAGCCTTGTCATAATCTTAAAAGTTTCAATTCATCAAAACTCTGGAAAATATAGACCCAATTTACTTGGCGTTTCATCGAAGAACAACCCTCTCATCCTAGGGACCAAACTGGTGAATCTTCATTGTACTACCTCCAATGCAGCAATACCATTTCTTAAATATGGAATACAAAATTGCATACGATAGTCCAGGTTTGGACTCACCAAAATCTCACATAAATATAGCAAGACTTCTTTATTCTGATAAAAGCAAATTACTGTGGATGCTGGAATCTGAAACCAAAAGAGACAATGCTGGAAATTCTCAGCTGGTCTGGAAGGACTTTCTATTCTCTCTATGGACTGCCATTAGCAGCCTTTCCCCTGGTTTGTGTGGCTATGACTCATTGCTCATTCCCTCACCCTACAGTATAAATATCTCCCACTTCTATGCATTTAGCTTTGACAAAGAGTCATCTGGACTTGAAACATCAGCTCTTTTCTCTCCTTAGAGGTGCTGCCACACCTGCTGAGATTTTCCAGCATTCTCTCTTTGGGTTTTTATTCTGATGCTCCAGTTTGTTTTCTTAATTACTTACTGTACCTGTGAGTTAAATTTCTGTGTCCTTGTATGAGTGCTCTGAATATTAACACTTCAAAGATACACCTCTTTTCTTAAAAAAATGATTTTTATTCTTATGACCGAAGTGAATGAAATGTTAGCTGAGGCCTCAGCCCTCAATCTTTGTAGCACTCCACTAGCCACAGCCTCCAATTTGAAAATGTCACATTCACCCCTATACCCTCTGCCTTTTGTCCATTAATCAATCATTGAATCATGCATATATATCACCTTCAACTCCCAGAATCCTTACTTTGTGCATAAACTTTGGAACTCCAGGTATACTATATTAATTGATTCTGCTTATCTCCCCTACTAGATGCATTCTTAAAAGATTCTAACAAATTTATGCCTTCTTAAGACTTCTTTATAGTTTGAATACTAATTACAACACATCTCTAATGATTGATGTCAGGCTAACTCGGCTGCATTTCCTTGTTTTCTCTCTCCCTCCTTTCTTACCTATCAATGTCATTTTTTCTAAATATTTCCAACCTGCTGGGAATCTGGAGAATGTGGGAAAACCATATCCAGTGCATGCACTATCTCTGAAGATTTTTTTAAAAATTCATTTGTGGGACATGGGCGTCGCTGGTTGGCCAGTGTTTTTTGCCCATCCTTTGTTGCCTTGGAGAGTAGTTGCAAGTTAACCCCATTACTGTAGATCTGGCATCACATGTAGGCCAAACCAGGTAAGGATGGCAGATTTCCTTCCCTTATGGAAACCAGATGGGTTTTTCCTGACAATCAACTTTGGTTTCATGGTCATCAGTAGATTCTTAATTCCAGATATTTTTATTGAAATCAAATACCTCCATCTGCTATGGTGGGATTTGAACTTGGTCCCAGAGCGTTAGCTGAGTTTCTGGATTAAGAATCTAGAGACAATACTATTAGGCCATTGCCTCTGTTATAGAACTTTAGAATGTAGACCATTAGGTTCTGGGATCTGTCAGATTTTAGTTCCTTGAGTTTTCCTAATACTTAATTACCTTACTTTCCTCATTCTTAATAACTATTTAAGTTATTCTCAAATTGTAACTTAATGTCTTGAATTGTGAAGATTGTCATTTGCCCATTCCCATTGATAATTTCACTGTTTCTTAGGGATCAATACTTGAACTATTCTCCTCCCTTTTATATGTTTGTAAGATCTTTTGTCATTTATTTTTATCATAGAATCTCTACAGTGCAGAAGGGGGCTATCAAGTCTGCACCAACTCTCCGACAGAACATCTTACCCAGGCCCTTCCTCTGTCCTATCTTCATATCCCCCTAACCTACACATGTTGGGACAGTACGGGGTAATGTATCATGGTCAGTCCATCTACCTGCACATCTCTGGACGTGAGAAGAAACTGGAGCACCTGGAGGAAACTCATGTTGACATAGGCAAAACGTGCAAACTCAACGCAGACAATGACCCGAAACTGGAATTGAACTGGGGTTCCTGGTGCTATGAGGCAGCTGCCTGACCAGTGTGTTGCTTGAAAAAATACATATTTATGAGATTCTAAAGGATTCATTTTGGAGTTTTGAAATCAAGAAGCTCATCCAGAATTGCTGCACCGGGTGCAACCAAACAACAAAAACATTGCATCCTCCTTCAAAATCAACACAAATCAGAAGCAGAGAGAAAATACAAGGAGAAAAAATAATAGCCAACAAATCATCTAAAATACAAATGTTTGCAGTATCCTGTCCTGTCTGCAGCAGAACCTTCCAAATGCAGGTCAGCGTTATCTGTCACATGCATACCCACTGGAAACCTACCAGATATTCCAGGTGTAAATGTAAGGCCATCCATTTTGGTAGGAACAACAGCAAAATGGACTACTATTTAAATGGTAAAAAATTGCAGCATGCTGTTGCGCAGAGGGACCTGAGTGTCCTTGTGCAGGAATCTCAAGGAGTTGGTTTGCAGCAGGTAATTAAGAAATCAAATGGAATTTTGTCCTTCATTGCTAGAGGGATGGAGTTTAAAAAGTGAGGTTACATTGCAGCTGTATAAAGTGCTGGTGAGGCCATACCTGGAGTACTGTGTGCAGTTTTGGTCTCCTTACTTGAAAAAGGATACACTGACACTGGAAGGGATGCAGAGGAGATTCACTAGGTTGATTCCGGAGTTGAGAGGGTTGGCTAATGAGGAGAGACTGAGTAGACTGGGGCTACACTCACTGGAATTTAGAAGAATGAGAGGAAATTTTATAGAAACATACAAGATTATGAAGGGAATAGATAAGATAGAAGCAGGGAAATTGTTTCCACTGGCTGACTAGATCTAGGGGGCATAGCCTTAAAATAAGAGGAAGCAGATTTAGGACTGAGTTGAGGAGGAACTTCTTCACACAAAGGGTTGTGAATCTGTGGAATTCCCTGCACAGTGAAGCAGTTGAGGCTACCTCATTGAATGTTTTTAAGGCAAGGATAGATACATTTTTGAACACTAAAGGAATTAAGGGTTACTGTGAGAGGGTGGGTAAGTGGAGCTGAGTCCACGAAAAGATCAGCCATGATCTTATTGAATGGCGGAGCAGGCTGGAGGGACCAAATGGCCAACTCCTGCTCCTAGTTCTTATGTTCTTATGATGAACTTTTCCGTCTTTATATCTGAGAGTGAACAATACTTGACTATAGACTATGCTACATTTCTACTGGAGGTGGCACGGTGGCACAGTGATTAGCCTGGACCTGCATTCGAATCCCGGCTTGGGTCACTGCCTGTGTGGAGTTTGCACATTCTCCCCATGTCTGCATGGGTTTCCTCCAGGTGCTCCGGTTACCTCCCACATCCAAAGATGTGCAGGTTAGGTGAATTGGCCATGATAAATTCTCTCTCAGTCTACCCAAACAGGTGGCAGAGTGTGGCGAGTAGGGTATTTTCATAGTAACTTCATTGCAGTGTGAATGTAAGCCTACTTGTGACTAATTAACAAACTTTATTTTTACTTACTTTACACGCTTGCACAGCCTTCAGAACATAAATGTACATGCATTCTTTCAGAACAAGGTTCAGGGCATAAATCAATAGACAGATTTATCCTTGGCTTCTACAATGCTCCATTGAAACTGAAAGCAAGGCCAAACACCTCTCTTTTTGCAGAAATTCCCTTTTGTTCTTACCAACCTCCTTTTTCTCTGTCTGTTTGTGAGTATAAACTCTTCAATCCTAAATCTCTTCCAGGTCGAATGAAATGTCAGCAAGCTGAAATGTTCACAATGTTCACTCTTTTTCTCTCTATAGGGACACCTGACTTCATAATGTTTCTGGAATTTTTCGATTTTAGTTTTCTTTAACAATATATAGGTAAATGGATAATATTCAGTACAGACTGTAAATTCCAATCCTTCTTGTAAAAAGAAAACTGTAAAAATACTTATCCTATGCTAACTTCAATGCATAACAAATTCTTGAAACATCATCATTTCTTACATGTTAGCATTGTACTGTTGCATGGACTGCTACGTCTGGTAACAATCTTCCTCTAAGCTTCATGGTCCTATTCACTACAAAGTAACATAGAAGATCTCATGCAGAATGAGTCAAGTTGGCCTCTTTAAGTTACCACTATTCGCAATATCGAAAAAAAAAGAATTGGTTCCCACACCACAATAAATAAACTGTTCACAACAGAGAGAAAAAAATTAAGAGAGAAAGTTATCTCTCAGACTTTGGATGGAATTTTCCAGTCCTGCCAGCCATGGGGATCATAGCAAGCAGGACAGGACCATACAAAGGTCCATTGACCTTGTGCAAAATTTTCCGGTCTTCAGGTGAGCACAGTTGGAAAATCCCTCCCTTTGTGTTGAAAGAGTGAGAACTTAGCCAGAAACGTAACCTGAGACATCAATGCCTAAAGCCCAAACACAGAACAATGTTCATACCCGCTTTGTGCCCATTAATTGTCCCGAACAGTAGTTTATCTTGCTCTTGCACTTAGAACGAGTGTATGTGTTCAACTGAAGCCTGATTTATGCAGGAGCTGGCTGGATGACGAGCATGTGATTCAGAAGGATGCCAACAGCATGGATTCAATTCCTGTTTTGGCTGAGGTAGACTTGGAAGCTGCCTCCTCACCCTGTCACTGAGAATGGAAGGCAAGGGCAAACCATCACTGACAAAAACTGCCAAGGAAAACAGCTTAGGAAGAAACATCAGCAAGCAATGAGCCAAGAACCTGCCTTAAGGCAGAGCAGTTATGTGTGTGCCTGAGTATAAGTAGTCGTTCTGACATGAATCTCGTGCCATTGGAACTCAGCTCACAATATAAGCACCTGTTGATCCCAAAAGAAAAGGGCAAAAGAAGTCACTGTTTAAGGACTGCATGCTAAAGCAATTTTGTAAATAAATATCAGGTTAATTTTGTAACATAACTAATTGTAAGCAAAAGCCTTGCGTTCAGCACAATATGTCTGAACTTTGCCTTGGACAAGGTCCAACTCCATTGGTGCAAAGGTCAGAAAAGAAGTGGCCAGTTCATATAGTCCAATGGCTGGCTTTGTGTGTCCAGTACCACCTTGTAAGGAATTTTGCAGCAGGCAGCTTCCAGGTTTTATGTGGCAGTATGGTTATTCATTATGTTGAAAATTAACCCAAACAATGCATGGTAAATACTCATCATTTAAGTTTTTATTAACCTGCTAGCAAGGAGAACAGACAGAGTGAACAGAGAACGTTACTATAGTATTCTCTCGATTTATACTGTTAATTATAGCAAATGAGATATGAGTTACTTTCTAATCCTATATTTGTATATGAAGTCCACCAATCAAAGCATAGCTTATTCCCGTTTCTCGTCCGATAGAAAACTGTCTTCTTCATTAGCGTAATTATGTCAACATACGTTGTTATTTGGTAATTTTTGTAGTAACTTGTCTTTGTTTTCATCCTGTGTCCTAGCCTGGAATGATGAAACTGACGCAAGGTTAGGTTAGTCTTATATCCTGACTATGCAAGCACTAGCCTCACTGAAGGCCTTGTTTTAGAATCATAGAATCTACAGTGTAGAAGGAAGCCATTTGGCCCATCGAGTCTGCACTGATAACAATCCTACCTAGGTCCTGTAATCCCAATATTTACCATCTTAATCCCCCTGACATTCTGGAGCAATCTGTCCTGGCCAATCAATATAACCCACATATTGTTAGACTGTGGGAAGAAACCAGAAAACCTGGAGAAAACCCACACAGACATGGGGAGAATGTGCAAACTCTACACATTGACCCGAAGCCAGAATTGAACCCAAGTCCCTGGGTCTGTGAGGTAGCAGTGTTAATCACTGCACCACCACGCCACCGTATTCTGCTAATAAATGTTTTCCATCACTTGACAGAATTTTTGTTATAATTTAGTTTCCACAATTGTTGTAACTTAACTTTTCCCTACCAGCATCTGCAGCTCTCAACTGCTTCCAACCATAGATTCACTAAATTTACTGCTCCACATGAAGTGAGCATACCTAACCCTGCAGAACAAAGTGAATTAAACATTTTGGCATAGCTGGAATTATAACTTAATTTCCACATAATGAGTAACCATACTGCCACATAAAATCTGGAAGCTGCTGCTGCAATATTCCCTACAAGGTGGTACTGGACACATAAAGCCACTGCCTTTGCCTGTGTTTCATGTAGCACCTCCTCCACTTCAACAGTCATCAATCTGGGAGAGCCAGGATTGCTTTTTGTAAACACTTGTCTGAAAACTAATATTCCTCCTTACATTTCCTGTCTCTCCATTTCTCCCTATCACTTCTTTGTCTTCAATTGATTTAGAAAGTTAAATCAAATCTTGGAATTTTATTGAATTGTAACATAGGCTGTTTAGCCCAGTCAGTCCATGTTGGTATTTATCTTTTAATAAATAGCTGGATGTATAAAATCTCCTATAATGTAATATATTGATATTGTTTCGACTGAGTGGATCCCGGAGCTAAAAATAATAAAATCCGGAAAGATTCAACAGTGACAGTGTACACACTGACTTTGTAGGTTCATTTATTTTATTTATCTTCAATTTAAAAACATCCGGGGTAAAGTTGCACTTGGGTGGTCATCCAAAGCTGACAGAATGACATTTACAACCCATTATACTAACATGTCTCATATTCAATTCAATTAAATACAATGGAACTGAAAAAAGAAGATAATTTTGCATGTCTGGCAGAGTGTGTGGAGAGATTAAACAGAGTTAATGGGCGCAACTTGCTCAGTGGGATGAGGGGCACTCCCATCTATTGGAGAACAGCCCAGCATCACTCCTCATAAGGAGGCTGGATACTATTTGATTGCAATCAGGCACTCAACTGGCCAACATCGGGTCTCCCACATGTTTAAGACTCTAGTCTGGCAGAAATCCTAACCCTACGAGTTGCTAACCATTCGAAGGTTGGCAGCTCTCCATTGCCAGCAGTGCTTTTAGGAGCCATGAGTACTGCTTGTCAGGTGCTGAGGCCTTCTCCAGAGATCATCGCTGGATACCTGGGACAAGTGAATGCTCAGAAGAGGGTTGCAGAGAATGGATTACTAATGGGGAGGTGGGAGGGGTCAAGGACAGGGGGTTGCCTTTCGGCAGTACCCCCTCCCTATTGCCCGGTCCCTGGATAGTTTATGGGAGTTCCACTAAATCACCATTTTCAAACTCTGATGGACTCAGGAATAATTGGCTTTAAGCAGCTCATTAATGAGCCTAGTTGACATCCTATCAGTAAACCTGGAACAGTTTTACCATCAACAGGGATTAGATGCAGATTCTCCTGCCCAACTTTCCTACCCTCTCGCTACTATGTCTGCTCCAGCAGTTAGGGAAAAGTTAGAAATGTAACAGACCTTAAGATGTCAAGGGGTGAAAGTTGGAAAAAGAACAAAAAAGGAAAGCCTATGATAGTGCAGAAGGAGGCATAAGAATCAGAGGCATAAGACTGACAGATGCAAAGAAAAGAAAATAAATTGGAAGGTAGAGATTATGGTCTGAAATAACTGAACTTAATTCAGCTCCATAAAGTGCCTACTAAAATGTAAAATGTTGTTTCTTAAATTTGTGTTAAGTTTCATTGGAACATAGGCCAAAGTCAAAGATGAAGTCTGAGAACAAGGTGGAGAATTAAAACAGCAGGTTAGCAGTAGCTCAGCTCATGTCTGTAGTCTGGATGGAGATGTTTCCACAAAGTTGCATTTGGTCTTTCCAGCGTAGAGCAAATGGCATTGTAAACAATGAATACAGTTTTTACTAAATTGAAGGAAGTCTATGTGAAGCAGTGTTTTATCTGGAAGGAGTGCTTATCTTCCTGGTCAGTGAGGATAGAGAAGTTCAAGGAGCAGGTGTCAAATCTCCTGTGTTGAAATGAAAGATGTCATTCCTTTCACCATGTTGAAAGGGAAGGAAAGTGGTAATATCATGTTAGAAGTGATGGAAATGACAGAAGATGATCCGTTGAATATGGGGGTTTGTCGGGTGTAAGATGAGGACAAATGGAACTGATTGTGATTCTGGGAGGCAGCAGAAGGAATGTGAGTAAAAATGTGGGAGATGTGTCAGACATATTGAGGGCCCTGCAACTACATTGGGCAGGAAGCATTGGCAGAGGAAATTGTTCAATCAAACAGCAAGTTTAGGCAGAGGAAAAGTGTTGGAAATTAATTGGCCTCAGTTCAAAAAGAAGTGGAGAGCTGTCAAAACATCCTGGTGGGTGTTGGAGGTATAGAGAAGTCAGGCGGCCAGAAGAGATAGTCAGGGCCAGGGAACTGTAAACTGTCAATATGATGAAGCACATTATAAGAGTCACAGATTTAGGTAGAGAGATACTGAACAAGGGTTATCCCTTGTTCAGTATTTCAAGTAGTCAAGTTAGGAATGAATCAGTACAGTGTGGCAGAAATAAGCTAAAATAAAAGGTCTCCCAGGAGAGTACAGTTGTGGATCTTGAGAAGCAATTAGAAATGACCTGCTCAGGTTTAGAGTCCTTAGAAGCCATGGCAGAGAGTTCTCCAGATGTGATGAGGTCAGAAACAGTCCTTTACTGAACATAACCAAAGTATACAAAAAAGCAACTGATGCTAGACTGGCTGAACTGCATCCCCACCCAATTCCAAACACTTAAACTGTACCTGGCGCAATGTGACACTTCCTCTTATGAAATCCGAAGAATTAGTGCTTTTGCATTTAACATCTACAGGATTCACATTTTCAGGTCATTCTTTGCTTTTCCTACTGCCTTTTAATATTTCTTTCAAGGGTCATGTATTCTTCACGGTGGTTTCACTGATCCTCCTTCCTTAGATTGTATGGAGTTAATTTTCTTCTTTATTTCATCTTCTGTTGTGTAAACCAATGGAAACACATTTGTTTAGTCACTGTCACTCACTTCTGCACATGTGCTCATCTTCTGTGTTTGGTGGCATTGCGTTAAAACTGCATAACCAGAATTGTATCAGTTTGCAATGTCTAGATTGTGAGGTTCAATCGTGTCATGGTTTCTGTTGCTGAAGAGTGTCCCTGTTTTCATTCACAGCACATCACTAGACTAGTTTCCATTATGAAGGTGATATTACAGTTGCTTCTCAAGGCATCCTGCATGTACTTAGCCAGAACACAGTATTACGATTCTACCACATAGTCTGTACCTATGAAGTGATAGGATTTTGCTGCATGCATTCACTCGCAAGAATGATTGCTTTAATTCTCTCACACCTGCAGCACTTTTGAAAGCTGTCATAATTTGTTGTCAATTGGGAGATAACTTCAGCTTTTATGTTAAGCCATAACTTCTGACATTTGGTGGTATCCATCAGTTGAGATTATTTTGTGTGAATGAATCTCTACAAAACAGCTGTTCTGTTTCCAGATGAAATATGGATCCAAATGAACACAGATAGGTTGAATAACCCTTGGGAACAGATATGTTATACTCTTTACTGGATGGCATTTATATACAGGCAATGTTATCATAGATTTTTAAACTGCATGAAATATATATCAGCCAATGACTTGAATCTCAACAACATAGATTCAGAACTTAGATCTCTGTCTGTTTTTAGTTCAAATTGCTGTTTTTCAAGTATGATATGCTGTTTTTTTTAACCATTCCAGTGTTAGACCAGATATTAGCTTCATAAGTTTCATTCAATCACTTCAGCTTTTTTTAATTAAAGCTTACATTTTGCTGCAAGATTTTATTTCAATTATTTATATCTTGAGTTTGACTGGATCTTCTACAAAGTGGCAAAAGATTGGGTGGGGAATGGTCACAGCACTGGGGAGTAATTGGAGGATTATGTGGACGTTGAGTTGGTGAATGGAGAGCCAGCTGTATAGTTACACAAGAGTTCAACTAGGCCCTTTCTGGTTAACATTTCCTGGGTAAGCATCAGGTAAATATGTTGGTATTATCCAAAGTTGCTGACTCCAACTCAGAGTTGAGTCATTCACGGAAGGTCCCAAGCTTCTAGGAAATTGCCCATCATAAGTTCAAATTTCCTTGGCAATTCCAATGATGGTTGTGTTGGGACCTCCACTGGAGTCTTTACACTCATTTGGGTCATATGTCCGATCTCTAATGATCCTGATGCCAGAATGTCTGGGCCTTGATATATGATTGTAGGGCTTTAGCTAAGATGCCTTAAGTGTTGAAATTTTCAGACAGCTATTCTGACATATTGGGCAGGATTCTCCTCATGCAGTGCACTTCGCTGATCCTGCTGGCAGCGCACATCCCCCCACCAGTTTCCCGACAACGTGGGATGGTTTCAGTGGGAAATCCGATTGACAGCAGCGAGACCAGAGAATCCTATCCATTGAACCATTAGAATACATCGCAGTAGGATTGTTTCCCCCACTCACGGATTGCTTTCTCATGGGGAAATAAGGAAGAAATCCCTGCCCCAGGTAAGGATGTTTATTTAAAAAGAGAAAGGAATGAAAGGCAAAAACAAATCCATAAAAAAAGAGGAGAAAGAATAGAAATAATAATAACAGAGCAAATAGAATAATCACAAAGAGGAATATAGAAAAGGAAAGAATCTATATATCAGGAAAATTCAGAAACTGAGAAAGAAATCAACAGCAAAATAACAAAATGCTAAAACAAAAATGATTGAAAATGGGATAAATGGAAGTAACAATGAGAATGCATGGTCAAAAAGGTAAACATGATCACTCAACGATGATCAGGAAGGAAAATGTCAGCAATAAAATGAAAAAGAAACAAGTATTGCATTAAAAGCCAAAACATCGATAAAATAAACTTGTTTGTACAGTGGCCTGAGATCAAAGAGCATGAATTTGGTTTATTCACTGGCACCTGAACCATACATTTCAAAATTTTAATGTGCCATCAGAAACATTCAGGCAATGATCATCCCAAAGATTGTCTTTACCACATAAGAATTTACAGGTCTTAATGTTTAGTGGTGCCAATAATACAATTCCACTTGGATAAACTAACACATCCTCAAGAGATTGGGATTCTGCTTCAGGAAATTCCTCATGTCATTGTTGAAAAATAGGGAATATAAAAATAATATATTGCAGAAATATGAAAACTCAGTTTACTTTATTGCCTTCTGCAATAATATCACAGATAAACTATGAATACATACTTCCAGTGTGGTCTTTTTTAGTGACTCAGTCTCATGCAATCAGATGTGATTAACATTTCAAAATGCTGTTTACATTTATATTAACATTCCATCAGCTATGTTTGTTTGAAAGTTGTCTGTAACAATGCTAAATGTGCATGGATTTTTAATTCTGTCTTTAGGATTTTTGTTGAGATTTTGTGCCAAGACTGGGGTCAGACAGGCAATTGCGTGATGGCAATTTAACATAGATTTCAATTGTTTCACTTGACAATCTCCAGCGTTTAACTTTTGTAGTAGTTGGAGCTTTGCAACTTTTGTTGATGTAGGATTTGATGTGCTAGCTTAGGAAATATATAAATATGGAGTTCTGTTACTTGGCAATAACTAAATAACTGCAGATCCATTTTGTAAAGGCAAATACTCAGGTTTGTGACATGAGGACTGGCCCATTGTTGAGCTGCAAAATGTTCGGGCTGCTTTGTGAACATGTCTCATCTATTTGCAAAATCCTGCAAAATAAAATTTGGAATTACAGAAAAGGGTCAAGTGGACAAGTAGGCCCAAAAAAATTCTCAATCCTCAATTTGTGTGAAAATGGGAGGTCAGCTAATGTTCTGGGGATCCAGATTCGAATCCTGCTAAGGGAGATGGTGGAATTTGAATTCAATTTTAAAAATCCTCCTATCTTTTTAGCGAGATTTTTGGATTGAATCTCCCATGCCCTGAGCATTACAGAGTGCCCAAAAGCTGGCCACTCTCAGAATCTTGTGCTAGGAAACATGCAGAGACCATGGCACCCAGCGTTATGCTCACGAAACAGCCTCTGCTGATGTCTCCCAGCCCATTGCACTGCTAGGGCAGCAGAGAAGATTAGGAGAATTGAACAAGTAACCTTTTAACTGAATATCCTCCCAGTTTTTGCCAGGGAGAACAGTAATAATCAATCCCCTGTGTCAGGCCCCAATCCAATTTAATTCTGGCACATTGTAAAATGACAAAATAAGATAACAATCAGGTTATTAATTTTCTGTTCCTGGTTTGGGGGGGCAGGAATGGGAAATCCTTCGGGAATCCAAAAACGCAATTTACACTAGTGCTTTATTGAATCTGACAATGATTGTCCCCACCTCTGCCAATGACGGTTTTATTACTGGACTATTAATCCAGAAACTCAGGTAATGTTCTGGGCTGAACCTAAGTCAGGTTCGAACCCAACCACAGCAGGTAGTGAACTTTGAATTCAATAAAAAAAAATCTGGAACTAAAAATCGAGTGATGACCATGAAACTATTGTCGATTGTTGGAAAAATCCATCTAGTTCACTAATGTCTTTTAGGGAAGAAAATCTGTTGTCGTCAGGTGGTCTGACCTACATGTGACTCCAGAGCCACAACAATATGGTTGATCTCACTATCCTTCCAAAGGCAACCAAAGAAGGGCAATAAATGTTGGCCAGCCAGCGACACCTATTTCCCACAAATGAATAAAGAAAAAAAAATCCCAATCTTGAATTTCTGCATCCCTGTTTCAATACATTTTATAGAATCATACAATCTCTACAATGCAGGAGGCCATTCAGCCCATCGCATCTGCACTGATCATAGTCTCACCCATGCCCCATCTCCACAACCCTACGTATTTACCCTGCTAATCTCTCTGACATTAACCGGCAATTTAGCATGGCCAATCTTCCTAACCCGCACATCTTTGGAGTGTGGGAGGAAATTGGAGCAGCTGAAGGAAACCCATACAGTCACGAGGAGAATGTGTAACCTCCACATAGAGAGTGACCTGAGGCTAGAATTGAACCAGGGTCTCTGGCACTGTGAGGCAGCAATGCTAATCACTGGGCCACCATGCCACCTGATATCAGGCTATTAGATTTTCCATTCCACTGTTGCAAGGGCACACTGACATAAAACATGACAGGTTTCCCTGGGTATACACCTGTCGCGTAGATTCTTCTGGAAGGGCTTAGTGCATCAGTCAAGATGAAAAGAGTCATGCCCAGACGCTGATCTCTGTCAATGCCAACAGCACTGCCCAGGACATGCAATATTAGCAGGAAGTGCTGGCATGGGTCCATAGGAGAAGGAGTGATCTACTTTGGGGGAGAGGATTCCATCAGGGGGTGCAGTTCTGTGCAGGGATTGTTCCATATTCCGCGGGGTATCCGGGAAGGCTCAGAGTAGTATTATTCGGAATAAAGGGGCTTTTATTTTCATTTTATTTATAGTTAAAATAGTGCCCCAATATTTTACAACCTAAGTTGCTGGCATGGCAGGCTCAATATGGCAGGACCCGCCTCTTAAGTCTTTAACATAACAGTGAAGGAAGCTACCTTGTTTAAAGTTTTACAATGAAAGTTTATTTATTAGTGTCACAGGTAAGCTTATATTAGCACCTCAATGAAGTTCTTGTGAAAATCCCCTCGTCTCCACACTCTGGTGCCTGTTTGGATGCACTGAGTGAAAATTTAATATGGCCAATGCACCTAACCAGCCCAGGTTTTGAACAGAAGGGAGAAACTGAAGCACTCAAGGAAACCAACACAGACACGAGAAGAATGTACAAATGCTGCACAGACAGAGACACAAGCTAGGAAATGAACCCAGGTCTGTGGTGCTAACCACTCTGCCACTGTGCCACACACAACAGTTTCCAATTTGTTTTCCCATCTGTTGCCACTTTCTGCAAAAATATGAGAAAATTCTGCCCTACATTAATTCTCCAAGTTCACAAAATAAACCATTAGCTGTATGAGTCTGTGATAGATATCTTCAATGATATCAAGGAAAGATACCATTTGGAACGTGGAGCCACTGGCCCTCAGCACTACCTGCCCTTGGAGAACTAGCTTTGAAGCAACAAGTTCCTGGGTGATCCTTGTGGACATTGATTGGATTTAGTTTCAATCCTTTTAATATTAAGAGAAAATTGACTTTCCTGGACATATTGTCCTGACATTAAAAAATAGGTTCTTGGAAAGTGAAGCTCTACATGTGCATCTAAGCACCCTTTGCAATTGAAATATTATTTATGAGTTTGGTACAGGGTGCAATTTGTAGCAAAATGGATCTGCCAGTTGAACATATCATTGTAGATACCAATCTTAATCTAAAGACTGAACGATTTGATAAACACAATTTTGGAAATCATTTGAGTATATTTAGACTTTGTGTTTAAAATAATTCTCTGATATTTCTTAAAGACTGCAAATGCTAGGCAGAAAATGCATTTAAAAGACCTGATACGACAGATAAATGTGTGTAAATTGTTACTGAGGCATCAAAATTTGGCAGGATTACAGCACAGTTTGACCTTTTATGTTGCAGAGAAATATTTTCCATCATTCTAGTAAGTCAAATAAACAGTACCTATATGACAAAGAAACAATAAAATGGAGAACGATGACTATTGCATGAGTAAAAGGGTTAAGGGTTACACTACTGTACTTAAATTCATAAAACAGAATAGATTGACTTCTCTGTCAGCAGTGTGACTCAAAATCCTCAAGAGTCTTCTCAGGTTTTGCTATCATTTTAACACAGACCATAATATTGTTTTAATATCCCAGACTGTGTGCAGCGCCTGAGAGACTTTCTATTGTAGCTGCTTTTAAATATTGAATGAGTCACCCTTTTCATTTGAATTTTTAAGTCCATTTGAAATGTTCTGTTAGCCCATAACCCCTTTAATTATAGAAACGATCGAATATAAAAACAGAATCATCAGTCCTTGGTATTTCGTTCTTATCAGCAACTTTCATAAATCACAAAAAAAGTTACAAAATTATCATATGAAATGTTGCTTTGCTGGAGAATAGAATATATTTGCTTGGCATTTGTTGAGTAGAGTATTTTGGAGATTGTATAATTAATGGCTCTCCAAGGCTGCTGTAATGTTCTTAACCCAGTTCACTCAGCTGTGCTGAGAGGCATTTCTATTTTTCACAGTTTTAGCATTGCATGACATACAGACATATAACTCCCAACATTAAATTTTCAGGATGGAAAGGGTTTGGGCTTCATTCCTTAGAGTGTTGGCAAGCCATTTTAACTCTTCAACATAATTTAAACTTATCTACGCTGCCTCTTGGCTGGAACCAGTAGCAATGATGATAGAGTCAATAGACAGGAGCAGGAAATTGGGTTAGAGACCAAAGCAATCAACGGTCTCTAGAATAAGGTTAGTTCTGGGAGTGATGTCTCCAAAGAGCTGAAAGGGTGAATGCTGAAATGGTGATGCTCAAGGTATCTTTGCAGGACTAAAGGAACATGCCTTCTCCTCCTTGCCAAAAAGTTTTTAATAATGGACTTAGCTTCCCAGAAGGAGAAAGAACAATAAAGTGAGGAAATCAGAATACTGGATAAAATTGTTTTTTACCTTCTGGGTTGGCATCTTCTGGCCTCTCTGCAGCCTCCGGTCAGACTCCTGCAGCCTACAAATTAGAATTGCATTGTAGCAGTGATGACATCATCGGGGTCACCTGTCTAGAGTGAGCTGCCCTGCCTTTATGAGTTCCAAATAAATAGAAATGGTGAAAAATGGGAATGGGCTGGGAATGTTCCCATGAATCTACACACCACCCATTCCATTCCCACTGATTCAAAGTCAGAGTTGCAATAAACTGCAATACTCTGTCTGCACTTCCTGCTGCTTCAGCAAAGCAGCCGGCGTAATTAAGGACCCCATGCACCCCGGACATTCTCTCTTCCACCTTCTTCCTTTGGAAAAAGATACAGAAGTTTGAAGTCATGTACCAGCCGACTCTAGAATAGCTTCCTCCCCGTTGCTGTCAGAGTTCTGAATGGACATACATTGCTTTAAATCTAGGGCATAGATTTAGGGCAATCTATGCCCTAGCTATGATTGGACTTTCTCATTTCCTTCTCTATGAACAGTATGTTTTGTCCATATAGCATGCAAGAAACAATATTTTTCACTGTATAATAATACATGTGACAATAATAAATAAAAATAAATCAAATATCCATTGAAACCATTTTTGATAGTACACGCAATTGCATCAATGCTGGAAAAGAGTTTATTTTAAACAGCCACTCTTGCTAAGCATGGAAGATTGGACACCACTTTTCACCTCATTATTTGAGGCCAACTATGGAGAGATGGATGCAATTGGATAATAAGAGAAAGTAATCTATCCCAAGCATCATTTATAATGGGCTTACCATGACCAAAGCTCATGGCTTTATTGAACTGCAATGTATGAATGGGTCAGAATAAGGAGAGTACACAGAAAAGCAGAGAAGGATAGTGTCTGCTGTGAAAAACAAAGGATGAGTGAAATTAGAGGATGAAAATTATCAGGATTAGTATTCTGTCTTCAGAGTGGAAATGTAAGGTTTGCTTTTTTTTTTGCTTTTTTTAATCATGCAGAAGCAAAAATATTTAACACACTTTGCACAATGCACTTGAAGAGTATTGTACGTGTTTCTCATTGTAACCTGTGGCAATGTGCCAAGATAAATTATTTTAGAATATAAGTATACAACAGCAAGAGAATTTGGATAAATTAAGCATGAAAATCATACTGTGGAGAGTTCTGGTATTAAATGAACAAAGAGGTATTAAAATAAGCATGTCGGAGAACAGTTATCCCTGTAATATTTGCAAAAGTGAGAGTTTGAGTTCCTTAACAGAGCATTCGGTGTAGGTAGTGTTGCTGTATTTAATAAAAAGATAATATTAGCCTGAGAACAACATTTGAAAAGAATTAAAGAAGTTTAGATTTCTAAAGTATGTGTGTGGATAAAATTTAAATTGAGCCAACTGTGTACTGAACATAAATAGCTAATTATAAATTTAAACCTATCCATAATGATTGGCAACAGTTTTGAGCTATAATATAGATTATGCACGATGCATCAATAGGCAAGCCAGTTTACCTCACAGTGAACAGACAAAGTGACCCATGAGTGACATAAGTGAGGAAAGAGCAACTAAACTCTCTGATTCTATTGGAATTACCTTGTGTCGCTTTCCAGATTAGACTTTGCAACAGCATGTTACGACCATAAGGTGAGATATTACATTCACAGGGTCCAATTATTTTGGGTCCAATCGCTGCCGTCTTAATTTGTCAGTAACATCGATAAATGGTTACTTTGTCAGTGTGAAAGGATAGGAAAATGCCATCGCATTTCCATTTAGTAGCTTTCTATTACTGCTGGGAAATGGTCTAAACATAACTTTATGGCAAAAGCGACAGAGGATAATATAGCTAAGTCATCCTCAGAATTGTAATTGACTTAAATCAATTGAAGTTAAAGTGAACCCCAGATCTTACACAATAATTGGAATTTGAGAAATCCCATTAAAAAATTCACCATGTTTACTGAAAATTAAATATTTTAATGGAACTGCTCTATAGCTGCTTCCAACCTTGTATGTTTCCTACACCTCTTTACAGCCATTCTCTAGAGCAGATTTCTTATCTGTACAGATGCATGACTCTAACTTTTACCTTCTCATCACTTTATGCTGTTTGTCATTGAATTTCATTAACCAAGCTTCTTGTATATTGGATTCCGCTCATGGCCACTGTTAACACTTCAGACTATGATGCACTTCCTCTAGTTGCCTGGATTACCTTCTATAAGCTTAATGTAAATACTCTATTTCTCCGCATTCTTTTGAACTCCATGCACAATCTCCAGCAATGTACCTAATGAATCTCAGATCGAAAACACTCCAGTTCCCAGCTGTCTCTGGATCCGAACATTTTCCCATCAATATTGATTCCACTCTACCTTTAAATCAACATTATCTTAGGCCCACAGGGTCTCTATCTTTAGCTTTCATATGGCCCCTCCTCTTTACTCTGGGCTTATGAATAGACTTTGTTGCTCCTAATTTTGGAAATGTTTATGTAGCCTGAATTACCATTACTTTGTTGCATTAACTGCTGCTTCAGATGTGAGCCAATACTTTCAACACACTTGTTTTTGACCTCAGCCCCTTCTCTCCTCTCCTTCCTATCAGCCCTTTATTCATTCACTCACAAGTACTTATTCTCCCTTTAACCGAATCCCAAACCATACCTATATCTCTGCCTTCCTACTTTAACATTGGCATCCAAGGCTAACCCCCTTGGCTTAATTCACAATTCCCTCTGTACCTTTGTTAACATTTTCTGGTGAACCATTATGGGATCCATTGCTTCCTCTCTACAAGTATTATCTCCCATTAACTTTTCCCATAAATCTTGCAAGCCAGTGTGCGCTTGGGCTCATTTTGTCAATCACCTTTCTAACACAACCACCTAGCCAAGGTGCTCTCTCAGACATTGAACAATTGCCATCGTTCTTCACATTTCAATGTAAAATGTCCATTTGCTCCTGAAGAAAGCTCTTACACTCTTTAATAGAATTGTGGACAATTGCATTAACATCATAGCTTTGATAAATTACTCTTCATATCATTTTGATTCTTACAATAGACTTAATGCTGCATGGTGCACAGTGGACAGTACTGCTGCCTCACAGCGCCAGGGATCTTGTTCAATTCCTGGCTTGGGTCACAGTCTGTGCGAAGTCCACACATTCTCCCGGTATCTGCATGGGTTTCCTCTGAGTGTTCCAGTTTCCTCCCACACTCCAAAACATGTGCTGGTTAAGTGTATAGGTCATGCTAAATTCTCCCTCAGAGTATCTAAAGAGGCGCTTGAGTGTGGTGACAAGGGGATTTTCACAGTAACTTCATTGCAATGTTAACGTAAGCCTACTCGTGACTAATAAACAAACTTTAACTTGCTCTTGATTATACTTTCTACTTTTAACCTCACTCAAACTATCATGATGCCAGCATTATCCCAATTGTTATATCACACTTCGGTATCTTTGCTTTTCCCACAAATACCTTTTCTTCTTTCAAGTGCTGAACATTATTATTCTGCTCTTCTCACCTTTCCCTGAAAATCTTTGGCCTGAATTGTTTAACTGGAAGCTGTTTTGGCAGGAAATTCTGCTGGTGACTGAACTTCCTGTCCAGTTGCAGCAGAAAGTGACTAGTCCAATTTTAACTCTAACCTCATTCAAATCCTGTTGATTGTTCTGGTCAACAAGTCAGCAGGAAATAACAGAAAATCAGGCAGCCCAGAGGCTTCCTGCTAACACCAGATAGATGGCATGGTCAACTTCAATACTATCCACCATTAAGAAGACTAAGTGCAGTGAAGGTGCGAAACCTGCTGGAAAACTTAGCAGAAAATCATGCCCAATTTCACATTTGGAGACTCATAAATTATCCTTCAGTGAGTAGCTCTGTGAATTACATGGCAGAATGGGAAGGGATTTGTCCATCCCACTGTGATCTTATGGGGACACAATATTTAAACGCCACCCAAGCACACACATTATTCTCAGCAGGCCAGTTGTATGCAGGGAACTTCTTGGTATGGCCCCACTGAAGAAAAATGCTACTCTCAGAACCATAAAATCCTTACAGTACAGAAGGAGGTCATTCGGTCCATCGATACTGAATCGACAACAATCCCACCCAGGCCCTATCCCCATAACCCCACCTATTTATCTTGCTAATCTCTCTGACCTACAACCATGGGACATTAAGGGTCAATTTAGCATAGCTAATTCACCTAACCCGCACATCTTTGGACTGTGCGAGGCAACCAGAGTACCTGGAGGAAACCCATGCAGACACAGGGAGGATATGCAAACACCACACATAGAGACTCAAGTCAGGAATCGAAACGAGGTCCCTGGCACTGTGAGGCAGCATTGCTAACCACTCTGCCACCATGCTATCCAATTCAACAATGACTTCTTTGAGGTCTTCATCCATTGAATCTACCAGCACCGGGACGTCCGCTACTTAAGGGGTGGCTCTAGGAGACCAAAGAAAATAGAACAAAGAAAATTACAGCACAGGAACAGACCCTTTAGCCCTCCGAGCCGACCATGCTGCCCAATTTAACTAAAATCCCCTAACTTTCCGGGGACCATATTCCTTTATTCCTATCCAATTCATGCATTTGTCAAGATGACATTTATAAGCCACAACCATATCCACTTCCACTACTTGCCCTGGCCACGAGTTCCAGGTACCCACCACCCCCTGTGTAAAAAATCTGCCTTGTACATCTCCTTTAAACCTTGCCCCTCGCACCTTAAACTTATGCCCCCGAGTAATTGACTGTTCATCCTGAGAAAAAGCTTCTGACTATTTACTCTGTCCGTGCATCTCATAATCTTGTAGATTTCTATCAGATCATCCCCCGAGGCTTTTTATACATGTATAAAGAGCAAAAGCGTAGCTAGGAGAGGATTGGCCTACTTAAGGACAAAGGAGGGAATCTATGCATGGAGCCAGCGAAAATGGGCAAGGTATTAAATGAATACTTTGCATCAGTATTCACCAAAGAGAAGGACTTGGTGGATGATGAATCTGGGAAAAGGTATGTAAATAGTTTGAGTCATGTTGAGATCAAAAAGGAGGAGATATTGGAGTTTTGAGAAATATTAAGATAGACAAGTCCTCATGGCCTGATGGGATATAGCTCCATTGACTTTCCTAGCACTAAGTGAGTTCCTGTCAATATAGGGGAAGTCAAAATCTCCCAACAAAACAACCCTGTTACATTTACACTTTGCCAAAATCTGCCTACATATCTGTTCCTCTATCTCCTGCTCACAGTTAAGTGGCCTATTGTAAACCTCCATCATTGTAACTACTTCCTATTCCTGAACTGTACCCATATCGCCTCGCTGTATAAGTCTTCTGAAGTGCGCTACCGCAATACAGCTATGATATTTTCCTTAACCAGTAGTGCAATTCCCCCACCCCTTTTACATCCCCCTCTATCCTGCCTGAAACAACCGTATCCTGAAATGTTAAGCTGCCAATACTGTCCTTCCCCTAACCAAGTCTCTGTAATGGCAACAACATCATAGTTCTTTGTACTAATCTAAGCTTTAAGTTCATCTGCCTTACCTGTTACACTTGAAACAAATGCATTTCAGTCCATCAGACCCTCTTTGATCAGCAACCTCATCCTGCCTATGCTTCCTCTGAGTGTTACTGTCCCCACTCTCTGGTTCCCCTTCAGATAAATCCCCTTTGGTTCTCACCCCCTTGCCAAACTAGTTTAAATCTCCTGTGTGACACTAGCAAACCTCCCAGCAAGAATATTTATGCCTTTCTAGTTTAGATGTAACCCGTCCTTCTTGTAAAGGTCCCACCTGTCCCCAAAAAGACCACAATGGTTCAGATATCTGAAATGCTCCCCCCTACACTAGCTATTTAGCCATGTGTTGAGCTGCATTATCCTCCTATTCATAGCCTCACGAACATGTGGCACGGGAAGTGATTCTGAGATTATAACCCTAGCTTTTTAACTTTCTACCTAACTTCCTAAACTGCTCACTTGCAGCCGCCTTCCAGGATGATGAGTCGAAGCTGGTGGCCTATCAGGGACTAACAGCAGCAGCAGCAGCAAAAGCAGTGGCACAACAAGTGACTCTATTGTTAAGCAAGGAGGGGCAAAGAGCACTACAGCAATAGTTATAGAGGACTTTATAGTTAGAGGTGCAGATAGGCACTTCTGTGGAAGTGAAAGAGACTCCAGGACAGTATGGTGTCTCATCACTCTTCCTATCTATGTCATTAGCATCAAAATGTATCACGATCTCTAGCTGCTTATCCTCGCCTATCAGAATGCTTTCTGCCCATTCAAAGACATCCTAGACTCTGGCACCATAGTGCTTTTTGCCCCTCCCTGCTTAACAATGGGGGCACTTGTTGTGCCACTGCTTTTGCTGCCGCTGCTGCTGTTGTCCTTGATAGGCCACCAGCTTCGACTCATCATCCTGGAAGGTGGCTGTAAGTGAGGTCAACTTATCAGGCACTCACTCAAGAAAGACCATCCAGTGTATGATAAGGATGAATGATCACATCTGCTTCATCAAGTGAATCAACTATCAGCTCACTCTAATCTCACACTCAACAGACTAAAGTAAAGAATGGAGGAGTGTGTTCACCTTCTGTCTGACATTGTGGCTCTGACAGGAAGGGCCTTGAGATCTCACTGGGAAGGGTGGTGACTGCTTGGAATCCTAGGACGAGCAGGTGGTGCCAAATTGGCGCTTAGACCTGCACTCCATCATGATTGCTATTGGTGGGATCCATCAGCAGTTCTTCCAGGAGCCCCTTCTCCTCAGGGAATCAGGAAGAAGCTGTTAGGCATCCACAGTGGTAAGGACCAGCAGCTGGAGCCACAGGCCATACACCCAACTGACTCCAATATTGCTGTGCAAATCTCAATTCCCTCTGTCTAGGACCCATCACTTCCAGTTGTACAGGCCATGGAGGGTGCACCTGCCCCACAGCAGGATACCTAAAGCAGGTCAGTACCTCCAGATCTTGGATATCTAGCTGATACTCACCAAAGTAATCAAAGACAACAGAGCAGGGCAGTCAGCAGGTTCCCTCTAACTCTGCTGCAGGTGACAGTAAAGCACCTCACCTGGACATAGGAATAGGTGTAGAAAAATAAAAAAAGTTTAACAACATTTCTGGGTCACTGGTATTCAATCACTGTCTGTTAAATCCACCTTTTGATGTTCATGAGAATGGTCTCATCATTTGAAAGCATCGTGCATATGCGTCTATGTGCCCTCCTAACATGAGGGTGAGTCATGTTCTCACTCATTCATCATCTCTTTTTGTGAACCTCATATTCATGTGATGTATAGCTGCATCATGATAATTCGTGGACCTTTGTGTTATGTTAGGGAGATGTGTTAATTTCTTCACTGGGAGGTGTTTGAAAAATGTGTTAATAACCCCTACTCCTGACAAGACAACATTGAGTTAATAATGCTCAATAGCCTTGGAAGGTTAGCTATAAATGTTTCTTTGAATGACATGGTTGTCTTCACAGGTAGTGGCAAAGCACAAGACCTACAACCATGATGCTTTTTCCAAATATATATTTCAGTGGCTGCAAAAAGTTTCTTATTAAGATGGTGATGACGGCGTCAAGTCCTTTGACAGAGAATTTATGCTGTTATGCCGACTTTCATTTCCCAGCATGTGTGGATGTAGGGTTCACCACTAACCTTTCCAGAAATTAGGACCCCATGAATCATGAAGGTTGAAGTTGCAAGTTTGAACGCTGAACTTGATCTGAATGTTACTGGTTGCAAAGGTTTGAGGGTTAGAAAGCGTGTGGCCATGTCTTGTTGCATATACGTTACTCCTTCTGGAATGTTGTAACTATCAGTCTTCCATTTCATGCTTCTTTGATGACTTCCCCATGTGGAATCTGACCTTCATCTTCCTCTTCAGGTTTCTGCCCTTCTGGCTCTTCATCATCGAAGAATTTTCAGCCTCCTTTATGTCTCCCCTCTGGCAAGGTATCTCCCTTTTGAAGCGCCAGATTGTGAAGGATGAACATACTATGATTATGTGGGACACTCTCTGTGGAAAGTCACAAATGTCCCCTATGGATTCCTGAGACAACCCACTAGCAAACAAATTGAGTGTAGTGGTAAACTTCAATGGCACCGCTAGAGGATGGTCTCCCAATCCATGAGACTTTAAATCCTCTCACAGAGTATGGCAGATATGACCTACATCTCTTGACAAGGACAGATGTGCATGACGTTATCTTTTGCTCATCTCCTGATAGGAAAGTCTTTGATAGACGTTTGGTTGTACAAATCACCTCTGTGATATACATTTAATATCCTCATCCTCTAGATCTTTTAGAGCTTCCCTAAAACATGGTGCTCAGGCTGAAACTCCTCTTGAAGCTGTGTTAGACCGGACTAGGACCTCTTCTCTTCTGTCAGATCACTGCCATCAAGAAGGCAGCATTGAGCAGAGGCTCTATTATTCAATCCTCCTTCCCCTGCTGGACTGAAAGAAGCAACAGGCTAATAAACACTGGGCAAATATAGTAGACCTCCCAAATGGGAACAGAGAGCCACTGTCCTGTCTTCAAGTTGTGTACAAACTCAGAGATCTAGATGACCAAGATGTCAACTTGACATCTCAACCCCACAAGGGTTGGATGAAGCTTGAATGCATTTATGAAAGATGCCACCTTCCCAAAGGCACTCCTGTAATCTCTGACCTGATTTGCCCTTTGGCCTGTTATCCCTGCTAGTTAGAGACTTCCACTGAAACTTCCACTGTGCTTCCTGAACAGCTGCCTGAATTTTCCATTCTCACATATCCTCTCTATTAATGGAGCAGTTGTATTGTGAAGCCATAGCCTGCAGTCTCTCATCAAAGCAGCAAAATGCAATGGCTCTAATTGCACCATCTCAAGGAAATCTTCCCCTTTTCTCTCAGATCTGACTCTATTTCAATGTTGTGACTTGAAGCAGTTTGAGGGTAGCCTCTGCCTTCCCTTAGTCCAGCCATGAGCTCCTCCCATACTGTCTCAGACTCCTCGCCTCCTGTGCAGATTCTTTTCCAGTTTTCATTTTAAACTATGCAACAACTTTGGAGTTTCAGGATTGTACTTGAGAATTCCTGGGGAGAAGTCCTAATTCGAAGGCACTCACTAACTGATAGTGAAGAACATGGCATCATGAATCAGGGGTTGGGGAGATTCTGAAAGCCATCCCGACATCCTCATTCTAACCCATCTTCCTCCATCCCTGTCATCTATCCAACAAACCCCTATCTTGTCTTCACTCCCCATTGGTCTCTCATACCTCCTTGACCTTGGGCTCTGGTGGGCACATTTCCATCAGCTGCTGCAGCTCTTGGTTGCACTGCTTGTAATGGACAGCTGGGAGTGTGAGGGGGAAGGTGAGGTGGGACTTGGGGGAGAGAGCTCTGTGGAATTTGGGTGTGTTGGCACATCCTTAGTGAAAGCCTGACAGTGGCCAGTTGAGTGCCTGATTGATGCCTCTCCCTCCCCCTATATCTGGATTCAGTTCCATCCCTTTCACTGCCTCTCAAATGCACTGTTTTTCATGTGTAAGCCTGTAGACAGTAATATGCCTGCTTTATATGCCTGCAGTTGAGTTTGCTCGTAATTCCTTCAACACACTTTTCAGCATGAGTCTTTGGAGAATGACCAGGAGTGGAAATCATAACGAACATTTTGCTTTGCCAGTCCAGGAATGTTGAGGCCAATTAGAGAGCTCCACTACTTTCCAGCTAAGATCAGCACTCAGCAGGGACTAAGCCTGGAACCAATCTGATTCAGCACCACATTAGGCAATCGTTTGCCAAATAAACCTTTTGGGCACTGTATATAATGAGGTTATAATGTACGTTAACTAATACCACACTCAATTATGAACCAGACAGAGGATTTCACTCTGTCTGGTACATGAATTTTGTGTCAATAATCCAAAGGTAGGGGAATGATAGGTCAGGATAGGCAGCATATCAGAAAGGTCTATTGTGAGTGTAGGATTTGAGCACTTTATTGACAGCATGATGATGTTGGTCTTAGTGTAACATTTCAACACCAATATGTTAGTACAGTTTAAAATTGAGTTGAACCATTTCCATTTTATCACTCGTATTTACATTAATAGTTTGCTGGAGCAAGTTTTGGCAGGCTACTCAACTATGGGAGCATTACAGCCAAATGTAATCCTGTCAGCCAATGTCAACACTTTGGCCCAGTGAATAGCAATCAGTCTCAGGAACTATATTTGATTTCCCCATTCCAGTTGGGAAAAGTTGTATTGTCTCCCAATTCTACTGGCTGAAATCAGTTAGCAGATGACAGGGATTAAGCCCTGTACCTCCATGATCTGTGTCATTTGATAGTACGTGAGGCAGTGTGCGTATCCACCGAAAAACTGAAGAAGCCCTAGTTTTTAATTACTTCACAGGTCTGAGGTTTAGTTCAAGTGGATTTCCTTTACAGTGAAAAACAAATCAGACCATTTTTTTCTTTTTCAAACTCTCTGTTATTATATATTGCCATTGGTCCTGCAGGTCTTTGTGAACAGAGGTAAAACTTAAATGCAGCTCTTGTCCCAGAGGCTGCTCTCTCCTTTGCGAAAGAGAACTGGTTGTTGGTGATTTAACCTGAGGGTCACCGCACCTGAGGCGAGGGGCAAAAGTTGAGAAGGTGGGACTTTAGGATGGCATGGTGGCACAGTGGATAGCACTGCTGCCTCCCAGAGCCAGAGACCCAGGTTCAATTTTGGCCTTGGGTGACTATCTGTGTGGACTTTGCATTTTTTTTTAATTCATTCATGGGGCATGGGCATGACTGGCTGGCCAGCATTTATTGCCCATCCCTAGTTGTCCTTGAGAGAGTGGTGGTGAGCTGTCCTCATTAGTTGCTGCGGACCATGTTCTGTGAAATGATGCACATTGCATTAGGGAGGGAATTCCAGGATTTTGACCAAGTAACTTCCAAAGAATAGTGATATATTTCCATGTCAGAATGATGAGTGGCTTGGAGGGGAACTTGCAAGTGGTGATATTCTCGCTTATCTGCTGCCCTTGTCCTTCTAGATGGAAATGGTCGTGGGTTTGGAAGGTGCTGTCTAAGGATTTGTGGGGAATTGTGGCAGTGCATCTTATAGAGTTCTATAAACATAGATAGGGATCATGGGCATTGAGGTGGCAGTGCGGGTTCGTTTGGCTGAAGGGCCTGTTTCCTGTGCTGTTTTGTTCTTTGTTCTTTGTCCTTTGTAGATAATACACACTGCTGCTACTGAGCTTCGATGGTGGAGGGATTGAATATTTGTAGATGTGATGGTAATCAAATGGGCTGCTTTGTCCTGAATGTTGTCAAGCTTCTTGAGTGTTGTTGGAGCTGCACCATCCAGGCAAGTGACAAGTATTCCATCACACTCCGACTTGTGCTTTGTAGATGGTGGATAGGCTTTGGGGATTGGAGGTGAGTTACTCACCACAGTGTTCTGAGCCTCTGACTTGCGCTTGTAACCATTGTGTTATGTGGGTGAGACCAGTTGAGTTTCTGGTCAATGGTAACCCCAAGAATGTTGACAGTGGGGGATTCAGTGATGGTTACAGCATTGAATGTCAAGGGGTGGTGGTTAGTGTGTCTCTTATTGGTGATGGTCATTGCCTAGTATCTGTGTGGCACAAATGTTACTTGCCGGCTGTCAGCCCAAACCTGAATATTGTCCAGATCTTGTTGCATTTGAACATGGACTGCTTCAGTATCTGAGAAATCATGAATAGTGCTGAACACTGCGCAATCATCGGTGAACATCCCCATTTCTGACCTAATGGTGGAAGGAAGGTCATTGATGAAACAATTGAACATTGTTGGGCCTAGGACATTACTCTGAGAGACTCCTGCAGAGATGCCCTGAAGCCGAGGTGATTGACCCTCCATAGTCACAACTATCTTCCTATGTACCAGATGTGGCTCCAACCGGTGGAGAGTTTGCCCCCGATATCTATTTATCCCAGTTTCGCTAAAGCTCCTTGATGCTGCACTCGATCAAGTACAGCCTTGATGTCAAGGACTCTCACTCTCATCTTACCTCTGGAATTTAACTCTTTTGTCCATGTTTGAATCAAGGTTGTAACGTTCTTCCTATGTCTCCTCTGGGTGCTCTGGTTTCCTCCCACAATCCAAAGATGTGCAGGTTAGGTGGATTGTCCATGCTAAATTGCCCCCTAGTGTTCAAAGATGTGTAGCTTCAGAGGATTAACGCAAATAATACATGGGGTTGTGGGGATAGGGCTTAGATAAAATAAAAAGGCAGATGGTGCAAACTTGAGGTGCCAAGCGGTCTCCTTCCACACTTTAGGAATTCTGTGATTTTTCATGGATGACCTCAGCCAATTTGGGAATTGAACCTGCACTGTTGGCATTGCTCTGCATCACAAACAGCTGCCCAGCTAACTGAGCAAGCAAAAGGCACTGACATTATCATACTATCTGGGCAATCCTGATCTCCATTTCCGTGCAGGCTGATGTCAACTGATCAAGATAGCTTCCAGAACTGAACATTAGGGAAGTAAAATAAATTTCCAATTCGCACATGAAAGCAATAACATGAGGAGTCTTAAACATAGAACAGGACATTTTGGCTTTTTTTGCTTGCCCGACTTCTGCTCCCTCTGTTTGAACAATAGGATCAAAGTCCAAGGCAATGTCATTATTTTCGGTTCATTGGAAAATCCAGCAAAGTGAACAGTGTTGGAAATGCACAGAGCCTAATGTGTAACATCAGGAACTTTTTTGTTTTGCCTAGTAAAAATGAGATTTTAAAGAGTAGTGATTGGAAATTTAAAAATGGTTCCTGGAATGCATTATCCGATCCCTGCACAGTAACAAATGAAAAGTTTAAACAAGGCACACTACTGAGAAGTGGATAAGAAGAAAATATTTGATCAAACACAAAGAAACCTTTAATGGAACGAAAAAATTATAGAATTAAGACATGAAAAATATAAGAAGCATAAAAATGGCTGTATTTAATGGAGGAGGGAGAATAAAACAGAACCAATGAAGAGGAGGATGGGTTTAAAAATAGAGTAGAGGGCATGAAACAGGAAGAAGCAATGGGAGAACTGGAACAGGGAGATTAGACAAACTGAGGGGAATAAACAGGATTAAAACGTGATTATCCTGGAACAACGAGATCAATCCAAGTGGAAAAATAAACATCAGGCCACATGTTCAGTACAACATTTTTTTAAAACACTTGCTTCTAAAATATAATCCCTGCGAAATAAATCATTATTTATTTCAGAACATAAGTAATAAAAATTCTAATGAGTAAAACCTGGATTGAGCTGTGGAAAGGATGTCATCATTTTATGGGTTAAAGAATGCAGAAAATCTGCTGTTGAGTTCCCAGGCTGATTTATGACCTGAAACCTGAATCTCAGCCTTACTTGCAGTATTGTGGAGGCCAGTGTGACTAGTGAACCCTTCAGGAACTGCACAAAGCTGCTCTCATTCACTGTTTTCTTAAGTGTTGCTGCCAACTTCCCGATTTGATAGGAAAAAGGAGGATGAAAGTGACAGAATGTTTTGCTAAGAAAAATAGAGGGAAAAAGCCGTTTTATCCAAACAAAATATTCCACTTTCAGTTTATATACTCCAATGGTGATTATGTTTATTTCTATGTCATGTTAGGTTTTACAGTACAGTTAACCCTGAAATCACTGGAATTCCTACTAGCTAGGATGTTAACCACTTGGCTTCTGACACTTATTTTCCAATTCTCAGCTAAACTTCTTAAGCGGGCTTATAAAAATGAGACTAGAAATACAATCACAGCTAAAAATAGGTGTGCAGGGCACCTGCTCATGCAATTGCAAAGGGCCATGGATACTTGATGTTGTAACATCATTGTAAAGAGACAGGCGTGCATGTAATGCTACCCTTGCTGGTTAGTGGCCACACACATCCTTGGGGTGAGGGCAGGAAAGTAACTTGGGCTTCCCTGACAGCACCAATTGTTGGCTAACAACTTTCAAACCAAATGGAATGGTGGCAGCAGATTGTAGGGAATAATTCAGTAAGTACAGAAAAGCTTCACTGGCAATGGGAAGGTATCGGAAGTCCTGATCCAGGCCAGCAAGAGGAAAGAGATCTTGTTGCCCCAACAAGATGGTTGGGGTTGTGTCAGAATGTCCTCAAGGTAATGCATAAGATAAGACAACAATGGGAAGATATGCCTGAAGACATCAGAAACTTAGTTCTGTGGACATGGTTGCAATATGACAAAAAGTTCAAGGACTTCAGTAGAGTTGTTAATCCTTCTTCAGTTACTCACTTCTGTGGTGAAATATTATGGCCAGAATTATCTGGCCGTTCATGCCAGCAGGATTCTTCCCCGCTTATGGGTTTTCTGTTAGCATGAGGTAACATTAGTGGGAATTCCCATTGACAGCTGCTAGCAACAGTGCACTACCTCCTGCTGGCAGGGAAAACGTGGCTGGAAGGTAGGAGAATCTTGCCCCATATTCACTGTGGTATACTGAGAAAATGGTTGTGCATGCGAGTATGGATATGAATAACTTTGTTGACTTGAAGTCAGTAGACTGCAAGATTCAGAACATCAAAAAGGGGATAGGCATGAAAGCAATTAGCTTAAAGTGAAGATGAGCAGAGCTAGCTTGGAGTGCCAGTGGGCAGTTTAACTAGAAATTTACGTTAGGAAGATAAAGGAAGTGACTTGAAATGAATTATTGTATTTGAAATGGAACACTTACAATCAGCATAGTACTTTGAAATTCTTTCTCCTGACTTCAGATCTTTCTCATTGAATATAAATTGCAAACCATTGTGATAGCTTGTTCAAGTTTCCCTTTGGGACTTAGGCAGCCTGGCACTTAGCATCCGCCATACTATAACACTTCAAAACTGCAGTCCCAATCTGAGCTCAATTTCCTAATGAGTTTTCTGTATAGCTTTGCTGTGCGCTCTGTGAAGAAGCTTAATCCAATATGATGGATGGACATTCACACACTGCCCAACATACTGGACCCTTAGACTGAAATACACAAGCTATGCATAGTTTATTAGTGTTAACTGGTGACTTTGATAAGATTGGAATCCTCAATTTCCTTGCTGCTGTGTATACTTTTTATTGATTTATATTTTCTTCATTTGGTGATTTGAGGTTTTTTTTGCTATTCATCACCTTGACAATATTCTATAACTGACAGGCCAGATATGTAACCTAACCCCAAATAAAGAGGCAATGAAAACTATTTCAACCTTTCACTTTGCTTCCTGTCTGGGGAAAACACCTTACCTTCTGTTGGAATCTTCCCCAATGAACCAGCTGAGATTAGAATGCACAGTTTAGGTAAATCCCTCGAATGTAGTGCTACACATTATAAATAAATATGCTGATACACCACAGTGACAGAATTGTTGGGTAAATATCATTTTGCTAAATACCTATCCATAATGCGCTAGGAATAAGGATGGTTGACATTTTGATACTGTTTTACATATTCCCTTGACTACAGTGGCATCAATCACTTCTCTGAATGATGTAAGCATTTTACACTCATCATGCAGCCTATAATGTCCAACATCTACTTGTACAATAGCATAACTTGGCTGTGTAACAGTACAACAGTACTCAGTGATCTGAACACAATAATGTGCCTTTTACATGCATTATCATGGATGTTTGTCCAATTATTTCAAAGGCAGACTAAGATGCCTGGTTTAAAATATTAAACAGTTTTATTCCACAGACAGCAGTGAATATACAAAGCAGTGAGCAAAACAATTCACTTATTTCATCTAATTTCAAGTTTCTCCTTGAGAAAATGCAATAAAGCTACAATGCCAGCAGATTTCTTCATTTTAATCAGTTTCCAAGTGTACAGCAGACTATTTTTGAATCTGACAATTGGCTTGCATTAATACTTTGATTATAGAATTTAGTTAACATTTAATCTCTTTGGTTGACACTAATAATCTATTTGAAATTAAACTCTGAAACTGGACCACCCAAGAATCAACACCACTCACTTCATCACTTCTACTTTCTGGTGATAAAAATGAGAATCGTAGAAGGGTGCATTTGCTTTTACACAATGACTGCAGCTATGGATAACAGTCAGTCAACCATCATTTACAGTTATAGCAGGGAAACATGTGGTTAGGTAAGAAAATAGTGGCCACATAGCCCTGTTTCCAGGTGCTTATTATTTGACAGGGAGTTCAAGCCATTGGGCAACTTTTGGGTATTTAGCGGATTAACTTAGAGTTCAATATAAGATTTACAGCCCCTCCATAAAGTCATATAGATGAGATTAATTTGCTACAATCCTGAAATGAGAAGCAGGAAACAAGATGAGTTGGTTTAAAATCAATAATACATCTTGCTAAGTATTAAGAACTGCAGCACATTAAGTGACTGTCACAATGATGGCAATATCTTTGGTCTATGATGTGACAAAAAGGCTTTTGGACCAAGCCAAATCCAGATCCGTGTGTGATGTGAATTAAGTTATTGAAGTTACTTTGTGGAAGTGCAAAGTTTGGTTCTTTCAGAGGGTTTTGGATTGTACTTAGAATTTCATTTTTTGACCAAGGCTCTCTTTTATGCTGTAATTCACCATCCATTTTGAGCTGCCATTGGTAGATGTGGCATTTTTGGAGGTTTTTCATTAACTCATATAACAGGGTGTCATTTTGTGTACAGTGTGTCATAAGCTTTCTCTCCTACGTAATTTTTTTACTGGAGTCTGTTGAGTGTTCTGTGTGTGAATTTTGAAGGGCTTTTCAGTCTGCAAGGAAGTGATTTACAAGCAAGACCTGAGTGCTAATTACTCCTGTTTTCATTGTTATTGCTGTTATTATTGTTATGCTGAGTTAGCATAACTTCATTATTTATTTATATTCAAAAGCTCGTTCCTTAAGCAATGCATTTGACTATTTATGATCTCAAGTTATCACATCTTCCTGGTGATGAGGAAAAGACAGTAAGTGAAAAGAAAATAACGTTTTTCAATGTTCAGTGTGTCAATGCAAAGTTACATTGTGAGTAACTAGCTTGCATTGTGAATTTATTTGATGGAATTTCAAGTTAGCATCAGGCACCATGGCTATATTCGGGACAGCCAGAGAGTTTGATGAGAGAAGCGAGGATTGGGTTGAATACGTGGAGAGGATACAGGATACAGAATTTATTTTGAGCAAATGGAATAGAAGATAGGGTAAGGTGGTGCCCCATTCTCCTAAGTTTGTGTGTATGTGTAAGTGCATGTATGGCATAAAGACTTACAAGTTGATGAGGAATTTGGCCATGCTATCGAAACCAGGGGAAACATCAATTGCAGCTTCAGTTGCTTGCGTCCAGAAAAAGAACACAATTTGAAATCATCATGATTGTTCAAAAATTGAAATTTCATTGTCATTTTTGAAAAATCAGGCCAATCAGTGGCTAATTTTATGGCAGAAAATTTCACCAGCTTTTCAGAATATTGTGACTTTGGAGCAGTTTTAGAAGATGTGCTCAGTGATATTGCTCGTCTGGGGCATTAATGCAGATCGCATTCAGCATTAGTTATTGGTGGAAGATGCGCTGAGTTCCAAGAAGACTCTGCAAATTTTTTCAGAGCATGGAAATGGCTGCTAGTAATACTAGAAATACTCAGTAGCAAATAGTAGTGCCCAGGACGGGGCACTGCACCAAATACACATAGCATCTGGAAGCAAAAAGGTGAAAGCGGTGGAGTGTTTTAGGTGTGAAAGGCATCTAGGGCATGACTAGCTCAGCAAAATTCTATTGAATTGGGGCAAGAGCAAGTACACAAAGGTAACTGAGGATATTGTCAAGAAATTCCTGGACGTGTTCAAGGATGAACTGCATTAATTGTATGGTTCTACTTGGGAGCGGCCTGGTAGGATGTGGTCCAGGCTTCATGTGGACTTTGTAGGACTTTTCATGAGCCACATGTTTTTGGTTGCCATAGACGCACATTTGAAATGGCTGGAAGCAAATATCATGAATAATATTACAGCTCCAGTGGCAATTGAGAAGCTGTGTCAAATTTTTGCAACTATCGTCTACCAGATCCGCTTTCTTTGGATAATTGCACTACTTTTACAAGTGGGTTAGTTCAAGAATTCATGTGAAAGAATAGGAGAGATCATGTGTGTACTGCACCATTTCACCCAGCTTTGAATGGCTTGGCAGAGCGAGCTGCTGCAACTCTGAACGAGGGATTGAAGAGAATGGACGCTTTGATTATAAAACTCTCAAGAATTTTATTCCAGTATCGTGTCACCTCACAATCCACAACCAGGCTCTCTCAAATAGAATTGTTGGTAGTGGAAGGCCAAAGTCTCATCTGCATCTGCTTCTTCTAGATTGACATGGTGGCACAGTGGTTCGCACTGCTACCTCACAGCGCCAGGGATCTGGGTTCAATTCCTATCTTGGGTCACTGTCTGTGTGGAATTTGCACATTCCTCTCATGTCTGTATGGGTTTCGTCCCACAGTCCAAAAATGTGTCAGTTAGGTGGATTGGCCATGTTAAATTGGCCCTTAATATCAAGGGGACAAGCATGGGTAAATGCATGGAGTTATAGGGATAGAGCCTGATGGGATTGTGATCAATACAGAGTCATTACAGCCTCCTTCTACACTGTAGGATTCTATGATTCTAAATCATAACACAAGAGAAGCAGAAACACAGCAAAGAGAGGTAGTTCAAGCCTGATGATTAGTTTTACATCAGGAACCTTAGTAGCAACTCTTTGGTTAGGGACAACAATTTTAAACCAAAATAGTCCAGCATCTTAGGTTGGGAGATTGCAATTCGGAACAGTTGTTCACAGACACCAAGACCATATTCATTTATGGTACAACCTCGGCTTATAGCAAGTTTCAGAATCAGCAACCATTACTGATAACATGAAATAAGGTAATGCTGCTGTGGACGTTTGCCAGGAAGTTGTTCCTGAAATTCAACGTTTGCTGGTTGATTCTGCAATAGGAGAGGAATGTTCATGTATTGATTCACAGCCTATTTCCAAGCCTATAATCCCAGATTTACTGATACAAGATTTGTCAGTGGTATTGCATAGATTACAATAGAATTGCAAAGCTCCTGAAAGATTTTTGTGTAGTTAAAACATTACTTTTGTTCTATTCCTGTTGTAATGAGGAATTAAAATTGAAGGAAGTGAAGTATTGCAGAGTGTCATTTTGAGTGCAAAGTGTTCTTATAAGCTTTTCTCTGATGTAATTGTTTTACTGGTATCTGTTGAGTGTTCTGAGCATGTACGGGCTTGGAGATCTCAGTCGGCAAGAAAATGTTCTGCAAGCAAGACCTGTTTAACTAGTGATCCTGTTTTCATCGTTATTGTTGTTCTGCTGAGTTACTGTTATTATTAAACTTTGTTATATATTTATATAAAGAAGATCATTCTTTAAGCAATGCATTCAACTACCTTATTTGTGGTCTCCAGTTACCACAATGCGGAACAGGAAAGATTTACTGCATAATCGTATAAGCCTAAGAGCTATAAGGAGCACAGACTACATAAAATCCTGTCATAACAGGCATTGTATAGTATCACATGCAAGACTTCAGGAAAAACGGCACGGACATGACAGCAGTTCACTGCATGAATTACCCATGGCTACCAAGGGAAATGGTTCTGATGCCACCTTGTGCATTCTAGTCAAGGAGCAATCCATCATGAGTACACCTCACTGTGTCTTTCTCAGAGACACAGTGCTGAGTTCCAATGGTTCTTTCAGGCTGCCACAGGGAATAGGGGCAGAAATGTACTATTCAGTGTGAACAATAACATGTCCAAAATGCACCTGAGGCTCTGAAAAGGCACATGCAGCTGCAAACCCAGACAGAATGTTTTTTTTTTGATAACAGTTATGTCCCGAGAGTGCAGAGCATATGTACCTCACAAAATCTAGATCATGTCAACTTGAACCATGCATAAACAAAAAAAAGATATTACTCAGTCACCAGGTAGATAGTGTATGATGTCAACCGGTGCATTGTCTATATTAATGCCAGATATCTGGGGAGCTGCTGGGTATGCACTCTGACATAATCCAACATTCAAGACTTGCTTCAGCAAAATAGCAAGCTAGATGGATAGTTCCTGGAGGACTCCTGATATCTCTTCAACCTTGGCTGATAGTACCAGTTGTCATGACAACTGCTAGGCTTGAGGAGTGAATACCAAAACCAGATGTTCATTGAATAATGTTTGAGAACTATTGAACCGTTTAATTTACAATGCAGAAGGAACTATTTGACACATTTATGTCCGCTCTCCTGAGTGAAAAGTTTCATTATCTAGGTCACTTGGGAATGTTATATGTGAAGTCCAGAGACAATAGTGTAATTCATAATGCTACAAATGAAAGAGGGATTAGCATGCAGGAGATCAAAGAATATCATTCTGGATGCAAGGGAGCTTGAGGTGGCTGATGTGGCCTAAATGTTACTTCCAGGCAACCAGCAGCATCATGGGAATATTTTTCAACTGAGTTCCACAAATATTACAGTCAAAATACTGTGAGGGCAGTGATGGCCATCTTTCAGAGCAACATATATTGAAGGCAATATTCCTGCGGAGTAGCACTGATCTTCTTGTTGGTTATTCCATATAAAAGCTTACTGCATCTACTGTCCATAAAGGTCAATCAGTGGCATTCTTGTAGCCAATGGAATATCCTACATGGTGATCATGGATGAAATGGGGATTTTCACAGAAACTTCATTGCAGTGTTAATGTAAGCATACTTGTGATACTGATAAATAAACTTAAACTTAAAATGCAGACAAAAGTGTGTGTTAATGAGAAGGTACCAAGTGCTTAAGGTATAGTTCTTTTCCCATTATCTTTTCCCTATGATGGTTACTATTTTAAGTTCCTCCTTCGCTTTTGCCTTTCAATTTCCAACTATTGTTATGATGTTCTTTGTGTTCTCTGCTGTGAAGACAGATGCAAAATCATTGAACCAATTGAACTTAAGGCTGATAAACCCCCTGGACCTAATGGCCTGCATTCCAGGCTCTTAAATGCAGAGATAGTGAAGGCATTGGCTATTACATTCCAAAATCCCTTAATAATTCTGGAAAGATCACAATGGATTGGAGCACAACAAGTATAACACCTCTCTCCAAGAAAGGAGGAAAAGGGAAAGCAGAACAGTATAGTTCACTTAGCCGAAAGTCAGACATTGGGAAAGTACCAGAAGCTATTATTAAAGAGATAGTAGTAAAGTATTGGGTGCAATCATATCATATTTATTCAAAGTGTCAGGCTCAGTCTGAAAACTGGCATATAGTATTCCAATTGCACGCTTCAGCTTTTTCTCCAGATCTTGAGCCTTTTCGGCTCAAAGAAATGGAAGGAAGGCATTTACATCATCACTTTGGCAAGGTAGGGTCAGATAGAGCCGGCAAGGTCAGCTCTACATAGTTCACTTACTTCACCATACTTGACAGAGACCTGGGTGCCATCCTTAATGTGCTAACCTGGCAGTACCAACCTGTGCTGGGGGCAGTGTCAGAGATGGGCCCTAAGGGGAACCTCATGCACGGAGACTCATTTATTTGTGATAGGGTGGAGCAGACAGAAAAGTGCGAGGGGAATGCTGTTGATGACTGGGGATAGGAGGGATGCTGAGAATGAAATGGCCAGGGGGATGCTGGGTATGATATGGGTAGGGAGCAATGATCGGGGGACTTGCTGAGGAATGGGTGGGAGAAAAGGTGATGCGGATTCTGGAGATCATCAGGGTAGGGGAGTCGGCCACAGATATTTCCATGTTGGGGAGGTGGAGGCGATTAATTTCTGTTTCCCTGATCTCAGTGCAGCTGGTTCCCAACTCTAAGAGTCTGAGTTGCATCAGGCTGATGGCACAAACCACACCCATTCTTTCTTTTGGCAGTTGAAGGGGGAAGATCTGAAGGGAAAGCTAGCCTGTGGAGCTGGAGATTTCCATGCCAATTTTTTTCACCAGAACTGACACTTTGCTAAATTCCAAACTCTCATAAGATTCCACCCAAATTATTGGTCATTTGCTGGATGGCAAGCTGTATCTAACAGAGTGTTATATTTTTGGTCTATATTAATGACTTGGAGGAAGGAACTGACTGTATTGTAGTCAGCTTTGCTAATGATACAAAGGTAGGTAGGAAAGCAAATTATGAGGGGTATACAAAGGAATATAAATAGAACATAGAACATTACAGCGCAGAACAAGCCCTTCGGCCCTCAATGTTGCGCCGACCAATTAGGAACAAGCAGTGACCCTCTAACCTAAACCATTCCCTTTTCACCCATAAACTTATCTACTAACCTCTTAAACGCCACCAAACTTGGCGCATCTACAACTGACGCAGGTAAGGCATTCCATACCCTTACCACCCTCTGGGTAAAGAACCTACCTCTGACATCTGTCCCAAAACCACCACCCCTTAATTTAAAGCTATGTCCCCTCGTGCTAGCTTTCTCCATCCTAGGAAAAAGGCTATCACTGTCCACCCTATCTAAACCTCTAATCATCTTATATGTTTCAATAAGGTCTCCTCTTAGCTGTCTTCTTTCTAACGAAAACGAGGTGAAGTAAGTGGGTAAAATACTTAGAAAATAAAGCAAAAAGTGGGAAAGTATGAGGTTGTTCACCTTGGCAGGAAGAATAAAAAAGCAGAATAGCATTTAATTGAAAAGAGAATGTTGCAGTACAGAGGAATTTGTGTGTTCTTATAGATGAATCACAAAGAGTCAGCACGCAGGTGTAGCAAGTAATTAGAAAGACAAATGGATCATAGGCCTTTATTACCAGCAGGATGGAATATAAAAGTATGAAGTCTTGCTACATCTGTATGGGGCATTGGTAAGACCACATCTAGAAGACTGTCTACAGTTTTGGTCATCTGACTTAAGAAGGAACATATTTTCATTGGAATCAGTTGAGAGAAAGTTTGTGCAACTGATTCCTAGGATGAAGTGTTAGTCTTATGAGGAAAGATTGAGCAAGTTGGGCTTTCCTCATTGGTGTTCAGGAGAATGAGAAGTGACCTTACTTAAACATATAAGGATCGAGAGGTTTGACAAATTAGATGCTGAGGTATTGTTTCCTCTCATGGGGGAATCTAGAACTATGGAACAAAGTTTCAAAATAAAGAATTCCCAATTTAAGACAGAGATAGAATCATAGAAACCCTACAGTGCAGAACAAGGCCATTCAGCCCATTGAGTATGTCTGACAGAGCACTTACCCAGGCCCTATCCCTGTAACCTCACATATTTATCCTGCTAATCTCTCTAACAAACCTTTGAACATTAAGGGGCAATTTAACATGGCTAATCCACCTAACCTGCACTTCTTTCGATTGTGGGATGAAAATGGTGCACTGCAAGAAGACTCACACAGACACAGGGAGATGCTGCAAGCTCCACGCAGATAGTTATCTAAATCTGGATTCAAACCTGGTTCCCTTGCAATGTAAGGCAGCAGTGCTAACCACTGCACAATCGTGCTGCCCCAGGTGACATGGAATTCCTTCCCTCAAAGGATCATTGCATTTTGAAAAAAGTGACTTATGCTAGCACCATGCCTCAAGACGAAGGGGTTGTGATGAGGGGTGCTAGATGGGTTTGAGGATGATGCTGGGGAACGGGTGCTGGAAGGCCGCTGAGTGTCAGGGTTAGATTGATGTGGACATTCCAGGTGTGCCAGATGGACTTGATGCCAGGTTGTGACAGATGGGCCTGATGCCAGGGTATGCCAGGTGGACCTGACACCAGGATATTACAGATGTGCCTGATGCCAGGGTGTGACAGATGGACACTCACACTTGGAGCTCACCATTGCATTTTCTCGCAGCATTGGGTGGCAGCCTCCAATGTCAGGCTACTGGTACTGACTGCAACAGCCACCACATCCCAATCTGCATTTCCTTCCTTGTTGCTGGATCGTCTATCCACTTCAGGGTAAAGGGTGGCCCATCTCTCCTCCATTGCATTCTTCTGAGATCTGCCTCCACGAAGCGGGGATTTGCTCTCTGTGCTGCCATCCTTCTAGCATGATTCACCAATGAAGCCAGTATCCCAAGTGGTCTACAGCTGCTTCAGAGGTGGGTTAAGGCTCTGCCCTTTCACTCACCCTCCCCCCTCGACTGATGAGAATTGCACTGGGGCTCTTTTCCGCATTCAGTTTCATAAGATTGCGACTCACGGCTTGTCCAAAAAAATTGGCAACAATCTCTCTCATTTTGTCGCTCGTTCAGCATTTAGAATTTTTCAAAAGATTGCACTTTTAGTCATTCTTTTGGAAAATTTTCCTCCTTAAATTAGCATGTAAATCAGCACTGTATTCCATGAAAGAGTCAAGCATTCAGGTCAACTTCAATACTCACCCTAACCCAACAAGAAACTAATAGCTTCAATCATATTCCTTAATGTATGTAGACATTTTTTCAAATATTTTATTGTCCTGTAAATCATGATATTGCATTCATTTAAATCTTCCTTGCATTTCAACTTAAAGGAGGCTTCAGGAATTCTAAGGATATGCGGGCCTGTAATTATTTTTAAACATCCTATGGAAAATTTCAAATTGAACATGGGAAGAATCCTTTACATTGCTGCCTGTTCACCATTTTGTATTAGATTAGGTGACAGCAATCCAAACAATGTAAATCCAGCAAACTGGTTGTTGCCATTCATTTCATAGAGATGGAGCTGTAGGAGAGCAGGGGAGAGCTGTGAAATTGTTGTCTTTTTCAGCAAAGGTTATGGTGGAACAGTGCAAAAGGTCCCAGGATTTTCTGGTATTGCTCAAGGAATGGTTTGGCTTGCTCACACCATGATATCAAGATAGAGTAATGGCACAAACTGTAGATAGTGCACGTAATCAGCCAGTTGTGGCCCTTTGTTGTTTTGTGGTAAAAATGAATTTTTGGAAATGCTTATTCCTGTCATATCAAGGTAATTTATGTCCAAAGGACTGCAAACACAACTAATGGTGTTAAATTCTTTACTACTGAGGAGTATCCTCAAGAACTCACTTCACAGACAGGCATCAAGAAACATGGGTACTGATTGAAGTCTTATTTGCTTGATACTGCAAACTGCAGTCCTCTCAGGATGATAACTGTGTAGATCACCCCGCATCCAGGGTCACCTTACCGATTCCCACAAAGGGATTATGCCCCAATACACAGAACAATTGGTATTATAAAAGCTGGAAAGGGATAAATAAAAATCACTCAGCGATTATAGAATTGCACAATCTTGGGATTCTGGTCAGGGAAAACTGCTGGAACTGAGGCATCAAGATCCTTATAACACATACTGCTCTTTACTCCCAATACACCTCAGTTAATATTCTCTAAATTATCTCCAACATATATTGCTCTTTACTCCCAATACATCTGAGTTCATATTCTCTTAGCTATTTCTACCCACATAGCTTCACATAATAATAGAAGTTGCTTTTCAATCTATCTTTAATAAATAAATAATCCAAGTACACATAATCAGGCATTTTCTATTCTTAAAGTAAACCTACAGATGCTTTTCCAAGGGGAAAATAAAAGTCCCCACAGAGTCCATTTGGAAAGTATTTTCCATTTTGCAGCAGAGATCAATGTCGGCAGAGTTCAGTTTGTGCTCTTACATTAATGCCCTCTGCACTTTGCCCCTCAGTTCCTGCCAATCACAGAGCCAGAACCCTAGGGAAGAACAGACGGCAGCACCATCCACATAACTGTTATTGATCCCAGTTGTAAATCTGAGAAAATGGCATTTTTCCCACAAAGGTTACTTTAGCTCAAGTAATTGAATGCAAGAGGAAATATCTTAATGAGACAAAGGAGTTTGAAAAGCAAGATGTCATATGCAATCTATTGATACAATTTATATTTTGGACTGTAACTAATTGTCTTAATCCTCACAGTTTATAAACTATAACCCATAAATTGGTCTCATAATTACTCAGTATAATGCCTTGCTATTTATGAGCCATAGAATCATAGTGTTATGCAATCATACTGTATAAGGAGAGGCTCTTCAGCCCATCGAGTCTGCGCTGGCATAATTACACTAAATCTGCATTAACCTCACTTTCCAGCACTTGGCCCATAGTTTTGAATATTATGATATTTCAAGTGCTCATCCACATCCATTTAAAGGTTGTGAGGTCTATCGCCTTCACTACCTTCCCAGATAGTGCATTCCAGAATCCCACTATCTTCTGAGCGAAACCTTTTTCCTCAGATCCCTTCTAAATCTCCTGCTCCTCAGTTTAAGATTATACTCCGTGATTATTAACCCTTCAGCTAAGCAGAACAGTTGCTTCCTATCTACCATGTCCATACCCCTCATAATCTTATGCACCTCAATCAGTCCTTCCTTCAGCCTTTTCAATTCTAATCCCGAGCCAATCCAGCCTCTCTTCATAGTTCAAATGCTCCATCCAGACAACATCTTGGCAAATATCCTCTGCACCCTCTCCATTGCAATCACATACTTCCTATACTGAGTGACCAGAATTGCATATAGTACTTCAACTGTGAGCTAAACAAAGTTTCATACATCTCCAAAATAATCTCCTTACTCTTATACCTCATGCAATGACTGATAAAGACAAGTGTGTCTTATGCCTTCTTAACTACCCTATTAACTGGTCCTGCTATCTTCAGGGTTCTGTGGACAAGCACCCCAGATCCCTCTGTGCCTCTGAACATGCTGCCACTCATTGAGTACTCCTTTGTGTTGTTACTCCTTCCAAAGTGCATCACCTTATACTTTTTAGAGTTAAATTCCATCTGCCACTGATTTATCCGTCTATATCTATATCTTCCTGCAATCTAAGACCTTCCCTCTTGCGGATTGTGGGAGGAAATTTGAGCAACCAGAGGAAACCCGCATAGACGAGGGGACAATATGCGAACTCCAAGACCAGGAATCAAACTTGGGTCCCTGGAGCTGCGAGGCAGCAGTGTTAACCACTGTGCCACCATGCCATCCTTGTTTTAAATTATTTAAATCTAGGAGTTTCATTAGTAGTGCTAAATATTAATGACAAACAGAAAGAAGCGTTAATTTATTGCACTAGTTAAAGATCCAAACATCAAATTCTTCATTTTGTCCATGGTCATTATAAGAATCACTGGATCATGAGAGTTCACTTTGGCTGGATGTCCTTTGAACTTGCAATTTAAAATTGCAGTCAACATCAACAGGGTGGGAGGCTAAAGTTTAGATCCATGCTTTAACTAGATTCTGCCAAGATTTTTCTGGGAAGAAGTTGTTAAAATTCTCTCTGTAATGTCTGAATTGTAGATGGCATTTCTTTCTAACTTGCACATTCCCAATCACCATGTTTACAGATTAAGAAGACATCTCTGATATCTGTGTATTGGATAGATGTACTGCTTCCTGCAAATAATTAAAGAAATATGTTGACTGTTAACTGAAGACCTGCAGCCCACTTTCACCAGGCATATAGCACTGCCTGAGCCAGTCAAAATTATCTCTGTGTTGAATTTATTTGTGTCTGTTTCAGACATCTTGTAATGAGCACAATTATAGGCAGTTGTTCATGTCTGCAAGTAGAAATCATTGATGCTCCATTCAGAAGTGCTGTGCAGTTAGTGGTCTGGATTTTACATGATGTGGAGAAGCCTGCATTGGACTGGGGTAAACACAGTAAGAAGTCTCACAACACCAGGTTAAAGTCCAACAGGTTTATTTGGTAGCAAGTAGCTAGTGCTAGTGGTGTTTGCTAACAAATAAACCTGTTGGACTTGGTGTTGTGTGACATATTACTAGATTTTACAGTCAGTGACAATGTTACTGGACTCAAAGAAAACTGTCTACAAAGACTTAGTTATTTCTGGATTTCACCTTTCCAAATATTAGCTTTATTTTTGCACAAGCTGTAGGAGATCCCTGATGTCCAGCAACTCTGATGTCATTCAGCATTGATGAGTTTTCACAGAAAGCAAATCAGAAAGTAACAGGGAGATTTTAATATTCCCTTCTTATAATTTTGTTTAATATCTATATATAATAATATGGGACATAGATTAATCTGGAAACTGAAATATCCCATACAGTTTTTTTTATTTTAAAACAAAACAATAAAATTTTTAATCTGAATTGGAAAATTTCACATTTTATAAACCTAAAATTAGTTTCCCAGAAGGAAAGACCAGTTCAAAATTGTCAAAATCAGGTACCACTGGTACCAATGCTACTGAAATTCCATTTTCAGGTATACAAGATAGGGAGAGCCAGTCACTTCCACATTTTATTGTTTTTTTCCTTCTGGGCTATCAGGGCCAGAGAGATTGTTCAGAAGTAACTGTGACTTTATACCCTATTAAAAACCCATTTATGTTTCAGTCAACTTTTTCACAGGTTTCAGAATGAGACTTCTAGTATAAAAAGTAGACATTCATGTAAAATTAATGATTTCCATTTGATTACCATGTACAAAGATGTCAACAGTGCAAACTGTGAAGGAGCATAAAATCACTGTTATCAATTTCTGGATTTTGGAAAATTTCTGAACAGATGAGCTAGTGGCTTCATAGACTAATGGATAGTGAATACTGAGGCCGGAATTCTCCCATCCTGTCCACCACTGGAATTTTAGTGGGCAGGTTGCGGGGCAATGTGAAACCCAAATGACAGTTGAGCAAGAATTTCCAGCTTTCGGACCAGCTGAATATCTCCATCCTGATAGTTTACCATTATGAATTTGGCTACTAGCTTTTCCAACTAAATGAGAATAACATGGAACAGTGCTTACTTGCTCTTTACTGATGACATGATCATTTCAGGAACCACTCTGAATTTCAAGATGACATCAGATAAGCTCTACACATACCTGAATGATCTGGAGAACAAGTGTACCAATGGTGAAACTGACTTAATCCAAGAAAGTCATGCTGCCAGTTTATGAGATAATTTACCCTACTCAACCTTCTATCCTTGTATCCAGCCCCTCATCCTGCTGCCTTCGGCTGAAATTCAAAGACCTATTGAAAAATGGCAAAATCCTAGCATAACTAGTTTCAATCCCGTATTTCCAACAACAATTGGAAATTTGACATTCAAGGAAAGGAATAGGAGAATATTAAGACCTTATTTAGAATGCCTCATGTCCAATACTATGTGCAACAATTAGTCATAGAGTTTTACAGCACAGAAAAAGACCCTTCAGCCCATTGAGTCTGTACTGGTCAACTCTTCTCATTCCATTTTCCAGCACTCAGTTTGTAACCTCACATTCTATGCACTTTTTTGCATAGCTTGTATGTTTATATAAATCCTGGATGCAAGATTGGAAGAATTCTTAACTTCCCTGTTTAATTATTGCATGTGATATGCTGAATTTCAGTTCTATTATTAGCAATATATTGTTCACATATAGATGGAGAAAGAACAGTCTCTAGCCAAAACCAGATCTGACTGTGAAATCTGAGGTTTCACTGAAAATGTCTGAAAACAAAATAACAAATTTACAAAATCTGGGCACAAAATAAAAGGGTTTAGAAGAAACCAAAGAAAAGCTTGTTCTCAGAACTGAATGGCTGAAGGATGATAATAGAACTAATTTATTTAGGGTTGAGATTGTCCTATAAAAAACATAATATAACTAGCTAAAGCATTCCTATGAAAACCCTTTGCCCCTACTCTAACAAAGGCATTGTCAGATGGAGAAATCCCAGAGGAGTGTGTTAATAGATCTGTTGCTGAGCTGCATAGGACAATTTTAATCCCTATATTTTGAATTTAACTAGTAATGATGTGAAACAAGAATAAAACATGGTATCTGTAAAGCAGAAAGGCTTTCAGGCTAATGTGATTCTGATTCTCCTCTCAACCCCAACAGTAATGTACGTCAGCAAACAAAAAACAGAATTTTCTATCCTTGTTCCAAGTTTCTAGAATTTGCTGATATTTTTAACCTTTTTTTCAGGATCAGTGTGAATTACTAAAGAATTATGAAGTTAATTAATTTTGAGGCATTAGAGATTTAATAAGATAACAATATACTTCTATTTTCAAATGTTGAGTATTTACCTGTTCTCATTCTCCCCTCTCACTGCAGCATAGTCAGAGAATTTGGCAGCCAACCAAATCTCCGTTCACTGCAGCGGGATGAAAAAATCCCGCTGGTGTGAGGGGTGGTAAGATTCCAGTCATCATAAATAATTCTACTGTTTAAACCAGCTGTTATATAAAATCACACACAATTCATGCTATTGGAATGAAAATCATTTTGGTAACTTACATTTTCTGATATATTTATTCCATATAAATGCTTCAGCAATATTCTTTATCCCATTTCTTCATGAAATTTCCAGTCAGAAGTTCAAAATATTTTATTTTGAAAGTCTTTTTTTTAAAATTGCCTTTCTTTCCCAGTTGTATTGGTGGGAGCTATAGGTGCTTATATTTTCTTCAGAAGTCAAACTTACATTGCAATATTATCGTCTCATCTCCCCATTCTTATGCTTCAACAATAGGCAGAAAACTCTGAGATTAGCAGCCAGTTCTGCAGATTTCTTAGGAGAAGGTCCTGCCAGGGGGCAGGTATGCATAGTGGAGGGTAGTGGGTTTGGAGAACAGAGGGAGAATTGGTGGATGCAAATAGCTCATGCAAAAAGCCAACCCACAAATCATAGAAGCATTGAATGGTTATAGCATCAAAGGTGCCATTTGGCCTGTTGAGTTTCCGCCCACTTTCTGCAGAATCAACTTAGCTAGTCACACTCCCTTATGCTTTTCACCAAAGCCCTGTATTTAATTCCCGTCAGCTAATTATCCACTTCCTTGTTGAAAGCCATGATTGAATCTGCCTCCACCACCTTTTCAAGTCCATTCCAAAGCCTAATAATTCAGTGTCAAAACATTTTTCCATGTTGCTTTTGATTCTTTTGCCAATCACTTTACACCTGTATCCTTTGGTCCTTCACTCATCTGCCAAGAGAACAGTTTCTCCCTATTTGCTTTTTCAGACCCTTCATGATTTTGAATGCCTCTATCAAATTTCCTCTCAATTTTACCTTCTCTAGGGACAGCAACCCCAGCTTCTCCAATCTATTCCAGTAACTGACATATTCATTCCCGGAACTATTCTTGTAAACCTTTTCGAGAACATTTTGAATGCTTTCATATTCTTACTGACATATGGTGCCCAGTACTGGGCACATATTCTGCATGAAACCTAATCAATGTTTTTTAAAGATTCATCATAACTTCCTTGCTTTTGACTTGTTCTCTATCTATAAAGTTCAGGATCATGTACATCTTTTATCTACTTTCTCAACCTCCCTGTCCACCTTCAATGATTTGTTTATTTATTCTGAGACATGCATAGGGTAAAGGGCACTTTGATTGGGAGGATAGAGAAAATATCAGTATTTTGGAGTCATTGACAAAAATATTTTCAATTTTTTCCCAGCTTTGAATTTTAAAAATACATGGATCTTTAATTTCTCCTGACAGGATACTACCGTAATGCTTCACCTTTTGTGTATTATTTTAACATGGTGATTAATCTGTTCTAAATCATTGAGTTAACTGCAGTAATATAAGACACAAAGGAATTCCGTGTCAATGCATTAACCACCAAATTACAAGAGATTAAACACATACCAAGTTCAATAAATCATAAATTACAATCCCAATTAATTGCAAGAAGTAGGCTCCAGTGTTGAGGAGAGTGAATAGTTATCATGGACCCCTCAATGGTGGGCAAAGTAAGCTATCAAGAAAAGGTAATCATCTTTCAAAAATTATTTAAAATGCTTGTTGAGCAGGGAGAAACAGGTTCCATGATAACTATTCACTATCCTTAACACTGGAACCTTCTCCTTGCACTTAATTGAGGGCTTCTGCTGGCAAGGCAAGTAGCATGAATTGGTTTCCCCCACTGAATGAACTGTCTTTGGAGCTACAATCAGCAGCTTTCTCTGAATATAATCAACCCAATTTCTATTGAGTCTCGGTCAACTTAGTTCATGTGTGTGCGCTTCTCACACGGCCCTGAGCCTTGGTTTAAATTTATACAAGGGTTTATCCTGGTGACCTCTTCCATTCTGTGATGATCCAGCTGATGTTAATTGCTGTGCAAACCAAATCCCAAAGGGAAACTTGGCCCACAGATCACAAACTTGCTTTTATTTGTATTTTAATGACGCAAAAACTCTTCTACCGATTACAAACACACTTTTAGGATTTAAAACATGAAATGAAAATATTTATTTACAGTAAAAGCCAAACATCAGCACACAAAATGACAGTTAAAATTAGTCTTACAAAACATTCACCAAAAAAGATTCCCTACTTGGTCAGACTCACAAGTAAACACCCTCCAGGCAGTAATTCCCATGTTTAATTATAGAAATACAGAATATTACCTCCAAGGCAAAACTATTATCACTTTAGTGAGGCACACCATAAGACCTCTCACTCCTCTTGTCCATTCAGCTGTGGAAATCCTAAATTTCAGGCACAAGACTGCTGTTTCCAGCCTCGAGACTTTTCTGGCTTAATTGAGTGGCTGATTTAAATTGTATCTCTTCCAGCCCAGAGCTGTTGCTCGTAGCTCTTTCTCACAAAGCCAACCCCTAAGCTTTCAACATCCCTCTATAAATATCCTTTTCTTTTTCATTTTCGATTCTATTGTTTTTGACCGCTCTTTGAAACTAAGCTTTCCCAAAACATAAAACTATTTCATACTCACTGCTTTTTTATTTGTACAAAATTCACATGGCCATCCCTACTTTAAATGCAAGCCTTTTATAATTCTTTCTTCTATTTAATTTTATATCTACACTATGCTTTGTTTAATTTCTCCACTTAATCTTACATTTCCTCACCTTTTATCTGTCAAACTGTTTTTATTAACTCTCATAATTCATGATATCTGTCACATCTCAAAATTTAATTCAGGTACACTGACATTTATTCAATATGATCTCTTTGATCTCTTATTTATTATGATCTCACTGAGGTGTGTATTTATACTGTTAGTTATGCTCAAACATTGAGAGCACAGCTTGCAACTTGTGGGGACCTGGGTTCGATTCAGACCTTGGGTGAACTGTGTGGAGTCTATAAGTTCACCCGAGTGCTCCAGTTTCTTCCCACAATCTAACGATGTGCAAATTAGATGGATTGGCCATGGTAAATTGCCCCCTAATGTCCCAAGATGTGTAGGTTAGGTGAATTAGCCATGGTGAAGGTGTGGGGTTAAGGGGATTCAATGGGGAGAAGGCTTGGCTAAGATGCTCTGTCAATGGACCGAATGGCTCTTCCTGCATTTTGGGGTTCTATATAAAAAAAATCTTCTATAGACAATAAGCCATTACCTCCTCAGAGTGGCAATTACCATCGGATTGCTAGTTCATACACACTTACCTGGATAAAATTTCTTAAGTGTTTCACCTGACCTTCCTGAGTCAGGCCGGATGAAATTCAGGCATTGCAGTGGGTCCCTGGATCAAGCATCAGAGTCCAAAACACATGGAGTGAAGGAGGACACACCCCTTATTGTGGCATTACTGCTGCAAAACAGATGAGTTTAAATGTCTCATTGAAAATAATAGGATAGTGAGTAGTTAAGTGTTCAAGGTAAATGCTTGGGATTTGGGGGTGGGGAGAGAGGGCAGGAGATGAGTTGGATATTGGGCAGAGCCCTTAGTGGTCAGGTTGGTGTAGTTGAATTGGGTCAACAGTGGCGAGTCCTGTGGAGGAGGGGGGAAATTCCATAAGGGGTCCAGGGTCAGGATGAGCAATACTGCTGACCCTAGAACAGTCCATCATGGGATTTCCTTTGGGGAAAACATGTCATTGATGCTTATTCATGGTGTACTGTGCTAAAGCACTGAAAACCTGGAGTGAATTCACAAGACACAGCCATGGAGGTAGAAATGCCTTCTCACCATTACCTAGTACAGATATTCTGAAGTAATATAGTTAGTTGCTAAGAATCACTAGATGTATGGACTTAATAGGATTGAGGGTTATAGGTAAGATTAGTAGGTAGGGACATGATCGGTGCAACTTGTGGCTGAAGGGTTTGTTTGTGTTGCAGTTTTTCTTTGTTTTATGTTCTATATACGATGATCAGTATCATGTTCAACACACACATTATACACATATACACAACACACACAAACACCATACACATAGGTACATAACACAAAACCAACACACAAAACATGCACACACAACACACACAAACACCATACACATATGTACACAGCACAAAACCCATGCATACATCATGCACACACAACACACACATATCAATATCTCATCCACTTGCCCTTTTGCCACTCATCTATCAGCATGTTCCCACCGAGTTGATCCTTGACCAGGTGCAGCAAAGTTGCACATTGTCATGGCATAGCAGTGTGACTAACAGCAGGAAAACCAGTAGGTCTGTTAATGGTTGCAGAGTACAGAATGCTCCTTGAGTCACAGCTGCAACATACATGCCACCAAGCAGAGCCATTTTTTCAAGCAAAGGTTACCAGTAATCTTTGATGATATGGTGCAAATGGTTAATGTAAGTAAGCACACAAAACTGATGAAAGCATTGAAATCTAAATGGCTTACAATTCTTTTCATCGTCCATTTTTCTTGATAGAATGTCACACAGGGGAGACACGGGTGAAGGGATGATTCCAGCTGCCACACTTTTCTGATCAGTTCCTCAAAGCTTGCCAGATTTTAGAAATCTCTAATCAATGCCTGACAAGCAGTCTGAGCACAGAAAGCACATTGTGCTGCAGCCTCATCTGTTTCAAAGTTTTTTGTGTTGTCGTCCCCAATCAGAAACTCATTCAACTGAACTCCATCAGGAAGGAAACACTCTTTGGACTTTGACTTCTTGGATTCTGGAAATCATGTGCCTGAGTATTCATTTCTCTGGTGTTTGTACTGTTTTCTATCTATAGGTATAAAATGTTTTATTTCTATTTCCCCTTATTTAATGTATGAATTTGTGTTGTATGTAGTGTGTGTTGTGTGAATGTGGTACATGTTTGTTGTCTATTTGTGTGTGTGCTTGTTTGTGTGTAGATTATGTGCACGCATGTGTGTTATGTATGCATGTTGTGAATGTGGGCTTTGCATTGTATACGTGTGTGTGTGTGCGTGTGTGCGTGTGTGTGTGTGTGTGCGTGTGTGCGTGTGTGCGTGTGTGCGTGTGTGCGTGTGTGTGTGTGTCATTGCAAACAATACCACTCACATCTCCTGTGGTTTCAATATAAAATAAACTCTAAATTAATTATAACATTAAATTGATGTAAGTTATTTGTAAATTGTATTGCACAAACCAAGGGTTTGGGGAAACACATCACAGCATACTTTAATAAATACACAAAGCACCTTCTGCTTACAGATAGGCAGTGAGAAGAAAGAGATACTGTTTGCCTGTCTCTTTCATGCCTGTAACTATATTCAATTTTTATTCATTTCATTGATTATTTATGAACTAGGAGGAGTAAAATTGTTCTTCAGGGCCACACAGAAAAAAGTGGTCCTCGCATGGCTAGGCCTTCTTAAAGCTCCCAAGTCACAATCCCCTCACTTCCTTCCCTTGGGACATACCTCTATTATCAAATGCTACTGAATTCATGTGGGAAATGGCTTTTCAAAATAGAAATGAGAACCAGACATTAACATTGCTGACAGTGTCATCATGTGAGCATCCTTCCCAGCGTTGGCTCCACATGTGCATTCACACCCTGAGTTCAAATCTGAACTTCAATCTGTCAATGGCTCTTAAAAAGGTTAGTCCTTACATGTTTAACCTCTGAGATATAATCAGCAACTTAGAATAATTAATACATTTCTGAAACAAAATTAAGTTGTCAGTCATTGTTAAAATGGTATCCTGGTTGGGGTTTATCAGCACATAAGATAACAGTCTGGGGGTGATGTGTACAGACAACATGTACCACATTCACACACCACACACCAGTATTTCAGGTGCAAAAGAGTCTCTGAGGTGACCATGAATTTTGACTTGTGATACCTATTTAGCCCATCCTTAGCAAAAGATGCTTATCTTATGGCCAGCATGGTGACACAGTGGTTAGCACCGCTACGTCACAGGAGCAGAGATCCAAGTTCAAATACAGCTTGGGTCACTGTCTGTGTAACGTTTGCATGTTCTCCCATGTTTGCATGGATTTTCTCCAGTGCTCCAGTTTCCTCCCACAATCCAAAAGACATGCAGGTTAGGTGTATTGGCCATGCTAAATTGCCCCTGAAGTCACAAGATATGTATATTAGGGGGATTAACAAGACAAATATGTAGGGTTACAGGTATAGGGGCTGAGTAAGATGCTCTTTTGGAGAGTCAGTGCAGACTCAATGGGCTAATAGCCTCCTTCTGCACTAGAGGGATTCTATTTTTGTGAAGGAATTGAAGAGTATGCTAGGACAGATATGCCCTGAGAATAATGGGCTACACTGTGCTCGAGACACAAGAATTTCTGAAACAAAATTTCATCAAAATCTCAGTGAATAATTTCCCAGAAATTCAAGAAATTAGATATGTAACAAGGGCAGTGCAGTAATCATAAAGCATTTTAATCTTCAAATAGACTAGGCAAACCAAATTTGCAGAAATAATATCACAGAATCACAAAACCCCATTGCAGCACAGAATGAGGCCATTCAACCCACAGTGCCTGCATTCACTTTGCAAATGAATATTATGGCTGGAATTCTCTGACCTTACCCACATCCAGTTGATGTCTAACAAGTTCTTTTATCAGTTCAGTATAATCTTCTTGTTCTTGTACTCTATATCCCAATTAAGAAAGCCTAGGATACTATATGCTTTATTAAGTATTCTCTCCACCTTCAATAATCTATATGTATGCACATATTGACTCAGGTCCCTCTGCTCCTTCATCCCTTTAGCATTGTGCCTCTTATATTGTCGCTCCATGTTCTTCCTATCAAAATACATTATCTATACTTCTCCATATTGATGGCCATGGGGATCATCCATAGAAAAATTTCTCGATGGGCCTCATAGATTTCCTGTGAGCTGTGCCCAGCATATCCTCAGATTCTATCTTTTACTCTGAATCCATGCTTCTAAAACACTATTTCAACTTTTTAAAAACTCTCTAACAATACACTACTCTGCGATTGTAACACTAAATTCTGCATCCTCCCCTTTTCTTCTCAATGTATGGTCTGCTTTGAGTGCAGAGCATGCTATACTTTTCACTATATCGCAATGCATATGACAATAATAAATCGAATCAAATCAAAATCAGAGTACAGGTTGCCCTATTAAGTGAGTCGAGGCTAAGCCAAGAGGAAAGGAGCAGTAAGAGTTTAGATTCAGCTGTCTTTTCTTCGGCCAGCAGTCAAATGACTCCTGGGCTTGACTTGTATACAATGGCACAATGACTGCAGAAGTGGTGTTTTGCTCACTATGTAAATAAGGGGAGATTCTCCATGTTTCACATTGACACGAGTGACATGCTGTTCACTGACAATGATGTTCTCTGGTCTCATCACTGTCAATGGGGTTTCCCACTGATATCATTCTATGCCACTGTGAGGGTGGATGCACTGCCACTGGTACCAAAGGATCCCACTGATGTGAATGGCCAGAGAATTCCCCTCAAAGAATGTTGATGATGGGAAGACTATCTTTGGTGAGATTATTACACTGTGCCACATGTCTGCCCATTGTACCAATTTGTGTATATCCCATTGAAGTTCTACACTGTCCTATGGATGATGAGTTCATGAAATGAATTCAAGTTCTTTTCCAGATCCGTATGTTGAGGAACCAAGTAGGGATCAGTCAGTTTTAATCCTAATATTTCACAATGAGACAGGGTTAATTAATAACCTTATAGTAACAGAGCCTCTGGGGAGAAGGATCATAATATGAAAGTCATTCCCAAACTCAATATAAAATTCTAAGTATAAAAATCTGAACCACAAATTATATAAGCACAAAGGGTGATATGACTACGGTCTGTTGAGAAACTGCATGAAAAGATGTGAACTTAGATAAACAATGGCAAGCATTTTAAAATTGGCAACAAGTTCAGATTCCCTTAAGGAATAAAACCCCATGAAAATGCTAGTCCAACTGTAGCTAACAGGAGAAATTAGATAATTTAGATTAAAGTACGAGGCTTAGATTGTTGCAAAAAGAACAGTAGACCTGAGGATTGGGATGACTTTAAAATTCAGTAAAGCATGACCAAGAGTCTAATAGAGAGAAAGTACAATATGAGAATAAACTAATAAGACACATAAAAACAGATTGTGAATGTTCTATAAGTTAACATGGATGCCTTGCAGCAGAGAAAGAAGAGATTATAATGGGAAATAAGGAAATGATGACGGCATTATGCTAATACTCTTTCTTTGCCTTCACAGCAGGCAAATAGGTTGCAAAGAACATAAGCAGATTAAGTGAATGAACAAGAATGTGGAAGCTGGAATATGATACAGAGAATATCCAAATTTCCGAGAAGAACTAGAAAAGCAGATTTTTTTTACAAAAGTGGAGTCTAAGAAATGTTGATTGTCAGAGGGATCTGCATGTCCTTGCATATGAGTCATAGAGAGTTGACATGCAGATATAGCAATCAATTAAAAAAGTGAATGGAATGTTAATCCTTATTACAAAGGTGTTGGAGTGTAAGAATAAAGAAGTCTTACTGCAATTACATAAGGCATCGGTCATAGTATACCTAGAGAACCGTGCACAGTTTTGGTCTCCTTGTCCAAAGCTGGATATTCTTAGCGGGAGTGAAATGAAGGCTTGTTAGATTGGTTTGTAGAGTCATAGATTCATTGAGGTTTACAGCATGAAACAGGCCCTTCGGCCCACCTTGTCCATGTTGCCCTTTTTTTTAAACCACTAAGCTTGTCCCAATTGCCCACATTTGGCCCATATCCCTCTGTCGTGTGACCTGTGAAAAGACACTGAAGTAGATTTTGATTATATTCCCTAGAATTGAGAAGATTGAAAGGTGATCTTATTGAAACGTATAAAATTCTTAAGGGACTTGATAGGTAGACAATAGAAGGGTGTAGTCCCACAACAGAACCCTTGTGTAATTGGAAAATGAGGTGAGGGGAGTTTACTTATTAAAATTGTCATTAACAATTGGAATTCTCTTCCTCAGAGATATTTAAATGTTCAGTCATCGAGTATATTAAAAACAGAAATTGATAGATTTTTGGATGTTAAAAAATCAGAGCATACTAGGATACAGCATGTAAGAGGAGTTGAGGCGGAAGATCCATCATGATCCTATTGAATGGTACAGCATGATTGAATGATCAAATGGCCTACTACCATACCTGATTTATATGTTCTATTTTTCTTTTAAGGCCAGGCAGAGCAACACCAGCTGTGGCAGGACATCTGGACAGGAGAATGAAATGACCTCTTTCTTTTCTACAATACAGGATATCCCTTCTCTGGCACTTGTCCCATGATGTGGAGATGCTGGCACTGGACTGGGATAAGCACAGTAAGACGTCTCACAATGCCAGGTTAGAGTCCAACAGATTTATTTGGCAGCACAAGCTTTTGGAGTGTCACTCCTTCTTCTGGTGAGTGAGGAGTTGTGTTCACAGACAGGTCACATATAGACAAAAACTCAATTTACAAGATAATGGTTGGAATGCCATACTTTACAGGTAATGAAATCTTAAAGGTACAGACAATGTGAGTGGAGAGAGGGTTAAGCACAGGTTAAAGAGGTCTACGTAATTTAGATTAAAGTAACACATTTCTTTAACCTGTGCTTAACTCTCTCTCCATTCACATTGTCCGTAGATTTAAGACTTGATAACCTGTAATGACTCGCATTCCAACCATTATCTTGTAAATTGAGTTTGTGTCTTTATATGCCTGTTTATGAACACAACTCCTCACTCACCTGAAGGAGGAGTGACACTCCGAAAGCTTGTGCTGCCAAATAAACCTGTTGGACTTTAACTTGGTATTGTGATACTAATAGCTAAACTTTAGGGAGGGAATTCCAGGATTCTGATGAATGAAGATAAAGTACCTTCTTACGGAATCTCTCCCATGGCCAGAGAGGGTCAGAAAATCTGTAATCTCCTCTCTTGCCACCTATGGCAACCTAGGACACAATTCATCTGGACCTGAAGATTTGTCCACTTTTAAGCCTGCCCAATCCATTTGTCAATTTGCTCAAGAGCCTCACAGTCTCTCTTCCTGAGTTTCATAACTTCATTCTCATTTTCTTTGGTGAAGACAGATGTGACATATTTGTTCAACATGCTACCGAATCTCAGAAAATTAGATTGAAAAGCTATGTGGTGGGTTCTTGCTGATGCTGTCAGGGTTGGAGTGACTTTAGGGGACTATTCCTAGGTTAAATCTTTGAAGGTGGAGCCTGGAATTCCTTGTGAGTTTCTATGTAATTGGTTGACTCACATGTTTGCCTCAGTAGCACTATGGCAAGTAGTCACTGCTGCCCACAGCTCCAGGGACCCAAGTTCAATTCTGGCCTTAAGTGACTATATGTGTGGGGATTGCGCATTCTCCCCTATATGGATGTGTTTCCTTCAGGTGCTCCAGTTTCCTCCCACAATCCAAAAGTGTGCAGGTTAGGTGGATTGGCCATATTGATTGCCCCTTAGTGTCCCAAAATATGTAGGCTAAGTGGATTAGCCATGGAAAATGTGTAGAGTTTGGGGAAATAGTGGGAGAGAGGGCCTGGATAAAGTGCTCTGTCAGACAGTTGGTGCAGACTCGATGGGCCAAATGGTTTCTACTGCACTGTAGGGATTCTATGACTTCTATGAATCTCTGTTTTGGTAGCATTTATTATGTGGGGTGGTGTGTTTGACAAAGATTGCCTCTTGATTCACATTTACCCTGCACGTTAGAGTATAACATCGATATTGTAAATTGTTTTAGATTTCTGACCTTGAATAGTAAAGTTTATCAAAAAGAGAAAATGTTGGAAAATCTCAGCATTGACAAAGGGTCATTCGGTCTCAAAATATCAGTTCTTATCTCTCCTTACAGATGCTGCCTGACCTGCTGAGATTTTCCAGCATTTTTTCTTTTGGTTTTAGATTGCAGCATCCGCAGTAATTTGCTTTTATATAGAAAAGTTTATTTTTGTTTTTTCAAACTCATGGAACCTTGTGGCTTTATTCACTGGGCAAGTGTCTTGGGTGCCAAATTTTATGCATTTTAAACACTACGTTATTGATCCCTAATGAAGTGGCAAATATGGATCACAGGTGAATAGGATCATCACTACCTGCAAGTTCCTCTGCAAATCACACTTGGGAAGTATTTCCTTTTTAATGCATGTTCACTCATTAGAATCCTGAAATTCCCTCCCTAAAGTTTAGTTATTAATGTCACAAGTAGTGTTACATTAATACTGCAGAGAAGTTATTATGAAAATCTCCTGGTTGGCCCACTCCGGTACCTGTTCGGGTACATTGAGGAAGAATTTAGCCAATGCACCTAAGCAACTCAGTTTTCAGACTGTGGGAGAAAACTAGAACACCCAGAGGAAACCCATGCAGATACAGGGAGAATGTGCAAACTCTGCAAAGACAGTGACCCAAGCCAGGAATTGAACCCAGGTACCTGGCGCTGTGAGGCAGCAGTACTAACCACTGGGCCATCTTACTGCCCTCACAGCACAGTGGGTGTACCTATGTCACACAGACACAGCAGCTGAAGAAGGCAAGTCACCATAACCCATTCATCTTTAAAGATAATCAGGGATGGGCAATAAATAGTGGCTTTGCTAGCAATACACACTTCTCAAGAATTGATAAAAAAAAATGCTTTATTTGTACAGTACCCCACTGTGCCTGTTTTCACAATTCCCCAAAATTTCCCCCCTTGTTTTTTGGCTCTATTCTCTTTATAATATCATTCCTCCATCAGCAATAAATGTGTTTGAGTTTGATGAAATTTTTTAAAAATTAAAGCCATACAAACAGAAAACATGTTGCCATTTCTATATTTTTCCTTAATGGTTGTCATTTTATACACATTCAAAGTAAAAATTTGACTTATTTACTAAACAGACAATCATATAATAATTACATAATGTTATTAATGGAGTAATATTGATAAGTAGCATTAACAACTCTTCTAGCTTGTGGGTATAATTGGCAAGGCTGCATGTCATTAAATCAATGTACATAAGAAACTGCGGTAAATGAATAATTACGGAATAAGTTTAATTCCATAAATGGGTCATGGGGAAATCGCCTTGTAAATCTCTCTGCATAATTGAAATAACAAATGGGGGCATTTAGAGCATGGTAGATTGTGGAATAATTGTGCCATAACGTAAAGAGTCATTTATCTAGTGGAGTCTAGTTACCAGATTCTTTTTCCAGATTTGATCCTGCATCATTGATTGTTTAGTTACAATCCACAACAGATGAACCTCATAAGTTACCATTCGATTCTGGACTTATCAGTGTTGTATTAGGAGAGGAGCAGGAACCTTTCATCTTTAGCCTGATCGTCCTTTGGTTTTCATCTTGAAAGGCAGGCTGCTGTGCATCAGATTCTTCCATTGGGCAGTTGTCAGTGTTGCTGCTACAGGCCTGGATGCCTGTCATGAAAATGTTCATGGCCTCACCTCTAGGATCTGAGATAGAGTAACAGGAAATATAAGACAGTAAGCAGAAGTTTTACTCCACATAAAGATCTGATTTCTCTCTTTGTTTGATATAAATGATTGCATGGTACTCTTTTGAAGAAGAGCCAGCGTTTTCTCTAGTTGCCTAACTGATATTAATCTCTCAATCAAAATAGTGTCCTTGAGAGAAGGAAATCTGCTGTCCTTACCTGGTCTGGCCAACATGTGATTCCTGGTCCACAGCAATGTGGTTACCTTTTAAATGCCTTCAAAGATGGGAATAAATGCTGGCCTATCCAATGATGCCCATATCCTGTGAACAAATAAATTTTAAAAAGATGATCTGGCCATGAATACATTGTTTGTGAGAGGTTACTGCACACAAATTGGCTGCTTTGTTTCCTACATTACATTGCAAAAGCAGTTCATGTCTATAAAGCATTTGAGATTTCCAGTGGTCTAATGAAATGTTCAACGTAAAGGCAAGCATTCATGCATGAGCTCAGCATCATGGGTTAAATTCCTGCTTTGAATTGCGTACTATGTTGTGATCACAGCATTAATATGCAATAATAGTGATCAAGGCCTACATTTATACCTAGGCAGCGTGCCGTAATTAATTTTTTAAGAAATATTTTTATTTTAGTGTATTACTCAATGTGTGATCAACAAGTAATAGTAATTGTTCAAATGCCTAAAGACAAGGCTACTTCAGCCTCTTCTTTTATAATCAAGGGATATTTGAAAATACTAATCCTGTACAAGATTTTGTAACAGTGAAACAACAAGTTTAGGTCATTCTTCAAGTATTAACATGCAAGTAAATATTAAAGACGAATATGATAAACTATCATCATCCGCTCTGAAGGAAACAGCAGTAGTAACTGAATCAGATCCTAACCAGAATAGCCAGCATTTACCGAGATCTGCCAGAACAACCAGAAATCAACCAGCAATAGCCGGAAAGCATTTGTCCCCAATTTTGTCAACCAAATTTAGGCTATGTCTGTTTGTGAGATTTTTATTCACTTGTGGAATGTGGACATTGCTGGCTAGACCAGCATTTACTGTCCATCTCTAGTAGGTACACTGGCCAACAATTAACCAGAAGCAACTGGGGTTCAGCTGTCCCAATACACCGTTGCTAACCAATCAGTGATTGTTTCTTTCCCTTTTGGCAAACTTTGAATAATTTTTAAAGCTTTGCTTTATAGTGCTGGAATTTTTCAAAAGATGAGGAATAGTCTGGCCTACCATTAGTGGGCTTCAAGTGATTTATGGCAGTGCATATGTAAGAATTTCCTGCATTTGTAATATGCACTTTAAAAATGCTAGCTGTATCCCAGATGAATAAATTCAAAGACTTAGCACATTGTTAGCATCTGTTTTCAATAAAGTACAATTAACAGTGTCGCTTTTGTAATTTTCCACTCTATGGCCTATAGGGAAAGGTCTTGCCATTACTGCCTAAAGTATTTAAAAAAATTAACTCAATCTGTATATCCCAAAGGGATGACAGTCCCTTATTAATAGCAAACTGCATAATGAACCTCACTTACTTACTATTCTGTGTGTTACTTTTCATCCTTGCACAAAGATAAGAGACAAGGTTGGAAATATCACAGCTTTTTTTGACTGTATCTTGCATTCTACAAGATCACTTTTTGAAATTTCTACAAATATTGAAATGAAAAAGAACATGTTTTGGCTTTTAATTTCTTTTCTCCATAAGCTCATTTATCATAATTGTGCAGGATGGGAAAGCACTTGAGGTGCACATCTTAGTTGGGAATAATCCCAGAAGACATTTTTTTGTTCCTTGACATGAGAAAAGCAGACTATACCCAAAGTATTAAAATGTGCAGCTAAGTCTTGCATTATTATTTGTGTTGTTATAAACAAAAGTTCCATAAGAGTGTTTGAAATTTTCAGACTCAGAAAAATATTTCTCAACATTCCTGACAGTTTTGGACTGGAACATGGCAGAGAATATTGGAAAATTCACTCAGTGAGTCTACTACTATTTCATCAGCATGACAGGATCCATTTCTCCCTGCGCACACTGGGGCTATTATTCATTACAACATATTCATTGGCCAAATGTAAGTGATGGCTGCAAAGTGATGGGTCTAGAGTCTTGGTAAATGTCTTTCCCTTCTGGTGCTATTATCACCACTTCTGGAAGTTTCCATGTGGAAGAAGGTGGTAAAGGTCCAGACTTCTTACTGCAGTGACCTCTTTCCCACCAATCATTTTGAAATCCTGGCCTGCCGAAGACAGAAAGACTTGCAAGGGAAAATTTTCTTCCAAACAATGGGTCCATTATTGTGACTGATCTTGGATAGGATTTTATGGTTTTGGGGTGAGCAAGGCTGGAAAATCATAGAATCCTACAGTGCAGAAAGAGGCCCTTCGGCCCATTGCGTTTGCACTGAACACAATCCCACCCAAGCCCTACCTCCATATTATACCCACTGATCTCTCAAACCTATGTATCCCTGGATACTAAGGGGCAATTTCTTAGCATGGCCAATCAATCTAACCCATGCATCTTTGTTCTGTGGGAGGAAAACCTGGAGGAAACACACACAGACACGAGGAGAATGTGCAAACTCCACATAGACTGTGACCCAAGTTGGGAATTGAACCCAGGACCCTGGAGCTGTGAAGCAGCAGTGCTAACCACTGTGCTACCGTACCAACCTAAAAAAACTAAATTACTCATAGGGACACAAATTGCAATTTTAGGGCAGATGCCAAAAATTTGGTTAATGAGGTAGGTTTAAAGGGGTTTCTGAAAAGAAAAAAGAGAGGGAGAGAGAAATGGAGAGGTTTAGAAGAGACTTTCAGAGCTTATTGCCTTGATAGCTGAAGACACAACCACCAATGATGGTGAGCACAATTAAAATTGGGAATACCCGAGAAACCAGAATTAGATGAGTGCAGACATTTCAAAGTGCTGTGGGCCTTGAGGAAATTAGAGTCTTCCCCTTAGCCTTGGATTCTGTTTATTCCATTGTCTTCTCAATTACTGAATTAGTTATCTCTAAAATGGTTCACATATGTTGTTCTAAGCCTAAGTCAGTCCACATTAAACAATATCTGCCACTTAGGCGGCATGGTGACATATTGGTTAGCACTGCTGCCTCACAGTGCTAGCGACCTGGGTTTGATTCCCGGGTTGGGTCACTGTGTGGAGTTTGCACGTTATCCCTGTGTCTATGTGGGTTTCTTCTAGGTGCTCCTGTTTCCTCCCACAGTCTGAAAGACATGCGGATTAGGTGCATTGACCTAAACAGGTGTTGGACTGTGATGACTAGGAGAATTTCACAGTAACTTCATTGCATTGTTAATGTAAGTCTTACTTGTGACTAATAAATAAACTTTTTAGTTGCCCACCTGTCACTGAATCCAGTTCCTTAGCATTAATACAATAATCAGACTGGATTTTCCAACTGCATTCACCCCAAAATTAAAAAATTCCACCCAGAGCCAATGGACCTTTTCATGGTCTCCTCCTCACCCACTCTGATCTCCATGCACTCTTATACTACACCAACTCCAAAATCTTTAACCAACATCTGGCTACAATGCAACTTTTACTTCCATGCTTTCTGTTCTCCCTCACCAAATCTCTGACTTTATGAGTTTGTATGTCTGAAGGCTTGATCATTCTTGCAGATTTCGTTCTTTTCACATTTGGTGGAGTAGTAGATGCAATTACTTTAGACAAACATTATCAGTTCAGAGTTGAAACCATAGTGTTCTGTTTGATTAGAACATATGCAGAACATAGAACATAGAACAATACAACACAACCTGGGCCTCGATGTTGTGCCAAGCTGTGTCCGAACCCAAGATCCCTATCATTCTGGTGTGCTCTATGTGCCTATCCAATAACTGTTTGAAAGTTCCTAAAGTGTCCGACTCCACTGTCACAGCAGGCATTCCGCATCCCAACCACTCTCTGAGTAAAGAATCTACCTCAGACATCCCTCCTATATCTCCCACCATGAACCTTAAAGTCATGCCCCCTAGTAACAGTTACATTCACCTGAGGAAATAGTCTCTGCACATTCAAAGAACAAAGAACAAAGAACAAAACAGCACAGGAAACAGGCCCCTCGGCCCAACGAGCCTGTGCCGCCACCACGATGCTCCCACCTCTACCCGTGATCCCCGTCCATGTTTATAAGTCTATGGATTAAAAACCAAATTTGAGACAATTTAGGGACAATTTGTTTTGTCAATTAGCCTATGCGCACATTTTTGGGATGTGGGAGGAAACCGGAGCACCCGGAGAAAACCCACGCAAGCACGGGGAGAATGCGCAAACTCCCACAGACACAGGCCAAAATCCATATATCTGCACAGCACAGCGATAGTCACTGAGCTGTCGTGTTGCCCATCAAATGGTCCAGGTCAAGTGTACACTAACGACGTGAAGCACTAGGATACCCTCGAAAAAAAAATCCAAAAGCAGCCCTCTCATGACCCATCGCGTATCTGCCCCTTGTTAGACATCAAGGTGGACCAAAGCACCTGTAGGATAAAAACAAGTACATCAATATCATCTATTTACACACTTCCCCGGGACTCCCAAGGCTCATGATCCCTAATTTAAATCAGTTTTCTATACCCCTCCATTCCCATTCTGTTCGTGTGCCCATCTAAGTATTTCTTAAATAACTCCAGAGTGCCTGCCTCCACCACTTTACTTGGCAGTGCATTCCATAACCCCACCACACTCTGTGTGAAAAAACTCCCTCTAGCATCCAAATTATACCTTACCCCCCTCACCCTAAGCCCATGACCCCCATGCTATTGGAGTCCATCCTAGGAAAAAGCTTAACCCTGTTTACTCTATCTATACCCCTCATAATCTTGTACACCTCTATTAGATCTCCTCTAAGTCTACGTCTTTCTAAGGAAAACAGTCTCAATTTGCCTAACCTCTCCTCGTAACTCAGACCTTCCATACCAGGCAGCATCCTGGTAAACCTCCTCTGCCTCTCTCCAGAGTCTCTACGTTCTTCCAGTAGTAAGACGACCTGAGCTGGACGCAGTATTCCAAATGAGGTCTAACCAACGTTTTATACAACTGCAACATTAAAGGCCAGCTCTTGTACTCTATACCCCTTCCTATAAAGGCTAGCTTACCATATGCTTTCTTCACATACTCTATCTATCCCTCTCATCATCTTATAAACCTCTAAGTCGCCTTTCATCCTCCTCTGCTTTAAAGAGAAAAGCCCCAGCTCCGTCAACCTTTCCTCATAAGATCTACCCTCCAAACCAGGCAGCATCGTGGTAAATTTCCTCTGCACTCTCTCTGATGCTTCCACATCCTTCTTATAGCAAAGTGACTAGAACTGCACACAATATTCCAAATGCGGTCTCACCAAGTTTTGTTCTGTTGCAGCATAATCTCATGGCTCTTAATCTCAAGCCCCCTGTTAATGAACACTAACACATTATAAGCCTTCTTCATGGCTCTATCCACTTGAATGGCAACCTTCAGAGATCTGTGGATATGAACCCCAAGATCTCTCTGTTCCTCAACATTCTTCAGAACCCTGCCGTTGACCCTGTATTCCGCATTCAAGTTTGCCCTACCAAAATGAATCACCTCACATCATTTGATTCACTTTTCACACTCTGTTGAATTGTATTTCTCCTTATCTACAATCTGTCTTCCTTAGTCAAATACCATACGCTTATCTTGTTCCTTCTGAAGGAAATCTTTCCTCTGTTCATTCATAGAGTCGACTCATGTTTTCTTTGTCATGGGATCTACCGTGTTCTTCTTCGAAGTTTTATGTTGCAATATTCATTACAAGTCTATTGACTCCCACAGCTACTTCAACTGCAGATCCTCATACCTTGTTTCCTGTGTGGACACCACCCCAGTTTTCCATATTGTTGCATCTGTTCCAAAATAGAGCTTCTACTATGTCAGCGTTCTCCCCTGACCTTTGTGACCTTTCTCTTTCACCTTGACACCATTTTCTAATTCAAAAAAAATGTTTTTTGTCCCATTGCAAACCACCCACCTCCTAACCCAGCAGACCACCTATTACTTATTCTTTAGTTTTGCCTTCACTGAGCACTGACATTTATTCTGCTATTAACACATTCCACTATCTTATCTTTATGCCACAATCAGCATATTCCATAATCCTTCACACTACCATTAAAACTTCCTCCACTTTGTACCTGACATGACAAATCTTTGTTGCAACCTATCCTAGATTCCACATAAAATCCCTACACTGCAGAAAGAGACCATTTGGCCCATCAAATCTGTATTGAAGGAATATCTTACCCAGGACTTTTCCTCTATTCCCATAACCCAACTATTTACCATCCATCTGACCTACACTTCTTTTGGACACTAAAAGGCAATTTAACCTGGTTAATCCAACTAACCTGAAAATCATTGGACTGTGGGAGGAAACCAGGGAATGCAAAAGAAACCCATACAGACATGGGGAGAACATGCAAGCTTCATACAGCCAGTCACCCAAGGCCAGAATCAAAACCAGATCCATGACACTGTGAGGCAGCAATGCAAACCATTGTACCAATGTGCCACCCCACCTGTCACTGACTTTTTACTTTGCTCCATCCCCTTTTATACAGTATATAATCCAATACATTTATCCTCTTTAGCTCTGAAGGAACATCAAAATGTTAACTGTTCCTCTCTTCATAGACCCTACCCAATCCATCATGCAAACTAACCTCCCATCCGTTGACTCTGTCTGCACTTCCTGCTGCTTCATCAAAGCAGCCAGCATAATTAAGGACCCCATGCACCATGGACTTTCTCTCTTCCACCTTCTTCCTTTGAGAAAAAGATATAAAAGTCTGAGGTCACGTACCAAACGATTAAATAACAGCTTCTTCCCTGCTGCTATAAAACTTTTGAATGGACTTATTTTGCATGAAGTTGATCTTTCTCTACACCCTAGCTATGACTGTAATACAACATCCTGCACTCTTTCGTTTCCTTCTCTATGAAAGATATGTTTTGTTTGTATAGCGTAAAAGAAACAATACTTTTCACTGTTAATACATGTGACAATAAAAAATCAAATCAAATCAAAACGAAGGGCCTACTGAATGTATCCAGTACTGGGTCCAATCACTTGTTGGTACAGATAAGAGGATCACACGGGTATGAGTTTTAAAATGGTTTTCTTTTATTGAAAAGAACTTGTAGAATTAACATGACAGAAACAGAGAGTGAACTTGGAGACTGGCTTCTCGGCCAGCCAGTCCCTCTATAAAAGAATAAGTACTGAAATGAGTGGAATCTAAGAACCGAACTGAACACTCTAAAATCAAAATATAATTCAATCGTTATCTCCTTATTGGAAGTGTTTTTTGCATGCTGTCACTATCTGGAAAACCAATCCCTGCAGCGACTGTTATGGGGAACCGTTGTTCATGCTGACTACATCTAGCAAAAATAATACTCTGTAGCTGCTGATATGGGAAACTGTTGTTTGCTTGCATTGTATATCCTCCAGGAATATAGTCAATTTTCAGCTAACCCATCATACCTTCTGATTCCACATGTAGTCAAGTTAGTTACAATTGTTCGGCTTAGCAGAGTTAGTTAACCACTACAGTCTAGTATTTAAATATAATTGTGCATAGGCAGAAATATCTTAAAATGAAGTCTTTGCATCGTCTGAAGCAAACAGGATTAAGCATACACAGAATCCCTCATCCTGCAATTTCTGTATTTATGTCAGATTTTCAGCATCTGCACTATTTTGCTTTTATACTATGTATTCACTTGTATTTCCTCTGATTTCTTATTAATCTTGTACTCCTGTAAGCTAAAATAATTGTTCTCCATGACACCCAAGTTTAGGTCTGATTTGGCCCTTACCTGAGTGTATGAGAGTCTAAATTTATTATCCATGGAGGGGAGAACAGCATTACATTTTGTTAAAATTGTTGTATGGTAATCAGGTGGCCTCTGACAGTGTTTTAAATTTAGGTGCATTTCTCGCAGGTCAGATTACTTTTTCATCTTTTCTGGATTTTGGGGTCCAGCCTTCATTGTCACATTGTTGTAAGGATTGGGTGGTGTCTCATGCAGATTTCTGTAGGTGTATATGTTTGAACATTTGAACATTGAACATAGGCGATCTTATCGTCTCGGCCCATTCATTGATGTGTGAGGTAAGCTGGCAACGTAGCGACAGAGGTGTGAAAAAGTGTTTGCATCTGATTTCTCACCTCTCACAATCTCATCAGGCCCAGATATCTGACAAGATCAGCTTCATTTCCAGAAAGGGCACAAGGCTGATTATATTCATGTTAATGTGGATTTAAATATTATCAGTGAGCCTGGGGCGCAATTGTCTGGGTTCACTTGCTTTAGTAGCCTCACCAGTGAAGGTCCTCACCTGCAAGGGTCACATATGGTTCCCATCAGCGAGGACTTGTCGTGATGGCCATGCCAGTAAGACCAGAGCCATTGAAGCATCCTGGGGAGTCAGGGGTGAGAGGGCATTGCCTCTTGGGCAGCGCCAACCTAGCACTGCCCACTTGGGACCCTGGGAGTATCAACCTGACACCCTGCCATGGCCAATCTGCTACACTGGCAATGCCCACTGTGCACCAGGCGGTGCCAAGGACCGGTGCTGTGGCTAGGGCCTAAGGTGAGGGAGTGGGGTCCAGATGAGGGCAGAGATAAAGGGGATGGTTGATGCTGCCCATCCTTCAAAAGGGATCGGCTTGGAAAGGGAAAGCTGCATATCCTGCAACTGATGACTGGCCAGTTGGGTGTAAGCTTGGGTTGTTTTTGTTGAAATAGAGAAGGAATAACCTGATCGAGGTCTACAAGACTATGAGAGATATGGACAGAGTGAATAAGGAGCTGTTCCCTTTAGCTAAAGGGTCAGTCAAAAGGGAACTTAGATTCAGGTTGAGAGTCAGGAGGGTTAGAGGGGATGTGAGGAAAAGCCTTTTTTACCCAGAGAGTGGTGTTGGTTTGGTCTGGAATGCACTGCCTAGGAATGTGATAGAGGGGGATTGCCTCTCATTCTTTAAAAAGTATCTGGATATCTGGATGAACACTTGACACATCATAACGTTCATGGCTATAGGCCAAATACAGATGGAATTAAGTGGGAGTTCAGGTGTTTCTAATATTTCGGTGTGGACTCAATGGGCTGAAGGGTCTTTTCTGCGCTAAATGGTTCTATGATTCTATGATTGCTGCAGGAGAGTGAGCAATATCCAGAAGGGGAAAGATGATTGACAGATCTCTCTGCTTTATTCCACAGAACAGAGAGATCCCTGCAAACTCACCTGCGTCCTCTACTGTCAGCTGCTAGCTTTCTAGTGAGCTTAGCTTCTGCTCCCTTCCCCGACTGGGGGAAAACAGATTGTGCATTATTTTTCACACAGAGTGGTGTCAGATTGCATTTTTAAACTTGCCCAAAATGCAAATCTGAATCTTCCCCATTTTCATGCTTGTTTGGCATTTAGAGGATGATCTTGCCAAAAAAAAAACACTAAGGGCCTGATTTTACCATTGTAATGATCCATTTTCGAGCATGAAAACTTAGTAAAGTCAAGCGTGAGGTGAGTAGAGTCATCTGCGCCTGTCTTCGCACCGATTCCCCTGTTACCAAGGGCCGAAAATGGTCATGATTGGAAATATGCCCGAAACAGGTACAATGGCCATTTAAATGCATTTACATGCATTTAAATTGACTTAATGGGCTGCACACTCAATCTAATGGCACTTCGCCTCTTACCACCGTCCGTATTCACCATCCAGAATCAGCGCAAAACAAATATGCTCTACAAAAGTCTGATTCAGGCGCTCTGGTTAGTGAGGAGGCAGGTGCCTACTTGAGATTGGTGGGAGGAAAGGGGGGACTCCACTGCCATTTTGCCTGAGATCAGCGAGGGGAAAGGCAGTGTTGAGGGGGGTGGGGGGGGGGGGGGGGGGGGGTCGTCTGCTGTCACTCTGCCTGAAATCATGGGGGGGAGGGTGAGAGTGGCCTATGCTCAGTCTGAGAGGCAAGGTTGAGGATATAAGAAGGTCGGTAATGTTGGGGGTATGGGCATGGCAAGACATTATCTGGCCCTGGAGGAATGTAGCAGGGGAGCAGCATACTATTGTGATATTTTCTATGCATGCACAGTTAGAGGAGTTGTTCAGAGCTGCAGGGTTTTGGGCACATTGAGCATCACCCACGGGTTTCTGCAGCACGATTTGGAATCGCTGATATTTTTTCAGGCAGAGTGCGCATGGGGTGCCTGAGAATGGGTCTAACTGTCGGATCTGAAATACTCCCAATTTTAAGTCCACCCAGCACTTGGAATCATAATAGTAAAATAGGGCTCTAAGTGTTGCTTAACAGCTTGTAACTGTGCACCTTTCCAAAGTATAGCTCTGTATGGGTGCTGCCTCCATGCTTGCTCCTTCCAAACTCTTCTACCCACAATTTACTATCATGTCACTTCCTTAATATTATATTGTGGATAATCCTGTTTCACCAGTCCCACGTTAACCCTTGCTCTGCCAAATATTCTTAAACTACAGTAAACACTTGGCAGCCACCTCTCACAAAAATTCACCATTGGCAAAGAGACCTAACACCAGATTAGCTGTGCTCACTCAACTATCTAAAAACTATGAAAACAAATGTTTTGACAACAAGGAACAGTGGCAGAGAAAAAGGGAAAAGGAAGTAAATCCTGCACTCCACATTCTAATATCTTGTCAGGTGTCCTGTCCATGTGCCCAAAGATCTGATGGTTGAGGTCAATTTGTTCAGTTGTTTGAAGATCCAGGGCAGAAACTTGCAAGCTTGAGTAGATGTCACCCTCAAAGTGAGGAATAGTTGATGATAACAATCATGATAAGGACTCAAAGGGAATTAAGTGTTATGAAGAGTGGGCGGCAAAGTGTTAAAGGGTCAGCCATGATCGTATTAAATGGCAGAGCAAACTCAAGGGATTTACTCCTATTCCTATTTCTTATGTCTTTATGTTCAAGAGCAATATATTGCAGGAGAATAGCACAGTAACATAGTGGTCAGCACTGCTGCCTCACAGTGTCAGGGACCTGGATTCAATAACCCAAGCTTGGGTTACTGTCTGTGGAGAGTTTGCACTTTTGCGCTGTGCCTGTGTGGATTGCCTCCAGGTACTCTGGTTTTCTTCTATATTCTGAAAGATGTGCAGGTTAGGTGTACTGACCCACACAGGTGCCAGACTGTAGTATCTAGGGGAATTTCACTGTAATTTCTTTGCAGTGTTAATGTAAGCCTTACTTGTGACTAGTAAATAAATTTTACCTTACTTTAAGGAGATGGTATCATCATTGCCTACTCTCTTGATGTTGTAGCCATTCAGTACCTTCTCTTTGGTTCCCAGAACTGCAGATCACTGTCACAAAAAGTTCAATCAGCTAATCAAGGCAAAGCAAGTGCACAAATCCCATGGCTTTCTTTTAAAAATGCACTCTGCATTGTCTTGTCCTCTACCTTAACAATTGCCCGTATAATTCTATTTTCATGGTGTTAATTGGGGAATAAATTTATGCCACGATATGGGGGGGAGGGGTTTGAGACATGGGGGGGCGGGTGGTGGTAGTGTTAGAATTTCTGCTTTGGGCATAAACTTAGTGCAAAATTCCTTTGGAAAGTGTTTTCACCCCAGCTCATTCACAAATACAAAAGTTGCCATGGGCCTGCACAAATGTTTTAAAATAACCTTCTTGAAAAATTGCTTTGAAAATTATACCTTGGTATATTTAAGAGTGGTGCATTTTACTTAATATAACTAGCCATGAACTTGTCAGAAAATGTACATGTTTTAAAATTAGTCAATCCACCATCTCTGAGTAACCAGATTTTAAATTATTGAACATCTATTTAAAAAGATATACAGCACCATTAGCTATTGTATTAGTGCACAGTGGCCATTATCTTAGTAAATTTTAAAAATGCATCCATCATGTGTTTATAGTGTAATTATTGAGTGCCTTCTCTCTGTACCCCAGAACTGCACATCATTGTCACAAAAAGCTAATCAAGGCAAAGCAACCCTACAAATCCTGTTGCTTTCCTTCGGACACTCTCTGCATTGTCTCTGTCCTCTATCTTAACATAAAATTAATATGTGTAATAATGCTTTTAAAATGTGCATATCAGTGTCTTTCCATCCAAAAGATCCAGAGGTCCCAGAGAGCACAATAGCAGAAACACCCAGTGATGATTCATCTATCCAGAGACGTGACTGGTTCTATGGTTTAGTACTATATTCTAGCACATTGTTTTTTAGACTAACACCGAAGACAGTAGAAAATCAATCTGCAATGATTTTAAAATGCAGTTAAATGTTGCGATCTTTATCTTTCATCACACCAAGTGCAAACAAATTACGCTGGAAAAAGCAACTCTACTCCCAGCGGGACATGACTATTCGCTGAGAACAGTGCCATGGAATCTTTTATATCTTCTGCAACAGGCAGACTGGCCTCAGTGTAATGTCTCCGCTGAAAGATGGCACCTCCCACAGTTCAGCACAGGCACAGCATAATCAGACGAGATTACGTGCTGCAGTCTCTGAAACTGAGCTTGAACTCATGGCCAGCTGACTCAGAGACAGAGGTGTTACCAATAGAGCAGGGTTTTGTCCTTGAGGACTGCTGAGGCGAATACAGTTGAGCATTGCAGACTGCATGGAATGTTTAATCATAGCGGAGAGCCCTTCACATCTGTCTGTGTAGTGCATCCTGAGGAAATAGGGTTATCCAGTGGGAGGTGTGAGTTCCTTTATAATGGAGATAAATCTTGGCAGGGAAATCAGAGTAGTTCTCTGCCTTTTCTAGATAAGTATGTTTTAATATTTATTTTTAAATTTAAATTTTGTGTTTAGCATTTATTCCTCCACAATTAACTGATTCTATCAAATATCTTCACAAACTTTTTGAACATGCTCATTGCAACATGTGATAAACTTATTTCTTTTCAAGTTTTGTGTTTGGAAATGTTTCATTTAATTTCTTTTACATTTATTTTTCTGGCTGTTCCATTAATTATCAGGAAAACCTATCCAGAATGACGCTTTGAACTTTATTTTACCTTTAAGTGAATTCTCTCCATAGCTCACCTGATGGATGTAATACATGGTTTGGTATTGGGAACATGAACAAAAAGGCCCCCTGAGTCCAATTCTCATATGTATGAATTCAACTGGTCACAGTGAGGGTGGCAATGGAAGCACGACAGTTAACTTTATTCCCTCCAGATGGGTGAATATCAGTCAGGATTGCTACATTTGAAGGTTATCCAGTGACCTTTGTTAAGCACATGAGGCTTGACTGACATGGCCAAGCATTCAAATTACCTGTCGACTCTCATTTTCAACTCTCATTTTCCGGACTCAAAGATAAGCAACGCCAAAGCATGAGAGACCAGAAACAACTATAGACGCTAAAGAGACCCTATGACAGAGTAATTATTACCATTCAGCCCTGTCTTTTTATTGCGAGCTGATTTGGGTAGGAATTTTCATTAATATTCAGGCTTTGATGTTGAATTGAGGTCACTGATTGCAGGAAGCTGAGGGCAATCATTCCTTCCAGCGAACACTTGTGTGAATTGCAATGCTACGTGTGAGATAAAGAAGTCTTTCAATCATACATTCTAAACATTCATGGAAAAGTGTTTTAAATATGGAAAATGAAGGTTAGACATGCAAGGCCATCCTTGTTAGTCAGTGAGGGTTTTAATAGTGTGTTGAAGATAGATCTAATTAGAGTACTAAGAGCTCTAAATGAATAGCCATTATTCAACAATAAATATGGAAGTGAGAATTTTCACATTGAGCCTGCCACAGGAATTGTAGTGGGCAGAGGGTAGACCATGGAAAGTTCTATTGAACTCAGACAGGATTTTCTGGTTTTGGGTCGAGCATGGCTGAAAAATCCCACCTGTAATCTCTACGTAATATTTGTAATATGGTTTATGCCTTTTGAAAATTCAACATACAAATTCTGGACGTAGGGTAAAAGATGTTGAAGTTCGTTTAAAACCATAGAATCCCTACAGTGCAAAATGAGGCCATTCAGCCCATCAAGCCTGCACCAACAACAATCCTACCCAGGCCCTATCCCCATAACCCCATGTATTTACTCTACTAATCCCCTGACACAAAGGGGCAATTAAGCATGGCCAATCAACCTAACCCTCACATCTTCGAACTGTGGGAGGAAACCAGAGTACCTGGAGGAAACTCATACAGACACAGTGGTGACCATGCAGACTCCACACAGTAACCCAAGGCCAGAATTAAACCAGATCACTGGTGTTGTGAGGCAGCAGTGCTAAGCACTGTGTCGCTCATTTTATTATAAAATTAACATAAAATGTTTACACAAAATATCAGCATTTGTGACCAAGTTTTAGGAAATGTCTGCTGAGCCAGGAAGAAGTAGCTTGCAATTTAATCATCATTGTCAGATCCCTTCCAGGAAAGGATAAACTGGCCATGCAAATAAATGTCCACACACTCCCAACTAAAAAAATCCAAGATAAAAGGCACAGAAACCTAGAAGCTCTTGGTAGTTTATCTGACAGTTTATTATTCTTGCATTATTTATGTGTGTGACATGCTGTGACACAGTAGTTGGTGGATTATGATAAACCCTGAAAGTAAACCCTGAAAGGCATTGTGTTCAAAATTTTAATATCTGTTTTTAAAGTAGAGATTCCCTTCATTTGTTAAGGTTAAAAGTAGAAGATAGGAGATATCTAATTTGTGGGAAAGAAGAAACTTTTTTGTTGACCAATTGCCAATGTTTAGTTATAGAGCTCTTTTAACAGTTATGTCATTCTTGAATGTAGTTTGATAAATACAATTGAGTGTCCCAGTCATTATTGGATGCCCACCAAAAACCTCTTCAACGCCCTCCCAACCGCCATCATTTGCTCTTGCCCCCTCCATGCCTACTAACCCTGTAACTACTATGGTAGAGCTGTGCTGAGATGAAATAAAATAAAGTTGTAAATATCTATTGCAGACTATTACAAGCATAACAGTGACAAATTGAATTTAATCCTGAAAAGTGTGAGGTAATGCACTTAGGGAGATCTAATAGGGCAAGGGAATATATAATGCATGGTCAGACCCGAGGAAGCTCAGAGGATCAAAGACACCTTGGAATGCATGTCCATAGGTCTCTGTAGCCAGTAGGATGGCTATATGGAATACTTGCCTTTATTAACTGGGGCAGTGAACATATTTTGATGGCATTCTTCCCCATTAAGAAATCTCACAACACCAGATTAAAGTTCAACAGGTTTATTTGGTAGCACAAACTACAAGCTTTCAGAGCGCTGCTCCTTCATCAGGTGAGTGCGAGTTGTGTTCACAAAGAGGTTATATAAAGACACAAACTCAATTTACAGAATAATGGTTGGAATGCAAGTCTTTACAGGTAATCAAGTCTTAAATGTACACATAATATGGGTGGAGAGAGGGTTAAGCACAGGTTAAAGAGATATGTATCATCTTCAGCCAGGACAGTTAGTGAGATTTTGCAAGCCCAGCATGTTGTGGGAGTTACAGATGGTGTGGCATGAACCCAAAATCCCCGTTGAGACTGTCCTTATGTGTGCAGAACTTGGCTATCAGTTTCTGCTCAGTGAATCTGCATTGTTATGTGTCATGAAGGCCGCCTTGAAGTCTTTGCTTACGTGAAGATCAGAGGCTGAATGCCCGTGACTGCTGAAGTATTCCCTAACAGGAAGGGAACGCTCCTGCCTGGGATTGTTGAGCAGTGAATGAACACTGCTGGACAATCACCAGGCACCAACTGTGCTCACCCCAGTCCAATGCCGGCATTTCCACATCATTTCTCTCCATGTCAGGGATAACAATGGATGTGGAAAAGGAGCTCCAATGCCATTTTGCGTAAGACATGGAGCCTTTCCATCTCCATGAACTTTCAGTTCTCGAGGTATTATCATTCCAAATTCCTACTTCCCACAAAGGAATTGAGTCAGCATGGAGGGCACAAAGAGACACAGAAGCTGGATAGGGGTTATGAGGTGACATGAATCGGCACAAGAATGTGTAGCAGTGAAACTACGTGAGAGGTGAGATATAAAGGGCTTTATCATGTTTGTGATAACTGAAACAATGACCGAGAGAAGCGAGGCAGGTTTTTTTAAACAGTTCCTATAATTTCTGGGGACAATGAGCTCGACTCCAGTTAGTACCTTTACCCACTGGAATGAGGATCTGACCTTATAGGGAAATGTCTCACTAGTAGGTTTGGGAGTCAGGAATCTTTCCAACTCTGCACATCCATCTCAGGAGTGTAAATTCGCCCCCTTGGAGAATACACTTAGCAACTGCATAGGAACATTGCTAAACATCTTTGTGGAACTGATATTTTGTTTAAATTGCTCAGATAGGGCTGAGCTATTATAGCAACATTGATAAGTTGTCTTGACCTTGCGAGTGACTGTGTTAAAATGAGAAGCATCCTAACTAGTTACCACATTAAATTTACCCATAATATTAAAGTTGTGTAATATCTATTCATGGTTTCTAGATGGAGATTGTCTCTTAAATTGTAATTCCTAATCTTACATTAATGCTCCTCACTACCTATTAAATAAAGGAGCCTTGCTGAAGAATGGGTAATGACACTTGCACCTGTGATAACACTGTAGCACTGCAATGCTGAGGATGTGGATCACTAATTACCTTCAATTACAAATACTCCATCAACACCCAGGCAAAGACAGTGAGTTAAAATCTGGATCCCATCGGCATTCTAATCTGCTGCTACAGGAAACACATCACTGTTAATGCCACCTGTCTAAACTTCAGAACTCATTCAATTATAGAGTAAATACAAAGACCTTCAGAAAGGTTCTTGTTATTGTATTATATCTTGCTGACTTGAAGGATGGCAACATTTCACCACTAATGCAGGTTGCCTAACTTACTTTATCTTGTGGTCATTGAAAAACACAATTTTATCTTGCACCCTTAATTTTTAATCACACATTTAATTACATATTTGTTCTTCATTTGCCAATATTATCTGTATTTAATACTTCTATAAATAAAATGTAAAAATAACATGTACGCCTCAAATCCATGCGATTATATCATTTCTTCATCACATGAAAAGAATAATGTGGGTGAAAACTGTCAACATGGTCACAAGAAACAGAAACCAGAATGAGAGAGATAAATGAAAGAGTTTTAATTTATAAAACAGCATTGCAATGAAGTAATTTACATAAACCACCAGTGCATTTTTGCATAATTAAATCACTGTATCCAAATTAAGTCAATTTTTAACAAGCTGGACAGTAAATCAAAGGAAACTTGGCATTTTCTGTTTATATATTTTTTTAAATTACCTCCTGTCAAGACATTGTCACTAAACCCAAATCATCCACTTTCATCATTTTGGATTTAATTTACCTGCCTTGATCAGTTGAATATTAGCATTGGTCTTTTGATTGAAAAGTGTGGAATATTGCATGTAGCAGCATCTAAGGTGGAATTTGGTGCCAATATGTAGGTGGGCAATTTCCAGATGCAAGACAGCTGGTCAGTTCCCTACCATGTTCCCAACTACCAGCCATTTCCCAAAAGATTGGAATGGACACTGAACAACTAAATGAAAGAAAGCTTGTTAATTGAAGGCCATTGATCAGAGACCACTTGGAATTTTCAGCCATCTTCTCCTACCTCACAGGGAGCACGATAAATGCTTGGCGGAAGCCACATAACAGCAAATGGATGGGCTCCAACAACTCAGCATCACTTGAAGGCCTGACCCCTCATGACCAGACTTACCTGGCTACAATTATGGCCATGATGTGAAGATGCCGGCGTTGAACGAGGGTAAACACAGTAAGGTTAAAGTCCAACAGGTTTATTTGGTAGTAAATGCCACTAGTTTTCAGGGCCCTTCATCAAGTGAGTGGAGAGTTCTGATCACAAACAGCCCATATAAACATACACACTCAGTTTACAGAATACTGATTAGAATTTACAGCTAATCAAATCTTAAAGGTGCAGAAAATGTGAGTGGAAATAGCATTAAGCATAGGTTAAACGGATGTGTATTGTCTCCAGACAGGACAGTAAATAAAATGTTGCAAGCCCAGGCAAGTCATTGCGGTTACAAATAGTGTGATATGAATCCAAGATCCTGGTTGAGGCCGTCCTTATGTGTGCGGAACTTGGTTATCAGTCACTGCTCAGCAACTCTGCGCTGTCATGTGTCATGAAGGCCGCCTTGGAGAACCCTTACCCAAGAGGCTGAATACCATGACTGTTGAAGTGTTCGCCAACATAAAGAGAACAGTCTTGCCTGATGATTGTTGAACGGTGCTCATTTATCTGTTGTTGTAGTGTCTGTATGGTCTCACCAATGTACCATGCCTCAGGACATACGCTGCAGCAAAGAATGTCCTGAGGCATGGTACATTGGGGAGACATGCAAACGCTACGACAATGGTGAATGAACACCGCTCGACAATCACCAGGCAAAACTGTTCTCTTCCTGTTGGCTAACACTTCACATCAAGGGCAATCGGCCTCTGATTTTCGGGTAAACGTTCTCCAAGGCAGCCTTCAAACACACGACAGCGCAGAGTCACTGAGCAGAGATTGATAGCCAAGTTCTGCATACATGAGGATGGTCTCAACCAGGATCTTGGTTTGATATCACACTGTTTGTAACCGCCATGACTTGCTTGGGCTTGCAACATCTCACTTATATCCTGTCTAGAGACGATACACATCTCTTCAACTGATGCTTAATGCTATTTCCACTCACATTGTTTGCATCTTTAAGACTTGATTATCTGTAAAGACTCGCATTCCAATCAGTATTCTGTAAACTGAATGTGTGTGTTTATGTCCTGTTTGTGATGACATCCCCACTCACTTCACAAAGGGACAGAACTCTGAAAGTCAGTGGTGTTTGCTACCAAATAAACCTGTTGGACTTTAACTTAATGTTGTGAGACTTCTTACTACAATTGTGGCTACAGGCCACTGTGAGAGGGGTTTCCTCTCCATAATTGTTGCTTGATAGCTATAATGATTTTTTATTTCAAATATTTTAGAAGTGTTGAAAGGGTTCTTCAAGGTGGAGACACTCTCTCCTGTCTTAACAGTAACAGTATGCTACAGCTACTTAAGGTCTCCTACTGGCCTTTCACTTTCCAGAGCCTGCCCGCCATTATTAATGGGATGGTTAACGTGCCCTCTGGCTACTAATTTGTCAATCCTGCAAAGTATGCTGTTGGTTATTACTGCTTACATGTAGGGTGCTGGGTGAGGGGACACATTTGATTCCAACGTTGGTGTACTGATCTCAAACAGAAAGTTATGCCCCTAGTTTCAGTTCCACACACATCAGTGACAATAATGGGGTTGAATATATTATGATAGTAGTAAATCCTTCTGTTTGTTGAAGTGAGTTATTGTGCAGCTCACACATGAGTAACTGCCATGTAAAGAATGTTCTAGTTTGTGTAATATTTGTAAATAATGGGATTATTTTCATCAAGGACCTTTTTTATTACATTCCGGCAAGTAATAACCTCACATAATTACACAAATGAACAATGGAATTTCACTGCAAGAAGGTCAACAATTTGTGAAGACAAATATTGTTTCGATGTATGACATACCTCATCTGGGTTGTTATTGCAGTTTTAAGCAATTAGGTAACTTGCTGCCCCACCATCACATTTGATATTGTGCTATATGTAAGCAGCTGTCTCCTCAGGATGAAAACAGGCTGTGTGATGACCAACCATGAAGTAAAGATGAAGTGATTGATTTGGTTGTCATGTGCCCTGCCACCATTAAGACATTGTTGTCCAAAAACCCTTTTTCTTCTTTATCGCTGCTCATTTCTTTGGCATTCTAAGTGAGAGTATGAGTATTTCTTTGTGCTTAAAATGAATAAATTCAATTGAAATAGAGGCACTTTTGTCAGGGAAAAGAAGAAAGGACGGAAGTAGAGGCAAAAGGTTAAGTCCCACCATTTACTCAGTACAATGTATTGAGTTACCCCTAATTAATTAGGTATTTAAAACCACACTGGCCTTCAATGCTTCACTGTCAGGTGAATAGATGAAGACATCAGTGAAGCATTGTGTCTTTCGTATGTTTAAGTCAGATATTTTAGGTTCGGTGGCAACTTTTCTTAAATTATCCTGCGGGAAGAGTAGCACAGGCCTTTTCCTGTTCACTACTACCATTGGGCCTCTGTATGGGTAACATTTCCCTTTCAAGTATACTGACTTCTCATTTGTAATATGTGGACAATCAGTTCCCTCACTCATTGATCATTGAACACGTGTGATTATTGCCATAAAAATGACCTCTTCTTGAAAGTATAAGTTATATCGTTTATCAGACATTCATTTTATTTTAATAATGAAGCAGATGTACAGCAATATGCTACTTATGTTATTACATTAGTTTTACGTATGGTGTGCTTAGAAACTTTGCTCTTTAAAATAAATAGAGAGTACTTTTATATTAGAAGCTATATACCACAGAAAATCTTAATTACAGAACAAGAAAAGGTATTATTTCTTCTATCCTCCAAAATCAGGGTAACCAGATATTCCAGTTTCACCAGGACAGACTAGGCTTTTCACTGGAAATCCTCAAGAAATCAACCAATTGATGCAATGGCACTGCTCTCTTCATTTCCTGTTGACAGCCTGTGCCAAAGTCAATGATCAGATGTCCAGACAAATGCAAGCATGGCCTTCATACTCACTTGTACTGTTCCTCTGTTTCACCTTAATTCATTATTTTCCAGCAGGGGAGATGGGAAGGTCAGTAGGGGAGGCATTGATACAAAAGCCTTATTGAGGGCAATTCAAAGGATTTACTGGGATAACTTTATAGGAGAATATGGGGGTAATTTATGGGAGATCATGGGTGCAATTTACCCTCAAGACCTCCTGCAAATGAATCCCATGAACATTTGGGATCTGGAACAGATTTTCTGAGTGATGATAGATGATTGACAGCAGTGACTACCAACCACAATCCATACTTGATGAGATATTTGAACGACACTCATTGGTAAACCACCACTCAGCGCTGATGAAGATGGAAGGCAAGTTCCATTAAGCCATGGAACTTCCAATCAAACTTCCCATCAAAAGATTGTGTGCCCTCCTGTTTGTAGCTCTGAGTGCAAACAAAACCTCCCACACTTGAGGCATGTTTGTGATTTTAAAATTAAGCTTCTAGCCAAAAATATCTATTGTTAGAACCTAAGTGCAAATGAAATTAAATGGGGCTTTTAAACGGAGGTAGGTCTGCTCATTGTGTATTGCCAATAATAGCTAGAATGGATCTGGGATCTTCTCATAAACAAAGTCTTGGGTCAGGTTTTATTTTTGAAAATATGAAGCAGAAATGTTGTTGAAATGATCTGTGGTTCGTAACTGAAGTCTTCAATAATGGGGATCCTACTAGGGTTTCCAACTCTGGTTGAACATATTCCAGGAGGTGCCATCTCATGACACCCTATTTTCAGTTGCCCTTTCCCAGATTGTTGCCACTGGTCATCAAACATGTTAATCACCATACAGCCTCACCTTCCAAAGGCTTTTCAACGTATCCTAGGTTTGACTGGATTTGAAAATCTGGTCACCTACCCAAGGGTGGCACCGTAGCACAGTGGTTAGCACTGCTGCTTCACAGCGCCAGGAACCTGGGTTCGATTCCTGGCTTGGGTCACTGTCTGTGTGGAGTTTGCACATTCTCTTTGTGTCTGTGTGGGTTTCCTCCGGGTGTTCCGGTTTCCTCCTACAGTCCAAAGATGTGTAGGTTAGGTTGATTGGCCATGCTAAAATTGGGATTGTGGTCAGTGTACACTCGATGATCTGAATGGCTCTTTCTGTACTATAGGGATTCTATGAACTTCTATGAAAATGTGCTATAACATGATATTATCTCTGTTATTGGCTTTTGCTTCCTGAAAGGTTATTCGTCTTCTATTATAAGTTGTCCATTGTTTTATTCGTCTGTTCTTTCCCTTTCTTGTATTGTATGCTTTCAATGACTGTTAAATGACAGCCAGAACTTTCATTTGTTGTTGCACTGAGAAAAAATTGATGTGTGAACTTACAGGTGGCAGCCATTGTTGAACTGACTTTACTTACACTTTCCCAGCAGGAAGGGCAATGTAACAAAATGCTCAAACTTATAATATTCACCAGAACCATTATATTTTATTGCTGGTAATTTTTCTTTCGTCTTGAATCTCTGCTTTCAATGTTTTCTCTCAACTTCTCCTATCTGTTTTAATTAATGGCCTCTTGTTCTTTTTTCCCCCAATACCACCAATACGAATTACTGAACTTTACATCATTTCACCTACTTAATTCTGAACTTAAAAACTATCTTGCCTTTCCACCACTTTCGTGATATGATTTCTTCAGTGTCTCTCTGCATTTTTCTATCCTGATTTGACCCTGATGGTTGCTTTCTTTTCTATACTATCATAAAAGAAATCCTGCTCTTAACTTGTACGTTTCAATGTAAAACTTGCCGGAGCCCCAGATGATCATAGGCTGCTCTCCCCTTTTGGTGGTGGGTGGGGGAGGGGAAGAAGTGGCTGATGGTGATTTAACCTGAGAATTGCCACACCTCAGGTAGGGGGCCAGGTTGAGAAGACGGGGCTTTGTTGTCAGTGATGTACTGTAAACATGGTGGCGAGTTTATTAAAATAATCAGATGGAATGGCAAATCCCCTGGCCAGGCATACATTCTGAGAATTTAATTTCAAGCACAATATGGAATGATATTTGTAATTAATGCATAGTGAATTTTCAGAACTGATTTGATGAAGTTACTCATGTGAGATGTTAAAAAAAACCTATGCATGTTAATTTCAACTGATTATATTCAAATCAGTTTAGAAATAGCAATCAGAAGGTAAAGGTCAACAGACAAAGTTTTGACTGATATCAGGGATTAGTTCAGCTATGCATTATTAGGTTTGCATCCCTCCAGTTCAAGGTTCATTCAAGAAAGGCATAGTTGTTAGCGCTGCTGCATCACAGTGCCGAGATTCTGGGTCTACTTGGGCCACTATCTGTGTGGAGTCTGCACATTCTCCCCGTGTCTGCATGGGTTTCCTCAGGATGCTTTGATTTCCTCCCACAATTCGAAAAACATGCTGGTTTGGTGCATTGGCCATGCTAAATTCTCCTTCAGCGTACCCCAACAAATGCCAATGTGTGGCCACTTGGGATTTCACTGTAACCTCATTGCAGTGTTAATGTAAGCCTACTTGTGGCACCAACAAATTAACTTTAAACTTTCTCTTTGTGATTAGGAGCTCACTGGTGAAACCTTGGCCTTCAAAGTCTTGTGCCTTGATGACGTGTAAATTAAGTTTATGTTAGGGTGGTTTGGATCTCAGTTCTTATGGAAGTCTTTCCTATTTGAATTAGATATCTAATTTCTAACCCAGTGAGGGATAGATGGATTTTCAATCTGCCACCATCATACCTGTCTTACTCCCAAGGCAAACATGGTCACAGTCTCTAAAGCCTGGAACTTCTTTGTGAAATTCCATACTTCTGGTGCTTGAGTGTTCTCAGCATAACTCACACTATACAGCAATGACAGGTACATTGTATTTGATCTCCCTCTTCCCTTTTTCTGCCTGCCCTGAAGAATCTGAGTGAGGTCCCAGTAGCACCGAACCAATTGCACTGGGCTTTGCCTCACTCTATCTAACCAAAGCATCTGGTCAGATTGATCAGAGATTAATATAATAAAGGTACAATAGAGTGCACTGGATAAGACACTAACAAAAGCTGGTGAGGTGGAACAGAAAGCTAGTTCCTACTGCATCTTGGCTGATGATCCCAGGGATTAGAACGTCACAAGATTAGTATTCTGAACATGAGGTATTACTGCAGTCATGTTGTAGTCTGCCACATCGGAGATGACAAACCGTGAGAAGGACTCCACTAGCCGCATATACACAACTTTGCCTGATGGTTTTGCAACACTGCAGTCTACCATGTAGGAGTTCTAAGGAGAGTCAACTCTTCTCCTATAAGTTCACAGGCTACTGTCATGGAGTTTTGTAGTCCCATGGGGATCCGTCAAACGATCTGTCATCCCCAGTGAAAATCTGTCCATGGCACCTCAGCTGGAAATTAGATAAAACAATATTTCCAACTTTGACGAGCTTCAGGATCAGCTGTAGAATATGAGGAGGTAGAGGTTCACTGATGTCGATGATAGTATTAGTTCTCTTGACATGCTGATCAGTGACTACGTTGAAGAGTGCTCAGCACAGGAGAAACAACTTGAATAAATATAGAAAAAGGTTTTTTTTCTCAGAACATCAAAATCCCAACTCTCTTGGATGGCTGGATATGTGGTAGAAATTGACCAAAGGGTGAGGCTGGCCATACGATTATAGAAAGAATGGAATCTGCATATGGTCCATATTTCTGGTCTGGAAGGCAAGGGCCACTTCTTATGCATTTACAGTAAATACTCACCTCAGCTACTTTAACTAGACAAAGCACAAGGCTCAATTTAAGAGCAAACGCATTGCATACTGCTGCCAAGAAGATAAACAAGTCGGAAAAAAACACTAGCGGCTCAGAGACGTGACATATTTGGTTATTAAAATTCTGGTTGTTCTCAATTTATTGTGAATGTAGGTGTATTTCTCCAAACATGTTTGAGAGCTGACAGGAATGGAAGATTTAAGGGTTGCCTGGAAGATTTAGGAATGAGGTGATGGCATATTTGTGGAAACAAGGGAAGCTGTAGAAGGAATATTAAATCAGTAAGCACATATCCAGGTTTAGAGAGGGTATCCTGAACTGAATTAATGAACAGCTTTCTCAGCCAGCATTAAGCTCTGTTCTGTCTCTAATTGGTTTTCTTTGTGATCCCCTCATTCTATCTGAAAGTTTTGATTCTCCTGGATCTTTGAGATGATGCCATTTTGTAGCACAATGCTGAGGTAACATGTAGTACATTATTCAAAAATTAGAGTCACAGAATAGAATCATAGAATCCTTATAGTGCAGAAGAAGGCCATTTGACCCATTGAGACTAACAACAATCCCACTCAAGCCTTATTCCTGTAATCCCACCTATTTAGTAGTCCCCTAGGTAGTTTACCTAGTAGTTCTGCTGATGCAAAAGGGCAATTTAGAATGGCCAATCAGTCTAATCTACACATCTTTGAAGTGTGGGAGGAAACTGGAGCACTTAGAGGAAACCCACGCAGACAAAGGGAGAATGTGCAGACTCTGCACAGTCACCAATGGCCAGAATTGAACCCAGGTCCTTGGCGCTGTGAAGCAGCAGTGCTACTGTGTTGTCTCCTCCATTAGACACAGTTTTGCTGCATGCCCTGATCTATCCATGCACTACTTTCAAGATTCATGTCGCGCATTAGATGATTTGCTAAGTGGCATGCAATTGTTCCATTTGTGTTCAGTTGGTATCTTAGGATACTGTGGAGATGGCATGAGTCAGGGTTCCAAAGGATAATTAGCAGGTCAGTCAGTAAACGAGTAAGTGGAAAAGACTGTTATGGACATTTCAGGTGTATAATTCTTCATCATAATTAAAGATAGGTTTTAGTAAGGTTGAAGAAATAGAGGGCAAAAGGGGAAGGAAAGAAACAATGAGAACATCGACACCTACACCAGTTACATAGAGAAAGGTAATAATTTGTCAGTATTCTGGGGGAAAGGAAGCAAAATGATGTTTGGGTTATATACCATCTATCCCAATATAATGCTGAAAAAGGATCCGAGTCCATGGTATTGATTCCTACTTTTCTTCCCAAGACTGATTGATCCACTGTCTTTTGCCTGCAGGTTCTGTTTTAAGTTCGGATGTAATGCATTTGTAGCCTTTTTTTTCTCTCTTTCTCCATTCCCTTCTTTTGTTAACTTTCTGTTTGTGTGAGCTTCTGTCAGCTCTTTCTACTCTTCAAACAATTTGAATCTTAATATTGTTCCTTTTACTTCTCTCCATCACCTAACTAATGATCATTCATATCATCTAATGATCTTGTTAACCATTTCACCAATCATTCATCCACTAGTGTTAAATTTACGTGACAAATATTGAGAATGCATCTGCTGTAGAGGGAGCAGTGTGTTTGTTTTTAAACGTCACAAATTCTGGGAGGTTTGGGTTGAAGTTGAGAATTGAACCTAGGTCTGTGGCGCTGTAAGGCCATTGTACTGGAAGCTTCCTCAGATTGTGAAAATTGCAGTCAACCTGGAAGAGCAAGTAGTGCCCAGTGGCTGATCTTCTTGTGGCCAGGTTGGAAAATTTAGGCCTTTGCTTTGATGTGGGCAGCATGGTGTCACAGTGGTTAGCACTGCTGCCTCACAACATCAGAGACTTGGGTCACTGTCCGCGTGGCATTTGCATGTTCTCCCTGTGTCTATGTGAGTTTACTCTGAGTGGTCTGGTTTCCTCCCTAATTCTGAAAGACGTGCTAGTTAAGTACATTTACCTGAATAGGCACCACATTATGACGACTAGAAGAATTTCACAGTAACTTCACTGCAGTATTAATGTAAACCTTACTTGTGACTATAAAAAATAAACTTTACTTTAAACTGATGAGTCACATTAAAGAATGAACTATTCATGGCATGATTATGGCAGGTGTTTTGATGGACAACCTTCAATCAATTGGCAGATAATTCTGGGATAGATATGTGTTTTTACCAGGACACATTAAGCATTGATACCTGAGTGAAGTGCAAAAAGAAACTCTGGCACAAAGGTTTGCACACCCTCACTTAACTAAGAGCAGATGATCTCTGTTACTTCCATGTGATTCTCCCCTCCAGGTTTTCTTTACTGCACCTTGCACCATTACAGCTTAATATTGACGTGACAACAGTGAACATCTTAGACATTAAACTTATCCTGCAGAAATTGAACATTTGCTCATTGACAAAAGAAGTGATTTGAAGGTTGTCAATCTTCAGTGGTAGATTAAACTCAATTACATTCTCAAAAAAATGTTTTAAAAATGAAGCAGATTTAGCAAGAAAGAAACTTTATTCCATACCGACATGTTAGTTTTCATAGAAAACACATTCAATTGAAATTGTGATGAATGTCCCTGCTTATGAATTCCCACTACTTATGCATTCTGGTGACTGAAATTTCAGTCCATAGATTGAACTGTGTTAAATGTGCTCGATTGTGCTCACTTATCCTTTTCTGGATAAAATAAAATATTTGCAGTGAGCTAATAATTTCTTGCATCATAACTGAGGCCAAGTTGAAAGTCAAGAACCGATTTTTAAAATCTTCCATCTGAATAAAACGAACAACTCTGTAGCATTAATACTTCAATATTTAGGGGAAATATTTCTCGTCCCGCCTGTCACGAAAATCGTTGTGGTTGGCGGGGGTGGGGGTGCCGGGGTTGGGGAGGGGGGGTGGTGGTGGGGGGGGTGGTTGGCTGACTCCAGACCACACAAAAGATCTGTTGACCTCAGGCAGGATTTTCCAGTCTTGGGGTGAGTGTGGCTGGAAAATTCGGCCCTTAATCACTGTTTTTACAATATGTTATAAAACTATACAAACTTGACAAAAAACTATGTAAATACAGCCACAATATATAATCAGGGCTCTCATTCCTTATTGGGACAGTGGAGGTAGATGTTAAATTGCTGTATCATTTGAAACTTCTGCTATGAATATATAAATCTGTCCAATAAAAGAATAGAATAAGACACTTCTCAGCGTACATCTCAAAATTTGTTCGTATAATTTCACATGTATATTTGTATATTTGTGACTTAGCTTCAACATTGAATAAGTTTCAAATGTGTGAAATTATATTTTGTGCAGGTGGCAACAAAAGATTGTTTGACATTAAACTGTTGATCATATGATATGCAGTACACACTGCTTGAAAAAATGTTTCCTTTTGTAAAGCCCAATTCATCCAAGCATAGAAATTTATGCGTAATTAACTAGCTTGGCCACAGATAAACTGCAGTCATTTGTCTGCTACAATTAGTGATGATCTTATTTTAGATCTATGTTATAGAGAATGAATTCACTTTCAGTAACTTAATCATGCAAGAGAATGCACAAGAATGTTCATTGAAGCAACAGAATAGATTGCTGTTAAATTGGTGATGCAACTTGGTAAGTTCCAGCAGATGTGACAGTTTCCCTCAGTTGCTCTGCAATGGCATTTTCTGACGTGTAGGTGGGGCTAGGCACTGATTTGCTTATGCTGGTTTGATTTCCCTGACCAATATACTCAGTTTTGTACTGCAGGTCAACTTGCGGATTGAGCAGTTTATTTAACTGATGACCTGTACTATTCGTCCCTGGGATCCTGCTAATCACTATGTTGGAACCCAGAGCAAAGGGCAAAGGTCGGTGGGAAAAGTAAACAAGCTGCGTATTACTAAAATTGATCTCAGCTGCAAAAACTTCTACATAACGGATGGTACCAAGATGAAAATGTTTTAACAGCTAGCCTTGTTTAACTCCTTTCTTACATTGGAACAATGCAGTTGCAGGTCAGCTATGGGACACTGGTGATGTAAAGTTGAAGCAATGATTGAAAATGTTTGTCATTTTTCTCATTATGCCTTCTCTTCAAAATTATTGTTAATAAGATGGATCATTTTTGAGGTCTTTCAAAAAGGTTGCATAGATCCATTGATATATTGAGAAGGATATAACATAGAGTCACAGATAGGAAGGAAGTGAGAACTCTGAGCTGAAAGGCCTATTTCTCAATAATAGGCTTCAAGCATTTTAATCATATTTCAGAGATTTAAGAATGTAAGTTTTTTTGTGATTCCTTCCCATAGGGTTGTGTATAAACAGTGACACACACATTCCAGTGTCTATTTCATCAATGTGAAACGATAAGTAACAAGCGCTATAAGCACCACAGTTTGGTTAAGGAACACAGGACAAATGTTAGTCGTATGATGTCAATGATATGATGTGCTGGTTTGCAATTAAATATTTTCAACCTTCAATCCTACAATGCCTGGTTTTGAGTTTAAAATGGTCTGCTTGCTGCACCAAAAAAAGAGGCACAAAAGTCACCCTAACTTCCTTAGGTCTCTTATGAATCTATCTATACAAGGAAGTTCAGACATCCAACAGACTGCTCCGGGCTGAACTGCTGTACCATCCTCAGGTAAAAATGAGGTATGGGAAGTGCATCTCAGTATTCATGTAGAAGTTGAAAGAACACACCTGCACCTTCTGGCTTTATAATTTAAGGTAAATAGCATATATGTTTTTAATGATATCTTCAGCAATCCTTTAAGGGACTGTGACTAGACAGTTGTAGAACCTGAAAAACTAGTTAAACTAGGCTTAGCACATTTCTGGAAATTGTGCACAATATCCTAATTTCAAATATTGAATGCCTTCCTGTATTACATGACTGTTCTTTGGATGGTGCAGACTGTCTACAGACATCCTCTGCCACTTCCCTCCGGAACCACTAATTACTGGCGTTTCCTGCACTCAGTATCTAACAGTGATGCAGTTATTGCCCTACTTTCAGCCAAGAACAGCTCAACAGCCTGTATCCCAGCTCCACATTTTGTTGGCAGTTAGAAAATGAGCATGTTAGTAATGTCATTAAAATACTCCCCATACTTCCCCTTGTAATTGTTCAAATGCCACCTTGTGCACCATATTGGATGCTCAGGAAGCTGCATAATATCTTAGGTATTCTATCAGCTATTCTATCAGGTATTCTAACAGTTCTTCATTGTCTGTAGGAACAGACATAGAGTTACTGGCATGGAAGTTAAGGTTTAAGAAGGCAATATTCTGATAAGGGCAAGCAGACTGAAATCTGTTCTATTTAGATTCTACCACAGGATCTGGGAACGGAAACATTTTTACCTGTAAAGATTGGACTACTTCCATTAACAACATGTGAAGGGAATACTAATTGAGTTTTACTTACAAATGACTGTGTACTGACCTTAACTTCTACAATTTTTATGCACAAATTACTGATCAGTCTCAAAGTCATACATAACTTCCAGTTCATATTTTAAGAACTGCAGATCTTCATGAGTACTTACTCATACATTTTGATTTGCTGTCCTTTACCATCGACCACTTACACACTTCGTGAATGTTATCACTTACAATTGCAAAATGAGCTACATTTGTGCAATTGTTGACACTTTGGACAATTGGGAATGTCATAATAACATTTTACAGTTTCCAGCTGTTATTGCTATGGTGAGATGGAAAGAATTTCAAATTACTGATCATAAAAAAGTCATCTCTCTTTACTGGTGTGGGTGTGATACCAGATACCCAGCAGTGTACCTGCAGTGTTTGCCTATCAACAAATTGTTAATATCCTGGTGGAAACTCAGGTTGGCAGCAGTGACCTAACCTCCAACAAATGAAGAATTCCACCTGGCCACTGAACATCTCAAACCCTTTTTAATCTCCTAATATCAATCAATAATTACTTGTTTACTTCTATCTTGCTGAAGTTGAAGAAGGAATGTTGTGCTGATATTCAGGATCCTGAACCATCCTTTTATTTTATTTCCTTGCGAATGATTTGAAAAGCTAACCACCACTCTGGGTGCATCATGAGAGTGATGCTATCAGTCTGGATTTATTCCAACTCTGCGAGTCTACACTTTTTCCAAAACTAAGGTACTCGAAACATTGCAATACGTGCACTTTCAAGATTTTAAATTGCTACTTATAACTATAGCAAAGCAGGAATGATTTCACAGAGACAGAATGATCTCACAAAGCAGGAATGATCCCACAGACTATACACAAGAGTGAGGCATTGTGTTCATTATTGCACAATTTTACATTCTGAAAATTGATCATAACTTAACAGGTGCAGGATGTGTATTAACACCATGTAGAAATGCTGGCAGGCTGCCATTTTTTTAAAATGTCGGCCCTTTGCTTCTATGACTGATCATACAAGTAGCATTATGGCTCCTATTAATATAATGTGAATGTAGATACACAGGGGCAGCTGCTCAGCACAGTTTACACTGTAGCTACAGTTGTTCCTCACCTGTCACTGCCCAATGCTGGGGAAGCAAAACGGTGATAGAGTTCGACAAGTTGGGACATTTGGAAGGTGGGTGCTCACTCTTCTGGAGAGTGAAAGATGATGAGCTGTATGGGGCTGGGGAGGCATCACGGCTGTAACTGATCACTTACTCGTGCATTTTCCAACTAGGGTCCTGGTCAAGAACCGCAACTGAGCACTTCCCCCCCCCCGAGTCTGAGGACATCAAGACCAAGTACATAGTCTTCAATGTTTTCCAATTCACTCAGTACAGGTTAGGCTTTGTATGCAGCACCCTCGTGGTTGTCATGACTCATTACCTCATTATTTTTGCGATTTGCTGAGATTCTTGCGCATATGAGGAAAGGAAACAGAGTCATTTGAGAATAATAACTGAGCTACAAAGAACTATGCAGTTTTTAAAAAAAGAAGTTTGTTTTACATTGGTGTTAGCCAGGAATGGTGCTATTGCTGGGCATAAATTAATTTTGCACCTGGCTCCAATGCTAATCAAGGGCTATAACCAGGAATCTTGATTTTCAGTGTAGGAACAGGTGGGTCAGCATGGCGGCTCCATCATGGAGACGGGAGCAGATCAAATTAATGTCACCTCCCCTGCAATAGTGACTGCCCAGGCCAACAATGATGACCTCAGCTTGAGGTTTTGTTCCCACTCCTTCCGTTGTTTTTCCTAATACTGACTATAAAAGTGGTCGCTATAGTCTACTAATTCCATTCTTGGCACAAGGAATGCTTTTTTTTGAGAGATCATTTTGCCTTTCAGAAGTAAGTGGAAAAATGCTATCCCAATAGAAAAATTGCACACATTTTTATGTATAATACAAAAGGGCTGTCAATAACGACTCAAAAGTTTTGAGATTTATGTTGGTTGGATTCCAGGAGATAAAAATGTGAAGTTAAACTGAATTAATTTGACTTCTGCTTTAGTAATGTGAGAATAGGTCCATTTTTGGTTGCAGAAATTGTATGTAAATGTGAAACAGTACACTGAAACAGAAATATTTCATCCAAATGTATACAAATACATGGAAGAAAACATATCTTATATGATGTGCACTCAACAATACTGAATTTAGCTGCACACATATTTTGAGGAGACTGCAGTAATGGAATTAAAGCATTAAATCAGCTAATGTAGTTAGACTGCTTGTGATGCATTCTCATGATATAAAGTTACAAAATTTAACTTTTCTTCATCCTAGCCCTTTAAAGTTACAGTGTCTAAAAGATAAATTAATTTTATTAAAGTCAGCCATGTGGTGTAGTTTATCTACCCAAAATCTTTTTGAATCTTCTTCTCACTTTATATGGAGTACATTAAAGGAAAATATCTTTCCAGTCCAATGTACCTGCAATGAGATGCTTTTATTGTTCAAATACTTTAATATGACTTCTTATTATAAATACACTGTTAGTGTTTTGTTTGATGTCTATAATCTAATAGTCTTTGGAGCAGATGGCTGTTTGCTCGCATTATGTGACAGGATGATCAGATTTTACACCACTTATAATATTAGACTTGCTTTATAACTGCTTTCAGTGAGAAGAGAATGTTTTATTGAAAATTACACAATCTATATTACTAATATATCAGAATATCCATATATATATTTCAGAGAAGTACATCAGTAGCTTGGAGTATAATAATAAAATCCACAACACCAAATCTTCAATGTCTTATATTCTTGAAACCCTGGGAGTGCAGTTATCTTGAGAATGGTCCCATGCTTTAAAATATTGCTTATAATATCCTACACATAGACATTTATTTTGCATTGATGAGCTTTCATGTTTGAATTTAACTATTGCAGTTCATGTATTCCATTAAGTCATCTAATTATTGCTATTATTCAATTATTTTACAGAAACATGGGTCAAATTTTACATCCAAAGTTCAGGCAAGTGCCCAGCCCAGAAATGTGTGAAATTGTGCGAGAAGATGTTGGGTGCGTGTTTTGATGTAATTGGCATTCATGCTGTATTTCAGAAGATGGGCACACACAACAGTCAGAAATGCACCCCCCAACAATCAAGAAATCAATTTAAATGAATTAAACACCAATTGATTGGAATTTTACATTGCCTGTCTGCCTTTACTGTTGATAAAGCGACATTTATATTTCAGCTGTAACTTTGATCCAGGGCAGGATGAAAAGTCAAGGCTCAAATAAAATTAACAAACTTGGCTGGGAACTGAGCTTTGTATATGATTGTGTTTTCTAGACTCTCCTGGCTTAGGGTTTACCATCAATATTTATTTTCCATGGGTCTGCAGCTCCCTAAGACAGCAGCTTCAGATCCACAACCATATGTGCTTGATTCAGAAACGGTCGAGTAAGCCACTAAGTTCAAGGGCAATGAGGAAAGAGTAATCAATGTTGGCCCAGCCAGTGAAGGAACGGAAAAAAAATGTACAGTGAGGATTCACTGGGTTAGTTCCTGGGATTAGAGAGTTGTCCTATGATGAGAGGTTGAGTAAATTCTCTGGAGTTTAGAAGAATGAAAGGTGACCTCATTGAAATATTCAAGATAATGAAGGTGCTGACAGCTGCTTATGTTGGGTGCAAAACATCAACACAGTGCCAAGATTGCCCACCAGGGGGCACAGAATTCTTCCAGCATGGGAAAACCGGACATTTCAAACACTTTTGCAAGTCCAGCAACCTTAGAGCAAGGGAGAAGACAAGAAAATACTTAGAAGACAAACTCCAATCAATAAAAACAAAACAGAATGAAAGTACAGAATTTCTAGGGGAAGAAAATGGTCTTAATTAAAACAATTAGTAAGTAACAATGGAAGTTAAAGGTTTCACCAGCAACTTTAAAATTGGCACTAGAGTTGACATTAACATACTCGCTGATTATCTTCTCTGCCTTCAGCTAATACTCCTTTATCCATCAGATTTCAACTTGCAAGGTCCAAGATGCAAAGATACAAATCTTCCAATAAAAGGCAGGCTAATTGCTTCTTTGTTACAAGGGGCAATGGATTATTGAATTTCTTTCATAATCAGTCCATATCCTTATTGAATGGATATCTTGGTGTACTGTGAGCGATTCCAGAAAAAAAAGCATTTTGATAATTTGACATTTTTCGCAGAACTTTCTTCAATGTGTTACGTAGAACATGTGGATTTTCACCTCACAACAACTGAGGAGGTTTGTTCAGTCATCATCGACTTGCTTTCCATCTCACAGACACCATCTACTAAACCTTGGGTGAATATTGAAGTTATGAGTCTATCAGTTCTTTATGAAGTTAAGCCAGAAGTAACAGACACAGAAGGCACTAAGATAGACAATGGTCATTTACAAAAGGACCATTTTGAACTGGTTAGCTCTTACCTGAAGAAGATAATAAGAAAAAAAGTCCACCAGAGACTTCTTTCTCTGGTTAGTTCTTATCCCACCCAAAACTGACTCAATAACTTGATCTTCTAAGCCAAGATTATGGCTGGAATTCTCAGATTGTTCGTGCCAGTGACATTCTCTGGTCCTGCTACAGTGATGATGCAGTGATGACATTGTCAGCCACTTTAAGACTTGAATAGCAGGTCAGGTGTAAAGATTCACATTCTAATCAGTAATCTGTAAACTGTCTGTGCTGTTGTATGTGTTGTTTGAGACCAGAACACCTCATTCACCTGATGAAGAGGATAATCTCAAAAGCTTGTGATTTACTATCAAATAAATCGGTTGGACTTAAACCTGGTGTTGTCAGACTTCTTCCTGCTGCAGTGAGCAGAGGTTTTGCTGAATGCCAAATCCTCCATCCTCACATGCAGCTATTATAGAGAGATAAAAGATACTTAACTTTATGGAAAAGATCAATCCAAGAATGCTGCTTTATGTTAACTCATGGAAGTAAATAACAGTTCACAGGTTCAACAGCTGGACAGCTGGAGAATTTCAGATCTCATTACTGCATCCCATCCTTTATTAGCAGAATTACCTCACTTCCTTTTCCTGTCTCTCATTTTGAGGTGTCAAATACCCTTAAAAATTCAATTCCCAACCTTGTTCATCTTTGTAGATATTTATTTCTATTTGTACCATCTATTTATTATGAATGCTACAGGAATTCCTATTGTGACCTGATGCACAATCCATCAACATCGAGTACTATCAGTAATCGCATAGTTTGGCTATTATTTATTTCTGTCTGCTGTTCAGAATCTCTCACTGAGCTGTTTTGGTGCAGAGCAGCAGTAAGTTCATTTTATTCAAAAAAAAACAAATAATGGACTGCACAGCTAAACACACTGGTTCAATGTTTTCTGTAAATGCTGAAATCAGCAAGTGCATAGTGGTAGTATGAATCAATGATACCAGCTAAAGGGATTTTTGGGGGCTTTTTTTTGTAGTTTCAACTTCAAAGACTCTAAAATCTTGCTACATGAATACTAGACTGGCATATGAGTTGTTTGACATCATTAACAAAGCAGCTTGTTCCCCATTAAACTCCTTCCTACAGGAATCAGTTGTGGACTTTGTTCACTGCTGAGGCTACCAGAGACAGTAGAGGCACATTTGTTATATGACAAAAGTGTTGGATGTAAATTATCACTAGGTACCTACAATCAATTCTAAGCTGAAAAGATACTTATGGCTGGCTTAATCCAACCAGCAAGAAAGATGCTACACTGCCTCTGCTCTACCAACTAATTACTTCCAAGATAATTCTAAGGTAATTACCTTCTACACTTTAGTTAACTCTTGAAATTGATTTCCAGATACTCAATTTAAAGAAGAGGTTCCTCATATCTATCCTAAAATTATAATTCTCTAGTTTGAACCTGTGAACCATTATTTATTCTCACGATTTAACATAAAGTAGCATTCTTGGTTCGACCTTTTCCATAAAGTTAACTATCTTATATCCCTCTATAGTAGCACTTTTCAGTCTAAAGATGTGCAGGTTAGATGGATTGGCCATGCTAAATTGCTCTTTAGAGTCCCAAGATATATAGGTTAGGAGATTAATGGGGTAAATATGTGGGGTTATAGGGATAGGGCCTGGGTGTGATGATCTGTCAGAGAATCAGTGCAGACTAGGTGGGCTAAATAGCCACCTTCTGCACTTTAGAGATTCTATGATTCTCTATGATCCAGACACCAGTGGGAGTTTAATCATAAAAGGTACAGGTTTGGGTCAGGAAGGGGGTTAATCAGATACCTAAACCATACCTGAGCTAGGATTTTCCAGCCCCACCGCGAAGGGTTTTCCAGTGGCAGAGGCAGTTCACCATTGGCAGCTGGTGGGATCTTCCAGTCTTGCTGAATTCAGTCACTATTTGCATTCCTTGCCAGTGTGCTGGCAGCACACTGGCCTGGATTGGGAGATCCCACTGAAAGGCAGGAAAATCTTGGCCCTGCTTTCCAGTTCCCATGCATCCTTTCTGAAGCCTCTGGTCTCTATGCATATCCCACACCTACCTCACTAAGGACTATGAACTTAAGGACTAGAACTTGCCTCTCAACTCTCACCCCCACTATATCTTTCCAAACCCTCCATCCCCATAGAAGCCTTCAAACCAACCCTCAAACCAATGCCCAGACTACAATATCTGCCTCCAACCCCTTCCCTTAGAAGCTTTGACTTCCTTTCTAACAGATCTTCAATCATTCCACCCCTCTAACTGATCTTCCCTCCTACCCAGATCTCTAAACACATTGTACCCCCCTATCCCTATCATCCCCAGCTCCAGTCCTCATCCTCAAGTCTTCAGAACTCTCATTCACCACCTCACCTCAGCTCCTTTTCCAATCCTGAACCAACCAAATCTCTTCCCAACCACTAAGCCCCTCAGCTCCCCAGGATTGACAGACCTCCCCCACCAATTTATCACTTTGGGACCAACCCATCCCCAATTCCCTCCTCACAATGGCTGACTCCCTGTTCAACCACAGAAACAACTGTCAATCAAGCTGGTTTCTAAGGGAAACTAATCCATGATTGGGTTAAAACTTCACTGTGTGCCAGATAATCCCAACCTCTGGATTTTTTATGATTCTCAGACCCATCCACGCCTGGCTGTTCAGCTCAGTGAGAATGCAAGCCTTGTTTTCCAGGGTGAAGAATGCAGCCTTCCCTCAGAGCCCTGGCACTGGGGTTAAAGCACATGACTCTGTTCTGCACTGTATCCATTGCTTGACTATCCCCCTCATTTCTGGGTGACCGGAACCGGACGCAGTACCCAAGGTGATGTCTGACCCAAGTGCTGTGCATGTTTGATCACTGCTTCCTCTGACTTGTTCTGCATGTTTTGGTTTGTAATTTAATATTCTTTTGGCTTTGTCCTTTGCCACTTATGTACACACATATATTTGAGCTCCAGGGTGTAAATATTTGTTGATTTAAAAGGTTTTAAAAAGGAAGAAAAGTGACTAGACACATAATTGAATGCAGATACAGCTAAAATGCCAGGAATCATGCAACCCCACCTCCTGACACTGGTCTGTCAGAGATAAAAAAAAATTATTTAGTTATAAAATAAAAAACGATTGGATGCATATGTTGCCAATAAACTACTGAGATCCAGACACAGACCACCAGAAATCAAACAGCCTTTCTGGCCCACCAGGTACGAATAATTATAAAAATGCTCCTTACTTTTTTAAGATCGTGGCTTCAGTTACAGTCTCCAGTCAGTAGTCTAGAAATTGCTGTTTCTGTCCTAATTGGGAGTTTACCATGGATTACAGTTAGTTTTAGGGAGAACTTTCACCTGGTTCCAGGATTCGCTTTTTCAATCTGCGCAATAAAAATGAGTATTCTCTCCCACACAGCTGGCCAGCCAATGAACAGTGCTGCGCAATAAATCCTCTGAAACAGCTGAAAACTGCAATTCAAAGTCAGCTAACTACCTGAGATAATAGTAGGAACACACAGAGATTCTGCAGTGGATGGTACTACTGCTTCACGGATTCAATTCCGCCCACTGTGGCGTCCTACCCATCTCTGCGTGGGTTTCCTCCAGGTTCTCCAGTTTCCTCCTGCAGTCCATGGATGGTGCAGGGTGGGTGGATTGGCCTTGTTAAGTTACCCCTTAAGTGTGCAAAAATGGCTGATCATTTACCAATATGCTGTAGATTTCACAGCTACCGAGTGAGTCTATTATGTCCAGCTGACTGTGAATTGCTAACCCAGAGGACCCTGGGAAAGAAGGCTCACAATATAGGGCAGTGGTGGTCACTCTTCCCATCTGCTAATATTACTGAGTGCATCAGATATGGAGTGAAACAGGTTAAAACTAATCAACAACTTTAAACCACCACAGATCCAGATATGGGTGTCATGAAAGCTCTTGCAGTGCTCAGGCTGATACAGTTCCAGCAATCTGTCAATTAAATCTTGCAATTAGACAACTTATTTATTTCTTCACTGGTAGATGCACTCAGAAGAAGTGGCAGGTTAGCTGCCATACATCCCACACAAGACCCAAAGCACTGCACCACGACAGGAAATGTTTCAACACTGGCACATCACATCATAGAGAAAATCTTTCCTGCATTAACCTATTGTAATGTCAGGTAAGAATTAAAAGTTGATTTTTCTCTCCCTGTCCAACAAGCCCAAGGGCTGCTGAATCTATTGAGGAGCCCCGGGTAGAGCTTTGAACTCAGAGTGGGGGAAAAATGGAAACAGGAAGAACAGTTGAAGACCTTTGAGGCTTCTTGCCTCGACTCTGCCCTGAATAACTGAAAACCAGTACTAAAAATGTCAAAATGTAATTACTTTGCTCTGGAAGAAGTGAGAATTTTTACCTTGAACAGAGGTAATTTTCAGAATCTTTATACAAGCACCTCATAGACCCTCCTGGTGAATATCTCTTAATCAGCACATTGGTCACCCTTGCATGGATTCTATGAATGTAAAATGGGAAGGCTAGGAATGGCCCCACAGAACTAACACCAAATTGACATTCTCCCTGTTATGTAACAATATTTTCCAGACTCCAAAGTGGAAATTTTACCAAGTGATCTCTGCTGAATATAAAAAACTGATAGGTCTGAGGAAGATGTGGAAACCAAAGAGATATTCTGAAGTATATAAAGGGGAAAAGATACCTAATTATATCAAAGTATCCTTCACACAGAGGAGACATCAGAGCATATAAAAACTAAGATCCTACAATGAAAGATGCGCTGATTAGATGCATTGATCGGAACAGGTGCTGGACTATGGCGACTGGGGGCATTTCATAGAACTTCATTGTTGTGTTAATGTAAGCCTTATTTGTGACTAATAAATAAACTTTTTTCATATTGAAGAAAAGACTTAACTCCATGTCACAGAGCCAAGATAGGATGGTGGGCATTATGTTTTGTGGGTACAGCTATGTGTGTAAGACCAGAAATAAAATTCTACCATATCAAAAGCATATTACAGCAACTGTATTGTTAAGCTTGGTTGTCATTTTTCACCATCACTCAGCTGAAGCAAAGAATTTTAGGATTCTGTCTCTTTCTTACCACACTGGAATGACAAGTGTGAAAAGGTTCAGTAGAAGGCTTTTTTGAAGATGATAGAACAAAGAACAAAGAACAACACAGCACGGGAAACAGGCCCTTCGGCCCAACGAGCCCGCGCCGCCATCCTAACGTCTTAATGACATATAGAGACCAATATAGGGACAATTTGTTACCCAATCAGCCTAAAAGCACATTTTTGGGATGTGGGAGGAAACCGGAGCACCCGGAGAAAACCCACGCAACCATGGGGAGAACGCGCAAACTCCCGCAGACACAGGCCCAAATCCATGTGTCTGCACAGCAACAGCGATAGTCTCTGAGCTGTCATGCTGCCCATCTGATGGTCCAGTTTAAGCATACACTAACGACATGAAGCACTAGGCCACTCCTGAAGTAACATCCAAGAGCAGCCCTCGCACGACCTGCCGAATGCATGCACCTTGTTGGTCAACAAGGTGGACCAAATAGCCTGTGGAAACAAATAAAGTATTTAAACAGTCCTCATATATCCCTCTATCTGCAGACCGCTCATGTGGCTGTCCAAGAGACCCTTAAACAACCCTAGCGTGCCTGCTCCCACCACCTTACTCGGTAGTGCATTCCACACCCCCACTACCCTTTGTGTGAAAAAATGCCCTCTAATATTAGTCTTATACATAGCCCCCCTCACCCTAAGGCCGTGACCCCTCGTTCTATTCGATTCTAATGGTGGAAAAAGCTTACCACCATTTACTCTATCTATACCCCTCATAATCTTATATACCTCTAATAGATCCCCTCTCAGCCGACGTCTTTCAAGGGAAAACAACCCCAGTGCGTTCAATCTTTCCTTGTAAGACAGCCCTTCCATACCAGGCAGCATCCTGGTAAATGATGCTTTGGTGTCACGCAATATTGTTGCAGCTCCAATCCCATTTCATTCCGGGTGCTAAGTTATGGAGGCTATGTCCACTGAGGATTCCTTACAAAGTTCAACAAGCTTAGAAATGAATTCACACAACATACCAAATGCTGTTGCAGACAGATTGCCATGTTACTTTCATTCAGTTATTTATTTCATTTTCACTTATGTTAGTTATTCTCTTTTATTTAGTCTAAAATTATTATTTTCAATGATGTGTCTTCAGTTTAGAGTTTCAAATGGATAGTAAATGGACTTCTCTATTGTACTTTACTGCTTTACAGTAATGTTACTGTAATAGCTCATGCAGAGTGCTTGAATTTTAAGATTGCAATTAAAAATGCTCAAAATTTCCTGGAAGATTTCAGCAACAACAACTTATATTTATGCAGCGTTTAACATAATGAAATATTCTCAGACAATTGGCAGGAGCATTGTAACACAAAGCATGACACCAAGCCACATAAGAAGGTTTCATATGAGAGGGGTGTTGCGTTTTTTCAAGGATTTATGCTTGTTTTATGACAAAACATTGGTTTTGTACAATGTCGTCAATCCTGAGTTATATTTACTGAAACTCATGTCCTCACACCCTAAAGCTTATTGATATAGCACCATTTCCCACACAAAAGGAGATAAGATTCCTGCTTTTACTCCTGTCCTGCATAAGATTCCATTTACATCCAGAATCTGAGGCTCAGCAGTATATGAATTATTAGCCAGCCCATCGCCCCCACACTGCTGCACTGCTGCCAACATCCCCCCCCACTGCAACCCTCTCCGCCACCACCACCCCCCCCCCCCCCCATCCTCCACCGTCACAACATCCCCATGGCATAATTGTACCCTCTCCAACTATTCCAGGCTTTGCCTCAAACCCCTCCCATCCCGGCCTGTCCCAATCTCCAGCACCCTATCCACCACAGAACTACCCCTCTCCCTACCCCCACCCCAAGCTGACCTCAGTCTTGGGCCCGCTAATCACACTTGAAATGTATGGCAATGCACATTAACATAATTTATGCAACCTCCCCCTCACCCCCAACCCCTCGCCAATTTCCAGCACAGATGTGACACTGTCAGAAATCAGGCACCTGGGGTGCTAATAGGCTGGGACGCCCAGTGCGAATCCTGTGCATCAGGTGTCACTGGAATCTCCAGTCTTGCCACACAAAAAAATTAGTGCAGCATAATGGGAGAATCGCCTCTATTGAGTGTATTTTTTTTATTCCAAAATTAACTACTACACCATCAGTATAACTGGGAAATAGTTGTGTCAGCACTTGTATATGTATTTTCTAAAACCATTTTCAGGTTTAAAATCAGGTTAGTCCGGATGGTGGATTGACACTTTGGGCAGGATTACCTGGCTGTGCTCACCCAAAAGCTGGAAAATCCCACCTGAGGTTAATGGGCCTTTGCATGATCAGTGTCCCACCTACCGCGCTTCCTTAGCAACAGAATGGGAATATTTCGCCCTGTAAATGAACTTTTTTTTGATCAACTAATTTTCATCTGTATAAATCAAACTGCTCTGCCCTACATTATTAAATATATCTAGAAATATTTTTGAAGCAAAATTCAAAAAAGAAAATATGATGTTAAGCATTACCTAATTGCGAATTTTGCACTCTCGGGATACAAAAATACATTTTTGAATGGAAACTTGAGAAAAAGAAACATTTTTCAAAACAGCTCAATTTGGGACACATTTGAACTTGGAGTGCCATAACACCCAAAGCACAACCTCTAACCCGCCATGTCTGTAATCTGCACAATTGGTAGTTTGATGGCTTCACAGGGTTAACTTCTTTAACGTCAATAAGATAAAGAGAAACTAGTGAGATGTTATGTGTTTCACATTTATTTCTGGCCCAGATCATTTATACTGGTGTCTACGTCTTTTACACCAGATTGTATGTTTTAGGATGCTAATAATATTTTCAGGAGATGTTGGTATATGTTGTCATCGGCAAAATTGGGTAGAAACCTTTCAACTAATCCACTGTAGCTAAATTGTTAGACTGCTTATCTAGCATCCAACTCTAGATAAGCAGAAATTTTCTCCAATTAAATATTGCAAAGATTAAAGTAATTATTTTTGGCCCCTGTTCTAACCTCCATTCCCTAGCTATCAACTCCAGCCCTCTCCTTTAGAACATATAGAACATAGAACACTACAGCACAAACAGGCCCTTCGGCCCACAAGTTGTGCCGAACACATCAAAACCTACCCAGCCATAGACCTTTCTATAACCCCCAATCCCATTGGATCCCATATACTCATCCAGAAGTCTTTTAAAAGACCCAGCGAGTTCGCCTCGACCACCACCGACGGCAGCCGATTCCATTCACTCACCACCCTCTGAGTGAAAAAACTTTCCCCTAGCATCCCCTCTGTACTTGCTTCCCTGCACATTAAATCTGTGCCCTCTCGTCGCGACCATTTCAGCCCTGGGAAATAGTCTCTGACAGTCCACCCTATCTAATCCTCTCAACATCTTGTAAACCTCTATCAGGTCGCCTCTCAACCTTCGTCTCTCCAGGGAGAACAGTCCCAGCTCCCTCAACCTGTCTTCATAAGGCATGCCTCCCAATCCAGGCAACATCCTTGTAAATCTCCTATGCACCCTTTCAATAGCTTCCACGTCCTTCCTATAGTGAGGCGACCAGAACTGCGCACAGTACTCCAAGTGTGGTCTGACAAGGGTCCTATAAAGCTGCAGCATTACCTCCTGACTCCTGAACTCAATCCCTAGATGAATGAAGGCCAGTACACCATAAGCTTTCTTAACCACATCCTCCACCTGGGAGGCCGATTTGAGAGTCTTATGGACCCAGACCCCAAGATCCCTCTGCTCTTCCACACAGCTAAGACTCCTACCTTTGATAGTGTACTCATTCATCCCATTGGATCTGCCAAAATGGACCACAACACATCTATCTGCGTTGAAGTCCATCTGCCACTTCTCTGCCCAGTCTTGCATCCTGTCGATGTCATGCTGCAACTTCTGACATCCCTCCAGACCATCCACAACACCTCCGACCTTCGTGTCATTGGCGAACTTACTCATCCATCCCTCCACTTCCTCATCCAGGTCATTTATGAAAATGACAAACAGCAAGGGTCCTAGAACAGATCCCTGGGCACTCCACTGGTGACCGACCTCCATGCAGAAAAAGAGCCATCCACAACCACCCTCTGCCTTCTGCAGGCAAGCCAGTTCTGGATCCACAAGGTCAAAGCCCCTTGGATCCCATGGCATCTCACCTTCTCAAGAAATCTTGCATGTGGGACCTTGTCAAATGCCTTGCTGAAGTCCATGTACACCACGTCCACTGCTCTTCCTTCGTCAATGTGTTCAGTCACATTTTCGAAGGACTCAATTAAGCTCATAAGGCACGACCTGCCTTTTACAAAACCATGTTGACTATTTCTAATCAACCTAAACTTCTCCAAATGCTCGTCAATCTTGTCCCTCAGAAGCCTCTCCATCAGCTTACCAACCACTGAGGTCAGACTCACCGGTCGGTAATTTCCAGGACTATCCCTGTTCCCTTTCTTGAAAATAGGGACCACATCAGCAATCCTCCAATCCTCCGGAACCTCTCCCTTCTCCATCGACGACGCAAAGATCATCACCAGGGGCTCTGCAATGACATCCCTCACCTCCCACAATAACCTGGGGTACATCCCATCTGGTCCCGGAGACTTGTCTATCTTGATAGCATTTAGAAGTTCTAACACATCCGCTTCTTTAATATCTACATACTCAATCTTTTCAGTCTGCTGCAAACTTGTAGTGCATCCTCCCAGATCACTTTCCACCGTGAATACTGAGGCAAAGTACTCATTAAGCACATCTGCCATTTCTTCCGGTTCCATACAGACTTTTCCCCCTTCACCTTTTATAGGTCCTATCCCTTCTCTTCTCATCCTTTTACTTTTCACATATTTGTAGAAGGCCTTGGGATTCTCCTTAATCCTACCCGCCAAGGCCTTCTCATGACCCCTTCTGGCTCTCCTAATTTCCTTTTTAAGCTCTCTTCTATAAGCCTTATACTTCTCTAGATCCCAACATCTCCTAGCTCTTTGAACCTTTTATACACCTTTCTTTTCTTCCTGACTATGTTCACCACAGCCTTCGTGCACCACAGTTCCCGCGTCCTACCAAAGCCTCCTTGTCTCACCGGAACGTTGTTGTGCAGAGCTCCAGACAAGCATTCCTTGAATATCTGCCACCTTCCTTCTGTGCTTTTCCCCAAGAACACCTCCTTCCAGTTTATTCGCCCAAACATCTGCCTGATGTCTTCATATTTCCCCTTATTCCAGACAAACACCTTCCTAGCCTGCCTGATCCTATCCTTTTCCAATGCAAGGGTGAAGGAGATAGAATTATGATCTCCATCCCCAAGATGCTCTCCTACCGAGACATCCATCACCTGTCCTGGTTCATTAGCTAGTACCAGGTCCAGTACAGCCTCTCCTCTCGTAGGCTTGTCCACGTGCTGTGTCAGGAAACCCTCCTGAACATACCTACCAAACTCCTCCCCATCCAAACTCCTTACCCTTGGGATATTCCAGTCGATGTTTGGGAAATTGAAGTCTCCCATCACAACAACTCTGTTATTTCTACATCTCTCCAGTATCTGTTTCCCTATCTGCACCTCAACTTCCCTGTCACTATTGGGTGGCCTATGGAATACACCCAGCAACGTCACCGACCCTTTGCTATTCCTAACTTCCACCCACAGAGACTCCGTAGACATTCCCTCCTCGGTATCCACTTTCTCTGCAGCCATGACACTGTCCCTGATCAACAGTGCCACTCCACCACCTCTTTTGCCTCCCTCCCTGTCCTTCCTGAAGGATCTGAATCCCGGGACCTGAAGTACCCAGTCCCGTCCCTGAGACATCCAAGTCTCTGTAATGGCCACCACATCACAATTCCAAGCAGCAATCCACGCCCTAAGTTCATCCACCTTATTTACTACACTCCTGGCATTAAAATAGACACAGCTCAGCCCCTCAGACTGGACATTTCCCTTCTCCCCCACTCGTCTAACCTGCCTCTCATCCTTCCTAGAGTCCTTCCCTACTTGGGAGCTAACTTCCTTGCTCCCAGTCTCCACATCATTATTCCCTCCCCCTAACCTTTCCAGTTTAAAGTCCCCCCAGTCGCCCTAGCCAGTCTTCCCGCCAAGATATTAGTCCCCCTGGGATTCAGGTGCCACCCGTCTTTGCTGTACAGGTCACACCTGCCCCTAAAGAGGTCCCAATGATCCAGGAACCGGAATCCCTGCCCCCTGCTCCAGTCCCTCAGCCACGTATTCAACCTCCACCTCATACCATTCCTGCTCTCACTCTCCCGAGGCGCAGGCAGCAATCCTGAGATTACTACCTTCGCTTTCCTCTCTCTCAGCTGCCTACCCATTTCCCTATAATCCCTTTTCATGTCCACTTCCCTCTTCCTGCCTATGTCAGTAGTACCTATATGTACTACAACTTCCAGTTCCTCACTCTCCCTTTTCAGGATGTCCGGGACGCATCTAGAGACATCCCGAATCCCAGCTCCAGGGAGACATACCACCATCCGCGACTCCCGTCTGCATCCACAGAAACGCCTGTCCGCCCCCCTCACTAGGGAGTCCCCTATAAGCGCTGCTTTTTTGCTCTGTTTTTTAGGTTTTTGTTTAGCTCCAGGGAGCTGGCCACCGCTGCCTCCCTTGGATGAGCTGTCCCCCACAGAAGTACTCAGGCAAGAGTACTTATTTTGAAGGGGAACATCCACCGGTGTACTTTCCATCACCTGAGGTTTCCCCTTCCTAATAGTTACCCCTGTGCCTTCTCCCCTTTGCCCTGGTGGTTACCCATGTGCCTTCTCCCCTTTGCCCTGGTTAACACCAGTTAACACCAGTTAAGGGGTTATTCCCCTTTGCCTAAGGTTAACTGTTCACAATGTTGACATCACAGTTGATCTTGATTTGAGCTGTGACCTTATGATACTTCTGGAGCTGATTCTGAAAAATCATTTCAAGATGACAACGATTGGTCACCAAACCAGTTCATCTTTAGTTTGAGCCGTATAAGAAATTGGGCCTGTTTTTTGCTAATACTGTTGCTGGTACCCATTTCTCACTTGCAAAATATTATGAGCTAATACTTGATCTCCTTGTTGAAATGAGTGTTGTTTTGCCTTTATTTCTTGTGTAGCGACTTGCATACCGATGGTCTACTATCTCTGAAGTTTCTGGAGGTAATAACAAATCAAATATATTCTTCAACTTTCTCTTTAAGAGTAGAAATGTAGGCGAACTTTGGGTAGTCACATGCATGGTACTTCTACAAGATGCCAAAAAGCAATTCACACGACATGATAACAAACTTAGTTCTTTTGCAGCTTTTAAGGAAAGTTTCAAGAATTGTACAAATCTTTCAGCTGATTCATTGGTTGATGGATGATAAGGTGTGGTTTTATGTGCTGAATAACATTTACTTTGAGAAGTAATGATAACAATCTCTGTTAATTTTGAGTGTGCATCAATTAAGAACATGTAACCCTCAAACGGACCAGCAAAATTCTCATGCTGTTATTGTCATTGTATTTTGGCCATTCCCAAGTGTGTAAAGGAGACATTGGTAGTGTATTTCTTATTGAGCACAGGATTGACACTGTCCTCTTATTTTTTCAATCAGAACATCCAGGCCGGGCCACCAAAAATGACTGGGTTCTAATTTCTTCATTCAGATTATACCAGAATGTCCTTCATGTAGTTTTCAAAAACTCTTCCAGGCTGACTAGGATAAACGAGCACTTGGATTCCCCACACTAGACATCCGTCTTGGATGGTAAACTCAAGCTTTCTTGACATATATGATTTCAAATCAGGATGTGGACAATGCGTTTTATCTAGCGTTCCTTTCAGTTACATATCCATCACCTTCCACTTCATGGGATCATTTCTGATATGTCTCTGAACTTTGCGTCATAGCTAAATAATCTATTAGCAAAAAATAAGGAATATTAGCAAAACTAGTTGGCAGTATCTTCTCAATAGATAACAGTAAGTGTGATAATGCTTCAGCATTAGCATAGCACTCTGATTAATAATACTCTATAGCATATGAGTGCACAGATAAGATCAGTGGCCATCTTTGCAATCAACTAGCAGCTATATGGCCCAACAGTAGTAGTTACCCCATTAGGTAAAGTGTTGCAAGCAATTAGTAATGGTAGCTTCGGGTTAAAATGAACCAATACTTCAGACTCCTGCACAACATCTTTGATATTCATGTATTATTCCTCACAGTCTGTTGTCCAGTCCCATGACTGTTTCACATTTAGTAAAGTATGCAATGACTTCAATACTGTAACAAAGTTAGGAACAAATTTTCGATAATAATATCCTAATCCTAGAAAGGACCTTGATTGTGTCACATTCATCAGGTGCGGTGCTTCTAAAATAGCATCCATCATTTTATGTGCATAATGTAGGACTTTACTTTCAATGGCATGATTCAAATACTGGATTGACATCTGGAAAATGTCACAATTTTCTTTCTTGATATGTAGACCATGTGCTAGAAGATGTTTCAATATTTCTTCCAAATTATTTAAGTACTTCTGTTGACTGTACCCTTTAATTAAAATATATCCAGGTAACATTGTACACCAGAGAAACCACTTAAAATCCAACACATTTGACCTTTGGAATAAGGATGGTGTTGGTATTATTTATCTTTTATAACAAAAAAAGACCTTTTATGAGTAAGAATTATAAGCAATTTGCTATTCAGTGCAACATGCATCTATAAATATGCTTATGAAAGTTCAATCTTGCTGAATTTCTGTCCACCTGATAAACCATCAAACAAATCTTCAATTAAAGGAAGTGGATATTGAACAGCACACAACACTGGGTTAATGGTCATTTTAAAATAGCCACAAATACAAACTGAACCATCTGGTTTCATGGCAGGCTCAATGGAGCAGCCCAGTCACTCATAGCTTTAATCCATAGAGCTATAAACATGGACAAGGATCGCGGGTAGAGGTGGGAACATCAGAGTGGTGGCACAGGCTCGTTGGGCCGAAGGGCCTGTTTCCCGTGCTGTTTTGTTCTTTGTTCTTTGTAACCAGCTCTAACACACCAGTATTAACAAGTCATACTAATTCTTCTTCAACATTGAATTGCATAAGGCACCACTTTTGCTATAAGATATTTTCATTGATTATTCAGCTTTATCTTGAGTTGCATCTAAATTCCCTTCATGAGCCAACTGTATTTTTCATACGTTCTTATACTTATCCAGAAGATGCTGTAAGTCTGTTTTGGCATCAACCAATCTGTTGACAGCATTCCAGTTAATTTTATTTTTTCCAACCATTACCTTCCAAACAGAGCTGAAAAACTACCTTGGACCATGTGGAGAAGCAATATCACTGTTTGTCCACTCAACACTAAGTTGACTATGATGTAACCTTTTAACAGCATAATTGCCTCATTATGTCCTTAAAATTAAAACAGCGGGTTTTAAAGGAAGTCACATCAACTTTTTATTGATGTATAGTCTCAAGAATTAAAGATACAGCAGCAGCAGAATCAACCCTCATCCTAATTAGTTGTCCATTTAACTTTGGAATCACTCAGAATCTATTTGATTCACCTTGTACTGATAAGACATTCAGTCAGAGATCTTCATCATACTTCGAGACATTCTATTCCTCACAGTCGTAATTCTTTTCTTCTATATTGTATTTTTTTTGTAGAATACAACTTGTTCTTCTTCTTGAAAGTACCAGATGATTCTTCTGAATATTCTTCTTGGGGGGGAGCTGGTCTAGCCCAACAGGCTTTTGCAATGTGACCCATTTTACCACAACTCTTGTATTGACGATCCTTGCTCCAGAAATAACTCAATGAATGAACCATTTTGGCACATCTGTGACATACATGTTGCTGAAAAATGAAATGATTCCCACTGATGGCTCTGACATAATTTTTAACCAGATGTTGAACTTCATTTACAAAAGATTTATGGCCATGAGAATCACGCCATGCTTGCAGTGGCCTCTCTCTGATTCACCCGCTATAGTTCTACTCAATCATGCGCGGGGTTGGGGGGGGGGAATCCATATAAACAGCTCCCCAGCATTTGTTCCACCATGACAGCAGGGGATGGCAGCAGGAAGCCCACACCATGTATCTCAGAGGGAGCCTGGGAGAAGTTTCTCGATGGAATGGAGCAGAATAAGATGCACTCTATCTCCATTCCAACAGAAGGCCTCCCACGGTGCTGTTGACTGTAAAAGAGGACAGGGCATCAGTTCCGCAAGATAATGAATGATTTTCTGCACCCAATTAGGGTAAGTGAGCCTCCTGCTATCTTCTGGACAACCTTTGCAGCTCCAGCTTCATCGCTCACTCAGCCACTTTGGACTTTGCCAACATCTGTAAGGAGACCCTTCTCCCTCCCCTCCCCAAATCACCATGTTCCCCATCTATTTGCTGCCATATTGCTCACACTCCAGCTCCCATTCATGACTCACATTTGCCACAACTCATCACAATCTTAAATGCTAGCACTCCCATCTACACTCTCCCTATCTGTTTCATTGCAGGACTAAATAAACCACAAGTGTGACAAAGCACACCCAACCGGAGTAATGTTGGAGCTTATAACCCTCACTCCATTCAAGCAGAGAGTACTCGAATTGGCCAAAGAGGAGAAACAAAACACCTACACTGTTAATGAAGGGGCAGCAGCAGACAAAAGTGAGAATCCCCAAGACCCACAGTCATTCTCCAAGTCTCAAGTGAATAATCAATGTTCTCTTCCTTAACCCCTGTGATGCATTAATGCCATTGCCCTTCTCTCATCTGCAAAGCAACAAAGCAGACTGGAATGTCCTCATTCCCCTGGACCCAATCGACATGAACAGCACTGAGGGAGACTTGTTGGACCCTACTGCTGAAGAGGCATCAAAACTGTCACCCACACCTAGCACCAGTACAGATACTCAGATCTCAGTGCAATTGCTAATAGACAGGCTTTTGGATCACTCACTGGTGAACATCTTACAGCTGAGGTTCTGCAGCAGATGGAGGTAGGGATGTCCCATGGAATTGGAAGGATGCTGGAGAGCCAGGACTCCACTGGGCCCCTGGCTGATGACATGCCCCTGGGTTTGGTCATCCCAGAGCTGATGGAGCTGCAAAGGGATCAGGAAGAGATGATGGCATCCCTTTTTGGATTGCAGGGCCGACTGGAGGAGTTCCATCGCCTTCTGTCCAAGGAGATGGTGCTGTCACTCCAATGCATTGAGGCCAACACAGGCAGAATGTAGCATAGCATGATAACTGCACCAGGGGTCAGCTCATGACCTCCATGTCTGAGGGGATGAACTCCATGGTGCAGGACTCCAACTACGTAGTGCAGACATTTGTGGGAATCCATGAGTGTCTGCACTAGAGGATGTTAGGGCTTCTAGATCTCACTTTGTCTGCCCCTGTATCCTGTGGAGGAGCATTGGGCCCATCGGGCATTCAAAGGGTTGAGGATTGTCTAGTGCACAGCTCAGGGATTTCCACCTAGGAATGTCCAGCCGATCTGAGCCCTCCCTTTCTTTCAGTGGCATTCCTGCACACACTGATGGGAGCAGCATGAAAGGGATCCAAGATGTAACTGTCCTGGGCACTCCCCAGAAATTGGGCATGTGCATTGTTAGATATTGAGGGAGTGGAATTGCTTGCTATTCTGAATGGTGTTGCATGCCACCATTGGTGACTTAAGAGTCAGGTGGGTGCTGTCTATCAGGGTTTGCACCATGGGCATCCCTCCTAGCTTTGCATCCTAGCTTGCCTACTCCCAATCAAGTGTAATAAACATTTCAGCTCTGGCATAAAGAGAATTTGTCACTTCACTAATACATAATATGGATGGCATGGTAGTACAGTCATTAGCACTGCTACCTCACAGGGACAGCAACTGGGTCAAATTCCCGGCTTGGGTTATGTCTGTGTGGAGTCTGCACATTCTCTCCATGTCTGCATGGGTTTCCTCTGGGTTCTCTGGTTCATACCCACAATCCAAAAGATGTGCTGGTTAGATGCACTGGCCATGCTAAACTCTCCCATACTGTACCCAAACAAGCACTGGAATGTGGCAACTGGGTTGCCGCAGTAACTTCATTGCAGTGTTAATGTAAGCCTACTTGCGATCCTAATAAATAAATGTATAAATGGAAAATACATTTGTGAGTGGCAAACTAGGTGATGCCACAGATGACTCTTAGCTGGCCTGATACAAGCCACTAATATAAGAGTTCAGCGTGGCTGTAAATATCAGATCCACAGGCATTGTTTATCCTCCAGCTCCAGGCAGTGTCAGCTCAGTGTATGGCAGAAGTGGTCCACTGTCCATGGGATGGATGCAGGCTCCTCCAAGACTGCAGCTTGGACAATTCAAGGAGGAACATCACGGTTGGAAGATTGTTGGCTGGTACTGTCTCTGATGTTGCAGCTCCAGATGTGCTGTTGCTCACTGAGCTGTTGCAGGATGCTGGTCCTGGCTACGCATGGCAGCATGGCAGTCTCTGAATGCTGGTCAATCCTAATCTGTAGAAAGGCCAACTCGACAGAGTCCAGGATTCTGGTGAATCTGAAAGAGTGAGAACACCTCAGTGGGTGCTGAGGAGCTCTAAAAGATTCCTGACTCTCATCACTCTGTGCATCTGTGTCTTCCACTGCAGTTCTTTGCATTACCTGGATGAATTTCTGCTCCCCCTCACAGCCCTTTCTCTGATACTACAGCCACATCCCCATATAGCTTCCTCTGTACTCCAACAGGATGATCGCGTTGAGCCTCTATTGTCTCACGGCATCTAATCCACGCATTCCACCCCCCCCCCCCCCAACTACCTTCCATCACCTCCCCAACCCCATCCCGCCTTTCCCCCATCACCAGCCACACAGCATAAGTATGACTTTACATAGCGTTTTAATGCACGTGGGAGAATGCATTACAACGAAGCCTGCATCCTGACAGGGCAAGTCAAAATATTACCAGCCATGATACTGAGCAGGGGGAATGGTGTCACCATCCCGTTTAAGAGATTAGTTGATAAGTATATGGAAGAGAAGGGAATGGTTTAGTTTGGAGGGGCATTGCTTTTTATATTGGTCAGCGCAACATCGAAGGCCGAAGGGCCTGTTCTGTGCTGTAATGTTCTATGTTCTATCCTTCCTTGCCTGGGGGTTCACCGCAATGCAAGCTGTATATTGCTGAGGCTTGAATTGAAAGACATGTCTACCTTCTTGGGTCATGGTGCTCCAAAAGATTAACATTTGCTCTGGAGTGTGCAACTTGATCTAGCTCTGAATATTAAACAGGCATGCTGGACTCCTCAAAGAATCATTAGTTAGTTGCTCTGGCAATGATATTCATCCTGATGATACACAGCTGAATCCTGAGAGGTTTGCAATTAGCTTTTACAAGCAATTCCTTAGAGGTTTGCAATTAGCTTTACAAGCAATTCCTTTGGGTCTTCAGTGATGCGCAGTTATACAGCCTTGCATGAGAGCATGAAATGCCTTTGCACTCTTGTACTTGACAGTCAGAGTTTGCAGAGAAGTGGATTCAAACTTCCTGTCTAGTAATCTCCCCTTGACCTCACGCCATTGACAGAATGAGAATTGCAAGTTTCACTGAATTCACTCTTCCCCAAGTGAGAGGATCTTTATATCACATGGGGCAGGGTAGCTTCCCATCATTGATATGTACACAGTCCTCTTGCAGTCTGACCTCTCCCAATGCAGAACCCCAGGACCTCATAGTTGCACCCAATACTGTCCCTCTGCTGTGGCCACCTCCCACCTAGTTTGCAGCTCCCAACAAGGAAGGGCACCCACTCAGCTACTGTTTGAGCAGGAACCCTGCATGGAGGAATGGGAAGCAATGCCTGCTTGGCAGCCAGAGTAGGGGGTAATCTAATTTGAAGAAAGGCATCCTGTCCACATCCCAAACAATATCTTCACCTGACGGTGATGGTGAGCTTTATCCCCGGCACCGAGCTGCACTTCTGTGCATCCCTAGCATTCTCCCTGATGCCCCTTAGAGTGGTGGACTGCGCATGAAGTAATAGCCACCTGAGCACTCACTTCTAATATCCCGTTCAGACTTGATGATGCCAAAGTCACGGTATATCTATTGTAAATGGCACAGATTGGGATCACACCAGGGTTAGTTGAATATTCAGTGTGACCTCAATATGAGTGTTCGCGTATTATATGCTGATGCATATAGTAAGCAATGTGTTCCCCGTCACTCCATGGGCGAGGCTTGTTCAAAATCATAGAACGTAATCTTGCTGGTGAGAATTACATTTTTCTGCAGGTTTTGAGCCCACCTTGCCATTCCCACAGATAGAGAGAGTGGGCTCATGATCTCACCGATTTATTGGAAGAGATATTCCCTTGTCTGCATACCATACAAAGCTGAAAATAAAACAGTGGTCTCTACCAACGCTCGAATGACTTCACCATTAAATCATGTGATCAGCTCATACACTAACCTGCAACCTCCTTAAATATATAACATCTCCCATATTATATCCTCCATACATTTAAGGTCATCCAAAACTCTGCTGCCCATGCCTTCGGTCCCCTTCTTCCTCACTTGTTTCCCTATAAACGGTGTTAGCTCCTGGTGAAACAAATCCTTGACTTTAAAATTTTCATTCATGATCTCGCCCCTCCCTATCTCTATAAGCTCCTTCAGCCACAATCCCCCAAGAGATTTGTTTTCCTTTAATTCTGGTCTCTTGTGCATTCCCGATTGTAAATACCCCACCAGTGGTGATCAGTTACGTCTGCTCCAAGCTCTGGAATTCTCTCTCTGCACCTCTCCACATTTCTACTTTGCTCTCTTCTTTTTAGATACTCCTTGAAGCCTGCCCCTTTGACATTTGGTCATCTGACCTACATACCAGAATTCTACCAGCCCACCTGCGACAGAATCGGAGTGGGTGACGAGCAACAACAGAAATGCCCGTTGTCGCTTGAGCGAGTCTGTAAAATCCGGTCCAGAATTTCCTTTGATGATTTTGGTGTCATACATTGTGAAGCATCTTGGGAAATTGTTTTTCCTCTATCAAAGCTGATGTAAATGCCTCCATACTTTTAGTGTAAGTGTGACCAAGAAAACTCTAGCGAATATCCTAAATGTAGAAATGTAATTTAAACCTTTGCTTTAATTTGAACAAAATTGTTGCTCTCTGAGAATCAGTGATGGGTTATAGACTTGAATCACCGAACAGTGCCTTTTTGTCTTTGGAGTATGAAGTTGTTTCCCACATTGTGATACTCGTGAAATTTTCTAGTAACACTATATTAGATGTGGGGGAGGGTTTGAATCACTGTAGTGAATATTGCTATATAGACTGATTTCCTCTATAAAGTCGCCTTTTGCTTGAGGCAACTACACTGCTCCCTTTGTCCGTATTTTTTTTAAACACAAGCCAAACATAAGATGCAGTATTCCATGGATGAAAAGTAAAAGACTTCTATACTGCAACGTTCAAAATACTCCTGAATTTCTTTTAAGATCCATTACATTGTAATGTTAAATCTGTGATAAACTCTTCCTTGCACACTAAATAGTAAAGTATTGGAAGGAATTTGTCGTCATTAATCTTTTAATCAAGTGCTGATGCACTGGAACTATCAAAGGGATAGAACTGCACTAATTCAAATAAGGAGACATGAAATAATAGCAGCTTGTCCATATGTTGTAAGATTAAAATTTGCTTTGATTGCCCCTTTGCCCCTTTGCTTCATTTGCCCCTTTTCTGTGACTTCTTGTTACTAAAGAAATTATATTGGTTTAAATTTATTTGTGTCACAAGTAGACTTACATTAACACTGCAATGAAATTCTTGTGAAAATCCCCTTGTTGCCACACTCTGCTGCCTGTTCAGACACACTGAGGGAGAATTTAGCATGGTCAATGCACTTAACCAGCATGTCTTTCAAACTATGGGAGGAAACTCATGCAGACACAAGGAGAATGTGCAGATTCCACGCAGGCAGTGACCCAGCTTAGGAATCGAACCTCGGTCCCTGGTGCTGTCAGGTAACAAGGTTGACCACTGTGCCACCCATAAAAAAATATTTGTTTTTGTTGTAAATTGCTTCCTATAGCACAAACATCTTTAACAAAGAACTATTAAATTTTTCAAATGTATGAAAATAATAGATGAATATTCAGATTAATGTAAGTTTTATAATGATTTACATCAACTGATGCAACAATGAGGAATCAGCCACTTGATCTGTGCCAATGTACAGATAATATCAAAAGTTATAGAATGAAGATGAACAATAAAGCACAATGAAGACCACGCCATATTGGATTACACATTTTAGTAAAAAAAAGAGAGAATAGCAAGCTCACTCGAAAATGCTTCTTTGCATCAAATAACAACAGTCTTAACAGAAGACCATTTAAAAGCCCAGATCTTCATGATGTAAAAGGTTAACAAAAGTTATTGTTATACTTTGAAATGACTGTATACCAAACTGGCTCCAGATCCCAAACCACATTTGTACTGCCAGCACATGTTGCTAGGCATTTGGATATCACTATATATAGTCCTGTCCTCTTGACTGATTGAATATTTGAATTCAATGGTAGCAAGTTATTTTCCCTCATTCTTTCTGAAGAAGGTCAACATTTGTCACCAACCTCTAATTTGCCTCGAAGTGATTGGCTTCCTAGGCCATTTCAGACGAAAGCTAAGAGTATGGTACGTTGGTCTTCGTAACAAGAGGATTTGAGTAGGTGGATAGGATGTTTTGCTGCAATTGTACAGGGCATTGGTGACGCCACACCTGGAGTATTATGTGTAATTTTGGTGTCCTTATCTGAGGGAGGATGTCCTTGCTACAGAGGGAGTACAGCACAGGTTTGCCAGACTGATTCATGGGATGGCTGGTCTTTCATATGAGGAGAAACTAAATTGGTCAGGATTATATTCACTGGAGTCTAGCAGAGTGAGAGGGCATCTCATAGAAGCTTATAAAATTCTAACAGGGTTAGACATAGTAGATTCAGAAAGAATGGTGGGGCAGTCCAGAACTTGAGGTCATAATTTGAGCATAAGGGATAAAGCTTTTAGAACTGAGGTGAGGAGAAATGCCTTCACCTAAAGGGTGGAGAATGTGTGAATTCACAACCAGAGACTGTAGTTGAGGCCAAAACATGGTCTGATTTCAAGAAAAAAATGAGAAAAAGCTCTGAAGCTGAAGGGATCCAAGGATATAGAGGAAAGGGGAATCAGGAGATTGAATTTGACGATCAGCCATGATCAAAATGAATGGTGGAGCAGATTCAAAGGGCCAAATGGCCTTTTCATGGTTCTAATTTCTATATTTCTATGAATCAACCATGTTGCGGTGGGGAGGTCACATCAGATAGACATGGGCAATTTCCTTCCCCAGATGGGCATGAATGAATGGGTTTTATGATAATCAACAGTGACTTCATGGTCACCATTTGATTGGCTTTTAATTGCAGAATTTTATTAACTGAATTTAAATTCCACCTACTGGGATTTGAACCCATATTGCCAACGCATTATCCTAGGATATTGGATGACTAGTCCATGCCATGATATTAGCATCATGCTATTACCTTCCCATAAAGGTCCAATGTGTATGGTATAAAAGGTAACATTTTTCAGCTTGAATTAACTTTGATAATCAACTGTGAATATGTATTTTATTATTTGGTAAAATAAACCTGTAAGTTCTGCTATTACCACACATTTATTTGACAATTTTTTTTTGATAGTAAGAAGGTTGATTTTTAAAGATATACAGGGTCTTGGAAAAGCCGTTTGCCAAAAAAAGTGAACAGGATGAGGCAGAAATAAAGAGACTCATCTAAATTGGTGAGTGTGTGTGCAGATCTGAAATAACTGTATCAAACTCTCAGTGCTTGAACAGGAACAGATAAAGTCCTGCCACATTACACCTATTAAATATTGTATTCATTTATGTTCCCATGAGCTTAGGAAGCAAATCATGTTTTAAAATTATTCAATTATGATACTGGCACATTTAAGCAATTACCTATTTAATACAGTTATAGCTTGAATGTTTTATGTTTTAAATTACTCAGATGTAGCAAAAAGGTCAGTTTGAAACCTATTTACATTGTGTTATTGTATTTGAAGTCAAACCCATGTGCGTTCTCTCCCTTTTGCCTACACAGCTTTGTCTTTTCAAAACTGATCATTAATCTCACGGGTTTTAGTGTTTTTTTTGCAATAAACTGTGACATTACAGAACGTGTATATTGATTGATGACTGTTAACATTCTGCAGGAAATAAGCTTCAAAGAAAATGCAGTTCTCAAGGAGTTAATGGGGCACATGCATGCTGTAAATTTCTGAATGAGTAGTTTCCTGTGTTTTTCCCTGCCAGAAAGCGGTTGGAGAATGAAACTCGTAATGAGGGGCTGTTAGCACAAAACAGCTACAAATCCATTTTGAAAAGATCCTCACAGAGAGGGTCCATCATCACACCTCAGGGTTAGACATGCAAATGATCACACCTGCCACCATCAAATGTCACATACTCATGTGTTTGCAAAAGAATTCTCACCATTGCAGTGATAGGAAATGGAGCTCACAGAGAGATATTACTAAAGTTATGTATAATGTAATGAGGGAAATCTGGTTGAAATGTTGTGTGAGATGTACCATTCTAATGAAGGTTGTCTGGACAAAGGCAGTCAAGATAGATAATGGATTGAATTAAATCTTTTTGAGTAGGGGTGTTCATTTTGAAACTAGTCTGATTTTTGTTTGGCTTTATATTGTTAGCGAACAAAATGTAAAAGTTGACCCTGATAGTTAATAAAAAATAATTTAGTATTTTGTTAAATACACTAATGCTTCAAACTGAGGATGCTTTTATTTAGAGGTGCTATTTATTATTATACATAGAAATTAATATAATATTGCATGAAATAGCTTTGAATTTACACCAAAGTGTCAAAAATTAATCAGTGTGCTTCAACGCAAGCACAATTCATTTCATGCCTTCCTGATAAAAATGTGAAACTATTTTTAATGACAGGAAAATGATTTCAGAGGTTATGGCTACCATTTTAAAACAAACTGGTGGCTGTTTCCCACTAATACTAGCTGTGATCTAAAGTTCATTTCCATTGTTTCTGACTTGGACACTGAGAATGAAAAGAAGTAGCTTTTCTCTTGATGGTATTTGTAACCTGGATGTGGATGGTCAGTTTTTGCCTTGCCTGAACAGGATGGGTCTGGGCACTCTACTCATTGCTGTCATTATGATCTTGAATTGGAGAGGTTTTTTAAATATAAGATGAAAACAAAATAAACCATACCTAGAGCAACATCCCTGAACCCTTTTTATTCACTTCCTTTCTGGTTTCTATTCTGGCCTTTAGTTTATGTTAAAATGAATGGTAGTAAGAAGGCACTGCTGAATACAATGGCATGTGCTTGAGATAGCAGATGGTTGTGTGGTGACAGCAGTATTCGTAGGTAGACAGCTAGTACAGGTTAAATAAAACGTTCATCAGAAGAATGTGCCACTTCAGCAACAGAACAGACAACAAATCAACTTCTGGTTGAAAGAGAATGGAAAGAATTTGAAACATAAGGTGCTGCCTGCACATTAATGTAAAACTTCAGTCTGCATTCCATCCCTGTGTGGTGTATGTGTGGGAGTGGGCAGTAGAGTACAATAGACTCAATTAACAAACAGTAGATCTTCCTACTTTCATTTGGTGAAAACTGTGCCTTTCAATTTCATTCTTGTTTAACCATCTGCTGAACTAACATGCATGATTTATTTACACTGTTTCGACTGAACATCAGTCTTGTAATCAATACATATTACAGTAAACCACAGAATGATCAAGACTGTCAATGGTAATTTTTCCATCACATTTTAACACGAAAGGAAGTGAAATGGACTGCATTCATAGAATCACAGAATTCCTACAATATAGAAGGAGGCTATTCAGCCTATTGAGACTGCACCGACAACAATCCCATCCAGCCCTCTCTTTGTAACCCCACGTATTTACCCTGCTAATCTCCCTGACACAAAGGAGCAATTTAGCATGGTCAATCCACCTAATCTACACATCTTTGAAGTGTGGGAGGAAACTCAAGCAGACACTCGGAGAATGTGCAAACTCCACACAGACAGTGACCCAAGCCTGGAATTGAATCTGGGTTATTGGCACTGTCAGCAGTGCTAACCACTATGTCATCGTGTCCCCTCATGTTTTGTGTGGGTGATTTATAACACGTGAACCATTATTTCTCAGTGTCACCAGCAATTTGAAAGTTATGTTATTCTCTTTCAGTTTAAACCGTGCAGAATTTAACATTTTCTTCATTGCCACATTCAAACAACAATCATGAAAAATGAAAAACCTTTGAAGCAAACCAAGCTGAAGCCTACTTTTAAAACTATTAGTTACTTGATGATTATGTGCCCAGTGAAATCTCAGGTGATATTAAACATGCATGGTTAGTTGAAATGAACAATTAGAATTCAAACTGAGTAACGTCACTTTCACAGCTTCAGGCTGAGTTCTTGGGGCAGATTATCGTGTAAACATAAGGAATAGGAATAGGAATCGACCACATGGCCTCTGGAGCTTGCTCCACCATTCAATAAGACCTTGGCTGATCTTTTGTCTGGACTTCAACACTTTCCATTTCCTTTGATTGCCTGAGAGAGCTAAAATCTATTGATCACAACCTTAAATGCACTCAACTTGGAAGCATTTGTTGGCGCGGAGAATTCCAAAGGTTCAAAACGCTCTGGGTGGGATTTTCTGGCCATGCACATCCCAAGACCAGAAAATCCCATCCGAGATCAATGGACCTTTGCATAATCTATAATTCCCTCGGCAGCAGTACTAACCACTGTACCACTGTGCTGCACAGTGTTTTATGTGGGAGATTTGTAATATGTGAACCATTAATTCTCAGTTTCTCCAGCAGGATGGGAACAGTCTGTCCTCTGAGTGTGGAAATTTCTCATCATCTCTGCCTCCAGAATCATCAACTCCTTATCCTGCGACTGTGTCCCCCATGTCCTTGATTCTCTAGACAGGGGCAATAACCTTTTGATGCTTACCTTGTTTAGGCCTTTCCATAGTATTGCATTTTTAAATGAGATTACCTCTTGCTCTTCTAAACTCTAGAGAATATCGATTCAGTTTGGCCACAGTTTTTTATGCACTGCCCTCCATCAGCTCTCTGTGAAGTACCAAACTCCTGAATGGAATCCCCATTTTATCTGACTGGCATGTAAGTTCATTGAGATTGGGTGCGTCTTTCTCAAATACAAACAAAGGAAACAGAAGCCGGAGTAGAACCTTTGGCCTACTGGAGCTGTTCCTCCATTTAATGTGATCGTGGCTAACCTTCGGCTTTGACTTCTCCTACCTGACTTTTCTATATATTCCTATATATTCACAGTATTCACAATGACCTGGGGAAGGGAAATAATAACAATAAATATTGAGTGAGATTCTTTGACTTCCCCAGCGTTTTTCTCAGTGGTGAGAGATGGCATGCCATTTGCTGGTGGTGGAATCCTCTAGTCCTACTACTACCAATGAGACTTCCCATCGAAGCCGTCCAATGCCACTGGGAAACCCGCAAAAGGAGATGTGTCATTTGTGGGGTCAGAAAAGGTTTAATGTTTATTTATTAGTGTCACAAGCAGGCTTACATTAACACTGCAATGAAGCTACTGTGAAAATCTCCTGGTAGCCACACTCCAGCGCCCGTTCAGTTACACTAAGGGAGAATTTAGCATGGCCAATATACCTAATCAGTGTGTCTTTAGGACTGTGGCAGGAAACCGGAACACCCAAAGGAAAGTCACACAGACAAGGGCAAAACATGCAGGCTCCACACTGATGGTGGCCCAATTGAACCTGGGTCCCTGGTACTGTGAGGCAGCAGTGCTAACTACTGTGCCAACGTGCCGTCTCTAAGAGGATCCTACCAATATGAATGGCCGGACAATTCCGGCCATAATATTACTCTTTCTCCTTCCATTGTGCAGTGCTCCTCCATCTCCATTATAATTGTGAACAAGGGAATACCTATGGAGAATGTTGTAATGGCATTTGGAATTTCTTACCTTTGTAGATGTGAACTGTTTCCATTGATCCCACCTGCTCGAAAGCTGTCAGGTTCAAGTCCAGCTTCAAACAGGCAAAAGTAGCAATAAACATTTTAAAAGTTCTGTAACTCTGGCAATGTCTCCTGAAAGTTTCTTCAGGCTACAGAATATAGGTTCCAAAGTCAAATCTCAGCTGCTACTGGCAATAAGCCTCATTTATACTGTTGCAACTTACTTCTGATACATTGCCGGTGTAACCGCAAGGATTTTACTCTGTTAATATCAGATTCCTGCATTTATATTTATTTAAAATAGCTGCTTGCAAAATCAGTGGCTGCACCAGGATGGAAGTGCCAGGTACAATCAGAAGTTACGTCCCTATAATAATTGGGTGGAAAGCAACAGAAAAGAGTCCAGCACAGAAGTACACTGCTGAAAATGCTTTTGTGCTAAAGTAGAGCTCCAGAAGTGCAATAAAAAATACAACTAATTTTGGAGTTACTCTCTTCAGGACATCTTGGCTGGAACTTCCCAGCTGTTCATGTCAGTAGGATTCTCTAGACCTACCTGCGGTGCGTGTGCTGTCATTGGGAAATCCCACTGAAAGCGGCAAGATCAGAAGATCCTGCCATGAGAAACACGGGGATGCCAGAGAATTCCCCACCCCCCACCCCTCCCCCCACTGCTAATCTGGAAGCCCCCGTGACCCACTGCTATAGTATTCCAGAATCCAAGGTTATGGGCAGCCAAGATCCTAAACTCTGAAGGCAGCCCCTGGTATTGCTCAGATGCATCTCAATATCTGTACGACACATTATTCTGAACGTGTTTCTTGTCGACATGTTTTCCCACTGGAATCGCAGAGAATGTGGCATGGGCAGAGTAGGCCATTAATGGGATGCAAATGAGGTTCACTATGGCTTTTGGCTGATCTCCTGACCCATCATTGAGTGCACCAGCGAAAGATCCAGCTATGAATTAACACTAGTATGAAACCAATTTCTGGGCCTCCCATCATATTCTTCCATCCTGCCCATTATCAAGCCCACCGGCAGGGGCTCAGGAGAATTAGGCTCTCAGTTAACAACTGACTGATGTTAATGTTTGGAAGTATTTTCGTAAAAAGGTGCTGTACCTGGGATTTGCATTAAAAAATTTTAAACAGTTCTTCTCACCAGTATTTCAAGGTAGGGAGCAGGTTAATTTTGTGAAATAAGGGCACTCGGTTTGTAGAATGACTTTGTCAGGATGCTGATGCGATTATTAAAGTATTTCATTTAAGTTCAAACATTTCCCCAATATAGAAAATTACAGAATGTAAAAGCATCTGCAGCCCTTTGCCTGGATAAGAAATTTTTCACCTGTATTTTTCTACTGCTTTTCTGTTCCCTCCCAATAAATGTGGCATTCTCTTTTGCAGCATAATAGACACAACTTTTTCTCAATGCTGATTAATCAATCTATTCATTAATCTGGACAATTTTTTATTTTCATTTTCAAGGAAAAAAGTTACGAAATGAATTCCTACCATATCATTAGATTTGTTCTCGGAACATATTTTTCTTGCATGAATAAAATGTAATTTTGAAACCTACCTGGGAATTTGATTTTTGATTTTTGGCATTTTAAAAATTTTTGCTCATCATCAAATTATTTTCTCTCCTATCATTGAAATTTACAACCAAGTCGATGATTGAGGCTGTGTACTGAAGCACTAGCAAATTGTTACTGACTGGGACAATTAATTCAGCATGAAGCTAAAAATCTAAAGGAAACCAGGAATAATGTGCTGCTGACAATTCTCATCCAATTGTAGGTGTTCTGAGAAGGATCAGTTGGTCTCACTTCACACAAGGTTATGTTATTTTGGGATATTTTATGTTGTACAGAAATTATCTTAGACTTACTGTCTTAATGTAAATTCCACTATCTTTTGTTCTGTGGTTTTGGACAGCCCATGAGAGTGCATCCTTTTCTTACTGTACTAAATGACTAAAAGTAATATTTTGAATTATTTTAGCATTAAATAAGCACTAATACTTCTCTTTCTTTTAGCCACTCTTTTATACTAATATTTAATTAACCCATCTGCTGATCTTCATTTCTGATGCCCTTAAATAATTTACACTCATCAGGCACTTGGGCTGTGAAGTCACATTAAAACAAACTATTTCTCACAAGTCCATCAAAAGAAACATCTTGGGATTTTCTGGCCATGCTCGACCCAAATCCATAAATTCCCGCCTGAGGTCAACTGGCCTTTGCATGGTTTACCCTCTGCTCCACTACCCACCCCCCACCCTCCTCTCCCCAGGTGCTGCAATTCCTTTGGAGGACTAGATGGGAAAATTCCATCCCCACTTAAATGTATTTTTAAAGAATTGCACATCAGAGTAGTGTAAATATTTCTCACAGCTCCATGCTCAGTGAATAGAAATCAAGTGTTCTGAGTAGGTTTTATGTGTTCTAAAGTTGGTGATTTTCCACATGCTCCACACAATAACATTTACTGACAGGGTTCTGACTTAAGTGTTGTATTTAAGAATGTGTTATTTTCTTCAGATGTCAAATTTCCACCTTTTCTGTGATTATATTTAAGTATAACTGCACACTAGAGATGACTAGAGAATTCTATGAGACAGGTTGGACCACCACTCACTTCCAACAATTTACAGTGGCATGGTGGCACAGTGGTTAGTATTGCTACTTCACAGCACCAGGGACTTTGGTTGAATTCTGATCTCTGTCTGTGTGGAGTTTGTATGTTCTCTGCGTGGGTTTCCTTTGGATGCTCCAGATTCTTCCAACACTCCAAAGATGTACAGGTTAAGTGATTGGCCATGCTTGATTGCCCCTTAGTTTCAGAGAAATTAGGAGGGTAAATATGTGGAGCCATGGGGATAGGATTTGGGTTAGATTGCTGTTGGTGCAACCTTGATGGGCCAAATGGCCTCTTTCTGAACTGTAGATTCTATGATTCTATGCAAAACTTTGTCTTCCTGTGATCAGTCCATATACCATATAGTACTTCTATCAAAGACATTCTCACCAACAAAAGGTCAAAAATGTGGATATCCGCGGATGATTGAGAGTATTCAGTTCCATTTGCAATTACTCTGACAACAAAGCAGTCTGTTCCCATATAGAGCAAGACCTGGACATGTCCTGGCTTAGACAATGTGACATGGAACATTTGCATGACACGAGGCAATGACCATCTCCAACAACATGGCATCTAACTCTCTCCAGTCACAATTTAATGGCATTACCACCATCAGATTCCCCACCATCAACATTCTACAGCGTTACCATTAGCCAGGAACTGAACTGGATCAGTCACATAAATATTGTACTGGGAGAATAGGTCAGGGTATGGGAATTCTCCTGTGAGTGACTCACATCATGATTGGCCATGATCTAAAAGCTACAAATTGGAAATTTGATGGAATATTCTCCACTTGCCTACATAAGTGTGTTCCAGCAGCACTCAAGCAACTACACGCCATCCCAAACAAAGCAGCCCACTTGATGGGCACCCCATCTGCTACTTTAAGCATTCACTCTCTCTGATACTGACACATATGGTGGCTGCAGTGTGTACCAATGGCAAGAGGCATTGCAGCAAATTGTCAAGTTGCTGTATCTAAGGAAGGATGTGATGTCTTTGGAAAGGGTCCAAAAGAAGTTCACAAGAAGGATTCCTGGAATGAAGAGCTTGTTGTATGCAGAATGGTTGAGCACTCTAGGTCTGTACTTGTTAGAGTTTAGAAGGATGATGTGGGAATCTTATTGAAACTTACAAGAAACTGTGAAGCCTGGATAGCGTGAACATGGAAAGGATGTTTCCACTGGTAGGAAAAACTAGAACCAGACAGCACAACCTCAGGCTAAAGGGACAATCCTTTAAAATAGAAATGAATTTCTTCAGCAATGAGTAGTGAATCCATGGATCAATTTATCGCAGAAGACTGTGGAGACCAGGTCATTGAGTGTCTTTAAGACAGCAAGAGATAGGTTTTTGATTAATAAGGGGATCAGAGGTTATGGAGAAAAGACAGGAGAATGGGGATGAGAAAAATATCAGCCATGATTGAATGGCAGAGCATACTTGATTGGCTGAGTGGCCTAATTCTGCTCCTATATCTTATGGTCTTATTGTCGAGCCTTCATTGATAGTACTTTTCAAACCAGTAAACTCTGTCACCTAGAAGGACAGGCAGGAGGCACATGGGAACATCACCATCTTCAAATTCACCCCTAAGTCAAAACGTCACCCTGGTTTGCAAATTCATTGCCCTTTCTTTAATGCCGTAGCAGTCCCTGGAATCTCCAACCTCACAGGGGAATGGAAGTATCTACACCACATGGACTGCAACGACAGCACTTTTTCAAGGACAGTTAGGGAGAGGCAAGAAATGTTGGGCTAACCAACATCCTGAGAATGCAAAACATATGACATGTTACTATTTAAGATTAAATATTACTTCAGATGCCAAATTCAACATAGACAGCCTAAATCGGCAAAGTCCTGCGCAAGCATGTTTGGATGCGTGACAAGGCTCCACTCCTTGGGTGGTAAATTAAATAAATATCTTGTTGAAAATGACAGCATAATGTTCCACTGACACAGAAGGAGTGAAAGAACATGAAGCAACAATTTTCTAATTTGATAAAAGGAATGTCCAGGTGTATGGCAGCACAATGATACTGGTGAAATTTCCAGAGTTTGTGGGTTCATCTGGTTTCTTTTCGGCAAAACCTTGACCATCAAGCACTTGTAATGACAGGGAAATCAACACACCCCTCCATACATAATCTGGCCCACAATGAGTCCAATCCTAAAAAATCTGGGTGATTCTTAATGTGCACTGAAGCCCCTTAGCAATTACGATAAAGTGAAATCATAAGATAAATATCAAATGTAGGTTTATTGTAACTGATTCAGGCATCAAATTAGGACAAATCTCAGGCAATTCCAGCTCAATTAACTCTGCAAAGTTTTGAGATTTGTATAACGTGACTTTCAGAGACTTTCTCCCCTCACGTGAATCCTCTGTTTTTGCAGTGCAGAGTGCAGTAGCGTGATCCATTCCAGAAACCAGCGGGCAGAGCCTACTCCCTTGACGAGGCTGCCTGCCTAATGCTGAGTGGTCCACTGCACATCCACAGATCTGGGACTGCCGAGATTGTTACATGTGCAGCGGTCCCTATTTGCCAGTCTCTTGATCACTGGACACCCCCTCTCCTCCCACCCATAGCCCAATCACTGGCCCCCTGAACATGTCTGGGTCAGCCTTGACCACCATCCCCCGACAGTCCCAATGTCCAATTCCCTACCCCCAATCACCACCACCCCCCCCATCATCTCCCTCACCCGTACAGTCCTGACCCAGCCAACAGCTCCAGCCTCACAGCAGGCTGCTCCCCCAACCCCGATGGCCAGCCCCAATCTCTGGCCTCCCTCACTCAGCCCGAAAAGCAGAGTGGCAGCGAGACCCCTTCACCCCGACAGATTAACTCTCTCCCAGGAGGCCCAACCCACCCATCAGGCCCCACCTCTGTTAAATCCCCTTGGTATTACACAATCTCTGATGGGCAGTGCCGAGGTACTCTCTGGGTATTGATATTTTATTGCTTGGGCAGTGCCAGGAGATTCTGCTGGATACTGTCAGGGTGGCAATGGCCAGGGGACACCACCTCCTTGGTGCTCGACCTTCCGGGGGATGACAATTGCCCCCCTCCCTTAACTCCAACAGGGTTGGGCCACTAGATCCCTGCATGTGGGGAGCTATAGTAAACCCCGCTGGAGTGACATATTCCTGGCAGTGGCAGTGGGATGGCAGGGGGCAGGGAAGAGTGGGTGGAGATGCTAGCGATAAATAACATTTAAAAGAAATGCATATGAGGATTTAAATAATAACCAATTTCCCACGCGCAGTAGACAGCACCAGAATTCTGGCACCTGGAGAAGCAAAAGGAGCCCACTAAATGGCCTCCACTCAAGTATCCTGGCCCACTGTGTTACAGAAGCAAAGCAGTAGGATGGGAGAATTGCCCCTCTTGTCTAAAATATTGAAATGTTGGCCAGAATTCTCCAACCTTGTCTATAGCTGGGATTCCCCGGTTCCACAGCAGTGAATGGAGATTAGGCTAAGCGCCAAATTCCCTGTTCTTACAGGCAGCTGGGTGTGCGAGACCGGAGAATTGTGGCCGCTGTTTTTCTGTCTATAATGCCACTTTGTTCCATCCACCTGGTAATCACCAATTTTCAGTCTAGTGCTTTAAAATTGCCCTTAGCAGGATTAAAAAGGAAACATCATTGGATCAAAATTGGACAAGAATGTTTATAGTTATTGAGTGCTGTATAATTTAAGACCAATGCTTTTTTGTTACAGTACTTCTGGCTACACCAGTCTCAAAGCAAAAGCTGTGTGTGCGTGCATGTTTATGCATGCGAAATACTTTATTCAAGTGTCCAAATACTGATTTTAGCAAAGTTAGAACATCCACTTTATCTTCGAAGTGATGTTTAAAACGTTCCAAGTTGACTGTTTGTAAACATTTTAATATTCAGTTCACTTCAATTTCAGTTACATTGCAGCTGGTGCAAAGCCATTGTGACATGAGACTAACATTTTGACTGCTTTTGCTGAACTGAATCCAGTATGAAATAGCTAAAGTTGCAATGCAGATTTTCTATTCATTCAATGTGAGTTTCATAGTGTATCAATGTAAATTGTTGCAAAAAAGCTGTTTCAAAGTGACAAAATCCCATTATTTTGGTGATTTCATTTATTCCAAAATTTCTGCATTCCACAATGTAAAAGGTTGGGAGCCACTCACTGTCTATCTATGTCTTATTTTTATGGCAGATGTAATGTGAGTGGTTTCAGTGTGACTTGCTTTATTATTTTACTCATTCACAAGATGTGGCCATTCTTTGCACATCCAGTGTTTATTGCCATCCCTAATTGCCCTTGAACAGGTGTTGGTGAGGCTGCCGCCCTGGCAACTGAGTGACTTACCAGGCCATTTCAGATGGTTTGCAAAGAGTCAACCACATTCCTTGCCTCTGGAGTCATATTTAGATCAAACTGCTGAAGAATGGCAGCCTATCTTCCAAATTGTGAACTAAATGAGTTTGAAAGGCAATCTGGTAGTTTTCATGGCAACCATTACTCATATCGGTTTTTTATTCTATACTTATTTAGTTCAGTGCAAACAACTCAAGTTGCTTCAGTCCAGGTTTCTGGATTACTGGTCTAGTTTAAAGTTTATTTATTAGTATCATAAGGCTTACATTAACACTACAACGAAGTTACTATGAATATCCCCTGAGTTACCACACTCTGGTGCCTTTTTGGGTACACTGAGGGAGAATTTAGCGTTTCCAATGCACCTAACCAGAGCATCTTTTGGACTGTGGGAGGAAACCAGAGCACCCAGAGGAAACCCACACAGACATAGGGAGAACATGCAGACTGCACACAAACAGTGACCCAAGGTGAGAATCGAACCTGGGAGCCTGGCACTATGAGATAGGAGTGCTAACCATTGTGCCACTGTTCTCCCTCAAAAGAATTTTGAGCTAGCTAGGAATCAAACCAAGAATCTTCTGATCTGCAGTCAGAAACGGTATCCATTGCGCCACTGGCTCCTAGTAACAAAACCACTATTCTTATCATATCACTATTTGATGTTCAAAAAGCCAATTAAAGTAAGGGGAAGATAAAGATGAGTTCAATGATCTCAACAATGTTAAGGACATATTGAGTAAGATTTGTTATCAATAAGGTAAAACAGACAGGCAATTCAATTATACCTTTCGAGTTCTGTTAATCCTTAAAACATCAAAACAGCTCACAGATTTAAAACAGAAGGAATGATCATTACTAATTTAGAATCTAATAGCATCGGTGAACTGGTAGGCATGGCTTTGTTTTAAAATTTCTTTTTTGAGAAATGACACTAACAAAATATATGTATGGATGTTGATGGCTCAATAAGTAATAGCCCTGCCTCTGAGCCTGAAACTCTGGTTTTAGTCCTAATCTGGAACTTGTTGCCTGTAGAATAACTACTCCTGATATGGTTCAACAGGTTGGTAAATCAGCTTGCTAATCTTTCCAACACTTTTCTGTTATCACTAAAGGGGAATAAAAGTGTTTGTGAGGACAGAAAATAATCTTAAATCTGTTTTCTCTCTGCAAATGCTGAGTGTTTTCTAGACATTCTGTTGTTTCAGCTTTCTAGCAACCAAAATATTTTGCCTTGATTTGATTGTATTGGGTAAGTTCAATGAAATCTATTTGAATTCTGTGCAGAATAGAAGAAGGAAGCTGACCAGTAAGTGCGTTGTTACTGGGTATGTTAATGCAACAACTTATCATTGTTAACAGAGTATTCTCAACATAAGCAAGAGACCTGAATTATCAACATAGCAACATGCACAAAAAAGTTATAATTATTTCTTCCTAGGTTGCTAAGGAAATATTCGTGATAAGGTTCACTCATTCCACATTAGGTTAAAAGATGATTGGAAGAAAGTAAAGAAATCTTAAGTTGTTCTTTACAGAAGGTGAGCATAAAAGCTATTTAATTTTTTAAATTAAAATGATGTAAGTTAAGTATTATTGGGAATGGTGGGATTCCAAATTTAGATCAGCCTGAGAAATTTGAATACTTATCTCTTTCTTATTCATCAATTACCTCCCTATTGAGGTTTTGTGTCCCACTTAATGTCCTCTTTTCTATCATTTGCCACAAGCAGCCCTGTATGATAAATGCTTTAAATCATAGACATGCCATTATAAAATTCTTTAGGGAAATTATCATTTGATCCTCAGAGGAAGCAGTATTATCCTGTTTTTAAACTTACATCAAGTCTGGTTTACTTCTCCACCAGCCCATCCCCTTCTCAGTGATTCAGTAAGAAGTCTCACAACATCAGGTTAAAGTCCAACAGGTGTTTTTGGAATTAAAACCTTTCGGAGCACTGTTACTTCATCAGGTGAGTGGGGCCCACTGACCTGATGAAGGAGCAGTGCCCCAAAAGCTTGTGATTCCAAATAAACATGGTGTTGTGAGACCTCTTACTGTGACCACTCCAGTCCAGCACTGGCACCTCCACGTTATGGTGCTGACTGGCTGATATTAAACACTTCAATTTTAGAATTCCTATCATTGTTCTCCATCTTTGTTTCTTCTCCAGCCCTCAAACCCTCCAAGGTAACTGTACTTCTTTAATTCTGGCCCTGATTTTTACAGGTCCAATGGTGACATGTCTAGAGTAGGGAAGACGCTAATGTTCATTCATAGGATGTGGGCATCATTAGCTGGGCTCATACCAAAGAACATTTAAGAGTCAATCACATTACCTGGCCAGACCAGGCACGGACAACAGATTTAAAGGGCATTATTGAACTAGATGAATTTTTGCAACAATCAACAATGGTTTTCATGGTCATCATTAGACTTCTAATTGCAGATTTTTATTGAATTCAAATTTCACTATCTTCTATGATAGGATTCTAACTCACATCCCACAGCATTACTCTGGATGTCTGGATAACTAGTCCAGTGATAATACTACTGTCCATGTTCTGGAGCACTCTTTCCCCAGAGCGATTAGGAATTGGTTTCCCACTGCAGAGACTTACAGCTTATAAATCTGGTGATATTCCAGAGCAGTACAGAGGGGATGCTGCAATTTGGCAGTGCTGTCTTTTGGTTGAGTTATTAAACCGAGATTCTGCCTGTCTTTCAGGTGGATGTAAAAGGTTCCTGTGCCACTATTTAAAAGAAAATGGTATTTATCCCTGATGTCCTGGCCAAGATTTATTCTTCAGTCAATATCACAAAAGAAGTGGTCATTATCATTTTGCTGTTGGTAGAAGCTTGCTGCACACAAATTGGCTGCCACATTTCCTACATTGTAACAATGAGTACACTTCAAAAAAAATCATTGATTGTGGAGTAGCTTGGGAGAATCTTAGGGTAGGATTTCACAGCCTTGCTCGATCTGAAACCATAAAATCCTGCCTAAGGTCCCCTCACCTCTTCCCATTCCCCTGGTGGGAGGGAGTTAAAATTTCATTCTGAGGGTCTGGAAAAGCTCTATATAGTTACAAATCTTTATTTCTTATGGAACAATGCACATTTAACCCTTATGGCCATGTTTATACTGAAGCAATTACTGATGCCCTTTAGGAAGGAAATCTGTCATCCTTACCTGGTCTGCCCTATACATGAATCCAGACCCATAGCAATGGATGGTTGACTCTGAAATGCCCTAGCAAGCCATTCAGTTCAAGAGCAATTTGGGATGGGAAATAAAAGCTCATCCAGCATTGATGAATGCCCACATTTTCTGAACAAAATTTTAAAATCCACAGGCCAGAGTGTGCAGCATAAAGGAAAAGCTATGTTCCAGATAAATGTTAAATGTTTTCAAGGTGTGAATTGAATTATTTTTAGAAAACATTAGAAAGACCCCGCTATGTGAATTTTTTGCTTTGAGTTTGTATTTTTTAAATCCAGTTTGAGATTATATTGAAGAGTCAAGGCCAAAGGGTGTCAGACGCTTATTTCCAGATAACTTTCAGCGTTATCTGTGAAGTGTCATTCTTGCAAAACTTGGGTTAAAACCAGGCTACAAATCAGGTACCAGGTTGGAACATTCAATAGTAAAAGAATTACACCTATGCTAAATGTAATTAATAAAGAATAACTCAGCTGCATTCATTTTCCTGTGGAAACATGGAATGACACAGTGGTGATGTGGAGATGCCGGCGTTGTACCGGGATAAACACAGTAAGAAGCTTCACAACATCAGGTTAAAATCCAACAGGTTTATTTAGTAGCAAAAGCCACTAGCTTTAGGAGCGCTCTGAAAACTCGTGCCTTTTGCGACCAAATAAACTTGTTGGACTTTAACCTGGTGTTGTGAGTCTTCTTACTATGATACAATGGCAAAGTGGTTAGCACTGTTGCCTCACGGTGCCAAGGACCAGGATTTGACTCTTGGCTTGGGTCATTGTCTGTGTGGAATTTGCACGTTCTTCCCATGTCTGCATGGGTTGCCTCTGGGTGCTGTGATTTGTTCCCAAAGTGCAAAAGACATACTGGTTAGATGCATTGGCCTTGCTAAATTCTCCCTTGGTGTAACCAAATGGGCGCTGGAGTGTGGTGACGAGGGAATTTTCACACAAACTTCTCTGCTCTGCTAACGTCAGCCTACTTGTGACACTGATAAATAAACTTAAAACATAACGAGTATTTTTTAAAATTATTTTGGCATTTTGTATTTGCAGAACAAATAAGGACTTCCTGAGATTGTGCCTCGCTCCTGTTGTATATGTATTAGCCCGTAGGTGGCGCGACAGGCTTGGCTTTGAACCAGCGTTTCCCTTCTGTCCCTTTCTATGAACTGGCTTCAGGACATAGACAAGAAACAAATAACACGTTTGGCAACACATTAACAATATGGACCGGATGTAAACCTTCCCCTGTGTTATACTGAAGCCTGTCTATGAGTTACCAATGACGACTCATCTATTACCATTCAGAATTAGCATATAGATTGCTGGACACACACACAAATGGGAGGATTATGCATTTATCACACAAATCTAACTAGCCGTGAATAAAGTATCGGAGAAAGGGAAGGAGTACACACATTGCCTCTTGGTAACGTCAATAGAAATACACACCTGAAGGTTTACTTTGCGAAAAAGGTTCTCAGTAATCGCGGCACCCCATTTTCCCATAACTATTTGTTTTATCTTAAACACTTGTGTATTTCTCGACACGTACAACACAGAAATAAAATCTCAGTATTTGAGAAAGGATTTCACTCTGGCTCAGCAACGGGATTTCCAGAGACTTCAGATGCTGGGAAAAGTCACAATAAAGTGACAATGAAATTGCGAAATCTCTTGACTTGATTTAATATTTGTCCTTAATCTGTGCCCCATCTGGGAGAAATACCGACTTTCAAATGTTATCATTAAACGATTGACTGATGGAAGGAAAAGAAAACAAAGGCAAAATTGACTTTTTTTATTCGTTGAATTCGGACTCCGAATAAACATGACTTTTCAACTATAGTTGCCTTCATTTTTTTCCTCTCTCTCTTGCAATGTTCAGTATCTTTAATTTAACATTGTGTCTCGAGACTCACAAAGCACAAGTGTGTGATGCCGGTTTCAGCTAAATTAACCCAGAACTTAATCACTTTGATGTCAATCCTTCAACTGAAAACCAAATCTTTTTTAAATTTCCCTGGAGCCGTTTAATCGATAGTTGGTCAACTCTGATCTTACTGCATGTCCCATCCGATCCGAGAATGCATGGCTACCAAATTATTCTGAACGAAAGTTAAGCCACGATACCGCAGAAGTGGGGGTGGGGGGGGGTGCTGGGGGCAGAGACTTAATTCTCTCTGGATCTGTGCTGCGGGACAAAGAGCCGGTAGGGTTTGAAAATGAGATTTCACAATGAGGGCATTCCCAAAAAAAAAACTGGCTGGCCGCAACTCGCTTCTCTTACAGTGGATCGCAAATTTAACCCCTTCATTTTCTCCTTTTCACTCGGCAAGTTTAAGGAGTGCAAATCTTGTTCTCACTTCAGTGACCTCCCCCTCCACCCACTTACCCACAAATATTTGTGAATTCTAATGCGGATGTTTGAAATCAGGAGTGACCCCCACACTCAACACCAGAGGAAAATGACCCGATTAAAGTCACAATCTCCACAACACCGCTGCTCAGCCTCATTCGCTTTCAGTTCATTTCTATCTGACCTTCAGCTCGGTAAAGTGACTGGTAATAAGTTATCTGCTCACTTGTCGGATATTGTTTAAAGAGCGCGGGTCTCTTGTTTTTGTAGAAAGATGTTTTCTTTTAATTGAATATCCAAACGTAAACATCTTTAATCGGCAGGCGCTATTGGTGTACAACTTTACATACGAATATGACACAGCGGAGCGTTGAAGTTGCCTGTTTTGGGTGTTAATATAAGTGCCCTTGGTCACAATGCGCTGCCCTTATTTTCCTGCTATGTAAGTGGCACAGTGAGCATAAGTTGCAGCAGCTCCGAGTGTTGGGGAAGTGTTGGCTGGAGTGTAGCTTCGATGTTGGGTCCAGAGACAGACAGGCACTCACAGAATAGAGCGGGGAGCAAGTCATCCAAAAGGTGGGGGGGGGGGGGGGGGCAGGGTGAAAGGAATGGTACCAGAGTTACCCTCGGAATACTGTAGATGCACTGCAGGAGCTGCACCAACAAAGGGGAAGCTATTAAAGTCAAACCTCGCTTTAACCTTTAGAATGAAAACAGTGTTTAAGCACTCAACCTTATCTTTAACGCCTGGCTTTCACTATATATTTGAATAGGAAAGTGTCAAATTATCAGTTGATACGTTTATGCCTTAAAATGGTTGGTAAACCTGATAGAGATTGTACGGGAACCAAGTGCTTACGTCAGGAGGTATCTGACGAGCATTTTGCTTTGTGGAAGAATACAGCTTCCAGGTGAGTCAGAGCCGTTTCCAGTTGTTGCTCATTCACCTGTCTGATTCATACCGAGAATCAGCACAAACCGCAGTCACTGATTCATGACTGGAAGCAGTAATTTGGCCCCCCAATAACTCATGTTGTTACTGGAAATATAAAGGAAAAGAATGATCTTAAAGTACATATATTAACATTGCCCATTGCAAAAAGTAGAACGTCACATTGTAGCCTATGTACACATGCTTGCCCATCAATTAGAAAACAGCACCGTCCATTGTGACATATCCTAAAATGAGCATCTAGTATGATGTGTTCACGTAAAATAAAATTTGATCAGATAGCCATGTATAATTTACAGTGCCAATAACACCAGGGCCAAATTTAGGATGTATATGTGGACGACATGTTTCTGAAGAAAAAGTCAATGTTGGGATTTTAGGGACGTTTAGGTGGGAAAGCACTCGTGAGCTGCTCTGAGCTTTTCCTTTTTCTGAATGGACCCGTGAAATAGTTTTATTTAACAGCAGAACAGTTGCCAGTTTTCTGTTTTAATTAGTGAAAGAAACTATCGTCTCCACGAGAGTATGAGAGGACATTTCAACAGTTGAAATGATAGTCTAAAAATGCAGGCCTTACAAGTATATGTTCCTCGGAGGCGGGATCACATTGTTAAAGGTTCTATGTACTCCAGGGGACAGTCTCAACCGTGTGTCGCTTCTAATGAAAGTAATGAAGAGAAAGTCATGGCCTGTGTGGAGATTAAACACAGGAAAGAGTATTTTAATTCGAATGGAGAATTGCTTCAGCTTTGAACTGTAAAAATCCACATTAGCGATTAAGATGAAGACAGGATCTTTTTTGGACATCAGTGAGCATACCTGTGCAATAATTAATAATAATGTGCAGTAATTTAGGGGGGAAATACAAACAGCTGAAGGAGCATGAGGGCTTGGTCATTCAGTATTATTATATATAAATTAAAGATTTGAAATGACATCCGTGATACATTAAAGTGAGAATAAACAGTATTGTTACAACGTAGCGTGCAAACTGCCGAGCATGGACTGTTTAGGTGGGTTGGATTAGAATGAGAAAAATATGCTTCTAAGTAAACTTGCTGCTGGTTAATAGAGGCGGACTTGACCACACTTGTGAAATCACTGCACTTAATACGTTGGAGGCAAATTTAAAATTGCGATAAATTGTTTATTCAGCCGATTGCACTTAAATATGTGCCCATTAAGCATGCACCTTTAAAAGTCAAATTTATCTCTATTATTTCTATAACTCCCATTTGTTAATTGTACAATAAAATATGTTTTCCAGTGAAGTATTTTGCTGACAAGCTCCCACATTTGTTTTAAATTATACTGTGCTTCCCCCTGCCAAACCTCAGCCCAGACTCATACTTCAAGGATTCAAATTCTGAACTGTCCCCATTGTTAACACGAAATAACACGGCTCTGACTCCCTCGTCAGATTTCTTACCCGGGCGAATTTAGGGTCTAGACGCTCACAACTAATTATGTTTCCTTGTAATTGCTGTGACGATCAGTAATGCTGAGATGAAGCTGCATATTCTTGACCCACAGAATTGTGTCCAGGCTCAGGCTGTTTGTATTTTACAGGGTGATTTGTAAAACTGTCGATGGTGCCCAAATTGTCACCAAATGCCTGTGAAGTTCGCATGCCTCGGTGCACACTACAATCCGCACACACACACACACACACAGTCACACACAGGCACACCGCTGGCATTGGCCTAACACAGAGAGAAATCTTTAACGAGGCCAAGCCAAGTATAGTGGAATTCTTCCTACACAGGCGGGAACTTTCAGGGCGAATCAACATGTTATCCATCTTTAGTGGAGCCGCGACATACAAAGTAAATCACAGTCTCCCGCTGGACGGAGAATGTTTCATTCATTATCCCGGTGAATTCGTTTTAACCATTTCAGACGGTCATAGGTGTGATGTGATTGTTCCTCCTAATGATTAAGATTTTACCACATAGCTCTCAGGAGTTTCACACTCAACCATTGTTTCAATGGTGAACCCCCCCCCCCCACCCACCACCTCCAAGAGAAAGCGTGAACTCAAAATTGTGTCGCATATGTGTTTATGTACTTGAAAAGTCATTCATAAACAAAATGCTGTCTCTGAATGAAAGGCTTAAAGTACTGTGGCAAGGATAGCGCATTGAACAGTAGCAGAACGTTAATGTTCAGTTCCTGCACTATTTTCTGTTGTGCTGTTTTCATCTATTAAAGACTATAATTAAATCGAGCGTCAAGGAGCGACAGGTCTGTTTTACACCTGAACAGATGTGCGTTCCTTGTTAAAACAGCACTTTTTGTGTTTTGCAGTAATCACAACCTTCAGGCTTGAGGTCTGATTATTGTCAGCGTTATATACAGTATATATAAGAAAAATACTGTTTTTTTAAAGAAAATCTCGGACTATGTAATTTTTATACCTATAAAAGGTACTTGAAAACACTTTAGAGAAGCACTCTGGCAATCGGGCGAAGCAATCACTATGTTTCCGAATTTGGTGAGCTGCCACTATGACAAGCAGACTGGGCGATCGATGAACAATCACTGGTATCCCTGTGTAATGACTTATTTGTCAATACCTTTTATACACTGCCTTGTAGTCAAGAGATTAGTAATATCTGCACGACCTTCAGTAATTTGAGCAATAAATCAATATATCCGTGCTCAACGGTGTTTTATTGTTAGAGAGGGAGCCTGGTGTTGTCCATTTGTCCGCTTTTGGGCTCAGTTTGCTGTGTGGCTTGTACGGCTGCTGCGGGACGTTAGGAGGCGCTCAGTGCACACAATCCAGCAGACTGCAGCAATGAATCGCAAAGGCTGTGGGCGGACTGGCCTCCCCTGATTGACAGTGTGTGAGTGGCTTTCCCAGCAAGCCGCACTCATTCACTACTGATTCCTGACCAAGTGCCAGAACGATCGGGAGAGCAGTGTGAGCTCAGCACTGGACTAAGACGAGGCGAGGAGGAGAGGGGAAGGTGGCCACCGTTAACATTATGGATATCTCGGTGTTTTTCTATTTCTTCTGCCCGCTGGCCATGGCTGTTGAAGGTAGGGGCAGCCTTTTAGAGGTCTCATCACTCTTTAAAATCCAGCAATTTCCATTTGGAGTCAAACGGGGGGGGGGGGGGGGAACGGAGAAGGCAACAAGATCGGGGCAACTACATTGCAAGTCTCTCTGAGTCCACTTGCTAGGAAAACAGAGCGATCGAGATATGTGTTTCTCTGTTTTCCCAGTGTATTCACATTCCAACACAGCCCATTCCGCATCTAGAGTGTGTATGGAAACGGCCGCTGCATAAACTTATGAATCCGAGTTCATTACTTCACATTTTCTGGCATGATTTTGTGTGTTAATACAAGAAAGGGTGCGCACAGTTAACGTCTTAGATAGTTGCCCCCCGTCTGCACTTTACACTCGGGAAGAAATGTTCTTCAAATATACAGAGGGATTTCTTTTTTTGATTTTCGGCAGCTGTACTGCCGATACTGCGTAGAGAGAGAGGCTGTGGGGGTACTGCGATTCTAAGATTTGATTCTGCACTGATTGTGGTTGGGTAATTGATGGGTTGGGAGGAGGGGAGGGGGGGGGTCGTTCTTGTGAACCAAGTTTGCGATCGGCCCCGCTCGCCAAAGCTGCCTCTTGTACCTGGGCAGGCAAAAGCTCAACCTCCCGGAGTTCTCTCTTCCATGCCGGGGCCACTAATCAGTAACAGGGACCAGCCAGCACAACATGTTCACGATCCGCTGTGCTGTGTACCCTGCACTGCATCAGTGTTCCGCCCGCTGCAACTTTAAACCGAAGGAGTGAGAGAAATCAAAGGAGTCCGGATCTTTCATTTCGGAAGTGTGGGGATTTTCTCTTTTTTGGGGGGGGGGGATGTAATTACCGTGTTTGGAAGTAAACAAAGCAACGAGGGAAACTTCTTAAGGACTGACGATTTGGAGGGTGGGAGTTGAGATGAAGTTTTGTACGGGATTTATCTGCCAGATTCCTGTTTTCACATTTCCACGGGACGGGTTTAGAAACCCGAAGCATGCCAAGACTTTGAGGGTATCTAACCAATTGTGCATCTTGGCCACAACCGATGTCAATCAAAGTCTGGTAGCCCGAGGAATAAATATTCATCAGTAACAAGTCTGCTCTCGATTGGCCGGGGTTGGGGAGAAACCAGGTTGACTGGGATGTGTACGGACTGGAATTCGAGAACTGCTGAACCCGTATGTGGGAGCTGCTGTTGCGTCTTACAACCCGGGATAGGAGGGAAATTCTCGGGCAGTTCCAATCATTGCAACTCCCGGGACAACATTGCTCAGTGTTCAGCCACTTTACAATTCGACTGCGGACGCCAAAATAAAAATGAACTCTTTTTAACTATTTGTTGCCCCCCCCCCTCCAATCAGTTTGGATGCTGGCGTCCACATTGTTTTCCAAACCCCTCTCAATTGGGGTTTCAGCTTTCAAGCGGGCAGAGTGTAACAAGTTAGTCAGTCAATGGACATGGGACTTCACAGGGACATTAATGACATTTTACCGCGGCAAAGATAGATAGCTATCCCGGCTCTAGATTTATATATGGCGAGCATAGATTGTAATTACCTTCCACACCCCCACCACATCAAACAGCTATGTTCAGTGCTGCTCCGTGACAGCTAGAAGCTGTTCTGTTCCATATTTCATATTCTGTTAAAACTGTCAGGGTAGTCACAGTAGGACTGGGCCCTTGGTTAACAGGGCAACAATTAACATTCTCTCCATGAACACGATCGCACCAGTTGGAGCAATGTTATTTTTTCGTGCTAAATTCGCCGCCTTGCCAATACAGCAGAGAGGAGCAATTACGTTAACGGGTGAAGGCGAGCTGTGAGCCAACACGGGGCTTATTTGTTTCCCAGTGACGGTAACAAATCTCGGGCATTTGAGAGCATTGCTTTACTTCAGACTAAATCCTCCCGTGATAAAACCCTGCATCGAATTCGGCCTTCAGTCAGCCCTATTACTTATCGCTGCTCCCGCAAATCGGCGGGGTGTTTTATTTCATTGTTTAATCTTTCCCTTAAAACTTCATCAAACAACAGCCGGCTTTCCAGGGCGGAATCCTGTAATTAGACAACATCAGTGCTAGATTGCTACGGGATTCACAGAAAGTATGCACAGTTTGAGTGTTTTAACCTCAGTATATAATTTAAATATTCATAAAAAGCTGAGTCAAACATATTAAAAAAATCCTCTGCGTTGTCAACTTCTTCTGTTCTGGAGATAGCTAGTGCATATTATGCCTCCAGTGCATATTTGGGTAAAATGATATTTAAAGCAAAGGTTATCCCGTGATCCAATCTCTGCACATTTAATACAATACTAAAGAATTCAAGTGCACAAGGATCCTCTGACCTCTGCATAACCATGAACTAAATAATTTGGTATCCATGTTAAAAGATGTATTATGCAAACTCAAATGCGCTAACATTAATCGCAGGAATTTTGATTATTTAACATCCCATTCAACAGCAAAATCAGCAAATACATTGCCCAAGACTTTTGAGGATTTCATTTTATAAAACTCAAAACATCACATTTCTTATTTTCGCTGCAGTTTACTCGAAAGATGATCTTTTTTGGACATAATCCTAAAGTTGGACTATTTTTAATAATTTTTCAATGAGCCTTTTGCTCAAATTCATATGAATGATACTTTTATTTCTGGAATTATAAATGAATGAACCCTCCATCATGAAACTAATAAACGTACACAATATAAAACATAAGTTTCTACCCCGCAGTTGCATTCTCTGCTCTGATATTTAGCTCTGGACTTTGGCAATCTTGATTAAAGTGGAATTACTGAAATTTCATGTACCGATTTCTAAGATTTGCCAACAGCAGGCGTGAAGTGCTCGATAAAGGAATTTGTAAATGGGGACGGACTAGCAAATTGGTTGGGCCATTCGCTCGAAAGAGACGGGTCTCCTGCATGTGTTGGCCCGCGCATTGGGGGAACTGTGTCATTGGGGTATTGTCATTGGGACATGGGGCCTGTGACATTGGGGACTGTGTCATTGGGAACGCTACTGGGGACTGTGTCATTGGGGATTGTATTGGGAACTGTGACATTGGGGACTGTGTCACTGGCGACTCTACTGGGGACTGTGTCATTGCGGATTTTATTGGAGATTGTGACATTGGGAACTGTGATATTGGGGACTGTATTGGGGATTCGACTGGGGATTTTGTTATTGGGGACTGTGTCATTAGTGACTATGTAATTGGGGACTGTGTGACTGGAGACTCTATTGGGGACTGTGTCTTTGAGGATTGTATTGGGGGCTGGATTGGAGACTATCACTGGGGACTATGTTATTGGGGATTGTGCCACTGAATTCCGTGCTTTCTCTTGTCTGCATTCCCGCTGTCCCGGCCGCACAGTTAACTGCTGATGGGCTCTGCACCATTTCCCTCATCCAAGGCAGACAGACAGGGAAAGAGGCTGGACGGTGTGAATTTCACTGTGCTCCTGGGATTTTTTTTTTGGTCAGAAGTGAATTTCGCACATTATTCTGGGCTTTCCCTCTCCCTTCCTTCTCTCCCTTTTCCTTTTGCATTTCCATCACGGAAGCCGGTGTGTGAAATACAGGCTGTTAGTTTAAAAGCTGCTCATGTGGCAGTCCGCTTTAGACTCTGGTTTCAGAGTTGCGTGCCTGCTTGTTGTGGCGTTTTCAGCACAAGGGCTGGCGGATTTAGTTCCTTTCAGTGGATTTGTTTTAGAAGGAAGCAAATCCCCCAGATACCATGACAGCACATTAAGTAAACAACGGCAAGAAGATTGGTGTTTCACGGGTTTTCTTTCCTGAGGTGTGGTTGTCGCCTCATTCTAACCAACGGGCTGGGGATTCAGTTTACAGCATTTGGCAGTATAATGCAAGGCGAACTTCCGGTTATTTATGAACGGCTCATCTCTAATCCAGTCATTTGATAATATTTTTATTATGCAGCGACACAAAGTAAATAGCAGCTCGTTTGCAACCGGATACATTTTCGTGTGACTAAAATAAAAATCCTCCGAACACCTCGAGCTATTGAAAATGAGTTATCTACAATCGCAGCACTGTGGATTGCCTCGCAAGTGAATTGGAGCACCCATCTCAGGGTTTGGTGGTTATACGTGTGGATAGATCATGACATACCCGGGTGCTGTACACAGACTTAACACTGATCAAAGCAACTTCAGCTGGCTGAGACGTTCGCAGAATTGATACTGCATTTCTAGTTGGCTTCAATAACTTCCAGCTTCTGGCCAGCACAGGAGACAACATTATTAATAATAATAGAAATAAATTCAGGTTGAATGATTACATAGGTCTTCGATTTTAATCTGCATTGGTGGCCTCGTTTTCTTTCCTGTTGAGCCAGGTTAATTTAGAATATATAATTAAGGCCAATGTATTGGAAGCCAATGAAACTTCAGTGGCGGGGGGGGGCAGAAATCAGTGCATATACACTGTCCCTTTGCACCAGAATGATGAATTGCAGATTTAATGCACCGAGAGCTTGCAGTTTTTAATCCCGAGGCATGAACTGTCATCAAGAGGGCAGGGAGAGGTCGTGAACTTGCTGATGGGAAAGCAGAAATAGCATTGGCGCAATACTCACAGAGCCTTATTGGGAAAACGACAGGCAAATTGGATTAGGTTTGAAATGTATGATGAGTCCTGGCAATGCAGGAGGCTGTTGGAAAAGAAAGGTCACATTAGTTTCTACCACAAGTTCTTTTAACATCACGGAGAAATCTTGTTCATATTTTATTAATTTTTTGTTTCATTTTTGAGCCATATTTCCTGAACCAATTTCTGTCCCTTCCTTTCAGCGAAATTTGCTGCACCATTATGTGGAATTTGCAGGCCCTGCATTGATGATTGAGGTAGTAGTGTAAGGCAGTAGTTGCAAGAATATTCGAGAACGTTATTTTACCAGACATAAATGCTAAGAGTCAAATTAATTGTAGAGATGGGTTGGATATTGGACTTAGATGGGGGGGAGTAGGGGGATGATTTTAGGCTATGTAGCACTGACCAATGGCCTCACCAACGGTACAGCCATTAACTAAAACTTTAAGTAGTTTTGAATAGTAACAAGACATTTTTTAAAAACGTATTTAAATTTGGTCCACAAATGTAATCAAGATGCAAATGTTGCCTTTAACATGCAGCATGAAATCTTGAAATGTGTTAGGTTTTCCCCTGATTCTTTAATATGACCATTGGTGGCCCTTCTCCTAGCTGCTTTAATATTCTAAACTGAATTGGATTAAGACTGCAGTGAATATTAAAGACACATTTATATTACATGAATCGAAGTTCAGAAATCACAACACACAGTCTAACTGGAAAATACCACCACGCTAAGAGACAAAGTTTTAATCTGAACCTTGTATGCCATCTTTGACTTACTATGAGAAAATACCTTGCAATCTTGCTTTTAATGCTAATCCTTGTACCTTCATTTTTTAAAAAATGTGGTGCTAACAATATGCATGCATACATATATAGAGTGCTTTATGCTGAAAGTCAATGGATCTAAATAATAATTGCTTTTGACGTAATATTTTATGTTTGACTTTTTTCAAATAGCTTCTGCTCAAGTTGATGTTTTAAATAAATAGAGATGGTCTGTTTTTTGTGAGTGCATAGTGAACATAATGAATCATAAATATATCAATGTCAGAATGGAACACGTGGTGAGCTGCGTTGCCGTTTACATGAGAAAAAGTGTGAGAAAATCACAATTTCCCAAAACTGGCTGTGATTTCTATTTTTTGGAGAAGGAAAAGGATCACGTTTAACTGTCAACTATACACACGCACAACCAGTGCCTTGATAGCACTTCACACAACCCACTCTGCAGGAAAGCCTGTGAAAAAAGTCAATGACTCCCTCTGTCAAGGGCCCTCCCAGACAACAATGAGCATGAGTGTGCTTCACTGAGGATGGGGAGGCACTCCACATCACTAATGGAGCTTTTGATTCCTCCCTTTGCAGGGCAGCAATTAGTGATCGATGGTGTGTGCAGCTGGCCAGATGTTTTACAGTCAATGTCTGCTGCTTTTTTTTGATGAACATCTTTAGTCAGCGAGAACTTGAAGTTAATGTAGGGAGAATGAATACAACAACATTGTGATAGTTTGATTAAAAATAGTAAGGATGCAACAAGGGAATTAATGAAAGAGAAAGAACAACAAGGGGCATATACAATGAGATCTGAGAAGAAGGGTTATTGAGCTGGAATACAGCATCTGATGGTGAAACTATAGACACTAAAATAAGTTAACATCAAGAATAGTTTTCTATAATCACACAGAAAATGCATGAAAAATTAAATAAAGAAATTGAAAGAAGAAAGTAAGTAATATTGGTGTAAATCAATGGGCATATTCAATGCGCCAGTTTATTTTCAATTGTATAAATAATTTTAGATTGATTGTCAAAATAAGAATTAATGGAAAATTTGCAAAATTATAACACACTAAATGTAATTTATAGTCAGGTATAATTTGTCACATCCAGCATGAACTTTGTTTTATTAGTTTAATTTTGTGTATTGCATCTAACCTCGAGTGGGAATAAAGGTTTCTGTTTTTTTAGAACCCTTTCGTTGTATCGTGTATCCTTTCTCCTTTGTCTCTACCTGCCTGTACTCCAGGAAATCACATAACGCTGCTGTGCTGGTTCTTTGTTGAGACTTGTGCAGTGGTAATGCAGGCAGCCAAATCCTGTAAAATCTTACTAACATTTACCATTTCCCAATCTGAAAAATGAATGCATAAGATTAACGAGTAATTGCTGTGAGTCGAAAACCCCCAATAATTTCCAATTACTGCAAATTATTGCACTTGAAAACAAATCATACAGTATCATCACAAGAGAGGTTTAGCTTCAAATTAAAAAGTCATTTTTCGTTATATTTTATTTATTGCATCTATACTTAGTGCTGAGAACAAACTTTTAATATGAAATACCTCTTGTAGTGGATTACATTGAGCAAAGATATGTGTTGTGTGTAAATGTGTATGTGTGTCTATGTATGTATATGTGTGTGTGTGTGTATATATATATATGTGTGTGTGTGTGTGTGTGAGTATGTGTGTGTGTGTATTTGTCATATGAACGGTGCATTTATCTTATGCGTGTGTGTGAAAATTTATTGAATTTGGAGATAAAAATGGCTCAAGTCACAAAACTGCTGATGAGAATAGAAGAGTTCGATACTCAAATATATGTTTGGGTCTCTGAATTGCCAGATGATATGTAGACTTGCTGGACACTAGAACATTCAGGCAGCTTCTATATGTGTATGGTGGTGGGGGTCAGAGGTTGAAGAGGACAGTGGTGTGCTTTGCTGGGACGTTAGGTGTCACTCTGGGGCTGCTTCACTCTAAGGAGCCCCTTTGGGGTCTTAAGATACATGTATTGTAATCTTTCTTGTGTGTATAAGTGTGTTTAGTGTATTTATATAAAATCTATACTGCGGGCGGTTTTATCTGGGAGAGGGAGGATGCTCTGTGGCAAACCACTGATTACAAAATCTGGTCGAGGTTAGAAGAAAACAAATAATTTACAAGTATTACTTGTACAAATTGGTTCTATGCATCTGTCGATTGTATAAGCTATGAATGGGATACATTATGCAATTAATTAATGCTCTGCATTCTGTTTATACCAAAAGTATGGGATCAAAATGTAACTAAAATATTATTGCTATTAAATATTTGATTTTAGTCGAGGTGACGTGTGGCAGCGTCACAATATTTACCAGTTGAAATCTCCAGAAAGATTATATTCACCATTTTGAAAGTGATATTAGCAGAAATTGAAAATGCTAAGTTTATGGGTAACTGCATTCCCAGTGGCTGCAGTTGTTAAATAATTGAAAGCTGCAGTTTTCAGAGCATCGACTGAGGCAGGAAACCAAGAATTAAAAAATGAAGCATTAAAAATATTTCCACTGTTGCATACAGTTGACCTCAATATGAACATAGAACAGTAGACAAAATGGCAGCACAACCAGTGACTTGTCAGAGAAACTACACCTGTTCAAGAAGTCTATTTTAAATTTAGTGACTGGTGCCTCATGATTTGTGGGTTTAGAATTCTGGCTTTTCTGAGTACTCACAAAAATGTCAGTCTAACTAACCATAGAATATTCCAGAATCATAGTTACAATGGCACTATCTTGTTTATGGAAAAGTTGAAGAGTTACAACAGGTTTTTTGGATAATGTTGTTCGTAATGCTTAGGGATTCAGGGTTTTATCTTGCAACATAATCTGTCGTTGTCCTTTAACTCCTGCCCAGAATATTCAATATTTCCAAAGAATAGAAACATAACATTTTGAGCTTCTGATCTTTCTTCATTTTCAGCCCAAGGAAAGTAACCAGCGTTGAGGATCCTATTAGCTGATGCTGTTTGTGAAAATTCCTGTTTCTGTTAAATAAATATTCAAAACCTAATCATAAGAAAGCCACTGCATTAACATTGCTTATGAGGTCTTGTTTCAGTACATACAAAAGGGTTGAATTTTCTTGAGGTCGCAGGGAGTCATGATTTATGAATCTTTTAGCGCTGAATTACTTGGATCAAAGAGAAAACAAGCTTCTCCTCAGACTGATTCAGAGGAGTCTGTCCCTCTTTGGGACACACACTGAGTCTGGAGGCCTGTGCACAATATTCTCATCCCATCTATATCCAATCACGGGCTGGATTCTCCAATCTTGCCCACGACTGGGATTGTTCGGTCTTGCTGCATGTTCAGGGGAGATTTGGCTGAGCGCCAGATTCTCCGTTCTCTCTGGCAGTGGCAGCGGGGCGAGAACAGTCGAAAAGCTCTGGCCCATATGCCCATTCTTGTTTCATCAAGAATTTTAGAATTTGTCACTGATAGAAAAATGGTGAACAAGAAAAAGATTCTAATCACTGAAATTCCAAATGCATACACAAGTTTTTTTAAATAGTTAGTTCATTGAGTCAAAACTAGATACTTTGTTCAAATAGAACATTGACACAATATTTCTGTTTACTTTCTTATTATGTTCAGAAAAAATAATATTTATTAATTTTTGTGTGCAATTGAGAACACCCCATTGCAAAACAACTTTGATAGTACATAACAAATAAGATATGAGAAAAAGTCTTCTTGAAAAGTTTGTACTCATTTATTCTGAAGTAACCACTGGTTGCTTTGTGAGATGAATATTATTTTAGATAGACTACAGTTTATCCAATACTCATTGGGCTAATGAATTATGTGTTAATTTCAGGATTTTTCCTTACATAAAAGAAAACTGAAAGTAGTGTGTAGTAAGTTCAGTTTAATATTGATAGCAGGTTTGATTATGAGATTTAAAAAGAACGTTCTAATGAGGATAATAATTTTAGATGCAGATAGTAGCTAAAATGATTATTGGTGACAACTTTATTTTGTTGCATGATGATATGCTTATTGTGGAATCGTGTTGAGGAACCTAGTATTTTGTTTCCATTGGAAAAAACTTAAGCAAGTGTAAAAAAAAACTGTTGCAGAACTATGTTATCCAATAGGAGCACTGTTACCACAGATGCATTATTTACTTTAATGCTAGAATTCTGCAATGCCACTTCCACAATACCAACTATACATTTTTTGTGCATTCTGTGATACAGTTTTACCACCGCTGATTATAATGTGCTGGCTAAATTTCCTCACAGGACAGTTTACTAAATAGCAAATCTCCTTTAATGAACAGGTACCATCTGGGCTTTACCGAGAAGTTAAATATCTGTGCGTTCAGAGGTAAACCAATTGTAACAGTTGTAGTAGACGCCTGTTAAACCATAGGCCTATAATTTTTTTATGGATGAGACAGAAGATAAGAACAGCCTATAAAGATAATAGAAGAAAATTACAAAACTCTTGTAAAATGTCTAGGTAACAGCAAACAGCTGTACTCTGGCCCTTGGGCCAAAAAATGGAAAATAGTCTAAGCAATTGTTACACTGATAAAACAAGAATGCTTTCAGCACTCAAAGCAAATATAACTCTTATTATTTTTAATAACAGTTTGAACTATTGTTTTTACCTGGAATAGTGAATATTAATTCGTTGCTTATAACTTTGACTGCATAAGACCATGCAAAATAGAAGATAAGGCGTATGTATTAATTAAACAGGGTAAAGTATGAGTCAAGGTTTCACAGGCTTTTTTTGCCTCGGGCTACCTCTGTGATCAAGAACTGGTTAGTGATTGTGCATTTCAGAAAACCAATGCCAAACTTAGACAGTAGTTTCTTTGTTACTGCACCTAGACTATCACCCATACCTAACCAAATTAAGGCGACTCATCCTTTTGCAACATTCTTTAACTTTCTGACTAAGTTCCACGGTGTAGATTCAATTACTGCAGTTGTTTTTATGATCTTGTGGAATAAGTATATGTTAGTTTCGCTGGTTTACTGTAAATCCACTTCAGTCTGTTTATTTTAAATGCAAACATTTTGATTTGCTGACAAGAGTTGGAAGCACTTAGTTGAATGTTACTTTCTAACCATTTTGCACCAGCAGGAGCCAGAATGAGGCTTTTGATACTTAGATTTAATTTATCTATTTCCCAACTTCTTTGATATTACAATATAATCAAGTAAACAATTTCAGAAAAGAGCTGCGTTGGACTTGCACTCGGTTTTAAATGTTAATTAATCACAGTATGTCATTTAGCAAGAATTCACATTGTACCATTGGCAACTGCATTGTAATGTCTATGTGAAAAAAAAATCCAGACAGACCATATCATGGTAATAAATCTACAGTAGATTTATTTCATTCCAAAATGAATAAATTGGAAAAGAAGAAAGCCATGGTCTGTAAATTGTTCATTGTCTGTTTAATTATTCACACTTCTGCAGTGGCCGTAGGAGAACAGTTTAGCCCTATGTGCTTTGACCGGGAGTGCTTAAGATTTATGAATGAATGGCTTATGGGGTGCATGGCTATGGCAGGATGTAGCTTTGGAAGTAAGATCTCATTAGGAAAATGAAAGTATATTATTTTGGGTTATTAGTAAATCATGGGTAGAAGAGACATCTGATTGTATATTTTATGAGCAAAATAACTGATAATGCTCACTTAATTAAATTAACATTAAGGTAAAACATTACCCAAAGTTGCCTATTGCTTCTAATTTCAAGATTCACCTATTGGTCTGTGCAGGCTGCTGACTGGGAGTGGTGACAGGTACACTTTTTTTCTATTCTTAGTAATTGATATCAGCATTAATTTGCCTTAGATAAGGCAGAGCAAATAATTCATTTTAGCAACTTTTCCTGAGTGCTTTTTGCAACAGTATATAACACCAATCTCAATTGGGCATTTCTCTTTGGAGCAGTGTGAATTTTCCACTTTCAATGCCAGCCAACCCTGGAGTTTTTCTGTGTGAGACAGTGAACAAATGGTGAATTTGGTTAAGATAATCCAAATTTCTTTCTGTAATTGCCATCAGAAGGAGACACATATCATCAGCTAGAGTTGGATTCACAACTGAGTCCCAGGGATAAATCTGGTGTTGTGAAGCAATGGACCACCCATATACTGCATTATTTAAAATTTATGGCACTGAAGACACTAATATTTTAAACCAAGTGAAACTAGTTTGAATAAATTAGTGCCAGATAATTAAACTCCCTGTGTGCGCAAACAGAGCCAATTTGTTTTGAATTCAGGTATGCCCCACATATACTGAAGTTTGACAAAGTTCATGTTCCAACACAGTGGTTTCATATATACATATAATTATGGTACAGGTTCTGATAAATAGCTGATTGTATTAGAGAAAAACATATCTTAGTGAAGGGAGGTTTTTTAAAATAAACTTTTGGAAATATCCAGTTTTTAATCAAATTCCAGAAAAAACCCAAAAGGGATCTAGGAGTCTGCTACTTTTAACATGCTAAGACCTACTGCATGGCTTGACTATACTGTGATTTTCTTTCTTCTCAGATGAATTACTGCCTGCTGAGATGTTGCTCAAGTTCTCCTGAACTCTGCGGCATTTTCTTTCATTTGAGTCAAGGCTCACTGCAGATTGGCAGGCGAGAGACAAGCAGGGCAGCCTGTAGCTCATTAGCTGGTGAAATTACCATTTTCACAGTTTTTTTTCCCCTCCGTGTAATTGTTCCTTAAGAATAGTTTTGTATAACTGACTGCACTCTGCATGCAGCAACTGAAGCAAGGGGCTGCTGTGTGTAAAAAAAAATAATTCTGTCTTGTGCAATTAACTATCAACTTTCTTTAGGAGGTGGACGATGCCACCATTGTTAACCCCTGTCAGATGCTTTTGTTCCAGGCCAGTGCATGCCTGAGTCCATTCTCAGAAGTCAATGTGCAATTTTTTTTCCCGGCCCATAGTTCTCTATTGCCTTCATAGAAGTTCATGCCTTATTGTATTCTGTTACGATACAAGCAAAATGTTAGAGTAGTAGAGGCCACACACAGAATGCTGTGTACATTCCCGCTATGCCCATCCTCAATACTTTTAAACTGAATGCTCCTCCAATGCTTTTAGAATATTTTAACACACCAGGGGAATGTAATTCAAGTGTAAATCTGAGGGCACAGTCATGAATTCAACTATATTTGAAATTGGTACTAGCTTTAATGGCTTTATCAAACCTATAGTTATGAAAAACACTTTAAACTAACCAACGTAATAATAGAATTTTAATAGACGAAAATCAACAAGCAGAAGAACTGACTGTGAAGCCTTCTGAAAATAAAAGTCACAAGGTATTCGTAGAGCCTGTGATCATGGACAGACAGGATAGATTCAGAAAGAATGTTTCCAAAGGTGGGGCAGTCCAGAGCTAGGGGTCATAGTTTGAGGATAAGGAGTAAACCTTTTAGAAATGAGCTGAGGAGAAATTTCTTCATCCAGAGGGTAGTTGAAGTCAAAACATTGTCTGATTTCAAGAAGAAATTAGATATAGCTCTTGGGAGCTGAAGGGAGGAGGAAGGAGGGATCAGGATATTGAATCTGATGATCAACCATGATCAAAATGAACAGCAGAGCAGACTTGAAGGCCGAATGATCCATGATTGCTTCTAGTTTCTATTTTTCCATGGAAGTAAATTAGTAAATTTGTCATATTATGAATACTGCATATGATGAGATTTCATAAATATGCAGCAATGTAATATAAGTTAACACTAAACCTGATTTGAAACCTATTGTTTGATATATGAACTAGCCTGGCTCATGTTCAATATTTTTCAAGCTAATTTATAAACTAAGCCTATCCCAAACTAATGGCAAGAAGTATAGCTGCGGCATCTTTCTTCACTAGTATATAAGAGGTAGTCACACACTGCGTGCCAACAGTGAGCCTGGTAAAGATTATGATCATGCATTCACTTAGCTTAAAGTTTGAGTGGCAGAGATCATGTTCGGTAAGTGCATTGTACCAATGTGCTGGCGTGTTTGCTGATCAAATATCAAAGGGTAGAAATAATAATACAGAGTCCAAGGGTAAAATTAATCTCCACTTAGCACACCAAAATGATTTGAAAGCAAAATGTTTATTTTCCTCTCTTCAATTTTCTTACCAATTTTCTTCACATGGTGGAAGACCCAGACTCATGGTAGAAGACCCAGGACTGGCACCATGGACAGTGGTTAGCACTGCCGTCTCATAGCGCCAGGAACCCAGGTTCGATTCCCTGCTTAGGTCACTGTCTGTTTGGAGTTTGCAAGTTCTCCCCATATCTGTTCGGGTTTCTCCAGATACTCCAGTTTCCTTCACAGTCTGAAAAACATGCTGGTTGGGTGCATTGGCCATGCTAACTTCTCCCTCAGTGTATCTGAATAGGCATTGGAGTGTGACGACTTGGGGATTTTCACAGTAACTTCAATGCAGTGTTAATGTAAGCCTACTTGATACATGAATAAATAAACTTTAAAAAACTCTAGTGAACATGACCCTTCCCACAAATCTTATTAATATGCACATTTGCCAACAGTATTACATGTTAGTAATTAATGGGAAGAAAACCTGCCTGTTTTGCTTCTAATTATTTTAAAGGTGCTGAGACCATTTTGATCACATTAACTGTCTTTCTAACTGAGATCAGCTAACTTGGAACATATTGGAAATCAAACTTGGTACCTTCCTGGCTGAATACCACAGGAAGCAGTGAACCATTGAGACATTAGGAATGTTGAAACAAATGCTTTTGACTTCTTTGGCTTTAAGATCTGATTCGTAATGATTAAAATCACCACTACCTGCCATCATTTGTTAAAATAAAGACTTTATTTATACGCAGTTTTTCATGACCACTGGGCATTTTAAAGTGGTTTACAGCCAATTGAGTACTTTCTGAAGTGTTATCATTGTTGCAATATAAGAAAAACTGCAGCCTATATTCTCTCAGCAAACTCCCAAGAACAGCAAAGTGATGATGGTCAGATAAGCCGGTTTTTGTAATGTTGATTGAGGGATGAATATTGGCCAGAATACCAGGGATAACTCAACTGGTTTTCTTCAAAATAATGATGTGAGATCTCTCCTGTCCATCCAAGAAGACAGATAAGACCTTGGTTTAACTTCTCATTCAAAACACCACACCTCAGACACAGCAGTACACCACTAAAGCGTCAATCATGGATTGTGTGACTTGATTCAGCCTGAAATATTTTAATTTGCAATGCCGTTCTACCTCCAGTAATGAAAGATGCATGTCCTGTATATTTATATATATATAAATATATAGATATATGTATGTATATATATGTGTTATATATGTACATCTGTTCTGTATCAAAAAACATACACAATAACAATTATAGAATCCTTACAGTGCAGAAGGAAGCCATTCAGTCCATTGAATTTGCACCAGCTCTCCAACAGAGCATCTTACTCAGTCCCAACCCCCTGCCCTATCCCTATAATTCCAATACTTACCCCACTAATCTCTCTAACCTACACATCTTGGGACATTAAGGGACAATTTAGCATGGTCAATCCATCTAACCTGCACATTCTTGGACTGAATACTTGAAACATCCAATATATTCAAAATAAAATGCCCTACAAAATATTTTGAAATAATTCTAAAGGGAAAAGAACATTGCCAAAACCATTTTTATTGAACCATTTTTCCAAAACAGCCAGTTAATTCAATATGCATTCAAAGTACTGTTAGCGTAACTGATGTTTTAAATTTAAACTCATAGAATTGTAGAAATGAAATATATTGAAAAGAAAGAAAACGTCTCGCAGAAACCTTTATTTTCAAAATAATAAGATCAAAATGCAATCACATGACTGTATGTGGAGAAAGGTTCAAAGTAAACCAGCTTCTGTGCATTGAACCATGCAGTAACAATGTTTCATTGATGTTACTCAATATGGGACCGGCTACTTGTGACACTTCTCATGCACTGCTGCATAACTCTGGCTGGACTGTAACAGTGTGAATGCAAAATATATCAACACGCAGCAAACACTCTGGATTTTCTGTCTCGGCTCATGGGCAAAGAGCCTCGTGTTGCATAGATCAGAAAGTGGATATGGCACTGCAGCATACTAGTTGGCAGCAGTGAGCTCCATCTTGGGATTTAAGCCAGTTGGTGAGCTGTCACCCTAATTCCTCTCACACATACACACGTGCACACACACTATACAAATAGGAAAAAGGGATTTCTTAACGACATGAATGTGCGTCTTACACTTTGGATACCTTCAACATTTTTCAATGGAGTAATCAGTAGCCATTTAAGAAATATTAGTGATCACTTAAGTGATACTAGAAAGTGATACTTGAAATTGTAGACAATCATTACCACCTGAAATAAGACCTTAGTGCCATGAGCACCTACCAGTCAAGGAAACATCTCCTGATCCGATCTCTCTGATCGCAGGGATGATAAGACATCCCTGATCTTTCTCTGTAATCTGCTACTCCATGCTGCCCCCTGAAAGTTTTGCTATCTGCCATTGTAGGGGAACGGTGAGACTGGTGTGCATGGAAGGTGATATTGTCAGTGGAAGAGCTTGAGGGTTGAGATGCTGCATTTTGGTGGAGAGCTCGAGGAGGACATATTGCATTTTAAAGGGGGAGGGTTGCTGCAGTTGGGTGAGTGGATGGGAGTGGGAAGTTGGTATATCTAGTTGGCTAGAGAAATTGCAATACAACTGGTGGGTGCATGGTAAAGTCCAATCCTGATGAGTAATAATAAAATAAAACAAATTCCATGATTAAAATCATGAAATAATCTTTTTGTTGTTGCTGTGATGATATGGAATCTTACCAGTGTATTAGATCAATAAATACTGCATTTATTGTCATGAGCCAATTAAAATCGGGCTTACCTTTCAACACTTGCAAACTCCATTGAAATTGTCACTTATGTAACTCTTGCAATTTTACTTTTGCACAAAAAGAGCATTTTAAAAATGAGACAATGAACATGCTCCTCAAACAGATTTTCATTAAGAGAACTTGCCCAATTGTAGAAGAGACAGTATAAAATAAAAGTTAGCGGTGCAGGAGTAGGGAGGCTGGAGACTGCGAGAGAAATACAGATGGGGGAAGGAGCTGATGGAGACCAAGGAATGAGAGAGGGTTTTCACTGGTATTTGTAAAATTAGCAGCAGCTGAACTGGTTCCAGCTGAAGTCGGCTGCAAAATATTAGTGCCCCAACTCGCCAGCTGGGAGACCCTGCTGGATTTTTGATGAGTCCGGTAGAATTACAAGTTAAGAGCCCCCAACAGTATGACTCAGAGTCATCAGTGTAATCCAGCTGAGGCTAGTTTAAAGTCAGTTCCTGACAGTTCAGGCCAGATCTGGTCTGAAATTGCTGGGGAGGCCAGTGGCAGAAGGGCATATCTTAGCTTTTACTCTAGAATGCATTCCCTCGACCCATGAATGTTTGGGCCCACTATTCTTATCTGCATGGAAACACGAGCTGCTTCATTCTTTACCTTGACCATCAAGAGTTCTTCCTATCACCGTGCATTCCAAGGACTAGTTTTAAGACTGTTACAACAACTAGGAGCAGTATATCCAAAATTAGTAATTTGCATTATTAGCAGACAAATGCATGGCCTGCCTCTGTTAATTTAATATAAGCATTCACCTGCAGGCATCCATCTACCAGGTTTTAAATAGGTCAGTGCCTCTGTTAAAGTGGCAGGGTGTAGAATGTCTTATGGGCTTGTGAAGTGTGGCGTGTTAATATTGGCATTTCTAGGACTAAAAAGCCGAAGAAATAATGGGATAAATGTGTGCCCCAGTTCTCGAAGTATATCCTCAGCAGATGACAGGCTGCTAGGCATACGGCGGATGAAAATTTACCCCTGTGGATTCGAATTAGCTTGTTGTCACAGCTGGCTGGACACAGAGAGACGGAGAGATTGGATTCAAGTTCAATTTCCACTGTGGTAGATTTCCATTCTTTCTGGAACATCTGGGGACCCAAATACCAACACTTTCCCCACCTCTCCTCACCGGCCCCGTGCCCCCCCATCCCATCTTATCAAAAAATTTAAAAAGTAAAGCACGCGGTAAGTAAAAATGAAAATACTGGAAATCTGAAACCACAAAACAGAAGGTGGTAACATATAATAGGATAGTTAGCATCTCTGAGAAAAACAGACAATCTACACTTCTGGTTCATACCCATTAGAGCTTTGATGAAGGGTATGACCTAAAATATCAGCGGTTCTTTCCACAGATGCTGATTGACTTTGCTGTGAGTTTCCAGGCATTCCTCTGCCACTTGGAAATCAATATCTTTGCCTAGTTAATCTACGAGTATTCTGTGCAGATAGAAGACATGTCAATATCTCATTCATTTTTGGCCATTCAGTTTCTGTATTTTTTGTACTTTAGTGGTACAACCCCAGCCTCAAGTGTGTTTCAGTGACTGAGTCATTACAGTCTGAATGCACTGCTCAGTTATGATCCTCAGCCTGTCACTTGCTAAACAATATCGGGGGTAGTTCTTTTGCTGCATATCTTGTAAGATTTAATCAGAGAAGGCTACTCAATTACTGTATGACAAAGGAATTTACATAACTTTAGTTGCAAAGTAAATCTATGAAGATGTGGTGTATTTTCTAAGTGATCATACTAATTCAATCTGTTAGCATCTGGAAAATGTTGCTGGGGTTTATGAAATGTCTGGATGTCTCTAGTCTAATTCTATCTGTCCTTATAAAGTGATGCTAAACAATATAATTAATACAACCTATCTACATCATAAATAGCTGAGCACAACTTATGGGCCTTCAAATTATAATCCCATTAGGTTTGAGGTGTAAAATTTCACCCAAACTTATGCATGGCATGTGAGTAAAAAAAAATCTGCTTTAATTCTATCAGCAGCTATTCTGTGGAGAATATTTGTCAAGCCCTTCATAAATTAGAACACATAGTTGTGAGCTATCTTTTACACAAGTCTCATTATATTTTTGCTTGAATTTTCAACCTTCTGATGCCTTTGCAGACACATGGTAAGTATAATCAAGAGTCAGGGATCATTTCATCACCTCTGATGAAGATAAATGACTTCCAGTACAGGAACTGAACCTTGTCACAAACCATTTGCATAAAATGGCACACTTGGGTTTTACATAAATCTGTAGGGAATAAGATGAAAACCACAAGACAGCTCCTTGCAGGACGTGCAAAGCTCAGTTTTTTTTTTCAAGTCTTTCACAGTTTTTGGTACATTAGCCAAAGCCCAGTTATGTCACAGCAACAATGTAGGAATGTCTGCATCATGTTTGACCCAGAGCATCTACTAAAGTGGTTCTGACTAAAATCTTAACATTTTAAAAGAATTTCTCGCAAGCCTACCTCTTGAATGGGCTACTGTGCACTTTATAACAAAACATGCTCTACACATGCCTCCATGTGTTGTATGAGGTATGCAGAGTAGCAAGATAAACTCAAAGATAAATTTGAAAATTACGCAGAGCAGATTAGGGGAACAGATATTGCAGAGAAGTTTTGAGCACACAAACAACCTGTTTAAACATTTTTGAATTGAAATAAATTTAAAGATAACTGAGGGAGAATGTGAAAGCAAAAAGGGCGACAAAAATATTTAATCTACATCTGTGAAAAAAGAAAGAAAGTAACATGTAAGGAGACAGTCAGAAGCATAGCCATAACAATTCAAAAAAGCATAGATATGCTGAATTGTAAAACACCAATTAAAGAAGAATGTAACTTTGTGGATCACAGATTTCTGGCATCAGTGAGAATTTACGACCACTTGTCCAATTCTGTTTTCCCCCTTCTCTCAAACATTGCCCACAATACCTATTTTTGTAGTGTGTCTTTAAGAAATATCAGCACAACATCATTAGAAGGGAAGTGTGCCACGGAATCCAGTTTTAATTTCACTTTTGCTTTTGAGCAGAACACATACTATTGCTATTAAACTCTTTTAACTTTCTGCCTTTGCATTACTGTTGCTATCTGTCTAGTCTAAATAAATGAATCTGCAACATGCTTACACAGTCCCTTATGTGTGATAAATGTTTACATGGTCACAACAACATGGCATGGTGCTTAGTGATAGTGAAATAGTCTTGCAACAATAATAAGAACAGGAATGCATGGTGAACAGCCTTGGATCATGCTACATGACATGGGGTGACCCTCAACAACCTGGTCAGATTGCAGCAGAGTTGGAGAATGTTGAAATTGCAGCACGATAATACACAAAAAAGCTTTGAAGACATGGTGCCAGGATAGTGCTCCGATAAAGAGCTGGTAAGCAGATGGATCCATCATGGTCAGATTGCAGTGCATAGCCTGTCAATTTAGTGAATGCGATAGTGTATCGAGAGAGTTAGCTTCATCAAGGAAGGTGAATAACTAATGTATGGGGCAGATCGATAGCGAGCCAGGAAGAGTCAAGCAACAGTACACCCCCCCCAATCCCCCGGCACCCCCCAAAACAACTATTATTAAAATCTGGCCAAATAAGGGTCAGAATTCTCTGATCTTGTTTGCCCTGCCACTGTTGCCAGCAAGAACAAAGATGTTGGCGCTTCGCCAAAACTCCATTCAGTGCAGCCGGAGTAGAAAATACCAACCACACAAGTGTCGGGCAATTCTGGCCAAGGTTGTGATTGTAACTCGTGTAGCTTCAAGAAAGCACATGAAAGCGGCTATAGCAACACTCATCCCAGGTACCATAGGGAAAGGAAGAACAAAAGAATATCATCAAAATTTCCTGATTTAAGTTGGGATGCAGCTGATCCACAATCCAAAATCAATGTTTAAACAACATTCAGAGCAAAGGTTTCTTGATTCAAGCATGCCTGAACCAGGTTAGCAAGCCATAAAACATTGCCTTGCAATTGGAAATTAAGGGCTACAGAGGACCATAAAATAGGAATACAAGTAGGCCATTTAGCCCATCTGCCATTCAATGAGAAAATGATTGAACTGATATGATAATCCTCAAATCCACTATCCCGCCTTATCCCCATAACCCTTACTGATTAAAAATCTGTTTATCTCAATCTTGAACATGTTTGATACTCAATGAATAATAACATTCATAAACATGTGAAACTGTTCTGGTCTTACTAGGATGAGTAAGTATCTCCCAGGGAGATTTTTTAAAGGCATCCAGATCATCATTCCAGAATCGTTGTAATCTGATAGTCTTCAAAAACTTCATCACTCACATATGGGAATAGATTAGACAGGATGACTTGCAGGAGTGACATTCTGTTGGCCAAGAATGAATGATGACATTGAAGTAGGAATAAAAAAGTGTGAGGCATGTCAAGAGCATATGGCAAATCAGCACAAAGCACCATTGATTCCATATAAAGTTTCTCCCATCATTGGTTCAAAATCGCATCTGGAATCTTTTATGCCTATGGTACTGACTTAATCATTAACTGCTTTGTCAAGTATTCCATTATTCAAAAAATACAGAATACATCAAATACAACTGTTCCACACTCTAAGTGCTAGTTTCAGATTATTTAGTATATCTAGAGAGACAATTACGGATAATGGTCCGTGTTTCATCGGGAAGCCATTTCAAGATACGTGTCAGAAGTGGAATATCAATCACACCACGTTTTCTTTTCATTATCCTAGATCTAATGGCCAAATTGAAAGAATGATACACGTGGTGAAATTCCTAATTCTCGAATGTATATAGAATAAGCACGATCTACACATTGCAGTGTTACATCTGAGAGCAGTACCTTTAAGTGGCAGTATTCCATCACCAGCAAAGCTCATGTTTGGCAGACCAGTGTGAAACAGTTTACGTACACATAAACATTCTACTCTCTCCAGAAGCTAGAAAACAACATTTCAATCTGCAAATGAAGATAGCCAAGAGTAAAAATATGGGTACAGAATTGCCAAAGCTATAGTTGGGACAACAAATTTGCAGCCAAGATTCCACAGAAAATATGAGGGTACCAGCTGTGGTGACAATGATTTGTTCAGAACCATGTTCTGATGGAGTATGCAGATAGAGGGATATAGTAGGACTGTTTAACTATGGCTTTTTTTCCACAGGTAATTCGGTCCAACTTGACCAACAAGGAGCATGCATTCGGCAGGTGGTGCGAGGACAGCTCTTGGATGTTGATTCATGGGTTGCCTGGTGCTTCATGTCGTAAATGAGTGCTTTATCTGGACCATCTGAAGGGCACCATGACAGCTCAGTGACTATCGCTGTAGCTGTGCAGACACTTGGAATTGGGCCGGTGTCTGCGGGAGTTTGCGTGTTCTCCCCGTGGTTGCGTGGGTTTTCTCCGGGCGCTCCGGTTTCCTCCCACATCCCAAAAATTCGCTCTTAGGCTGATTGGGAAACAAATTGTCCCTACATTGAGATTCTTCCATATTAGGAATAACCTAAAATTAGAATAGGATAATGGAATTGCTACTATATAGTTATGACGGTGGCGCGGGCTTGTTGGGCCGAAGGGCCTGTTTCCCGTGCTGTGTTGCTCTAATCTCTATATAAAAAAAACCACGTTGCTATAATGTCAATACACACAAAGGTGCAACGTTGAGTCATAAGCACGGAGAAATCAGATGCATTCCAGCTCTTTAACTGGTATACAGTTTGAATGCATTTTGGACAAGAAACCAGATGCATCCAGGATCAATATCCAAGAATGATAATCCCACAGATCACTAAGAGTAATTTAAAAAAACTTACAAAAAACTGTTACAAGATCTCAGTGCATCAGCAGATTACCTCCAGGCTTTAGAAATTCATTAATTTATCAGCTCTCTACACTTACGTAATGGTAACTAAACATGAACATGTATTGCAAATAGTTATTCGTCTATGAGAGAGGCAATGTGCTTACAAAAAAAGGAGGGTACTGTACTTTGCCCTGAAGGGAAAAGCAGTGTGATGTCACTAGAAAGGTAGTGTCATGTGATTCAGTCTTAGTTTCAATTTTGCTTTTGAACAGAGCACAGACACACATCTGCTGCTTCAAATTGCTTCCCTTTGTATAAATGTTCCCATGTGTCTACACTAAATAAATGAATCCATTTTCACAATCTCTTCTGAGTGAGTGGTGTCGATATCAATATAACAACAAATTGAATTTACATCTCAGGAATAAGAAATGAGAAGACTGTCAGAGGCATTGCTATATCACTTCACAAAAACATTGTAGGTCTGCTGAGTTGAATTGTAAAACAACAATTAAAAGCAGGGTATGATTTTGTGCATTACAATTACAGGTTTCTGGCATCAATGGGAATCTACAACCACTTCTCCAATTCCATTTTCTTCCCCTCTTAACCATTGCCAAAAATAGTCATCCTCTTTAGTAATGAATGCCATCAGCAAGAGCATCATTCTGATTCTGGCACGGTGGCACAGTGATTAGCGCTGCTGCCTCACAGCACATTGGGTGCTGGGTTCAGCTTTGGCTTCAGATGACCATCTGTATGGAGTTTGCATATTCTCCCAGTTGCTCTTCTCCATGTGCTCTGGTTCCCTCCCACAGTCCAAAGATGTGCAGGTTAGATGGAATGGCCATGTTAAATTATCCCTTACTGTCGGGAGACCAGCTTGGGTAAATGCATGGGTTATGGGGATAGGGCCTGGGTGTGATTGTGGTCGGTGCAGACTTGATGGGCCAAATGGCCTCCTGCACTGTAGGATTGTATGATTAGTCTAGAAAATTAGTCTGCAAAATTGTGAGAAGCAGTGATGGCATGGATAGTCAGAGATTTTTCCCAGGGTGGAAGGGTTGAGAACAAGGGAACACATGTTTAAGGTGAGATGGTAAGTTTAAGGGAGGCATGCAGGGAAAGTTTTTCACACAGAGAGAAGTGGGTGCCTGGAACACACTGCCCATTCAGCTGGTGGAAGAAGGCACATTAGCAATGTTCAAAGTGTATTTTGATAGACACTTAAACAGGAGGCGAACAGAATAATAGAAACCATGTTTCAGCCTAGGCTTGGTGGGTCGGAGGACCTGTTCTTATGCTGTATTGTTCTTTGATTAGTTATTCCATGTGATACAGTAAAATCCAAACGTGCAGATGTTTTTCTGAGTTATGGCCTTTGTTAAAGTTTCGAAATTCATTCCAAAGCCATACAATTTGTAGTTGAGGCTGAATTATTTCTAAAGATTAACCAAGTATGCTATTAGCTAAAGTCAACATATCAATATTTTTTGTTGGCATGGATATTATTGGAGATCAACATGTTTTTTGCCAGAAATCATGATCTCCTTTCGCCTTTAAACTCTCCTTTTCACTTGAGACAAAGAAAGCTGGAGAGACACCCAGTATCTGCAACCTATATTCAGTTTTTAAACTTATTCTTACTTGTTCTGATCTCCCAATATAGGGTGAAATGACTTTGTGATTGACATGCTGGTCTATAGCAGCATAGAAATAAAAAAAAGATTACTTTAAATTCCATTCGGCTAACTTTCCAGTTCAATATTTCAAGAAGTAAATGGTTTTGGATTGTGATTTGTGCAACAGCTACTTCTCTTGAGGGTGAGGGTTATTGATTCTGAGGAAAAAAATTGTCAGGCACGCAGCTTCAAATTCTATAGATCAATTTGATATAAGTAACTAAAAGTGGATAGCGACCAAATGATTCTGCAACTGTGATTATTTGTACTGATACCTTGACCTTGTGATTTGTAAAAAAAAATGGAATGGGTCTGCTTCATAATACATTTTAAATCACAGATCATACTGTAGCAATGACATAGATCACTGTCAAGTTAAAACCAAAAAAGCTATAAGTATTGATCAGTCATTTCTATGCTTGAATGTTTTAACATGATGAATGTTTCCATTTTATTTCAATAATGCTGTGAGTTAAAGCATGTTCTGTAGTCTACTTATTTCTGCTTTTTACTATTCATCATTAGGAATTTGATTTTTTTCTTTAAGTATTTGAAAGGAAATAGTCCAGACAGGCAAACTTTCAATCTCGCAATTAATTGTTGCATACTTTAAGAGCACTGGTGTTTATTAGTTTGATTTATTCTTGTCCATTTATGTAAAAGATTTAAACCAAGGGAGGCCAATATCAAGAGCCAATTTTAGGACATCAAAAAACCCTGTAGGGGTTTCTTTTGTCTGTCACATTATGCCTCATATTAAACAACACAGTACATCACCCACAAAGGCAGCTTAATGTTTATGGCTGTGAAGAAAATGCAGATGCTGTGGATGTTAAAGCTGACTTTAATAGCAATATTATTTATCTACTTTAAATTCACTGGAACAAACCAGAATCATTTATCTTCTGTCACCCTTTTTTTTATATTATCTGTATTGTTTGAGCAAATGCTGAGCAAACAAGCAGCAGCAGCCTGATGTTCTCAAATTTGCTTACATTGGCATGTCACTTGATCCCACTGACCAAGAGCTCCTGTCGATTTACATCTAATTATGGCACTAATTGATTTGTTTAGGCAACAAACAAATTAGGCAAAGGCTTTTTGTGAGTTACAATCCACATTAATTAGACAAGTGCATTTGTTAATATTTGAATGTTTGTCCTCCCTATTCATTGGTGTTCAGCTATCGCTCAATCGCCTATTAGTACAATTACCTGTGATCTTAAAGCCAGGAGTGGACCAGTAATGATGTACTTTTCACTGTCAGATGAAATAACATCAGAAAAATGTTTAATTCCAGCATGAACTAAGGCTTGTCAATGATGTAAAGCAGGAAATAAAAATGAATGTTTTGAAATCAGTGTGGCTGCACAATTTTCTATAGAACATTCTATAATTTTGGATCACACAATGTTTAAAACATAAGACATAGGAGCAGAATTCGGCCCATCAAATCATGGCTGATATTTTCTCATCCCCATTCTCCTTACTTTTCCCTACACCCCGTGATCCCCTTATTAATCAAGAACCTATTTATCTCTATCTTAATGTTTCAGGATAGAATAAGACCATTTGAACCTGCCCTGGTGTTTTTGTTCCTTTGGCCACCTGATTTGATACATGACCTATTCAGTTTTATACTCTTTAATTTTCTTTTTGCAACTTCACTCAATTAGTAGTAGTGTTGCCTGCAAGTCAGTAGACCATAACGTATAAGAATTAGGTAATTCAGCCTGTCGGGTCTGCTCTACCATTTGATCGTGGCTGATATTTCTCAGCCCCAATTTCTTGCCTTTTCCCAGTGATCTTTGATGCCCTTACTGATCAAAAACATATCTATTTCTGATTCAAAGTAAGTAAGCAGTTCAAGAAGCATTATAGACATGAGCATATAACCTAGACCCCAACATTTCATTGTTGGAAAGGCTACCTTTTGAATGAGAGAACACATCATCTGGCAGAATGGCCTCCTCACAGCTGTCAATGTTGAGGATTCTATGACTTGTAGGGCCACTGCAAAATATCCCACAATACAATTTGAATAAGAGCAGGAATTTTCCTGATGTGCTGCCAATATTACTCCCTTAACCAACATCATGGAAAAGCAGATAAACTGGCCAGTTTGTTGGTTATGTGTGTGATTTGGCTGCCACTTATGTCGATTTATCATCCATGTCCTTCATCACTAATCCATAGGTTGTGAAATACTTTCAGGTCCCCTGAGGATGTAAACATTGCTATGTAAACACAAATTCCTTCCTTAAAAACAACAATGTTATTACCTTTATAAAAAATTGTGAACATCACTTCAGCAAAGATTTATAGCAATGAATCTCATATTCCAACCATCATCTATATGAAGAATGTTTTTCTGGCTTTCCTTTTTTTGAAATAAAATCATATTTTCTGTCTTAAAATTCTGTTCTCTTATCAATGTTTCATTGATCAATATAAACTTAACTTTCAATATTTTGAAGACCTTTAATCCATTTAGTTCCACTTAAACACTCAAACTTCTCAAATTTTCCTTCATAACTAATCCCTAATGCCTGATAACACCTTAGTGAAGGTATATTTTACTTTCTTAATGCTTTTGTGTGCTTTCTGCAACTGCCAGCTGACAAGTATTAAACTGAAATGTAAATGAGGCTTAATCTTATTTGCTTTTACTTATTACTTTGCTCTTTATGCGCCTGTTGATACAATAGAAATAAGTTAACATGCTTTTGATGGCCTTATCTGCTTGTGTTAAGGGGGTCAGTTAACTCAATTGGCTGGACAGCTAGTTAGTGATGCAGAGGGATGCCAGCAAAGCAGGTCCAATTCCTGTGCCAGTTGAGGTTATCATGAAGATTGCACTTTCTCAACTGTGCCCCTCACCTGGGGTGTGGTGACTCTGTCAGCTCTCTCTCTGAAAGGGGAGAGCAGATTGTGGGGCTGTGGTGACATTTAGTTTCACTTCTATTTATGTTGCCTCCTATTATAACCCATGGGCAGCATTTTCCACTCTGCGCACAGAGTGTTGGCTGAGGCAGGAAAACCAGCGTGCAGCTCTCCAGCTGCACAGTCGAGTTCTCTTCCAGATAATCTGGCACTTTGTGCACAAAAAAATTTGGAAGCATTGCCCATGTCATGGTGGTGGTGGGTCAGGGCCAGATAGAGCTGCCAAGGCCAGCTTCACAGAGATCGGATCAGTGCCCTGATCTGAGCTTAGAAAAATACCAGGGGGGCAGTGCCAGGGCACTGGGGCAGCATGTGCCTCTCCCTTCCAGGAGCTAGACTTAGTTGTGTGCCTTTGGTGGGTTTCCCCTTGACTACTTAATATTTTTAAAAAAACAGTTGCAAACTGTCATGTCGAAAATTCTAGGAGGATGATGTGGTGGGAAAGCACACATTAATCTTATGTATTGAACAAAAGGGCCGAACCTTGTTATAATACCAGCGAGGGGTGGAAAAATCAGAAATTGAGATCTCGCCAGAGAGGATCCCATTTCCTGATTCCTGTGAGGTTTTCTGCTGCATTGCCATCTGCACTCGTGGCAGATATGGGCACAAATCTGCACCCAGTGCATCTGTGTACCAAGGTTTCATTACCCTTTTAAAAATCTTACAATTGACAGGACACTCCTATTCCTTATAATTTTTTTTTCACTGAATTAGATTATCTCTGTCAGTATCTGCCCATCCTGCTGCCTATACTGGTCCCTTTGATCTTTCATAGTCCTGGTCATAGTTTCCCATTATTTCAAATTGATGCCATAGGCAAATTTTGATGATTTTGTTCCTTTAATTTCTAAGTTAGATTCATTTTTGCATGTGTGGAGTAAATACCAATAACCTCAAAACGAGCTCCAATGGATTATTAGTTATCATGGACTGAACTTTCTGGTCCCACTTGATAGGAACCAGAAATTCCCAGCCGAGGTCAACGGACCTTTTAATGGTCTGTTAAATTGTCCGTTCCCTCCCGCGACGATTCCCACTGTGGGCGAGAGTGGAAGATCTTAATGCTAGCCCCGTGCCTTTACAGCTTGATAAACTTGCCTTTACCTCATCCCTTCTCACTTGTCCTCTTTCCATCTGCCATGTCTTCTGTATGGATCAAAACTAGCTGTTTATGCTTGAAGTGTATTTTCAGAAATCTATTTATCTACACAGATTTAATTCAAAAATAGCCCTTTATAACAGTCAAGTTGCAGAGCAGCTGGCCTTCATCATAGATGGCTACAGAAATCGTTCCTGTTTCACTGATTTGTAACAGTCGCTTTCTGCTGTAGGGCATCTTTAATGTGAATTATCCTGATCCATTTTAAAACCCTTCTGTGCTTTTGACCCTGTCCTCCCTCCCAAGCAATTTGTGCCCCTGGTTTCCTTAACCTTTGTCTTTTAAAGTGCTGATTTATGTGCTGAGACCCTCAGGTTGTATTTTGCATAAATCAAAAATTCTGTAGATAAAGCGCAAAACATTTGATTCAAAAGGCATAAACGTACCCTTTGCACAGTTCATTTCTCCATGCATGGATGGGAAATTCGGGTTATAAATGCAGGGGAAAGTTGGCTCTGATTTATTCTTTGAGCTTTGGGAATACATGAGTTACTGTGACTCATCTTAGTATTGCACTACAGTTTTTTTCATTATTAGATCCTACATTGATAATGCCTCCATTTTGGTCCACAGAGACTCTTATGGATTCGAGATGGGCAACTGCTGAGTTGGGATGGACTGCACACCCAGATTCAGGGGTAAGGACAATTTACACAAATAGATCGTTGACTGACACAATGAAAACAATAAAACAACTTCTCAGAATTTATAAGTACTTTGTGGTGATAACTTAGGCTGACATTCTGGTACGATAATGAGGGAAATCAAAAAGAAAATGCTGGAAATACTCAGCAGATCAGGCAATGTTTATGGATGGTGGAACCAAGTTAACATTTCAAGTTAGTGATCTGATATTGCAGTGCTAAAGGTACTGGGCATTGATGGAACAGTTGCCCTTTTTGTTCAGCAGAGGATCTGTCTCTTAAAATTATTAAAGACACTTTAACACTGTATAAATAAGATTATGAATCACATCCAGGAAAAGTAATATTGTTAAAAACAGACTATTTGCACTTTCATCTCGTCGTTGTTTGTGGGAGATTGCAGATGGAAAATGGTTACTGCTTCAATCTATATAACACCCCTTGCACTACTGAAGTAATTAATTGTGTGAAACAGTTTGGAATATTTCAACATGAAGCAATGCAAAATAAAAAAAGAGGTGTCAGTTGCTTTGAAAACATTGTTTCTCAATTGAAATATTATATTTGAGTCAGCGAACAGGAAGAGTTGTGAGCAGAGAGTTTCATGGATCTGGGCCCAGGTGTATTGGACAAGTGGGAATATAATGCTGTAACCAAGCCTGCTCAATTTTCTACAATTTCAATTAATTTGAGGATGAAAATTGAATAAATTACCTTACAGGCCTAAGTTTCAACCTGGCTGAATTCCTGATATTCAGCCCATACAATACAGTGCAGCTGGAAAATGTCCAGGAAAATGTCCCCTTTATCTATATATAATTGCTAATGTGTACATTATGAAAAATTTGTTCTTTTTTTCAATTATCCACCAAATCTTGCAAGTGCCATTGTTTGCAGTTTCAGAGTAAGAATTCAGTCCAAGATCCCCAACATTTGAACAATAGTGGACAATTACAAAGTGACTTGGAATCATATGAGGACATAAAACAACTTGGCTTAACTATTCAGTGTCAAGTAATAAATCAAATATTCCAGCATATGTCAATAAAAATGGGAAAAGGCAAGAGTTATAGTTATTCATTGAAAGGATTGTTTGCAAGAATGGGAATTAAATAGAAAGAATACTAAATACAGCTAAATCCTGGTACACATATAACTAATTAGCCACAATAGAAATTCTGCTTGAATCAGCATTATATTTGAATTAAGACTGCACTAAACTACAAGTGAAATAAACTGGTGATGAATACCACACAGAGCATTTTATCTCTGTCAGTAGCAATATGAGGAAGAATATTTGAACAGGTGTGAAACTTCTGAATAGAAAAAAAATGAGCAATGAGTGAAATTATCATTAATCTTTCTCTGACCTTTCATCATTCAGCCTGACAAATATTATAAATTTCATTTCTGCATTGAAAACACATGTGCAATGTATATATTTTCTCACCTTATCCATCGTATGACTTTTGTATGCCTGACGTACATGGGCAGTATTTCCATGGAACAAAACAAAACATTCTCGTCATAAGCAAAGCCTGAGTTTCACTTTATTTTTGCTTCCAATAAATATTTTTGAAATGTTTAAAAACAAACTCTTTCATATGAAAGTCCCAGAAAGACGGTGTTTGGATAAAATAAATGTATCAAGGCGCCTTCCTCAATTGTGTTTATCTTTGCCTAATCTGTGTTCGTAAATTAGTCAGGCAACTCCTCAATTCATATATACGTACAAACATTCCTATTCAACAGATTGTGGTTGCCAATTTTTTCGAAACTTGCAGCATTAAGTAATTACTGCGACCACACAAGTTACTTAAGATGCATTTGCAATAGCTCTGAAAGATAAACATAAGGATGTATGAAGTAGAACAAGAAGTGGCAGTTTAGCCTGTTTATTGTAACTCATCCAGTTACAAATATTTTAGTAGCATTGCATGCTGTCCCCTCTTCATCTTCAGTTCTCTGATCCAAAACGTAGATTGGAATCAGTATTACAATGTATCTCGACTCCAAGCTCATTTTCTTTTGAGAAAAACATAATTAGCTGCACTGTGTGATCACAATGACAATTGTTTAATTTAAATTAGCTCATAAAGCAGAAAACAAATCTAATTAGATTTTTTGACATTGTTTTGCTGATCAGAAAGAACTAAATTAACTTACAATTTGTCCCCAAACAGTGGTTATGCATATTGTCAGCTGCAGTAATGTTCAGTCGGTCAAGCAATAATGCAATCTCACCTTTAAAAAATACCTTCACCTTCAGCAAGCTTAAATTCAGAGTCCTGAGAGGGTCCAGCTACTTAAAAGAAAAAAACAGCTTTGGTTTTTATATTGACATGACTAAACTTGATGGGACCTCTGACCTTTAACAGCTATTAACTACTTAGTAAATCTAGCAGCCTAGACATCTATAATCACATCTTAGAAAACAAATCTTCACAGTTATTTTAGTTTGTCTGAACCAGCAACCTCAAATGTCAATCTGTGTTCTCAGAAGTCAATCACACAATATTACATTGTGAATTGTCATGGACACATAACACCTCTATTCACAGAAAATTGTTTATTCAAAATGTTACAAAAACTGATTAGAGGTAATTTAAATAATATGTTGGGTGCTAGTTGAAAAGTAGAGTACTGTGGGTGTGGAAAATCTGAAATTAAAACAAAAAATTCTGGAAATAATCACTAAGTTACCCTCTGTGGAGGGTGAAACATTAAACATTTTGGGTCCATGACCTTTCATCAGAACTGAGAAAAGTTGAGGGGTGGGTGGGACAATGACAAAGAGAAGACCTGTGATAGGGTAGAAGACAGGAGAGATTGGAAGACAGAAACATTAGTCTTAAAGGGCCAAAGGGAAAGGAGATGATGCAAGAAAATAGTGAAACAGAAAGATGTGCCTAGGCCATGTGTGCTGCTGACTGCAAACAAAATGGGGCATAGACAATGGCGAGGGGATTTTGCAAGGCAGGAATGGAGGCAGGGGTGGAGAATTGGGGGGGGGCGGGTGGTGGGTGGAGGCGGAGGGGAGTGGTGGGGGAGGGAGTCCCAAAACATTCATAGTTGGATAGTACCTGGCATTTCCTCAGGCACTGCCCTTAGCACTAGTCAGGGTATGGGATTCTGTGGAGGAGCTGCCCTGAGTTGTAGTATGGGAGGGATACGTGGTGGTTATAAGGGGGGAGTGGGATGGAGGAGCATGTTCTATGGTGATGGGGTGGCTGCTTGCTTATTTCTATTTTTATTTTTTTACACTGAGGCATTCTTAGAGCCACCGTTACTGACGAAGCGAGCTCTGAATGTATCTATTCCACCAATGTGACCTCGTGGGATCCGCCTCCTGGTTTTGTTTTTGGCAATGTGTTTGAAAATGTGTCGGCAAAAGCTGGCAGTGCAGCCAGAGGGCTAAACACTGCTTTTCCCAACTGGGTTCACACTTTGCCAAAAAATAGCAAAATTCTGCCCATTGGATAGTAATTTCTGGTCCTTTCCACCAACGGAATTGCTCAGTCCTGTTGAATTCAATGGAGATTTGGATGGTTTGCCATATGCACCACAGGGGAGTGAGAAAATCCTGGCCTATGATCTAAAATTGTTGAACAATGAGGTGCTGTTCCTCAAACTTGGTTTGCACTTCACTGGAATGGTGCCATGGGCTAGTAATTGTGGTGGATGCTTGATAATATTTTGTTGGATGCTTGATAACATTTAGCAGAATGACACTAAAACATGTATCACAAATTATCATAATATACATAGAAACAGCAGAATGGCACTAAAACATGTATCACAAATTGTCATAATATATATAGGAATGCTATCAGCAATGTTATAGGGATTGAGTAACAACAAAGGGATTATTTTAAATTATTTAGAATGCTACTGATCAGAATGCCATCTATCAGTGTTACAATATGAGACATTTGATCCCAATTTACTGACTTTCTAGTTAATATATAGATATCAGAAACATATTCAGTTGTAAAATGATGGGGTTTTTTTTTACTGTCACAACAAATATTATTTGTTTCCTTTGTCCAGTGGGAAGAAGTAAGTGGATACGATGATGCAATAAATCCTATTCGCACATACCAGGTCTGTAATGTGATGGAAGCAAACCAGAATAATTGGCTTCGAACTACTTACATAGCACGTAAAGATGTTCAGAGAGTGTATGTGGAGATGAAATTCACTGTGCGGGACTGCAACAGCATACCAAATATCCCAGGTTCTTGTAAGGAAACTTTTAATTTATTTTACTATGAATCTGACACAGACTCAGCAACAGCGTCAACACCATTCTGGATGGAGAACCCTTATGTGAAAGTGGACACCATTGCACCAGATGAGAGTTTTTCCAAACTGGAGACTGGGCGAGTCAACACAAAGATCAGAAGCTTTGGTCCTTTGGCCAAGAATGGATTCTATTTAGCATTTCAGGATCTGGGGTCGTGCATGTCACTCATTTCCCTGCGAGTGTTCTATAAGAAATGCCCATCTGTGATCGCAAATTTTGCCGTTTTTCCAGAAACGGTTACTGGAGCAGAACCTACGTCACTTGTCATTGCTCCTGGTACCTGTCTGAGTAATGCTATCGAACTATCTGTGCCGCTGAAACTATATTGTAATGGGGACGGGGAGTGGATGGTACCTGTTGGAGCTTGTACCTGTGCTCCTGGATATGAACCACCTGCTGAAAAGGAGACAGCTTGCCAAGGTAGGAAAATGATCAAGTGATGCTGGTAATTTTTTTGCCTCTTTTCATTTCACTGTTTTAGAGATTGCCTATCTCATGACAACTTGGCACTTAGGTCTTTTTTTTGGAATGTTTCCTTTCAATACTCAACATAATCATTAGAAAATCACACAATTTAATAATTTGATGGAAACTAGATACATCAAATCTTGATACAGAATCCTATGCCTTCCCTTCTGATGAATTTGGGTTGGGGGTATTTAATTGGAGGGGGGGGGAAGGGTGATGGATGGGGACCCTGCCACCTTTACCTTTATCTCAATGAAGTCCAGAACTTGTAGGCATTTGGACAACCTTACCATCCCATTACTAACTGAAGCCCTTTTAGCTGGGAATTAAAGTGCACTTAACCTGTTGCTGCTGGTATTAGTGCTATGACAAGCAGGAGGCTCATCATGTGGAGGGCAGGACAAGCAAACCAGGGCATTTTTGATTGAGGGCTCCCGAGATCCTTATTCAAAGACACTCAGTGCCTGATCGAGGGGCCAGTTAGAAAGGGATCACCCACTTAGAAACACCCGCTACATTTCTCCCTCTCCTATGACCTGCTTCCTGTCACCTCCCTCCCTGTGTTCACTCATTTGTTCCTGGAGCCCTTCTTGATCTGAAACTTTCATTGGGTGTAATACCGGAAGCAGCCATCATCTGGTGCTGCTGAGTACAGAAAACTGCTGGCCTCAGGTTGGCCAGCAGCTCTAGGTTTGGACTCTTGACTCCAGAGAAAAGCTCACAATTGGCCTGTCAAGTGCCTGAGTGGCACAAAATGTGGCAGGGGTTATGATATCTTTCCTGCTTGCTAGCTGGTAGCTGAGACCCCAGTCCCCACCACAAGATTGTTTCTCCCAGAGTTTCACAACTGGAATAAGTAAAAACTTAGCCGAGCTGAAAGTTGTGTTTGGAATGTTATGCTGTGTACGTTTTGGTTCGGAAGCAAGTGACAATGGTTTAGACTGCAGAGAATCTTTGAATCCCTACAGTGAAGAAGGATGCCATTCGGTGCATCGAGCCTGCACCACCAACAATCCCACCCAAGCCATTACCATTCTAATCTCCTGATAGTAAACGTCAATTTAGCATGGCCAATCAACTTAACCCACATATCTTTGGATTGTGGGAGGAAACTGGAGCATCCAGAGGAAACTCACACAGACAGGCGGCGAATGTGCGAACTCCACACGGATAGACATCTGAGCCTGGAATTGAACTTTGATCCCCGGCTTTGTGAAGCAGTAGTGCTAATCACTGTGCCACAGTGATGCCCCCATGTCATATCCAAATGAAGCCAAACTTATGAGCCGGATTCTCCAACCTCATTCGCAGCCGGGATTCTTCTGTCTGGCTGCAGTGAAGGGAGGTTAGGCTGAATGCCAAATTCTCCATTCTCATTGGCAACGACAGCGAATAACCGGAAAACCTTAGCCCATCTGTTAATTATGGCTTCACTTGAGTGGACTTTGTAAACATGCAGTATATGCAACAAATGTTTACGCTAATTTTAAATTCTTTTTTTCAGCTAGTTGCATCGTTATTTCTCATTAGTTATCCTAATCTTTCTTAATTCCTTCTCCTGAACAATTGATGAATCATGGGCTAAGTCATTGATATGGCTTTGTTTAGGTCTAAAAGTATTGAAAAACATTGGATCATAAAACTTGTTCTTACCTGAACAATTGGCACCACAGGAACATAATGCTTAGGAATGCAGCTGCAACTGAATGAATTATGTAGTAAGAATGATTAAATCATTATTTTCAAGTGCTGATTAATTTATTTCTGAGTGTGACAATATAAGGTTTTGCAGAAACCTTTTAGAAGATATGTCACGGTAGTCCATGACAGGGCAGAACATTCACAGAAGAATCCCTGTAGTGTGGAATGAGACAATTTGGGCCATTGACCCTACACCAACAACAATCCCACCCAGGTTCTATCCCTGTAACCCCATCTATTTATCTTACTCTCCCTGATATTAGAGGCAATTTAGCATGGCCATTCAATCTAACCTGCACAAGTTTGGACTGTGGGAGGGAACCAGAGCACTTAGAGGAAATCCACACAGACACGGGGAGAACATGCAAATTCTATGTAGACCAGAATTGAATTCAGGTCCCTGGAGCTGTGAGGCAGCAATGCTAGCCATTGTATCACCATGCCGCCCTTATAGCCTAATAAACTGAATGATCAGGAATGCCTCTCCCATTCCAGATTTTCTCATGTTCCTTTCTCAAAGCTGGCTGCAGCTTTTGCACCAAATGTTTCAATAGAATCTATTGATAAAATGGATGGGAAAATCTGTCAGAAAATTGGTTTAGACTTCAGTAGGCAGGTTATTAACTGGCTGTGCAGTCCTTTGGAACCTAAATTATGCTGGAAATTGAGAATGCTCTTGTTTCGAAAAGGACTCTGTAAGTGATGAATGAGATTTGTTATGTGTATGTATTTGATGGATGCAGATTCCCCAGTCTAAGAAGCTTTGGCCATAGTTTGCTTTCAGAATATCTGCCAACACAAAATAAACGGATAATTACCAGAAAATAAAAATACATGTTATGGTTTTTGGTAGGGAAATTAGATTTTCTAACAAGTTCTGATTCATATGAAAAATACACCATAGATTAAAAGAGACTATTGAGCCAACCAAGTCCATTTCTTCCACAGACTCTGTGACATGTGAAGTTTGTTCTGACTTGAGCTTAACCCAGTCCATTTAGTCTCCTGAGGAAGTCAATAAAACCAAAGTAAATATCCAAGAAGATAAATCTGTATTAGGTTTCCTTTGATTCTTAAAAGTTACACCCCAAAATATATTATTGACTAACCCAAAATACTTCATTAGCTTCTTAAAGTAAGATGTCCTAAGTTGTGCACGCGTGTTCCAAATATGTCTTATATAGCTTGTTACTCTGCCTTAAATAACTTGTGTACATTGAAGCTGGATATCCTTAAAATTTTCTTAATATTCATAGGATATGGGCATTGCTGGTTGGGCCAGAATTTATTGCCATCCCTGAGGGCATTTAAGAGTTAACGGCATTGCTGTTCTTTCGGGAAGGAAATCTGCCATCTTTACCTGATCTGGCCTACATGTGACTCCAGATCCATAGCAATGGGGTCAGGGGCATGAGGAGGACATTTTGAACCTACCTTTTAAAAGTTCCCGTCATGCAGTCTATCATCCACCTGAGAGGTGCTCATGACCCACTGAAAAAGTGGCTCAACTTCATGAAAGTTGCAAAGGACTCGGACATTCAGTTGAGTCGGCCAGGTTGGGTGTGCAGGGCCCATGCTTTTGACTTGAATTAGCCTGCACTCTTCAAAGGCAGAAACTCTTGAAAATCAGAAACCCCTGCAATTCTGGTGGCCATTTTCAAAGAGCTCCCGTGTTAGCTTGACTCAGAGAAAACCCTGATGACAGTGTTCAGAGTTACAGGATACCTCAGCAGCACTTTCAGCTTATTTAATTAGGATGAACAAAACAAATGCATCTTTTAATAAAAGAAACATTTACAAGTTTACTTCTGGCATACGTCTATACTGCAAGTAATAGACAAAGATTTCTTTGAGTGAAGATTGATATTCACTTTCATGATTTTAGTACGCACATCAAATGCAAATGATGAGACAGATTGTTCTGCTGGTCCTGATGTGATTTACACAACCCAATCTAATTTCACAGATTATCTCTGCAAGAATGACTGTGTTAGAATTTTCAGTACAAGTAAGCAGTAGCAAGCAATGATCAGTCAATCAGACATTTTAAACTTTCTTTCATGTCACCATCTATTTACATGGGATGTGATCGAGCATGTTGACTTTGACACGCACTAGGGTGGAGCTTTGCCTTCATCATCTAGGTGGTGTCCCACCAGACCACCACCTAGGCAGTGAAAAGGAAAATCTACCACATTATGGAAAAAGATCAAAGTCCTCTGGCTTTATCTACAGTGTGATGAAACAATAGAAAGAAAGACAGGTGTGCTTATTTGAAGAGAAAAATGACCTGGTGATGTATACTAAATATAAAGGCAACTTTTGCAAGGCAGCCAGAGGTTTTGGTCTCATTCTATACAGCTTTTGTGTTGCTTTGAGAAAATCTGCAATAATTCCAGGGTGGGACAGTTCTAGCCAAAGAGAAATATCTGGAAATCCTTTTTATTCGGCTTCGCCTGTCATACCATGTACAGCACCACTGGATTTTTTTGTTGTTTAACTCCTTTTTCCAAACAAAGGACACTGCTGAATCTATTGTCTTCATTTGAATACACGATATTCAGCTATTTTGTTGAAATAAATCCCTGTTCAAACAGATTATATAGATCACATGCTTTCTTGGCATAAATTTTTCACTGCTGCGTGACATAAATTGCATTTAATAAGAAGAATAGAGTAGAATATCTATAGTGCAGAAGAAGACCATTCACTCCATCAAGACTGCACCGACACCAATCCCACTCAGACCCTATCCCTGCTTAACTACTCTAGTAATTAGAGGCATTGGAGAGGGTACAGAGGAGGTTTACCAGGATGTTGCCTGGTATGAAGGGCAAGTCTTATGAAGAGAGGCTGAGGGATTTGAGGTTGTTTTCGTTAGAAAGAAGGCGGCTAAGAGGAGACCTTATTGAAACATATAAGATGATTAGAGGTTTAGATAGGGTGGACATTGATAGCCGTCCACCCTATCTAAACCTCTAATCATCTTATATATGTTCAATAAGGTCTCCTCTTAGCCGCCTTCTTTCTAACGAAAACAACCTCAAATCCCTCAGCCTCACTAGGATTTTTCCTAGGATGGAGAAAGCTAGCACGAGGGGACATAGCTTTAAATTAAGGGGTGGTAGTTATAGGACAGATGTCAGAGGTAGGTTCTTTACCCAGAGGGTGGTAAGGGTATGGAATGCCCTGCCTGCTGCAGTTGTAGATGCGCCAAGTTTGGCAGCGTTTAAGAGGTTAATAGATACGTTTATGGATGAAAAGGGAATGATTTAGGCTAGAGGGTCATTGCTTTTTCTTAATTGGTCGGCGCAACATCAAAGGCCGAAGGGCCTGTTCTGCGTTGTAATGTTCCATGTTCTATGTTCTAATCCCTCTAAGTTATCACACCCTGAGACACTAAGGGTCAATTTAGCATCGCCAATCCACCTAACCCTCACATCTTTGGATAATGGGAGAAAACTGGAGCACCCAGAGGAAACCCACGGGGAGAATGTGCAAACTTCACACAAATAGTGACCCAAGCTGAGATGTGTGGAACATTCTTTGAAGAAGTACAATTGTGAAAACACAAAACAGAATTTTGTCTGATGATGTGCATCATCGTGTCCGATTAATGCCAAGGCCTCATCGTTAGAAGGCCGAATTTTGTGATCATCGGCTAAGTGATGGTATTGGCTGCTGATCTTGAAGAAAGCTGCTCACAAAGAACCAACCACCTCTATAGTGTCAACTTCCCCTTTCCCTACAAGAATTTGAATCAGGTACCAAGTCAAACAGATCTTAACATACCCAAGTCGTCAAGTACGGGCCAATCACATCAAAGTATTCTGATAGATAGCAAATCGAGAAGTAAAATGAAATGATATTCTTCACATTTAATGTTGATTTATTGGTGTCACAAGTAGGCTTACATTAACACTGCAATGAAGTTATTGTGAACATCTCCTAGTCACCACACTCCAGCACCTGTTTGGGTACACTGAGGGAGAATTTAACATAGCCAAGCACATCTTTCAGACTGTGGGAGAAAACTGGGGCACCTGGAGGAAACCCACACAGACACAGGCAGAACATGCAGACTGTTCTCAAACAGTGACCCAAGTTGGAATTGAACCTAGGTCCCTGGTGCTGTAAGTATGTAGTGCTAACCTCTGTGCTACCGTGCTATTCATGTTGTTCACAAAAATGAAGGAAATGTTTGGGGAATGCTTTTAGGATTAAAATAAAAGCTAACATTTCATAACTAAGCTTAAAATAAATATTTTTGGCATTTCACAAATATAAAATTATTTTTTTCAGGGCCAGAGAAGTTTATCAGCTATAATTATTAACTTAGTTCAGTATTAAGAAATGTTTCATTAGACAAGGTATAATTTTTTCAAAAGTTGTTACTGTGGTAAATTAATGTAAAATAGAAAGTTTTCATGAGGAACTCCAGAGTTCGCTGGAGGAACTTTCACAGCCCTGTTCATTTGAGAAATGTAGAATCACGGATAGCATTTTCTGGATTTCCATGGTTAAGTGTGCATGTGTGGACTATAGACGGCTATAGATTTCAGAGGAGTAATGAAGGTTTCATGCTGACAGTTTGCTATCATCACTACCATTACAAAAAAGCTGGCTGTTGAAAGTCGTATGAAATGTCTTCTCTCTGAATGGCATTACCGTGATACCACTTTTGTTTTTCCAAACCAGTGTACACAAGGTAAATAAATCACGGAAATTGCTAGTTGCTGATGGTAATTTAATGGTTGGAAGTTCATTTTACAATTTGTAAAACGTAGGATTTCAGTAAAGCTAAAAGATTGAGTTCTTTCATCTGAGCCCAAACTAGAGAATTAATTTATGTTTATTAATATTCATTGTTCATTTTCTTTAAAAATGCGTACAACAAAAGGCCAGGTAATGTATATAGTTGAAGGCAGTTACTTGATATGCAGCACCATGCCTGTGCTATAAATGATTTTTTTCCATATAAGGTTGCCCACTACTGCCCTCCTATTTTATTTAAAATATTAATTTACTTTTTATGCAAATTTGACCTTTTTATCTTGAAGGAATTGCCTGTGATAAATACTGCTGGGAGTATAAAATCACCTTATATTTTGTTAGGTGAATACTATAGACCCTTATGGTGTCAACATCTGGCCTCAGTCATACATTATCCTTTCCCACTGGTGGAATATACTTAATTGCATCAGAAGAAATGTCCCATATGTGCCTGTTGTAGCTGAAGATTGATTTTACTGTCCTGTGGGTGCATTGGACCTCCCACTACCCTGATCATACATAACTAGCATTCTTTTTACAAAAGCAGATTTATACCCCATAGTGTCTTGATAGATAACTTTATGTCTGAATTCTCATTGCTAAAATATTGACTGCAGCTGTCGCTTGACTGAATGTAGCATTGATCACCCACAGAGGCTGATGAAATTGTTTACCAACTGCAAAAAAAAATTAATTCCTGCTGCTTGCTCTCTGCAAACACTTAAGATGTGTGCATTGGAAACAGAATACTGCAGTCATATAATTATTGAATCCAGACATTATGCACAATGTAACTCGGCGAAGTTACATTGACGAAGCCAGCTGCATTGTTTGAACAGCAACATTAGATTAGTCGAGATTAGTTTTAGCACTGGTGACAAGCAAAGCTTGAAGATGGGCTGAATAACTGCATTCAGGCATAGATGGAGAGTAGAAGTTGGGAGAGCATGTGGAGGAGTGGACATGGGAAATCCAAAGATGTGCAATTTACGTGGATTTGCCATGCTAAATTGTCGCTTAGTGTCTAAAGATCTACAGGTTAGGGGGAGAAGCTGGATAAACATGGGGGTTATGCAGAGGGGTGGATCTGGTAAGACACCCTTTCAGAGAATCGGAGCAGACTTGATGGACTGCATGGCCTCCTTCTCCTCTGATTATAAGTAGACGCAGAGTGAGGTGAGGCAGGCAGATGGGAAGGAGGTAGGAACTGGGAGAGAGGGAAAAGAAGTCAGTTGGGGCAGTAAGAGTGGGTTGCACTGCATTATTTTCTTCAAAGTGAAGATGGGGGCAATGGGTCATCTTTCACATAATTGCAGGAGGGTGAAGAGGAAAAGAGAAGGAGAAAAATAGTTGTGATAGGCCAGGAAGCTCACAAAGGGTATCGGGAAAGAATAGGTGGCCCTCGGCCAAAAGCTGATTTTCTTCTCAATGAAGCAGTGTGCTGTGAAGCAAAGTTAATTTTCATCATACAGGGGTGGGGACGCTGCTCTAGCTTGGAGCCAATTTTTGCTTTCATGCAGGGTGGGGATTAGGTGGTAGAGCACTGGTTTTCTCCTCAGTAGTGCAGGGGTTAGAAAGGAGCAGAGGGAAAGTTTTAATCTTAACATGGTGGGAGAAATATGTTGATTTTCTTTCCCTCACTGAAGGGAGCTACAAAAAGTCAATGGCTAAGGAAGTTTTGAGGGATTGTCTGGAGATTGCAGTGAGGGGGAGGCAGGACATTAGATCGTGGCAAGGTAGAAGCCACAGTTTGTCTTAAGAGAGGAAGGGAAAAGGGAGTGTGGATGAAGGGTAGCAACCTGAATTTCTTCTTAGCAGGGTGAGTGAAAGAAGTTGATTGTCAAGGGAAGATTGGAGAGGTGGATAGTGCTGAGCATGGCATAGTGGTTAGCACTGCTGTCTCACAGCACCAGGGACATGGTTCAGTTCTGGCCTCGGGTGAGTGTGTGTGGAATTTGCATGTTCTTCCCATATCTGCATGGGTTTCCTCAAGGTGTTCCAGTTTCCTCTCACAGTCCAAAGATTTGTAGGTTAAGTTGATTGGCCATGCTAAATTGCTCTTTCGTGTCAGGGGATGAGGAGGGCAAATATAAAGGGTTGTGGGGATAGAATCTTGTTGTTTCATACTGCATGGGCCAAATGGTCTGCCTCTGCACTATAAATACTATGAAGAGAGAATTGAGTTGATTGTCAGTCAGACATGCATATTTAAATTGCTCAATAAGAAAAATCTCTCATTGTAGTGGCGCTAATGGACATTATCATTTCACAGCCTGCAATCCCAGGGAACAGAGCTCCATGCTAGAAGCAAAAGATTTTAACTTGTTTATTGGATGTCTAATGTTTTCACTGTTGACTTCAAAGGCAGCACGTATATTCCAAACTGAATTTTCACTTTGTCTTTCTATTAGCATTACCATGCTTGTTTTAGCTATGTAAATCCTGATAGTTCCCCCAAAGGAACTGGGGACACTTACAGCAAGCACAGGAATCCTATGTAAAGTACAAAGTCTCACAACTCCAGGTTAGAGACACAGAGGAAAAGGTTTAAGGATTATTTATTTGTGTCACAAGTAGGCTTACATTAACACTGCATTGAAATTACAGTGAAAATGACAACCCAGTGTCTCCTGTTCACATGCTAAATATTCTATTAAGGTGCAGTGACAATAAATGGGCCTTGGTCATTGCACCCAGTCCCTTCAAGTTGGAGGGTTTGAGAAGCAACATTTAATCTGTAAATACAGATGAATAGCCTTGTTTTGCAGGTGTTGCATGGCATTTTTTTTTAGCCAAAGTTCAGCTGACTGCGATGTATAGACTGACTGACATTGCAGCTGCTGCAGACTGCAGGTCTGTACTAGTTGGCTTTGCTTCCTTGCCTCCGAGGCATATGATCCTTTTGAGGCAGACCTATGCCTGGGAAATGCAGCAAAATAATGCTGTGAACCTGAAATTGCGGGCTGAAGGCAGAGGGGATAGGGAGGTGGCATTTTCTGACTATACTTGTTCTGACTAGACCAGAAAATCACAATCACAGTCAATAGATCTTTATATTGTCTGTTTTCCGCCGCTACAATTTCTGTAGCAGGTTGGCAGGATGGGAAAATATGGCCCATCGTTTCTACGTTCTCTTGCTTGAAATCTGTACCTTTGCTGAAGAAATATAGTAAAATAATCCTAGACTCATTCTAAATCAGGTCATGAACACGTAGAGGCTCAACGTTATATACGCAGGCTGAGATTTTCTGATCAAGTCCATTGAATCATAGAAACCCTACAGTGCAGAGAAGGTCATTCGGCCCATTGAGTCTGAACTGATAACAATCCCGTCTTTGTCCTCTCTCCATATCCACACATATTTACCCTGCTAATCCTTCTAATCTATGCATTCCAGGACTCTTAAGGGGCAACCTTTAGCATGACCGATGCAGCTAACTGCACATCTTTGGACTGTAGGAGGAAATCAGGGCAAACGGAGGGAATCGATGCAGACACAGGGAGAACATGTAAACTCCACAGTGAGACAGTGAGCCAAGCCGGAATCAAATCCAGGTCTCTGGAGCTGAGAAGCAGCAGTACTAACCACTTTGCTGCCATGCCGCAATGTAGATTGGGAAAACCTGATAACTAAATTGGATGGAAGTCTGTTGTGCTAATTGGTTAAGTGCATTTTGTGTGCTGCATATATTTGTTGGGGTTGAGAGCAGCTGCTGGAAATGGAGCCAAGTTAAAATATTTACAAAATAGGGAGCATCCTATGAGGAAGTTTCCAATGATGTTATGCAGGATGGATGCTCATTCATGGTCCTAATCATTTAGAATAGCTGCTGTGCTGAATATGAAAGTTAGGTTAGTGATGACTCACAAGAAAATTATTTTGTAAATTTTGAGATAATTTCTAAACCCTTTTAGTTGATCTTTTTGTTCTTCTTTTGCCATTCTGTATTCATCTTAGAATCTGGCATTTGATGTGTGTCAACCTTCTAATCATTCTGCAGTTACCACTGTGCTACATTGGCTGCCCTCTTGGGAACTCCATGCATCTCTGATCTCTTGATGAAGGTCAGAGAGCATCTCAGGTGTTATATGTTTTCACGCCCATAGAGAACCTATGGTTCCTATGTAATGATATATCAAGCCGGACATGTGAAACCTGACTAGTTATAGGGGAAGGTGGTTCTCCTTCATCTTTCCTCTTCCATCTTGCTCATGCAACTAGTCACGCTTTTACATGTCTGCAACAGAAACATTCCGGTCACAGGGTATCAACTATTAAAATGACACTCCATGAAAGACATAGCTGAGTAAACAACAGCCGACAGAGCCTGTTTAGCTACTCTGGTAACTGTTTAGTTACCAAGATATCACCAACGATAGCTACGTGCTTCGTTATGCCAACCTAATAAGGATTATATGGAGCTTTATTCAGAGGTTCTGGCTTAGTAGACGTAAGAATACTTACAGCTACCATGCAACATAGAATGATAGCCCTACTGAAGCACTGGGTTCTCTCTCTCTCTTGAGATATATTGTCCGGAATTTTACCAGCTTGCCAGCCATGAGAATCTCTGCGGGCGAGGGACGGACAATGGAAAGGCCCGTTGACCTTGGGCGGGAATTTATTATGTCAGGACAAGTGAGGTCATAAAATACCACCCATTGAATTATACGGCTATGGGCAGAAAATGGCATGAAAGGTTACACAGGCCTTTCTTATTACCTAACTACTTCAGGCAACATCATCTTCACTTCAGCAACCATCAAACAGTGAGGGGGTTGGGCTGCTGACACCTCTTTGTAGATTTGTGCCGGTATCTTAGTTTCCTTTTACTTCATTCTTACCTGTCACTTTTTAGCCTTTTTCCCCCTGAGCTAAAGAAAAGTCACGATTTGAGATGTTTATTGAAGTCCTCCTAAGGCTGTAAGGATTTGTGTTTCACTCTTCTGACAGCAAGTTGTCATACTCTTTAATTGTTTGCATCCTTTTCGAGTTCACTCACAGGCAATTTTCTGCACGAAATTTCGCTGCAAGTGGAAATGTATGCTTGAGATGCTGTAATAATGAAGGAGATTTTAATTGTAATTTACATCTTAACTGTGTGTCCTGGTGTGTTGTGGATATGCACAAGATACAATGAATGAATCATAAGGTTTTTCAATGATAAAAACAATGAAAGTTTAATATATGTTGTGTCCTGTTATCAGTGGCCATTTACCTGTTTGGGACAGGATATTGTTACAAAGGATTATTTGAAAACAACGTGAGTGTGTTACCTGAGCCTTTATGTGGTTTGTCCACATTTTTGAAACCTCTAGCGTTACCACAACAGGGGTCTTTTCTGGGGTTATGTTGAGACAGGGGTTGACTGGTGTCATTGGTGTCATGCTGTTTTGGGGCCGACTGTTACAAGTTACCACGCATGTTGTTTCGAGTACCATTCTAGTTTGTTATGTGAGGACTATTACAAAGAATTCATCATTTGATCGTGTTGCTGCAACATCCTATCAGTAGCTAACCATGCACAATTTATTTATTATTTATGAGTTCGCCATCATTTCTGGGATTTTGTACTGTTTACATTTTTTTATCCATTTTGTGTTTATATGTTACTATTTTGTTTTTCCATCACGATTTTTGCACCCTGTGTTGATGCCCACCACACTCTGGAACTGAGGGTCGGTTTTCAGCAGGGAGCTGGGCTATAGAAATGTAATCCAACTTACTGTCACTGAAGATTTGCAGCATTTGGAGTGATGTTGTGAGCTTGGAAATTTGCTGGGTGAATGACTTCTATCTCTGAACCTTGAGGAATTGAAATTTGTTATTGTTCGTCTTGAGCCATTTTCTTCTTGCACCCAGTACAAAGCCGATATATATTTGTGCATTTGAGCTTCCTCCTTTAATCTCAGATCCAAGGTGAACATGCTTACACTTTTTTTCTTCCCACGCTATCTCAATTGTCTTGTACCGAACTATGACATCAATTACTGCATCTTTCTGATCTTTCCTAAAAATTATACCAGGCTTCTACAAGGAGCCACGCTTGGCCACACGCCTTGATTTCTGGCATGATGTCACTTAGCAACATACAGGGGCAGTTGTTCCAGTATGGTATTTGATCCTTGCATTCATAACAAACAGGCAGTAACCAGAAATGTGGGTGTGGATATTGTGTGGGGCCTATTGGTTTCAGAGCAACTGAGTCACTCAACATAGTGCTTTCTGCTTTGCCTGGTATCTCTTTGTCCCTATGTTACAATTGTACTTTTCTGTCATATTCTTACTTTGCTGACCTCAGGGAGGCCCTTGAACTTCTTTTGGAGATTTTCCCCTGTCCGTTAATAACTTAGTGATATTTTCCACCGGCTCAATGTCCAGAGCTTGGGCGTCAAGAGTTGTCCTTTGCGTCCATGAGTTCTTCAAACTGTGTGAGCTGACCGTCTACATTTTGACATCTCAGAATGGTGACTGGAAGTCCAATAATTCTCACTGGATGTGGGACTGACTCATCAGGGTTAGTGGTCTTCCCTAGTGGCTCAAGTTCAGAGATTTTCTGCAAGATTGTCCATTGATCTTATTTGGACCGCCATCGTCATCCGGGTGTTTCTCCCAGTTGGCCCTCTGTACACCAACCCTCCATGCACCAGCCCTCCTGCATCTTCTCTCTATATACCAGCCCTCCATTCACCAGTCCTCGGTAATCATTTCTCTTTACACCAGCTCTCCATACAGCAAGCCTCTATACACCAGCCCTCCGTACTCCAGCCCTCCATTCACCAGCCCTCCATTCACCAGCCCTCCCTTCACCAGCCCTCCATTCACCAGTCCTCTGTATGTCAGTTTTCCATATACCGGCCTTCCAATGTCAGCCCTTCATCCACTAAGCCTCTGTACACGAGTCTTCCGTACAACTGCCCACCATTCACCAGTCCTCCATACATCAGTCCTCCATACACCAATCCTCCAATATCAACCCTCCATACACCAAGCCTGTATACAACAGCCCTCCATACACCAACCCTCTGTGCGCCAGCCCTCCATTCATCACCCGTCCTTGTGAGGCATTAGCAAGGTCGTAAATACTCTTTTGTGTGTTGCTTTTACCATTACATATCACTTCTTTTTCTCAGGGCTACCTTAACAAAAATCACATGTCACAGATTCACAGATTACTGTAACCTACTTTGATTTGTTTCCTTTAATTTGAAGCTGCAAGCTTAATGGGATATAGACTACAAGTGCTTTCTATACTCAATGCAAAAATCACACTCGCTGTGCAAGGTTTCCGAAGTTTAGAGAGGTGTGTTCAAATTCTGTGCATGAACTAGATTTTAAGTATCTCGGCAACTAGTCAACTGAGTGCTAATGGCAACAGGTTACTCACAGAAAAACTCACACTGAGATAACATACATCATTAGCCCCAAAAATTTCTAAGAATGAAAATGTCTTCATGTAAATTCTGCTCTTGCAAGCATGGGAATTGGCTTTACAGAAGCTTTTGGTGACCTATTGGTTTTGTATCCTTGATGACATCTAGTACCAACAAGGGTACATGCAGCTGAACACCCTCGAACTTTGGCCAAGACAATTATTCTGTGACTATAGTGTCCTGTGGTGAGGACATGGCACAGATGGCTATTTCTCACACAAACTACTTCAGGCAGAAGAATTCTTTCCACATCAACAGTAACTTGTGACTAATTGCAGTCATCTGTTACGAGAGAATTCTTGCAGGTGTCAGCGTTGCAAGGGGTAACAGAAGAATTAGTTCCTGACAAATTAGGAGTTGAGCTAAAGCTAACAAATGATACAGCATTAACTCCAACAAGGCAGATGAATAGGAAAGTGTAAGGAATGAAAGAAATAAAGACATTCTGGTCTATTAGGTGCAGGAAGTTTTGAGAGGAAACTTGAATAGTGCTTCATTCATTCAATTTTAATTGAGGAAAATAAGAAGTAATGTTATGCAGGTTCAAACTAATGAATGTGCAGCACTTCAATGTTTCACTGAGGATTACGATTAAACTGTTTACACTTAAACACTTCTCATGTAGGAGAACATCTCACAACACAATAAAAGAGTGTCAGAGGCTGAACAGGGAATAAAGAAGTGAGTGTGAAGACACAGCTGAAGGGTTGTTTCCTTGGTGCCTTTGAAAAACAGAGGGAGAAGTAGCAAGACAAAATGGTTCTGGGAGAAAGCAGGGAACACACAGTAATGTGGAGTTTCATAGCAATGAGGACGCAAATAAATTGCCAAAGGCAGTTTCCTAATTTGTATGGTGAAAGGCCATGAAGGGAAATTAAAACTAGAATCCAAAATCTTGGAATTAATCTGCTGGGAACATGAATGTCAAACGAGTGAGGGAAGTTGTGAAGGAGGAGGATTAGTTCCACGGAAGTTTGAACATGGAGAGGAAAAGGCCTGATAAGAGAAAATCGGAGAACTTATAATGAAGGATGAGGATTTGAGCAGTAAAGTTGGTTGATAAGTATGCATAAGTGGAGAAATGTTGAGTGATGGAAGAAGTGGGTGTTTAAAGCTCAGCTATTGTTCAACAGACTGCTGAGCTTATGCACTATTGGGCTCACCCTGTGTGAGAAATCCACAGGAGGTAATAGATTTTAAACTAGAGGCTCATAGATACTGACTTAACAAGGCAGCTTCAGTTGTATTAACATTGAAGCGCAGCAAGTAAGGTAATGTATACGTGCACACATGCTCAATGAATTGTTTCAGTGAAATAGTTAGATCAAATACAATATTTCATGGTGGATTTTACCAAGTCATGCTCCAACCACTGATCTTCACTTATTGGGAGCATGTATTAGGAATTCAGGTAGAGAGATAGATCACAATATCCTGTCTATTGCTGTAGATGAATTTTTATGTCAAAAACTGGTATTTAATATCTTCCCTTTATTTGGATTGAAACAATCACCTTTCTGGCAAAATTGAAAACTTGTTGCCTGGGATTTCTGGATTGGAAAAGCCAGCAGATGGTTTGCTGGGTTGCTTCTGATTCTCCAGCTTCTGACTTTGCTCCCTCTATTGCTTGGAGGAAGAGAAATTTTGTTCTAATGAAAGAGAGGTATAATTGTTCTATGAAATTCTTTTACCTATTTGTGGAAGGTCCACAAACAGCATGTTTCTATCTCTATCCACGGTAGTGATTTTTAAAATGGGGGAGTCTTGATCTGTGGACTAGTCACAGAATGTTGAAAAATGCATCATAAACAAAGAATGATTTCCAAAGATTGCTTGACCAGTTTCTCTCTGGGTGAATTCTCACTGCAATGTGGAATATGACCACATGAGATGAAAATAAACAGTTTAGTACGCCCTGTATGTGTACTTTGCCCCAATTTTCTTTCCACTTCTAGTAAGCTGATTGGAGAAATAGATCATTTTGTGATGTGAAAGAGAGGGTCAGAGACAACGAGCAAGGGAACGTAGCGTTGTTCTCAAGGCGTGGCCATTTGGCCAAGTGGTAAAAGTCTGTTGCCGAGAAAAAAGTTTGAAAAACAACTGCTCTATGGTACACTGCTCTATGGTATACAACGCTGACAGTTTTAATTGCTGCTACAGTTCACTTCTGAATTTATTTATTTATTGGTGGAAATCTGTTATAAGAATCCATTCACCTAAGATAGAGCTTGGTAGTGATGACCACATTTTAAGGAGTAGCTATATTTGCGTAAGTTGGACAAATATTTCCCTCAGCCATCATGGATCTCGACACATAATCAAACACAAAATAATCAGGTAAAGCAATGCATTGGATGGACACAATAAAATATAAATTGATTAAAAATACAAATCTGTCTGTCTTCCAAAAGGGCAGAAACAAAGATTTTAGCTAACTAATGTTTGCTAATAACAAAATGAACAAAGTGCTTTTTTCAATATTGAGTGGATTTTTACAATAACTGGGCACAGATTTAGTTGAATTTCTAAAGAAAAACTTTATTTATGTTTTATTTTGAAGTGAAGCATCAGTGAGACTACTTTCAATGAGACAAGTTGACCTTAGTCTAATGTGTTAGAAATTCATTTTTCCAACATGTACCATCTGTTTGTGGCTCCGGTCATAGCACTAACTGAATTAGAATCTCTATTTAGAGATCATCAGCGGCGAACAGTCAAATTGCTATCCAGATAAATGAGATCTCTTAGCATTTAAGTATGCACGGCTACCAATTTTACTACAAATTTTGTCTTGTTATATAGTGCTTAAATTCACCTGGCTTGTTAGTTTACCTGTGATTCAGTTTGACAAACATTAAATTCTCGCAGGGTCATATTAAATTGAAAGTATTTTTAAATGCTGCTGGAGAAATATCATAAATCTCCACTTCATCACAAAGACTGGTAGAATATTAATCATGGATTATCTCATTCCTGCCCAGGGAATGATTACCAATTTTTAGGCTTTGTTCTTCCCAAAGGAAATAAAAATGATTAAAGCTACAGTGTAATAGGAAATAAAATGGTGACTGAAGGAGTGTTCTTCCAGCCTTATTCAATGTCTTCTCGAACTTTAACAAAATGGAGGAATTTCTTGGCTTAAGTTCTTAGAGTTGGAAGAGTGCAAAGAATGGCCTTGTCCATGAAAATGGACCATTTAACCTGAAAGTCGCAGTAATAATTCAACAATTGAAATTGGAAGATTGAGGAAAGCGATGAAATATGAGAAGAGAAAAGCTCCATTGTACAGATTAGGAGTGACACTATGTCACAGGAAGTGATGTCAATCAGTGGTAATTTTACAGGTGAATCTTGAAAACAATGTCATTTCTGAAAATGGAACACCTGAGATATACCTGTGGGCAAAAATAATTCAGTCAAAGGATTCTCTCAATGTATCATTATACTGTTCATTTCTCCAATTAATGATAAAATCTGAATTAGCAGCTGCCTAATAAAAAGATTATTTTTAAAACTAATCTTTTGCAACTTTCAAATGATAAGCTTGATTTTTGTTTCTCAAGAAACGTCTAAATAATGAAACAGATTATGAAGTTTGTTTTAGAGATGGAACATTAATATAGAGAATAATCTTATTTGACAATTATCTTCATTACCTGCAGTTTTTATGGCAAATAATCAAATTCAAGTTGAAATCAACTAATAATAACCTTGATTTGGAAGTCCTGGGTTGCTGTAACCTCCAACCATATAGATTTTAATCTACTTGAGTTTTTTGTCTTTAGACATTAATCACTTCATGGTGAAAGCTTCATTGACCCGAGTAATTGTATTAATAGTTCATGCACTGAAATCTATCCTCATAATATAAATCCATTTTGTAATTTAATTAAAACTATAGATATGCCAAAGTAAATTAATACAAAAATAGATACGTTGTCGAGAATCTTGCAACTGTGAAGGAAAGGAGAATACTTACGCAAGAGCAGGGGGTCTTTAATATGAAACTTGAAGCTTCTTCAGAGCAATCAAGTGTTTCTGTAAAGATGGATAGTAATGTAATGCATCTTGAGGCCAAGAGAATGAGGACAATAGTATAGAATTCAGGGAGAGAAACTGTGAGGTTCTTGAGCAAATTGACAGAAGGAAAGATAAGGTATTGGAGGTGTTGGCAGCCTTAAAAATGGATAAATATCCAGGTCCAGATGAATTGTGTCCTAGGCTGCTGTGGGAGACAAAGGAGGTCACAAATTTTCAATTTCTCTCTGGCCACAGAGGAGGTCATGATGTGGAGTTCACAAATCCTCACTCATCTGATGAAGGAGCAGGACTCCAAAAGCTTGTGCTGCCAAATAAACCTGTTCGACTTTAACCTGATGTTGTGAGACTTCTTATGGAGGAAGTGCCAGATTACTGGAAACCACCTAATGTAGTTCCGCTATTGAAGAAGGATTGCAGTGATAAACCAGAAACTACAGACCAGTGAATTGCATGTCAGTGGTAGAGAAACTATTGGAGAAATGTTTAGAGGAGAGCATCTATCTCCACTTGGAAAGGCAAAGCTTGAACAAGATAGTCAGCATGGCTTTGTCAGAGGCAGGTCTTGCCAAACAAATTTGATTGAATTTTTTAATGAGGTGACCAGGTGAATAGAATGGGATAGTGCAGCTGATGTAGTGTATATGGATTTCAGCAAAGCCTTTGACAAGGTCCCACATGGGAGACTTGTAAAGAAGGTAAATTCAGATGGGATACAGAGTACCTTGGTAAAGTGGTTTCAAAATTGGTGCAGTTGTAGGAGACAGAAGGTGATGACAGAAGGCTGCTTTAGTGACTGCAAGACAGTGGCGTACCACAGAGATCTGTTTTGGCTCTTATTATTCATTATTTATATAAATTTCATTGATGGCTATGTGAGGGGTAGGATTAGTAAGTTTGCATATGATATAAAGATCGGCTGGGTGGTTAACAGTGAGGTTGAGCATCTTGGGCTACAAGAAAATATAGATTGAATGGTCAAATGGCAGATAAGTGACAGATGGAATTTAATCCTGAAAAGTGTTAGGTGATACACTTTGGAAGGAGTAATTTGACAAGAAAGTACTCAATGAATGATGGGACACGAGGAAGTTCCGTTGAACAAAGGGACTTTGGAGTGCTTGTAAGCTCCACACATTTCTTATGGCTGATCCATCTAACCTGCACATCTTGGGAAACTAAGAGCAATTTAGCATAACCAATCCATTTAACCTGTACATCTTTGGACTGTGATAGGAAAGCAGAGCACCTGGAGGAAATCCATACAGACATGAGCAGAATGTGCAAACTCCACACAGTCACCCGAGGCTGGAATTGAACCCAGGTTCCTGCCGCTGTGAGGCAACAGAGCTAATTACTCTGCTGCCATGCTGCCCAAATGAACCTGGAAAATGGAAAATTCCAATATAGAAGGTCCCAGCCCCAGCAGCTCACAAAGCAACCTCTCTCTCATCCCCCATCATCTTCCACATTCTCCCCCAACAATTGCCTTGTAAAGACCTTATAGAGCAGACCTCAAAATATAAGAACCAACAGACCAGATACAACCGGGTGCAGACATTTTTGAATCGATGCTGTTGGTCTCCTGCTGGAGATATGGCGTGAGTCTGGTGAAACCCCCTGAAGAATTTTCCAGCTCTGGAAATTGTGTTAAATGTTCTGATTTACAGTTACTACTAATATGTTCCAGCAATACTTGTGTTATTTTGAATCTATTTGTTTTCATTCATTAAATGCATGAACCACTTTCAAATGGATTCTTACTTTAGCCTTAAGTACCTGCAGCACTACTTACAGTTTACTGACTTCTTTAACATAGGAGAAATACTGTAGTTGGCAAGATGTTGTAATGGCTGGAATTTATATGTTATAAGAGTACAGTATCACTCATCTGTCTGTAACTAAGGTTAAAACATTTCAAAGCCTAGGGCTCACTTACTGAATAATGTGAGAAGTTAAACAAAAGGCTTCGGTCAAAGAGTTCATGCTGAATAGCCAATGCAGAATTGGTGAAGCAATAGGATAAAGTGTCCCTTCATTCTACAATAAAAAAACACACACTGGTATAAAAGGGCAGAAATATACTCTGCTTCTTTTCAAATAAAGCCTAATTCAAACTGGGATTCAGTCCAAGAAAGAACCAAGGGCTAAAAAAAATATAGAAAATTACAGCGATCTCTTCCCATTACTTTCTTCTTGTTTTATTCTCAGTACACTTTATTAATCCCACAGGCCTAGGAGTTGTAAAGTTCAAACTCCACCTATGCCAGACCTTAAATTAAACTAGTCTTTATTAGGTTTAGAATTCCTGCTTCTCAGAAATCTTTTACAGATACAACTGGGAGTAATTTTAGTCTAGCTTGCTGATTGAAAAGCTGATGGGATCTGTTTGACCGCCCGTTTCCCACTCCGCCCAATTTTCCATCCTACCCATTTCCCATCCCACCTAATTCCCATCATGCCCATTTTCCATCCTGCCCAATTCCCATCCTACCCAATTTTCCATCCTGCCCATTTTCTATCCCATCTAGTTTTTTATTCTGCCTATTTCCTACACTACTAAAACCATTGGAAAGCAAAATCAGGCGGGCATAAGAACAATAACTAATCAATTACTCTCAGCATTCAATTGGAATTGTTAGGTTTAAATTAACCCAACTTCATTATGCTTACTTTAGGATTATGCTTCCAGCTAAAGAATGTGTTTGTTATTCATAGGACGTAGAATCTTACAGTGCAGGAAGAGGCCATTCGGCACATCGAGTCTGCACCAATCACAATCCCACCCAGGCCCTATCCCCACATATTTTACCCACTAATCCCTCTAACCTACACATTTCAGGATACGAGGGGCAGTTGTTTTATCATGGCCAATCAATCTAACCTGCACATACTTGGACTGTGGGAGGAAACCGAAGCACCTGGAGGAAACACACTCAAACACAAGGAGAATGTGCAAATGCTACACAGACAATGACCTGAGCCGGGACTCGAACCCAGGTCCCTGGAGCTGTCAAGCAGCAAAGATAACCACTGTGTTACTATACCACCTGTTATTGTCGTAAGCGGCCAGAACAATCAGCACAGAATACATGAAAACAGCAAGTGCCACAAATGCTCAACTGGCCTGGCAGCACCTGTGGGGGTGGAAACAGTTAATGGGTTGATTTTTTTTCCCTATGGGCACCAGGATCCCAATGCCAAGACCATAATTTGGTCCCGAGCCTGCATGTGCCCTGAAGCATCTGAGATGAGCTATCAATTATGGACAGAATGTGGGACCACAATGTGGGAGGCACAGTGAGAGGCTCCACAGCACTGAATTGCTGTCAGTCCCACTCAGAGAAGTGGGCACTGCTGAGGGACTGAAATGAATGCAAGGGTGCCTCAAAATGGAACTCCTTTCACTTGTTTGCTGAACATGTTTGAAAAAAGGGAAAGCCAGAGGTTTTAGGGGCTTTCACTGTGGAGGGCGGGGGGGTGGGGGGGGGGGTGCCCCTTTCCAGCACGGGTTGTGGCTGCAACCATAATTGCTTTGTGTTGCTGCCTTTCAATGCTTGAGAGGAATTCCAGTGACCGTTGAGTTGCCACAGACAGGCAGTTGCTGCGTTTCAAACTCAATGTTGGAGCCTCTCCAGTGATGAAAAGTGGGATAATGGCCCTTGATTGGGGTCTTAAAGGAGCTAATGGCTGCTCCCTTCCATTGAACTGTCTGCCAATCCACCTGGCGACCCACCCAGGGAAAGCTGCACGGAAGGGGAGGAATGTGTGGAGGAGCCATCCTGATTAGATTTCCAACTATCTTCCTGGCATCTGCTTCCAAAACCTTCTCCAGGAGGTCAGGAAAATTGAGTTCAACCTTTCAGATCAATGACGTTTTGTCACAATTAAAATGTTATCACCTCTTCCCTCTCCACAGGTGCTGCTTTATATACTGAGTATGTCCAACAATTTCTGAATTCATATTTCCAGCACCTGCATTGTTTTGACTTTTTGTATCAATACAAAGTTGGGCAGGGTTTTCAACGCAACTCCGCGGTGTATTTTGCGGCAGTGCAGGTAACCCACTATTAGCTGGAGGTGGGACATATTGATCCCACCCTTGTCAACAGGATTTTCCATTAAATGTACTCCTTGCTGCCGGGAAATCTGTGGTGGGGATGCACTATCGACTGGACTGAAAGATTCTGCCCCGTGAACAACTGAGAAGTTCTTACCATAGTATAATGTGTTTGTGATTGTGAACATAGAGTAAAAGGCAAAAGTTTTACTTGTTAACCCCAAGCTATTGATCTTCAAGTCTCTTTTTTGGTGTGAGATACATCCACAAAATTTTAGAGGCCTTGTCATTAAGGTCACCGAGATCTCCTTGTCCCAAGCTCAATGGGTTCTTTGGTATTATCTCCCTGTAAGTACTGAGCAAGATATTGGTAAGTCAAATGAAGAGGTGTTCTCAAATCTGATGATTTCTGGGAACCAAGAACCACGTCGTAGAAAGAATCTCTCAGGCCCAGATGTCGCAACTTGAAAACCAATGAACCAAATGGTGACTTAAATTCTGTAAAAGGTCAGGCTACTAAATTTGCTTGTAATGCGACATATTTTCCTTTTGATTATTTTCCATTTTGAGAATGGAAACACTTGAACATACATCAAAATGTACGTGTGCAGCATATGAAGAAGTAGGAAGTTTTACTTCCCGAACTTTTATTGAAGGAATTAGTAATTTAAAATTCTTGTCATTCTTGTCAGTTTGGCAGTCAAAGATTGGTGGGTGGGTGGGGGGATGGGGTGGATATTCAGTCAGTACATGTATAAAATGGGAAATGGAGCCCTTTGGCAGCAAACAATCGCGTATGTAATGGACCTTCACCAGTTGTGGTTTAATCTAAAGGTTTGACAACATGTTGCTGGCTTGAGAGTTTCATTTCAGGATTGCTGATGAATTAATTTCCTGCTGATTTAAAAGTGCTGATATTGTGTGCAGCCCTCTGTTTTTTGTTCATGCAACTTAAAGATAGAAGCTACAAATTCACTCTAACAAGATACGTTGCCTGAGGTGCTTTTTCTTCAACATGGTATACATATATTCATTAGACTATTTTATTACCTTTATTGTACTAAAATAGCCAAGAGAATGGTTAGGATATTTTAATTACACTACTATTTGAATGTATTGCTTTGGGCATATTTTGAAGACATCTGCTACTCATTAAAACATCTACATGTCCATATTAAACTGCAGAGCAGGACAGGTTAGATGATGAACATCTTTTTTTATATAAATTAACTGTCCCATCCCAAAATGAAAAATTACTCAGGCATCAAGTCTACAGCAACCTGATATTTCTGAACTTAAAAATACCGACTTTGTTATTTTCAATGCACAAAGGACTTCCGCTGTGGTCTTTCAAGTACTCATTTTTGGAAGAATGTGTGGAAAGGCCTTTGAGCAATGTTCAAGTAACTACATTATACAATGCCACTGGCGAGCCTGAAGGTGATCACATAAAAGAATGCAAATAACACTTCACAGGAATATTAATTCAGACACACTTGCCGAATTGCATGAAGTAATAGTTTATGATTATTCTGGAGACTTAAAGAAATCTTCTATAGCAAAGAAAAGCTAAAAGATTTCATTCCATTGCTACAAAGTTGTTTGGTGGAATTTAAAGTGACAGGAAAGTGAAGTTACATTTTTCCAAAACTTGTTTTTCACAATCTTTTCGTCTCCTTCCCGGAAGGTGATATTTCTTGAGGAATCAGCTCGTGCATCGTGCTTTATACACCAATACACAACACCTGCAGGTTGTTCAACCATGGAGATCTTGACAGATCATCATAATCTGATTCCTAGCCAGCATCCACAAGTTTGCACTTTGCCTCAGGAGTCACTGGATAACAATCAGGTGCAGCAACTCTTGCTAAACAGGGCAGCAACCCCAAGTGTAACACTACGAGTGTTACCCCTGCTGAGATCAATTGACTAGGCACAGACCTGAAATAAATATATAAGATGTTCTGTTGTAAGTGGTTTTACCGGACAGTACTTGTAGCCACCAGATGTTCTATGGAGCAGCTGAACAGACTTAGCTGCAGCATCGGTCATAGAGTCGTAAGAATGAATCATAAGAATGGCCTGAATGAAGGAGACCATTCAGTCCCTCACGCCTGTGCCAGCTCTCTGGTACAGTTGTCCTATTAATTCCACGCTCCTGCTCTTTCCCCATTGCTCCTAATTGAATGTTACTGCTGAACCTGCTTCCACCATCATTTCAAGCAGTGCAGGTCCTAAGTCCTAAACTTGGTCATAAGGCAGAATTTTATGGCCTCGCTCAACCTGAGACCAGAAAATCCCTCCCAAGGTCAATGGATCTTCCCCTTGTTCACCTCTCACTCACTCTGATTCCTGTGATGGGTGGGACAGTAGAATTCCAGCAAACGTTTCTCAATGCAAAGAGTTTTATTATTTTCAGTCTCCTGAGATAAAGCAAGCAAATTCCCTTTCACAGTTTTCATTTCTTACCCACATTGGATCAAGAATGTTTTAGTAGAGATCACATAATACCACTGTAGTGTCCACAGCCTCACTTTATTCTTGTTCTCTCTACATTACTTGCTCTGTCGTCTAGTACCATTGATGTGGAAATGTTGGCGTTGGACTGGGATAAATACAATAAGAAGTCTCACAACACAAAGCTAAAGTCCAACAAATTTATTTGATAGTAAACCCACTGGCTTTTGGGGTTTGCCCCTTCGTCAGGTGAGTGGAGAGTTCTGGTCACAAAGGCTGCATATATAGGCACATACAGAATATAATGATTAGAATGCAAGTCTTTACAGCTAATCAATTCTTAAAGGTGCAGACAATGTGAATGGAAATAGTATTAAGCATTGGTTAAAGAGATGTGTATTGTCTCCAGCTAGGACAGAAAGTGAGATGTTGCAAGCTCAGGCAAGTCACGGGGGTAACACTTAGTGTGACATGAACCCAAGATCCCGGTTGAGGCCATCCTCACGTGTGCGGAACTTGGCTATCAGTTTCTGCTCAGCAATTCTGCACTGTCATGTGTTGTGAAGGCCGCCTTGGAGAATGTTTACCCAAAGGTCAGAGGCCGAATGCCCATGAGTGCTGAAGTCTCGACAATCACCAGGCAAGACTGTTCCCTTCCTGTTGGCAAACACTTCAGCGGTCACGAGCATTCAGCCTCTGATCTTCAGGTAAACGTTCTCCAAGGCAACCTTCATGACACACGACAGCACAGAGTCGCTGAGCAGAGACTGATAGCCAAGTTCCGCACACCTGAAGATAGCCTCAACCGGGATTTTGGGATCATGTCACACTATTTGTAACTCTTATGACTTGCCTGGGCTTGCAACATCTCACTTACTGTCCTGTCTGGAGACAATCCACATCTCTTAATGCTATCTCCACTCACATTGTCTGCACCTTTAAAAATTGATTAGCTGTAAAGACTTGCATTCTAATCAGTATTTTGTAAACTGTGTGTGCCTTTATATGCTTTGTTTGTGACCAGAACTCTCCATTCATCTGCCTGAAAGCTAGTGGGTTTACTATCAAATAAACTTGTTGGACTTTAACCTAGTATTGTGAGACTTCTTATTCTAGTACTATTGGCAGCGAATGCACATGTTAGCAATGTATCTGGCAGTGTTTATTGCACATATTGGCAATTTATCTGTGGCTATTTGTTAAATACACCTGAAGTATTTTGTTGTCCATTTCTCAATTCTCTGAACAAACGTTGTTCTGACATTATATTGCCCTCACTTGTCATTGCCAGACAATCTTCTTACATCTTTCACAAGCAGAATAATTTAACTCGGATTCTTCAATTAGTTTTCTGCCTTTTAAGATGGATGTTCTGATGTGTGCATCCACGGTACTGAACTGTATGTGACAGAACATTCACCCAATACAGTGTGAATTCTTGTTCCTGTCCTTAACTGCGAGGTTTGTGTCCTCATTGAATATTCATTGTGAACCTTTGCTCACACAGGGATTACCCAGAACAACCATTTAAAGGAAATGGTTTTTGGGAGATGAAAACTTCATGTTCACAATTTCTGTACAATTCATGAAGTGCTGCAGGAACAGAATCCCCAAAGTTACAGATAATGAAATGAAGGTGCTTTTGAATAAAATGCATGGAAGTGAGCTGTCCTTTCATGACATTCAGGGCACCATTTCTGGATGATAACAGTGTTGCATTTCCAGGAAAAAGTGAGACAATGTCAATGCTGTTTTCAGTATTCACAGGCAGTAGGCTGCCAAGGTTAAACTGTCCATACTAAATAATAGTTCAATGTCTTTCAATGATAGCACAGTTGGGTGAATTTTGTGTCCAATTTTGATGCCAGCAGCTTGGCAACCACAGCAATGCTATGCATCTCTCAGTTGGGGAGGTTTGCAATGCAGGGTTGGCACAGTGGCACGTTGCCTTGTTGACAGCCATTACTATAAAAGGGACCCCTTCGTGTGCCATTGGAGTCCAAAACAAAGGGTTGCCACCCCAGAACCTGCAAGGAGACTGCCAGGCCTCAGTGTGAGGCCTCTCCATATGGTGGTGAGTTCCTCCCCAGCGATGAAGAGAGAGCGTGCGGCCAGAGCTGAAAAGTGGCCCTAATGAATCACTTAAGTTGCTTCATGAGTGTAATGGTCAGCATGTGACCAATCTTCCAACTTTCCTGCTGTTGGCAAAATGGTAGTGAGAAGACATCAGGCATCTTCACCCATCCACCCCACCCTCTCCGATACCTCCTCGTGCCATTTTGCCAGTCTTCCCGTTTCCCGGCCCATTACCAAAGGCTGCTAAGATTCCAGCTGATGACGCCATGTAATGTGACAAAGTGGTATCTTTCAAATCTGCGACAGAGTTACTGCTGCTGCAGGCAAAGCAAGCATGGAACTTTACAATTTTACTTACTTACCATACATACTCATTTTGCAGCCTGAACTATTAGTGGTATGGATCCTAGCCCGAGCTAAGTATCTCAGCAAAAATAATTTCCTCAATACCAAACAGATTCCTGAGAGATCCAAGTATCTCCTATTTCAGAGATTCAGAAGTCATTACTGAGCACTAAAAAGATATATTTTCATAGAAACTAGGAGCAGGAGTAGGCCATTTGTCCCTTTGAACCTGCTCCACCATTCATTTTGATTATAGGTGATCTTTGAATTTAATATCCTGATTTCCCCTTTCCCCCAAATCCCTTGATCCCTTTAGCTCCAAGAAATCAGACAATGTTTTGGCCTCAGTTACTTTCTGTGATAGTGAATTCCATACATTCACCACCCTCTGAATGAAAAAATTTCTCTGCACCTCAATTCTAAATCTTTACCTTTAAACTAGTGCTGGACTGCTCCGCCACTGGTTACATTCTTTCTTAATCTACCCTGTCAGAATTTTATAAGTTTCTATGAGATCCCCTTTCACTCTTCTAAACTCAAGTAAATATAATACTAATCGACTTAATCTCTCATCATATGACATCCCAGTAATCAGCCTGATAAACCTTTGCTGTACTTCCTCTATAGCAAGGATATTCTTCCTCAGATAAGGACAGCAAAACTGTGTAATACTCCAGGTGTGGCCTCACAAATACCTTATACAATTGCAGCAATACATCCCGATCCTATTCCCAAATCCTTTTGCTGTGAAGGCTAGCATACCCTTTGCCTACTTTACTGCCTGCTATACCTGCATGCTTATTTTCAGTGACTGATACACAAGAACACCAGGATCTTGCTGAATATTCACTTCTATCAATTTATACCCATTCAAGTAATAATATGTCTTCCAATTATTGCTACCAATGTGAATCGAGGAGATCCAAGCACAGATCCCTACAGAACTCCACTAGTCACTGACTGCCAATCAGAAAAAGACACATTTATGCTGACTCTTTATTTTCCTATCTCATAACTAACTTTCTATCCATCTCAAGACATTACCTGCAATCCCATGTGCTTTAGCTTTGCATAGTAATTCGTTATGTGAGACCTTGTTGAAAGCCTTCTAAAAGTCTAAATAAACCATATCCACTGGTTCTCCTCAGTCAATTTTACTAGTTACATCTTCAAAAAATTCCAGTAGATTCATCAAGCATGATTTCCCTTTTGTAAATCTGTGCTGACTTTGGTTATACCTCTACTTTCCAAATGCTGAATTATGAAATCCTTTCCATGAAAGGAAGTCAATGGATCAAAAAATTGCAATTTGAACATGTAACACAAAATGGGCAAATAGAATATAGGATGGATGAACTTAACAAGTCCAGGACCTATTTGAAGATCAGAAAATTCTGTGCCCATGCATGTTGGGCCTCTGTGTAGTTCATTCTTGCACTTCAAAATTGCACCATGGGATCTTTTATATTTGTCTGAGAGAGCAGATCAGACAACTTAACATTTTAGGTTAACATTTGTAGCAAAAAGCAGCACTTCCTCAGCACTATCAGTCTGAACTTTGATGGTCAACACTCAAGGATTTGAACTGAAACCTTGTTGCTCAGGGGCTAGAATGCTATTGAGTGATGGCCCAAGTGTGAGAAGGATCAACGTGAAGAGCTGGCCTTTCATATTACTAAGTTGCCATGACAATTGAAGCATACAGTTCTCCCTCAAAAGCCAGAGTGTCAGATCCATAAATCCATAAAACATTTGGAGACAAATACCTCGGATAAGAGAGGATTGCTGTCCTTGTCCATTTTGGCATGCAAACCCAAAGGTCCAGCATGCCCTGAACAACTCCCCTGTCCACCGTACCGCCCTCTCTGCCCCTCCCCAATCAGTCATCACCTCCAGCCTTTAAAATATCACTTCTGCTTAAAGGATAACCAACACGCTTTTTATCAGCTACTGATGTCCAAATTATAATCACTTTCTGTGTGGAACATGGACTATATGTTGGGAACACCACAGGGTAGCCTTCCAGAGAGATCCTTACATTCCGGGATGAAGTCAAACTCACTCTGGGCAGCTGTAGTGTTCGTGTTACTTCATAGCTTGCAAATTCATAATTAGCCTCAATGTGACAGCACTGAGAAAATACATCTATCACACCATGAATATGTTGCTTTCTTACATGTTTCAGTGCTGTGTGTGCTCCTTTGGTCAGTGATTTGTACATCATTCCTTTCATACTTCAATTGCTCCCTCTTAGTAAGCATTCCATTCCATTCTTCATGACTTTCTGTGTGAAGAAATTTCTCCTGTTCTCTCTGCTCAATAAGTAACCCCTGCCACTGGCTGTAAAATGAGGGGAATAACTTGTCACTAATCAAAACATTTTTTAAACTATTCTATTGATTCTTCTCTCATCTTTCTGTATCTAGTGAAAATGGTTGCAGTGTTTCAAGTCTGTTCTCAAAACCATAGTTTCCAACCCTGTGGGGAAATTTCTTCTGTTCTGCGTTCAATTAAATAATAAATAATTCCATGTGCTGTACAGAGGGAATTCTATCCCTCACCACCCTACATATCAGCTTAAATAAAATTCCCATCATCTATGAAACATACAACCTCAATCTGTTGTATTCAGCTTGAGATTTCATGGAATACATTTACAATAAATCATTACCCAGATTTCAGTGGAGAAAGTAAGCAAGCTCTTCCAAAACAGTGAATGTGGATTTCTTTCTTTATACTGTCAAAATATTTATTGAAAAATGATGTTTTCCCTGCAGATATTGTGAGCTTAGTAGATAGCACAGCACAGGTATGTTTTTTTGTGTCGCAGCACCGAAGAGGCTGGTTAAATCACTTTGACATTGACTTCCTTTCACCATCTTGGAGTGTTCTGGGACTAGTCTGCTGCAAAAGATCCGTGTTGACATTGGTCAGATTAGAAAGGAATGAGTTTCCTGTCAGATTCTGCTTGCCAAGAAGCTCTTTGAAGATACATTCTATTTTCACTGCTGTGATAACAGTTGGAGAAAGTCTCATATCACAGAAGAGCACTCATTAAAATTTTACTGCCCAACTAAAACAGTGAAGATCACCACATATTATCACCAAATTCGGAAAGCCCAATTAGGGTTGACTAGCTCGCTCAAGCTAACCTATAATACACTGAGAATGCTGCACTTAATTTTTCAGTGTTGGGTCATCTGAACAATTCCCAACAGAGCTTTGATTTTATACCAGCAGGTAACCAAATTGAAATGTTAAATTTAAAGGGTTGTACTCACGTAAAGGTAAATGGTTGAAGATAGAAAAAAGCTGTTGTTTCAGCCTTTGGAAATATTCAGAATGTTTTTAAAACATTGGTCATCCTTTGACAGAGCTGAGGAAAGAATTGAGAGTGGAAAAATCAGCTGCATATTTCAGGTGTTGCAGGGAGGGGCTGGGGAGAGGGAGGTGGGTTTGGGCAGCTTGCCCCCTGAGGAAACAAATTGGCAGAATGCTGACTCACTGCATGCCAGTCCATCCTGCAGCATAACACAATGTGTGTGGGCTAAATTGTGGGACTTTAGCCTCTCACTGTGGAGGAGGTCCCACCCTCAGGAGCTGCCTAAGGTTTTGGTTTTGCTGGCAGTTCTCACCCACTTACCGTGTTACAGGGGCGAGCTCAGGGATGGGTGAGAAAGTGGTGAGCTGTGCCTCCTCCACTGAAAACACACACAGTAGAGGCATGGAAAACCCAGCCTGAAGTGAATAAAGAACCTGAAATTAAAGGAGGAAAGAATTGGTCCTTATTATTCCAGATTTCCGGCTGAAAAATAATTGTAGGCACTTGGTGCCCAGTGCAGTTCTTCTGTGTCCCAGAGCGTACCAGTTGCAGTTGGCACCTGGAAACATTTGAGTCCCATGGCCACCCACCTAAATAAGGTGATAGACTCTGTGAATATGCTAATCAGGACCTAATACCTATCTTGGAACACCAATGCTACATTAGAAAAGAAACTGTATATGTTCTGCTGAATGGTTCTGGATCTACTGTGGCTTAAATAAAGGAATTTAAAGGGATCGCTTAGGCTGCAAAACAGTGGGTAAGTTTTTGTTTTCTTTCTTTAATATGGAGCAGGACAGAGCATGACTTTGTATCTTTAGCAACCTGGCAAATCTGTGTTAGGTCCTCATTATGCCAGATAACCTGGTGTCATGAGATTTCTTACTATGTTTACCCCAGTCCAACACTGGCGTCTCCACACCGTGAGTTAGGTGCACAGATTTTCTGATCTTGTTGTCAGCGGGGATTTCTTGATAAGTGCAACTTTCGTTGCTGTGAAATCCACAGTGGGAGTGAGCTGTTGGAGGGATCTAAAGATCCCACTGATATGAATGGCCGGAAAGTTCCGGACAATACCTTCAACCCATTGTTTGCTGTTAGATGAGTTGCAGCAGCAAGCAACATTAGCGTCAGAAGGTACTACAAAAAAAAGAGACACTTTAAAGCAACCAAGACTAAACACAGCAAGAAAATATCAGATTATTTAAAGTTTCCATTCATTTTTTGTTGCAATAATCCAACTTCAGTGGGCCAGAGCAGAGGATTAGTCATGTGCTTGTTTTATAAGGTGAGCTTAGTGCTAAGGGAATAGTAGGCCAGTAACTTCTTTTTAAATTGCCAAAAGAATGTAGAGCAGGGTCTATACAAGTAATGATCACAGCCTGTAATGTAACATGTTTTTGGCAGTAGTTTTCAGATTCCTTCACCACAAATTGAAGCTGCAATGTTCTGGGTATATAGGCACAATTTTACAATTTCCTCTCAGCCGTCAGATTGACTCTGTGTTGAGTGTGGGGCCATGAAAAGTTGGCCCACTTCTCCGAAGGCTTTCAGTTGAGGTGGAAAATAGTTCTGATTTTGATTTAGAGTGTAACTTTGCTTCATTCGTTTCTAATTACACTGGAAGTTCACTTATCTCTGAGGACTTTTATCAGAGTCAGAGTGAGGTGAGGAGAACAACCAGATTTTGAAATATGGGAGACACATTGGTAGTTGAGCGGGCCCGGGGAGGAAGGGAAAGCAGAGCTTGAAGAGCAGCTGGAGTCAGATAAAGGATCAGACTTTTAACAGCTTTCCTGCATTACTTCACTTACTTTAATCTGGCATAGTTGATTAAAACTGTTGCCACTACAAAAATATCAGTTGACTTCTTAGATCTACGAATGGAACTTGTGCCCTGAGACGAAAGTTTTCATTTTTAAAATGTAAAACATGAGATAATTTTCTCAGAGCGCGCTGGCAGTCAGAAGTCTTGCCTATTGCAAGCTCATTTTGGCAGCATGTTGGCACAGTGGTTAGCACTACTACCTCACAGCGCCAGGGTACTGGGTTCAATTCCCAGTTTGGGTCATTGTCTGTGCAAAGTTTGCATGTTCCCCCCGTGCCTGTGTGGGCTTCCTCCAGGTGTTCCGGTTTCCTTCTGCAGTCTGGAAGATGTACTGGTTAGATGCGTTGGTCATGCTAAATTTGCCTCTGGTGTACCCGAATCAGCGCCAAAGTGTGGTAACTAGGGAATTTTCACAGTAGCTTCATTGCAGTGTTAATGTAAGACTACTTGTGACACAATTAAAAAAGACATATAAATTAAGAGCAGGAATAGGCCACTGGGTCCCTTGAGCCTGTGCCGCTATTCAATAAGCTCATGGCTGATTTAATTTTAATCTCAACTTCACTTTCCTGCCCTCTACTGAAAATATTTCATGCCTTGCTTATAAAGAATCTATCTGCTTCAGCCTTTAAAGATATTCTAAAACTCTGTTTCAGCCACCTTTTGACAAAGAGAATTCCAAAGTCTCATAACCCCCTGAGAAAAAAAGTGTTTTCCTCATCTCTGTCTTAAAGGGTTAAACACTGGCTCCCAATTCCTGATCTCCCACAAAAGGAAACATCTTTTGTTCATCCATCCTATCAAGACCTCTTAGGATCTTATATATTTCAATCAAGTTGCCTCATACTCATCTAAACTCCAGCAGTTTCAAGCCGAATCTGTCCAACCTTTCCCCATAAGAAAACCCACTCATTTCAGATCGTAATCAAGTAAACGTTTTCTGAACTGCATCCAATTTATTTGCATCTTTTCTTGACTAAGGTACCAGTACTGTACACAATATTTCAAATATGATTTCACCAATGTCCTGTGTAACTAAAGCATAATTTCCCTACTCTTGTACTCAATTTTCCTTGCAATAAATAATCACATTTTATTAGCTTTGCTAGTTACTTGCTGCAGCTGCAGACTAACCATTTTATGATTCATACACTAGGGCACTCAGATCCTTCTACATCACAAAGCTCTGCATTCTCTTACTATTTTATGTTATTTTTTTATTTATCCTGCTAGAATTAGCAAGTTTATATTTTCCCACATCGTATTCCATTTGCCAGATCTTTGTCCACTCTTCACTTCTATCCATATCCCATTATAACCTCCTTATGTCCTCTTCAGAACTAACTTTCTTATCTATATTTGTATCATTATCAAATTTAGCAACTATGCCATTCATCGCTTCATCCAAATAAATTGTATAAATTGGAAAGTGTTGAGGTTCCAGCACTGATCCCTGATGTACACCATTCATCTCATCCTGCCAACCAAAAAACCTATTTTGCTCATCTGTTTATTCCCTTTTAGCAAGTCAATCCATGCCATTATGTTAGTCTTAAACCATGAGCTTTATTGTTTGCAAGAACTTTTGATAAGCCACTTTTTAAAATGCCTTCTGGAAATCTATGTACAGCATATCTACTGGCTATCCTTTATTCACAGCACCTATTATTTTTACAAAAAACCCCAATAATTGGTTAAACATGATTTTCCTTTCACAAAAATATGTTGACTCTACCTAATGAACTTGAATTTATCTGAACATCTTATTATAAAGTCTTTAATAATACCTTCTAATATTTTCTCTATTACTAACGTAAGCTAACTGTCTATAGAATTCTGCTTTTTGTCTCCCTTTTCAAATAAAAGAGTTACATTTGCTATTTTCCAATCTTTATGGAACTTTCCCCAAACATAAGGAATTTTGGAAATTTAAAACCAATGCATCAGCTATCTCATTAACCACTTATTTTAAAACCCTAGGATAAAATTCATATCAGGACCTAGGGGTGTGTGTGAACCCAAAGGTCCAACAATTGGCCGTGTACCGCTTCCCTATTGAGCATTGTTTTCTTGAATTTATCTCCCCTTTCCTATTCCTAATTTACAGTTATTCTTGGGATGTTATTTATAATGTACTTATACTCTATAATGAAGACAGATGTAGCATACCCATTTCTCTGCCATCTCCTTATTTTCTATTATTAACTCCCCAGACTCACTTTCTGTAGTCCTCACCACATTGTTAACTCTTACTTTTTAAATATCTATAGAAACCCTTACTATCTATCTTCCATTTCTAGCTAGCTTTCTCTTGTACTTTACTTTTTTGCTGCTTATTAATCTTCTAGTCATTCAAGGTAGGGAAGTTCAAACTAGAGGGCATAAGTTTAAGGTGAGAGGGGAGGGATACAAAAGTGTCCAAAGGGGTAATTTTTTTCACACAGAGAGTGGTAAGTGTCTGGAACAAGCTGCCAGAGTTAGTAGTAGAGATGGGTACAATTTTGTCTTTTAAAAGGCATTTAGACAGATGAGTAAGATAGGTATTGGTGGATATGGGCCAAATTAGCAATTAGGGTTAGCTTAGGGGCTTTGAAAAAGGGGTGGCGCAGAGTTGGGCCAAAGGGCCTGTTTCCATGCTGTAAACCACTCTGACTTTATTCTTTGCTGTTTTTTCATTTCCTGTTCAACCTTCTCACCTGCCATCCATTTTTGACAACTGTATAATTTTTCTTTAAGTTTGATACTATCGTTAACTCTTTTTAGTTAACTACAAATGATAGGCCCTCCCATTGGAATTTTTCTTCTTCATTGGAATATATCTGGTATGAGTATTCTGAAATATCTCCTTAAATGTCTCCACTGCATCTCCATTGACCTGTCCTTAACTTAAATTGCCAGTTCCCTTTAGCTAGCTCTGTTTTCTTGTCTTTGTAATTTGCCTTGCTTAAGTTTAAAATATTAGTTTTAGACTCATTTTTCACTGTGAGATCATTAATTAATTCTATCTCATTGTACAATATTAGAACTATATAGCTCCTTCCCTGGTTGCTTCCAGATATGCTAATCTAAGAAATTATCCCAAAAACAATTAACAAATTTGTCGTCTCTATACTATCTTTGCCTATTTGATTTTTCCAGGATAGTTTAAAATTCGCCATGATAATCATTATACCTTCCAGACAAGCCCCCATTATTTGTTACCTTGTCCTACCATAAGATTATTGTTAGGGGATCTGTACATCACTCTCCTAACCTTTTGCCTTTATTATTTCTTATCTCTACTCAAACCACTTCTATATCTTGTTGTCTTGAATTTGAATTATTCCTGTCTATTGTGCTAATGTTGTATTTAATTCCTAGAACCAGCCCTCCACTTTTTCTAATTTTCTCTCTTTCATATAAGTCACAGACGCTTCAATATTTATGTCCCAATCTATGTTATCCTGTAGCCATGTCTCTATAATTGCTATTAAATCATACTTATTAATCTCTACTTGCATTATCAGTTCATCTGTTTTGTTTCAAATCCAACATGCATTCAGATACAGAGCCTTAAGTTTTGCCCTTTTATTCCAAACCCTGCCACTGGGCAGGCAGTGTGGCTGTTTAAACACTCACACTTTGCAATCGAGAAAAATGTCAATCCCCCGCATCGTACTGCCGCTTACTATACTGCATTCCTCTTTGCTCCCCCCAAGTGGCTTCCTGTACCACTGACCAAATCAGAAGACGCTATCCGAAGGGGTGTGATCAGCTCCTGGTACAAAGCATCAGGTAACTTCTACCTGCCTGATGTATCACACTGTCTGCAGCTCTGCCTCCAGCTCAGTGTCTCTGAACCAAAATCCTCAAGTTGTAAACATTTCCTTCAGACCTGCCTAACCTGGATCATGATGTAGAGATGCCGGCGTTGGACTGAGGTAAAACATAGTAAGAAGTCTGACAACACCAGGTTTAAGTCCAACTGGTTTATTTGATAGTAAACTCACTATCGAGGACAGCTTCGAAAGCTTGTGAGTTTACTATCAAATAAATCAATTTGACTTAAACCTGGCGTTGTCAGACTCCTTACTGTGTTAACCTGGATCACACAGAATTCCAGAAACTCCAACATGCTGCAGCCTTGACCCTTCAGCTGTTCTGCCATCCTTAGTGTGTTAATTAATTAATTAACTAAGTATATTATTCACTTATCTAGTTGTCTTTTTTATACATTTTATTAACTTTACCACTATTTGGTGTACTATTTTAAGCCTTAGGACTGGAATAGACCTTAACCGTTTACCAGAAACAGTTAACTGATATCCTTGTTGTACAGTAAAAACAAAACCTTTGCAGGGTGAAAAAGGTAGAAAAGCAAAAGGAAATGATCATCTCCTTCCCATCACCATCCCAGAAACCCCCCATCCATCATCCTTCACCAAACTCCCCCACTCACTAAACTCTAAGGTATGCACTCAGTTCTTCAGCTGACTCATGTGCTTTAGTTACACTAAAAATCCAGAATTTAAAGTAAACTAAATTAGGGCTGTATAAACCAGACTCAAACCATTTAGCTAATTAACTACTCAGTTCTCTCAGCAGAGTATGTTTACCTGTCTAAGGCTGGAAGAAAGAAAGAAATTTAGTCTACTTACACAGTACTTTGCAGTTAAAACTAATTACAGACTAGACTAAATTTTACATGAAGAAGATTGACACGTTAAACTTCCCACTGACCGCATTGTCAAAAAAACTTAGGAAGCTTGGCCATTGTGACTATCCACTAACTGATGCTGTAAAAAGGACAGAATTAATTCTCAGCTGTGCTTGAATATTGCAGCAATCCTCCTGTTATTTTCCAATTTGTGGGATAGCTTCTATTTGATATCTGGAGTACATGGGATACCTTAAGGAAAAGTTAGGCAGACTGGCCTTCATAGTGTCCGAAAACAGACTAAAGATGGCAGGACAGCTGAAGTGTCAAGGTTGCTGCACGTTGGAGTTTCTGGAAACCTGTGTGATCCAAGACATGATGTGGAGATGATGGCGTTGGACTGGAGTAAGCACAGTAAGAAGTCTCAGAACACCAGGTTAAAGTGCAACAGGTTTATTTGGTAGCACAAGCAATAAGCTTTTAGAGAGCTGCTCCTTCATTAGGTGAGTGGGAGTTCTATTCATAAACAGGGCATATAAAGACACAAACTCAATTTACAAAATAATGGTTGGAATGCAAGTCTTTACAGGTTATCAAGTCTTAAGGGTACAGGCAATGTGAGCGGAGAGAGGGTTAAGCTCGCGTTAAAAAGATGTGTATTGTCTCCAGCCAAGACAGTTAGTGAGATTTTGCAAGTCCCGGCAAGTCGTGGGGGTTACAGATAGTGTGCCATGAACCCAAGATCCCAGTTGAGGCCATCCTCTTGTGTGTGGAACTTGGCAATCAGTTTCTGCTCAGCGATTTTGCGTTGTTGTCTGCTGTGAAGGCCACCTTGGAGAACGCTTACCCGAAGATCAGAGGCTGAATTCTTGCGACTGCTGAAGTGATCTTCAACAGGAAGGGAACACTCCTGCCTGGTGATAGTCTGATTGAAAGCTTGTGGCTTGTGCTACCAAATAAATCTGTTGAAATTTAACCTGGTGTTGTGAGATTCCCTACTATGATCCAGGACAGGCAGGTCTGCAGGAAGTGTTTGCAGCTTGAGGATTTTGATTCAGAGTCACTGAGCCGGAGGCTGAACTGCAGATAGTGCAACACATCAGGGAGGGTAAAAGTTACCTGGATGTTTTGTACCACGAGCTAGTTAGGTGAATTGGCTAAGCTAAATTCTCTGAACAGGCACTGGAGTGTGGTGGCTAGGAGATTTTCACAGTAACTTCATTGAAGTCTTAATGTAAGACTACTTATAACATACATTAATAAACTGAAATTTAAACTCGAAACGCAAGGATAATCCTTTTCTCTCAAAGAGCTGTGTGACTTAGCAATCCTCTGCTTCTGAAGGTGATGGAGCTGGAGCCATAGAATATTTTTAATGCAGATGTAGGCGGAGTCTTGTTACAGAATGGAATCAGACATTACTAGGGTAGATGGGAATGTAGGCCTTTAAACACAATTTAACACAAATTAACCGTGGATTTATTGAATGCTGGAGCAGGCTTGAGGAGCTGAATGGTCCACCTGGTTTGTGGCCAATTTCTTATGTTCATACTCAATATTATTACATTGCTCCACAGTAATAGGCAATGACTGCATTCTGTGCAGTAGACCTTTGACAAAATTCCCAATTCTGTTATTTGTAGGGTAGGGAGTTGTTGTCTCTGTTATATCAGGTGGCTCTAAGTTATGTCAGTAGAACCATAAAGAATATAATTCCTAAATGTTAATTTTCTCTTATTTGACATAGAAAGCAAGAGTGTCAAAATTGTAAAAACAGTGAGCAGACGTTCATCAATATCATGGTTGGCCCTTAATGCTAAAGCAATAATTCAGTAAAATAATACAGCGGGCTGGAATTTGCTGTCAAAATAACTTGTTGTTAGTGACATTTGCTGTTATTTATCTACAAATGATACAGCAACATCAGGTGAGGAACAGATGCATGGTTAAATGTCAATATCTTAAAGTATTTTAAAGCAGCTCAAATTGCACTACTTGGCTATCAGTTTTAGGAGAATAGTATTTTCTGACTCTGGTATTTTCTTACCATTGACATGCAGTAACTCTCATGAAATTACTGTATTTGTGCAACAGATACAAACTAAACTTACCACATGTATTTAGAGTCAGTAATTAGCAGCATAAGTACCCTTTTACTGACATGATACGTGTTATTTACTGCAACTCAATCTTCCCGACACCAAAATGTAACTATTATAAGTGTAGAGTCTCATTCCTTCAGGATTTGAATTTTTTTTGAATCATTTGAAATATGTCATATTTTAAAATGATGGCTGGGATTTTCTCTGCACATCCCTTTGTGGGTGGGAGGGGAAATTCAGAGAGACAGTCAAGCGTCCATTGACCTTAGGTGGGAATTTTAGCCGCAGGAAGGGAAAATCCGATGTCTACTTTTCCCTTCTGCCTGTTTTACGCCAATGTTTTCCTCCTTAATTTCCCTCCCCATATCTAATTTGACCTTGGATTTATTCCCTTTAATTCTTCCCTCCTTCAGGACTTATTTCCAAATTTTTAAGCCTCATTGGTTAAGGCTATTCGTTGCCCTGTTCATTCAGGTCCCCGGTGCCCTGTTTACTTCACTGCATTGTTACCTCCATTATTACTTCCAGCAACTTTGTGAATAAAATGTGTGCTGAACAGTAAAGGAGCAATCCTGATGAATGGTAGGCACCATTCCATGTCCTGCTATGGCAAAACCTAGTCTATTAAAATAGATCAGAGTGCCATTATCAAATAATATTTGAAATTTGCACAAACTGAAATTGTGGTATTTCAATACAATCTTTTAACCTATTCAGAGTTGAAGAGATTCTTTTGAACATTTTGTTTTTGAATTCAAGAAATCAATGATGGGATTTTATGGCCCTCTTGTCCCAAAACTGTATAATCCCACCGAAGGTCAACGGACCTTTTCATGGTCCGCCCCTTGCCCGATCTGTTTCCCATGGCAGACGGAATGGTAAAATTCCAGCCAACGCATTCTATCCTGAGATACCTTCTACATGCTTTGCAAGTATGGAAAATAAGCTAATTGCTAAGTGAAGTACCTGGATAGCTTTCCTGTCTTTGGGCCAGAGATTCAAGTCCCAATTCAGGACTCGTTATCTATGAAAGGGCCCAGATACTGGTGTATTAGTGGGAATCCTTAGGTTGGATAAATGGGAAGGGCTGGTGGCAGGAAAGGCATCTGAAGCCACTACCGAATACGAACAATTATAGATGCTATAATAGTGATCAACCTTCATTTAGGCAACCCGACGTAACATGGGGGAAGAGAAAGAAACAAAAAAAAAACAACCAATGCCAGTTGTGGCATCTCATGACGGAATAACAGTGCACTGCATTAACATTATTATCTTTGAATGTTAATACAGGGTGGTGCTGTCCTGGAATGCATTGTCAAATGAGGTAATTAGGCAAATACATTAGCGACATTGTAGACTTATCTGGGTAGACACATGAACAGACAGAGAATAGAGGGATACAGGCGGTTCGTCTAGATAAGACAATGCGACAGTACAGGCTTGGAAGGGCTAATGGGCTTATTCTTATGCTGTACTGGTCTTTGTTCTTTGTTCACTTTCCAATTTGAACAATCTGCATCTTTGTGTATAATATTTCTGCAATCTTAGATCTGCCTTTTCTGTAGACTTAATCGCAAACATTTTTGGGATTATCATCGGTGAGATCACTTCCTTCCCAAGGCAAATTTACTGATGTTCTTTCCAAATGTGGTTTTGTCCCTGTAAGGAGAGCTCTTTGTTTGAATGACATACTCGCAATGTTTAGAGATCCTAATGTATCTAATGGTAAAAAATATTATGTTCCTAATTACTATTTGTTCTTGGCTTTCAGCTTGTGGCCTCGGAAAATTCAAATCCAAACAGGGGCAAGAACCTTGTTCCCTTTGCCCATCTAACAGCAGGATCAACTCTGAAGCAGCCACTATCTGTCCCTGCAAAAATGGATTCTATCGAGCAGACAATGACCTGCCTGAGATGGGATGCACAAGTTAGTCACTAGCCCTTAACTGTTTATGTCAGCAAGAAATATATGTTTTTAGTATAACATACCATTCTTATTAAGCTATATTTGTTTTCTAATAAAGATCTATTCTCACAGAATTGATTATGATTCTAGGACCCTATTGTGATACACAAATATGTTTCTTAATCTTCTATGTTTTCACACAACACATATGTCTCAATTTTTGCTCCTAGTATCTTAAAAATACCAACACTGGCAACTTGGCAAATTAACCAATTTCCAAATCTTTGCTAAGTCTAATGATGTTTAGAAATAATATACTTTATGTTATATCCTCACCGTTGACCTATAAATTGGTGGAACTTATTTATATTTCAATACCATAATTATGTGTGAATTCTTCTTTGCTATTTTAAAATCATAAATGCTGTTATAATAGTGAATCATGCTGAGTTAGACCATGGTAAAGCTTTACATACTCCCTAACACCTTTCATTATCCGACCAAAGTTAAAGGTCAAAATACTCAGAACTACAATGATCTGACACCTTATTTTGCCATTATTTTCCATTAGTTGAAAAATTAAAAACAGATTATCATACTGTTCAACATTGTAAAATAAACAAAAACGTAACCAAATGAACATGAGTGGTAAAGCAATAACTACTTTCTGACACATCTGAGAGAATGTCATTGCATCCAACCAAGCTCCAAAGATATTAAACACTAATCAAGTGTAGTCTTCTCAGCATTGGTACAATAATTGCAGGACCTAAGCTGCCTAGACCAGGATATAATCTTACTCACATAGATTATTTTACAGATCTAAATAACAGTTCGTCTTGAGAAGGGCTTTAAAGCAGACAATGACTTACAGGAACAAAGACAGCAGTTTTTAAACCACTTCCAAGGCTTTTGTAATCTTCTTTCTGTTTTCCCTGTGATCCCAAACCCATTAGTTTCTGCTTTTTATGGCACTAGAGGGAACATGCCTGAGACAGATATATTTTTATAGTGCCATTTGGGTTATTTGCAGTTTAATTATCTAGAATAGTAAAGGCACCTCTGACACATTAATGACCATGCTGTTAGTCTGTAAATCGTAAGCAACCATGTCTGTGTGTAGTTACTGCACATTAATTTTAAGCCTAAGCACTATTCAAAGTAGTTACATGTGTATTGCATCCATGTTGGTAGCTTTAATGCAGATGCGAAATAATTCAGCTGATCACTGAGCATGTTTTACCCTGCTTAAGCTGCATTGGGTTGTTAGGCTCAAATATTCTTGTCCTTTGTTGAAACGTGTAAATATATATATTTTTTAAAATAATCTATTTATAAGTAAATCTCAGGATGCTAATGTGGCATGCTGTAGGGGTCTTTGACGTATTAGTACTGAAAGGTAATTTTATTGGCTTGACTGACTATTCTTGTCAAAATATGTATTTTTACTTTTAAAAGAACTTGACATATAAAAATCAATAATCTTAAATTTCCTCAAAAATTTTATGAGGTGAAAAAATGGTAAATAATCAAACTAAAACTTGATACCTTTCATAATAATAATTCAGATGATTTATTGAGGTAAATGCTGTCACTTGTTGAATTAGCTTTCATATTTCCTGTCAAACAGTATTTTCAATGCACTTAGCTCAGAATTCAATAATTGCATAATTTAGATTAAATTGTCAATGGGGGGGGTTCAGACTTTGATGTGACCATTTGTATCTCAACAAGAATGTTGGAAAACAATGAATTCTTTCAGTGAATCAATGCACTGGTGTAATCTGAAAAGAATTGTACTAGAAGGATCCCAACCTCAAAGTACTACAATTGTTAAAAAACATTTGTGAATAAATCCTATCAAATTATCTGCCACAAACTTAGCTGCAAATCATGAAATATTATTAAGGAAAAGTGTCAAAACATTGCCACCCATGGAACCATACCTGGCTGTAAATTGCTGTTCTTCTTCAGCAGTCCTAGGTCAGGGCTTAGCGAAATGGAACAATATAGCAAAACTTTAGGCGTACAGCCTCATCATAAGGGGAAAACATCAGAGGTGGGGCAGCTGAAAGCCCTGTATATGAACTTTAACTTCTAAAAGACTGTTGCTAAAGTTCCCATGAAAGGCTCTTAAACTGTGGGTATTATGGGTAATCCTTTTTAATGAAGAGGAAACTAACTGAAGGCTAGGAAGCAGTGAGTGCTCATTACAGGAGTTATGTTCAAGTGGAGGACACGTTACTGGGACCACTTCTGCTTGCAATTTATAGAAATGAGCTAAATTCAGGAACACCAAACAAAATAGCAAGATTAGTGTATGATGCCAAACTAAGAGGGTCAGAGCAATGAGAATAGGTCAGTTCTAAACTGTGGGAGTTGAATATCATATGGGTCAATAGCAGGTAAAGCAAATGCAGTCAAAAGAAGGTCATGCGCATGTGATATGGAAATAGCTAAAGGTGAAACTCAGAGGTAAATTGGAGTTTTAGTTGATTTGTTAGTAAATGTGGCTAACTTGCAGAAAGCAGCTATCGAGAAAACCAGTGCAATGTTGAAGCAGACAGCCTAAACAGTTGAATATACATCAGAGAAGTAAATTCATGATAAAACTAAATAGCAGTTCTGGCTACATCCCATCTTAAAAATTATAGGCAAAATTTTTCCGTCCCGTCAGCTACAGGAAGCGTAGCAGGCGGGACAGGACCAGGCAAAGCTCCATTGACCTCAGGTGGGATTTTCCTGTATTGGGGTGAGTGCGGCTGGAAAATCTGATCCTACATCCAGTTCTGATCACCAGGAGACAAATGGAACATTAATTCAGATCTTACTAAACCAGGGGACGTTAGAACCATGAGGCTGATTCCTTGTGCCTGAGATCCGAAATATGATGAAAAGATGGAGAAATTTGGATTTTTGGCTCAGAAAGAAGCACTGGCACAGTGACTTTGTATAGTGAATAAACAGAGTATCTAAGTAAATAGTGTAAATATAACAATAGGACAGCAATTCAAACTAGAAAAGGCCTGTTATTAAGAAGTTTGTCAGAAAAGATGATAAGACCTGTGGTAGAAACTAATTATTTAAGAAACAAGATGGATATTAAACTAAAGAAACACTGGTATATTCTGAATGGATGCCTTAATGTAGGTTGAATGATCTTCCTAATCTTTAATTATCCTGTGATTATAAGAATAAATTTTACCCTAAAGGAAGTAGTCGCATTGCAGAAAAGTCTTTGTGCAGAACCTGCAATGTGTCTCTGAAGGCCTTAGTGTGAGAGAACCAAAATGGCCGTTTTTTTCTGGATTTGTTATATTTTTTCTGTATCGTGCACTTTAAGTGTTCGTTGTTTCAATGTGCCTTAAACCAAATAAGAGAGCAATGAGCCTGAGTTGTTTGCAGAATAAAGCTGGAGACCAGTAGGTTTGGATCGCAGTTTCAGATAAGATCAGTGTATAGGATTCTTGCTTGATAGCGACCTTAGGGCTGAATAAATGGGAAAGAAATATTGTATTTATCCTCTTTCAAACCAGATGTTATCCTTCCTAAAAAGATTCTCTGCAAATAGTCCCTCCCCCTCGACACATTTGGTGAAAAAAAAGCACTTTACAACATCTACCTTGCATTTAAAGGTTTGTCACTATCTCCGGATGCCTTCCATTTCTTTTATCAGCACAATGCAGGCAACAGTCTGGCTGTTAAAAGTGTATCTGAAGTTGCCTTCTGCATTCTATAAAATTAGGGTCTCAGATGCTTCCATGGCCAGCTTATCAGTAAAAGCAGAACCCAACCCCAGATGCCTTCTCTGAGAACAGGCTTTAATTGCATTTTATAACTTCTTTTTCAAGCCCTAATTTGCCTTTCCAGTGACCTTCACAGACTGTTATCAAAGCTGCTGTTACTCTTTCAACTTGCCCTGTATAATATTCCTGCTGTCTCAGAATGAAATTTCATTTTAAAAAGTTGTTCCAAGTCTATGCTTACTTTACAATAAAGCAAGTAAGTAAATATCGCAGTCTACTTCTTGCTAGTTTGCATATACATTTGGATTTTTTAGTAGATTAATTCATTGAAAAGATTGCCATCTGTGAAATAGAATGCAAACAGGTTTTATTTATTTTAATTCAGTGTTTTCAGGCCAAAATATTATATTACATTCAATATAACAGACAACATTATGTATTATAAACAGTGCATATTCAACATTTATACATATTGAACGTATGTATGTTTAACATACATTCTAATTTGTATTTTCAATTTCAATTTTACAAAGGTGTGCCTTCGGCTGCACGCAATGTTATTTCAAATGTGAACAAGACCTCCCTGAGCCTGGAATGGAGTGAGCCAAGGGATACTGGTGGCCGTGATGATCTGCTCTATAATATCATCTGCAAGAAGTGCAGTGTGGAAGGCAAAATCTGCTCCAGATGCGATGACAATGTAGAATTTGTCCCACGCCAGCTGGGTCTGACGGAAAGGCAGGTGTTTATCAGTAATCTTTTGGCTCACACCCGATATACATTCGAAATCCAAGCAGTAAATGGTGTCTCCAGCAAGAATCCATATCCACCTCAGTTTGCAGCAGTTAACATTACTACAAACCAGGCTGGTAAGTGGAACAGTGTTTCAACATTTAAGATTGTAATATCCGTGTGACAGCTAAATATTTCCACATTTCAGCACCGGAGTGAATAGAATTCAGTGAATCAGTGTGCTGTACACTTTGCAATGTGGTACAGAGACTTCACAGATTTCTGTGTTGATCGCATCAGTGAAGGCTACAGCAGTGCACCCTGTGGAGGAGCAAGATACCACTGATGGCAAAGTGGGAATGCCAGAAGTTGTCATCTGTTTCACAGGGTAATGATGCTGAACACCAACAGTTTCTTCATCATTACAACCACAAAATCTGGACCTTTCATTCTCAATTAAAGTAAACACAATTGGCACTAACTTCAAAAACATGAGGTGAATATTTAGGCTCCAATGGGGGTGAGCGCTGGATGGGCAGGTGCAGAATTCTGTACCAGCTGCCAGATGCCGGTTTTTAAGTGCTATGTTTTTCCTGGACCACTTTTTTCTCTTGTCAATTTTTAAAAATGTTCATGTTTTCCATCATGACTCAAGTCAGGGCTGGTAAACTCTGATTAAACCTTTCTCTTGTTTCCTTTAACTTTTGGGAGTTAGCATTACGAATATGAGCAATTAAATGTGTCTGAGTTGATCCCTTCTAGCTCTGCTCAGTTCCAGGTTGGTCTGTCACACCAGCTGGAAAACAGTTTTGTATGCTACCTAAAACTGGTGCAGCAAGATTAAAATTCAGTTGTTGCAGCCAACATGCTTAGACTTTGTCCTTGTGTAAATGACAATTTGTTACAGCAGGACAATTAGTCCCATCAGCGTTTTTATTGCCCCTACTCCCATGTAGTAAAAAAACCAAGTAAATTTATTTTAATGTTGTTAAAAGTAAAATGCACCCGAACAAATACATCTTAATGTTGCAAAGAAAACCTGTATGTTAAAAAATGCAGTTTTGACACAGATTTGTTGCACAAAAAAACTTACATTTACAGCAAGTTTGCAATATATTTTGTAAGTTTTTTTATATGTGTCTTATAAGCACATACACACATATCCACTTTATATCTGTTTAAAGATTATGTTCTGTTTGTTGAGTCTGTTACCACACAAAGGATGTGTGTTGCAATGGCAACAGTCCTGTAGGCTTTTTAAACTCTTGATTCCAATTATTGAAAGCTCTCGACCCTTAAGAAGAGAGGATTTATTTGAGGGTGGCCATCCTTGAGGTTAGGACTTGTCTGACTTTCACATTAAGCTCTCCTTTTGTACTGTAGCTTATCTTCCAGTGATTAGAGCCTGAATATTCATTCATCTGGCACTTTCTATATTATAAGACTTGCACAATGAAATGGTGTTAGGGGACCTGCTAAGTCACAGCCTGAAGCAGCTGGTGGGATGCCATCAGGCTTTGTCAGACAGGAATTCACACTGGCAGCCCAGGTGCTGGATGGCGTAGTTGTAATTAGGCCCTGAGAGACAGATGACTGTGTTCTGGGTCAAGCCGTTAAGGGAATCTTACCTCCAGGCAGTATGTATGTAATTTGTCTATTGATTGGTGTTTAATGGACGGTATTAGTTTCTATTGTTGCGTGACTGGATTAGAAGAGTTGGGCAGCAGGAGCCGTAAATGGAGGAAATCTAAAGTCTTTCACTCTATGGGGAAATCTTTCAAAATAGTTTGGGTTTTAAACACTGCAGCAGGACGATGGAACTTGTTCTGTGCACGCACAATCCACTTGAAACCTGAGTAGGCAAAGATACAGGGTGCGATCTTGCCAGCCATTTGCATCACACTCCCACTGCAGCAAAGTTGGAGAATTTGGCACACAGCCAAACTCTATTCACAGCAGGGGGATGGGAAAATCCTGCCGGAGTGAACAGCCGTAACATTTCAGCCACTGTATCGATCTTCACACAACAAAACTAATAAATCAGAAAGCAAGCAAGCATATGTATTCTTAACACCAAAAACACAACTTGTATTTATATAGCATTTTTAACATGGTAAAGCAGCACAAGGCACTTTACACGGGCATTATAAAACAAAATTCAACATTGAACTGCATAAGGAGATGTTAGGCCGCTGGCCAAATGCTTGGTCAAAGAGGTAGCTTTTAGGGAGTGTCTTCAAGGAGGAAAAAAAAGTTTAGGGAAGAAATTACAGGGTTCAGGACCAAGGTATGCTGAACACATGGTGGCCATCGGCAGAGCAATTAAAATCATGATTGCTCAAGAAGTTGGAAGTGGAGAACCATGGATATCTCGGAGAATTGTGAGGCTGATAATCAGGGCTAAGACAATAGAGGGATTTGAAAGCAAAGATGAGAATCTTTAAATGGAGACATTGCTTAACCAAGAGCCAATGCAGGTCAGTGAGCACAGGGGGTGATGGATGAACAGAAATTGATGCAACTTAGGAAATGGGCAACTGAAATTTGGGTAACCTCAGGTTTATGGAGGGTAGAATGTGGGAGACTGATCAGAAGGATTTTGAAATAGTCTGGAAATAACAAAGACATTGGATGAAGAATTGAGTGGGAGATGAACTGAGGCAGAGGTTGAATTGTGCACAGTTTTAGAAATGGAAATAGATGGTCTTAAGAATGAGATTGATTAAAAATTAATTACCTTGAGTAATTACTTTAAATAATTTGGATGAAAAATAATTAAAACGTGTCTGAAAATATTTTCTAGTTATCCTTTGCAAAGAAAGGAAAGTTAATTTGTTTAATCTTTATTAAATTAGTGAGTTTAGAATGAAATTAGTGGAAAAACTTGTACATAGTATGGTTTATAAAGGAGGAGAATTTATTTTCTGAAGTTGTAGCTGAATTAGGGGTGTTATAAATAGAATATGCCATGAGTGCAATGAAATGTGATGAATAACTGTGCTCACAAGACATGACATATCCCACCACAGACTTCATCATATTCATCACTCATGAAAGTATGCAGCTGCTCAGGAAATGCTTTTGGACATCTGTCCTTATGGTTGAACAAATGAGACAGTTTTGATTCTGTATGGCTTTAAACCAGGAGAAGTTCCTGTACTTTTTAGGTATCAGGCTTGGCTCAGTGGTAGATGTTTAGAGATTTAGTACAGGTTTTTAAAACTATAAGCAATTGTAAATTGGGGCGTCTTGTTGAAGTTGTACAAGATGTTGGTATGGTCAATATCTTTTCCTAAAGGTACGGGAGTCTAAAACTAGAGGGTACGGAGTTAAGGTGAGAGGGGAGAGATATGAAGGAGGGGTACTTTTTTCACACAGAGAGTGGTGAGTGTCTGAAACAAGCTGCCAGACATATTTGTAGAGGCGAGTACAATTTTGCCTTTTAAAAAGCAGTTAGATGGTTGCACGGCTACGATGGGTATAGATAGATATGGGCCAAATGTGGGCAATTGGGATTAGCTTAAGAGTTTTAAAAAAGAAAGAGCGGTGTGGATAAGTTGGGCCAAAGGACCTGTTTCCATGCTGTAAATCTCTATGACCTCTCTGACCTCTAAGAATTTTGGCAAAGTGTACGGCAAACAATTACTTCCTAGCTAAGGATTCAGTGAGACAACAAATTAAAGTGGTAGAACCCATGGATGAGAGGGACCTTGTTGTGCAAATACATCAGTTCCTTAAGATGGCAGGGCAGATGGATGAAGTGGTTAAGTAGGCATATGCTATAGGCCAAAGCATAGAGTTTCAGAGCAGGGACGTCATGCTGTAACTGTATAAAATGTTGGTTAGGCCACAGCTAGAATATTGTGTGTAGTTCTGGAACCCAATTAAAAGGAGGGATGGGATACCAATGGAAAAAAAGCAGAAGAGATTTTGCAGGATGTTGCCTGGACTGGAGAGTTTAAATTATGAAGAGAGATTGGATAGACTGGGAATGTTTTTCTTGGAGCAGAGGAAACTGAGGGGATATGATTGAGATGTATAATATTATGAGGAGCATAGAGTAGACAGGAAGAAGCTTTCTCCCTTCATGGAGCGATCAATGACTGGGAGTCACAGATTTAAGGTGATGGGTAGGAGGTTTAGAGGGGATATGAGGAAAGACTTTTTCACCCAACATGTAGGGGGGGAGTCTAGAATCCACCGCCTGAATGGGTGGTAGAGATATATTCCTTCATAACATTTAAATAATTTTTAGATGTATACTTGTGATACTAAGGCATACAGGATTATGGCCTGCGTGCTGGAAAATGGAATTAGAAAAGGTAAGTGATTTATCTTTGACTGATGATCAGCTTTGACAGTGAGCTGAAGGGCCTTTTACTGTACTGTATACATCTATGGCAGACTCTAAAATTATGGCCATGGAAGTGGCACAAGATGTTTTTGAAGTGTTGCTTTATCTGTGATTATTTTGTATAAGGAGTTATTGAGGCAGTGACATTTCATCTTTATAATAGAAAATTGGCAATAAAAGGTACAATAATCTGGTGGGGGGGTTGGTGGTGAACAGGAACATGGTTTTCGTTTTGGATTGCTGTAGCAATGATGCATCAGAGATGCAATGGGTCAAAAGACCAATATTGTAAACTTCTGTGGTGGCAGGAACTAAAAAGCAATGTTGTGTGTTCTTTGCAGCTCCTTCTCCTGTGCTTATGGTGCATTTGTTGAGTGCCACTTCAAACAGTATGACTCTCTCATGGCGTGCACCTGAAAAGCCCAATGGCATAATTCTGGACTATGAACTAAAATATCGTGAAAAGGTACAGTATGGCGTAATGCTGAAAGAAATCAGGCATGATAACACTAAAGCTAGACCCGCTGATGCATTCTCCCACCAACCGTTTGCAGTTGTTTATCTGTGCTTAGTGCTGTTGATTACTGGGGTAAATATTATAGAATCTTTCAAACTGTTCATGAGGGAATCTATTTTCAGAGTAACAGCATTTCAGAGAATATGAACATTTTATTTCCAGTCATTTGTAGCATCGTCTTCTCATGAATACACCAAATAGTGTATCCTATATTTTTCACATGAAAATGAACTTTTTCATTAACTTAACTTTGAGCCATGTGGTTGCTGAGTTGTGGATTGTACAATAATTATTAACTCCGTGCTGTTATACTTTCACTTCAATATCTTTACGTTTTAATCCAGGGCCAAGATGAATCAACAGCATCAACCATTACAAGCCAGAAAAACACTATTCGCATCGAAGGGTTGAAGCCAGCTGCATCTTATGGAGTTCAGGTGCGCGCCAGGACAGTGGCAGGATATGGAAAGTACAGCGAATCTGTAGACCTCCAGACACTGATGGAAAGTATGTCTATTTTGTTTTGAGTTTGGCTGGCAATAGTCAATAAATGTATTTAGATATATAGTCCAGGATTTCTGTCCCACCGCCGGCTGGTTTCCCGGAGGTAGGTCATCATCAACTGGTGGGTTCCTCAATGGTTGCAGTCGATGAGCCATAGAAAATATCATTGCCTTTGATGGGATCAGAAAATACTGCACGCCGGCCAATTGCAGGTGCTGCACCGTCGGAAAACCTACCGCGTGGGGCCAGAATCTCCCATGAGTAATGTTAAATTAGTTGCTAATAATTTATTAACACCACATCAAATGCATCATCAATATTGTAAAAAATTGCATGTAATCTAAATCTCTTTTAATTTTTGACTTTTTTATTTGATTTGATTTATTATTGTCACATGCACTGGGATACAGTGAAAAGTATTGTTTCTGGCAAGTTATAAAGACAAAGCATACTATTCATAGAAAATAAAAGGAGAGGGTGCAGAATGTTGTGTTACAGTATTAGCTAGGGTGTAGAGAAGATCAACTTAATATGAGGTAGGTCGATTCAAAAATCTGATGGCAGCAGGGAAGGAGCTGTTCTTGAGTCGGTTGCTACAAGTCCTCAGACTTTGTACCTTTTTTCCTGATGGAAGAAGATGGAAGAGAGTATGTCCAAGATGAATGGGGTTCTTGATTGTGCTAGCTGCTTTTCTGAGACAGCAGAACATGTATACAGAGCCAATGGATTTTAGACATTTGTTGAGATTTAATAGTGACATTCGTCGAATGATTTAAGAAAAGTAATGGATAAATCTGTGAGAAGTCAGATACTATATAGAACCATGGGAAGCAGATGATTATTTAAAACCAGGATTAGATTTTAGTTAGCGGGTGCAAATAAAAAAAAATCCACAGGTTGTCAAAGGCTTTGCATTTCTTTGATCTTTATTTCTATTTGTGAAACACTATTTTATTGGTTGGGTTTTTAATTAAAACCTGTCATTTTTCATTTAGATGAGAGTGGGAAAAGTATCCAGGAACAATTGCCCCTCATTGTAGGTTCTGCTACAGCAGGCCTGGTTTTTATAGTAGCTGTGCTTGTGATTGCATTTGTGTGCATCAGGTAATTAAATATTTTCTCTTATTTAAAAAACTCTTTTGTAAAAGAATTCTCGTTGTTCATTGTCAATGCTTTTAGCAAAACACACAATTGAATTTTTACATAAAATTATTTTTTTCTTGTACAAAGGAAACGTGGAAGTAGCTCAGAGTCAGAATATACCGAGAAACTCCAGCAATATAGCACTGGCCACCGTAAGTTCTTTCATGAAACTTTTCCACAATAAACACATTGAGGCAGAAAATTGTCTCAAAATGTTTTCAGGCCCAAAACCAATGCATAGGCAACAGTTGGCTCAACCAGAGGGCCCGCAACTGATCTGAAATTGAGCTTCAAGGCTCATTTCAATAGGATTAGTGATTCTAGTTTATTTATTAGTGTTACAAGTGGGCTTACATTAACACTGCAACTAAGTTACTGTGAAAATCCCCTAGTCGTCACACTCTGCTGTCTATCCGAGTACAGAATCACAAAATACCACAGTGCAGAAGAGACCCTTTTGCTCATCAAATCTGCACCAGTACATGAAAGACCTGACCTGCTCATCTAATCCTATTTGCCAGCACTTGGCCCATAGCCTTGAATGTTATGGCATACCAAATACTCATCCAGCTATACTGAAGGAGAATTTAGCATGGTCAGTCAACCTAACCAGCATGTCTTTCAGACAATGGAAGGAAACTGGAGCACCCAGAAGAAACCCGTGCAGTCACAGGGAGTTTGTGCGGACTCCACACAGACAGTTACCCAAGCAAGAAATCTAACTTGGGTCCCTGGTGTTGTGAGGAAGCAGTGCTAACCACTGTAGCACCCCATGTGTAGCATCTGTTGTGCCTCCCTAAGCAACAAATATTTCAGCTTTTTGAAATTTGTCTATTCAGTGACGACAGCCTCTTGTAAGTGTTGATAAGCACAGAGTGGGATAGAGTTGCATGGGGTAGGATGAGGTAAGAGTGGGTGGCATGGGGGAGGGGGGAGGAGGTCACGGTAATGTGGAACCAAGGAGATATTTCTCCTCCTCCTGTCTCCGCAGAACAATTTTACAAAAACCTTTCCAAAGAATATCAAAAACATTTGTTGTTGGCCGTGTTGAAATCTGAAGAATCCGACTAGGAGCAGGGCCAATTTCTGCTCTGCTCATCCCAAAGCCCTTTCTCCATTCCATCAAAAATATTTATAAGGGGCCTTACACAGTCTTCGGGATAGCTGAAAGCCAATTTCAGTTCCTCCCATTTTGTTTTCGTAAAATGGGTATCATACTGTCCAATTTCTATTTTCCATAGTGAACCTTTGTTCCAAAAAGTGTTTTGCATATTTCTCCATTAATGCTATTTATCATTTTTGTCTTATGCAATAATAGTCACACCAGGAATGAAAGTATATATCGATCCTTTCACTTATGAAGATCCAAATGAAGCTGTAAGAGAATTTGCCAAGGAAATTGATGTATCCTGTGTAAAAATTGAAGAAGTGATTGGAGCAGGTAGACTAAAAGGCATTGACAATCTCTTATACTAAAATATATCTAAACTGAATGTTTTACATAGTACTAAATCTGAAATCTAATTTGTAATTTTCTTTGTGCAGGTGAATTTGGAGAAGTATGTCGAGGACGCCTTAAACTTCCAGGGCGAAGGGAGATTTTTGTAGCAATAAAAACACTTAAGGCTGGCTATACTGAAAGACAGCGAAGGGATTTCCTCAGTGAAGCCAGTATTATGGGACAATTTGATCATCCAAATATTATCCATTTGGAGGGAGTCGTCACTAAAAGCCGTCCTGTCATGATTGTTACTGAGTTTATGGAGAATGGAGCTCTGGACTCCTTTCTCAGGGTATGTGAAAAACGAAAGGCCTCTTACTTAAAATGGGTGTTTTCTATTGAATGTTGAAATTCATGGAAAAAAAAACTCAGTCCACTGCCGCTACTTTGTATCCCATCAAAGTTGAACTTTACCCATGTTCATCGAATCACTACAGTGCCAAGGGGGGCCATATGGCCGCTCAAGCATGCACTGACAATAATTCCACCCAGGGCCTATTCCCGTAGCATACTTACCCTTCTAATCCCCCTAACACTAAGGTCAATTTAGCATGACAAATCAATCTAACCCACACATCTTTGGAGAGTGGGAGGAAACTAAAGCACCCAGAGGAAACCACGCAAACATGAGGAGAATGTGCAAACTCCATGCAGTCACCCAAGGCCAGAATTGAAACTGGGTCCCTGGCACTGTGAGGCAGCAGTGCTAACCATTGTGCCACTGTGCCCCCCTCTCATGTTATTATGCATAATGAATCATTTGGTACATGGCTCCTCTCTATACCTAGATTAAGTATGACACAGCAACATTTAATTATGTGGAATTGCATGGATTTCCTAAACTAAAGTGAAATGCTTTGGTGACAGGCGTTAATATGATCATTGAGAGGCTGTAAGTAAACACAAGCACATTTGGCAGATTTCTTTGTGTGATATAGTGCAGGTGTGTCCTTTATAGTCACCTGATTGAAGGGATGTCATTTTTTTTTCATCAGAGTAACCTCAGGAATTTCAGAGAAACCTGAGCTCCCCTTCCGCTGCCTCTGCAGAAACAGAATCCTTAATACGTTTTGTTCTTTGAATTTCTGACCTTCTTGGTTGTTATTTTGCTTGCTTCTCAGATGAATGATGGACAATTCACAGTGATCCAGCTGGTTGGCATGTTAAGAGGAATTGCAGCTGGGATGAAATATTTATCAGAAATGAACTATGTACACAGAGACCTGGCAGCCAGGAACATTCTGGTCAACAGCAATCTCGTGTGCAAAGTTTCTGACTTTGGGTTGTCGAGGTTTTTGGAGGATGATCCAACTGATCCAACCTACACAAGTTCACTGGTAAGGGCAACAATAGCTTATATTTGGTCAAATTCTTTCTCAAATCATGAAACCCGTAGGGAGGATTTTACAGCCTCCTTCATCCCAAACCTGTAAAATCCTCCCCAAGGCCAACCGATCTTTTCATGGTTCCCCCCACTCCTCCCCGTCCCTACCATCACCACTACCACCACCACACCCCCTAGCAGGAGGGACGGTAAAATTCTGGCCATGAAATTCAAGCATGAAAACATTGCAAATGTTAAACTGTCTGAAAATGAATCATAAAAGAAACAAATGATAAAACTATTCATTGTGTGATGTGCCAATCAGTTTAAGTGTTGTATTAATATGTTTTTAATTACCAACACTGCGTTGAAAGCACTCCAGTTCATTGTTAAAGTTACATTCATTGAATCATCGGGCAGTAGAAGGCTCATTCGGCCCGTTGAACCTGGACCATCAACAATCCCAGCCAAGCCCTATTTATCACCGTAACCCCATGTATTTACTTGCTAATCCCTTGATACTGAAGAGAAATTTAGCGTAGGCAATCAACCTAATCCACACATCTTTGGCATGTGGGAGGAAACCAGATCATCCAGAGGAAACCCACGCAGACTGGGAAGCACATGTAAATTCCACACAGGCAGTCACTCAAGGCCGGAATTGAACTCAGGTCCCTGGCACTGTGAGGCAGCAGTATTAACCACTGTGCAGCCATGCCGCTCTTTCTGTCATTGTTTCTCGACATAATACTTCTAGAAAAACCTAGAAGTGGCTTTTTAATTCACTATTGTTTTGGTCAGAGAACTGGGTGATCAAGAGTCAGAGAAGATTGAGGGTTGAAGAGAGGATGAAATTGGATTTCAGATCCAAGGCCCCTGGCTCCTCCACATACAACAGAAATTCTCCTCAGAAATTCCCTGTGCTGTTTCTGGAGCCACTTTCAGCAATCCCTTAAATGATACTTGGTTAGACTACTTAAAATCTGCCGCAGTTGGAACTAGTGAAAACAGTATGTGCTTCATATACTTGTGAAAATGACAGGTTAGGGTCCTTACAAACCAATTTGCATTTTTAAAATGATGGATTGGAAAACTTACTTCAGTTCAGCCTTTGGCTGCGACAACAAGTAATTTTAAATGAAGAAATCTTTGATGATGAAGAGCCTCCTGCTATTAAAGTTGAATCATGTAAGCCTTGGCCACAAAGGGACATTCAAGAAACTTGATTCTCCTCAGCAGGTCTCCATTTGTTAGGTGAGAAATGGGGAAAGACCAGTTGAAAATCCTCTACTTTCTGTAACTTATAAAACTTCTATCCTCATCCTGGAACAGAGTATAAGACGTGAACTGTTGGAGAAGTTACTGGTTTACAGCTTTACTGCTAAAGCAGGTTTGTTCCTGAAAAAAAGTAGCAACTTGTTTCATATCACATGCAACTTGGTATTAATGTGTTAAAAATGAAGGGAAACTGAGCAAAACTTTTGTCTTGTTATCAGGGTGGAAAAATTCCAATCAGATGGACAGCCCCTGAAGCAATCGCTTATCGCAAGTTCACGTCAGCCAGTGATGTCTGGAGCTACGGAATTGTTATGTGGGAAGTTATGTCATATGGAGAGAGACCGTACTGGGACATGTCAAACCAAGATGTAAGTGTTTGAACTGATAAACAGGCAAACACATTGCAAGAGAGAGTCATTTGAGATGTTAAAATGTTGTAACTTTATTCACTTTCAATGGAATATGAACATCTTCCATTCTCCAGATTTCACTCCCCACAATAAGGAAAAACTTCAGGCTGAAAGCTAGCTAACATCTCACAGATAACCACAGTTCTTAAGATGGTTTCTTGGTTTGAAATCATGGCATGCTCATTGAATACTTTTGATCCCACAGAATAATTAAATGGGGACTGGCTGCGTTTTGCTCTCATGGGGAATGACGTGGGCAGGTCAAGGCTTTGAATGTCAAGCAGTTGAGGAGCAATCCAATTCCATTGCTTTTATCAGCTTTTGTGAGGGCTTTTGATCTTGTACCAGTCTTGATGGAGAAACTGGACTGTCAGAATATCTGCCAAATCTTGGATCTTATCAAATTGTGTATTTTGATTCAAAAATCTGTATATGATCAGTCTGGTAACTCACCAAGTCTGTCTCTCTTGAAAGAAGCCAGTGTATCTTTCTTGAGGTTTGGTGCCTAATATTTAACACAGCACTCCAGACAAGCTCTGACCAAATCTTTATATAATTGAGGTATTACTTCTGCGATTCTGTATTTCAATACCCTGAAGTGAAAGAAAAGATTCCGTTCACTTTCTTCATTTCATTTTATATCTATTTTCTAGCTTCCAATGAATTGTGTATATGGACACCTAAATTCCTTTGTTTATCCATAGCTCCCAGTCTCATCTAATTACTTGCCTTTCTTGGAGCCAAACTGGATTCCCTCACACATCGTCACATTGAGCTCCATCATTTAGTCTGGTTGAGTCCATCGCAGCTTTTGCCAGAACTTGCCTATTTCCCTTTGCTACTTATTTTTTCTATCAACACAAGTTGCAAACGAAACAAAAATTAGGAGCTAGGATTATAATTTTCATGAGTTCTCCCTTCCAATTCCTGATTTACAGCTGTTTCTGGGATGTTATTTGTAGCCTCTCTAATGAAGATCAATGCAGAATGTCTACTCAATCCATCTGCTGTCTCATTTCCGATTAATTAGTTGCTCAGACTTGCTTTTTATGGGACCAATGTTCACTTCATTATCTTTCTTAAATACTTATAGAAACTCTTAGTATCTGTCTTTATATTTCTAACTATCTTTTCCTTGTGCACTATTTTTCTTTCCTTATTAATCTTTTGGTCATTCACTGATTTTATTTTTTATATTCTGTCCAATCTTCTAACCTGCCAACATTCTTGTGCAATTAAATGCTTTTTCTTTAAGTTTGATACTCTGTTTAAAATTTAAAGTTAATTACAGATGATAGTCCACCTTTGGAATTTTCCTTTCTCATTGAAATGTATCTATTTATTCTGAAATATTCCATTTAAATATGTACAACTGAATTTCTGTTCATTTGCCAGTTCACTTTAGCTAGCTCTGCTTTCATGCTTGCATAATCGCCTTTTAAGTTTAAAATACCAGTCTTGAGGCCACTCTTCTCTCTTTCAAATTGAATGTAAAATTCAATCATGTTCTGATTGCTGCTACTTAGTAGAGCCTTCATTATGAAGTGATTAATTACTCCCACCTTGTTGCACAATATCAGATTTGGTATAACCTGCTCTTTTGTTGAGTCTAGAAAGTGCTATTCTAAGAAACTACCCTGAAAACATTCTCTGAACTCTTTCCCTTTCCAATCTGATTATTCCAGTCCGAATGTAAATTAAAATCTGACATGATTATTGTCATATCTTTCTGATAAACTCCCATTATCTAATCCTTCATATACTTTGCTACCGTGTGGTTACTGTTAGGAGGCCTTGCACCACGCCCACAAATGACTTCTTGCCTTTTTCATTTCTCCTCTATGGCTCTACATTCTGGTTTCCTAAATTTAGGTTATCCCTCAATAGTACTATCATTAATTAACAGAAGCACATCACCACCTTTTCTCGCTTGATGTCCTTCCTCATGTCATATACCCTTCAGCATGTCATCCTGCAGCCACCTATGCCTCCTAAACTAGTATCATCTGCAAACTTAAGAGATATAAAATCTTCATTTCTTCATCTAACATTTACTGATATGATGAAAAGCTGGATGGTATACATTCCTAGAGAACTCCATTTCTCATATTCTGTCATCCAGAGAACTAATCCTTTTTCCCGACTTTTGTGTTAGGATGTAACCGGTGACAACTTTGATTGGATGTAATGTGACCAATGGGAACAAGATATAAGGGTTAGCCGACCCAGTAAAACATGGAACTAATCACAGTTTGATGTAATAGTCAGCTGACCAGCTGATTCACTATACATAAGGAGCTGTGTAGAATTGTGGAGTGCTTGAAGTGGCCCAGGGTGAGGTCTCAGGTTTGGAGTAATGATGTTTCCTTATTAAACCTTTCTTTATTTTTAAGTTGGGAGTAAGTTTTGTTGTACTTTCATTAGTTGCATTTTGAAGAGTTCCTTCTGAAGAAACATCTTGGTCTCCTACTTCCCAGTCAATTACCATTCTATTCAATTGGTTACTCAAGATTTCTACAGACATGCATGGAGAGTATATGTTACTAAGAAGGTTAACATTTATAACCCATTCTTCAGTTTCTTTGCACCTTCTTGAACCGCTGCATGTGGTGTAAGTGTACCCACAATGCTATTAGGTAGGGAGTTCTTGGATTTTGACCCTGTGCCATTGATACAAGTCAGGATGGTGTGTGACTTCGAAGGGAACTTGCAAGTGTTCCCATGTACCTGCTGCCCTTGTCTTTCTAGGTGATAGAGATTGCAGATTATGAAAGTGTTACCAACAGTGAGTTGGTGAAGGACATCTTGCAGATAGTACATGCTGCTGTAACTATGTGCCAGTGGTGCTGGAAATGAAGGTTTAAGGAAGTGGCTGGAGTGCAAGTCTGGTTTGGCCTGAATGGTGTTTAACTTCATGAATGTTGCTAAAGCTGCGCTTATTGAGGCAAGCAGAAAATATTCTATCACACTACTGAGCTGTCATGTAGCTGGTGGACAGGTTTTGGGAAGACGGAAAGTTACTCATATGTCACATAACACTCAGCCCCTGACTCACACTTGTAGTCACATTATAGATATAGTTGGTGTAGTTCTGATCGATGGCAACCCCCAGTACATTGATTGTTGGAAATTCAGCCATTATATATGTCAAGGAGAAATGGCTAGATTCTCTAGTTGGAAATGATCATTGTGAATGTAACTTGCATGAGATGGGCAATGAATGCTGGTCAACCAGCGATGACCATGTCCCACAAATGATTAAAAGAAAATCAGCCTTAGCCTAAATGTGGACCACATCTTGCTGCATGCAGACAGGGGCTTCACTATCTGAAGAGTTGAGAATGGAAATGACATTATGCAATCATAAGAAAGAATCTCTTTTTTCATTTTATGATGGAGGGAAGAATTGAGCAGCTGAAAGTGATTAGGCCTAGGATATTACTCTGAAGAACTTCTGCAGCGTTGTTTCAATACTGTTAATCATTTCTTGTGCAATACCTTAACAGAAGCTTTCTGAAGGTCAGTGCAGACTGCATACGTTGGCATTTCCCTATCTACGATGCTAGTAACCTCCTCAGAAAATTCAACGAGACTAATCAGAAGTGACATTGTTTCACAAATCCTTACTGATTCAGTTTGATCAGTTCAGACTGTCCCAAGTGTACAGCCATGCTGTGATTACGTATTTCAAAATTGAGGCTAGACCAACATCATTGTAGTACCCTGGGCCAGAATTTTTTGGATAGTGGGGCCTCACTTCTTGCCATACAAACGGGGAACACATCCCACTGACTCCAAGCTCCACATAGCTATTGCACGTTCAGATGAATGTTAAGTGGCTACAGACGGGACCTTTGGCCCTCACTCAGGAGGAATGATTGGCCAACAGCTCTCTGGGCCCTGCAGCTACTTCACCGCAGTAGACAGGTAAACAAATTCAAGAAGACATTAGAACTCTAAGTCTGGGCACCAGAGGCCCAGGCAAGTGGACCTTAAGGAGGACCACCCTTTAAAATTGCAGTGTGGTGGGAGCAGGCAGGAACCCAGCGAAATCTCAACACTTCAATTTTACTTTGTTCCTACACCTAAAAAACCGCCGCTGGGGCAGCATAAAATTCTGGTCCTGGTTTCCATTTCTGACCATCCTTATATAATACGGTAACTCTTGCTGTTTTTTCTGATTCCAAATACACTATTATAGAATCTGGAGAGCCCTGGAAAATGACTTGGCTGTATTTGCATTCTTTCATAAACCTTTGGATTCCCTTGCAGGTTATCAATGCTGTGGAACAGGACTATCGCTTGCCCCCTCCAATGGACTGTCCAACTGCCCTACATCAATTGATGCTGGACTGCTGGGTGAAGGATCGTAACAACCGGCCCAAATTTGCCCAGATCGTAAACACACTGGACAAACTAATTCGGAATGCAGCTAGCCTGAAGGTGGTCTCCATTGCGAATCCAGGGTATGTCTCATTACAAGGTGGAATTTCTTTGTCCCCAAGACCACATGGAAATGTACTAATAGCTTGTGATTTTGACTAGCTCCCTACCTCTTTAATCATTATGTTAGATAATGTCACCTTTATTCATTCGTGTTAAAAGATGCCCTTAAAAAGGACCTTCATTTCATGAAAGAACACTTAATTCGCAAATAGAAATACTGACATTTTAAGTGATCAATTTTAATATCTTGATCTTGGCTTCTGCTGCTCAAGCGTGGAGTGCGTATAGGTCATGACCCTGGTTATCTAATGGTCTATAGTATAAAGCCTGTCATGTAAGGTGACCTGTGGGATCACAAAAAAAACAATATGGTCTCTTCAGCAAATGGAGGATTTTCAAAATGCTTTGGATCTTTTCTTTCTGTCTGTGCATCTAGATCCTTATTGATGAGTGATAGACAGGAAACAATAATGAAGTGACCTTTTTGTTTTGAATTAAAGGTCACGAGGTCAGGTGACCCTTAATTGATAAGATAGATAAGAACCCTAGCTAAAGAATGTAGGAAGAATAGAAATGAAGGTGTATTCGTTACATGAGTGGATGCACAAAATTAAAAAAAACTTATCAGCATGATGGAAGTAAACAATGAGCTCTGAAAAATTTTCATTGGCTTCAGACAAGTTAATTAAAAATATATGCCAGTGTATGGGGATTATTAGCTGAAGTCTGCTTCTAGTCACAAAGTTAAAGCCTTCAAATCAAAGAAAATTTCTGATTCTACCTGAATCACTTGTCAAAACTTAAATTAAACTTTCATGGCAGAATGATTAAGGAGTTTTGAGGAATATGAAGTAATTAATTTCAGTGACATGAGGCAGCAAGGATTTTTAAAATCCCTTCACTGTGCATACATTAGAGTGAACAAGGAGGGTCATGGACAATATGAGGGTTAACATCAATGACAAAACTGACTTGAGCTGACAGATAAAATTAATGAGTCAGGCCTCTGGTCTGCTTGACACTCTTATAAAAATTGATCAGACGGACAATTGTCTTCAGTTTTTTTTTTCGTGTTTGTGGTCTGCAACAAAAGAATGATTTTTAGCCACCATGTAGCAATGATCATCCATTCTTTTCATCTTAAAATGATTAAACTGAAAAGGAGGCCATTCGGCTCATTGACCCCTAGCTAGCTATTTGAAAGAATCATCTAACTTACTCCCATAGTCGTGGAAATCTTACTCTTCCAGTATTTATTCAGTTCCCCTTCAAAAGTTACAATTGAATACACTTCCCTTTCTATTGGCACATTTCAGACAGGATTAGTTCAGGCCAAACATTGTCTGATTTCAAAAAAAAAGTTCTTGGGGTTAAAGGGGTTAAGTGATATGGGGGAGAAGGTGAATCAGGATATTGAATTTGATGATCAGCCATGATCAAAATGATTGGCGGAGCAGGCTTGAAGAGCTGAATGACCTACTCCTGCTTCTAGTTTCTATGTTCCTGTGTTTCGTAACAACTCACGCAAAATCACTTTTCTCCTTATGTCACCTGTGATTCTTTTGTGAATCACCTTAAATCTGTGTCCTATGCCTTTTGAGCCTTTTGTCCTTGAAAGCCTCTCTTTATTTATCAAAACTATTTACCATTTTGACCATTACGACACCTCCTCTTAACGTTCTCAGTTTTAAGTAGAATAGCAGTTCTCCAACTGGGGTCTAACCAATATTTTGTACTCTATGCCTCAAACTATAAAGTCAAATTTTCTGTGTACCTGTTCAACATCCTTCTCAACTTGAGCTTCCATCTCCTTAGGTTTGCATGCATGGACACTCTGGCCTTTCTTTTCCTGGAATCCTTTAAATTTTGAGTTGCGTCTCTCATTTTCCTACCAAAAAGAATCACTTTGCATTTGTCTGCGTTAAATTTATTCAGTTAACCTGTCTGTCCACTTATGTAATGAACACAGCTTTGCATTCTTTCATTCATTTGTTTATAAATGCAGTACTTAGAAGCAAAATTAAAAATAAACTACCAACATAAGTCACTTTAGTTAAATGAAAACAAAATATTACAGATGCTGGAGAACTGAAGTGGAAACAAAAACAGTTGGAAAAACTCAGTAGATCGGCAGTATCTGAGGAGTGAGAAACCTTTCAGGTCCCATTCTGACTCTTCTTCGGAAGTTAAAATATTAACAAAGTGAACTTAGGGCTTGCCAGGTAACTCACCTTCTAAATAAGCCATGCAAAGTAATACTGACTCATATAGAAAAAAATCGTCCTGGTCTAGAAAGTGGTTCACACAGCACTTGCTTTCTCAGGTACTACTGAGAATGAATGAAGTCCTAGTGTAGGAAATGTGTACATGTTTCCACTCAAACGCATCACTCAACCTGAGTGGGTAAGAATTAAAAGCAAGAAAGTCTTAACCAACACTTCTATATTTAACCACTCTTCCCATTTTGGGAGCAGCTACTGGCAAATTTCTTCTTTCATTTCTGCCAATTCTTAAATCAGTTCTCTTAAGTTTTCAAGACCAATTTTTAAAGCTCCCTTGCATATGCAAATAAGGTGTCAAACACCTATTGAGATCCCTTAAGTTGCTTAACCATGACACTGCCTATACCATTGTTGTGGAGATGCTGGCGTTGGACTGGGGTGGGCACAATAAGAAGTCTCACAGCACCAAGTTGAAGTCCAACAGGTTTATTTGGTATCATGAGTTTTCAGACCATTGTTAGTTGCATTTTGGGTCGTAAGCGCAAGGAGTCATCTGTAACAAAGGAGGTAGGTAACTTGCATGAAAATGTAACAGGCAAAGAACATGGGTATGTCTGCCAGCTCCACATTAGATCACCACTGCAGATACCACCATGCCGCATTGCTGCTGTTCCCTCCTCCTTGAAAACCTTTTGCATGGGTGGCCTATAGATCCCAGACCTTGATCTCAGCTCCCACCTCCAATACTGGCCTTGATCCCCAATCTTCAAACACTGGTCTAGATCCCTGACCAAAGTTCATCCTCTCTCCCTCCTCCCATCTCCACCAACCCAACCTCAACTCAGACTCTAATTCCCAACTCACATTCCAATCCCTGACTTTCCCCCACTCCCAACACCCATCTTCTCTACCATTTTTCTGAGAAATGCTGTGATGCTTGGATTTTTTGATGTTTTACTGGGAACGTTGAAAACTTCATTATTCAGGCTGGAGAAATGTGGATGTGAACAAAATCCCTTGTGCACAATCTATTTCTATGTTTTCATGTTAAATCCCGAGCCTGCTGAGTTAACTGATGTTCGTACGAAAGCACACATAGCAGCCCATACTCAGAATGCTGATCACAATGCTTACTGAAAAGCTTCTGCCTCTCGATGCATGGATTATGAGTGAGAATTGTGATGGGTTTGCTGTGATGCCTCCCCATCCATCACCCATTGAAGTGTCTGGCAAAATTCACTGTCTGTGTATAATCAGGTGAGGTGTATAATCACCTCAATAATGTACCAGCGGCTTAAGAATGCCAATGGGATTTTAATCAGCTATTATTACGTAAGTAGTCAAAATTTGGTAGATGGAGTGGAAAAGATGATGCTTAGGTCCTGCCTCATACATGTCTGCTTACTCAAGAATAAAAGATTGAAGACATCTGTTTTTTTCCCTTCACCTCTTGTGTATAAGTGAAAAAGATGTACCAGATTAGATTCGCATGATCCTAATTTTGATCTATGCACTGCTGGAGGTGAAAATAAATGAAACACATGCCTTGAATGGCCATTTCAGCTTTAGCATATGTAAGGAATGTGATGTTGAGCGCCTATCATACATTATTTTCCTTGTTTAAGGGGAAAAACATTGAAAAAATAACTTTCAAGGATTTGTGCCCAAGAGGACATTTTATTTATCCTTCCAACTAAGGACAAGACTTGCCTTTAAGAAAGTACCATATGTCCTTGCAGGGAGGTAAAGGCAAACAGATCCTCAAATTATTTCATTTAAATAACAGAATATCCACTCCAACTTTTATTCTCTAATCTGGTTCAAAAACTCAGCTATCAACGATGTGATCCACAGTCCCAAATGTCCAAAGGGGCTCATACGTTTTGTGCTTTTAATCACATTTGTATCATCAGTGTCGTCATCAGTTAATAGATTAATTCCAATGTTGGCCCATGTGACAGGATGGGTCATTAACTTGGGCCGTCTAATCAAGCACGCTTGATCCGCTTCTTCAGAAATTCTCATCCATTTCCTGTATGGTCTGTTTTACATTATCTTTGAATGTTTCTGTGAATGCCTTGGTAGAAACGTTTTGGCAATTGTCACTCATAAAACACTTTATATGTCCAAAGCAAACTAACCTTTGTATAGTATTCAACTAAAATGTGCCTCAAATTCTTTCCTGATGTCCTCACTGCTAATTGTTCGCACTCTGTTTAACTGGAGTTCTTTTACTGAACTATATTCTTCTGTTTTCAGTTATTTGTCTGTAAAGGATATACATATACTCTAGCTAAACTATGTACTGCAGGCATACATACTACAACTGTACTTTTCATATATTTCTAATCATTGAATTTATATATTTTGACATGTTTAATACAAGGAAACAAATGTCTTATAGTTTTGTTATGAAGGAAACATAATACATTGATTTTGGTTCCTTATGTAAAGGATCAGGTACTTAGGGCTGGATTTCACAGTCAGCTGTGAGCAATGGCACTCACCACTGACCTTGAACAAGGCTGCCCACAAAGGTTTAGCAATCTCTGTGGTATGGAGGCATAGTGGTTAGTACTGATGTCTCAAAGTACCAGGGATGCAGGTTCAGTTCCTAGCTTGGGTCACTATTCCTGCGGAGTCTGCATGTTCTCCCCATGTCTACATGCGTTTCCTCCGAGTATTCAGGTTTCCTCCCACAGTTCAAGAGATATGTTGGTTAGGTGCATGGGCCATGCTAAAATTCTCCCTCAGTGTACCTGAACAGGCGCTGGAGTATGGTGACTAGGGAGTTTTCACAATAACTTCATTCCAGTGTTTACGCAAGCCTGTTTATGACGCCAGTAAATAAATTTTAAGTCAGTTTCAGTCTGACACCAAAGTCACAGTGATCTTCAGGTATCCAACAGCAGGGACATCATCAAAAAGAGAAAGCAGCTTTTCGTCACATAGACTGCAGCAGTTCAGGAAAATGGCTCACTGCCACCTTATCAAGAATAATTCAGGCATGGGCAATAAATGCTAGTCTAGCCACCAATACGCACATTCCACAAATAAGTTAAAAAAAAAAGTATTTTCACAGACAGGGAAATAGGAGGTAACAATCACTAATTCCCTTATGAATAACAAAATAAAAGATTGTTACATGGGATTAAAGGAGAAGCTAAAATTTCTCAAACTTTAAAATATTTATGAATAAGATGTTATTATATTATCATAATGGAAACATTTGACATTTAACAAATCTAAAAATATTCTTTCAGGGCCAATGAGGCTGTTGAATAGTAATTCTGAACTAGTATGTAATTAAAAATGAGTTACACCTCATTAAATAGGTGCAATGTTTTCAAGCGTTTTGAAGCCTGATTAATGATTTAATAGTGGAAGTTCACATCAGTTCAATGAATTCTAATTGGTGGCAGCCTGGGGGACTTTAATAGTGCGCCATCTGAAGAAGGGTAGAATCATTGACAGCAAATCCTAGATTTCAGCTTTTAACTGTTCATATACAAATTCCAGAAGTTGCTGGCTGGAATGTTACAGCCATTCATGCTGGCAGGATTTTCCCATCCTGCTGCTGTGAACGGATATTTGGCTGGCTGCCGCATTCTCCAACTTCACTGCAATGGGAGCATGGCGCGAATGGCTGCTAAGATCATACCTGCTGTCAGTTTCAGGAGTAGTGACGATTTACAGTATTGCCAGCATCATTACAGCTGCAAAATTCAGGCCTTAATAAAGAATACAACTAAATTCTCTTGACATAAAGCTGAACAATTAGAACTTTGACATAGAAGTATTGCAAAAGACTTCTAGCTATTGGCAACCAGTGTTCTTTGTATTGCTTAATTTTGCCAGTGTAGCTCAGACACAGCTTCAGAATAAACTGTGCCAGAGTACACAGAGTCAAACAATACAGAAATTCTTCTCCCCCGGTGCAAGTTGCAACATAAACTTGATGCTGCAAAATTTAATTTACCATCTGGTCAGGATTTGAGTACTTACACCACTAAACAAAAATAAAAATAAAATCCTTTGTTTCTCCCTCCATTGCATCTGTCTTCATCAGTCTCACGTCTTTGAGATTTTCAGTTTTCCATTGTTTAATCTCACCATGTAATTGGTGCTGAAGAATTATTTGGTTCCTCCTTGATATTTTATCCAATTAAAATTCAATACATTGATCAAGTGGAACAAGGGACAAACATAAACAAGATTTTTTAGTTAACAGCAAGTAACTTGTAATTGTATTTTTGAATTCTGCTTCAGAGTGGGGATTTGGCAGGAAAAAATACTTAAAGAAACATTGGCATATTGGCTTTATAGATGCTTAGGCAATGCAGTCATTAACAGGAAAAATCAGCAAAAGTTGCTGAAACCCCGTTCACCTTGTTACATTTTAAAGTAGTTATAGACATGCTCAGTCGATTATCAATGGTTAGAACTGAACCACTATGAGAAGTAGTGTAAACAGGGCAGCTGTGATCCTTATCATCCTCAGTACCTGAAGTGACTTGTTTCAGACTCACTCTGGATACTGATGTAAGCAGGGCTTAAGGAGTGGACTGATGTTGTCTTATCTTCCCCACAGCCCTTCCCAGCCTCTTTTGGACCGTACTGTTCCTGACTACACCACATTCACCACAGTGGGAGACTGGCTAGATGCAATTAAAATGGGTCGGTACAAGGAGAATTTTATTAATGCTGGGTTCACCTCTTTCGACTTGGTTGCTCAGATGACAGCAGAGTAAGTATTTACCCTCATTTCCCTAGCCTGTTCATGAAATTTGTTCTGAACTAAGGCTGAGATAAAAACATGCACAAATGGAGCAGCCATTTTAGCCACAATTTGCTTTACGCAATGTAGATCTGTCCCTACAATACCAGGTAGAAGCTATTTTTTAATATTTTTCTCATGGGGTGTGAGCATTGCTGTCAGTACCAGTATTTAATGCCCATCTCTAATGCGTTAGAGACTGTGGTAATGAGCCACCTTCTTGAACTACTACAGGCCATTTGGTGCAGGTACACCCATAGTGCTATTAAGGTGGGAGTTCCAGGCTATTGACATAGTAACGGTGAAGGAAGTTCGAAGTTAGGATAGTGTGTGACTTGATGGGGAACTGGCTTCATGCTTGAGTTCTAGTACACCAAATATTTGGAAGTATTTTTCCATCATTGGAACCAGATAATGACATCTTTTTCATCATTGGGACTGCAGAGTGAACTTATAGATCAGGATTATTATTTATGGTAGTAATAAGTGAGAAATTGTGATTAAGAAATGTCGAAAAAGATTTTCCCTATTTCCAAAATAACTTTTTACTTTCCCAATGTTCTTTAGACATATATATCAATCAGCTAGCTGGGATGCACTTAAAGGCTACATTGTGTATATTGATAGTTATATTCGTTTTATTGCAACATAAGTACTGCAAATGTTTAAATAGAGGAATCTTAGAAGATGAAGAGAAGATTCAAAATGAAATGTCATAAACCAAAGTCAGCAATTAGTATGTTTGTAAAGCATTGCCTGTAAATTTCTCATAAATCTTCGAAATGTACTTTACATGGCTTTAGAAGCAAAAATAAAATTCTGAGGACATCAGCATTGAATTATTAAATATTCTTTTTTTTTAATTGGAAGAAAGTCAAACTAAGTTGCCAAAGAAAATGTAACAAATGTACACTCTTTTGTAGGGACTTGCTGAGGATAGGAGTCACATTGGCTGGGCACCAAAAGAAGATTCTCGGCAGCATTCAGGACATGAGGTTACAGATGAACCAGACGCTTCCAGTGCAGGTCTGACAGCACGAGACTCTGGAACTGATTAAGATTGAAGTCAAGTAGAATAATTGCGTGCAGTGCCTGGCTTCCAGTTTTTCCTGTGTGGAGCACCTAGAACTGTTGTTTCAAGTCAACCCTCAGTTCAACGATAATTGTAGCATGAATTGAAAAATGTCTGAAAGGGCTCCAAAAGACGAATGCAGTCTGAAAATAGTTATATCTTCTGGGCAATTGGTTTGCTTCATGGAATCGTACTCCTATTGCACCAAATCTGTGACAATATCAAAGACTATCAAGCATTGCCACAGGAGGCAAGATCTGCCCAGAAGCCGGTATATATTAAATCTTCATATTGAAGATGTATTATTTAAAATCGATGTGTCAAGATACCACATGAAATATTGGATCACAGTTAAGAAATTCAGCTTGTGTGTTGCATTCCTTCAGAGCACCATCTATATTAAAAAAAATGTTGAACAATTCTGTATATAGCGTGACAACCTTATAACTCGAGTCTTGAGTTTGTCCCTAATTCTCAACTTGCAATAAAACCAGATTGGAATAGCTCAACAAGAATGCCTTCAGGGTGTGTGTGCACCTTTTGGTTCAAAATGAACGTTTCTTCACAACTTGTGTGGCACTTGAGCTTGAATACTGGCATCAAGATAATTACACCTTGAGAGGAAAGTGAAAGTAAACATGTCCAGCCATCATGCATATAAGATTTCACTTGAAGTTCCCAGGTGTTCTTATAATTTATGGTTACTCCACATAAATGGATTACTGGATGTATTGGCTCTACCTATGCCCTGGCATGTGAAGGAAATGCTTTGCCAAGACAAGTATGAAACAGCTCTTACAATTGCACAATACCTGGGCATAAATGGATGACAAGAGTCTCAACAGTGAACTGATTCTGACTGCAGTAGTGCAGGTGGGCAGAGTCTTTCTTCTGGACTCCACTATTAGGATTTCTTTGGTTTCCATCTGAAATTTATGAACTCGTCATCAATGGGAGAAGAGTTGAATGGAACTTTCTGAATGATGAGGGCAGAGACTGAATCACCAAAGTGATTTAGAACATCTTTAACTATACGAGCTGTCAAGGAAAGTGAGTGACTGTACATGACTGAAGAAACTTCATGGCCATCTGTTTAATCAAGTGCTGTTAAATTTTGTTGTCATTGCCAAAAGACAGGAAATTTTATTTTTTCTAAACAACAGAGAAAACCTTTGTAAACAATTGAGTGCTTAGAGTCTGTAATTGTGGATCAAAATATGGAAAAGGCAATAAGCGTTTTAAATTTAGGCTGTATTACAGTGCATCATTCTTAGTTCATCTGCAAATCTCCCCATAGTCGATATTCCAAGAAAATATGGCAGAGGAGATTGTACATTTGTACATACTATTAGATATTTTCCTTTGTTAATGTGTGGGCTTTAAAGAATAAATACAGACCATGTATATTTTGCCACTCTAAATGGCACATGCCTGTATTGTATATAGACAAGGCAGCAACGTGCAGAATGCAACAGTTAAATTTTGATGTTCTGCAATCTGAAATCACGAAGTAGACCTTTAATCCCAAATCATTCTGTAAGATAACACTACGTTGTAAAAAATAATTCCAAACTTATTTGGTGTAATAGGTTATTCAGTAGTAGTTCACGGTGTCTGCAAGACATCTGTGACCAAGGTAATCCATTTGGTTATGTTGCTGTGAACTTGGTGCAAGCTTTAATAACCTGGCCCACCATTTCCTCTCGAGTAATCTTTCCATTTAGTACTTCTGTAATAGCCTTACAGGGGCTAATCTTTTGTAGAAAGACCTAATGGCTGTCTTCCAGTCACTTTGGAAAACATACCTGTATAGTATTTTGCAAACTTTTTAAAATATTGAGATGTATTTAATGGTGAAAAATGATGCATTCTTGCATTTGTAGAAATATTTTTAAAAAAACTTTTGCAATTAAATTATTTAAGAAGTTTATGGTATTTCTATGTGCCTGCTTCTTTTGTTTTGTGGATCAAACTAAGTGCCGTTGCCAATATTTAAACTGGCAATCGGTATTGCAATGTTTTATAGTATGGATTAATTATAACACTCTGTAGGAAACATCCTTAGTTGAGAGTGGAAGTTGTTTTTGAAGAGTACTTTCTTGGCAATGCAACCCTTTTTAACTAAATAAAAATAAGGAGCCATGGTGGCTTGAAGTAGTAAAAGGTTTATTATTAAAATTTTAATTTCAAACTATTCTATTCGATACAAGTTAACTAGGAATGTTTGGAGTGAAGGGCAAAATTCTCTGGCCTCCCCTCAGCATTTTTCTCAATGTTGGGAGACTTCATGCCATTTGCTGGCAGTGGGATACTCTGGCCTCGCCACTGTTAATGGGAATTCCCATTGAAGTTATCCCATTTCTTTGGGTGTGCAGGGTGAGTGGGTGGCAGGGTATACACGCTTACAGGACCAGAGAAACCTGGCAGCGTGAATGGCTGGAAAATTCCAGTAAGAATTTAGCAACACCAATTTATAATCCAACCGATTTATTTGATAGTAAAAACGTGAGCTTTCGACTCCTGTGTCTTCTTCAGGCAAATGCAGTGTTCTGGTCTGCAATAGCACACAAATGTACATAGCACACAATGTACATCATGGAAAATTCCAGCCAATATTTTAATACTGGCAGCTGATTGACAAATATATGTAGCGAGTTGAAGCTGTCACTGAATGCCACTTCACCTGACAAAGGAGCAGCGCTCTGAAAGCTTGTGATTTCAAATAAATATGTTGGACTATAACCTGGCGTTATGTTACCCCTCATCTTGTCCATGGCATCTCCAAGTCATGGTCACTGATCTTGAGGACATCTTTCACCAGCTCTTAATGCCATGATGAAAACTAATAATGAATCTTCAATCTCATTCATGAGTTGATTATACACAAGTGCACGCTGCGGAATATTGAAATCCCTAATCTTTGAAGTAAAGCATTATTCACCGCAAATGGCTGCATACTTCACTGAAGCATTCTCCAGTATTTAGAATAGATTAGCCCATTTTGTACATTTCTTTTTTATTTCCCCCTGTGCCCCACCTAACCCTGATCCAGGCCCTGTCTAGTGATTGGTCAACAGGAAGTGTTAATGCTATCAATCTATAGACAATGTTTAACTACCTGCAGGGAAATGGAACGCTCAAATGTAATTATGAACCCTTGCAACTTCAGCCTACAATTGGGAAAACTTAATCACAAGTAAAGATGTCAGATTCAAGTTTCCTGCGATCTTTACATTGTGAAACAACTTTTTAAACCCCTACCTTGCTAAGTCCTCTGCTTCTTATTTTGGAGAAATTATTTTCATTTGTATGATGGGTTTGATGGCATCCTCCATTCATAATTTCCTTTTACTTAAGCAGTTTGAAATGAGCCTGTATATTTGGAGGCTGTAATGTTGATGCCAAATATCCTGACATTTTGATAGAATAGCTGGATTTAATTTCAATCTGTATTGCTTTAAGTTTTTTTTTCACAAAGAGGTTTTATTGTTGCATTCAGTGTGAAGTGAGTTTATCCCCATGAGCTATTTTTCAATACGACAGTCTCTGGTACTAATTTAATGCTGCAGTTTTCAAATCCAACCAAAGTAACAAACCAACAATGCATTTGAACTCATTTCCCAAAGGGGGCGTTTTCACTAGTAAGCAGCACACACACTTTCTTAATTCACTCATACCCCCTCACTCCAGCTAATGGAGAGAGACTGTTTAAGATGGAATAGCTGGTTGCACTTAAGCCATGGCAGAAGTTACCCCAAATAGTCAAATGTTTAGGTAAGTTCTGGTCTTCGTCTTCAGGGGAAAACGTATTTCATTTGGTTCTTTTCAACTTTGCTGACAGGAAACTAAATATAATACTCTGGAATGTTTGATGTTGCATTTAAGAGTTCTGACCCTGGAAACATAGAGTGAGGCGAAGACAGTTCATGTTCTTATGCTCAAGGAAATTCAGAGGCAGCTGCAGTTCATAAATTTTTTATGGCTTAATACCACGGCACATATTTCATCTTCATTGCTCATGTCACTTTTATGGAAGCTGGTTTCTTTTTCCATTCCAGAATTGATCTTTATTAAATCCTTGTTACAGAGCTGGATTTTAAATGGATCATTAAATGGTTAGTTAGCATTCGGCAATTCAACTGACAAGAAGGTGTAAGACATAGAAGCCTTGGTGTGACATGGTCGACTGGAGCAATTTCTTTTTAAGGTTGGGGAACAGGTCCTTGGTTTAACATTGCGTCTGGAAGAAACAGTTCTCCAACAAACAACTTGGTCTCAGTACTGCACATCAGGGGTGAGCCAAGATTTATGTGCTCATGATCTTTAGTAACCCTGATTCAGAGGCAAGCCATCAGCTGAATTAGGCAATAATTGAACTGAGATTTTATGCATTTGGATCTTGGACATGAACCAGAATGTTGTTCCTATTATTATAGGATGATTTCTCAATACCTACTTTGAATATTGCACCATCGTCTAACAACTTACTCAAAAATCATCAGTTCAATTTAATGACCAATATGGCTTCTTCAGCATTTAAAATCCAATGCCTTTATTGGAAGACCAGCACATTAAGGAACAAAAAGATACTCCACTCTGCAAATGTGGAATTGCTCTAAGAGTGCACCCCAAATTCATGCACCAAGCTGCTTTCTTCCTTGGAAACTTCTAGATACTTTTCCGCTTCAACCTTTTCCAGGAGAATCATTTGAAAACTGGATTCAGGGACTGGATTAACTTTCTGTAAAAATCCTCACAAACACCTTCGAACACAAAGGTACGCAAAGCAGCTTTGGCTATTTACAAAGGTCAGAAATCTCTAATCCCACCCGTACAGTAATTGTAACAGCTGGAACAGAAAATTTGGTGGACCTTTTAAAGATCCGTTGAGCTTGGGCAGGAATTTTGGGCACACGTGGCTGGGAAATCCCAACCAGAACATCTCAATGAGTAAATTGTTGGTATCCTAAAATAAAGCCGGGATTTTCCAGTTCCACATCAGTGGGCATTGTGGGACAGGAAAACTTAGAAAGCCATCGGATGGAAATCTCCCATTTTGAGACCAGGTGCAGTGGCTGTCAGCTCTAGTATGCCTGTTCTGCTGATTGCAGTGCAGTGGGATCTTGTGCCAGAATTTTTCCATCCCCCTGCAACAGTGCCCATCAATGTTGGGCCAGAAACTCCCAACCAATTCTAAAATAGTTGTGTGTTGCAAGAGAGTCAATATTGAATATCCCAGAGAATGTTGGCGGATTAACACTGGTGCGTTGCATGTTTCACAATTTCATAATTGATGGGTCCCTTGCTCTTGGACTTCTAAGAAATACAATACAAATTCATAGAGAGGAGAATAATGAAGATGTTCAGAAGCCACATTCAGATGAAGTACTAGATTGATGTAAAGACTGTGGTCCTTCAATAGGAGAGGACAAGTGATGAGTTACATCATGAAGGCATTATGGTACACCTTACTGGGTGCATTTACTTTATCAGTAACACATAGTGAGTTTTCACACACCAATGTCTTTCATTTGACAATTCCTTATATTAAACCCAGAGAACTAAAAATCACTTTTTATACAAACCTCTAGTTAGTTCTGTGCTAACTTTTTATTCTAGTGCTTCTATGATGTGATTCCACAATGGTTATAGTAAGGGAGGTGAAAGGCACTTGATAATCCTTTGCAGGTAGTTGATGTGGGTAGATAATCGGAAGCAGTGATTTTGAGTACTAGGCTGCAAGTAATGAAGAGCTAAGCAGAGCATGGTGAGAGATATGTATTTGAAGTCTGAGTTTAGGAACCTTTGTTAGCTCATTAATCTGCATTCGCCTTTGCATGCAGCCCTGGCTGCAACAATTCTAGTTTTGGCCTACTCTGACAATTCTCTCAGTTAGTGCCTGGAAACTTTCCTCAAGACCGGATCGCGCCTCCTTCACCACCACTTCTAGAGCAACTGCAATTCAGCTTTCCCATTGAAAGGTGTAGTCTGCATTGAAACTGTGTCAGTGAGATCAGGTTTTTCTGGTGCTATTATTCAACAAGCTGCCACGGAACAGAGTAAGTGGCATGTCAGCTTGTCAATTTTAATCAAATAAGTCATGAGTGCTACATGAGGTGCAACATGGGATTGGGCAAGTTGCTCAGTTCCTAACCAGCGATTGGTCTCAACTAATTTCTCTCTCATAACAAATAGGAACAGGCCATTTGGCCCTTCAAGCCAGCTCTACTATTCATTATGATCATGGCTGATCATCCAACTTAATTATCTGATCTCACCTTCCCCTTATATCACTTGATTCCCTTCACCCCATATGTAACTGCTTCTTGGAAATACACAAGGTTTTGACCTCAACTACTTTCTATGGTAACAAATTCCATAGCCTTATCACTTTCTGGATGAAGAAATTTCTCTTCATCCCTGATCAAATCACACTGAAGGATTTCTGCATCCTCTTTACAGCTTACCCTCCCACCCAGTTTTTTGTCACCTGCAAGTCTGGAGATATTGGCTGGAATTATACTGCCCCATCTGGCATGGAATTAGAGTGGGTGAGGGACAGACAAGGTCTGTTGACCTTGGACAGAATTTTAGTTTTGGAAGGAACTAGGCCTTAAAATCCCACCTATTACATTTAGTTCCCACATCTAAATCATTGATACATATACTGAATATATGGGATTCCACCATTGATCCCTGCAGTACCCCAATACTCACTGCTTGCCATTTGGAAAAATACTCTTTGTTTTCTGTCTGCCAACCAGTTTTCTATGCATTTCAATACATTACTCCAATCCATACACTTTAATTTCATACAGAGAATTACAGAATCCCTGCAATGCAGAAGAGGCCATTAGGCACATCAAGTCTGCACCAAAACTCTGACAGATTATATTACCTACGCCTTCTCTTTCCCCCATCCCTGTGAGTCCACACACTTATCATAGCTAATCTACCTAACCTACATATCTTTGGACACTGAGGGGCAATTTAGCATGGCCAATCCAACTGGTGTATGGGAGGAAACTAGAGCACCTGGAGAAAATCCACACAGACACAGGGGAGAACATGCAAACTCCATACAGGCAGTCACCTGAAACCAGAATTTAACCATGGTGCCTGGTGCTGTGAGACAGCAGTGCTAACCATTGTGTGACTGTGCCACCCTGTGCACTGTGATATCATCTGTAAGGTTGGAAATGGCTATAATGAGCTGGTGCATGATTCATGCACACCAATTTAAATTCTTTCCAACATATCACAGTCCAGTGGCCCAATGCAAGAGCTACTTGCTTTACATTACTACTGCTTTACAGGCCTAGCATTGTAAAAAGCAATAAGACCAGAAAATGTTGGAAATCCTAAACAGGCAGCATCTGTTGAGGGAAAAAGATTTAACATTTCAGGTGCCTGACCCTTTATCAAATTCTGATGTTGTGCTGAAGAGCTGTTCACCTGAAATTTTGGGCAAAGTTTAATGGAGGTGGTGAGGATCTCACCCAGCTAACTAAAATCCCAGCCCTTCCAGGAAGGTCCACCAAATTAAACGCAAATCAATCACTTAACTGTGTAGTGACTGGCCTTCTCAAGATAAAAATATCTCAGAGGCATTACTGCTACCCCCAAGAATAGCCGTCATGTGTGCATTGCTTGGCAGTGCCACTGGGGGAATGGCGGTAGCTGCCGGTAATACATCCACATGAGGCCCAGCATTGCTGAGGGACCCAACCCACAGATAAGTAATGGCGGAATGGGGAGTCACAGAGTTGGGGGGGAGGGGTCACAGAGGAGCAGATGAGAGATGCTTGAGGGGAAGGGTACAATATATTAGGGCAGAAGATGCCAGGACAGGAAGGCCCTCCACATGCCTTCCTGGTCCAGATCTATTCAGGACAGAGATGGAAAGTTTGCAGGGTCCCAAGCTGCCATCTGAAATAACTCCTCAGAGCTCTCCATTGTATACAAACTTTTCACTCCAAAATGTGCTTCAGGCACAAAGACAGAATCCTGAATTTCAGTAGACATGACACTCCTCATATTACACACAGGTGAGACTGTGGGCAGGCAAACATTACCTCAATCAGGGAACTCATGTTCCAAGAGGCCCTTCTCCTCGGCCTCACTGAGGTCATTGCACCATCCTCCCACATGATTTAACGCCACTCCTACCTCCAACCTGACCTTGAATGAGAGCATTTAATTCTACCTGGGGGTAGCTCCATTTCTTTCCACAGATACTATTTGACCTTATTTCTAACATTATTTAATTCCTTCCATCTTTCTAGCATCTGCAGTATTTTGATTTTGGATTGCATGAAGCAGCTCTTTCGGATTTGCAGTCTCTTGAGGACTCAGGTCAAATAGAATAAAATCTAATCTTGTTTCCACAGCAGGCTTTGTTCCATCATAAATCTAGCAAGAGATATTGAAGCAACATTTAAAATCTTTCTATTACTTATTCTTATCATAACTTCCATAAAGTAGGCTTTGTGAGCCGTGTGTGCCTAATGCTATGACACTCAAGAAGCTGTTGTTTTCATGCAATTGAGCAGCAAAATTATGACTCAACCCATATTTTCAGTAACTCACTTTTTGTTTCGGATGACTTGTTTGGTGAAAATGAATCTTCTTAACTCAATGAATAAGCCAATAAGAAACATCAGCCTTCACACTAGCTTGAGAACAAAACACTGACAACTGAAAGGTATAATTACAGCATTGTGACGACCATCAGGGCTTCTGGAACATGTGCAGAATGTTGTCAGTCTCAATAGTCAGTGGGCATATTATTTTGGGCTCTGTTAAGAATAAAATACGTTTAATCATCTGTTGATGAACTACAGCAATGTCTGTTGGATGTTTGTACATGCCTCCGATTCTCTATAAATGGTTAGTTCCACTATGCCGCAGTCATAGAAGGAAATTTCTTATGCAGAGAATGTAAAGCTGTCATCTTGTTTCTGCTCATAAATCTCGGACAGGTTGTCCGAAGTTTTCTTCAACATAATTGCAAAGCAAAACTATTTTTGGTGTGCTACGCCCATTCAACATCCTTTCAATCTTGTGTTACTCCAATTTATTTATTTGCTGTCATGAAAAATGTTGAATTTTGAAAGACAATTCTCTGTTTACATTTTTTAAATTATTCTTTATAATCAATTGCATGGTGTTTATACAGACTTCTGTTACTAAATCTGGCTGCTTATTTTTCCAGGCATAGTGACTGATTCCATTCTCATAAGAATAGAGTCTGTTTAACAACTGGGCTTTACGCTGTGTATGTGGAGTCTAATGGTCTCTTATCAAGCAGCTCTCCTGTGACGGAATTATTGTAGTTTACTACCTCAGCAAAACCTTGAGCTGTTCAAGTAATATTGATTCAAGCAATATTCAATAGATTGAAAAGAACCCAGCTGAAATGAGCTTGGATAGTCTAACCTAGATTTTCTGATGGGCATTACTTTAATGTTGCCAGAAAGTGATGAAGAATTTTTACTGTCATAACACTCACATCATGTGGAATGATAGCACTCTCAGCCTTGATGATAGATTCAGCTTGATTTTCTGATCTGATTGAAATTTGAGTGGCTAGGAGAAGATTTGAGATGGCTCCAAGTGGAGGGGTACTGCTGCTTTGAGTTCATCTCATGAGTATAGCATCAGGTACAGATTTGGATAGTTGAGGGTGCATCAAGCACATTTCTGTTAGAAGTGGCAAAGCCTACGCAAGTGTAATTTAAAGGGATATGGGAAATTAAAGGGAAGCGGCAAGGTAGTGGGACAAAAATAGAAAAGCTTTTCGAAAGGCTCCACAGGCAATTCTACGCAGCAGCTACTTTTAGATCATCAATCATAGAACCCTACAGTGCAGAAAAAGGCCCTTTGGCCCATCGAGTCTGCACCAAACACAATCCTATCCAGGCCCTACCCCCATATTCCTACATATTATACTCTCTAATCCCTCTAACCTACGCATCTCTGGACACTTAGGGGCAATTTCTTAGCATGGCCGATCAATCTAACCCGCACATCTTTGGACTGTCTGCACACCTTTGCACATCTTTTAGTCTTGTTAAGTAAAGAACACTAAGAAAAAATCAAAGCTACAGGGAATGAAATTCTCTATGCAGGCCTGATGTTACATCTTCGAACATAATCTTCTGCTGGGTGATGACTGAACTAGAACGAGATGAAGCTCCATGTGATGAATGCCAGAATTGTCAATCTCATGGCAATATCTCCAAAGGCCAATGTTGTAAGATGCCTATAAGAAAGTAGCCATTTTTCTGCAAGTGACTGGGACTGTCAATGGCTGTCAGTACTGTACTTAAGATAGTTTAGATGCCCTAGCAATAGATGGCACAACTTTACATGCGGTGGACCTCGAACCTAAGAGGATAATGAGAATGATTCTCCCAGCCAGCGCAGTGGGCCATGAGGCTCAAGCAGAGGCCATTTAGCGAGCTTCCTGTCTCCAGGCACCATATTTCTGGCATCGTCAGCTCCATGCCAAAAATTATAAATTGTATAAATTATTCAAATGCCTACTTGAGTACAATTTGAATCCCATTGGTGAGCCTGGGACTGAAATTTCTGGTTCCGCTAGAGTCTCTGCCATCCTCCCCCCCAACACTCACTCCACCAGGAACGTATCACTCCAGTGGGGTTTACAATAACTCCCAGTTGGGGGGAGCTGACAGTCTGACCCCACTGGAATAAAGGGGCCTATTGAAGGTTAGGGGGTTAGGGGGATGCTCCCGGCCATTGCCAGCTTGACAGTGCCAGCCTGGCCCCTTGGCACATGACAAGGGGCAAAGTAGCAATACTCAAAGGGCACCTTGGCACTGCCCATTGGGCATCAGTCTTGCCCAGTGGGAGTAGTGGTTGGGAAATCAGAACTGCTAGGGCAGAGAGAGATCAAGGTGGGCATAGAGGTTGGGGGGGGGGGAGGGGTGCAAGCCAGGCCCAGACATGTCTGGGGGAGCCAGCGATTGGACTTTGGGGATTACATTGGGAGACAAGCAACGAAGGGTCTTAGGGCTGGCTAGCAATCGGGCTGTTGGGTGGCCAGCGATCAGGCATTTGGGCTGGCCAGCAATCAGGAGGCTGACAGTGTGGATTACTATGTATGCACTGATCTTGGCACTGACACATTGGTGCATGTGCAGGAGTCCATTCAGTGCTATGCTGCCAACATAGGTCTTGCCCCCTGATTTTTCATGTGAATCACGCTATGGCACTCTGTGATGCACAGAACGTGGGAGAATCTTTCTGAAAATCTTGCTGAAGAAAAAAACAGTAGGATTTACTCCAGTTTTGATGAGAATTTGACACTTAGAATGTTTTTGGGAAATCGCTCCCAAAATCTGGTGGTTATCACTCAGTACTATAATGCCTGAGAATTAATGAATGGCGTCTTGGGAGTATAATTTTGCTAGATGTTGATCAGCCTGGGCATGTCTTTGTTTTTGTAGTGTCACTGAAAGTGGATACATAGTGTTACTGAGGTGATTTTGAGGAAGTATCTAACCTCACTATTAATTAACCATTCACATATCTTGGTGATGCCATTGATTTTGCTACCCCACCTTCCATTAGGAAGAAAGTTGCAATATGCACGCATTATCTGTCAACTGGTGTGCTCACCTTTGTCTGCAGATGTTGGCAATGTTCATTTATAAATACCAGGTTATTTTTTAGCGTGCACAGAAAGAAAATGTCACAATTTTCAGGAAATGTATTAAGTGAATTTTGATATAATTTCAATGCTCATGTAATCAAGATTTTCAATATTATTAATTTCCAATTTATTGTGAAGTTGATAAGGGAATTAAATATACCAGGGCCCAACTCATAATCTGATGCAACCTTTATGTTGTCTGGCACCAGAACTGAATCAAAAATAGATGCCATGACCTTGACCAACTCAGCACTATTTAAGAAATCTGAAATGGCCCACAATATTATAACATGATATAGAAATAAAATGGAGGTCGTAAGATCAATGATTCTTGAATATATGTTGATAATCACACAATGGAATCTGATTCAGTTGAATAGCTTGGACTGAATTCCATATGTGCCAAGCTACTGTGATGGCTCATATTTTCTCTCCAATCTTATATCTAAAAAAATGATACTGCCAGCATTGATTTCCAAGTCCTCTTCTAAATAATTAAACGGTGCTCAATCAGGGCAAAATAAAACCCTGCACTTTTAAAGTTGGTTTGACATCACATTCAAGTTCAACTTGAAGTAAAAAGAGTTTCAGGTAAAGAAGAATGTCATACAATCATAGAATCCTACAGTGGTGAAGGAGGCCATTTGGCCCATCGAGTCTGCACTGACTACAATCCCACCCAGGCTCGACTCCCGTAATCCCATGCACTTACCCTAGCTAGTCTCCTTGACTCTAAGACGTAATTTAGCATGACCAATCCACCTAACCTATACATCTTTGTACTGTGGGAGGAAACCAGAGCATCCGAGGGAACCCACACAGACACAGGGAGAACATGCGAACTCCACACAGACAGTAACCCAAGGCAGAAATCGAACCCGGGTCCCTGGTGCTGGGAGGCAACAGTGCTAACAGTGTATTTAACTTATTTTAATGCTCATAGTTTGTTTTGGTTACCTGGACAATCGATATTTCACAACGCTAGCCCAATGCAAAACAACAACAAATAATTTGTATTTATATGGCAGCTTTAATGTAATAAGACATCCCAAGGTGCACCCAAGGGGAATTATAAAGCAAAATTTGCACTGAACCACGTAGGTCATGTTTGGGCAGATGGTCCATAGTTTGGTCAGAGAGCTAGGTTTTAAGCGACAATTTAAAGGAGGAAAGTGAGAATAGAAAATCAGAAAGTTTAAGGCTTATGTAGCTATAAGCATGGTACCAATGTTGGAGCGATTAAAATCAGAATTCTTAAAGGGTTGCAACTGAAACAGTTTGGATATTCTGGTTGGTTGGGGAATTCAAAGAGGAATTCCAAGAATGCAAATTTTAAAATGGAGGATTTCTTGACTGGGAGCCAATGTAGGTCGGTGGACACAAAGGAGACGGACAGGTGAATGGGGCTTGATGTGAGCAAAGTTTTGAACAGCCTCACATTTTCCCATGGTGGAATGTGGGAGGCCCATCACAACTACACTGGAACAAATAAGACTATAGGTGTTAGAGGTGTGGATGAGAGTTTCGGTAACCAATAAGCAAAATTAGGTATGGAATTGCATTTGCTGAATTCTAAAAGAGTTTTGTTTAAAAGAAACCCCTTTTGGGATGCCAGTGCTCTTATGCTGTAAGAGGAAGAGGAGGAGATGGAAGCCACTGGAACGATGACAACAAACCCGGAGTATCTATAATCTACAGTCCACAGTCTGAGTTGTAAGCTGAATTATTTCTATTAGCCATGTCTAAAAAGGATGTCTTTTTCCCTGTCTGGTGTGCCAGTAGTTAGAGCCTAGCCTGCAGTCACTTCCACCAGAAGCATTGTTTTTTCACTACATACAAAGCTGAAATAGTGCTGAATACTTCTGAATCCTGATGTTGCCTTGTGATCTCTGGTAACATGATTGACACCAGTCATTCAACAATGCAGTGCTTTAATGTACTTAAGGTACAGATGCACTGTTCCTGTACACATTTCATTAATTGGATTGATTAAACAGAAGAACAGTAGGGTGGGGGATGGGAAAGAGCGAGAGAGAGCAATCAAGTTCTTTCAAGTGGCTGAATTCCCCCAGATGCAACATACCATTGATGTCACCCATATAGCCACATCGACCTCCCTTAAAGTGCTATAAATAGCTATCAAGTGATCATTTTCATTTGCTGAATATCGTGCATAACTATATATGTCCATGCACAATGCACATAACTTTGCCCTGATTATACTCTGCATGGGTCCAGGATTCCGCACACTTAGCCAGAGCAATGCGAAAGGATGGTGAAATTGAGGCCAAGGACACTTGTCTTGTGTGACCAATGACTCTACTCCTCTGCCTGAGGAGAGAAACCAAAATCAAGCCCAATCAGGTACCTGAGAGCTGTATAAATAATAGTCAAGCAGGCTATTTATATTCTCCCATTGCTTTTGGGTGCATAGGTTGGCAAGGATGAGGGTGGGTGTTAGGAGGGATGGTGGGAGATTGCAAATAAAATTCAACAAGGATTTGAACAATTGTAGTGTTTTGCTGCTGTATCTTAATTTGTCCATGACAATGGGCATTCTGACTGTTGAGGAGGAGGAGCAAGAAGCTGGATATAACTAATCTCTTAAACAGGAAGTGTATGTAGAGGCAAGAAGAGATGTAGCATGACAGACACCACTACCAGCAGTATATATTGAGTTTGACATTATTGCCAGCATCTTCCAGTAAAAAGATATCCTCCGAGTGCATAACAGAAAACAATCTTTTATTTGTCTTGCTCTGAGTTGATCACTACCAACTTTGTGACAACTTTAGTGGCTCTAATGGCTCTCCCTTAGTGTCAGGATGCTGTGAGGTTTGTGGCTGGTACTGTATCAATAGAGCTCTCAAGTATTTGGATGGCACTTTCTCAGTGATGCCAAGTTTCTGACAGGACCTGTTTCTGTTGTCATGCCAATTGCTAGATTTAGTCAAGAAACTTCCTCTTCTTATGCCATTGGAGTGGGCTGCATTGATGGAGCCATACTGTTACCAACAGGAGATCTGTGAGTATGTCTTGTAAGCCAAGAGATTCATAAGATACGTTAGAATGTGTATAATCACCCCAGTTAAGTCTTGAATGACCTGAACTAGGGAAGCAAGCACTGGAGCAACCATTCCTAACATGCTTGACCATTCAGACTCTTATCCTGACCTTTTAATATTGCAGAAAACTGTCTTACCACAGTTAACAATACGTCCTTCATGTTCAGTGAATTATTTGTGTTGTACAATGCCTTCGTTATCAGGGGGATGAGAGTTGATGCAAATTTCTTTGCCAGCCTGGCATTTTATGTCAAAGAGTTAATGAAGAGAGAAGTGTTGACTGTTAATGCAATCAGCATTGTTCATTCGCAGCCAACAGGAACGTGGAACAAACAAAACAGCGAAATTCAAATAATGCAAGAAACAAAAATCTTTGAGGACAAAATAATTACACATATTAATAATTAACCTCAAATTTGGTTTAGGTCTTAACAAATGACTTAAAGTTCTCTAAACAACAGAGAACAAACCCAAAAAATTGTGGCTGATGTTGGTTCATGAAATGCAATTTAAAAATGTTTTTATGTGTTTACTAAAACTGGCGTAATGCTGGTGAATTCAGTTTGTCTGGAGTACCTCAGCAATAAACAATTCTTGTACTTTAATTAAATGTCTCTACCTACACTCTCAGTATTCAATCAGTGTAGAGCTTGCTTTATTGTCTGGTACACAACTGACAAGCTTAAACTTATCATTGAAATAACATTTTGCACAATAAAGTGGGTGAAATGAAAGACTAACAGTCACCAGGTGCCTTATACTTTGATTATGGTATGATGTTTTAAAAGAGACAAATACTGAATATGGTAAACTGTGATTCATCCCAGTCCTCCGTCTCCAGAGATCAACTCCATTTGATCACAAATTCGAATGCAGTGTTGTTGAAATTTAATCACAAATTACATTGACAGTTTATTCACAATTTACTGTGCTTTCTTCTGGGCTAGTCTCCAACGGAGCACTGGGATGCAGTCCAGTGCCGACATTTACAGGTAAACCCAGAGGAAATGGCTTATGAATACCATCTGTGTGGGGTTTTAGTGCGTGAAAACAAGGTTGTTCATTAAGATTTACAAAGTCTGCTTTTCCTTTACAAAGAGTTGCATTAAAAAAGGAATCCAAATGACTGTTCTGGAAATAATCTAATGTTATGCCAAAGTAAGAAGAACAGCCAGTATTTTTTTATATCCTAAGGTACAAAGTCCGTACGAAGGAACTTTTTAATAAATTGATGTTTATTTGATGCAAAAAAAATCTATAATGAGAAACACTCTTTGAGTTATTTTATAGTTATACTACAGAAAAAAAAGTCAGCCTGGCGCTTAAAGAGCCAAATTTGTGCCAAATTATTTTCACTGTGGCATAACTGCCACTTTTCACCTGCTGCTTGACATACTTCATCTATATTTCAAAAAAATGTAGCCATGTTGAGAAATGCAAAATATGATTCACACAAACAAAGAAATATAATTTAGTGGAGTTAATGAAAACATAACAGAATTATGGAACAATCCAAAAGGATTTGATAAATCTCATATGTAAGACAGGCATTAATAATCCAAAGATTAAAAAGCCAAGGAAGAATCTGAAATTTTATTTTAATTTAAATTAGGGCACTGGTGTTTCTCGTCAATCTATGTTGAAATCTCTTCTGTTTGCACAAGTGACTTGGAAATGGGTCTCACAGAAATGATGCCAAAGCTAAAAATTGTTAGGATTAGTCCATTTGGCCCCCCCCGGAGCCTGTTCCACTATTCAATTAGAACTGAGTGCGCTAGAGGAAGCACAAGGAGGAACATTTGTTTGTTCCTGTTACTGGAGGACAGGAAACCAGAGTGGCAAGTTGTATATGTACAGGTAGGGAGGATATTGGTACATGACTATGCAGATGATGAAGAAGATATGAATGGGAGTCTTAGCTCAAGAGTTCTGGTCAAGTTATTAAATTTCTTCCCATTTTGCCGCTCTGTCTGCAGCATCAGGTTCCAGGCAATGCCATGTTCTAATACCTCTGCCCACTGTTGTAATACTCTCTGTGTTCATCCAGCAGAATGTACTTTTCAATTATAGGCAATAAAATGAAAGAACACTTACTCCTACAGATAAATCAAAGATAAAGGTTTTATAAAGAAATTTCATTACTTCAACACTTGTGGCTTCACCCTGAGCTATTCCCAACAATTCCCAACAAGTTCTTATTTATACTGAGTCAGCTGGTCAGCTGATCATAACATCATTTTGTCATTGGTTACATAATTTACTGGGTCAACTGATCCTTAAAGCTTGTTACCATCGGTCACACTACAATAGATCCAATGTTATCATTCTAACATCCGGCAAGGTCTCTCTGTGTTTATCTGTGGTAAATAATTCCTTCCTTCATCCAGGTCTTCTCTTCCATCCAATCTTCAGGGATACTATCAGAAAAAAACAGAGGGGGACGGGGGTCAAGTTGATTTGGAGCACTGCTCACAAACATTTTGCTTGTAATAGCAGCTCTGATATTTATCATTGATCAAAGCCATCTCCCCTTTAAAATGTGCTTTTTTTCAATCATGGGAGCTGGGACAATTTCCCACCCTTCAGTTGGTGAGCTGCCAATTACAAGCTCAATTAGCACTTGCAGCTTACCCTTACCATTATGGAAATGAGGTATACACCTGAACATGACACATGTCTCACATCAGCAGCTTGGGGCTATTATGGCGGGAACACTGCTATTTGAAACACACTCCTCACAAAGGTGTACATTTTGGGAAGAACAGTGAAATGAGGTTTGCTTTCTTTACAGAGAATGAAAGGTGCAGATAGAACTTTCAAGAGAAATTCTTAACATTATCTGAACATGGTTTAATTCCTATTAAACTTACCTTTTCACAATGATTATAAATTTCTAGGTCATTGAGTTTGGGACAACAAGTCAGATTACTTTCCTTGCTTTTACAATGTGTTTATGGACTCCAATGCATTTTTTTTCAAAATTTCTGCAAAAGAACATTTATAGAGAACAAATAACTGCAGATGATTGTGCAATTATGGTGATGCAATTACAGTGCTTAGCAGAAATATTGCCGAACACTGATTTTAGGAATTAATACGAAATAATAGGTGCAATTCAAAAGCACTTACTGATCTGTGTATTGTTATTGTGTAAGCGTTCCCAAGCTTTTATTTTGCTGATGTAATACTCTTTTCATTTATTTTTAATATCGTAGGTGACACAAAAATAAAGGAGGTGAAGACAAATAAAACAAAAACAGCTGTTTCACAGTGGTTAGAACTCTATGGGAGGTGAAGAAAACACCCAATACAGAAGATTCTTGAGCAGGTAATTACTTGTTCTGTTCACAAAGTTGCATTGATTAATTTTGCAAACTTAAAGGTTAGGCAGATCAGTGCTAAGGAATAGGGAAAATTTCACTGAGGCAATCAAGAGCACTCAAGCACAAGACTCATGCAAAATAAAAGTTTCTGCATCCTATGGCAGGAATTCTCTGGCTGTTGATGCCTGTGGATTCTTTAGTTTTGCCAACAGCTCACTCCCTCAAACAGGTTTTCTAGTGGCATGGAATAGCTTCAATGAGAATTCCCATTGATTGTGACTGGATCAGAGCCTTCCACCACTGAGAGAAACATTGAAGGAGGGTCAAAGAATCTTGTCCTATATCTAAAGATGTTCTGATTTGATTTGATTTATTATTGTCACATGTATTGGGATACAGACAAGGCATATCATTCATACAGAAGGAAAAGAGAGAGTGCAGAATGTAATGCTACAGACATCATCTTCAGATTCTCGTATTGCCTTGTGCTTGTTTTAAATTAGGGCTTTCAACTACTCTGCTGTCCCAGGCCCACTAGAATTAAGCATCCATCAGGCATTTAAGTACCCAGTGGTGGGTCTTCTTTTTTTTTTGAGCAACACAGCACGGGAAACAGGCCCTTTGGCCCAACGAGCCCTCATAACTATATAGTAGCAAATCCATTATCCTATTTTATTATTCCTATATAATAATATATATATTATTCCTAATATGGAAAATTCTCACCATAGGGACAATTTGTTTCCCAATCAGCCTAAGAGCGAATTTTTGGGTTGTGGGAGGAAACCGGAGTGCCCGGAGAAAACCCACGCAACCACGGGGAGAACGCGCAAACTCCCGCAGACACCGGCCCAATTCCAAGTGTCTGCACAGCCACATCGATAGTCTCTGAGCTGTCATGGTGCCCTTCAGATGGTCCACATAAAGCACTCATTTACGACATGAGGTACCAGGCAACCCATGAATCAACATCCAAGAGCTGTACCTGCACCACCTGCCGAATGCATGCTCAATGTTGGTCAAGTATGGACTGAATTACCTGTGGAAAAAAGCCGTAGTTAAACAGTCCTAATATATCCCTCTATCTGCATACCGCTCATGTGGCTGTCCAAGAGACCCTTAAACAGCCCCAGCGTGCCTGCTCCCACCACCTTACTCGGCAGTGCATTCCACACCCCCACTACCCTTTGTGTGAAAAACTGCCCTCTAATATTCCTGGGATTTAGGATGCTGGGTGCAGAATCTCTGTGAACTGCCAGCCAATCTTAAATGATTCCATGATATTTTCCTCCAATGATGTTACACAGAAGTTCAATGTTCACTTCACATTCCAGTAATTTGTATCTATGTTTATTGTTCAGTTGTTACAGTTTGGTTAGGGGTAGCTTTTTTGAATCAATTTTTCCATCAGTTTCTGTTTACTATAGCTCTATTGGTCTTTTAGTCGCCATTTTGTCAGGCTTTTCTTTCAGTGAATGAGTCCCAGTACAGTTCAGCCAAATATGTAGTGAGAGTCTATGGCCCAGCTTCTCTGTTTTTATTGTTCTTCTGTACTCCCACATGCTTATCTATCACTGGGTGCCTCCTAGTGCCAGCTTTATTTGATGTTCTAGCCTTGATTCCTTTTTGCTATCATTTGAAAAATCAAATCATCTTATAGAATAAAGAGATCTAGGAATACAGGTTCATAGCTCCTTGAAAGTAGAGTCACAGGTGGACAGAGTGATGAAGAACGCATGAGGCATGCTTGGTTTTATTGGTCGGAACATTGAATACAGGAGTTGGGACATATTGTTGAAGTTGTACAAGACATTGATAAGGCCACACTTAGAATACTGTATACAGTTCTGGTCACTCTATTGAAGAAAGGATATTATTAAATTAGAAAGAGTGCAGAAAAGATTTACTAAAATGTTGCAGGACTTGATGGTTTGAGTTATGAGGAGAGGTTGGATAGATTGGGACTTTTTTCTCTGGAGCATAGGAGGCTTAGGAGTGATCTTATAGAGGTCTATGAAATAAAAAATGGCATAGATCAACTAGATAGTCAATATCTTTTCCCAAAGGTACAGGAGTCTAAAACTAGAAGGCATAAGTTTAAAGTGAGAAGGGAAAGATACAAAAGGATCCAGAGGGGCAATTTCTTTACACAGAGGGTGGTGAGTGTCTGAAACAAGCTGCTAGAGGTAGTCGTCGAGGCGGATACAATTCTGTCTTTTGAAAAATGTTTACATGGGTAAATGGATATAGAGGGATATGGGCCAAATGCGATCAGTTGGGACAAGCTTTAGGTGGCTAACAAAAAGGTAGACATGGACAAGTTTGGCTGAAGGGCCTGTTTCCATGCAGTAAACCTCAATGACTCTATGACTTGTCTCAATAAACTTGTACTGTTATAACTACAATAACTATGTAGTCATTTGATGTGTTGTCATTTGCTAATATGTCTAGTTGAGGGAATGTACTATTATTTGAAAGGAAGAGAGAAGGAATTATGTTCATGTTGACAAGATAGAATTTCAGTGCAGCAATTGGAGACTTTCAATAATGGACAGCTGTTCTGCAGTGGTATTTTAAATCCAAGCAACAAGTTAAAAATACATCCAAGGAAGAATGACAAAAACACCAGTTTAAAAAGTGTTCAGAGCTGCAGAAATCTGTATTCAAAATCTCCAGACTCTCCTGTGTCAGGAACTGTGTCACTTCCCTCCATCAGGTGATCTTGATGGTGACTATATCGAATAAATGTCAATTTGCTTCTACAATATGAATTATTAGCACAAACCTAGGATATGTTGCGACAAGAACTCAGAATTCAACATACGCAAAATAGACCGGTGGTTATTCTTGTCAAGGGGAATTGCACAAAGGTTAAAATATGAGAGAGCCTGATAAACATTTCTGAAGGCGGACCTTGAACTGAATTTCCTATTCAAAAGTATTTTCTCAGATGCGCTTGACATTTTTGCAGGTTGTAGTAACTTGCTTTAAGTTCTGATAATACAATGTTGTGGTGTAATGGAAGATGGTTTTTATCTTCATTGCCCTGCTAGAACATTAGGGCACAGTTTCCATTTGGTTGTGCTGGAGTTGGTAAAAATGAGCTAAATCAACACAGAAGATTGAGGAATTCGAGCACAAATTATTTCTGGTGCAAATTAAATTTCAATGACCTTTTCCACTAGTTTAAAACTATATTGCGATGGAAGCCCTCCAGCACCTAGAACATAGAACATAGAACATTACAGCACAGAACAGGCCCTTCGGCCTTCGATGTTGCGCCGACCAATATAAAAAGCAATGCCCCCCCAAACTAAACCATTCCCTTCTCTTCCATATACTTATCAACTAACCTCTTAAACGCCACCAAACTTGGCGCATCTACAACTGCTGCAGGCAGGGCATTCCACTCCCGAACCACCCTTTGGGTAAAGAACCTGCCTCTAATATCCGTCCTATAACTATCACCCCTTAATTTAAAGCTGTGTCCCCTCGTGCTAGCTTTTTCCATCCTAGGAAAAAGGCTATCACTGTCCACCCTATCTAAACCTCTAATCATCTTATATGTTTCGATTAGGTCCCCTCTTAGCCGCTCCTTTCTAACGAAAACAACCTCAAATCCCTCAGCCTCTCTTCATAAGACCTGCCCTCCATACCAGGCAACATCCTGGTAAACCTCCTCTGTACCCTCTCCAATGCCTCCACATCTTTCTTATAATGTGGGGACCAGAACTGCACACAATACTCCAAGTGCGGCCGCACTAGAGTTTTGTACAGTTGCAACATGACGTTGCGGCTCCGAAATTCAATCCCCTACCAATAAAAGCTAAGACTCCATATGCCTTCTTAACAACCTTCTCGATTTGACTGCCTACTTTCAGGGATCTATGCACATACACACCAAGATCCCTCTGTTCATCTAGACTGCTAAGAATCCTACCATTTGCCCTATACTCTACACATTTATTATTTCTGCCATAGTGCATTACCTCACACTTTTCCACATTTCTACTTTCTCAGGACGCTAAGGAAATTTGGCATATCTGCTACGGCTCTCATTAATTTTTACAGATTACAGATTAATTTTTCTGCATCACAGAAAGCATCCTTTCCAGATGTTCACAGCTTGGTACGGCTCCTGCTCTGATCAAGACCAAAAGAAACTGCAACATGTTGTAGAACTAAAACTAGGGGGCATGACCTCAAAATAAGGAGGAGCAAATTTAGGACTGAGTTGAAGAGGAACTTCAACACAAAGGGTTGTGAACCTGTGGAATTCCCTGCCAAGTGAAGCAGTTGAGGCTACCTCATTGAATGCTTTTAAGACAGGATAGATACATTTTTGAACAGTAAAGGACAAGGGTTATGGTGAGCGGGCGGGTAGTGGAACTGAGTCCACAAAAAGATCAGCCATGATCTTATTAAATGGCAGGGCAGACTAAGGGGCCAGATGACCTACTTCTGCTGATAGCTGTTACGTTACGTTCTTATGTTGTCAACGTAGCCCAGTCCATCGCCCAAACTAGCTTCCCGTATATTGACTCCATTTACACTTTACTTTGATAAAACAGCAAGCACAATCAAGAACCCCACTCGCCTCTGATATACTCTCTTCTACCTTCCTCCATCAGGAAAAGGATGCAAAAGTTGAGATCACAAAATAAGGTTTCTTGTGCAAAGACATTATTAGGCATCTTTTAAAATACTTTAAAGTATTAAAATATATTTAATTTACTAAGAAACTGACAATGTTTACATCAATGAAATGAGTAAATTGCTCTGTCTGTTTCTCATTTTCAATTAAAAACTCATTTTCAATTATTTAAAATCAGATTACTCAGATGTGATAGATTAGAGACTTAATAGGCTTGCCACAATAAGTGCTGCTCCTGGCATGCCCTTCTGCACGCTCGATTGAGCCAGGGCTGCTCCCCTGATTTTGGTCTGGAGTCAATGTTGAGGGCTCCCAGGCCAACTCCCTTCTGAATGTAGACTACTGTACCACCTGCTACCTCTGCCAGTTGGACAGAACTGATGCAAGGATGATTAGGTGGTGTCTGGGTCATTATTTGTAAGGTATTATTTTGTGAGTGTGACTTATGTCAGTCTGGTGTTTGATTAGTCTGTGGAGCAGGTCTCACAATTTTGGCACAAGCCCTCAGATATTAGAAAGGAAGATTTACAGAGTTGAGAGGGCTAATTTGCCTTTTCCTGTGGCTAAGTCAATCCATCTGCATGATCCATCTGGCTTTAAGTTCGTCATTCGACTTTCTAGTGGTTTGATACAACTGAAAGCCTTCTTACGTCATTTCAGAGGACATATAAGAGTCAACCATATTGCAGTAGGTCTGGAGCAATATGTAGGTCAGATCAGGTAAGGACAGCAGATTTCCTTGCTTAAAAAACATTAGTGAATCTTATGGGTTTTTACAACAATAGACAATGGTTTCATGTCATCATTAGACTTTTAATTTCAGATTTTTATTGAATTAACATTTCTCCATCTGCCATGGTGGGATTCAAACCCAGGTCTCCAGTATATTACCGTGGATCTCTGGGTTAGTAGTCCAGAAGTGCAACATGCGCCACCTCCCTCATTATTATCAGTGATGTAGTGCATCAGAATTGGACTTGAATTAATTTGATCATAATATTGTCTGGTTCGATCATTCCTTCTTGGGTTGGTATTCTATTATTCTGGCTACACCATTTCAAAGCGAAGTCAATATCATACGATATTGTAGACAAAATCGATTTATCACAAGGTTATGAAAGAATGTTAGAAATCAGCAGAGAATTAAGATTAAAAGTATAGAGTGACTGCAGCAGCAAAGTTGACTTAAACTTTCCCATCCCCAACTTGTGTGGTGGGTTTAATGGTAGCATGGCCTCTTTAAGGGACGATACTTGTGGACCACATGATTGGAATAAACATTACTGTAAGGCAATGGGGTAAGCTGAGACAATTGGGTACAAGCGTGTGCATACTGGGTCGGGGAGGAACCTCAGTTGAAGCTAGAGAAGTGTGGAGAGTAGACATGTATACAATTCTGTCAGATTGTTTGTGTGTGTGTATATATATATAATATAGTTAGTAACAAATCCTTTATAACTTAAGTCACAATGAGTCACTTTTAAATTATTACAGTGAAATTACAGAGTATTCCTGTGCTTAACAAATACTTTGCCTCGGTATTCACAGTGGAAAGTGAACTGGGAGATTGCACTGCAGGTTTGAGGCATACGGGAAAGATTGAGTATGTGGATGTTAGGAAAGAGGATGTGTTAGACCTGTTAAATTCTATCAAAACAGACAAGTCGCCGGGACCGGATGGGATGTACCCCAGGTTATTGTGGGAGGTGAGGGAAGTGGTTGCAGAGCCCCTGGCAATGATCTTTGCGTCGTCCATGGAAACGGGAGAGGTTCCGGGGGATTGGAGAATTGCGGATGTGGTTCCTATCTTTAAGAAAGGGAACAGGGATAGTCCAGGAAATTACCGACCGGTGAGTTTGACTTCAGTGGTTGGTAAGCTGATGGAGAGGCTTTTGAGGGATAAGATATATGAACATTTGGAGAAGTTTGGACTGATTAGAAATAGTCAGCATGGTTTTGTCAAGGGCAGGTCATGCCTTACGAGCCTAGTTGAGTTCTTTGAAAATGTGACTGAACACGTTGACGAAGTAAGGGCGGTGGATGTAGTGTACATGGACTTTAGTAAGGCGTTTGATAAGGTCCCCCATTCAAGGCTTCTGGAGAAGGTGAGAGGACATGGGATCCAAGGGGCTTTGGCCTCGTGGATCCAGAACTGGCTTGCCGGCAGAAGGCAGAGAGTGGTTGTGGATGGGTCTTGTTCTGCATGGAGGTCGGTAACCAGTGGAGTGCCCCAGGGATCTGTTCTGGGACCCCTGCTGTTTGTCATTTTCATAAATGACCTGGATGAGGAAGTGGAGGGAGGGGTTAGCAAGTTTGCCGACGATACAAAGATCGGTGGTGTTGTGGATGGTCTGGAGGGATGCCAAAAGTTGCAGCGGGACATAGACGGGATGCAAGACTGGGCGGAGAAGTGGCAGATGGACTTCAACGCAGATAAATGTGTAGTGGTCCATTTTGGCAGGAATAATGGGATGAAGGAGTACAATTTAAGGGGTAGGAGTCTAAGCTGTGTTGTAGAGCAGAAGGATCTCGGGGTCCGGGTCCATAGGACTCTTAAATCGGCCTCGCAGGTGGAGGAAGTGGTCAAGAAGGCGTATGGTGTACTGGCCTTCATTAATCGAGGAATAGAGTTCAAGAGTCAGGAGGTAATGATGCAGCTCTATAAGACTCTTGTCAGACCACAGTTGGAGTATTGTGCGCAGTTCTGGTCGCCTCATTATAGGAAGGATGTAGAAGCTATTGAGAGAGTTCAGAGGAGATTTACAAGGATGCTGCCTGGATTGTGAGGCAGGCCTTATGAAGATAGGTTGAGGGAGCTGGGACTCTTCTCACTGGAGCGACGTAGGTTGAGAGGCGACCTGATAGAGGTTTATAAAATTTTGAGAGGGATAGATAGGGTGGACTCTCAGAGACTATTCCCCCGAGCTGAAATGGTCACTACGAGAGGACACAGATTTAAGGTGCAGGGAAGCAAATACAAAGGAGATGTCAGGGGTAGGTTTTTCACTCAGAGGGTGGTGAGTGAATGGAACCGACTACCGTCGGAGGTTGTTGAGGCAAACTCACTGGGGTCTTTTAAGAGACTTCTGGATGAGTATATGGAAACGAATAGGATAGGGGGTTATAGATAGGTCTGTGGATTGATAGATGTGATCGATGCAACTCGTGGGCCGAAGATCAATGTGCTGCATTGTTCTATGATCTATGTTCTGTGGAGGTTTTGGGCAGTGACTGTCCTGGAGACATCAACCCATGCCATTTCTGTCTCCCTGCTCAACCTCCTCATCTTGTCCTATGGACAGCGGACATCCCTCTCGTCTCCACTGGGTAGAGCAGCATTCCCAAGGAGGTGTCACTAAATTTGGGCACACGAAGTCCCGATCCACTTCAGTTCAACTTCTCCCTTGACATTGTGTAGTTTGATGTCTGGGTGCCTTTTTAATATGGCACACAGATATGATGATGGGGGTGCACCACCTAGTCCACCCCCCGGGCAAACATTGGGAAACCCCCTACATAATTAATCAGACCAGGGTCCTGTGACACCATATGAATACCTGATGGCCTCATTGGCAGGAAACTCTTCCCATTCCTACCCCTGCCGTGGGATTTAGTCCCTGAAGGGAAAATTCCACACTTAGTTCACAATGTTCGTTGTGACAGCCAGCAAGAACCAAGAACAGAGTTTGCAGGATAAACATTTGTAAAGTAATGTTGTATTGTTTGAAGCACTTTCCATGCAGAAGATAAATTAAGCACTTCAAAATGTAGCAAAATCATTAATTCCAGCAAAGTGTAAATCGTTAATTGGCTTCTCTTAAATTCAAGTGTTGTTTTTATATTAATTTTGAATAAAGGGTATGTTTATGCAAAGGGAGACCCAATTCTGATTGTAATAAATCTGACCTTGGACAAGAAATGTTAATAAATGCAATACATTATTTTTAGTGAGAAAGATCTCAAAAGCTAAGTTAAATAAGTCAGTTAGAGATATACTTAAAAAAGAGGTAAAAAAGATAAAATTCTTACAGTTGCATGTTTAGGTGTGACAAAGACTGTTGAATAGAAGTAGTAAATGAATGAAATCCTGATTATTTGAAACTTTTTGTGCCCTAAACCTCGTTTTTAAGGTTTTGATTCCAATGGTGTAAAAATCATTTTCAACGGCTGAAATTTTCCATCCTGCCCACCACGGGAATTATAGTACGCAGGACAGAAAATCTAGCAGACCATTTGTGGGCAGCATAGTGGCCCAGTGCTGCATTACAGCCCCAGATACCCGGGTTCAATCCCAACCTTGGGTCACTGTGTGGAGTTTCTCTCCATGTCTGCATGTGTTTCCTCTGAGTGTTGTGGTTTCCTTTCACAGTCCAAAGATGTGTGAGTTTGGTTGATCGGCCATGCTTAATTGAGCGTAGTGTCATGGAGATTAGCAGGGCAAATATATAGGGTTACAGGAATAGAGCCTGGGTGGGATTGTGGTGGGTGCAGACTTGATGGGCTGAATGGCCCGCTTCTGCACTGCAGGGACTCTATGATTCAGAGGTCCATTGACCTTGGGCAGAAATTCCCAGCCTTGGGGTGTGAGCAGCTGAAACATTCTGGCATGTATCTCAGAAACTATAATACTTCCTACAAACTTCTTAAGAATTAAAAATATTTTCCCCTTCTGCTACGTTTGCTTTACATTGTCTTTGACTGTTAATGTGAACATTTGGTAAAAAACATTTAAAAAGTCCCATGAGAGTGAAGTCAGTGTTAGCTTCTAGAATAAACAGATGCTATCATGTTCAGAATTCCTCCCTTTATATCCAAAATGAGAGTAACTAAATTGAATTCATCCAGCAAACTAATGATGACTAGTCTTAGGACATCATGCGATTGCAATTAATTTCCAAAATAACTGTTCAGCATTCCAAGCAGAGACAATTTTTTTAATTTACTAGATTCATAACTACAATATACAGCTCATAGACTCTATTCTGACATCTGTTTCATGGCTCTGGGATACTTATAAATGTTTTCCTTAATTTGTTTTCACCTTTTACTCAAATAAATGCAACAAGTGAGCCATTAAAATCAAGGTCATTCATGTAGAACATACTTAGATCAGTTCATGTCAAAGTCAACAATAGAAATATGCCTATGGATTCTTTCAAACTTTAACTTTAATCTGGAAGGCCATAGCCTAGGTTTTCCAGAATAAATTTACTCATATTTATACACCAGAGGGACAATTGGCCGAATTCTCCCATGCCTTGCCTGGTGGTGAAAGGGAACATTTAGTGGCAGTACAAAAATTAGCATAAATTTGGGGCATTTTCTGCTGATGCCTGCCATAGCAGATTGGAAATCCTGCTGGAGGCCAGGGTGAAACTGATTTGAATCCCGCCAATTAGATGCAGATGGAGACCCAATTTGAATCTTTCACCCATACCCGATTCTCCGCAAAGCAAACTGGAAAACATGTCTGAAACAATGTGACATGCAGATGTCTGTGATTCATTGAATACAGGAGTTGGAATGTCTTGTTGAAGTTGTACAAGACATTGATAAGGCCACATTTGGAATACTGTGTACAGTTCTGGTGAACCCTATTATAGAAAGAATATTATTAAAATAGAAAGAGTGCAGAAGAAATTTACTAAGATGCTACCTGGACTTGATCGTTTCAGTTATAAGGAGAGGCTGGATAGACTGGGACTATTTTCTCTGGAGCATAGGAGGCTGAGGGGTGATCTTATAGAGGTCTATAAAATAATGAGGGGCACAGATCAGCTAGATAGTCAATATCTTTTCCCAAAGTTAGGGGAGTCTAAAATTAGAGGACATAGGTTTAAAGTGAGAGGGGAGAGATACAAAAATTTCCAGAGGGACAATTTTTTCATACAGAGGGTGATGAATGCCTGGAACAAGCTGCCAGAAGTAGTAGTAGGGACAGGTACAATTTTGTCTTTTAAAAAGCTTTTAGACAATTACGTGGGTAAGATGGGTATGGAGGAATCTGGGCCAAATGTGGACAATAGGGACTAGCTTAAGGGTCTTAAAAAAAGGGCAGCACATACAAGTTTGGCTGAAGAGCCTGTTTGCATGCTGTAAACCTCTTTGATTCAATAACTCTATGATTCACCTGAATAATTCCTGGGGCTATCTTTGGAGTTTGGAATGGATGTCACAAGCAACTCTAGACCCCAGAATATCACAGCAGCGGGAGAAGCACTTACAGGGAGGTCTTGAGTGTTCCCGAGGATTCAGCTTCATTTTCAGGAGATCCATCTTCTTTTTTTAATAGTGTGCCAGTGACGTTGGCATCTTTTCAATATGGTGCCCTGACGCAAGAGCAAATTATGCATCATCTAGCCTTCCCATCACTGAATGCAACGCAAAAAGCCTCCACAGAAAACATCTCCAAACCCATGACCACCTAGGAAGATAAGGACAACAGATACATGGGAACACCATCACCTGGAAGTTCCTTCCAAGCTTCTCATCACCCTGAGTTGAAAATATATTGCTGTTCCTTCATTGTCATTGGGTCAAAATTCTCAGATCTCTTCCTCAACAGTACTGTGGGTGTATCTATATCTTATGGATTGGAAACATAGAAACATGGAAAATAAGTACAAGAGAAGGCCATTCAGTCTTTGAGCCTGGTCCATAATTCATCATGGTCTTGGCTGATCATCCAACTCAATAGCCTGATATCGCCTTCCCACCATATTCTTTGATTCCCTTCACCACAAGTGCCATATCTAACTGTCTCTTGAAAACACTCAGTGATTTGGCCTCCACTACTTTCTGTGGTAATGAATTCTACAGGTTGACCACTCTATAGGTTAAGGAATTTCTCCTCATCTCTATTCTAAACAGTCTACCCTGTATTCTCAGACTATGACCTCTGTTTCTGGATATCCCCACCATGAGAAATATCTTTCTTGCATCTACACCATTTAGTCCTGTTAGAATTTTATAGGTTTCTATAAGATCTTCCCTCATTCTGCTGAACTCCAGCGAGTACAATCCTAACCAACTCACTCTGTCCTCATACGTTAGTCCTGCCATCTCAGGAAATCAGTACGGCAAACCTTCTCTGAATTCCCTCTAGAACAGGAGCATCCTTCCTCAGATAAGGGGACCAAAACTGCATACAATATTCCAGATGTGGCCTCACTAAGGCCCTGTTTGCATGTAGCAAAACATCCAAGCTCTGTACTCGAATCCTCTTACTATGAAGGAAGGCCAATAGACCATTTGCCTATTTGATTGCTTGCTGCACCAGCAGTGTTTCAAGACTGCAATCCACCACCACATTTTCAAAGAGAAATGGAAATAGGCAATAAATATTGGTCTAGCCAAAGATGCCCATAACCAATGAATGAATAAAAATAAATGAAGGAATGAAGGTGGAAACTCTAACAATATCCCCACCTTGAATGCTGTCACCACAAAGATAAGGCTGAAAAGTTCACAACCATCTTTGGCCAGAGTAGCCAAGTGGATGATGCTTCTTGACCTTCTGTTGTGGTCTTCATCATCAGTTTGATTTAATCAATGTGATACTAAGAAATGGCCGAGATCACTGCATACAGCAAAAGCTACAAACCTGAGCAATACTGTGGTTGAGGTTATATGGATTTTGGGTACATCATTATTTAAGCTGTTCCAGCATAACTGGAGCACTGTCATTTACACAACAATATGAAAAATTATCTTAATAATCCATGTCCACAAAAAAGCAGAGCAAATAAAACCTGGTCAATTACTTTCCTATATACCAAGTCTCAACCACCAGAAGAGTGATTGAAGGAATCATCAGTCCTGCAATCAAGCATTGCTTGCTTATCAATAATTTGCTCAATGATGTATGTTTTGCATTCTGCTAGAAATTTTATGATCCTAAATGCAATGCAAGTATGAAGTGTTGAAGACTGGTGACTCAGCAGTGAAGATAACTGGGGCTAAGATGCTGCCTGCCTGAACAATTCTGACAATGATGTCCTTGGGCTTAGCTGATTTGTCTCCATAACTCTCTTCCTATGTGCTAGTAATGCCTTCAGTTGCTGGACTACTTTCCCCAAATCCTATTTACTTCAGTTTTGCTGGGGAGTTGAAGGGGGGTGGGGGTAGTGGTTGTGGGATTCTGCTTGATGCTACATTTGTAACTAAATTAGGATCAATCACCAATGATAGCCAAGTACTTTGCATTTTGGTGAATACATAAACAACCCTTTTAATTTCTTCATTTATGTTTCCATTTCCCAAACTGAATTTGTGGTCTTTCATCTTCAATTTACCGACCAGTGGATGCTCCTTCAGAGATTGAGTACAGAATGGATGGGCTAAGTAGTTGCCCCCTATAGGGATATAGACCAATCTCTAATTTTACCTGCCCACTTCAAATGTTATTTCTGTTCTGTGCTTTCCTTAAAATCAGGAAATCACAATGTTCAGATTCCACACAAAAGTACACATGGCCTGGGCAGTGCTTTAGCATACACACACATACTTTTGATAGTATTCTTAACCTCAATGGTTTCAAAATTTAATCAAAACAGCTCTATTTTCTGTCAGAAATTGGTTAGCATTCAATTATCCTTGGTTAAAAATAATTAATAAAGTCTTGGTAGAGATTAAACAGGAATATTCATGGAAACATTCACAAAATCCTACAGTACAGAAGTTGGCCATTCTGATAAATAGCAAGTATAAACTGAACAGAACAGTTTTAACCAGTTATCAGTGCAAAACCATTGTCATGACGATACCTAGTGTGGTTGAAATTTTGCATATTGCTAACATGATATGTGTGCTTAAGTAACTGAAAAAATGGAAATAGCTGAATTGTACTTCCGACAAAACATCATTCACTGAAAATTCATTTGAATCTAGCTTTATTAAGATTCCATTTCAAACAGGCCATTCTTGAAAAAAACAGAAGCTTCATTTTCCAAATTAAACCAACTGGGACAGAATCTTAATTCCACTGCATCAATTGGATGCATTTTGCAGGATAACAACTTTTCAGACTGTGGAAGCCACTGCAACAAACAAAGCAATCACATCTGAAGCCTTTCTTGGAAAAATTATCATAAAGTCAATTGTAGTACCCAAACTTCAATAATAGGTTTGATGGCCTGTGAACTTGAAGTACAAATTAAACAGTGGTGTAACTAATACTTTTTAGTTGGCTCATTGATTTAATACCAATATAGTTATAAGAGAATAGATTTGAAGTTACTTGCCTTACTGAAATGATTGTGCAGGAGAAGTGATTTAAAAACTAGCATAAAATCTATTACTTTGTCAATGGTGCTATAACTTTTAATATTAAACTCCCTAGGGAGATGAACTACTGCCAGAATCTTTCATCAGGCTGATAATTGGAATGTAGGACCAGTTTGGATGCTTTCCAGCTTGGAGGCTTTGCATAAAGTTTGTAACAAAGAAGCACTTAGTCAATATTCTCTCTGAACAATTAATAAGCAGTCTAAGACCATTATTGTTCTCAGATGCTGATTTACATAGAAGGCCGTGTTCTGACGAACACAATGCAATTGGAGTTACTTGCTTCTGCATATGGAATGTGAAATACAATACCAGACTTTATCGGGCAATCAGTGTAGAAAATTGGGATATATCCTTCAAGACAATTTTTTGAAGACACATCTTATGTTATGATGCTAATGAACAGTAATTTTTCCTTCAATGCCTTTCTTCATTAATCTCTTGCACTTTTCTAAACAATTTGTGACATGGGTGCGAATACAATCTGATTCTTTGCTGGTTATGTTATACTAAATTTACATGTAGGACGTTTGGTATCTATTCTGCCATTTTTGCTGAGGAATAGAGTACTGAGAAATATAAAATAGGTCCCTTTAATAACAGAGAACAGGGGCTTTTTAAACTTATTAACCTGCAAATATAAGGGACTTGTGTTATTATTGATTGTATATGCTGCAGCAAATTGGAAGAGGGACTTCAGCATTCTTCAAGTTGAGAAAAGATAGATCAATAAAACAGTTAATTGGTGACTAATCTGCTAATTTGATGTCAGGACACAAGTTCAAACAGAGAAGAATTTGCAGCCACGAGGACAATTATAAATACACCTCTTAAGACAGGCAAAATCCATAGAACCCAAAATCCACAGGGCTGAAAGAGTTGATTCGTGTCTACACCAACTCTCTGACAGGGAATATTACCCAGGTCTTATCCCCTGCCCTCTTCCAGTAACCTCATGTATTTATTATGACTAATCCATCCAATCTACTCAATTTTATACATTAAGAGGCAATTTATCAAGGCCAATTCACTTAATCTGCACATCTTTGGACTATGGGAGGAAACTGCAGCATCCGGAGGAATCCCATGTTGACACAGGGAGAATGTGCAAACTCCACACCGTCGCCTAAGTCTGGAGTTGAAGCCGGGTTCCTAGTGCTGTGAGGCAGCAGTGCAACCACTGTGTCATCTTAACATCTTAATGAGATCTGTGGTCCAATAGAAAATTGTAATCCACCACAAACTATTGTCTACTTCAATGAAGAATGTGGGAGAACATGCCAGGAACAACACCTGTTTTTACCAATAAAGGAAAAGTTGCCCAGATCATGGTGGAAGGGGAGGTTATTCAGACACTTGCAAGGATTAAAACTGATAAAAAGGAGATGTTGGGTAGACTCCCCATATCTAAAGTTAATGAGACATGCACCACACGGGACTGGGTCAAATGCATCCAAGGATACTGAGGACAGTGAGAGTGGGAATTGTGGAGCCATAATTTTCAATCTTCCTTATACTGGAGGGTGGTGCAAGAGAACTTGAGAATTACAAGTATTACACTGTAGATTAAAAAAAGGGCGTAAAGATAATCCCAACAACCACAGGCTGGTCAGTTTTAGTGGTGGGAAAACCTTTAAAAATGATAATTCAGGAAAAAATTAATAATCACTTTGATTAGGAAAACTAGCATAGATTTGTTGAGGGTAAATTGGATTTAACTAACATACTGGATTTTTCTTGAAGAGGTAACAGAGAGGGTTGATGAGGGTAATGATGTTGGAGTGGTGCACATGGGATTTCCAGAAAGACATTTGGGCAGCATGGTGGCAGAGTGATTAGCACTGTGGACTCACAGGGTTGGGGGTCTGAGTGCCATACAATAGATTTGTGAGCAAATCTAAATTTAGTGGAATAAAAGAGGCAATAGCAACATGAATATAAAATTCACTGAGGGATAGAATACAGGAGTGGTTACTGGATGATTGCTTGCACTTGAAGAAGATTTATAGTGGAGCTCTGTGTTAGGACTCCGACTCTTCTTGGCATATATTGATGACCTACACTTTGGAGTACAGGGTAAAATTTCAAAATTGGCAAATAGTATAACCTTTAAAATATTGTGAACTGTAAGGAGGTTTGTGTAGAGACTCTAAAAGATAGGTAGATTGATTAATTGGATGGACAAAGATTAGATGATATTTAATGCTGAAAAGTCTTAAGTGATTTATTTTGATAGAAGGACACAATATAAACCAAAGAATTTTAATAGTGGTACAAGAGCAGAGGGACTTTGGTGGTGTATGTGCATTAATCAATGAGCTCAGTTAATAAAGCATACAATATCCAAGGCTTTATTAGTAGAGGTGTAGAATACAAAAGAAAGGAAGCTTATCTTTTACAGAACATTAGTTCAACCTCTGCTGGAATATTGCATCCAGTTCTGGGCAATACACTTCAGGAAAGAAGAAAAGGCATTGGAGAAATTGCAGAAAAGATTCACAAGAATGGTTGTAATGAATAGCTTCAATTACATAGATAGATTGGAGAAGTTGGAACTGTTTCACTTGGAGAAGACAAGATTGAGAGGAAATTTGATCAAGTTAGTGAAAATCATGAAGGATCTGGACAAGGTTAATGCAGAAAGATTTTTCCCGTTTGCCGAAAGATTTAAACTGATTGGCGAAAGAAACAATGACAACACCATGCTGACTCTGATAGATAGCATCTTGACTTTCCAAATGTCCAGATATTGCTTCCTTGATAATTGATTCTAACACTTTCCCAATAACAGATGTTAAATAATTGGTCTGTAATTTCCCACATCTTGTCTTCCTCTATTTTTGAATAAAGGTATTACATTTGTATTTTTTCAATCCATGGATCCTTTCCTGTATCCAGGAACTTTTGGAATATTGTAACCAATGATCCACCATCTCCATGCCACTCCCTTTACTAGTCTATGTAGGCCATCAGGCCCGAAGGACTTATCTGCCCTCAATCACTCAGAGGGTGGTGAGTGAGTGGAATCGGCTGCTGTTGGTGGTGGTGGAGGTAGACTCGCTGGTGTCTTTTAAAAGACCTCTGGATGAGTACATGGGATTTAATGGAGTTGGGAGTCATAGATCGTTCTATGTTCTGGTAGGTATGGATATGATCGACGCAACTTGTGGGCCGAAGGGCATGTTTGTGCTGTACTGTTCTATATTCTATGTTCTATGATCATAAGTCTTTTTAGACAGTAAGTGGTGAGGTCTGCAATGCATTCTCTCACAGATCCAGACAAATTCCATTCAATATGGAATTTGATGATTGGAATTGGATTGTTATCCAAAAAAATTGTGTGGACTCTGAAGAGAACATGGGGCAGTGGCATTAGGTGAATTGCTCCCTTGGAGCATCAGCACAAATATAAAGGCCAAATGGGCTCCTATTGTTCTGTAACTATTTTGTCAAGAAAGGCTCTACCCTCAGAATACTACCAAAGACTGTTATTTGAAAAACAAATAGTTTCGTGATCTATGTACATCTCAAGGCTCTACACAAGGTTCTGCTTCCCATCACTTAGCAGTCTCTTAGTGATGTAACGCTACATCATGGTTACCTCAGCAATTATTCAGTATCAAGTGCTTTACATCTCTTCTCAAGATCTATCACAACTTGTTAAATAGTCCTACATCTCTCCCAAAACATCTCTTACTTCACAGCGTTACCTCTGTGGTAACTTGACCAATCTCTCTGATCTAGTCTTGACTTAAGGATGGACTCCACTCTCTGATCATTCAGTTGGGACATCTTCCACTTGGGTGGTGGTAGAGTTTCTACTTGTTGCTGGTACCTTGTCTCCATCGGGATCTGAGTAGAATATTCAAAGTTTCATTGGTTTTGTTCCCAATAATAGCACTGAAACACTTACTCCAGTGTCCAGATTGAATTGTGTGGGATGACCATCAACTTCTAACATAATCTCAAATTTGTTTTTTCAATCCATAGATCTTTAAACATAGACAGGGATCATGGGTAGAGGTGGGAACATAGGGGAGGCGGCGCAGGCTCGTTGGGCCTGTTTCCCATGCTGTTTTGTTCTTTGTTCTTTATAATGCTCCAGTAATAACTTTCTGTTTCATTATTCTCTTCTAAGATGTTTATTTGTTCTTCAGTTATTACTTGATTTGTTTAGTTCTTGGATTTTATTGTGTTTTGTTGAGAATAGCCAAAAAAGATTTTGATATTATCTATGTAAGCTTCTGCAGTTCTCCCAGTAAAATTACAGCAACAACCACTATGAAATTTTAGGCTTCTTTATGTATAATTGGTTGTTTTTGAAAAGCAGTTGTTGGATTTTATATAGCTCAGTGATGTTGGCTAGTAACCTTTGTAATACATACAAACTGAAAGCTAAATTGAAACAAGCCACATTTTTAAACCTAGTTTTGTTCCCCTGACACTACATTCTGGCAAAACCCATAAGTTCAGCAAATTTGAGAGAAAATGCTGCATGCATTATTAATTCAATATGTAATATTTCTTCGGGTCAGATAATTATTTCTTAAAAAAACAGGATTTTTTTAAAGCTAAGATTTTAATACTATCTCCAGGCACGTAAATTAATGATCCAAACAAACAAGTAAATTTAATTGGATTGAATGCTATATTTGGGAGTATATTGCTGTAAAGGTATATAATACTCTGGATTTCAATGATTATCTAATGATCATGGATGCTTATTGAATTGACTGACTTATCCATCTGCCTATTGGCATATATTCACTGAAAGCACATCTTGCAGGTGTGCATCTGCTTCCCAGAGATAACAATATAAGGGGCAATTCTCCCAACAAAGTTCGAAGTGCTGAAATTGTGGGAAATCCAGTGTAAATCATGATTGTTTTTCCAGTGAGAGTTCAGACTCAAATCTCCCACACTCTGCACAATATGGAGATCACAGTTGTGAACATCATTAAAAACCTGGGAGTTGGGGCCTATTCACACCAGTCTGACAATTCTGGGTCTCTGCACATGCGTAGTGGCCCCCAAACTGTCAGCCTGTAGTTTGCTGGCCACCTCAATCACTGGTTAGCCCAGGGTGCTCATGCCACACTCACGGCCTGATTGTGGCCCTCACAACCATTCCCGGGCCAGCCCTGACCCCTCCCATCTAAGAGTACCCCGATCTTCAGCCGCCCTCCCCCAGGCAATGACGATCCCCCCCCCCCTCCACCTCCAGGCAGACCCCAACTACTGGCAGACCTCCCCCCCTCACAAGGAAGGCAGACCCACGCACCCCAGCAGACCACCTCATGGGAGGCAGTCTCCCCATCCAGCCACCCTGATTGCCAGCCTTTCTTTAGCCCTGATTGATCCAAATGGCAGTGGGAACCCCTCCAACCCCAGCTAATGGCCCCTAGCCACCACCCCAAGACCAATCCCCAACAATGCCCTTTTGGCATTATCGGATGCCTGGTGAGCAGTCCCACGATGCCCCCTGGGCATAGGCACTTTATGATGTAGAGATGCCAGCGTTGGACTGGGGTAAACACAGTAAGAGGTTTGACAACACCAGTTTTAAATCCAACTGATTTACTTGATAGTAAACTCGCAAGCTTTTGACTATTATAACCTTCTTCAGGCGAATGAGGTGTTCTATTGCAGACCAGGACACCTCATTCAGCTGAAGAAGGCTATAATAGCCGAAAGCTTGTGAACATAGGGACTTTACCCCTTGGTCTGTTCTGGAGACACAGGCTGGCACTGCCAAGGTGCCTATGTCCAAGGGGCAATACGCAAGCACCACCTGACCTACCCCCCCCACCTTCAGCCCAGTGGGGTCTCCCACTAGTTGCCCGAAAATTGGGAGTTACTTACACAGCTAGGGGTTGCCTGATGCAGAATTTTGTATGCTCCACTGTCATATCTGAGCGCCATATTTAAAAGGAACGTCAACCAAGGCTGCTCTCACCGAATCTAAACAATAGTCCATTGGCAGCAACTGGCATTGGCACCCAGATGTACTGACATGTCCCTGGAGGTATGGCTGAATGCAGTTGAGGAGAGGAGGAATATCCTGTATCCCAGGAGTAGAAAATGGAGGCCCACCTGATTCATCAATTATACATGGGAGGCAATCAACAAGATGGGCAGTGTCAACATCACAGAGCAAAGAACAGCCCTGCAGTGCAAGAGAGGGATAAATGATCTGATTTGTGCTCCCAGGATAAGTGAACCCTCTATTTTTCCAACCCACTTCACAGAGTGTGAAGTAGGTGATGCATCTCAGTAGACAGACTACCACCAGTCCTGCCCATGTATAAAGGGCTTCTCTATGTGAAGCATGGAGGCTCCACCTTCATAATGTAATCGATCTAGTCTGTGGATCATTGACTGTGCCGCACAGAGGGTGGTATTTTCCATTCCAGTGATTTTTTTACCAGGTGACTTTCACAGTGTATTCCTGCAGGTGAAGTTACAGCAAATCATGCACAAAATTGTTATAAGGGAGGTCAGCTTGTTGGGCACAGCTGACCTGATGTCAGAGGATGCATTATCTCATCTGCTCCACCAGTGTAAGTAAATCTCCAGCTCATTCCAATCCCACTTCTCATAACAGCATCATGCACTCAAAGGGTTGCACTGCTTGGCGATTTCACTCAATATCATCAGCACTGATGGTATCATGGACATTGAGCAACACCAGCATCACTTCTATCATGCTCTAGAAACTCCAATCTCAGCCCTTACTGGAAAGGGTTCATTAAATAAGGCAAGCATGAATCACTTCTGGATCTCTTCTGGGTGTTTAAACACTGTATGATCATCCAGCTTTGTAAATCCATTTGCTCTTCATGAGAATGGTCTCGTCATTTGAAAGCATTGTGCATATACATCTATGTGAACTCTTACTGTGAGAGTGAGCCATGCTTCCACTAAGTCATTGCCTATTTTTTAAAAATGTTTAACAGGAATCTTAAAAGGATTACTTTTATTCTATAAGCAGTCAGTATGTTTGGCAGGAACGCAGCTCAAATTTTGGAAGAGCAGGATAATTACTCATTTTAACTTTTGCAAGTGATTGTGTTAAGCAGGATTAATGGACTTTTGTTCACTGGGATTTCAAATTAGAGTGATTGACAAGGTCAGGTGATGATGTGGTTTATGCACAGAGAGAAAAAGCTTTTGCATTTGGCAGGTTTTTTTTTGCAGCTGAAGTCTAGTTGAAGTTAGAACAATTTTGCATGCTTCTAGAACTCTGAGGTGCAAGTATAATTATAATTGCTCATTGCATTTAAAGTGGCATTTAAGTCTGTAAGACAAATGTTACTTATTTAGAATTGAAAAAATGATAAGTTAAAAATGAAAGTTTGTTTCCTTTGCATTTGCAAATCCAGGATCCGAATAAAATTAGGTGTGCTCAGTTGCCTTGGAGGTTTAGTTGTAATTGTTATGCAGACTGAGGTGGCTTCTACATTGGTAGTACTAGTCACTATCATAGGCTTATAGGACAGGATTTTCAACTGCACGTGCCCCAACATTGGAAAATCCCACCCAAGATCAATGGACTTCTGTATGGCACCTCCCCCCATCCTCCACCTGCTACGATTCCCGTGGAGGTGGGATGGGAAATTCTGTCCATAGAGTTTTTACAGCACAAAAAAAAGAGGCCCATTGACTAATTGTACCTGCACTGGCCATCAAGCGCTTATCCATCCTTTGATGCAGAGTCATTCAGACTTGAAACATGATCTTTGTTCACTCACACAGATGCTGTCAGAGATTTTCTAGCATTTTCTGTTTTTGTTTCAGATTCAGCATCTGCAGTGATTTGCTTTTATTTTTCCTAATCCAATTTCCTAACACTTTTCTCAGAGCATTGTATGCTGTGGCATTTCAAGTGCTCTTGTAAATGCTTCTTCAATGTTGTGAGGGTTCCAGCCTCTATCACCCTTTCAAGCAGTGAGATCCAGAATTCCATCAAATTCTGGTGAAAAGATTTTTCCACATGTCCCTCCTAATGCCCCACGCCTTAAATCTATGCCTCTGGTTATTTATCCAGGGGAAATGTTTCTTCCTTTCTACCCTATCTGGCTCTCATAATTTTGTACACTTCGATTAGGTCTCCCATCAGTCTTCTCTGCTCTAAGGGAAACAACCCTAACCTAACCAGACTCTCTTTACTGCTGAAATGCTCCAGCCCAGGTAACATCCTGGTGAAACTCCTTTGTACCTTTTCCAATACAATTAAATCCTTCCTGTAGTGTGGCAACCAGAGCATCTCTTTAGTGTTTTATACAGCTCCATCATAACCTCACTGTACCTCTGCCAAAACACTAGCCCTGAGGCCATGATGAGGGCATCTCAATGTCTGCTGAAACTTTCTCATTAAAGTGTCAATACTCATCAAGTTGACTGAGCGTTTGTGCTGTTGTGACAACTTTCATTTCCTGGGGTGCACGGATACATAGATGTCCACTGACCTTTCCAGAGATTAGAGTCTGATGAATCATAAGAGTTAAGTTGCAAGTCCAAATTTTGAACTTGTTTTTGATATTATTGATTGTAATATTCTTTCAGTACACTGGCATGGTATGAGGGACAGAAGAAATATAGCTGGCTGTGTCCTGATGCCTGCGCTTTAATCCTTCTGGAATCTTGTGGCTATCAATTTTGCACATTATTCTTTTTCCTCTTTCTCATGTGGAAACTAACTCTCATCTCTCTCTTCACATCCCTGCCCTTCTTCTCATCATCCCCAAAACTCTCAGTCTTCTCTATGTCTCCCTGTGGCAAAAGATGCTCCCTGGAAGTGCCAGGTTGTAAAGGACAATTGACGATGATAATGTGGGACCCACTTTGTGGAAAGTAATGAAGAGCCTCACCTCAGTATTTGAAATATCAAAGCGCATTTTCAGGATGCCAATGATCTGCTTGAATGTTGAGCTGTGAGACACAATGTATCTTCCTTCAGAGACAGTCTGAGGTTCACACACATGTCATGAGTCATCATTTCATTTCCCAAGGAGGGTGAGGTGAAATTATGCATATGAAGTATGACTTGTGGTTGGTGGGCAAGCAATGAGGGTTTGATGGATTGAGCAGTGTATAGGGCTAGTAAAGCAGTTTGCAGGATGTGGCATTTGAAGGTGAATTCACTTACCTTGATCACCAGTGCAAGGTCTTTGCAATTTTTGCTACACTGCATCTAAGTCTTTGGGACTACATTTTATGACACTTATTGCTCCCCACTGTCTTCCCCATGTATGTTTTGTGGACCTCCTGGCCACTTTGGTTAGTGGGTCTCTCTCCTTTTACCCATCTCTTAGCCTTCTGCACCGAACCCCCAAATAATACTTCAAAGAATTTTAGAGCATGCTGTCTATCATGTTATACCATTCCAGTCTCTTTCCAAGGTTAACTCATGCCGCAGTAACTTGCAGCACCTTTCCAGTCAGAATACACCTTTTCTTTTAAATAGTGCAGGCTAGCTTGAACTTGAGCCGACCTCTTGGAAAGATTGCGTGTTGCCTGCATTGGAAAAGGGAGTGGGTTAATTGTACATCATGATCCATGTGCCCATTTTCAGCAGCTATCGAATTTTGCCCCCAAGAAGTTTTTAAAAACTTCTGAAATTATATCTTGCTCAGTTCTAAAAAATAAACCAGTTTCTGTATTTTATATTGACCTCATTTCACTGGTGTGTATCAGTTCCACCTCCTAGACGATTGATGAAAGGCATGCGCGAGGATACGGTTTCTAGTTCTAATGCCAAGGCAGATATTTTGTCAAACACCCTAGGTTTTATTATCGAATAAATAAATATTGCGCAACGTGAGTTACCTCCAGAACACAGGACACAGAGTCTGCTTATGGTATTGAACAATGCCATTAACTTTAAAAATATCTATGCAAATCTAAAATGTTTAACATGATCTCGGGTCAATGTTATTCCTTTTAATCTGTCAGGTTCAGGCACATGCAGAAATCTTCATCGTGTTTAAGAGGCTCCAGTACAAGCTGAGAAATTCACACCCACTTGCTTGTAGCAGCTGTAAAAAACAACAGCGTGAATGCTGTTCACACTTGCTGTGCTATGATTAACTGGGTTCTCTGCATTGTGGAGTCCACTTTCTCCGTTCAAAATAGTCATCAAAGTTTATAATCTGTGCATCACATCCCACACAGATAGCTCCTTGCTACACCTTCGCTCACCAGACCTCAAGGATGCTCTTGTTAATTGAGCACGGTAAGAAATCTTACAACACCAGGTTAAAGTGCACCAGGTTTATTTGGAATCATGAGTTTTTGGAGCACTGCCCCTTCATCAAGTAAGTGGAGTGCAACTGTAAAAAATATCAGTACGAATGCTGGCCATACTTGCTGTGCTATGATTAACTGGGCTCTGCAGAGTGGAGTCCACTTTCTCCATTCAAAATACTCATCTGATGAAGGAGCAGTGCTCTGAAAGCTCGTGGTTCCAAATAAATCTGTTGGACTTTAACCTGGTGTTGTGAAACTTCTTACTGTGCCCATGCCAGTCTAATGCTGGTGCCCCACATCTTGTGAATTGACAAGCTCACTAAGAGGCATTAAGAACCCTCTTGACCATAATTGGCTTAAGTGTTCATCCTTGCAAATGATTGCAAACCATTGATCCATCTTCTGAATTTACCTTCTGGCCTCACAATCTACCTTTGCTGCAGCTTTGGTTTTTCCTGAATAGGCTTCAAGCATGGTTATAAATATCCTACAATCTTGCCTAACAGCGCTCTTTCTATTTGCAGTTACTTTTGCAGTATGCTGCTTTGTAGATCAGCAGCTGTCAGCCTTTACTTTATTTGACTTAAACTGCTGACAAAATCATTGTCCATGTCATCTGCTATTGGACTGAGCCATTGGCAGCAACGCAGATCCAGTCCTAGTTTTGTGTTAGGCAATAACCTTGTGTTCCTCACTACTTGGAAGCCTCAATACAAGATATTAAAAAAAATGGTAGTTTACATTTTCAAAAATCTTCCAAGAAAACATTTGACAAAAATTCAAATTCAAAACCAATTTTTTTTTTGTATTATTCGTGTGACGTGGGCATTGTTAGCTGGCCAGCATTTATTTCTCATCCCTAGCTGCCCAAGGGCAACTGAAAGTCAACCATATTGCTGTGACCCTGGAGTTACGTGTCAGCCAGACCAGGTAAGACAGTTTCTTCCAGAAAGGACATTAGTGAATCATGCACTCTCAAAGAATTGGATACTCAGTATTATTTTAGAACTGTTTATGTTTTTAGACTTCTACTTTTGACATGTAGTTGCTGTCTGGTTCCCTCCCACATGTTAATCCACTCTGAAAAAGGGGATTAAATTAAAAGTGGTGACAAAGACACATTCCTATGTTCTGTTCATTTCCGACGAACTGCAGATGCTCTGTTATCAGAAAGTATTCTGCTTCATGTAAAAATAATCTAGATACGAAATGCAGACAGTGGTACCATAGATGAAAAATGGTGCAACATCAGACTGATTTTATTCAGGCAATAATGAAGTGAATAATTAAAGGTGAACAGATGACAGTCTTGAAAGAACAGTTCAAAGTATGCCTGTTTGTTTGAAGTGTGACCTATGCATACCTAGGTGAACTATTGCTAGTACTTAGCTTCTGATGAGATTTTCTCTTATCTTCATATTCGTTGTGTCCTTGTGCAGCTGTGTAGCCAAGAATATTGATTTTGTTATAGACTAACTGGACATGTGAGCCAACTAAAACAATTCTGATCTTTGCTTTATGTCTTGGACAAACTTTGCAGTCTATTTTCCACAGATTAATCAATTTACCCTATTCCAATCTGTATTTGACAATTGTTGTTGTGGAAATTGTTGTTAAAATCATCTTTTTGTGAATTATAATTTTATAGTGTATTACCCACAGGTCTGACACTAGATCATTATGTTTGTCTATGATTTTGCTTTAAAAAAATTGTATACTGGCTTGAGAAATGCTTTGAATCACACTGAGAATGTGAACCATACAGTGCAAGCCCAAATTTGTCCTTCTTTACATTGAACTTCACTGGTGCTTTGACAGAAATGAATGGAAGGTTATGGTCTGGCTTTGCGTTCTCAGGACATTTCTGAGCTCTGCAAACCCAACTTGGGAAAATAAGAACCAGAGGTCATGATTTTTGTCCATATGGGCAGCTACTGTGGGCTGGTTAGAAGTCAGCCTGTGCCTTTGGAATGAGTGTGGAAGCTGTTGGGTACAGAGGCAGGATGGACGTAAGGCCTGCCTTTGAACACTGGCACGGTGTGAAAAATTTGAAACAAAAGTAACAAAACAAAGAGTATCCAAACAACTCTTCTCTCCACACCCCTCTTCAACCTAGTTCCCTACATACTTTCCATGACACCTCATGGACTCCCACATGCTCCATCACAACCTATATCTCTGCACTCACCCTGTTATACCCCCTATGTCAACTTATGCCAACTCATAGCAGCCCATGCCCCAATTACAATCTCTTACCCTTACCCCCTCCATTCCAACTCAACTAATATCCACCAAGAACAAAACTGAGGAGCTAGGTTAACATAAAATAGAATTGCGTGTCTATTGATAATATTACTATTTAAAGAAAAACCTCCCATTGATTTCAAAAAATTGCAATGCGTTGAAATTCCTTCAACTAAACTCTTGTGAAAACAAAACTTTTATTCTTGATACAAAAATCTGAGGTGATATACCAACCGAATCAAAAACAGCTTCTTTTCCTGCTATCATCAAATTTTTGAAATGACTTAACTCATATTAAGTTGATCTTTCTCAGCATGCTAACTATGACTTTAAAACTACACTCTGCACTTCTCCCTAGGTATGGTATGCTTTGTCTGTATAATGTGCAAAAAAAACAATACTTTTCACTATATACAAAGAGATGTGACAATAATAGGGGCGGCACGGTAGCACAGTGGTTAGCACTGCTGCTTCACAGCTCCAGGGACTGGGGTTCGATTCCCGTCTTGGATCACTGTCTGTGTGGTGTTTGTACATTTTCCTCATGTCTGCGTGTGTTTCCTCCGGATGCTCCGGTTTCCATCCACAGTCCAAATATGTGCAGGTTAGGTTGATTGGCCATGCTAAATTGACGCAGATGCATAGGTTAGAGGATTATGTGGGTAAAATATGTATGGATATGGAGGGGTAGGGGGCTGGGTGGGATTGAGGTCAGTACAGACTCGATGGGCCGAATGACTTGTCCCTGTACTGTACGATTCTACGATTTCTATAAGTCAAATCAAATATTGGAACTGTCACAATTGTGGTATTTAGATAGCAGGACCCGACTGTGACAAAGATGGATGGTAAAATCAGTCATGCAACACAAATCCTATAATGATAACCATTAGGCTTATATCAGCAGAGTGAAATAGCGAGAATTGATATTTTTTAAAGTCCACACTTTTCAAACTTAAGATCCAGTAGAACCAAATCCCCTGATAGTTTTGACAATTCTTACATTGAATCATAGAAAATAGGAGCAGAAGTAGGCTATTTGGGTGTTGAGCCTCCTCCAACATTTGATATAATTATGGCTGATCCCTTATTTCAACACCATAGTCCCATATTCCCCTTATACCCCTTGATGTCTTTGCGGTCTAGAAATCTATTTCTTTCCTAAATATATTCAGTGACTTGGCCTCCAAATCCTTCTGTGGTAGAGAAATCCATAGATTCACCACCGTCTGAATGAAGAAGTTTCTTCTCATCTCCATTTAAATGGCCTACCCTGTATCTTGAGATTATAGACCCCTGCCTCCTTCCCCTTCCGCCACCCCCATGAGAAGAAACAACATCCCTGTAAGATTTTATACAATTCAAAGAGATCCCTCTCCTACGTCTAAATCCCAGTAAATACTGGCCTTCTCAATCTAACCTCTCCTCACACATCAGCCTGCCATCCCAGAAATCAGTCTGGTGATCTTCTCTATACTCCCCTATGGCAAATAGATCCTTTCTTAGATAAATATCACACAATACTCCAAATATGATCCCATCAAGATCCTGTACAGATGCAATAAGTCATCTTGCCTGTTGTACTTGCACTGAATGCCAACATACCATTTCCCTTCCTAAGTACTTGCTGAACCTGCATCCTTGCTTTTAGTCACTGTGTTTAAGGATACTGATGACCCTTTATTCATGAACATTTCCCAATCTATCATCATTCATCTCTTTTATTCTCCTATTCCTGCTCACATTAGCCTGTGGCATTGGCAGTAACCCTGAAATTGGTACCTTTGATTTTCTGCTTTTTAATTTATTTCCTAGTTCCCTATATTCTGGCTTCAGGAACTCACCTCTCTTCCGAATTATGTTTTTGATATCAGTATGAACCACAACTTCTGTGTGTTCATCCTTCCCCTTCAGAATGTCCTGCAGCCTGTTTAGTGACTTCCTTAACCATAGCACCTGAGAGACAAGATACCATCCTGGTGTCACAGCTATAGCTGCAAAAACATCCATCTCTTCTCCTTATGATAGAATCCCCTATCACTATTGTTCTTGCTCTCTTTTTTTTTCTCCTCTGTGCAGGTGAGCCACTCATGGTGTCAAGGACCTGACTCTTGCTGCATTCCCCTGAGAAATCACCTCCCCCATCAGTGTTCATAACAAGAAGCCTGTTAGAGAGGGAGATAGATCCAGGGGACTCCTGCAGTACCTTCTTTGACAGCTTTGACAGTTCTTTCACAGTTCCAATTATGTTATCCTCTTTTAGACACATTCATGTCTACTTTTAACAATACATAAGGGCATCTAATCTTTTCCAAAAGTATCCCAGCACTATCTCATAAGGGGTTATCTGCAAAATGGTATCCTGGCAGCGCAAACAAATTCACAAGCTCCAGACCTGCTCCTATCAGATCTGATCCACTTCAGATTTCAGAAACTTACCTCACCAAACTTTCAGGACTGGAGCTGATTTATTTTTTGCAGCTGCCTCTGGGAACTATGGACATGCATTATAGAATCTGCCTTCTTTTCAAAAATAGTGAGGACAAAGTTTTGGCACTGGATTTCTGCATTCAGATTCCTGCTGGTATTTTCACGTAGATGGAGACCAACAGTTCAGGCATATATTTTGTGGATTATGATGCTAATGAAGAAATATACTCCTTCGGGGGGATTTTCTCATCTTGTCTGCCACAGGAATTGGAGAAGGCAGGTGGGAGATGGTCGGCAGACCTTGCAAACATCCCATGAACATGGGCGAGATTTTCTGGTTTTGGGGCAAGTGCAGCAGGAAAATCCTGCCCTTGCATTTACCCAGCTGTCCTCAACAGTGTCACCAATCTTTACAGTAGCAGATGTATGTCTGTTCTACATTAAATGAAGCAGCATTAGAAAGACTCTTTATCGGAAGAATCTTTGTGAGGCAGTAACATAGCTGTGCAAGATATGATTTTTTTTCATTTTAATGAGTATTACCAGTGAGAGAGTTTGTATCAAAGTGTTCGGACGTGCAAATAACCAAATCTGCAACAAAGTGAAATATTTTAAAGTGAATCAATCTACCTCAGTGTTGTCGCATGTAGGATGGGTTAGAAGGTATACAAGTCCTGGTCCTTTTGAATTTAAGTTGTGGATTTTGTCTCCAAGGCCGTATAGCTGAAATTGAACTCAGCTTCAATGAGCAAAGATGAATGTTCAAGAGGCACTGTCTCCATCCATCATTATGTTTTCATACTGATGTTAAATTGATGCATCTGAAGTGCATTTTTCTTGATGTAAATTACATTAGAATTTGGCATACTTGATAGATATATTTTCTAAGCAATTTTCAGCAAAGTTTGAGTTCATTTTAACAGCAACCTATAATTATGCTTTCTCCCACTGAAATTTGTCTCTAAGCACTTTACAAAGGGAATTAAATAGACGTGGAATAAGAGAACTCGGGGAACTCAACTAGTATTCTGCCTTTGTCGCTGATGATCTAAGTATTGTGTTCCAAAAGGTGACTCCTGAGGCTGCATATTTCTGTCCACTGAAGTATCATTGTGACTTCCTTCCCTCTTCCGAGAGGAACTTAGATTCTGATATCTCCTCCTGCACTCTGGTACATTGGCTTTCATCCTGTGTCAGCGATTCTAATTGTGTGTTACATACCTCTGAAGTGGCTATATCTGAGTTAATGAAGTCGAGGCTTGCCTGATTGATGCTGTCTGCTGGGCCATTTATTCAGTGTAGGTGGGGGTGAGGGAAGGGTACGGAGGAGGTGTGGTGATGGTGGTAAGGAAGTGGAACTGGAACCAGTGTGAGACAGGAAAAGGAGTTGCTTAGGTATAGTTCTCATTGCAAAAGCATTCAGTGATGCACACAATTGCCTTAACTACGCTCGCACTGTGTGTAAGACACAACTCATTGTTGCCTTCCCTCTCGTCCCATTGTGCTCAGTGAAGTGACAGCATGACTTCCACCATTACCACAGTGTGCCTAGGTGATAGCAGCACTATCTTTATCACCTACTAACAGTGATTCACCAACAGACCACCACTCAGAGTCCCTGGAGATCTCCAATGAAGCAACCATGACAATCTCCATGAAAATTGGAAATTCAAGCCGACATTTTTAGAGATTGGGCTCATGGAGCCAGGAGCTCCCCCGGTCCCTGCACATCAGACTCACAAGCAAAAGTTTGGATTTCAATATTAATTGTGTAATTCATAGTGTTTTGGAGAAAATATTGAAAATTGCTGTACTCCACAACACGCACATCCAATTTATACTTTTTCTCTGAAATGGAACACCCCATGCTTGTTATTATATCCTTGCAGTTTGAGTGCCATGATATCCACTGCTGTCCTTCGAAGTTATTTGACATTGCTAGTAAATGTACAAGAATACCATTGAAATTCAAGCCCCTCTATATGGATACGCAACACACAGTTCATCTATCAACTGTGTAGGTGTGTGCTATAAAGTCCTTAACGGATCATGTAATGTTGTTATAGAACCCTGGGGAACAAAATAGGGTCCCACCTCTTCTTTGACTATGTAATGTGGCATATCAATCTTTGACTCCACTCTTTGTATTTGTTCAGCTTAATATGCTATGGTTTAAGTTGTCATGAAGATTTGTGGCATTTAGGTCTTGCTATAACTGATTATTTATAGATGGTTTTGATGTCTCCGATTTCTATCTATACAGACAATGCCCTAAAGCTAATGAAAAGAATACATCTTGTTTTTATTAAGGCTTTTGAAGTAGCCTAGTGATTTAAATAACAAGTTCATACTTTTCCTTTGTCAACATTTACCTTAAGGATTAAACCTGCAGGACTTTGCAAATGGTTGCTTTTAAATATCACTAGACTATGAAAACAAATGATAAAGACGACTCTGTACTTTAAAGAATTGTAGAATGATTTAGCACAGAGAAGGCCATTCAGTCCATCATTATTATATTGGCTCTTTGAAAGAGCATTCTAATTTGTCCCACTTCCTTGCTTCTCCCCCAGAGCAATTTCCCCCTTTGAGATAATTATTAACTCTTCTTCTTGCGCCTACTTGTCTTGTTTCTATAACTCTAAAAATCCCTGTCTACTAAAAATTTATCTAGCAAACAATGCAGGCTAAATATGGCTTCAAAGATATTTGTGTTTTTCCCAAATTGACAGGTTATTTTCAGGCCTAAGTGCTATTCGATTGCTATTCCCCAACTGGAGCAGGATGCCAATGAGCAGGGACATGCTTACATTCCACCCCACCACCATATCTGCCTGTTGCCAGTGAAAACCCTCATTAGAGTCAGACTTTAACTGGGCCTGTGACTGAAACATGCTGCACTTTCAGCTGGACAGGCTAAGCACAGTTCAGATTTATTGTTTGTGTTCTGTGCCCTCAAGCTGACAGCAGTTACAGTAATTTTTCAACTCCTTGGCCTCATCGAATCCCTCCTTTAAAACCACTTCTAAAATTCAAACCTGGTCACTCTTCCTAATATGTTTTTCTGGCTCAGCGTCTGCTTATAATTACACCAATGTGAAACAACTTGGGAAATGTTTCTGTGAAGAACTGTGTGCTTGGCCTTTAAAATATACAAGGGGAAAATGGTAACACTGGATCCTTCTACACCTTGCCCAACTTTCTTTATCATTGACTTCAATTGAAATGAAAATCAAGTTGGCCATCTAATACCATTAGCTCTCTTCCCCATTTAAGTCAAAAGTTATCTGCTGTATAATTGCAAATTATTGTTACTAATAATGATAAAAGGCTGCTACCTGAAAGTGCTCAAATGCAAAGCAGTTACCTGGGGTAGAGAGAGAGCACACTGGAAAAACTGAAAATGCGATGGGGTTTTGAGAGATTCGAAATGACCAATGCCCAAACTTTTCAGAAACTGCAATGGAAATAATGCTGACAAATGTTAGGAGCAGATTCAGAGGGATGAACTGACTCTTTCCTTTGTCCAACTCCAGGGTTCATTTAATAAATAAATTCTATAATCCCTATTGCCCATAAGGAAGCCATTTGGTCCATCAAGTCTGCACTGATCACAATCCTAGACAGGTCTTATCCCCATAACCCCACGTGTTTACCTGCTACCCGTATTTACACTGAAAGGCAATTTACCATGGCCAATCGACCTTACATGGCAGTTGGTTGGGGGAGAAGACTGGAGCAGCTGAAGGAAAACCACTTAGACGTGAGGAGAATGTGCAAACTCCACACAGTCAGTAACCCAAGACTAAAGTGTTAGTTTTACTGCTAAAATTCATTCAGTTATTAACAAAAGGTTTAAAATGTGCAAATACATCCAACTATCCACAAGTGCAAAAACAACATTCAGAGAACATTTCCCCACCTCACTAACCCCCTCCCCCCAAAGCACAAAAAGTCAAATTAAAACTGCACGGTATCAGACATTAAAACTTGATCAAGTAATAGATAAAGTCAGGAAAAATCATGGATATTCTAGGTTCTTGTTTAAAGGTGAAGTGTCACTTTCCACAGTAGCTGCTGGCTCTCAGACTTTATAGGCAGTCATTTCTTATTGATCCTTTTTTCACTGGCGTTGATTCAAGACACATAGTTTGTAGCAATGAGGTCTTCTGATGGATTTTCAGATCACAAACAGATCAGCTTTGATGAGAGATATTTCAGAGAAGAAAGAAAGATTGGGGTATGGCTGTTGCCCTGTGGTGGTCTCTGACGATTAGCTCAAATCCAATATTTTTTTAAACCCAAAGAGATGGATCACGTGACCTTTCTCTGGTTTAATCAGGGCTTATATCCTATATCTTGTCTCTGAGAGCTGCATTGCTTCTGTGTCTCCAGAAAACAGCTCGTGACCTTCACAAGCGTAATGTACTAGCTGTTCTTTCTTTAGTACAAATATCTTTTCAAAAAAGTTTAGTAGGTATGTCTAGTCAATGACATGATAAAGTAATGCATAACATATCTTCCTAAAGCAAGGACCAGACAAAAATCTTTCGGCAGCCTGGAGTTCGACCTCAGAAAATAAATGTGCAGGCAGTCTAGGGAGAGAAGACACTGGTGTCAGTAACAACTCTACAATCCCAAAAACCATTATTTAGTGCCAGAAAGATTTGACTGACTAAGGTAAATGAAGAATGTACAACCATGCAGATACTTGAGAAGGATGGCATGGTGGCACAGTGGTTAGCACTGCTGCCTCACAACGTCAGGGACCAGAGTTCGATTCTCAGCTTGGGTCACTGTCTGTGTGGAATTAGCACATTCTCCCTGTGCCTGCGTGGGTTTCCTCTGGGTGCTCCAGTTTCCTCCCACAATCTAAAGATGTGTGGGTTAGGCTGAGTGGCCTTGCTAAATTGACCCTTATTATCAGGGGGATTAGTTAGATAAATGCACGGTGTTTTGTGGATTGGGCCTGTGTGGATTGTAATCAGTATAGAGTTGATGGGCCAAATTGTTTTTTCCTGCATTGTAGGATTCTATGAATATGAATGCAATCTTGCCATTGCAGTTGGAATTGTGACTCTCCTCCACACCATTCACAGTTAGAGGAAAAAAAAGACAAAATAAATTTCTACCACCCCCCCAGGAATGCATCACCTCATCCACTGTTCCGAATCAGATTTTCAGGAATATTTGACTGTGAAATTAAGAGCCTGCTGCATTTTTTGCACCTGATCGCATGATCACAGAGAAATATTTGCAGACATCTGGGTGAAAAGGCATGGTGAATTAGTCCTCAGCATGTCTAAATTGTTGTGTTCTTTGCAAAAGAGAAGCATGCATGCAAGCAGTGAGGGAAACAAATTGCCACAGATGGAAAAATGGCTCAAATGGGTATCCTCGGTAATTATAAGGAGAAATAGTCTGAAACTGCTGTAAAGGTAGATTGTGTGGCTGTGCAAAATGGGAAGGTTGAGAACAATCAGATTCACATTGGTAGTGGGACAAAGTATTCACACAGTATTCAGAGCTTTCATTCTGGGTTTAGTGAAAAGTGTTCAAAATGCTGATAGCTTCAAATCTTGTTTATGTAATACTCCTTGAGTTAAAAATCTAAATGGAATAGTCATGCTTTCATTCACATTGAATTGACAGCAACATCTATAGCAAAACAAGGTCAGTAGTTGTAACAAAGTAGAAATGGACCATGTAAAGAACATCTAAATATTATTTTACCCTGCAATATCAGCAACTTGGCAAGTTTGCTGAAATGATCAATGAGCCTTGAAAACCAAATATAAATACCCTGAGGAAATGTATCTAAAAAATGTAATTTCCTTATCTGGGAGCTAATTTTTGGATTCAGCTATAACAATTCTAAGATGTCTTTAAGAATGTTGCAAACACCACCTGAAAGGGCAGAAGCAGCAGCAGCCAAGTGACCAGCATATCTGATACCCTGCAAGGATTGAAATGTCCCCAGCGAGGTAAGAAAGAGGAACCTGGTTTGTCTTTGGGATAGACGCCCACCTCTGGTGTGGGGTAGCTGATTAAAGATAAGGTGACTGCTCTCTTAATTGGCATGTAGAGTGGTTTCCTGTCTGATTAAGGCAGGCAGTAGGTTCTCAAGACTGTGGGGCCAAGTTGAGACCTTCCGACGTGGGAGGTGGTAAGTTTTGGGCACATTTGGGGATAATTTTGCAGTGGAGAGAGAACTGCTACAGAGAAGTCTTTGGCTGTACCTCCACTTGAGCAGGCAGGAAGGGTCTGCTGTCCAGCCTGGAGTGCTGAAAAGCAGCCTACTGCTGTGTGCTTGGCTGCAGGCAGTTAATCTCCTCGCCACCCGTCAAGCCTAATTGTCTACGCACCTCATGGCGACAGGTGGCTTTGCTGGGGCTTGAAATTGCCTCCCGAGAAATGGGATCTTGATATTTGACAAGAAAGGTGTGGTGCTATTATTTTGGAGCACATCCTACTTCCATTCTGACTGGGGAGGGGAGCTGGAAATTCAGATCCTGGTTTGAATCTGCCAATATGTGCCATGTAAGTTGCTTTTATTGTAGTATGTTTTTTACTCCTAACATGATACATTTGTGTTCAGTAATATATATTGCTGAGTCAATATATATCAATATGGAGAAGGCCCAACAAGGGCCTCCAAAGATTTGCAGGATAGATTGATTGGCCATGTAAAATTCCCCTTTAGGGTCAGAGGGACGAGCAGGATAAATATGTGGGGTTACAGAGATAAGGCCTGAATAGGATTGTGGTCAGTGCAAGCTCAATGGGCTGAATGGCTTCCTTCTGCACTCTAGGGATTCTATAATTCTAAGGATGGAGCAGTGCTGGATCTGTTTCTGGGGAACAAAGTTGGGCAGGTGATCAACGGGGAAGGATTTTACAGATAGCGACCACAACAAAGTACAGCTCAAATTTGTTATGGACAACGAAAATGATGACCTGCAAAAGATGGCTTTGGATTGGGGGAAAGCAAGTTTTGTTAAAATAAAGCAGGACTTGGCCAAAGTTGACTGGAAACAGATCCTTGTGGGAAAATCTACAGTGGAGAAGCGGAGGTGGGTGCATTCAAACAGGAAATAGATAGAATAGAGGTCCAACATGTCCGCTATAGGGAGAAATGTAGAAGAAATAAGCTCAGGGATGTCTAGGACAATTCAGGACTGGATAAGAAAGAAGAGAAAGGCTTTAAATAAATCCAAAGGGAACAATTGAGCTGTGGCCCTGGGGAATCTATAGGAAGTGCAAGAGGGAACTTAAAAAAAGTAATTCAAAGTAACAAGGTGACATGGAAAAGGACTTGTGAACAAGTTTTGGGGGAATTCTCATATATTCAATATATACATTAAGGAAAGAGGATAATCAGGGAAGGAGTAGACCCCATTAGAGACCAAGGCGTCAATTTGTCTGTGAAGTCACAACACATTAGAAGAGTATTAATTGAATAGTTCCCATTGGTCTTCACTCAGGAAAAGGACAACATAAGTATAGAATTCAGTGAAAGGGATTTAAGACCTTGAGCAGTTTGATATGAGAAATGAAGATGTATTGGATACTTTGGTGGGCTTAAAAATGGACAAATACTAGGCCCAAATGAATTGTAACGCAAGATGCAATGGGAGGTGAGGCAGGAATTTGTAGGGATTCCAATGTAAATTTTTAACTCCCCTCTGGACATGGGAGAAGTTCCAGAGGACTGGAAGACATCTGATATGGTTTCACTTTTCAAGAGAAGTGGTAAAGAAGAATCAGGGAATTAAAAGCTGGTGAATCTCATGTCAGTGTTAGTGAAACAAATGAAGCAAATTCTGACGGAGAGAATTTAATCTCCACCTGGAAAGGCATGTGTTGATAAGCCCTTTCAGAGGGAGGTCATGCCTAATAAATTTGATAGATCTTTTTGAAAACGTGATTGAGTGCGTGGATAAGAGAAGTGCAGTCAATCTAGTTTATATGAATTTTACAAAGCTTTTGACAAGGTGCCACATGGAAGACTGATTGAGAAGGTTGAAGCACATGGAAATCAGGGAAACCTGGCAAGAAGCACCCTGGCTTAGTATTAGGATATAAAGGGTGCTTGTAGAAGGATGCGTGAGAGACAGGAGGCTGATGTCCAGTGCTGTATCACAAGGTTCAGTACTAGCTGTCTTACTGTTTGTTAAAGACATAAATAATATCAGTGAGAATGTAGCAGGAATGATAAGTAAGTTTGCAGATGACACAAAAATTGGTACAGTGGTTAATAGTGAAGAAGAAGGTTATAGGTTACAGGAAGATGTAAATGGGTTGGTCAGATGGGCAGAGCAGTCCCAGATGATATTTAACCCTGATAAGTGTGATTTGATGCACTTTGGAAGAAGTAAGAAGGCAAGGGAGCATTTACTGAATGGCAGGACACTAAGAAGCCCAGATGAACAGATAGATCTTAGGGTAATATTCACAGATCCCTGAAGGCAGCAGAGCAGGTGACTAAGTTAGTTAAGAAAGCATATGAGACATTTGCTTTTATCAGTCATGGTACAGAGTATAAGAGCCAGGAGATTGTGTTGGGAGTTGGGATTGTGTTGGTTTGGCCACAGCTGGAGTACTATGTGTAGTTCTGGTCACTTCACTATAGGATTGGTGTGATTACACTATAGAGGATACAGAGGAGATGCACCACTACATTGTCTGGAATGGAACATTTGAGCTATAAGCAGAGATTGGATAAGCTAATGTAAATCTGGAATGCACTGCCTGGGAAGGTAGTGGAGGCTGGACACTTCACAACCTTTAAAAAGTATTTGGATGAGTACTTGAAATATCATAACATTCAGGGATAGGGGACAGGTGTTGGAAAATGACTTTAGTGATAGTGGTGCAGACTTGATTAGCCAAAGGGTTTTTCCTGCACTGTATATCTCTATTTATATTTCAGTAACAATGTCTACTCTGCCACAGCTTGGGCATGTGGGTACATGTGTTGGAACAGAAAGGATGCCAGAAATGTTTTGCATTCTGATATGATAAAGCTGCACAAAGTTGAAATTTAACTCTTGTTGGCATTCATCCTAAGACCAGCCATAAAAGGTAGGCAGATTGCAATCACTGTTACATTGGCAATCCTCCCAAATCCTCCCAAAACATGCATTGAACATCTATTTGCTAGACCTACGAATGTAGGTACCCCTTTTATGACCACTATCCAGGCATTTCTAACATTGGACCCAACTAACCCATTTATCAATTAACTTGCTGCATTTACTACAAAGAGCACAGGGCACATTTCCTCTATATTGGCCCATTTGTGCAGGGTGAATATGATTATTACTAAAGTGAGCTGACCATGCAATTAAACACATCAAGTTTCTGTGTCCTTGCACGCAATGTGCTAATGTGTTCTGATCTGTAAGCACTGTGATCAGAGTGAATAATCAGCCAAATGGAACAATGGAATCCAGCTCCTTGGAATGTCTTCAATGTGAAGAGGGCATTTCCAAGGTAACAAAAGTAAAATCTTTCTTGCCTTGAGTGAAAGGATATATATAATATGTTTCCCTAATGTTTTATTGAGGGTTTTTTTTTGGTATAATTCTCATTCAGGTAAAAAAAAGTTAATTAATTATGAGTGAAGTTTCATCACTGTCATCTAAATGCTGAAACCAAATGATGTAGGCAACCATAGTTTTCTCAACTTTCAAATCATTGGACTCATTGTTGGAATTCTGGTTGACTCAGTCTTTAATGTTCTCTGGCTGTTTTCTTTAGTGGCTTGTTGGCTTTGTGCTGAAGTACAATCAATTTTGATACCATTTTCTAATTGAAGTGAAATGTTAAGTGAATTTGAAGAAAGTGGAAGCTGACTGCATGTGTCAAGGAATGAGAGCATTGGCTTTAGGCAATAATGGTAGAATTTCTTTTGATAGGCTAGTTGATTTGTGCTATGGTTAAACCTGAGGAGAATATTCATTAAAGTGGAAACTTAAAATCCAGGTATCTATAAAATAATGGGGTTAATTGTTGTTCATCATTTACTCTGTTTTGACCATTCATTTGCTTTCCCCCTTTTGGATTAAAAAGCACGTGAGTTGTTTCAGAATCATTTTTTGCCTTGTGCTGCATTAATCTCAATAGATGAGTTAGGAATAAAACTACAAGGTGAACTTACTGTCTTATGCTTTCGATGCAGGAAATCAACTCAGTTTCCCACTTCTGATGGTTATCCAGTATCTGTGCTTTGTTGGAAGTGTGTGCATAATCATTAGGTGAAAACAGGATTATATTCTCCTGTGATATGAGAACCACCAATGCTAATTACTGGGGTCACCATCTAAGTTGGATAGCTTTACCCCTGCATGAAGCTGGTACTTTAAAGAGTGACAAAATTATTAAGAGTTTATTTATTCGTGTCAGAAGTAGGCTTATATTAATATTGTAATAAAATTGCTGTGAAAATCCCCTAGTCACCACACTGCAGCACCTGTTCGGGTATACTGAGGAAGATTTTAGAATGGCCAATGCATCTAACTAGGATGTCTTTCTGGACTGTGGGAGGAAACTGGAGCACCCGGAGGAAACTCATGCATACACAAGGAAAACATGTAAACTCCACACAGGCTCAAGCGGAGTATTCGAATCAGGGTCCCTGGCCCTGTGAGGCAGCAGTGTTAACCACAATGAAAAACTTCACAAAAATTAATGAACACAGAGTACTAGGAATGCCAATTGATGAAGAATTATTTGATACCCATATGCAGGACAAAATAAAATGCCTATTTCTTCCACTCTGTATTACTACCTGTTCTTTTTGCTTTGGTGCAACTTTAGTGAAGTTCAAATGCTGCTTTAACAGAATTAGTTTCGTGATTAAATAGCTGAGGTTAATAATATGAGTAAATAACTTGCTTGCTCTAGCCTCTTTTCTGAGTAACAACATTCTACCTCCCATCACTCAATATTCAATGAAATTATATACTTCTCTATGACTACTATCACCATTAACACAGCTCTACAATCTGCCAGCATGAAATACATTTCTCAAGAGACGAGAATGTTCCTGGTTTAATTTAACAACAGGAACGTAAGGATGAAATTCATCATTGGCATGAGTGCATTGGGGAAAGGAATATCAGTTAGTGTGTGTGGGCAATATGCTTCTCCCCATTTTGCACTTCCACTATTCCACAATGAATCTATTGGAAATAATAGCATTTTCCCCCAATTTACCTGCATAAATTTCTGCATAAATTTAAAACTCTTCGAAAAATAGTGAATATGTGTTCTTTCTTGACATTTCAGTTAAGCTTCAATTTAGATAATTAAACTAACATGAAGCATTGCATCATGTTCTGACATTCGATCAATAACTTAAGAGAAATTTCAAAATGTACTTAATTGAATGTGGAAATTGAAGTGCAACACCTCAGAACACCTCAACATCCCATATTCAAAATTTGTGGATCACTGCTGGCATCTGTTTCTCTTCTCCTTATCTACCATCTCAACTCAATCACCACCCTTCTCCTCTGCCACTCCCTACCCTATCTATGCTTCCCCACCATGAAGTCTCCAATAATTACTTACCTAAGGGCCACTGTTGACTTTGCAGTAGCCCCATTCCTATTTCTTGACAAGCTGCCTGGAGATGCCAGTCAGAGGAGTCTACAACTCACTTGATCAATGATGCTAAGGCTGGATGTAGAGATACCGGTGTTGGACTGGGGTAAACTCAGTAAGAGGTCTGACAACACCAATTTTAAATCCAACCGATTTATTTGATTGTAAACTTGCTAGCTTTCGGCCTTTGTAGCCTTTGTCAGGCGAATGGCTAAGGCTGGAGGCAGAATACCAGATGGTGGCTCAGGGCTCAGCATTCAGATGCACATTCAACAACAGAATTCATATCAATACTTTCTTCTCTTGTCCAGAATAATTCCTGTCAATGAGCTCTTCCTCCCGACGAATTGAAATGCACAAAATGAATGGCCAGAAATTGTGGAGTACAAAGTAACAAAAAACCTAACATTGAAAATTATTTGCGATTTCATGACATTATAATTAACCCGTTCTCAAAACTATTACTGGACTGTTGTTTACTGAAGGAAACAAAGGCGATGTTTGCCATCTGTCATTTTATAGCACTAATCAATCCTATGCTGTGATTTTCTGCAAGATTGCCTGGAGCACTGAGTGTTAAATCTCCAGTAGTAACTTGCTTTCCTGCTTAGAAGGATACAACTCATTAAGTAACAAGTGCCTGCTTCATGTCAACAAAGTGCACTTGCTGACTTATTGGCTTGTTTGCTCTGGTGTCTTGCTTATATTCAGGTGCTCTTTATAATGGCCTAGTCTTTAGTTCCTCATTCAAAAGTAAATGGGACATGAGCCGAAATAGATGAGCAAATTATTGTCCATTTTTTAAATCAGAACTTTTTTTTTGGAAGGAATATTCTTCCTTAGGCTTTGTGGTACCTGTATTATTTAGATGTCTGTTGGTTTCTATCAGGTACTGATATTGTTGAATGTCTTGATTAGACGTTCTAACATGAGAAGTGATTAGAATTAGAAGGCAGTTAAAATGGGAAGAGAATTAGAAATTTGAGGACAAAATTTTCCATCACTTCTAGCCGGCGGAAACTTCCATTCTCACCAATGGTGCGCCCCCAGCAGTGTGTTTCCCAGCACTGGATGGTGCAGAGGATGCAAAACCCCATAAGCAGCGATAGGCCCGGATCCCAATGCTGGTCAATGGTGGGTCGTTTCCATCACTAGAAAATATATGGTGGGGCTATGAGAAAATGCTGCCATCAAGGTTTAGTCTTGGTAATAAGAACCACCAGCAGTCTATGTCCTCGAGACATCACAGTCAAAAACAGGATTTTCTGGCCATGCTCAAACTAAGACCCAAAAATCCTGTCCATGGTCCGTCCACCCCCACCACCCACTACGATTCCCGTGGCAGGCAGGATAGGAAAATTCTGCCCAAAATGTTAGGAGAATTTGTAAATCCTAAACTTAAGTTGTAAAATAAAAGAGAAGCAACAACCTGATCTAAAATACTTAGCATTTAATTATTTTTCCTGAAAGTAATTAATTGAAATTTTGTACGGTCCATGATATGTGAACTTGTCACCTTGAGAAAGTAACATTTATATTCTGATTATTTTTTATTTCAAGAGCATATAATTTGTGCACCTTCTAAATAACATTTCATTTCTTTCTCTCTCAAAGGGAAAATGCTGAAGAAAATTTCTCTTTTGCTTTATCACTGCAAAGCAGGAATATTGCCAGGATTCAGCAAACTTGGCATCAACCAAAATTTATGGAATTTGCTGCAATAGTGGTGACATATTGCATTTAATGAAAACAATAAGTACACAAACTTTAATTTCTCTCTGGTTGGACTCAGTAATGACTCCAAGAAGGGACAAGTCTATACTATGATTCTGTCGTTTTAATGGGCTGTAGAAACAGTAATAAAACTAACAGTAATCAGCAATCACAAATGTTACTTAAGGAGTTGGATTTTTGCTCTGCAGGCAGATAGAACAAAGTGAGGAAATTTACCACCTCTCTGCAGCTGCCTTGGGGAAATCATGATTGGCCACACAACATTTCTACAAAGTGAGGGTGAGTACAGGATGAAATCGGGCCCACCAAATCTAGATGCAGATCAGTGGTGGCTGCAGAGGCAGATTCATGAAAAGGTGAGCTGTTTAACAGGCCTACCTCTGTTTTCTTGTACTTTATCCCAGTTATTTTAATACTAAGTCCTCTTTCCCTTACCCTCCATCTAATTCGATGTTCCATGACAATTTAATATCACCATCTGTCCCCACCCATGCCAAGTTAATGCCAGGTCATGTCAATCTATCCTTGTTACCCAATACCCTTTGACTTTATTCCCTCCATGCCAATTTGCCTAATATCTCCCATGGGCATACTTTTGAAGTCAGGTGGAGATGACATGATTTAAAGGCATAAATATCTATTACCATCTCTAAAATAATAGAAACAACCTCTATTTATGAAAACTGTTATGATTTAAAGTGGTTGCATCTCTTCTGATATAATATTATTTGATCTGTCATGACATGAGCAAAGAGATTTATGGGCTTTTATGACTCTTCCATCTTTGACCTGGAATAAGCAATATGTTCTTCATAAACCTGCATTGCATTTTACTACAACCCATTAGTATGGCACATCATTAACTTTTTTGTTGCAGTAGCTACAGGGTTGATACATAACTTTAAAAGTTCTTCAGGTATTTCCTACTATATTAAAAAAAAGACTTGTATTCAGAACCTCACATTAAAGATGGATAATCCTTTAATAAACAGTTTGAGGTTTCAATTAAACTGTCAACCCCTTGTTGAGATAATTAGGAGGTAGAAAGCAGCCAAGCATTAATAGTGACATAATGATAACTCTAGGAGTAATGTCAACAAACAGCTATTGTGAATACTAGAACAGATTTTTTTAACAACTCTCACTGACACTGGCAGTCTATTCTTCATTTTTTAAAGGGCTGGAGATTGAAATAACTTCACATCTTGACAGTTCTACAACCTTTTCCACTCTTCAAGAACATTTTCATCTACTTTAAAAATGTATAACCACCATACTGCCAGTTAAGATGCCCGCCACAACTAAAATGGAAACTGTTTACATTCAGTATGAATTCAAATGGCCCTTCTGCATTGGAGTTTCCCTCATATATGAACCATGCTCCTCCACCTTTTCTCCCTAGCCAAAATGGCATCCGTCAGAAATAGTCATAATGGACTTCAGGACAAGGCTGTCACTTCTGGAACGTCCTTGGAGCCGTTGCAAAAATCCAGACAAAGTTATAGGTAGACCCAAAAGTAAGTCATTGAGTGAGCATAGGACTGTTGGGTGAATGAAATGTGGTGCAGATAATCGAGTTTTGGATGAAGATAGATTCTTGGAAGTTGGAATGTGATGGTATGCAAGAAGAGTATTGGAATAGTTGAGAATAGTTGAGCAGATTACAAGAATATTGATAAGAATATCAGCAATTGAAAGATTAAGGCAGAGCTGCAAATGGATTGGCCTTTATGATGGAGAGGATATGGGGTCAGAAACTCACTTTGAGTTAAATAGGATCTGAGCTCATAAATGATCAAATCTGATCTGAGCTCATAAATGATCAGATCGTACCTGAGATAAGGGGTGGGATGAACTGCTGGGGAGAGAATGCAGTTTGTGGCAGGGACCATACACAACGGATTCAGTTCTTCCCAATATTTCATTGGATGAAATTGTAACTTGTCAAGGTGTGGATCATATAATAAAGCAGTGCACTGAAATAGTGTTGGTGCTAATCATCTGATTATAAAATTTTAATCTCTTTTTTAAATTTGTTTATGGGACATGGGAGTCATGTATTTATTACCCCTTCCTAGTTGCCCTTGAGAAAGTACTGGTGAGTCACCGCCTTGAACCACTGCAGTCCATATGTTGTCTCAATCAATGTCAGGTGGTCAGTCCGGTTTCATTTCTTTGTTGAGACATTGTAGCAATTAATACAACTGAGTGGCTTGCTGGGCCATTTCAAAGGCAGTTGAAAGTCAATCACACTGCTGTGGCTCTGGAGTCACATGTAGTCCAGACCAGGTAAGAACAGCAGATTTCCTTCCTTAAAGGACATTAGTGAACCAGATGGGTTTTTCTGACAATCAACAATGGTTTCATGGTTTTTAATTCCAGATATTTTTTATTGAATTCAAATTCCACCATCTGCTGTGGTGGGATTTGAACTTAGTCCCCAGAGCATCAGTTGAGTTTCTGGATTAATATCAGCAATAATACCAGTAGGCCATCACCTCTCCCTAATGTTAATAGAATGCTTTCAGTAATGGAAAGCATGATGACACAGTGTTTAGCACTACTGCCTTACAGTGCCAGCCACCTGGGTTCAATCCCAGCCTGGGTGACTATCTGTGTAGAGTTTGCATCTTCTCCCTGTGTCAGTGTAGGTTTCTTTGGGGTGCTCTGGCTTTCCTTCATAGTCCAAAAGGGGATCAGATTAGATGGATTGGCCGTGCTAAATTCCTCTTTGTGTTCCAAGATGTGTAACTCAGATGGATTAGTTATGATAATTGTGAGGGGGGCAGCGGTTACAAGGGTAGGGTGGGGGAGTGGGTCTTGGGGGATACTCTGTTAGAGAGTTGGTGCAGACTCGATTGGTCAAATGGCCTCTTCTGCACTGTAGGGATTCTATGTTTCTACCTGGAATTTCAATATATATAATGCATTTATATATTGCTTCTGCAGAATATTTAATTATGTATTGATTAGAGCATATCCTTATTAGGTTGGTATTGAAGAAAACACCAATAACCAGAAACATTGCAGAGATTTGTAACTGGAAATCAGGTTGTATGGATTGTATGGATGTAGCTGCCCCAATGGAATTACTGTTAAATAAGCTTGTTGATGTTATTGCACCACTGTCCAAAAAAATTATGAAGGTTAATTAATTGCTGAGATGCAGCTCATTTAGATTAACATTTGTATTATTATTTGTTGTCAACTAGAGTGTTTCTATTCACCAATTGCCTAATTAAATCATTGCAAACTAATAAGTGTTTCAGATAATCTCCATGAAATAAGTGGAAAGAAACATCTTGTGAACATGTTACTGGATTTGCTTCAGGCAGCACTATCTTCGCTTTATTTTATCAGGACATTTTCATTAGACTGAATGTTTCATCTGATTAAATGGCAGAGAAAATGCAAAGAACTCTTACAGTTCCACTGCAGTCTAACATCTATGAAATCATGAATAATGCCAAACACTTGGTAATTTTGATTAAAATAGCACAAACTGAGACAGCTTGGTGTACCTGTCACACTGGTGTACTGTACTTTCCCAGCAGGCACACTTTTAGCAGGCTCTAAACATTACAAGGAAAATATTTCTTTTTCCAAAGTAGCTGGATGCTGGTAATAGTACTGCATAGTTTTGTACCAGAATCAGTTGCACTCCTCATCAAGTTCTTTCAGTCCAGTTCCAACACTGGCATCTATGTGACAAAGTGGAATATTATTCAGATATGTCCTGTACACAAAATGCAGGACAAATCAAGACCAGCCAATTACTGCCCAACAGTCTACATTCAGCAAGGAATTGGAAGATGTCATTAATAGTACTAACATACGGCATTTTCACAACAAAAACCTGCTCACTGGTGCTTAGTTTGGGTTATGCCAGGGTCACACTCCTCCTGACCTCATTACAGCAATGAACAAAAGAACTGAACCAAGAAAGGAGGTTAGAGTGACTGCCCTTGACATCAAGATGGCATCAAGGAGCAAAATAGGAATCGGGGGGAAAAGCTCTCTATTAGTTGGAGGTATATCCACAACCTAGTTATACAACTTATTGATTGTATTCATGAGGTCTAAATCATCTCAGTTCAAGGACATCATTATCAAAGTTCTTCAGAGTAATATCTTTGACCCAATCATTTTCAATTGTTTCATCAATGACCTTCCTTCCATCATAAGGTGGGGATGTTCAAATCTTTCACAACTCCTCAGGTACTGAAGCACTCTATGTCCATATGCAGCAAAACCTGCACAATGATCAGGCTTGTCCTGATAAATGACATGTAATATTTGTGTATGACGCGTACCAAGCAATGACCATCTCCAATGACAGCAGAATGACACTCAATGTCATTACCATTTCTGAATCCCCCACTGTCAATATCCTGAAGATTATCATTGATCAGAAACTGAACTAAAATTTCCATATACGAGCAGGTCAGAAGCCAGGCATTATGTGGTGAGTATCTCAGCTTCTGAGCTGCCAAAGCCTATCCACCATCTACAAGACACAAGTCAGGAAGGTAATGGAATACTTTCTATTTGCCTGGATATACACAGATCCAACAACATTGGAGAGGATTGATACCATCCAGGACAAAGCAGCCCACTTGAATGGCTGCCCACTCATAAACTTAAACATCTATTGTCTTTATCACCTCTATTGCACTTCAGCAGTTCACCAAGACTCCTTCCACAGCATCTTCTAAACCAACTTCTACTACCTAGAAGGATAAGGACAGCAAAAACACCACCACCTGCAAGTTGCCCTTCAAGCCACATTTCTTGAATTCATTCTCTTCTTAAAAACACTGTGGCCATACTTGCGTTTGAAGTACTGTACTTGTTCGAGAAGGTGGTTCATCACCATCTCCTCAAGGGTAATTAGAGATGAGCAACAAATGCTGCATTTGCCTGAGACACCCTGATCCAATGAAAGAACAAAAAATAAGCTGTCTTAGTTGTCAGAAAATGCCAATATTAGGCTAAAATCTATTATCAATATGACCTCAATACTAATGCAGTTAGTATTGAAGACATCCTTTCATTCAGGCATTCAGCATGGTTTAACAGGAACATTTGTAAGGGTTACTGGGCAGCTATGACAAATGAAATCATTTAGAATTAGAAAGGTTCCATTTGGAGAATGCATACTAATTGCAGAATCCAATGTATTGTGCCTACAATGACATCATTTATTCAATTGGTTTCTTCCGCACATTTGGCTCATGTTACCGTACACATTGGAACTTAAATTTAGTGCATACCCTCAGGCTGTGTACTCATTATTAGTGAGTCTCGATGAATGACAATCTGTTGCTGAGGACAAGGTTTATACAGCTTAATGCTGTGAGTAGTTGTCATAGGAACCAGTACCAAAACTGCAGTATAAAATGGAAGAAATTCTGAGCTTCTGGAGTTTGGGAGGATTGGTCCAATTCAACACTAGCTTAAAGCAAATAACTTTAATGATAAAAGAATGAGAGTACATTTCTTAGTAGCTGAACCATCAATTTTTGGATTATCAATAAACAAGTTGAAACTTTGCAAGACAAAGAATTGAATCATTAGATCTAATTTGGCACAACTTGACATTATTGGCTGTGAGTATAAGTGACTAGTAAGAGAACAATGTTCACAAACTTTTGCAGAATGAGGCTGAATCTGTTAAAGATCTGTTTACTGGATGATCCTTCTTTGGATGGTGCAGATGTAAAGAACTGAATAGTCAACTTCTATCCTGTAAGTGTTCTGATTATACACGGCAAATTTTGTATATTTGCCAAGAAGGCCAATGTGATCATTTATATGTGACTTAAAGAGTTCAATCAAACATTTCTAGATAACATGTTATCTAATGACAAAGCTATCATGTAAGATTGTTGTTAGAGATTGTTAAGAAGGCTAACTTCCACACATCAATAATATATCGTATGTGGATTGCATTGATAGGTCACAAAGACTTGGGCCTTGATTTTTGCTGAGTTGGGACAACTTGGGAACCCTGTAAAATGGCAGGAGTGACCTGATTACAGGACACCTGCTCCCATTACTGTTTTTGAGAATTTTTGCCAGCAAAGGATAAGGGTGCAGATAGACTGCCCACACTCAATACCCCTGTCCTGTTGGCTCCGTCGTGGAGGTGGACATGAAAATATGGTTGGAGTGCGTACTGTTTTAAAGAATAGGTGTCTTTCCAGGTTGGAAAGTTTAACCTCTCCTCTGCAATTCTAGTGGATTTGAGCCTGACCAGTGCATAAACATGCTTTGTAATCTCTCAGAGAAGGTATTAGCCATGGGGAAAATCTAGACCCAAGTGATGAACTAAAAATTAAGATACACACTCTAATTTTTTCATTAACTTATTTTTGAAATACATCAAAGAAGTTCTTTCATTTCAATAGTCAAAAGTTGTTAATAATTTTTACTACAGTGTATTAATCTGAAGTGATTTAAATACCCGAAGCCATTTGAAAATGAAAAAAAAACCTTTAATAGCTTTCACATAGAGAAAAAACCTTATGGAATACTTTGATTAAAAGGGCAGCTCATGTACCTGAGAAAGAAAAGGCCGCCTGATCTTTCAATTTCAATATTTTTATATTTCCAAAGGTTTGTTATCTAGCTGAACTCATTCTGAATGTTTGGCTGAGTTTCAAAAGGTTCAGAGCCACTTAGCTTAGCAGGGGTATGTGTTCAAATTTTAACAATTTAAGAAGTTAATACAAGATCGTCTGCCTTTGAGGTAATGAGTGAAATAGATATTTGATAGTTTTTAAAATAGATTAATCGGTTAAGAGGATTTACATTTTTTAATGGGTTTTTTGAAAAAGAGTTTGTTTTCAGGATGAATTTTGTTTGAGTGAGAGATCTGGAAGCTTGTTAGAAGTTTAATATTTGTTCATCTCTATTTCAAAGATATAACACAGAAAAGATGGTAATGTAGTGGGAATGTCACCATATTTGTAAACCAAATGACCAGCTTAATGTTCTGGAGACAAATGTTCAAATCCCAACATGGAAGCTGGTGGATGTTAAATTAATAAATCTAAAGCTGAAAGCAAGTTAAATAGTGTCCACAAAACCACTGCTGATTGTTGTAAAAGTTTATCTGGTTCATTAATGTCCTTCAGGGAAACAAATCTCCTGGATTGGCCATAGTAATTTGCTCCTCAGATGTCCAAAGATGTTTAGGTTAGATGGATTAGCCATGGTAAATATATGCGATTATGGGCATTGGGCAGAGGAGAGGGCCAGGATAGGATTGTCATTTGGAAAGTCGGTGCAAACTTGATGGGCTGAATGACTTATTTCTGCACCGTGGGGATTAAAATGTAATGTAGTACCATCTACAAGATGCATTGCATCAGCTGGCCAAGACTCCCTTTAACAGCACTTCTCAAACCCATAACCTCTACCATCTAGAAGGACAAGAGCAGCACACTCATGGAAACACTATCACTTGCAAGTTTCCCTCCGAGTTACTTACTATTCTGATTTGGAAATATATTACTGTTTCTTCATTACTCTAAATCCAAGTACTCCCTCCCAAACAGGACTGTGGGTGTTAAATCACTACATGGATTGCAGTGGTTCAAGATGGTAGCTTACCACCATCTTCTCAAGGCAAATTAGGGATGGGCAATGAATTCTGGTCCAGCCAACACTGTCCATATCCCATTTTTAAAAATATATAAAAACTCCTCATGTTTTTCTATAACAAATCTGGGTAAATGACTAAAGAGGATAAATGGTGGATTGTAGAGAGGCAGGGGAATATTGGGAATCATGACGAGGCTCTGGGAAATCAATCATCGAAACATAAAATTCCTGTAGTGCAGAAGGAGGCCATTCAGCCCATCGAATCTGCATTATGTCTTCAACAGAGCATCATGCCAAGGCCCTATTCCTTTAACCCCACTAATCCCCCTAACTTACACACCTTGAGACATAGAAAGGCAATGGCCGATTCACCTAACCTATACATCGTTGGACAATGGGAGGAAACCAGAGCACCCGAAGGAAAGAGTCAAGTATGGGATTATGAGGAATATGAAATTGCATAGAGGGCAAATATGGGCTGGGAAGAGGGTTTGAGGGCCTGAGATTCAGATTAAAACTGGGTCAATGTCCCAGTAAACGGAAGAGGACTTTTCCACATTCCAGCCTCTTCATCTAGCCAAATCCTTTGCTGCATGATGGCTTCTCCTACAGGTGGACGGCTCGATTCCATTTCTCCCCCCTCATCCTGGACATGAAAATATGGTGGGGGCATGGACTGTTTTAAAGAGGTGTCTTGCTAGGTTGGAAAGTTTCCCAACTCGATCTTTTCATCACCACCTTGAAAATTTAGCCATTACCTTTCGATCAATTAGAATGGAATATACCTGAAGGGTGTCATGGAACAACAAGAAAAAATCTTTGTTTAATTTAGAGACAAATTGATGTGAAAAGCAGATTTTCATTATGTTCCACTAGTCCCAGACTTAAAAGCTATTTAATAAATTGAAATGGTATCTGACAATAAGTACCTGTAAAAGATTGAAGGATAATCCTTCTTCTCCTATCTGCCGCGCAGCATCTTGAAATAGGCTGTAGGAATGCTTCTACAAATGGGCCATGCTGGCTATTGCTTAGATAGCAATCTAATGGTCATAAATCAGGAAATGATAGCTTGAGAACAGTAGAGGAAATTCTGACTTCCCTGAATAAACAATATTTTTGGGTAAGCTATTCAGGATGTTATGATTTCTCACTACAGAATGTAAAATAAGCAGGGCAGATATTTGCTGGTTTGGAGGATTGAATTGTAGGATACAAATCAAATGACAAAACCTCGAGAAAGTATTCAAATGTTGTTTCTTGAGCTATTTAAATGAGAAAATCTCTCGCAGTCCCTGCCTACTTGAAAGAAATATTGTGGAAGTGGCCAGGAAAGAAGAGTGAAATAGGTTTGGATGCACTTACTCTGTGGAATACAAAAAGAATGAACACAGCTCTGGATGGTCGTTGCATAAAAGCTTTGATCTTTTGAGTTGCATGGGCAGACCATGAAGTATTTTTTGCGGGGGCAGGGAGGACCCCCATATGAAGCAGATTTCCTCTGTTCCTGGAAGGGATTTCCACGACCAAGAGTTCATCTTGGGCAATCATGCACAGCCTTCTCACAATTTTACTTCCTGTGGATGAGGCCTGAGATAAATATTTGAAGCAGAGAATATTTGCTTCTGGTGAGAAAACAGGACAGTGGGGTAAGGTTTGGATTTCTGTAACAAAGAGACCTGGTTGATCACATGCCAACGACATCAATTGCTGTAAACATTCACAGCTCTGAAATCAAAGTAAACCTCAGAATTTTCCAATATGAACCTGCTGCCTGGAGAAATGCACACCAATACAATACATTCAGAGACTTGGCTCTATAAAGCATAAATGTTTTAATTTGTCTCAAGTTGCTTTCTGTTCCGATTTAGGCTTAATTCAATGTGGAGCCCTCAAAATTTGGGGTAATCTATTAGATAAGAAATACAAGTGTAACTCTTCATCTCAGGAAGGACATTCTCAGGGAATGCAATTTGGTTCACTGGACCAGTTCCTGGAATGAGAGAATTGTCACATGAGGAGAGATTACTTAGATGAGCCATGCATTCCCTGGAGTTTAGAAAAAAACGTGATTGAATTGAAAGACAAAATTTTTAACGGGCTTTACTGACAGGGTAGGAGCTGAGAAAATGGGTGAACTTTTCCCAAGAGATGACTCTGTCAGAAGGATGAGAAAACCTGAACGATCCGTGCCAGTCTGTCCAGTAATGACTGGACTGCAATCATCTCACACTGAGTGCACTGAATGAATCTCCACGTGAAACAAACCGGTAGAGTTCACAGATGCGTGATGTGTCCGAGCTGGCTTACAACTGTGCACTGTTAACAAGGAGGAATTACAGTCTTTCTGCACTCACAGCAGCCCACACCAGGAGCACAAAGGGCAGCTCCACACTTCATGGGGACAGAACTCGGAAGGCTTCTGGATGCGGTGGAGAAGAGGTGGGCCACCCAATATCCCCAAGTCGGTAGACGACCCAGAAGCAGGGAAGCAAATGCAACCTTGGATGTGGTGGCTGCAATAGTCAATGACCATGGCCTGACACTGAGGGCTGGCACCCAAGGCTGCAAGGAAATGAATGATTTCATTCGAGTCCATCTGTCACATCGTGGCATCAGTCTCATCTGTCACAGCTAAAATGTCCTGACACCCCGCAGCCTTCCAGCAGCCAATTCTTCCCCCCTCATCTCCCATCCCCCCACCTCTACCAACATCATCCTCAAACCCCTCTGCACTCTTCATCACAACTTCTTCCTATCCAGGCACAGTGTCGACATATGCCCCTTGTCGGTGTCTCATGTCAAGCAGGCATGATGTGGCCTGCCCAATGGAGCTGATCGAGTTTGGTCAACGCTTCAATGCTGGGGATATAGAGCATGATCACTGATGCTGACGTGTCTATCCTGTCAATGGTTTTGCAGAATCTTGCAGACGAGGCACTGGTGGTAATTTTCCAGGATTTTGTGGTGCCTGCTGTACATGATCTATGTCCCTGAGCCATATAGGAGCATGGATATCATTATTCTGTAATGATCTATAGACCATGAGCTTTGTGCTGTGTCTGAGGTCCTGGGTTTCAAACACTTTCTGAAGACTGCGTTGGCACAATGAAGGCTCCACAATCCCTCACGGTTGACAATATTAAAGATGTTTGCGAGGTCAAAAAAGGCCATGTACAAGGATTGGTGCCCATCCTTTCATTTTCCTTGCAGCTATTTTGTGGCGAAGATTCTATCTATTGTGTATCTTCATGTACAGCATCCATATTATGACTCTGGGAAGAGTTCTTCAGTCATAGGAAGAAGACAATTGAGGAGGAGTCTTGCAATGACTTTTCCTTTAGCCAACAGCAGGGGAAATTCCTCTGCATTATTTCAGTGGGACTTCTCACCTTTTTTGAACATAGTCATGATTACGGCATCTCTGAGCTCTCGTGACATGTTCTTCTCCTTGCATTTAAGGGAAATTAAGTTATGTATTCACACCAACAATGCTTCTCTGGCATGTTTTAGTGTTTTATTAGGGATTATATCTGCTCGAGATGCCTTGTTGTTCTTTAACTGTCAGAGGGCTTTTTTTTACCCCAGACCAGGTTGGGTTGTGCTGAGATAGCAATGGGTAGTTTGCTGCAAGATAGAGTCAAAGACATTCATGTTGAAGATAGAGCCTCTGTTAAGCAGGTGTTTAAATTATTCCTTCAGATAGGTAATGACTGCCTCTTCATGATGTTCTTCATGAGCATCTCTCCATTCTTGATCGGCAAGTGGGCTGGTGCCATGGTTGCTAGGGCAGTAAGTGGTCTGGACTATGCTAAAGAGATCTCATGCATCCTGGTTATTGGCTAATTGCTGGATCTCCTGTGCTTTCTCCATTCACCATCCGTTTTCTCGGTCACAGATTTTTTTGATAGACCTCAGACATTAGCTATCTGTAGAGCTCTTGAGTTGTCTTTGTTTTGGATTCAGAAAAGCCTAGTGCTAGAGATTTATTAGCTCCTGGAGTTTCAGATTATTCACATTGAACCAGCGCTGCTGTTTCCTGGTCAAGTGACCAGGCATCTCTTCACACATGCTGATTATGGAGGCCTTGAGCAGGTATTGTGAGTAGTCTGCATCCCTGGGTCATTGGGGTTCCTCATGTTGGCAGTGAGGCACTGGCTGACTAGGGCTCTTTTATCTCTTTCAATGGCCCAGCATTGACTTTCCTGTGGCATCGTTTCTGTTGCTGTCTCTTCATTGGGGTACATTGATATTGATCACAGAGCCAATTTGATAGTGGTCTGTCCACTTGTCATTAGTTGCTGTTATGGCATGAGTGATAGAGTGGCACGGTGGTTAGCAATGTGCTGCCTCGCAGCACCAGGGACCCAGGTTCAATTGAAGGTTTGAGTCACTATCTGTGACTCAACTGTCTGCAGGTTGTCCTCATGTCTTCAAGGGTGTTCTTTAGGTGCTCCAGTTTCCTCCCACAGTCTGAAAGGTGCATTGTCCATGCTAGATTCTCCCTCAGTGTACCCGAGCAGGTGCCGGAGTGTGGCGATTAGAGGATTTTCACAGTGACTTCATTGTAAAATGTAAACCTACTCGTGACATTAATAAATAATAAACTTTAAAAAAAAAGCATGTCCTTGCAACCCTCCTTTGGATGATGTTAAACAGTTGCCAAAGTTTGGAGTGAAGGTGCTGTCGTGAGGCTCTGCTTTTGTCTCTCTGGCAGAACAATGTATTGGTTATAAGGCCATGTTCCAGGCATTTGTCAGGAGCAAGGGTACAGTTGTGTTGGATTTCCCTACTCCCTCACCGCTGATTAAAAACAGCTGCCTGATTTATGTGGAAAAGGCCTTAGTTCTGCCTTTAAGGATTCTGTCGCTCTCAGCTAAGGGCAAAGAGTTAACATCAAGCTGCAGCATGAGAAGGAGCTAAAGCAGAGGTAGCAAAGAAGAAAAGAGGCTGGTTGAGAAGGAGGTGAGAGGGGGAAAAGGCCTCTCAGTAGAAGGCCTCGTTCTAGGCAGGTTCTTCTGGAAACATTGCTCCTATCTCAACCTAGGCCAGTGGCAACATGTGAATCATTCCTATTTTCAAACATTTTGCTCATCAGATCTTCAGGCAGCTCTGTAACTTCAGAGCAAGGCAAGGATAGCTGTCAAGGTGACAAAACTGTGAATTTCTTCAGGTTGACATCCCTGCAGGCGAGGGTAGAGATATCTGTAATATCTACCAATTGGCCATCCACTCCCACATAAGGCAAGTGATTGATGTTCTTTATGCCAGGAGAGCTTCAATATAGCTCTTGGGGCTAAAGGGATCAAGATATGAGGGGAAAGCTGGATCAGGATATTGAATTTGAAGATTAGCCATGATCAAAGCAGTGCAGGCTCCAAGAATCAAATGGCCTACTCCTGCTTTCTGTGTTTCTACAGATGAAAATACGTTTTGTTCTCTCTAACCAGAGAAAAGCAGGCAAAATGAACATTGGCTTTGCCAGGATAGCAGACTTCCCCAGGGCTTACGGTGCTATTGGCTACACACACAAAGTTTTATGGGCACTGTTTTGAAATGCTGAGATGCACTGCCACTGCCCATCACAGAATGTGCAGTTGCTGTGTGACCATGCTCAATACATCATGCAGACAAATGTCCATTACACTGGCAGCAGTGATGATTCTTTCATTCTAACCCAGTGCATTGTTCCCTCAATATAAAGCACTAGGGTGGCTGTTGATGATGAGGGCTGTCTGCTTAACACTTGACTCATGACTTCGCTTCCCAGTCTAAAGACATGCAGCCAGCCAAGTGTATAATTAGAGCCAAATGATACATGGCAGAGCCAATACTCAAGCAACTGCATTTCAGTCTATGAAAACAGAAAGTGCTGTAAATACTCAGCAGGTCTGGCAGCCCCTGTGGAGAGAGAAACAGAGTTAACATTTCCAGTCAAATATGGATAGGCATGAAGCTGGGGGCAGTAGTTATAGCTGGGGGAAGGGTAATTATGAGGCCATCAGGAGAGAATTAGGGTGCATAGATTGGACTAGGAAACTGCAGGGACTGGGAACATCTGGAATGTGGAGCTTATTCAAGGAGCAGCTGCTGCGAGTCCTTGATAAGTATGTCCCTGTCAGGCAAGGAGGAAATGGTCGAGTAAGAGAACCTTGGTGTACGAAAAAAGTTGATTTGCTGGTTAAAAGGAAAAAGGAGGCTTATGTCAGGATGAGGCTTGAAGGCTCGGTTAGTGCAATGGATAGCTATAGATTAGCCAGGAGGGAGCTAAAGAGTGAGTTGAGGAGAGCTAAGAGGGGACACGAGAAGACTTTGGCTGATAGGATTAAGAGAATCCTAAAGCTTTCTTTAGATATGTTAAGAATAGAAGATTGGTTAGGGCAAGATTAGGGCCAGTCATAGACAGCAGTGGGAAGTTGTGCGTGGAGCCTGAAGAGATTGGAGAGGTACTGAATAAATATTTCTCTTCGGTATTCACGCAGGGTGATGTAAATGTAGTTATGGAGAACACTGAGGTACAGGGTAGCAAACTGGAAGGTATCGAAGTAGATAGGGAGGATGTGCTAGATATTCTCGAGGGTTTGAAGTTGGATAAGTCCCCTGGGCCGGACGGGATTTACCCTAGGATTCTCTGGGAGGCAAGAGAGGAGATTGCAGAGCCTCTGGCTCTGATCTTCAGGTCGTCGTTGGTTACGGGTGTGGTTCCGGAGGACTGGAGGATAGCGAATGTGGTCCCGTTGTTCAAGAAGGGGAAGAGAGACCTTCCAGGGAATTATAGGCCAGTGAGTCTTACTTCTGTTGTGGGCAAAGTGTTGGAGAGAATAATTAGGGATAGGATTTATAGTTATTTAGAGAGTAATGAATTGATTGGAGATAGTCAGCATGGTTGTGTGAAGGGTAGGTCGTGCCTTACTAACCTCATTGAGTTTTTTGAAAAAGTGACTAAAGAGGTGGATGGGGGTAAGGCAGTTGATGTGGTATATATGGACTTTAGTAAGGCGTTTGATAAGGTGGCCCATGGAAGACTTCTGCAGAAAATGCAGATATATGGGATAGAGGGTGATTTAGCTAATTGGGTTAGGAATTGGCTAGCAGATAGAAGACAGAGGGTGGTGTTTGATGGGAGATATTCATCGTGGAGTTCGGTGACAAGTGGTGTACCTCAGGGGTCTGTTTTGGGGCCCCTGCTGTTTGTAATTTTTATAAATGATCTGGATGAGGGTATTGAGGGATGGATTAGTAAATTTGCAGATGACACTAAAGTCGGTGGAGTGGTAGATAGTGAAGAGGGGTGTTTTAGTTTGCAGAGGGACTTGGACAAGTTGCAGAGCTGGGCCGAGAGGTGGCAAATGGAGTTTAATGTGGAAAAGTGTGAGGTAATGCACTATGGCCGAAATAATAAATGTGTAGAGTATAGGGCAAATGGTAGGATTCTTAGTAGTCTAGATGAACAGAGGGATCTTGGTGTGTATGTGCATAGATCCCTGAAAGTAGGCAGTCAGGTCGAGAAGGTTGTTAGGAAGGCATATGGAGTCTTGGCTTTTATTGGTAGAGGGATTGAATTTCGGAGCCGCAACGTCATGTTGCAACTGTACAAAACTCTAGTGCGGCCGCACTTGGAGTATTGTGTGCAGTTCTGGTCCCCGCATTATAAGAAAGATGTGGAGGCATTGGAGAGGGTACAGAGGAGGTTTACCAGGATGTTGCCTGGTATGGAGGGCAGGTCTTATGAAGAGAGGCTGAGGGATTTGAGGTTGTTTTCGTTAGAAAGGAGGCGGCTAAGAGGGGACCTTATCGAAACATATAAGATGATTAGAGGTTTAGATAGGGTGGACAGTGATAGCCTTTTTCCTGGATGGAGAAAGCTAGCACGAGGGGACACAGCTTTAAATTAAGGGGTATGAGTTATAGGACGGATATCAGAGGTAGGTTCTTTACCCAAAGGGTGGTTCGGGAGTGGAATGCCCTGCCTGCAGCAGTTGTAGATGCGCCAAGTTTGGTGGCGTTTAAGAGGTTAGTTGATAAGTATATGGAAGAGAAGGGAATGGTTTAGTTTGGAGGGGCATTGCTTTTTATATTGGTCGGCGCAACATCGAAGGCCGAAGGGCCTGTTCTGTGCTGTAATGTTCTATGTTCTATGATTATTTTTCAGACACAGCTGATCAAAACATTAGCTAATACTCGCTAACCTCGCATGCAACTGGGATCCTCTGGTCCCACAATTGTGAATGGAGATTTGGCTGACTGCCAAATTCTTCATTCTCATTGCAATGGCAGTGGAGAGGTTAAGATATTAAAGTTTATTAAAGTTTATTAGTATCACAAGTAGGCGTACATTGACACTGCAACGAAGTTACTGTGAAAATCCCCTAGTCGCCACACTCGACACCTGCTTGGGTACACTGAGGGAGAATTTAGCATAGCCAATGCATCTAACCAGCACAGCTTTTGACTGTGGGAGGAAACTGGAAAACTTGGAGGAAACCCATATTGACACAGGGAAATGTACAGACTCCATATGGACAGTCACCCAAGTTGGGAATTAAATCCATGTCCCTGGTGCTGTGAGGCAGCAGTGCTAACCACTGTGTCACTGTGCTGTCTTACCATGAGACCGAGAATTCCAGACACTAACTTTGTTTTTCTCTTGAGATGCTGCCGGATATGATAAATATTTCCAACATTTTCTCTTATTTCAAATTTGCAGCATCCAGAGTATTTTGCTTTTGTTTTAGTGGGGTGGAATTTTACAGCCTTGCTCTTCCAAAACCGTAAAATCTCACCTGAGATCAATGGATCTTTCCATGTTCCGTTCCTCACCTGCTCTGATTCCTGTGGCGGGCAGGATGGTAAAATTCTAACCAATATTTCAGTTCACTGTATCCACCTAACATATACTGCTCTGAAGGAGTTCTGCAGTACTGTCCCAGCATGTGTCCTGTTTCATTGTGGTCTGCTGTATCTGCAGAAGCTCAGTATCATGTGGGCACTACCCTTGCTAACTGTGCTACTCCAAGCAGCTCAGAAGCAGGACGAAGCAGAGGAGAAAGAGAAAATACAGAAACATATTTCCTTTCCAGTCAACCTAGTCCTGATCACCTCATCTGACAGCAGTTCCATTTAGCACCAAATCCATGTCCTAGCAGTCAAATACTTTACATCGCCTCATCCACTGAGCATTAGAGTGTTCTCTTCGTCACAATGCTTAAATAAACGTCATCATAAAACAAAATTCCAGATAAAGTTTCTCAAAAGATTCAGAAGAAACCCCAGTAGTAGTTACAGCTTGGCTGGTGGAAGGGGAAGACAGCAGATGGACATGCAGAATGACCTTAAGCAGCTCTAAGCCTTAAATGTTTGGTTTCAAAGTACTCCACCTTGGCGTAGATGATGGCTGCAGTCAGGGCTGGCTGAATAACAGATAGCAGCAAGGCAATTGGCAGTATGAAAGCACTGGATGGCAGCTGCTACCATCTTAAGAGAGGATAGCAGGTTTGTGGACCTTCTTCTCGGGCAGTGCCTCAGTATTCCTGGTTATCTGGAAAACAATTGCTCGACTAAAAGGAAAGCCCTTTTCAGCACGTGTCCACAGCCCATTCTCCAGCAATCTAAGCCTTCATGGCAGCAAACACGTATTCCAATATCTCTGTCTAACTTGCACTACAGCCAGGTTGATTGACAGTGTTTGTAAGTGTTTTAATCCTTGTTGACTTCATATTCCGGAGTGCTTATCTGGGTGGCAATTCTTGAGTACTTGAAGTGAAAAAAAGAGCCAACAGTTGGGTTACAGTGAGAGAAGCAAGGAAAGGTAGAGGTGCTGTACAGATCATTGGCAGAACATATATTAGAGGATATTGTGGGATAAAAAGGGAGTGGAATGTGAAAAGGTGGATTTGATATGAACATACAATCTTCTTCAATTCTTTCAGTCTTGCAAATGGCTATAGTCTCAATCATGGCTGCTCCAATGCTGGCCAGTCCAGTCTCCCTATCAAGGCATTGGTTCCCTGATGATCTGGTGCTGCTGCCTGCAGTTATGCATTATTTTGTCCTAAAAGAGAATGGGAATGTGCATCAGTGAATGTCGCACAATATATTTAGATGATGTCCTTTCATCATTGAATAGTTGGCAATGTGTAAGGCTTGCATAGTGACATATAGGTGAAGGTAAGTTTAGAATATAGAACATAGAACATTACAGCACAGAACAGGCCCTTCGGCCTTCGATGTTGCGCCGACCAATATAAAAAGCAATGCCCCTCCAAACTAAACCATTCCCTTTTCTTCCATATCCTTATCAACTAACCTCTTAAACGCCACCAAACTTGGCGCATCTACAACTGCTGCAGGCAGGGCATTCCACTCCCTAATCACTCTTTGGGTAAAGAACCTACCTCTGATATCCGTCCTATAACTATACCCCTTAATTTAAAGCTGTGTCCCCTCGTGCTAGCTTTCTCCATCCTAGGAAAAAGGCTATCACTGTCCACCCTATCTAAACCTCTAATCATCTTTATATGTTTCAATAAGATCCCCTCTTAGCCGCCTCCTTTCTAACGAAAACAACCTCAAATCCTTCAACCTCTCTTCATAGGACCTGCCCTCCATACCAGGCACATCCTGGTAAACCTCCTCTGTACCCTCTCCAATGCCTCCACATCTTTCTTATAATGTGGGGACCAGAACTGCACACAATACTCCAAGTGCGCCGCACTAGAGTTTTGTACAGTTGCAACATGACGTTGCGGCTCCGAAATTCAATCCCTCTACCAATAAAAGCCAAGACTCCATATGCCTTCCTAACAACCTTTTCGACCTGACTGCCTACTTTCAGGGATCTATGCACATACACACCAAGATCCCTCTGTTCATCTAGACTACTAAGAATCCTACCATTTGCCCTATACTCTACACATTTATTATTTCTGCCATAGTCTACACATTTATTATTTCTGCCATAGTCTACACATTTATTATTTCAAGCTATGAATATAAGCTATGAATATATTCATACTTGATAGAGAATGATTGTAGATGAGTGCAAAACTTTGTGGTGAATTGAGCAGCGTGTTAGTATAGCCATATATTTGCAAAGATGTGACATTTAATAGTGTAGTCACTGACACTGACTCCCACTGTAAGATCGTTGAACTCACTCTGTGTACTACGTCCATATCCTTGGGATTTGACTGCTCTCCCTGCCTTTTCAATGTCTATGCGAAGAGTCTCCTGGCTTGAGTAGGCAGAGGATGTCTCTTTCCTTTCTATATCCTGTACCAAGATCATCAGTGTTGCATCAGAGAGCCTTGGGCATGTTCTCTGCCCTGTGTTAGTTCCATTTAAACTCTTTGCAGGACAAACACACTTCCTCATCCAGTTTCAACATCTGCTGCACCAGAATGCACCTCCACTCTTCAAGAAGCAGGTTAAGTCTTAAATGTTGCTCACCCCACACACTTTTGGACCACTTGCTGAAGCAGGCAATCATTTAGCAGCATGGTTAGTGTCAGGCTTCATTTGACTGACCAGACAACATAAAGTTTATGTGCTGACTGTATTAAAACAAATACATCACAATGCATGATCTCCATGCCAATTTTTGGACATAATACAATTTTTCCTTCCTATACGTTAGATCTCCCAAAGCCATTTCAATAGATAGAATCATAGAATTCTTATGGTGCAGAAGGAGGCCATTCTGCCCATTGAGCATACACTAACAGCATCTCACCCAAGACTTATCCCTGGAACCCCATGCTTTTACCCTGGTAGTACCCCTAACACTAAAGGTCAATTTTGCTTGGCTAATCAATTGGCATATCACCAGACTATGGGAGGTAACTGGAGCATCTGGAGGAAACCCACACAGACATAGAGAAGACAGTAACCTGAATCTGGAATTGAACCTGAGTCCCTGGCACTGTGAGGCAGCATTGCTAAAATCTGGGCCAACATGCCACCTGATAATGTGGGACTTGTTGTATTCAATATTTAATCTTTTTTGAAGTATATGGAAAAGTATGTTGCATGGTGCATGAAATGATGAGAAAAGGATTGTTTACATTCTAAATTTAAGAATTTAAATTGACTGTCAAATCAATGAAGAGTTACTATTTTAACAGTGTTGACAAGGAAAGAATTTGTCTTACATGCATTTATTCCTTCATGTTGATATATCAAATTGGCTCACAATGAAAGGTTATGTTTAATAACCTCCGTGTGGGGATTTACACCAACACATCCAATGCCTTCCCTCTCCCCTGCCACTCCCAAGAATTCGGTCATAAAACATTGCATCTCACTGTTAGTATGTGACAGTAATCTGGTCACATGCAGTATCACCCCTTTTAAAAAGTTTTTCAGAGCCAGCATTAGTAAATATATAGGTATTACTTTAAATTTTAAATGAAATTTGTCAGAAACAGATTCTCTCTATTAATGGTAAAATACCAAGAACTTCAGTAGAGATTTGCCCTCAGGTACCTATGTTGAAATGGGTAGTACTGCCAGCACTTGTATGTCATACCTATCTATCCACTAAAAGCAAATATATGAAGCGAACAGGTAAGGAATATTTCAGTCCAGTTGCTGTCAGTCTCGCTCACTTTGGAGTTTCATGTAAAAGTAATGAGGACTGAAATTGAAGATTTATTTAGTTTGCTGTCACTTTGGCATTAGGCATGAGCAATAATAACTGCACACTTTGGCACTGAATTGGGACAGGAACTTTACATGAGGCATCTTATCGATTAAGCTTTACTATCATTACTTAGACTAGTCTGCACAAGTGCAACATATTCTATCGTGCTTTTGCCCTCTGTAATGAATGTATTATTTGTTAATGGTTTTAAAAGAGCTAATCTTCTCCATGGAATGTCAGCAGCACTCTGTCTTGCCAACACAAGGATAAAAATAAAAATTAGCACTTGCGACGCAAGTTGACTGATTCTTTTGGTGCCATTTCTTTCTATTAATGACTGTCCATCGCCATATAACAAAACAAAATGAGACAATGGTGGTGGCCCATGATCTGAATTGATTTTGTTCCTTATGGGGAGGCTCAATAATTTTATTTATTTGTTCATGGGATGTAAATATCGCTGGCAAGGCCGGCATTTATTACCCACCCCTAAAGTCTCTGAGAAAATCATGGTGAATCACCTTTGAACCACGTGATGCAGTGCTAAAGGGGGATTTTGATTCAATGCAAATCAGAATGGTGTGTAATTTGGAGGGAAACTTGTGACTGGGATCATTCCCATGTTCCTCTTGTTCTTGTTCTTTGAGGCAGTAGGGATCATGGGTTTGGAAAATGCCAGTCCGAACCCAGTTCCCTGCACTATAACAAGTTTAACCAACCTCAAGCTGTTATTTCTGTTTTGAGTCTTAATCCTGAGCTTTTCTTCCCCAACATTGGTACTTCCTTAACCCGCGTTACCAACCAGCATTATCCCCAGCTTCACCATGCATCAGCCAGCTAAGTTCCCTGTCTGCTTGCTTTGAGTTGATCTTAGGTTTTTCAGGTTCCTCTTTGACTTGTGCCCTGAGCCCTGACCATATGGAACATTTAAATTATGAAGAGAGGTTGTTTTAATTGGAGCAGAGAAGACTGAAGGGTGTCCAGATTGAGGTGTACAAGATTATGAGGGGCATGGATAGAGTGCATAAGGAGCAGCCATTCCTCTTAGTTGAAGGGTCAGTCATAAGGGGACATTATTTTAAGGTGAGGAACAGTAGCTTCAACAGAGATGTGAGGAAAAACTTTTTTACCCACAGGGTGATGATGATTGGAAATGCATTGCATGGGAGAATGGTAGAGTTGAGTTGCCTCACATCTTTTAAAAAGTGTTTGGATGAACATTTGACAGGTCATAACATTCGAGGCAATGGACCAAGTGCTGGAAAATGGGATTAGGTGGGAGATCAGGTGTTTCTAGCCTGTTGGTGCAGATTCAATGGGCTGAAAGTCCTCTTCTGCAATATATGATTCAATAATAATGATTCTATGTATCTCACTCCAACCCCAAACTTTTTTCCCACAGTCCTCAAAATCAAATTGATTCTAAATGATGCATTATACAGTACAGGATGAGCCGAAACATTTTACAGCCAAAGAAATACTTCTAAAGAGTATTCTTGTAATTTGGGAAATAAAGTAGGATACCTAATTTGCACACAGCAAGTTCCAAAACAGCAATCTACTTGTTATTTGGAAGCTGATGGAGGGACACGCGGGAGGCGATGGCTGAGTAGTATAATCACTAGACTATCAATCCAGAAACTCAGCTAATTTTCAAATCCCACCACAGCAGATGGTGGAATTTGAGGTCAGTATGTAAAAAAATCCAGAACTAGGAATCCATTGATGACTATGAAACCATTGTCAATTGTCAGAACAAATCCATCTGGTTCACTAATGTCTTTCAGGGAAGGAAATCTGCCATCCTTACCTGGTCTGGCCTACTCCAGAGCCACAGCAATGTGATTGACCCTCAACTGCCCTTGGCAACAAGGGATGGGCAATAAATGCTGGCCAGTAGGCAACATCCTTGCCCACGAATGAATAAAAAGGGTATTGACTGGGGCATGCTCTCATGTTCTTTACAGTGCCTTGGGATTTTTTATATCCGCCTTAGAGGGCAGTCAAGGCCTTAGTTTAACACTTCCTCCAAAGGACAACATGCCTTCAATATCATATTGGGACATCAGTCTTGACATTTGTGTTCAAATCTTAGAATGGAAAATGAACTCGCAACTTTCTGATTCAGAGGTAAGAGTGCAACCAACAGAGCCACTTGATAGGGAGACAGGAACTGGAGAAGGTGAAGAAGGGAGTGCTCATTAGATTGCTGAGAAGTGGGGCAGGGGCAAAGAATGCAAAAAATAAACTGAAAACTGTAGGAACAAGAAGGGAATACAAAAAAAACCACAGTAAATATATATGGTAAAAGAAATGGAAAACTATCATATTTAAGGAAGGAGGTGAAGAAGGTGCAAAAGACATACTACAAATGACAGAAAGCAGAGCAGCAAACTGCTAAAGGGAAAAAGAAGAGAAGAATGCTGAAGACAGATCAAAAAGGAAGCAAATAGGTATTGGTTGAGATGAATATGATTTGGTCATACTTCTGTTCTTTTTATTTTGGAATGACCAGGGAAATCCATTGGTGACTTTGCTATCTGAAACTCAACCTTACAAAACACTGGATAAATAATACCTTTTCTCCTTCTCCTTTTTCCAATTTTTGTATTTATGCCTCTCCATTAATTCAGACTGGGTTATGATTTTCTTCGCTGCCATTTTTGTGTACCATGAAGATCCCGCCTTCTTAACCTTGCCCTTTGTATAGCATGTAATGATCCTCAGATTAAATCACCACCAGTCAGCTGTCCCTCTCAAAAGGCAGAGCAGCCTGTGGTCATCTGGGACTATGATGACTTTTACTCTTATTTGGGTAGGAGGAAATTGTGGGGCACCTGAGTGGAGCCTTTACAGCTGAGCCACGCCTTGCCTCCATCTGGCTTTCAGATATACCTGTGTTTGCACCACTGTTTTATCTCTGTTTTAAAGTATGTCCAGATTGGTTGTGATTGAAGAACTAATCAGGCCAGAAATACACCCAAGATCTGTTTTGTAATTGTTCAGCACCACTTTGTTTATTATAGTTCCTCATGGAGCCATTGGAGATTGGCCCTTTACATCCACGCATTCTGCTTGTAAGATTTAAAATGATAATCTACTATATATGTATGGACATCCAGATATACTTCATAAAAATGATTCTATCAAGGCAACTGCCTGATGGAATAGGCATTCGATCTAAGAAAAAAGTTTTTGAAAACATTTCACACTTCTTAAAAAAAAGGCAATTGGTCCATTTTCACATTACTCAGACTTGTTTTGGCTCAGACACAGTAAAGGAATATTTGTTGCTAAGGCTCCGTAAAGGTTAGTGCAGGTCCTTACTCTTTGCTTCACTTAATGGCCAGAACTGACTGTAGACATAAATGAACTCTGTTGTAAAAGCAAAAGCACGTTCTGGCTCAATCATTCACTGGAGAACAAAGCACAGACTGAATAATTGCTGCACACACACAACCTAGCAACAATCAGAAAAATAATGGTTGGGAAGTTTTTCTCTCTGGGTGTTGTGCCAAGTAATTTATTTGCACCATAAACAGTTTTACTTTATGAAGGACTGGCTCTTGAAAACATTTTGGAAGATTAAAGAAAGGAATACATCGATATCTACGGTATATTCTTTCAGGCAACCTTGCACTCAAGTTGTCAATCCAACCACTTGTGACTTTTTTTTTCCAATTCTTCAATTTTTTTATATTTTCAAGTATTTTTCTCCATATGTCCATTAGTTCACAGTACTTTTCAGCTAAGGGGTTAGGCAGTTGACATACCTCCAGACATCTGCTAAAGCTGCTGTTTGGAATGCATGTAAAAATTATATAAAGAGGCTCCTTTTGTGTTGAATTAGAATACCAACGTGCCCCATCATCCATGAAAACAATGTGCAAGGAAAACGTTAGGGAATGGTGATAAACTGAAAAAAATTATACTCAACCTGACAAATTATTCCTTTAAAATATATGGAAATGTTCTACCAAATAGAGCATTTCTGCCTGACAATGTGCTACACATAAATCAGTAATTCTGCAAGCATCATTTGCTATATCCACAGAGGTACATATTCAGTTTGTATTGTTTTTCCCCATACCGCTGTAGCTGGCATTTCTGTTGGCTCAGAAAATTCATCGAATAATTCAGTTGTACTGGGAAGGAGACCATCCCGATCCATGTCTGAGCTGAAATTTAAGAGGTTACAATTGATTTTAGTGCCTTTGAATGAGAAAGACAAACATTCCCTCTCGTTTTGGGTAGCCCACTGATGTCAGTTGGGTGAGTGCTTGTGTGGGATAGTTAGTGAGAAGTGGAGTGAAGATGTGTGGCCTGTTTAGTCAACTCATTTGCTGTTCAACATCATAAATAAATACCAGTAACTTGGTGAGGAACTTGAGGACTACTGGGGCACAATTCCTCCAATTCCCCGCAAAAGAAAAATACTTTAGGAATCAAAGTATGGAGAAAGGAGGTGTCATTAGGCTGTAAGACTAGCAAACTAAATTTTAAGAATGTATCTATATTTGTAAATCTGTGGCCTGATTTTGCAGTCAGTGGAAACAAACCACTGATTCCTTACACTTGGCCATTGGCTTTTTGTTGGGGGTTTGCACTCAAGAGACAGAATTTTGAACAAGCTGTGGGTAAGATGAAGGGAGGTGGGGGCAGCAGAGAGGACTAGCCTGAAAGTCGGAGGTAGTCTCAACGCGGCTCTTTGCAGAAAGCCAACTGCATTTTCGTTTTGCCCAACAACTAATAAACTGGTAACAGTGGCTCCTATCCTGTCCCAGGACAGACTGCACTTTAGTCTCAACAGTGCCACCAGTAGCATTTCAGGGATTGCACCAGCAGGGAGGATGCCAGGACAGCATGCTGCCCTTGCATCAGATAAATGGGGGCCCGCCTTCAGGGAGCCTTATCAAGTTTGGGCATTTTGTTGGTGAGGCAGGAGGAGACCATTATTTTTGGCCACAGCATGTCCTGCCCATCTTCTGTTCCCCATTCTGCCCCACCTGAGTTTTAGCTAAAGATATTAAGAGACATGGGGTTAAGGTATATCAAGTTGGGTTACAAATTAGTCATGATTTCATCAAATAGCAGAAGAGTTAAAAGGCCCATGCCTGTTCCTTTGAAACATCAACCAAGGTCATGTTTACAAAACTTTGAAATGGGGTGTGAGCACACATACACACACACACAACCATCTGACTCAGAGGCACTAAGCCACAGTGGACACCTTATAAACTTGTAACGCCCAATAATGGTTTCATGGCCCCCTCTGTTAAGACTAGCTTTACAACTCCAAATTATTAACTCTAATTCCATGAGTTGCTTGGGAGATTTGAACCCTGGTCCCAGAGTATTAGTTCTGGATTAGTAGCTCAGTGACATTATCGCCACACCACCATCTCATCCATTGACTCGTGCAGAGTCTGAACCAAGAAATGCAAATTATAATAATTAACTCAATTTACAAAAAATAGAGAGAAAAAAAATAAAGAATTTAGAGAGCGATAAAAGGGACACAAAGAAAACATTTTAAACATGTTTCATTAAGAATTTTTGTTTTAAGTCTCCAGTAATAATTAAAATTTGAAGGAACAGAGTTCCAAACTTGGAAAAGATAATTTTCAGTATCAGAGAAATGGTTCACCAGTACGTAGGACTTATAATGGAATGAAAATATTATTGGAATAGACATGTCCTAATTTTTCTAGTGAGTTTAGTATATAATGTTTATTTATTAGATGCAACGAAGTTACTATGAAAATCTCTCATCACCGCATTCCAGCACCTGTTCGGGTACACTAAGGGAGAATTTAGTGTCGCCAATGCAACTGACCAGCATGTCTTTTGGACTGTGAAAGGAAACAAAAAAATGCAGAGGAAACCCACACAACACAGAAAAACATGCAGACTCCGCACGCACAGTGACCCAAACCAAGAGTTGAACCCAAGTCCCTGGTGCAGTGAGGCAGCAGTGCTAACCACTATGTCACCACGCTAGCCCCATATATCAATGGTAATGTGGCCTCTTTAAAGGGGCAATCGTTTGAGGGCCATATGATCAAGCCAAACCATATAGAGAGGCTGGACACAAAGCTAAGGCAATCAGGAGCAATGTTGAACATCCTGGGACAGGTAGGAGTCTCAGTGGGAGCCAGGGAGGAGAAGAGAGTAGACCTAAGTATTAGCTCTGTCAGTCCCTTGTCTTGTATTTATTTTCAATGTATTTTTTTAAAAAAATCATTCATTGTTGAAGTCATAAAAAGTTACCTTTGATTTTACTACAGTATTGATTGTCCAACGTAAGTACTGCAAAAGTGGTTGTTGCAAGTGTTTTGTCAAAGTACTGGCATAGGGAAGCTTCTTGAGGAGCGGGGTAACGTTCTGATTTTTCACGCTTTCCATGAGCTGGATCACAAATTAGCCATGATTTCATCAAATAGCACAAGAGCCAAATGGCCCTGGCCATGTGTTCTACACATGTACACTTCCTGGAATTGCAGCCCGATTTGCACTTTAATAATGGTGAGTGCTGATAACTGATAGAGTTATTTTTAACACACAATCCGACCGATGAAATAAAGCTTGTTAATCCCACACTATTCATCTGTGATAAGATCATCGAGTTCAGTGTGATCTTTGTGACAGCATTTGATTTAAGCGGTCAACTGAGTTTTGTCTTGTGTTATTTATACAGTGCTGTTTAGTATGAACATTTCTGTCTGCATATTTCTTTTAAGACTAAACTGTTTTGAAATAAATATGGATTTATCATGGACAATACATCTAGATTCATTTGTAGTTTAACCCTGAAGAAAACAGTCTGGATTAAATAAAGATTGTAATCTCCCAGGATCTATGGAGTGAACTTCCCTAAAACAATTCATTTCTTCTCGACGTTTACCTAACTTATGTATTGACGTATGACAATTCTTGCCCATTGGAGATTTCCATCCAGTGTGTATTCTACCCTCTTTGACCCTGCAATGCAGTTGAGATGTCAAAATAAATAATAGAGGTAGAGTATTGGTGAGAGATCCTCATCTTTCATGTATGTTTATACATAAAGCTAAGATATGCAACAATTTATAAATTCATTGGCTGCGAGAATCTGAAGCCGAGCAACTGTATTTTTGCAGATGCAAATGATGTTTTGGGTTCAGAAAGCTGTCCATTCTGTGCATGCATCTTTCTGCTGTAGGCCAATTTGATGAAGTTGTTAGCATGAGCACTGGGAACATGCCTCGTAAGTATGCAGTATAGGCGAATTGTGACTTAGTTCCTGCTGCATTCTCCACCAGGTAGAATCCTCATCAGTGCATTTTAAAGAGATTATCAATTACTTCCAGATTAGCTGTGATTGATTTCTGCTTGCTGTTACTTAGCTAGTTGAAGTGTTCAATGTATTGTACTTTTATCTTAGGTTGGTGAAGTCTACAGGGAGTGGAATGCCAGGTAGTGAAGGTCTTGATTTCACTTCAAGGATTCTCAGATGACTTGCCTGTAAGTTATGGGTCTTCTCGTTCCTATCTCCCTGAGCCTGCAGAATGACTGGGGTAACGGAGGCAATACTAAGGAGGACAGCTGTTTGCAGCAGAGAGAAGGGAAGAACGGCGCTCGGCGGGAGGCCATATCTACTGATGCCTTTAAAAGAGAAATTCTCTTACCTCAATCTAAGCCAGGAATACTGGGCCCGATTTTACCATCATTGCATGCATTTAAATTGACTTAATTGACATCCAACTTTACCGGCACTTTCCCCTTTACCACCGCTTTTGCCCATCCAGATTTGGTATGAAACAGACACGGTCTACAAAATTCCGATTCGGGCACTCCATTTGGTAAGGAGGTAAGTGCCGAGCATTTGACGGTTCTCTCTTGAGATCAGTAGGGGCGGGGAAGGGGGGAGGGAGGAAGGATAAGGTGGGTCCAATGGCTCTCTGCTTGAGATCAGTGAGAGGGAAAAGGAGGGGTCCACTGCCACTCTGTCTGTGATTAGTGAGGGGGAAGAAGGATCCACTGCTACTCTGCCTGAGATCGGTGGAGGGAAAGAGGGGAGGGCCCATGATTGCTCTGGGGAGCAAAGGGGATGGAGGGATAAGGGGATCAGTAATATGAAGGCCAAGGGGAGGCATTATTTGGCCCAAGAGCGATGTGGCATGGGAGCAGCATTCTATCATTGTTTTTTCGATGCATGCATAGTTGGAGGAGCTGATCAGAACAGCAGGATTTTGGGCATGTTAAGCCCTGCCCAAAAACTTCCACAATGCAATTCAAAATTGCTGCTATTTTTTCAGACAGAATGTATATGGGGGTGCCTGAGAGCGGGTCTAAAAGTTGGATCTGAAACACTTACAGTTTCAAGTCCACCCAGCACTTAGAACCAAAATAATAAAATAGGGCCCAGTGTGTGTGACACTTCTATTTCTCAAAGGACTTGCTGACTGAAATCTTCCACCTGTTGCTGGCCTAGGAGCAGAGTGAGGACAACACAGCCTGTAGTGCCTATAGGCAAGAATGTTCTGTTCCTGTTGGGGAAAACTTCAGCGGTCATCGGCATTCAGACTCTGATCTTCAGGGAAGTGTTCTTCAATGCGACCTTCACGACACATGACAACGCGGAGTCGCTGAGCAGAGACCATTAACCAAGTCCCGCATGCATGAGGACGGCCCCAACTGGGATCTGGTTCATGTCACACTATCTGTAATCCCATGATTTGCCTGAGCTTGCACAATCTCACTAATTGTCCCGGCTGGAGATGATACACATCTCTTTAATCTTTGCTTAATCCTCTCTCCACTCACATTGTCTGTACCTTTAAGACTTGATTACCTGTAAAGACTCACGTTCCAACCATTATTTGTAAATTGAGTTTGTGTCTTTATATGTTCCATTTATGATCAGAACTCTCACTTACCCAGCAAAGGAGCAACGCTCCAAAAGGTTGTGGCTTTTGCTACCAAATAAACCTGTTGGACTTTAACCTGGTGTTGTGAGACTTTTTACTGTGTTTACCCCAATCCAATGTGGTATTTCCACATCATGCAAAGAGATTGCCAGCAGAGGACAATGGGGATATAAGAAGAGGAATTGTGCACAAATGAGCCATCATCTTCAATGGTTTCAGCCCTGCAACTGGGTCCAAGGATGACCAACATAAGCTGATCTATTGAGCTTAGAGTATACATGATGCCTACTGACTGGTCTCTATTACCTTCAGATATGTATCATTTAGTCGTGAAAGAAAAAAGGAAATGTGTCAGTGAATGTGATGCAATATATTTGATTGATGTGGCTGTCACAATTAAGTAATTTGCAATTTTCGCAAGTTTTGAGAGGTAGGCGTAAGGCTTGCAAGAATGCCAAGTGTGTGAGGACAATGCAAAAACTATAAATGTAAAAAATGAGTCATGGTACTTATAGTGGATGCATGTGGTATATGTGGTACTTATATGTGGTACTTATAGTATGGTGGATGAGTGAAGTGGCTGTGGCGAATTGAGCAGAGTGGGGCTGGAATTTTCGAGCCTTTCATGCCAGCGGGATTCTCTGATCCCGCTGCAGTGAACAAGCATTTGGCTGAATTGCAAATTCTGCGATTTCGCTTGCAGCGGAGGCAGGGCATGAATGGCTGGAAAATTCCAGTCTGGCAGTCATTTTGTGAGGATAGGTGCCAGTTATAAAGATATGTGAATTTGAAGTTGAACTTGACCACTTGTGTGAGATCATTGAAATTTTCCTGGCATTGCATCCAGACCCTGGTGGCTAGGCTGTTTTTATTTATTTGTCTCATCCCAGAGCCTAGTGACCCCTGACTTTCCTTCTATCCATCTCATCCAACACCAATGTTGCACCACAGAAGCTTGGAGCAAGCTTTCTGTTCAGTTGTAGCACATTCGCTCTTCCCATGGGTCAGTCACTGGTCCTCAGTCATTTCCAGAACCCAGTGAAGCTAGAATTCATCGACCTTCTTACAGATGAATGGGATTTGTACACTACCTGCATCAAAAGCAATGGGGACAGGTGAAAGGCACATTGCAAATCCCATATCCACTTATAGGGACACATGAGTTTTGCCCTATTATTCGGACATCATTGCAGCCAGAGATTATAGAATAATAGGCATGACTGTGAAAATTCTGGCCTTATTTATTTTGCAATATATCTGAAAAGACTGCATATGCCATTTCTGTATTTGCATCTGTGTTTAAAAAAAATCCTAACAGAAATTTAGCCCTCTCTTCCAATATCCACATTCCCCTGGGCTGTCAGAATATTAAACACAGCTTTTGAAAGTTGAATAGGTTCTTGAATTTGATTGTACCTGAATTTAATCCTTCATATGGAACTAGTCTAAGGTAATCTTTTAGCAATTTCAAGGAAGAATTTATTTGTCATAATATTGTCCTTTCATAAATAGACTCCATGCAAGTTTCATATGAACCAGCTCATGATATGTAAGAAACATTCCTATCTTCTCCCCTGAGACCCAACAACGTGAACGTCACTCAGCATTTCTGTCAGATAACTTTGACAGTGTCTGTAAAATGCCTTGAAACCAAAACTTGAGTATATTTGAATGATTTATAGGTTACTTCAATATAGTCCGCCAAAGCCTTTGGTTTGCTTTATTTAAGTTTGGGGGAGTTTGGTATATATCAGGCTGTCAATTATTTCAGGATGCCACTGACTCTGTCTATGACTTGGAGTGCAGTATTTTGGGGATGGGCCATTCTATTTTAGAGCAATGTTCGCACTTCATCCAGTTCCTCCAGGGATAGATTGCTATTCCACTTAAAATTCTGCTTTGCATTTTCACTTTGGGTTTCACTCCTTAGGGACCACATTACAGAAGGTTCAGCTCCCACTCCCAAGACTTGGACACAAAAGCTGGGCTGAACACGTGGTGCAGAACTGAAGGGAACGTTTGAATTGTTAGCGTCTGCCTGTTCAGATGGATGTACAAGATCCCATAGCACTATTTAAAGTCAAACATCGAATTCTCCTGGTATCCTGACCAACATTCTTTCCTCAACTGACATCACCAAAAATAGATTAACTGCTCATTCATTTCAAAAGTGTATGACCTTGAGGTGTCTACAAGACAATTCAAAATGTAACTCATTGACTGTGAATTGTTTCAAGTTGTCCTGGAGATTTGATAAAGCTATAAAAAAGTAAGTAGTGTAACATATTTTTCAGGAGATTTACTTCTGAATTCTCCAAAGCTGGCAATTCATAGAAATGTCTTCCCTTGGTGATATATAATTGGCTAAATTAGGGCCATATTTGTCAGGTTTGCCTAGAAGTTCACAAACTTAAAAGTCTGATTGTCATAATCTCTAACAATTCCTTGGCAATAGGCTTTATCTTGATTTCTCCCAAAAGTTCAGGCCTTGATCCTAACTGTGGGCCCATTGCAATTGGCAAGATTGACTTCAGTCAGGAAGTAACTCTCAAAAAAATGACACACCTGGAGCGCAATCTTACCTGCCGTTCACACCGTGCTCCTGCTACAGCAAGGTCAGAGAATTTGGCAGCCAGCCAAAACTTGATTCACCGCGATGGGATGGCAAAATCCCGCTGCTGTGAATGGTAGTAAGATCCCGGCTGGAATATTTTAATTTCCACCTTCATTTAACAGTTGCCAGGTGACTTGTCAGCTAGCAGTTTTTAAACTGTCCATTAAATGTCAAACTGGAATCAGAAAGCTCTTCAACTGAACAATTAATGAACCAATTTGTCCCAAGTGTAATCAATGGGAGGAGGCCTTGGGCCCAGTTTTTTGCACTGCCCAAAGATCATTGCTGGTCTCCTGGTTTAAAAGGAAATACTTTTTAAAAGCTGAAAATACTCAGCAGGTCAGACAGTCAAGAATGAAACGGAGATACATTTTCAGGCAGACAACATTTGTTTTGGGGTGTGGGTTTGGTGGTTTGGTGGGGGGTTGGGGGGGGTTGTTTGGGTGTTGGTGGGGTGGGGGTTGTTGTTGTTTTGGGGTTGTTGGTGGGTTGTGTTGGTTGTTTTTGGTTGGTTTGGTTGGTTTGGTTGTTTGGGGTGTGGGTTTGGGGGTGGGGGGTTTGGTGTGTGGTTGGGGTGTTGGGGTTGTGTGGGGTTGTTTTTTGGGTGGTTGGGGGTTTGGGTGTTGTTTGGGGTTGTGTGGGGTTTTTTTTGTGGTGGGGGTTGGTGGTGGGGGGGTTGTTGGTTTGGGGTTTTGGGTGTGGGGTGTGGTGTGGGTGGTGGTGGGGGGGGTGTTTGGGTTTTGGGTGGGTTGGTGGGGTTTGGTGTTTTGGTTTTTTGGTTTGGTTTGGTTGGGTGGTGGGGTTTGGTGTTGTTTGGGTTTGGTTTGTGTGGTGTTTTGGGTGGGGTGGTGGTTGTGTGGTGTGGTTGGGGTGTTGGGGGTTTGGGTTTGTGGTTGGTGGGTTTTTGGGTGGTTTTTTGTTTGTGTTGGGTTTGTTTGGTGTTTTTTGGTTTTTTTTTTTGGTTTTGGTTGTTTTGGTTTGGTGGGGGGTGTTGGGGGGGTGTTTGTGTGTGTTGTTTAACATTCTGTCACAACCTGCCCTGCAAAACATTTCCAACATTTTCTATTTCCAGTTCAGATTTCTAACTTCTGCTGTATTTTGCTCATTTTGGTACCCTTGCACTCTGTCACCTTGCTGACGCAAGGTCCCATATGAGATTATCCAGAGTTCAAACATCATTTGATTTTTAGATTCAGATTTAAATTTGAGTGAAGGCCTCATCTTCATGGTCTAAAGATAATCCTAGCACATCAAAAGCTTTCTAAAAAAATTCATCTCGAGGTGTGAGCATCGCTGGTTCAGCTAGCATTTATTGCCCATCCTCAATTGACCTTCAGCTGGTGGTGGTGAGCTGCCTCCTTGAACCGCTGCAGTCTCTGTGGTGAAGGAGCATTCATAGTGCATTAGGGAAGAAGGCCTAGGACTTAGAGGTAAGGACAATAAAGAAACGGTGATATATTTCCAAATCTGCTTGGTGAGTGATTTGGAGTGGAACTTCCAGGTAATGGAGATCCCATGTGCAAGATTTTCCAAAACCAGAAAAATCCCACCTGAGGTCAACGGATTATTTCATGGTCCATCCCTCGCTCCCTCCAATTCCCATGGCAGGCTGGCAGTAAAATTTCAACCCATGAATCTGCTGCTCTTGCCCTTGTAGATGGTAGATGTCATAAGTTTGGACAATGATGTCTAATGAGCTTTGTTGCATTCCTGTGGCGCATCTTGTAAATGATACACATTCTGCTACCATCGCTGCATCGCTGGTGAGGTGAGGAAATGTTTGTGGAACTGGTGACAATCAAGTGGACTGCTTTGTCTTGGACAGTGCTGAGCTTCTTGAGTGCTGTTGGAGCTGCACTCATTTAGGCAAATGGAAAATATTGTATTACACTCCTGGCTTGTGCCTTGTAAATGGTGGACAGGCACTGGGGAATCAGGAGCTAAGTCACTTGCTGCTAGATTCCTAAGCCTCTGATCTTCTCACACAGCCACAGTATTTATATTTGCATGGTTTGTCCAGTTCAATTTCTAGTCAATGTTAGCAGCTGGGGATTCAGCAATGGTAATGCCATTGAATGTCATATGTGAGGTCAGAAAGGATCAGGTTAATACATTGCTGTGAGAATTTGAACATCAGCATGTCTGTCCTTGCTGGACATGGAGGATATTAAAGTTGGGGTTCATGTCTGATCTATGAATAAGATTGCAGCTATTCATTTCTAAAACTTGGCTTGGTTCTTGCCCTGTCTCATTTTCTTGTTCTTTTATGAGAGGACACAGGTTTAAGGTGCTGGGGGACAAGTACAGAGGAGATGTTAGAGGTAAGTTTTTCACGCAGAGGGTGGTGAGTGAATGGAATCGGTTGCCGTCAGTGGTGGTAGAGGCGAACTCGCTGACATCTTTTAAGAGACTTTTGCATGAGTACATGGTATTTAATGGGATTGCGAGTTACAGATAGTTCTATGGCCTGGTAGGTATAGCTATGATCGGCACAACTTGTGGGCCGAAGGGCCTGTTTGTGCTGTAGTGTTCTATGTTCTATGTTCTAACACCAGGTTAAAGTCCAACAGGTTTATTTGGTAGCAAAAGCCACTCAAATTGTCTGCATCTTTAAGACTTGATTATCTGTAAAGACCTGCAATCCAACCATTATTTTGTAAATTGAATTTGTGTCTTTATATGCCCTGTTTGTGAATAGAACTCCCACTCACCTGATGAAGAGCCAGCAAGTGTTTTGTAAGCTAGTGCTTTTGCTACCCAAATAAACCTGTTGGAGTTTAACCTGGTGTTGTGAGACTTTTTACCCTGTTTCCATGGATAAGGAGCCTTCAAATTTAAGGCTGCTTCCTCATTTACCATATTGTATCATAGGGGAAAATCTTGAGGCCACTCCCATTGCCAGTGGGAGTGTTGGCGGGGGCAGGGGAGCAGGCTCAAGAAGTTGTAGATCCCACTGGTGAAATTGTGATTTCGGATCTTCTCGCCCCCTTGCCAGCAATATCATCAGGTTCCTATCTATAATGGGAGCAATCCTGATTTACATACATATATATATATTTCAATACATTTCAATATGATCAACATGTCCCTCCCCCACCAGTTATTGACACCCCCCCCCCCCCCCCCAATCCCGTGTTTTCAAACCACGCTGACATCATGTCACATCAGTGCAGTTTACAACAGTTTCTCCCTGACATGAACCTGTGGTGGGAAGACAAGAATGCCTACATCGCTTTTGTCTACTAGAGGAGATTGTTCTCTATGTTATGGGGCAGTTTGATGCCTTCGCAATGGGCAAACCTGAGGACAATGAGCATCATGGCATATTCCTTCTTTATACTCAATATTCAATTCCTAACTCACTCTCTTCCTGCTGCTCCCTGATATGATGATTGTGCTGCAGATAGTGTAAGAACGGAAATTTGCCTTCTGCCATGCAGGAGAAGTAAAAGGTTAACACGGAACTGAATAGAGTAGCATCCATATAGTGAGGTAAGAAGGCACATGACCAAGGGCTAAGGCAAGTCTAGAGATGGGTAGCAGCAAGAAAGGACTTAGCATGGCAAATTCTTTACATCTTTCACCTTGCACTGTAAATATGTACATAATTCAGTACAACTAATAAAGACTTCTTTGCAACTTCAGAAAAAAACTACTTCATGTTGTCCAAGCTGTACACGTAACTGGTAGCAACAACAGAACAGATCATGGTAGCAGCAGGAGATTGAAATTCACATCCTGTCAGAAGAGCTCTCAAGAGAAGGACACCAGCAATGATTCGACCCTGAAATGACTTCATTTCAGAAGCAAGACAATGAGAACACCCACCCAAAAACCTCCAGAGTCACAAGAGCCTGGCAGCAGAGAGAAAAAAAACAAAATTTAAGCTCAACAAATGCCTCCACTGAATTTCTGTGGAAGATCAGCTTCAACAAAACAGAGCCAGCAGGCAGAAGGGTGAGATAAGCTCCAGACAAGCCAGTTTAGTCAGCTTTTCTTTTAAAAACTGGTCAGGCAGAAACTCCGTTGTGCATTTTGTCACAAGCCTGAAGTCTGACTTGGCACCATCTCCATGTGGCATCCCAAGTGCAGAACAACAAATTTTGCACTGTTTGGGCAGAATTCTTCCGTGCTCTTGCCGGTGGGTTCAGTGACAGGCTGCACTGGAGCAACAATTTGGCAGGAAGCCCAAAGATCAGCTTTACAAGGCTGTGAATTTCCCGAAGGCTTTTTTAGTGGTGCTCGACATGACAGGTTGGGAATCTTGATGGACACTAGCAAAAGACCATTTTGCATCCTGCTAATGGGTTGCAAACAAAGGGCCAATTGGAATCTTCCCAGCATGCCCAGTTCTCCATAATGCTAGCAGGCTATCTGTTATGTGTACAAACTGGACACCATGCCATAGTTTTTTTTCTGAAGTTACAAAGAAGTCTTTATTATGAAGTATGCATGCATTTACGGTATAAGATGAAAGGCATGGAGAGAACACCATAATAAGCCCAGCTCACTTCTGGACCAACGTAGCATAAAAAAATTGGACTTATCTTGAGAGACTTGCTCACATCATGGACATTAAGGAGAAACTGAGAGGCTATAACTAGCAGACTCAGGAGGGACATAACACTTGGAATAGAGGACGAGTCCTCATGTTCACCATGTCTCTCTATAGGTGATAGGTCCCCACACAGCAACTTTGATTTCATTGGATTTGCTTCGGAACTTCAGGGCCATTGCCAAGTGCTGATTATTGGGAGCGGGAGTGGGGGGTGGTTGGAAGGAAGGTTTGATGTGGATGGGAGAGGAATGTCTTGCGGGGGGTGGGGAGGTGTTATAATTAGAAGGATTGCTGAAGGTGTCAGAAGGATGAAACTGGGAGGTTGAGAAAGGGAATACGAAGGGGTGAAGACATTTGGGGTTAGGAAGGGGTAGCTGGGGTGAAGGATGCAAGTGTGGCTTCATATTTTGTTGGAGGCAGGTAGTTCAGAGTGGGGAAGGAGTGAGGGTGGAGGTGGATGAGGCATTACTTAAACTTGGGCATCAAAATTCACCTTCTTTCAGTGAGTGATAACTGTAGGGATTTTTAAAAAAATTCATTTCTGCAGGTTGTGAGTATCGCTGGCTGGGCCAGCATTTATTGCCCATCCTAACTGCTCTCCATTTTAGAGGGTATCCATGAGTCAACCCACATTGCTGTGATCTGGATTCACATGTAGGCCAGATCAGGGTAAGGATGGCAGATTTCCTTCCCCGAAGTGATTCAGCTTGTTTAATAACAAAAAACAATGGTTTCAGAGTCATCCTTAGACTTTTAATTCCAGGTATTTTAGTGAATTTAAATTTCACCATCTGCCATGATGGGAGTCTGTGGATTGTTAATCCAGTGGTGATATCACTACACTACTCCTCTGAGCACGTTTTAAATATAGAACCTGGATATGATGATGGGATACACACTATCAAGCCCACTCCACCACAGAAGACAGCACAAAATACCCAGATGCATAATTAAGGAGATCAGGGCTAGAAAAAATGGGAAACATTCTCTGCCTCCGCATTCACCCCCACATGGGACTCAGTCTCAGAGTCATAGAATTAGAGAGGTTTATAGCATAAAAACAGGCTATTCGGCCCAACTTGTCCATGCCACCCTTTTTATTAACACTCCAAAACTAATCCCAATTGCCTGCATTTGGCCCATATCCCTCTATACCCATCGTATCCATGTAACTATCTAAATGCTTTTTGAAAGATAAAGTTGTATCTGGCCTCTACTACTATCTCTGGCAGCTTGTTCCAGACACTCATCACCCTCTGTGTGAAAAATTGCTCCTCTGGACACTTTTGTATCTCTCCCCTCTCACCTTAAATCTATGCCCTCTAGTTTTAGACTCTCCTACCTTTGGGAAAAGATATTGGCAATCTACCTTGTCTATGTCCCTCATTATTTTGTAGACCTCTGTAAGGTCACCCCTCAGTCTCTTATGCTGCAGAGAAAAAGGTCCCAGTCTATTCAGCCTCTCCTTACAACTCAATCTATCATGTCCTGGTAGCATCCTAGTGAATCTTTTCTGCATTCTCGATAGTTTATTAATATCCTTTCTGTAATAGAGTGACCAAAATTGTACACAGTATTCCAAGTGTGGTCTTACCAATATCTTGTACAATTTTAACAAGACATCCCAACTCCTGTATTCAATGTTCTGACCGATGAAACCAAGCATGCCAAATGCCTTCTTAACCATTCTGTCTACCTGTGACTCCACTTTCAAGGAGCTATGAACATGTACCCCTAGATCTCTTTATTCTGTAACTCGCTTCAATGCCGTACCATTAACTGAATAAGTCCTACTCTGGTTCAATCTACCAATATGTATTACTTTGCATTTGTCTAAATTAAACTTCATCTGCCCTTCATCAGCTCACTGGCCCAATTGATCAAGATCCCGCTGCAATTGGAAATAACCTTCCTTACTGTCCACCATGCCACCAATCTTGGTGTCATCTGCAAACTTACTGACCATGCCCCCTATATTCTCATCCAAATCATTAATATAAATGACAAATAACAGTGGACCCAGCACTGAGGCACATCACTGGTCACAGGCCTCCAGTTTGAAAAACAATTCTCTACAACCTCCCTCTGGCTTCTGTCAAGAAGCCAATATTATATCCATTTAGATACCTCAACCTTGGTCCCATGAGATTTAATTTTATGCAACAATCTTTATGCGGTACCTTGTCAACGGCCTTGCTAAAGTCCATGTAGACAATATCAGCTGCACTGCCCTTAACCTTTTTGGTTATCACTTCAAAAAACTCAATTCAATTTGTGAGATACGATTTTCCATTCACAAAGCCATACTGATTGTTCCTTATCAGTCCTTGCATCTCTAAATGCCTCTAAATCCTGTCTCTCAAAATATTTTCATACAATTTGCCCACCACAGATGTGAGGCTCACGGGCCTCCAGTTCTTAGTCTTTTCCCTGCAGCCCTTTTTAAACAAAGGCGCAACGTTTGTCACTCTCCGATCTTCAGGCATCTTACCTGTGACTATCGATGATTCAAATATCTCGGCTAGGGGACCTGCAATTTCCTCCCAAGCCTCCCACAAAATCCTAGAATATATATTTCATCATGTCCTGGAAATTTATCTATCTTGGTGCCCTTTAAGATTTCCAGCACCTCCTTTTCTGTAATAGGTACACTCCTCAAGACATCAGTATTTATTTCCCTAAGATCCTTAACATTCATGCTTTTCTCATCAGTAAATGCTGATGAGAAATATTCATTTAGGATCTCACCCTTCTCTTGTGGATTGGCACATAGTTTACCTTGTTGATCCTTAAGAGGCCCTACTGTCTTTCCTGTTATTCTTTTGTCCTTTATGTATCTGCCTCAAATGGAAGAATTCTCCCTTTGTTTCTTCGGAGCCACGGCTGTTCTGCCAGTTGCATTAGAAGAATGTAAGTCTGTCGGCAAATCCTTACAGGATGTGTAATGGGGATTGCCTTCTCAGGACAGATTAGCTGGAATATTATTTTAATTTGAGCAAGCAAATGCATCAGACTGTAAAATATTACCACTGATCAAATGTATTTCAAAGTGAATTTTGGGCTTTCTGGGAGACAGGATAAAATACCATTTGCAGCATGGAAAATGAGCTGGACTTAGTTGGGAATCAGCTGTTTGTTTTGTTCAGATGTTCCATGCTGTCAGACTTTTTCTAAATCCTTTAAATCCTGAAACTCTTCAAACTACTGAAGCGTTGGCTTTTCTTCAAACCAGTGTATTCTTTTGATTTTTTTTAATAACAGAATTTCTCAGACAATGGAGGCTTTTGTCATTTAAGACTTGCCAATTATGCAAGCAAAACTTTTGGATTTAGTTTTAATAACTCTTGCTTTCTACTCTCATTTAGTAACTGAGAATTGGGCCATTTTTCTCTCAGTTATAGGACCACTTAGAGCAAATAACCAATACTGGGCAAAGACTACTACAAATCACATCAATCTCACAGTGATTGTATAAATAGCAAATTAATTTCAATATAGTTAAGCGTGAGGATGTGCATTTTAATAAGAGGAAGGAGGTCAAATAAGAAGTTGGAAGAATTTTTATGTGTGATAGAGGCAAAAAGATTTTGGGATACATGCACTATCAAAAGCAGCAGTGCAGGTTGTGAAATGCAAATGAAGCATTGGATTTCATTTCCAGGGAATGTAAGTGTATATAATTTGAACTTTTATGCAACATTGGCTCCATCGTACATGGAGTTGTGCATACTCTTCTGGATCAGGATTTTACCAGGTTATTTTTGGGGAGTGTGAGTGGGTTGTTGGTGCAAGTAGAATGCTGGGGATCCATGTTGGGATGGTTCCTAACACACTCATATCATTTGGGACGATTCTCAGCCATGGGAATGGCAGTGAGTAGATTGCCTGCCATCTGGAGACAGAGGCCAATTTGAATAATTAAAGGCCCAATTGAGGACAATTTGTCCAAGCCACCAGTATTTTTACAGGAGCAGAGCTGTTGCCAGCCAGGTGTGGAGACTACCAGCTGATAGTTCTGACCTACCTGTAGCTTCTTGAATGGGCATTGGAGAATAATCAGGCTATCGTAGTTAGAGGCTCCACAGCTCAAGGACACAGCTGACAGAGCAGAACACATGATCTTGGCTATGCCACTGAGGAAATTGCTTTTCAAATATCTGGATCTGCCTCAAATTGAAGGTACTCCAGCATTTTCCTTGCTTCCTGAGCAGCAAGTAATTCTATTGATGGCATTTCTATGGCCGGAGAGCTTCTGCTGGTCCTTTGATTGAGTAGGGAGCATGGAAGGCCCACCTACTTTCCTTAATTGGCCACAATTCCACCTGCCAGCTCTTGATTGCCTCCACCTGATAATATTGTGGGATAGATCCTGACATCACCAATGTTTGCTCTCTCCCAAGTGGTTATATGGGGCTTTGCAGAGAGTTACATAAATATACAGTGCATGAAACTTGTCATATATACAAGCTAGTTTGTGCTATTGTTTCTACTTCATACAAGCTTTCTATCATTCCATCTAACTTATCTCAATCTTTCAGTGCATTCTTTGCATTTCTCTTTCTCTTGTGCATCATGTAGCTTCCTTTGAAAGCATTAAAACTATTTATCTCAAACACATCCTGTGGTAGGTAACATGATCCACATTCTGCCCACACTCTGAGTAAATATATTTTTTTCTTATTTTGCTATTGGAATTATTAATGATCATCTTGTATTTATGGCCTTGAGTTTTAGATTGTCTCACAAGTAGCAACATCCTCTAAACATCTATCCTTATCAACCCATTCATATTTAGACCTTAGATATGTCACCTTTAAGTTATTTTAATTTTAAAGTAAAATGCCTCAAATCTTTACAATCTCCCAGTAGCAGTAATCCCTCAGTTCTAGTCATCTATAAGTCTTCATAGTACAGTATACAGATTACAGTGCACAATATTCTAATTTCAGTTTGACAAGGGTGCCATGGAAGTTTTACATACCACAGTATTTTTGAATTCTGGATCTCAAATAAATTTTGGTGCTTAGTTCAAATTTTCTAGCTGTTTATGCCAGTGAGATTCTCCAGTCCTGTTGCAGTGAATTGAGATTTGGCTGAGCGCCAAATTCTCCATTCTCACTTGCAGTGGGGGGGGGACATGAACAATCAGAGAATTCCGGTTGCTGCTTTTAATGACATGATCATTTGCTAACACATGGAGAAGTTGAGGTGAACAACAGGTACCTTTGATGGAAATCTAGGTGAGTACATGAAGGAGAAAGGAATGGAAGGATGTTGTGGTAGCATTACAGGGAAAGAGGAGGCTTGTATGAAGCAGAAAACTCCAACATAAAAATGCTGGGTGAAATGGCACGTTACATTGCTGTAAACTTGATGTAATATTCAGGAGAGATATTTCTGGTCATTCACTAGTGAGAATGGAGAATTTGGCGCTCAGCAGTGGACCCAGAAAATCCCACCGACATAAATGGCCAGAAAATTCTGGCTGCATTCTTATTTAATCCTTTTGTTACATTGAAGCAGATTGCTGCTCAATAGATTTCCTATATTTCCTGATGTTTATCAACTCTCAGCCCTGCAATTTCTCTAGTGTCTCGATCTGTTTTGTAACTTGTATTGTATGCACTATCTCAAGTGTGATCTAATCAAGTTCTGCATAAGTTTCACATAACTTCGCCGATTTTCAATTATATTGGCCTTGGTGCTTTGTCTGTGTTTTATGGCCTTATAAAATTATGTTGCTGCTTTCAATGGTTTGTGAAAGTGTAGCCCTTATACCTCTGTCTCTCTGTCTCATTAAGCTCTTATTTTCCATTACAGTCCAGTTTATTGTTGGAAATAGGTGTATGTGTGCCAAAAGAATGTTATCTGGTTTGATTAAATTCCAATAACACACAGAAAAATTGTGATCCCTTGTGTGGACACTATTGCAACTCAATAACTAAGTATACTTGGTCATTGTTGTCTGTAATTTCTGTCTGTAGCATGGAAATAAACTAAAAGCATAAGGCCAGCATATGAACGGTAAGTACTTGTGTGTGAACTTATCAGGGAGGCAAAAGTGGAGCTGTGCAGGGGAGGCAAAGGAAGGGTTTCGGCAATTGGGTTCCACCAGCAGGATCAGTTTTGTGCCAAAAAGAGTGCAAATTTGATTTAAATGTAATAGCTGGAAGGCTACCACCTTGACCGTCACAGAATCGGACCAAGCGAGGGTCCGATAACAGAAATCTCCGTTGACCTCGAGCAGAAATTTCCGGTCTCACTCCAGCAAGGCTGCAAAATCCTGCCCAATGTGTCCTGCATGATATCATCCAGGTTCATCTGAACTTCCCTCCCTGCTGGTTGGTCCTCATCCCGGTAAGAATCACAGCCAGCCTCCAGAAGCGGAGGCCAGATGTGATGGTCTCACTTTGAGGCATTGAAGGCCATTGAAGTTTTTGGAGGCAAAGCCGGGCTGTGCCCCTGTCGCAGTGTCAGCTGGTAGTGCCCCATTGTTCATCCTGCTGGGGATGTCCATCACGCACCATAACTGTGCTGGGGCAGTGTCAAGGGGACAGGGCCTGAGTGGGGAAGAGATTATCATGGGGATGGGAAGCAAAAGGTGGAGATGTGCAGTGGAGGGAGGAAGATTTATGGGGGTGGGGTGGTGTGGAGAGAGTCAGACAAGATGGGTAAGTCTTTAGGGAGAAGCTTTGCACCAGGGAGAGGAAGAAGTACAGTTCTGTAAAGGGAGGCAGGAGAGAACTCTGCAGATGGGGTGCACTCAGTGGGGGAGGTAAAAGGTGAGCTATGCAGGGGACACAAAGGGAGGGTCTCTGCAAGCAGGGAAGCTCTGTAAATATGGGATGATCGGTAGGGCATTATGCAGAGCAGGTAATTGGTAAATGTGGCCTTCCCCTTGTGTCCCCTGCATAGCTCACCTTTTACCTCCCCCACTGAGTGCACCCCATCTGCAGAGTTCTCTCCTGCCTCCCCTTACAGAACTGTACTTCTTCCTCTCCCTGGTGCAAAGCTCCTCCCCAAAGACTTACCCATCTTGTCTGACTCCCTCCACACCACCCCCACCCCCATAAATCTTCCTCCCTCCACTGCACATCTCCGCCTTTTGCTTCCCATCCCCATGATAATCTCTTCCCCACTCAGGCCCTGTCCCCTTGACACTGCAAAGTAGGGTATTTTGCAGTCGGGGAGTGACTGGCACAGGGAGTGATTGGTAAGGGGGAGGCTGACAAATGGAGTGATCGGTTGGGAAAGGGATGGTGAGACTGGCACAATGAGTGATCAGCAGAGGGAGAGAAAAGCAAAGAGATGGGGGCATATAGGATGGGCCGTGGAGGGGATTGTTATGGGGCTCTCATTGCAGGGGTCCCAATGCCAGCGACCTGTGTTGCCTTGGGGGGGTGGGGGGTGGTTACACAGTCGTTGATGATGGGACGGCGGTGATGACCATGGGGACAGCAGTGGCAGGAGGTCTTCCTACACAATGGTGCCCCAAGCAATCTGCAGCAGGCTTCACCGGCGAGCTTAGGTTTTGCGCCCCTTATTGATGAGAATTGCACTTCTGTCCAAAGAGTGACAGAGTATAATGAGAAAGCAAAGAATCCCTATAGTGCAGAAAGAGGCCATTTGGCCCATTGAATCTGTACCAACAACAATCCCACTTAGGCTCTATTGCTGTAATCCCACATATTTACCCCACTAATCCTTCTAACCTGCAACCTCAATTTAGCACAGCCAATGTACCTAACCCACACATCTTTGGACCGTGGGAGGAAACCGGAGCACCCGGAGGAAACACAACAGAAACAATGAGAAAATGCAAACTCCACTCAGTCACCTAAATTGGGAATTGAACCCAGATCACTGGAGCTATGAGACAGCATTGTGCCACCATGCTACCCAAACTCACTCAAAAAACAGGCCTGAAAGTCTTCACGCTGGTTTGGCACTAAGAATTTTCTTACAAGATTACACCCTATGTCTGAAACTTATCACAAATTCTAGGTGCAATTACAAAATGGTAACATAATCTCTGGATCCAAATGATTATGAACTCCCTAATCACACTCAAACTCTTTTTAGTACACCAAAATTGCATCACTGAAATTTCTTTGGCTGAGTTCTGACATGCTCTTGGGCATTCAGGTATCTATTATTTACGATTGTGACTTTCGATTGACTGAACTGTTAAAAATGTCAAACGACAGGTTGAAGAATTTGATGGCAAGGCTCAGGTAGCTATGTCTCAAATTAAATAGTAAGATGTGACATCAGGGTGATGGTTGCATTCTTTTGCACTACCTGCATTGGCTCACTGAGAAAAATTCCTTTGCCCCCTTTGTGCGGGACAAAGATTAAGGATAGAAACCTTCTTGAGACCTCAATAAAAAAAAAACCTCAAGCATTGAAATCAAAAGTCAAGCAGCATTCACAACTGCAGAATATTTATTTCTTTTGGTTGTGATATTTCAATGACCTATAATTCTTCACAGAAATCTGAAGTGCTGGTTTTATTTGATGGGTGAGTTGGCAGTTTCCCCCTTGTTCTTTGCTCCTTTTCGATGCTGCTAGTTGCTGAATTGGATTATTAATCACATCCTTGCTGCCAGATAATAAAAATACTGCATTAATTTACCATGAATGTGAACTGCAAATTTTTTCCGAGTCGAGGTTGTGCAGTCACTCTACATACATGCAAACAATTTACTTCAGTAAAAAAGCAATGCCTGATGATATTTATATCTTGGGATTGCCATTTTCCAGATTTACAGCAACCTCTTATAAACATACATCAAAGCAGGCTTTGCTGCTGCTGTCCTATATTTTCATCTGTTAATATTAAATAAAACATTTATTCAAGACGTGTTGCACCTTATCACAGAAAAGTAGGTTATTTGAAACCTACTTCTCATTCATTAATATTTTAAATTATTTAATTGGTTATTAATACTGCTTATCACACCATATATTCTACCCATTTAGGGTTTTGTTTTGTTCAATATTAATGTGCATCCTGGAAGAGAAGATAGAAAAACCCACGATTTCTGTTCTCTGTGATGATGCACTGCACATGATAGCTTGCATAATATATCAGCAGGGTGGAGAACTGACATCATTTCTGGCAAGAGAAGGTGTCTGATGTAGAATGAAGCATTTTAGATATCAGGTAAGGGTAAGGCCCTTATGTTTCAGAACAAAAGTGAACGAGTCTAATACAGAACACAGGTACATTAAGTAATACAGATAATGCAAAATAATTAGCAGGTGAAAGCAAATACATATTTCAAAGATTGCACATTTACCATTTTCCTGGTCATATTCTATATGACTTAATACTTATCAGCTGAATCAAAAAATATTTGCACTTTGTCCCCTCAGTATTAAATATCACTGTGAAGGTGCCACTATTGAGATTGCTGACAATAATATTTATGAGGCAACACGCAGCTGAACTGATGATTTGCTACTGTTAGTAACAAAGCAGCCTTGATGTTCTTGATCTTTCAACAGCAGGAATTTTGGCAGGTAATACACAGAAAGCCTGAAATTTGGGTGCATGGTGCTGGTAGAGATGATGTCCTGGAAGTCAATCACCTTCTTGGGGGTGTGTATACTGTGCCGCCAACTACTTCTGCCATGCTCCAGCACACTTTCTGGGGAAGGATTCTCATGTATTTGGGATGAAGATGGTGTTGGTTCTTGTGTGTGCTAAAAGTAACTAAACTGGTGATATTCTGATGTCCCTAAGCTCAATGTGGGCTCATTTCCCAAATTTCAACCACAAAAGTCCATGCAATTAATTTGATTGTCACTCACCAAGGATCAAGCCTCCTAAATGAGGTCAGTAAACTTCTTGAGGCACTGTTACAAGGTCCTTGGGTCCAGATTCTCAGCATAATGGCAGCCAGGAGCATGGAGGACACTCAGCCCTTTGCTGCAGTAATAGAAATGAGGTGTCATCACCAAAATCCTCAGCTTCCTTCTTCCACTGGAATTGGCATGGGCAAGTCATAATCATAGTCCAAGCACCTGAAAAATGGTGCACAACGAATTTTAACCATTAAACTTTAAGTATTAAATATTAAAATTGAAGACTGGGGGGAGCTAATTTGGATACCCCACAAAATTGGGCGTGGGAAAATACAAAGCTCTGAGTCAAAGTAATGCCAGTGACACATAAACCTTGAGTTGCTGGCTAATTATATTTATATTCTCAACCCAGTGCTAAATGGCTGCCTGCTTCAGCAGGGCATCCAGGTTTTTATGAAGCTAGCACCATTTAAGAGGAGCCTTAAATACAATGAAGTAACTTAAAACCAGACTGAACCTCTTAAAGCTGAGCTGAATTCTAGTTGCAGCAAGGGTAGAAACTGCTTGGAGAAGATTTATAGTCATGAAGGAAGAGATGCAGACCAGAAGAAATACCACATGGTTTTTGAATGTCTTGCTAGACATCTTGCTGCAGGAAGTTGGCATGAGGAGAGAGGTTTTCTTTTCTTAGATGGCTAGGAGTATCTCTGAACAAGTGCAGAGAAGATGGTGGGAGCAGGTGACTATTACAGTCAATGGCACCAGATGAGGGTATGTACACTGTAACTTCACAGTTTGGCATTTATTTCTTGGCATCCATGGATCTATTCCTGGTATGCACTCCTACTGTCCTCATTAAACCAGGGTTGATCTCCTAGCTTTATGGTAATGAAAGAGTGATGGATTAGAGATTAGTTTTTTTTAGATTAGAGCAACACAGCACGGGAAACAGGCCCTTCGGCCCAACGAGCCCACGCCGCCGTCATACCTATATACCGCCGTCATAACTATATACCGCTGTCATAACTATATATGCATATATGATATGCTAGACTATGAGGTTAGATGTTATATTTGATTACAATTCTGTTGTTGATATGACTGACAGCACCTTGACAGTGCCTAGTTTTGAGCTGCCATGTTTATTTTGAACCTATTCTATTTATCAAGGTGGCAGTTCACACAATATGATGGAGGTATATCTCTTGGTTTACAGAGTCTTTGTGATCTTTTGGATGTAGTGATAGATAACAAGTTGTAAGGTGTTTGCAATGTTATCAGATATAGCCTGGGAGGTCCACTGTTGAAAAAAACCTTGATTGCCATTGGCAGTGCCATTCTCATCCTGCTCTGAGATCATAGGTCTGGTTCCAAATTGGCACAACTCTGTGATCATCTCCTTGGTGAAATGCAGCTGGTGAACAACTGATTCCTGGTTTAGGTGAAGTTTGGAGAGGTGCGGCTTGAAGGCACTTCTTGAGTTATGTCTCTGCTGAGAACCCGCCTCCTCCTCTAGCTTCATTTCCCTGTCACCTTTTCCCCACTTGGCTTTGAATCTGCAGCCCAAGGGGAACTAAAAATTCCTGCAAGCTCTCATAGCTTGGAGCAAGTCGTGTACTCAGCAACCTTTCAGTTGCAATCAGAGCTTTCCCAATATCCAGCATCACTCCATGCTGAGTTTACTGACCTCCCTCCAAGCACACAACACTTCCACAAGCTCAGCAAGAATCAGTGTAAGGTATTGAGCAACTAATTTGCAGTTTGGATGTTTCCTTTAAATAGCATTGATCAAGGTTCCTTTGTGCTGCTGAATGCTCAAGAGAGGGTGTTAACTAAAGCGATCAGGTCAAAAATGGCACGTTGTGCATTAACTCAGGATTTAACATTGAGTGGCATCACAATTTGCCTGTTCTGCATGTTCTGGCACAGGAAGGTAATGCCCATATTATCACCCTCAGTGACAGGACCCTAGGCCTGAGCCGTGGCACAAGTGGACAAGAGTGGCATACATTCCATTTTCAGCTAAACCAGCATCCGTTCAGGCAAAACAACCTGTGCTGCAGAGCCATGCTTTGAGGCTTGGGTTCTTTGAGCAAACATAAAGGAAAATGATGCAGCTTGACAAATTCTCATGATAACTTTTATCAGTTAACAAAGGATATTGTCAAAGAAGGGCATCTGAAATCTGCCTATTTTACCTCCATAGGATTATATTCAACAGTACTCTATAGATATTATATTTGCTTTTGAGATTCTGTTAAAAAATTAAAATCAATTTGCCATCTATGGATTAATCAGACGGTGAAGTTAAACCTCAGGCATTCTGACATTCACTACCGGCCCACTGGGAAATCAGCCAGCTTTCTACACTGGAGTGTATATTCCTATTTGCACAATGGAAAATGCTAAATACATCTCTCTATATGTTGCTGCAATTCAGGCAAGTGTAAATTTTATAATAGCCAAAATATGTGATAGATAACCACCCAACATAAAAAAGCAAAAATTTTTCAACAAATTTTTCTTTGTTGAAAAATGAAATATCTGCACTGCAATGCAATTGTCAGCTTAAAAACATGAAGATCACTTTTTTGCTCACTGTAAAGTCACTCCATTCTGATAATTTTAAATATTTTACAATAACACCGCATTCCTAAGTACTGCATTGAAAATTTCAAGTCGTGTTCTTGAAAAGATTGCTGTGGCTTCTTCTGATGTTATCAAAAGTCCATTCACAATGTGTGTGTGTAATCTAAAGATGTTCATCCTCCTTTATGACCGATTTCATCCGGGAACTGTGAAATGATTTGACTGGGATTTCCACCATATGACTTCTAGAGTTAATATATTAAGGAAACTTGAGCAAAAAGAACCATCAATGCTGCTTTCACCTACAGCGTAGCTTATGGTCTATTCCAGTAATTAGCATTATGAAAATGATTTTTACAGAGGACTTTTAATTTGATTAGATATGCATACTTCTGTATTATCATTTATTACCATTGAGTAACTATTTATCATTATCAGAGATGTTTAATCTGTGAATATATCCAGTTTTAATGAGCTCATCTATATTCATTTATATTTCTTTTCTCATTCTTTTTCCTCCTGGGGTATTTTATGCTGGCTGTGGTTATGTTATGGATTTGTAATCCCGAGGCCTAGACTAATAATCTGGCAAAGTGAGTTCAAATCCCATCATGGCAATTTAAGAATATGAATTCAGTTTTAAAGCAACTGGAAATAAAAGAAACCTGGTCTAGTATTGCGACATAGGCTCACCAATGTCCTTTGTGGAAGGAAATCTTCTGTTCTTACGTGCTTTGTCCATATGTGATCCCAATCCACAGCAGAGTTCTTAATCTTTAATTGTCATCAGAAGTGGTCAAACAGGCATTTAGTTATATTGAGTTGTTTGCCTTTAACGATGGATTGACAGATTTCTCTATCATTTTCTCAAGGCGGCCAGGAATGAGAAATAAATGGAACACCAACATCTGAAGAAGTTCTTCATTAAATCTAGATCTATCCTCCGAAGCAAGCAAATGTTAATTATGCTCAGAGTTCAATTGGGAAACGTATTTTAAGGTATAATCCAAATGTGACTCCAGTTTCCTCCCACAGTCCAAAAATGTGCAGATTAGGTGGGTTGGCCATGCTAAGTTGCCTCAATATCCAAAGGTGTGTAGATTAGATGGATTAGCCATGGGAAATGTATGGGATAGCAGTTTTAGACCGGAGTTGGGGGGGGGGGGGGCGGTGGTGGCGGAGAAAGGGCTTGGGAAGATACTTAGTCAGACAGTCCATGATTCAGACATGATGGGCTGAACGATGTCCTTCTGCCTTGTAGGGATTCTGTGAATTTCAGCACATATGTTGTGCTGATCTTCCTCAGCTTTTGGAGCAAATATAATTCATAGAATGTTTTCCAGTAAAATGTTTGCATTGGATAAATAGCATTATTTCACAAAATTTAAAGTTTGTGAAATTATGCTTAAGCTAACAATATAATAACCAGAAGACTAATGGCACTTGCAGAAGTTTGTGACTTTCAAACCCAAATTAAAATGGACTTTTTTTTACTGCTAAGTGCTTACACAGTACAAGCAGTAGTAGATTCGATCAATTAAAGAATGTGGCAAACATCAAAAGTTCTCAGTGGAATAGCCACTAATAGATACTAATATGAATATAGATTTACATCGGAAGTTAATGGAATTGTCCATGGAGTGAAGAGATATACTTGATTGTAATTTAGACAAACAAAATAAGTGCTACTCACAAGGTTCTTTGAGGTGACTATATACTGTCCACAGGGTGGGTGTAAGTGATATAGTGGATTAGTATACTGCTCTTTCATCCCTAGGTTCTAGTTTCACATCTGACTGATGAGATTTAAGCATCCTCTCTGTCAAATTTAAATATCTTTTTTGTAATGAGTTTGGGGGTCCTTAATCCTAAAAAGAGCAAACTATATCATAGAAATGGCTGCAGCTCATTATAAATGAGCAATCTCATTTAGGAATGTCCATAAGGAGAATATGTTGCTCATTAATAGCACAGTAAACTTTGTATAATTTGGCATTCTACCAATGGGAATTTTTTACCAGCTGAAATTTTTGACTTCTCCAAATACAAATTGTCACTTATCAACTGAAAGCAATTACAAAGTTATCAAAAACCCAAACTTGCACAAGTATTATTACATACCTGTTTTAATGCACTGTTAAAGATTAGACATAAAAAGAATACTATTCTTCACTTTCTGATCACTTGAATATTACTTCTATGCTACAAGTATTGAGCTGTATACCATTAGTAAATCAAACTCTGCATGAACTGGTATTTGTGATTAACCTGCACCATCCATCCCCACTTCTATTAGATAATAAAGGTTTTACTGTACGACGTGCACCTCACTTTTGAAGGGGAAGCTCTATTCTGATGGCCTTAAATATATTTTGGGTTCAAAAATGAAAGAATTTTTTGATTTCTGTTTGCTTTGAGATGTCACCTATGGCATTTGAGATGTCACAGTTGCCTTACGTTAGAAGCTGGGTTGCATTCCAAAAATGTGAGAATTAATGTCGACAGACACTCAGAGCAGGACTGAAAATGTGCTACACTGTCAGAGGTTCTAGGGGAAATTTTCCCCAAAAAACTAATTCCCAATGGGCAGAAAATGGGAGATTTTCTGTCTGTTTTTTAGGCATACTTAGTTGGATGGATTTGTGGCACTCTGTGCTTTAGAGAGTCTGGTGCAGGATTCATGCTGGTAAGGTAGAGGGGGGCGGAAATGTGCCTTATCCTACTGGGAGGCCAGTATTAGTACACTGAGAGGGCCATTGTACATGAACAGATCTGTCAGTAGGGAGATCCGCACATACACACTGTCTCCCCTTTATGTTACTCCTGACCACCAGCTTCCCAACCTCATCCTATCCCCCCAATCCCATCTGATCGCTGGCCTTTGTAATTCCCCCTGCCTGCCACCACCACCACCACCACCACCACCACCACCACCCCCTCCCCCCCCAAACCACCACCACCCTCAACCCGAGCCAGCCACAATTACCAGCGCCCTATGGCAGGCCCTGACCTATACCCACCATGCTCCTCCCATGGTCAAGATCAATCACCTACCTTCCTCCCTCTCCCACCTAATGCAGAAATTCTCCAGCTACCCCACACCACTAATTGGCCCCTAACCCAAATAGACTTCACCATCCTCAGGCCCTGCCCTCTTGGACACTGCCTGGTGCCTGTGGGCAGTGTTAAGATGCCTAGTGGGCAGTGCCAGGGTGCCAGGCTGGCGGTGCCAGGGTGGCATACTGACAGTTTCAGGCATATTGACTTTAAGGCACAGTCCCAGAAACTGTCCCTGACATTTTCAAACAGACCATTGTTCACAGCAATCTATCCAGCCTTCAGGAGAATAGTGACCACAATACCACACAACCCTGCCACAGCAATTCTGCAAGACATACCGGGTCATTGACATAGAATGACATCATCACACGTGAGAATACCATTCACCAGGTACACGGTACATACTCTTGCAACTCGGCCAATGTTGTCTATCTAATATGTTGCAAGAAGGGATGTCCCGAAGCATGGTACATTGGGGAGATCGTGCAGACACTACGACAGTGGGTGAATGAACAATCGACAATCACCAGGCAAAACTGTTCCCTTCCTGTTGACAAACACTTCAGCGGTCATGGGCATTCGGCCTCCAACCTTCAGGTAAATGTTCTTCAAGGGGGCCTTCACGACACACGACAGCGCAGAGCAGTTGAGCAGAGACTGATAGCCAAGTTCCACACACATGAGGATGGTCTTAATAGGGATCTTGGCTTCATGTCACACTATCTGTAACCCCCATGACTGGCCTGAGTTAGCAAAAAACCTCACTTACTGTGCTGTCTGGAGACAATACACATCTCTCTAACCTGTGCTCAGTGCTCCTTCCACTCACATTGTTAGCCACTTTAAGACTTGAATAGCAGGTTAGGTGTAAAGATTCGCATTCTAATCAGCAATCTGTAAACTGTCTGTGCTGGTATCTATACAGTTGGAGACCAGAACACCTCATTCACCTGACAAAGGCCATTGGTCGAAAGCTTGTGAATTTACTATCAAATAAATCGGTTGGATTTAAACCTGATGTTGTCAGACTTCTTACTGAGTTTCAGGGACTGACAAGACAGTCCCTGCACTCCCTGTCCACAGGGAGTCCAGTGACAAGGGGCAGTCCCTGTCCCTTACCTCCTAGAGGTGCTTCAATGGCCTCCGCCCCACCAGCGGGGTAATCATGCATGATGGGGACCAGCTTCAATCCCCACTGATGGGAACGTCTTCTGGCAGAAGGGGGAAACTGTCCCGGCTCACTAATGACATAGAAATAATGATTTCCATATTGAAATCAGCCTCACATTGACTTCCAGCACAATGCCAAATTCTCTTATCAACATGCATGGAAAATTTGCAATCGGCTGGATGCTGTCACGACTCTCACGACAGGTCCTCTGCTGGTATTTTCCATCATGCTATGCTACTCGGGTTGCACAGCGGGCTGAGAAAATTGCACGTTGTCTTCAAGTGAGGCATTCAACTGATACACCATCTGCCCCTTCAAGCAGAAAAAACTTATCCATGCCACCATTCAAAGGTGAGGAAGAAAGTTTTCCTGGTGACCTGGTAAGAATTTATTTCTTGATCATTCAAACTGATTGGCTGCTGTGCTTCTCTGCATCACAGAACTGACTACATTTTGAAGTATTTCATTAAGCTATGAGGTATTTAAAGGTTCTTGAGGAAAGGTGCAGTGTAAACAGAAGTTCATTCATTCTGTATCTGATCTCAGAATGCTGAAAGCTGTGACAGCAGGGACAACAAAATTGAGTATGTGTAACTTTCAATACAACAGATATGCTTCACCTTCCAGGAAGCAAGATAGCAGCTAGATATATGGTGGGTAATTTATTAAATTCTGCTTTTATACAAAATAATAATTTAAATTTAACACAGACATTAAAATACTCGCACCGAAACCAACTGATAACAAGACTACATTTTCCTGGTGTCTATGAATAAATTATAGATAAGGGCAAGCAACATAAAATCAGGCATGCTATTTCAGAGAAACTTGACATTTTTCATTGTTCCCCAATTATTTTCTTTTCCTCTCAATTTTCACATTGTCCACTGTATTCACAACGTAAGGAAGAGTCTTGTGTCACAGTATTTAATACAAGACTGTGAGAATTTTTTTTAACATAACAGCATTTGGAAGACAAGCCTTTCATAGTAGTTTTCCTAACTGGAGCTGACATGCTGAGGATGCCACGTCATCTAACTTCATGTCTATAGTCTTTCTATGTAACTGCTCCAAAAAATAAACCAGGTCCTCATAGTCGCTGGACTTCATCCTGTCTCCTGTCTAATTTAGGCAGGAATTTGGGAGAACCCCCATGGAATTTTAGGGCCCTGGTATTTGAAAGTGTGAGTGTATGAGATTGGAAAGACAGCTATGAATGATTTAAGGAAAAAAAATATAAGAAAAATAAATGAAAACATCTGGCTAGTGTTTTTATAGGGATTTCCATTGCCCTATTTTGAAGTGTGCATTTAAGGTCTATTTGTATCTTTACGGAGAGAGTAGGAAGCAAAATCCTACAACTTTTTCATGCAATTTAAAGTAAAAATTCCAACTGGCAAATCTCATGTTGCAATGCTTACCACACTTGAGCAACATTCCTTCATGCGTTATTTTTACATGAACATTCATTGGTTTATTTTTATTTATTGACTAACTCCTGTGTGAAAATAGGAATATTTCAGGAATATAATGATACAAGTTAAATATTTAGAACTAAGTTTTCTGGACAGAATTTCTGCCTTTTATCTTTCTCCACTCTTCCTTTCCTTTCCAAAAGGTCCCATCTCATTCTCGGGTGCAGTTCCCTGAGCAAAGGCTGAAATTATATGCAAGTGACCATTCGTCATCATGTGTGAGCCTGTACAGAGAGTGTTGACAAGCTATTTGACGAGAGAAGGTATTATAACCAAGTCTGCTTTGTGTCCTCATCTGCCACTCAGCCACATTTTTCCAGCATGGATCACTGGAGATTGATCTTTTACCTCTCCTTAGCCTGGAGACATTGAGATTGTGACATACTCCCTATCATTGATATCCCAGCTGAGATCAAGTAACTCAGTGTAGATTCAGGATTGAATATAGAGCCTTCATGGTCTGACCTGCTTTGATACTCATTGGATAAACCTTTCAGATCTTTGGGGTAGCAGATTAACAGGATGATATCAGTGCTCAAAATAGTTCTCTTTTGTTGCACTGATTTTGTGCTCATTAGAATTTGGATTTGATCCATAGAATATAGAAAAATTGAAGGTTGAAAACCGTAAAATATGCTGAAATCTAACTTTTTTCTTTCTGTCCAGTCCATTTGCTGTGGATAAAACCCATGCATATTAGCACTGACATTAACAATTATCACATTGCAGTTTGACAAAGGCATCGCAACATCTGTGTCCAGTTTACTTTGTGGAAGCACTAGTTAAGTAGTTTGCATTTCTTTAAAAATTATGGCATTGATGTTTATACACAGGTCACATCATTTTGCTTTTTGCAGTAATTATCTCCCCTCCAGGTAAATACCATATTATTCTGCGTTCAAAATAATATTCTGGTAACAATTTATCAGAGGTATGCAATTTTCCAGCCCTGCTACAGTGGAACTCACAGCAGGGGATGTAGCTGCCAGAGAATTGGCTCTCAGTGAGACTGGATGATCTTGGTAGCAGTGTGGCTGGAAAATCCCACCCAATCTTTTTGTATTCAGTGGATCAGATTTCCAACTATATTGGGAATGAGTTAACAAAAACAAGATGAAAGATTGAAGTTGTACACAAAGGATAAGGAGTTGACTTTAATGGAACTACACAATGGGCAGCTTGTTTTTCACAGGGCAAGGTGATTTTCTGTCCCATTTTGATTGTATCATTGCAAACATGTCCACACAAGAGCTTTACTTTCTGCAGAGAATGTAACTATTTTAAACACCAGGAGTGAACCTGCACAGGACACTCTCACACTCTGGATCCCTTACCCCCCCCCCCCAACTAATCAACCCCCAGGGTATTCCCAAGTCCCCCTTGGGATTATCCCCAGACTCTCTGACCCTCAGATGCATGGGATTCCTCAACCTGCAGTTTTCCTTCTCCCACTCTGCCCCACACCCTCTGCCTTCCCCCCCTTTCTCCAACGGACTGGACCTGATACTTGCTCAGCAAAATTGACTTAACCACCCCACATCCTGTTGGAGTGAATCCAACCTGAATGTTCCCACCCCAATTCCCCCTCGTCCCTGGAGTGGAATCTACCCAACCCGAACTGACCTGACCCAAGAAACCCTCCACCACCCCAAACATTCCCTGAACCTTCTACCCCCAAACCTCCCCCCAGATCCCATAACAGCTCTGGACATGTCCCCCAATCTCCCTCCCCCTCATGGAATTGCCCTCATCCCCGAACGTCCCCACCAGACTAGATCCCCAAAATCCTACCCACATACCTGGCCACTTACCTTCCTCCTAGGCTGTCTGTTACATTTCTTTAAACCAAACTGCTTTCTGGCACCCAGTGCAGTAGGAAGAGGACATTTCCTCCCTGAGCTCACCAGTGTTGCCGTGCACTATGGCCTTGGGAGACTCTTCCAGCCAGTGGAGGTTTGGAAGTTTCCCACAGCAGATAAGTGTGCTTTAAATTGTTATAATTCTGGCAGGACATGACTTTATACCATTGGGTGCAATGGCATCTTATTTCTTAATAATTGCATTAACATGCTGAATTGCCAATGTCCCTCCCATTTTTTTTTAAAGCTAATAAAGTGCAGAGATTTATTGCCAGTACAGTGAAATAAGAGTTTGTAAAGGTTACACTAAGGCTTTATAACAGTGAGTCAGACCTCTCTTGGAGTATTGTGTTCAATTCTGGGCAAAAAATGTGCACTCATTGAAAAGGGGCAGAGGAAAGTTTTAAGTTGATTCCAACTATAAATGGAATAGATTACAAGGAAATTGGTGAAAATGGGAAGTAGATGCTTCAATGAACAAGATTTTTTTTGCCATCTCTACAAAAGAACTGGCAGATGCTAGACATTTGAAACTGAAAATAATGAAACATCGTCAGGTCAGGAAGCATCTGTAGATAAATGGTGAAGAAAGATTAATACTTCAGGTATATTACCCTTTGTCATTCTGGCATTGTGTTCAACATTTTTTTGGTAACTTCAAAGTTAATAATCTTTGCCTGATGTGCATGTACCCCATGGTAGTTATTTAGGAAATGCTCAATTTTCTCACTCCAGTATGCTGAACTTAGCCATGAATTTCTCCATTTTCTTGGAACTCATTTTCTATCAGTATCTGGTAAAGTTTTCTGGTTTTAAAAATAACAGATGTGTTTTTTCTTTTAGGAACGGAATCTGCAATGTTCCCACATGTAGAGTCCAGTCATTCCCCTGTTTAGATGTCTTTATTTTATTTTCTTTGCATATTAAAGTGGTTAGCCCTGCTGCCTCAAGCGCAGGAACCCAGGTTCAATTCTATCTTGGAGGACTGTTTGGTGTTTGCTGATTCTCCCCATGTCCACATAAATTTCCTCCGGGTACTCCAGTTCCCTCTCTCAGTTCAAAGGTGTGCAGGTTAGGCGGATTGGGCATATCTAAATTGCCCCTTAGTGTCTCAAGGTATGTGGGTTAGATGGATTAGTCATGGTAAATGTGTGGGGAACACTGTGAGGCAGAGTCTGGTTAAGATGCTCTGCCAGAGATTTGGTGCAGACTCAGTGGGCTAAATGGCCTCTTTTGCATTGTAGGGATTCGATGATTCTAAGAGTTCAAAATAGTTGCTGAAGGTGTTTTCAAGTTGTAATCCATTGTATTTACCTTATTCCAGATTTCTACTGCCTAAAGCTAACTAGACTTTACAGGTGGCTTGAAGTCACTTCTGGAATTTATAAATTCTGGCTTTTATCGGATTTTTCAAAAGGTGCCATATGCTCTAAATTGTACTATGTTTTACATATATGTTAAAAAATGAATAAGGGAGTTTAACCCCTTGACCTCAGTCTCCACCCACCTGTTAGTTTTGGGTTGGGTGAATTATTCTGGATACCAGAGAGACTGCAACAGAAAACATATTTGCAGGTGGTGATTACATGATCAGCTTATGTAAAGGCAACTACTGTGCTTTGAATTTGTAATGATTCATTATTGGACTTCAACTCCTGCCAAGCTTCTGCATCCTTCATTCACAGGTTACCATATCCCTTGGGGATGATTTTTATCAGATAAGCCAGCAAATGATACAAATTATGATGGGTTTGATGTAATAAAGCTCTAAATATGTATGGAACGTTGAATCAAAGTTTCAAAAGAATGGATTTGGTATTTTTAATATGCTGCTGAGATTTTCCTATCCCATTTCAGGGTTTAGAGAAGGAATTGCTGATTTATGGCTTTGTCTTTTTGTACTTTGCTGAACGGGCGTGTTAGTTTTATTATTTTCTCGTTCTCCCAGGGCTGTGGCCAATGCTCTGAATGGAATTTTCCCATGTCAGGCTCTGACTGAAAAGCAGCATGAAGCTCTCCAGGTTTAAGCCTCTCTGGATAGAAAATGCCTAGCTTCTGGTGGGACGGAGCTTGATAGAGCCAGTGACTCTGGCTCTACAGAGATCGGGGTGCCATCTTTAAAGGGCAATCAGTCAGCATAGCACCGATCTCAGGCAGAGTGGCAGCGAATCCCCTTTCCCTCTCACTGATCTCAGACAGTGTGGCAGCAGACCCCTTTTCCCCCCCACTGATCTCAGGCAGGTTGGCAGTGGATGCCTCTCCCCCCTCATTGATCTCAGATAGCGTGACAGCAGATCACCCTTCCCCCTCTCTGATCTCAGACAGTATGGCATCAGATCCCTCCACCCCCCTTCCCTCTCACTGATCTCAGACAGTATGGCATCGGACTTCCCCTGCCCTCTCACTGATCTCAGGCAGAATGGCAGCGGACTCCTCCCCCCTCCCCTCCTCACTCCCAGGCAGAGTGGCAGCAGACCTTCCATTCCTTCACCAACCAATCTCAAGCACAGAGCAATCAGACCCATCTCCTCTGCCCACCGATCTTAAGCAGAGAGTCATCGAAACTTCGGTACTTAGCTCCTCACTAGCTGGAGCTAATCAGACTTTTGTGGAATATGTTTGTTTCATGTTGAATCTGGATGGGCGAACACAGTGGTAAAAGGGGAAATGCCGGTAAGGTTGGGCGTGCGGCCCATTAAGTCATTTTAAATGCATGCAATAGCCATCGTGCCCATTTCAAGCGCGGAGCCAATTGCATCCGTTTTTGGGCCTTGGTAAAGGGAGGCCTGGCACGGAGGTGGGTGCAGATCCACTACTTGCCTCACGCCTGACTTTACCAAATTTTTGTGGATGAAAACGGGCGCAATTTGATGGTAGAATCGGGCTCATAATGATATTTTTATAAACTACTAATAAATGCCATATTGAATCTTTGTTAGATGAGGCTGGGCTCAATATCTGATCCCTCTTTCCCCAATATCCCACAATAGTTGAAGTGTTCATAAGTATTCACTGGCTGCCCAAAGAATGTCATTGAAGATAACCTTACCTGAAAGTTTGAGAAAGAATAAGGGGAAAAAAAAAGAAAATGAGAAAAGAAAAAAGGAAATATGATCAGAAAAGTAAATTGAAATGTGTGCTTTATGAAGGGGCATAAGAATATTTGCTTGGGATCTAAAGAATCTAAATTTGAGTTTTCACAACATGATCGACATAGTGCCAAGCTTATCAACCTGGCAGAGCTGACTTCCAGCAGCAACTGAGGAGTGGTATAGGAATGAATTCTTATTCCTCTAGTTTGACAAATGTTGAAGGCTGAGCTTCAGTAAACCACCTGTCCAGGTCAAAAATTATCATCAAAATTGACTTTGGCATGCTGTTTTAACCGTGGAAATCAAACGCATGTTTCACTTTTATATGGTGATCATATGAATTCTGCAATGGTTTGTTGTACTTATGGATTGCAGAGATACTGCTTAGAATAGTCAAGGAGACTGTACATCTTGGGTAATGTTAAACACTAGCCTTAGGACATAATGAATAAGCAGTGGAGGGTAGGCCAACTCTATCCACCGATGCATAAATAACATTCTACGCTGCAAGTAAATCCATACTTATGCTTTATAGTTTCAAGAAGAGTTTGATTTAAATGAACCAAAGCTTTTAAGTTAATGGAACATCTGTTTTGACCACATCAGCACCTGGAAGTATTTTCTTTTTCCCAATTTTTGCTTTTGATTTTATTCCCTTGCTTCTCTTGAAGGTGTTGACTCATCCTGGGAAAATGCTTTCAACTAAAACTTCAACTTGGAATTGGATGTTTTGGGGGGACAGGTTTTGCCCCCATTTTCTGGCAGGAATATGGGCCGAATTGGTGGCAGATCTGGGGCACAGCCCAGTTGTAGAGGAGCCCTGATCGGCAAGCTGCCCATTAGCTTGACTAACTCTGAAATGCCCTCCGCATTGGCCTACTAAGCCACCTAGTTCAAGGGCAATTTGGGATGGGCAATAAATGTTGGGCCAGCTAAGGATACCCACATCCCACCAACAAGTAACAATTTGACAAAGGACTCTTATTGCACCATGCTGATATGATAAGGCCTGACCCTGGAATGGTTTGGGCCTCATGCTGATATCACTGGTTAGGTGTAGTTACTTCCTAACAATTTCAGTGAATGCTGATATTGAAAACCAGCCTTAATTTATTGAGTACTTTTTAAAGATGCAAGAATAAACTTTAAGAGCTATCCCATACCATCATCTGAGCCTCACTTAAGGCCAACAAACATAATGTAAATTGGGTGTGCTGCCTGCAATTCTCCACTATTTGCTGGCTGTGTGTGAGATCCCTGGTTGTTTGGAGAAATGTCTTTGTGTACAGTTGTTTGTTGTGGATTGCCATAGTCAAGTGGCTTCTGTCATTCCATTGTTCCTTCATTCCACTTTACCCATTGCATGGAGTGTGCAGCTTAAACTCAGTGGCTTTTGAGAATTGGAAGAAAGCCAGCTGCTGTAAGAAACAGCAGAGATTAATTAAAACCTTAGTCTTCATCTTCATACAGGATAGTGACTGCGGGTGAGTCAGAACGGCTTTCAATATCACAGTACTGGCTCCTATGGAGATAAAGGCAAATTTGGGAATGAATTGGAGATTCTTCCATTCTCAATGTCAGAATGATGAAAGTGCCACAGAGTTAAACGTGAAATTGGAACAAATAAGCAAAGCAACTCTTAACAGTGCTGGGAAAATGGTACTGCAAGCTGTATTGCACCTTTGATCTCCATGGGGAGCAGAAAAGTCAGCCGTGTGAAATTTTGGAGGTCTTGATGATCCACTTTGAACCGCCTACTAATTTAACTTACGCACGCTATATGTTCAACACCAGAACTTCAGCAAAAAGGAGAGAATATTGATCAGTATGTGACTCCACTGAGAAATCTAGCTGAAACTTATGAGTTTGAGCAACTGAAGGGTGATCAGAAATTGGCTTATCTTCAGAAAAGAGATTCTGTTCTAAGAGCACATCTGCTGAGAGAAACAAAATTTTTATTCTCAAGAAAGATATTGAGATGTGCAGAAACTCTGAAGTGGACAATTATCAGCAGAAGAGTATTAGAGTGTTGATGGGAGGAGGATTGACAAGGCAGTTCAGGCCTTTTAAGCACATAATGATAGAGAAAAGGAAGGACTATTTACAATAAGCCAGCAGAAAGATCAGGGCCAGATTACTGGATATAAGCTTTGCAGACGATACCACCCTTCACCCACTCTGTTTCCCGTGGTGGGTAGGGGGGTAAAAATCCAGTCCATGGTTTTTGCAGATTCACCTGAAGTTGCCAAAGTTGGTGACCCAAAAATTAAACTGTCAAAGTTGAAATTGAGGCTATATGATGAAACAGTGCTCACCCCAGAAGGACAAACTGAGCTAAGAGCCAAATGCAATAGGGGAAAAAAAAAGAGCTGGAGTTCCAGATAGTATAACCATCTCAGCTGAAACAAGTAAAAAACTTGGACTGCTAACCTAAAATGGATTTGCAATGATTCACTCCAAGCCATTGACAGCTGAACAGATCCTGAAAAATTCCAAAGATATTTTTGCAGATCTTGGATGTCTGCCTGGTGAATATCACCTTGAGGTAGATGAGACTGTGAGATCTCCCAAAGAGAGTTCTTCTCATTGCCCTCAAGATCAGCCTAGGAAACAAGAACAAAGAGCTTGGAAAGATGGGAGTAATGAAGAAAGTGACAGCTCCTACAGGTTGAATTATCAACACAGTAGCAGTGAAAGGAACAGCTACTGAAACGCTCCAAGTGTACATAAATCCAAAGGAGCTCAATAAAGTTTTGAAAAGATCTCACTACCACATTGAACAATTCTCCTGCAACTTACAAAGGCAAAAGTATTTTCTAAATGAGATATGAAAGATGAATATTTGCAAACGAAGTTGGATAAAAGCAACACTTTTCTGAGAATGTTCGAGATGCCATTTGGGATTTTCTTGCAAATGCCATTCAGCATTTCCACATCTTAAAAAACATGGCTGAACTCAAGTACACAAGTCACATACTAACAGTGAAAGGGCTTCACCATGAAGCAGAGATGCAGTAACCGGTGAAGGTGCTTTGATGATTTGTAGGATTTGTGAACTATCTAACTATTGTTTCTCTGCCTTTTGGCTAAGATCAAGTGTAGTATTGACATGTTGTGTTTAGTTGAAGTCATTAGGTTATATTTTAGCTTCACTTGAAGCAATTTTTAAAAGCGGCACCTTGGCCTTTTGGCTAAGATGCATATGAGATTAAGCCTTGGAGGAGGAGCTATGTCTACTTCAATCAGTTTAGACCATGTAGATCAAACCCAAGGCTGGAGATGAGAGCACTGTCTTGTCAGCTTGGATCAGGAATGTCTGAACTTGTTGAGACTCTGAATTTTGATTTGATTGAATTGGAATAAAAACAAAAAAATTATGAACTATCTCGCAACGTTTTTTGCAATGTGTCATCAGAGTGTAAATCTCTACACAAATTCACTGCAAAGGATGTTCAGTGATATTGGGGCACTGAACAAGAAGTAGCTTTTAATTACATCAAATCAGTGACAACAATGCCAGCGCTGAGGTATTCTGAGGTTAACAATGAATTGATCCTGGAGTGAGATGTCTGCAAAATGGGACCTGGAGCAACCCTCATACAGCAAGACAACTGGTTAACATTTGCTTCCAGAGCATTAATGCAAACTGAACAACATTACACCCAAATTGAGAAAGATTGTGTGTCTTTGCTCATGAGCCTTTTAGTCAGTACCTGTTTGCTAGAGACAAAGTGGTGGTAGAGTCTGACCACAAGCCACTTCAAAAATTCTTTCTCAACTATTTTTTCTGAAGCACCAACAAAGGATATTACTTCATTTGCAGAGTTATCATTTGGAAGCGAAGTACAAGTGAGGGAAGCAGATGTCCGTTGCCAAGAGCTCCACTCCCTTTGAAGGAAGTTGATGATTCAAGTACAGAATGTGAAATCTTCCAAATTCAATGAGAAGCAACAGCGTGACATGCTGAGGAAATTATCAACCTGGCAGAGACATTGAAAATTCCAGCCTATGTGTTCAGTGTGTATGTTGATATAAACTACAATGAATAGTTTCCTTTTTGTGAATGATGACTTTCTTTTCATGTCTGTGGATAACTTGCAATGACAAATGATAATGCATGCAACGTGAATCTTTTCTTTTGAGGAAAAGGAGGATGTTTGGAGAAGTGCCTTTGTGCACAGTTGCCTGTTGTGCACTCTGGTTTTCCATAGTCATGTGACCTCTGAGTCATGTGACCACTATCATTTCTGTATGAGTGAAGTATTGAGACAGCAGAAGTGCCATGGATTTCTTCAAATGTTACAACTAAAGTAAAAGGAAATATCATGCTAACTAAATACTTCTCATTAGGCTTTAGTTTAGCTCTTCATTCCACTTGTTGACTCTTTCTTTTTCCCTGAACTACTCAAGTATTTAACCTACGTCAAGTATTTACGTTGTTCCTGGAGGCTTCATAATGGCATTCTCTGAGCGATTGTTTGTTCTCTCAATACATGTTTCCTTTAACAGCAGACAAACAAATATCTGTTGTGGATGGAAACCTCAAGCCTGATGAATGGTGAAATAAAGAAGTAACCAGAAATTAGCTAACATTTTCAATGTTGAAAGGAGAAACAACAGTAAAGGACAGGAAGACAATAAATCCATTCCACAATATTCCGAATAATTCATTTATTAATAATGGTGTAAGTTAAGTAAATTATTTCTGCTTAACACAAATTAATAACTTTCCGAGGTCAATGTAAAACTCAGGTGAGAATCATGTCATTTTATTGGACAATACGCATGTTTTGGGTGACCAATTTCAGGTTATGATTTCTGATGTTTGATCTCTCCTGGATGCCACTGACTAAACTGACATTTTCAGCTTGTCAGATTGATGACAATGAAGCCCAAGCTCCAATTTTCAATAATCCAACGGCACTATCTTATGGTACATGTTCGAGGTGTGCCTATTATGTTGTGTTTGTATCCATCATTCATTGAAATTGTCCATGTATGTTTAAGTGATACTTTGTTCTGCAGCAATCATTGTACCTTTGGTGGGTCGATCACCATTTTACATCTTAAAAAATTAAAGAATCAAACTTCTCTGCAAAATCTTTGATGGATACTCTTGTTATTGGGAGAGATGTTAAATATGTGAATTATCTTGTGAACATTGGACCATTTAGGATCTTGGAACAAAAACAGTTCTAACTGCATAGATGTTTTCCCTACTTGTGTTGAATTGTAAATCGTGTGGTAGAAATGTCCTTTATTCTCCATTATTGTCAGATGTTTGTTCTCAGCTCACAAACACTAGAGCTAACTCTAGTCTAACTCAAAACATTTTGATCTTTGAGAATACTTTGGGCCCATTATGCTGCTATTACACTTGGGGTCAGATCTTTGCAACTGACTCGGGGAATATCGTGACTTGGCACACCCGCCTCAGTTTAAAAGGTCTTGATTGGCATGATTTTCTCTTCGGAATGGCGGGTGTGGGATGGCATTGGATTCTCTGATGATAGGTGGTCACTGGGACAGAGGAGCGCCGATGCTGATTTCTTTGAAGCTCCACCTCAGTTCTCCCAGTTGTGGTAGAAGGAATTAGGGCCTCCAGCCCTCATTACTCAAATCCCTCCATTCACTCCCCAGACCCCTTCATACCCTTCATGGCAAATCAGTTCCAACTCGTGCCTCTTAATTACTTTCCAGGTCCCTTCATACTGTTCATGATGGCTCAATGCCAATTCATAGTCATTCAGCAAGTAGACACAATGTAATCACCAATGAGCCATATTAGACTAAGGTGGAAAGAAGAAAACCCAACAAAAAGTGTTCTTTGAAAAGAAACTGCTGTTCCAACAATTCAATAAAAGTGCCATCAAACATAATTAAAACAGCACAAGCAGAGATTTCAAACACTTTGTACTTGGTACTCTTATCCAAATAAAAAAATGGGACATTAACTAAGGAGATCACAGAAAAAACTTACTATAACCACTTAAAGTTACCAATCAAGCAAAGTCAACAATTCACTTCACTTGTCAAAACAGGAAGCTGGCTGGGTTCACACTTTTATTTATCTGGGCTCTCAGCCAAGCATGTAAAAAGAGGACAGATGGAAACGTAGATATCTGACCATCTGATCTGTTCAATTAACACTTCTGTGGGTTATAGAAACTGCAGTTTTATTTTAAATAACCTTTCTGATTGACAATATTTGTTCTCAGCAATTGCATGTCTTGTTGCTCTTGTGTGGCCCATTTGTTATATACATAGTGCAGACTGGTTGAATGGGCATAGAAGGAGTCATAGAGAGTGACTGTAGAATTGAGTTGGCATTGAGTTGGCATGAAATATATGAGAGGCCATGGAGGCTGGCTTTGTGGAGCATGAGTTTGTATTGAATTAATATTGTGAGTATGATTGTCATAGGGAGTGCTGGCGAGCATGGTTAAGACACTTTCAATTTATCTTTCAAAAGGTTCCTGAATCCAAAGTATCGTTCACAACTCCTCTGAGAGACCTGAACCATGAGTCATGGGTAGGTCATCAGACTCTATGAGATTGCAGGAGTTTGCGACAGTGGAGCCAGCCAGTTCTGGAGTCAGGGTGCAGATTCGCTATCTGCATGGTGAAAGTTAAAAATTAAAATTGCTGGTGTCAGAACTGACAGTCGGAATCCTGGATTCAGGTCCCACCTGCCATTCTTAAGTGACTCCAAAGTTGTCCCGACACTGTTAAAGTCCAGCCCTTAATCTTAGACTGGCAGCTGTGGTCTTATTCAGCACTGATCTGGGTATAATTTGTGTGTTGGGAAAGATCAGTTCATTTTGTTATCCATCTGTGGTTCAGTAGCATAAGTACAAATAGTGCGTTGGGGAAAAAGACTTTAGTTGCAGCTTTTAGAAAGTAAACAATGGTTAAAGATTGCAGCAGCAGGAATGGGGATTAGCAGTTGGTGTGAAAATGTCTTGGCTCAGTAAATTGCCTGTCAAGTTGCAAGAAGACCAAACAAGCAGTGGAGGCTCTTGGGAGCAGACACAATTTTGGACTCATCCCTCAATTTGCAGGCCTGAAATCTTGTTGCCTACACTTTGCACCATAGAACTGCAAATATATTTGGAGTCATTGATTTGGAAACTTCCACTTGATTGTTTGTAACTCTTCATCTACATATTCATTTATTTAATAATTTATTGAAACTATAATACTTGTCAGTTGCTATTTCATGGAATCTTGTTGAGTGATCTGGAGAGAATTATTAAATTAATTAATGAAAAAAAACAATAAAAATTCAAGTAGGGCCAAATTGCACCTCCACGTATGATCATCAGAATCTCCTTCCGCAACTGATATTACAGATACCTCTAAGGTTGTTAGCTGTGATTAATTGTTCCTAGAAGTTTCCTGGAGAGCAACACAATGGCACAATAGAACAACACTATGGTTAGCATTGCTGTTTCACCATGCCAGGTTCAATTCTGGCTTTGGGTCACTGTGTGGAATCTGCATGTCTTCCCTGTGTCTGTGTGGGTTTCCTCTGGTACTCCAGTTTCCTCCTACAGTCCAAAGATGTGCAGGTTAGATAGAATGGCTAAAATTGTCCCTTAGGACAGAATTTTACTGGTACTCCTACCTGAGGTTCGTACGATCTTGCCCCTGAGGCCAACGGAGAATGCCATTCTCCGAGCCTCGCCCACCCACAGAATTGGGATGTATGTGCCAGTAAAATTCTGAACTTAGTGTCCAAGGACGTGTATGCTTGGTGGATTAGGCAGGGTAAATGCATTGTCATGATGGGGGTAGGGCAAAAGGGGATGTTCTTTCGGCGAGTTGGTGCACTCGATGGGCTGAATGGCCTCTTCTGCACTGTTGGGATTGCATTCTATCACATGATGTGTCCCATGGTCCAGTCACTGGTCAGCCAACTCATCCATCCTTGTGGCACACTGTCTTCCTACAAAAGTTGGAAGACAGAAAAAATTCACTGGATAATAAATCAAATCAAATCAAAACCATCAGCTCAAGAGCCTTTCCCCTCCCACATTTTGATTATTTTCATAACATGTAAAGAGAAAAGTTCATAGTTTTGTTTGGTATCATTTTTAATGCCCCTTTGAACTATTTCCACTGCACTGCACAGCAGTATCATGGAGACTAATCTTTAATTCTTGGAGACTGGAGGCCAGTCCTGGTGAGCTGGCAAACCCTAGACATCTTCCCTCAATGATAACATAACCCATTGTTTTAGTTGAAGCACAGAATATTTGAAATGAAACATGATCATTCATAAATGTTTGATTAAACAGTCTTTATTCATGGATAAGTTTTATCTTGGAAAGGCAGTTCTGTAGTACACTGATCAAAGTACTTGTGTGTTCTGAAACAAGTAACTTCTTTGGTATTTACCATCACATTTTCATTCTTAAATCATGCTTTAACAGATGGGGCCATTGGAAGCTACTCTCAAATCCACTGAGTCAACAGCTTAACCTTTCCCCCACTGCTCTGTATTCTGACACATGAAAGTGATGGAGTTTGAATGAAGATGATGGTAGGCCAATGAGGATGTGGGTGGGGCAGAGTGGGGGTGCTGGTGGGGCAGGGGGAGGGTCCTGGTGGTGCAGGGGGGAGTGGTGGAAGGGGACAGTTGAGGGGGGGGGTAATAAAATTAGAAGCAAGTAATTAAATGTGCCACCGTTTCACATCACCATATTTTTGGACATCATGCAGAGTTCTTGATCTATCAGAAGTATTACAGAATTATTTGTAAAATATTTGTCATTAATTGCAAAGATGGAAATGAACCATTGAGGAAAAATGTAATGACTTACTGGATTGTAAATGTATTGTTCTGACTGTTTGACATTATTATCTAAGTGTCAGCATGGGAATAAATCCAGGCTGAAGCAGATCCAGTCTTGGTCAATCACTAGTGAAAACATTAAATACAAGAACAAGAAGAATGAGTAGAAGCCCAGAAGGCAGTTTGCTTCCACATTCCAATGGCAGGTGGTGCTACATCAAACATACAAAGCTGAAGCTCTGTGTCCTGTTAGTCACAAAGAAGGATTTGCTGCTATGTGGACAGAAGCTATCTCAAAAGAAGAAAATGCAGCTCCAAAAACAAGAACACATTACTAATCTGTAAAGGAGTGTCAGACGGGTGTGTACGGGTCCCATGGAATCCCCATTTGTCACTAGCCCTGCATTAGAATGACTGAATCATTAATGCAAGCCTTTGAGTGACTATTGTTTATCTTACAGTGTACATGAAAACCCCCCCTTAGAATTCAGACTGCGAAAACAATGAACGTACTTCTCTCTTTTATTCTAACATTCACTTTTGTAGCACAGCCAAGTTAAGCCTTGTTGAGAAAAAACTATACTTTTGCACACTGGCTAATTCAAGCTCTGGAGTTTTTCCAGGTCTGTTGCACGTATCTTAATGGCTCTATAATTTCACAATTTTCATTTCAAGGTTGTTTGGGTAGTGTTGATTGCTCATCTTAATTTATTGCTTTACTAATTCCTGTCACATTGACAGCAAGAATTAATCCCACTCTTGCTGAGATTGAAATGATGATGCATTGAAGTCATTTCTGGAATATAACAAAAGTTTCAACAGTGCATGTTAAATTATTCTTGATGTCTATGACTGATTATTCTGAACAATTAGTTGGTAGAGGTTCTGATGCTCTGAGATACTTTTAATCTAAAATGAAGTGTGTTAATTTAAAGAATTTTAGCCGTCTTGAGTATTTGTGCAAAGAAATCTGCTGTAGTTTGCAGAATGATTCTTAGGGACTCTCATGGAAGATTACTTATTCCAGTTTATTCTTCCCTCGTAAAGTTTTGGCATTTGCATGCAGGCCTCTGTAGGATTCATGCCAGCTCTCAGCTGGTGAGGATTTTGCTGAACTCTACTGAGTTTTATAAAGTTTATTCAATAGTGTCTCAAGTAGGCTTACATTCATGCTGAAATGAAGCTATTGTGAAAATCCTCCAGTTGCCACACTCTGGTGCCTGTTTGGGTACACTGAGGGAGAAGTTAGCATGGCCAATGCATCCAACCAACATGCTTTCGGACTGTAGGAGGAAACCAGAGCACTCAAGGAAACCCATGAAGACACAAGGAGAATGTGTAGACTGTACAGACATCGGGATTTAAAAGTTGGAACTCCCACGGGAATTTGATTTTCAAATCAGGGTAGGGGATCTAACACCCGGATAATCCTTGGGTCCTGACTCCACTTCACATCTGTGTCACTTGTTCAACACAATGTACAATTGGCAGGAGCGTGTTGAGAGGCTGGAGCATTCACGCTCAAGCCCAATTATGATGTTAAAAGGAATAATAGTAATAGGACATGATCAGAATAGGTGAGAGAACCTGATAGGAGCCCATGGGATGTATTGGGATGTTCATGATAGGTTCATGACACATTTCATCTCCATGTTTCACGTTTTGACCTCCATGCTCAATTCAATGGATCATTGCAAATCCCGTCTGGAGCTAGAAGCCCTGGTAAGTTGCCCTCACTATATCTTCTGGTTCCCATTTGTCTGTGCTACTAGATCCATCCCAAAAAAATCTCTGATAACTTTGTGAAACAGGGTTTCCCTTTGAGTAAACTGTACACTCTTGTTTTAATCAAACTATGTTCTTCTAAGTGGAATATTAAGATTTTATGATTGATTACAGTGTTTTCCCAAAGACTAATGTAAGACTAATTAGCCTATAGTTTCCATTTTCTTCTTCCCATCTATCTTAAAAAACAGTGTTATATTTGCTAGCTCTCAATATGCTGGGTCATTCCAGAACCTTGGGTTTTTTCTAAATCATGACCAGCACATTCATTATCCCTGCAGCTTTCTCTTATAGAACCCTACATTTATGCCATCAGGTCCTGAGGATTTGTTAGATTTTAGTCCTGTGAATTTCTCCAGAATGTTCTTTTTCTGCCAATATTAATCCTTTAGGTTGTTTACTGTTTGCAGCACCTGGGTTAAACTCTGTTTCTAGTATGATTTGTATCGTCCACTGTGAAGACAGACACATTGTTCATTGTCCCTGCCATTTTCACATTCTTATATAATTTCTCTTGTCTCTGCTTCTAAGGGATCTATATTTACTTTAGCTACTCTCTTTTTTATACTTATAGAAGATTTTACAATGTATGTTTATATTTCTGGCTAGTTTGCTCCTTATTGATCTAATTATATTCTATTTGTTCCCTTTTTAGCAACTTCTTAGTGGAATCATCAGACCTACAACCTTATTTTACAACATTATACTCTCTTTTAAATCTAATACTGCCCTTAACCTTCTTAGCATGCCATGGATGGATTTTTCTCATCGAGATTTTGTTTTTCAAGAGACTATAATTTTGTTGAACATTCTGAATTATTTCTTTAAATGTTCCCAACTGCTTATTTACCGCAATAGCTTTTAACCTATTTATTCCAAACAACCTTTGAAGTTCATCTTCTTTTGATTTGATTTGATTTATTATTGTCACATGTATTTATACAGTGAAAAGTTTTGTTCCTTGCACACAATACGGACAAAGCACACTATTCATAGAACATAGAACATTACAGCGCAGAACAGGCCCTTCGGCCTTCGACATTGCGCCGACCAATTAAGAAAAAGCAATGACCCTCTAAACTAAACCATTCCATTTTCATCCATAAACTTACCTATTAACCTCTTAAACGCCCCCAAACTTGGCGCATCTACAACTGCAGCAGGCAGGGCATTCCATAGCCTTACCACCCTCTGGGTAAAGAACCTACCTCTGACATCCGTCCTATAACTACCACCCCTTAATTTAAAGCTATGTCCCCTCGTGCTAGCTTTCTCCATCCTAGGAAAAAGGCTATCACTGTCCACCCTATCTAAACCTCTAATCATCTTATATGTTTCAATAAGGTCTCCTCTTAGCCGCCTCCTTTCTAACGAAAACAACCTCAAATCCCTCAGCCTCTCTTCATAAGACCTGCCCTCCATACCAGGCAACATCCTGGTAAACCTCCTCTGTACCCTCTCCAATGCCTCCACATCTTTCTTATAATGTGGGGACCAGAACTGCACACAATACTCCAAGTGCGGCCGCACTAGAGTTTTGTACAGTTGCAACATGACGTTGCGGCTCCGAAATTCAATCCCCCTACCAATAAAAGCTAAGACTCCATATGCCTTCTTAACAACCTTATCGACTTGACTGCCTACTTTCAGGGATCTATGCACATATACACCAAGATCCCTCTGTTCATCAACACTATTAAGAATCCTACCATTAGCCCTATACTCTACACATTTGTTATTCCTGCCAAAGTGCATTACCTCACACTTTTCCACATTAAACTCCATTTGTCACCTCTCGGCCCAGCTCTGCAACTTGTCCAAGTCTCTCTGCAAACTATAACACCCCTCTTCACTATCTACCACTCCACCGACTTTAGTGTCATCTGCAAATTTACTAATCCATCCTTCAATACCCTCATCCAGATCATTTATAAAAATTACAAACAGCAGGGGCCCCAAAACAGATCCCTGAGGTACACCACTTGTAACCGAACTCCACGATGAATAATTTCCATCAACCACCACCCTCTGTCTTCTATCAGCTAGCCAATTCCTAATCCAATTAGCTGAATCACCCTCAATCCCATACATGTGCATTTTCTGCAGAAGCCTTCCATGGGGCACCTTATCAAACGCCTTATTAAAGTCCATATATACCACATCAATTGCCTTACCCCCATCTACCTCTTTGGTCACTTTTTCAAAAAACTCAATAAGGTTAGTAAGGCATGACCTACCCTTCACAAAACCATGCTGACTATCCCCAATCAATACATTTCTCTCTAAATAACTATAAATCCTATCCCTAATAATTCTTTCCAATACTTTGCCCACAGCAGAAGTAAGACACACCGGTCTATAATTCCCAGGAAAGTCTCTATTCCCCTTCTTGAACAATGGGACCACATTCGCTATCCTCCAGTCTTCCGGCACTATACCCGTAACCAACGACGACCTGAAGATCAGAGCCAGAGGCTCTGCAATCGCCTCTCTCGCTTCCCAGAGAATCCTAGGGTAAATCCCATCCGGCCCAGGGGACTTATCTAACTTCAAACCCTGAAGAATATCTAGCACATCCTCCTTATCTACTTTAATACTTTCCAGTTTACAACCCCGTATCCCAGTGTTCTCCACAACTACATTTACATTTCCCTGCGTGAATACCGAAGAGAAATATTTGTTCGGTGCCTCTCCAATCTCTTCAGGCTCCACGCACAACTTCCCATTGCTGTCTCTGACTGGCCCTAATCTTGCCCTAACCAATCTTCTATTCTTAACATATCTAAAGAAAGCTTTAGGATTCTCCTTGATCCTATCAGCCAGTCTTCTCGCGTCCTCTTTTATCATTTCTCAACTTATTCTTTAGCTCCCCCCTGGCTAATCTATAACTTTCCAGTGCACTAACTGAGCCTTCAAGCCTCATCCTGACATAAGCCTCCTTTTTCCTTTTAACCAGCGAATTAACTTTTTTAGTACACCGTGGTTCCCTTACTCGACCATTTCCTCCTTGCTTGACAGGGACATACTTATCAAGGACTCGCAGCTCCTTGAATAAGCTCCATATGGTACATAGAGGAGAAGGAAAGCAGGGGTGCAGAATATAGTGTTACAGGCACGGATAGGATGAAGAGAAAGATCAACTTAACATAAGGTAGGCCCATACAAATTCTAATAGCTGTAGGGGAGAAGCTGTTCTTGAGTCAATTGGTACGTGATCTCAGACTTCTGTATTTTTTTCCTGATGGAAGAATGTGGAAAAGACTACGTCCAGGGTGCATGACGTCCTTGATTATTTTGGCTGTTTTTCGGAGGTAGTGGGATATGTAGACAGAGTCAATGGATGGGAGGCTGGTTTGCATAATGGACTAGGCTACATTCACAACCCTTTGTAGTTTCTTGTGGTCTTGAACAGAATAGGAGCCATATGATACTTTTAAAAAGAATGCTTTCTATAGTGCATCTGTAAAAATTGGTGAGAGTTGTAGTAGTCATGCCAAATTTCCTTAGCCTTCTGAGAAAGTAGAGGCATTATTGGACTTTTTTAAATATAGCATTGGCGTGAAGGGACGAGGACACTTGTTGATAATCTGGACATTAAGAACCTTGACCACTTCCACTTCATCTCCATTGATGTAGCCAGAGCACACTTCCTGAAGTCAATGGCCCTATTTTATCATTTTGATTCAAAATGCTTGGTGGACCTCAAACTGGGAGATTTTCAGATCCGACTTTTAGACCTGTATGCATTCATATACACACTGCCTGTGATTCCAAAAGATGCTATAGAAGCCTGTGGATGGGGCTTAATGTGCCCAAAATCTCTCAGCTCTGATTGGTGCCTCCAACTGTGTATGTGCAGAAAAAAACAGATAGACTGCTGCTTCGCTGCCACATTCCTCCTGGGCTGGATAATGTCTCCTCCTGGCCTCCATAGACATTGCCTAACCTTCTAACATGATTGACTCCCTTTTCCCATCAACTCCTGTCACCCTGTCTGGTGGAAGGCCCCTCTCCCTTTCCATCCACTGATCTCAAGCAGAATGGCAGTGGACTCTCCCTCCCCTTTCATTGACCTCAGGCAGAATGGCAGTGAAAACTCCCTTCCTCTCCACTGATCTCAGGCAGAATAGCAGTGGACTCCCCCTTCCCCCACACTGATCTCAGACAGAGTGACAATGGACTCCTCCCCCACAACATCAATCTCAAACAGAGAGCTTTGGATGCTTGGCATCTATCTCCTCACTAATAATTGGATCATGTGAATCGGACTTTATGGAGCATGTCCGTTTTGCACCAATTCTGGATGATAAAGAGGGAAGTTGGGTGTGCAGCCCATTAAGTCAATTTAAATTCATGCAAATAATCATGGAGTAAGTATCATTGCTTATCCTTACTGGTTGCGGTCTATGGGTTAGAAAGTCTAGGATCCAGTTGCAGAAGGAGGAGCCAAACCCTAGGACATAGAGTATGGATATGGATTTTGTGGAAATAATGATGTTGAAGGCTGAGCTGTTGTCCATAAATTGGAGTTTTTATTATGCAGGTGTTCAAGGGTTGAGTGTAGGGCAGGGAGATGGTGCCTGCTGTGAACCTGTTGCGCTGTAGGCTGTAGTGCATCCAAGCAGTCCAGGAGACTGGAATTGATCCATGTCATGATGATTCCATAAGATATTGAATTGAAAAACCATCATGAAAGCACACTGTACACCCATCTTCCAGACTACTCGTGCTAATTTGATTAATCCAATCTATATGATGATTATATAATCTTCAACAATTATTACATTGTCTTTGTTACAAGCTCCAATCATTTCCTGTTTATCCAATGACATAAATACTGGAAGGGGATGTGTAACCTACACCCACCAGTCAATATATTCTGATATTCCTAATCTCCTTAAATACTGATCCTACTCCCTGATTTTCTGAGTCAAGATCCTTTCTCAGTAATATCCATATTTTATTCTTTATTATTTGGGCTACCCCACCTCCTTTTATATTCTGCCTTAATTTCATGATGTGTACATTGGAATATTTATTTCCAAAGGCAAACTGTAAAGGATCTGGGAAATCTGGGACGGTAGAATTAATCAGTGCCATAACTAACCCTTTGCAGCACTTCATAACGATGGATGTCAGAGCCACATTAGTTACTTGCAACTATGTTTCTGTAGTGCCAATTGCAACAAAACATTTATAGTATGTTTATTTGTGCCATGAGTTCATCTATTTTATTGTGAATGTTTTGAACACTCAGATAATGGGACTTCAATTTTATGTTTTACTGCTATTCCCTTTATTCTATAATGCACTATTACTGTCAAGCTCCCTGTCCCTTCCTGTCCTATTCACACTGATGTAGTTTTCATTTGCCTTATCATTAATCTTGGGATTTCTAAATCTTCTTTCACCTGTAGCTACCTTCCCTTCTGATAGTTTAATGTATTTTTTTCTTACTCTGTCCATATTTGCGAATGCACTCTTTCCCATCATGTTGCACTTTGGTTATCATTACCCATATTGTTATCCTGCACAGATACCTTGTTCTTTCTCCCCTCACCCCCTGCGGCATCCCCAACCCAATCCCAACATTTAGTTAAAAGCCCTCTCTACAGCTCAAGTTATATGATTCACTAGGATTTTGATCCCATTATGGGACCAATTGAAGTCTGGTCCAGTACAGTACAGCTCCTCTTTTCTCCAGTACTGTACCCCATGAATCACATTTCTCCCACACCAATCTTTGAGCCACACATTTAATTCTCTGACAATTTTCCCAATGCTAGTTCCCTCAATAATCCAGAAATGATTATGTTTGTGGTTCTGCTTATTTATTTAGCCCTTAACAATCGTACTACTTCAAAAGAACTTCTTCCTCTATATGTCATTAATATCTGCATACATCACAACAACAGAATCCTTCCTTTCCCATTCTAAGTTCCTCTCCAGTCCTGGGGAGATGCCCTTAAACTTGGCACTGTGCAGGCAATGTTTAGGACTCACATTTTCCACTGCAGAGAACAGTATTTATTTCCAACTATTCTGTTCTGTGCTGCAACTACATTCCCTTTTACACCACCCTTCCTCTGACTTGAGTGACTCACGGCATCATAGTTCCATGGTCAGTTTACTCATCCTCTCTACTCTTGTCTATACAAGCTTCAAAAACCTCAAATCTGTGGGATAATTGCAGGGAATGAGTCTCCTCCATTGCTATCTTCCAATGCTTTTGGTTATCCAAATCCAATATCCAAAAGTCTTCTGACCCCGTCTCAGGTTCTACTGTTATTTTCAAAGGGTATGGGAAGCACAGTCAATTCAATGCATAAGATTGATCTTTTCTATGATCCTAGAAGTTATTTTATTGCAACAGAAAAACCTTAGAATATTTTTAAGGAACGATTTTTTAGTAAGTTTTTATTAAGTACTTCTTTTACTGTGAAACAATCTTCCCCAAGCCCAAGGGAAAATAAACATTAGCTTGTGGTGCATCCCACTGACTACAACATAGATTTCCATATCCAGATGGCTGCCTTCTTCAGTGCTGATAGATGGTTGACGCAACAGCTGCCTGAGGTGCTTAGAAAGCCACAAAAAGCAAGTTTTCCTGCTCATACTGTGATGTAGTATAGAAAAATATGTTGCCTGCTGACACAAGCTCCTTTAATATTAGCAACTCTTGCACAGTTAACCTAAGTGGCATAAAAAGGAAGTTCAGCTGAACATCTGAAGAAATAACATTGAAAATGATCAAATTCCAGACTGGCACTTTTACTCTTCAAATCACAAAGCTAGACTTTAGAGCAAAGACACTCCCAAATACCTGCTGGCATTCAAACAGAAGAGCTTTCTGAGCATTAGTATCCTTTCAATATTTCCATCAATGGATTAGTATGAAATGAACATTGCATTACAGAGGGAACATTTATGGATTTTGTAAGGCAACTTACGAAAGTCCTTTAGAACAGCAACATCTAAGTGACCCATCTGACAGCTCACATTTCTTGTTCTCTTTGTGAGTCTGTTAGCAAAGGTCCTTGGATATTTAAACTCGCCTGGTTTAGAGGATTAGAATAGGCGTCTTCCTGGGGTTTGTTTTGTATATTTAGACCAATGAGTGGCCTTTTAGTATGAACAAGGAAATCAATCTTTACACATGTCCCAGGCCAAAGGAGCTTAACAAATTGAGGCTGTGGTTTTCATCACAAAATACCAGAGAAGACCTCAGCAACCACCCCTGCCCTAGCCCCTCTCATCCTCAGACACTGACAATACATCTGAAAAAGAATGGAAAAGACAGGAAATATGTAGGGACAGATGGCAGTAGTACAGACCAGGTCAGTGAGTGGTGTACAAAATATTCTTTGTGTGTGGGGGGGGTCTCTTTTATTTTTGCAAAAAGAAATGGAGGCTTGCACTTTTTAATGGGATTTCCATGTCTGAGTTATTGAATGTTATGGTTGTGGGACGTAGCTTCTGTCCTCTAGCTCCTCTCTGTGTGGACATCTCCATTGTAGGGAGTACACGTGAAAAATAAAGAGAACCTTCAAAATAAACAACTTCTTGTATGTCATTTTTGGTGAAATGTTTCCAGTGAATATACACAGAGCAGATTACAGGGATAAGAAATGTGGCGCTGTAATTTGTCATTTACAGAAATAAAACTACTTGGGTTTGAAAAATCTCAACAAAGCACTCTAGTGGATAAGAATGAGTTTTAGACTGCAGTGTTAACATTGGCAATCAGAGCTTCTGCTGCAATGTAGAAAATAAAAATGTTCATGAAGAATTAGTGTCCTTCCCATGGTATTGCTCATTGTCAAAATTAAAACAGCAATATATTGAGTCTATACACATTGTGCTTTACATTACATTCCACAGCTACACAAATAAATCTTTGTGTGTCTCTGGGGGAGGGGAGGCAGAGGTAGGGGTTGTGAGGTGGGGGAAGGTGCTTCCAGTTTTCACAACAAAACTTTGTGTTTGGCCTTTCACATGAATTGCATTTCAACAAAACCTCAATTAATTTTCTAAATATATTTTCACATGTCTCTCTGTATTCCTCACAATAATTCACTAGAGTCAACCAGATGTAATTTGAAATGATTACGATATCAAATCAATGGAAGATCATGTAAAATTAAACATCCATCCTATGTGTATTTCATAAACTAAAATGTACAAGCCAAATTGCAGTTTTCCACATTAAATAACTGTTAACTATTGACATTTTTCCCTTCAAGTTTCATTCTGGATCAGGGGTATAAAATAACACTATGACTAGAAGAAAGTACAAATTATAACTTTGTTCCAAAAGAATCCCTTACTTGTAGTTAGGCAGGATGTTCCTTGTACTTTTAACATGAGGACTAAGAAGTATGAAACTTATGGAAAGGTTAAATCAATTTGTATGTTAAGTCCGTTATCAAAAATCTTTGGCACGGTTCTTAGCATTAATAAAAGACTCTGGTTAAATTAAGTATGGTTAAATTCAGGATGTGGGTTCATAAAGTTCCTTTGAACTTTAAGAATAGTTCAATTCTTCCACATATTGGCATTGTTTGTGTTGTTATCTGAGTTTTCATTGAAGGAAGCACATAAAAGAAATACTGCTGTACTAATCATTTATACATACGTTAGAAGATATATAAAAGTAAACAATGCTAAATTTCTAAGCACTGTATCACTTCGCTTGTCACATTTATAACTTACTGCATTTGCTAAATAAATAAGTGTAACAGTAAACGCAACATACTGCAGATGCTGGAAACCTGAAATAAAAATAGAAAATTGTGAAGTCAATGGCCTCTGGTCTCACCAGTGAGGCAATCACTTCAAGTCTGCATTGGTAAGGATTGTACATGATCCTTATGAGTGAGGACATGGACTGATGAGTGGGTAAGGACAAGAGAGCCCATATAATTATGTCCAGGACATATTAATGATACTTGAATACCTACTGAATATTGAAATCAGCTCCATGTCCTTTTTGGGCATACAGGCGATTTTGCCAGCAGTTCAGGACCAGTAACATCACGAGAAGTGAAAAACTGGGCACAAACCCAATTTTTTGCCCGATCTTACTAGCTCACAGATGCCCATCAACCAGCGTGATGGGCCAGTAAGCTCGCCCCCCCAGTTTCTTAACAGAAAGAATAATAGAATGACCCACCCCTGTCTCTCAGGCACGTTCTATGCTGCAATTCTTCCAGGCTCATTTTCACATTATCTGAGAGTTAGGAGTTGAGCACTGGTACTGGAAGGGGCAAGTTCTAAATACAGCGGTGACCCAGAATGCTCAGGCACCATTTCACAATGGTGCCCTGATCTCACAATATACTGGGAGACCATCCTCCCACCCCACTGGTGGCATGTTCTCTCATCTCCTCCCTGGCATAGGTTGCTGGCATTCCCAATGGATTCACACAACCCACTCCTACCAGGCCCGTTCTGCATCAATACCCGTTATGTGCCCTCCCCATCAAGAACACTTTCACGATTCAACCCTTCCTTTATAGCCCTGTTTGACCCCCACCCCTGTACATAGTTTATGGCCCCCATTCAGATCCCACCCCCTCGGCACTGCCATTTGCAAACTCGTGGTAGGTGAGCACTGGTGGAAGGTTACTGCGCAATGGGGAATGCCCGACAATCCTCCTGATCACCTGGGAGCTTCAATGACCCAACAGCCTCTTGCATGACCTCTTCACAAAGTGTCCACTTGTGGAAACCAATGGTGATGCTTGCTGATAACTCACAATGCCCATAGGTTGGAGAATCCTGTGCACTGGGAATCAAACAGGCTAAGCATAGATAAATGCTATTTTAAATATGCTAATTGGCTCGAGAATCACAAACAATTTGGTACCAGGTGCAAAACTGATTTTGAGGCCTATATATTATTCTGCAGGATTGGTGTGATCTGCTAAAAGTGCAGCAAGGTTGAAAAATCAACCCCATTTCCTTTTCGTCTTTTCACAGAAGCTGCAAAACTGCTGAGCATTTCCAGCATTTTCTATTTTTAGCCCAAATTTTCTACATCCACAATATCTCACTTCTCTATATATAAAAAGAGCAAGTCAGGGCTATGACTGCAATAGCAGGTCAGGGAAGCAGCTGATCATTGAGTTCATCTCAAGCAACTTTAGTGGCACCCATGTTGTTTTGTTCCACATTTCCAAACTATTTCCCACCGCAGGAACAGACATTTGTCAGAGGGTCAAAGGCATTGCAACTGAAGAAGGGCTAACAATTTCTGTGAGGCTGACCCTAACCTCTCCCCCTGAGGAGAGACAGACAGACTGGTAGATTTCTACAAAAGAAAATCAAAAAAAGAATGTGTACTGTGCCACATCAAGAGCATTGCCACTAGTACTGGATGTCAATTTTCTACCCTCTGGAACTGCACACTAGTGCAAACCAAAATCACTCAGGTAGAAAAAAGCCACAAGCCAATCCTTTCATTTCTTTGGACATTCAAAGCCCTAGAGCAATCTTCAACCAAAAAAGATCCCATCAATTAATCCTTGCACTCAAGTTAAAGGATTGGGTTGCCCTCTGTATTTTATTTTATGTGTCCCCATTTATTCTAGTAGACCTTTAAAATACAATCAGGGAAAGATCAACATATTTCTTGTATGACCCATCTGATGCCACAGAGAAACCATCATCAATTGATGGCAACCATCTAATTCATTCATTATGTTTTGATGGAAACTGTGCATAACATTTATGAAACACAGATCCATTGCCCATCATTGGAATGGTGAACAACTAGACATGGTCTGAATAAGCCTTCTGTCTCCAGACAAAAGGCCTACTCCTTAAAAGAACCATGCAAGTGGCATCTAGGAGGTGATAGTGTGATTAGGCTTCAGAGAGTAAGTCAACAGTCATTTCCTGCCAGGAGAAAGTTTTCATGAGAAAATGTCCACCTCAATTGCATGTACCTTTGTAGCACTGAAGCCACCAGCTATGTCCTGTGTTGCTGGCCATCAAATTGCATCAAGGGAAAGCATCAAAATAGAAGAAAGAAAAGCAAATTTCAAACTATATTAAGAATGACTGGGTTGTCTTTCCTTCTCTGAGAAAGTTGTTCCATTAAAACAGCATGTGCCGTTATGTTGTATTTCATTATTCATGGCAATTGGAGTCAAACAGGAAAGGGAACACTTATTGAATGTTGATTTGTTCAGTCAAGTGGTAATTTTTGGCATGAACATGTAGATTTAAAGAAGACTAATGTGTTGTAACTTTGAAGGATTGGAAATGGATTGAAGAATTAGTTCTTTATTCAAAAGTGATAGAGAAGGAGTTGAGGCAGTGACAGCAAAGGCTGATTATGTTTGACAGAGTAAAAGATTTGGTAATCAGTTGTACCTTTATGTTGCTTGCAGCAGCCACTGTGCAGCCCTGTCTGAGTAAGGGTCAAGGCATCATCTTCCTTAATCTATGTTTACTCTCCGCTGCTGCTGTATGTATAATTTCTGTGGGGTTGTAAAATCTGGGTATACTATGTTACCCACAAGCTGTCAGTTAATACTATTACCTTCCATGAAGAGGTTAGTGAAAGTGGACTTTGAAAGAATGAATGTATCATGACAACCTCTAGTTACCTGGTGAGACCTGCTTTATCCTGTAACATACAATCTGAACACAGTCTTTACATGTAGAGAGTATAAGGCTTTTCTGTTGAGGAAAATATCAGTTTGGTGAACTTATAGGCTTCACTGGGGAGGTCTAGAGGTATTATCACTAGACTATTAACTCAGAAACTCAGCTAATATTCTGGGGACCTGGTTTAAATCCTGCCACAGCAGGTATTGAAATTTGAATTCAATAAAATAAAATTGGAATTAAGGATCTATTGATGACCATCGAATCATTGTTGATTGTCAAAAAAACCCATCTGGTTCATTTATGAGCTTTAGGGGAGGAAACCTGTTGTCCTTACTGGTCTGATCTAGATGTGACTCCAGAGCCACAGCAATGTGGTTAACTCTCAACTGCCCTTGGGTAACTAGGGATGGGCACTAAATGATAGTCAGCCAGCAATGTCCATGTCTCATGAATGGATAAACATAAAACTCACACCAAAATTTAGACTGGTAAATCAGGTAGTTTTTGGCAAAATTTTACAGATGTATCCAATACTTCTGCAATTATTTCTCAGCCAACTTTTTTCTTCTTACACGACCTGGCTGAGCTTTTACTAATGCTGGAAGAATGAGCAATAAAATATATTTGTAATAATTTTTGAGCTATTTGTAAAATTTCACTTTTATCTTTGAAAGCATTCATAGTAAACGTTATATATCTGCTGAAGACATTGTGTATATATATTTAAAACATGAACAACTCAGCAATCTAATATATTATATTTTTACAACAGGAAGTGTCTGTCTCAGATCAACAATAATAAATCATAATGCAAGGCTACGTTAAGCTCTTACAGATAACTTGCAGATTTTCAAGTGTATATTTATAGATGAGGTGCATCGCAGTGTAACTGTCGAGATGAGACCACAAGCAACTTCCACTGTTGATTCTGGAGGACGTCCTGATGTCTAGGCTTGGTAAAGGTAGGTGTGCACCAGAAAGACAGAGGACGAGGATTTTACAGCCTCACTCAGGCGAGACCAGAAATTCTTGCCCGAGATCACTGGAGATTTCCATTGTTAGACCCTCGCCAATGCTGATTCTGTGCCAGGCAAATGGTAGAGTTGCAGCCAGTAACTCGGGTTGTACCCTGCCAATCCGCAAAACGTACCCAGTTTCATTCTTATTACGCTGGCTGTGCAAGACCTCTGCACAACTGGATGGAAATTCCTTTGCAAGGTTCAAGAATTGGTATAAAAACAGAAAATGTTGGAAATACTCAGCAGGTCAGGCAGCATCTGCAGAGAGAAACACAGTTCATGTTGATGATAATCCTTCTACCAAACAGGTCTAGATATATTTGGTTCTGGTCTACGTTCCAGTCCAAGCAGTGGACACTCATCAAAGTAAGAGCGGAGGAGAACGGGATAGGTTATGGATGTTCAGAACCATAGGCTGTTTCATTCTTGCAGTTTTTCTGACTGCAGAACTTATCTACCATTTTTTACTTAAAATTTCCAACTAGTTCAACTGCCTTCTGACAATGCATTCAGTGAACAGAGCCAGTCACTTAAATACACTTCTTGCAGTCACACTTGCCATATGGCTTGTTTATATATTTCATACCTGACAATCAGATCCAAAGTAGCTGGCTGTCATACATTTTAACTGAACAAATTGCACCATCTGTGTTTATTCAAAGTTAGCTTAGTTCCTCCCTTCAAATCTACAGTTTGGAAAGCCACTTTGAAGTGGCAGTTCAACATATGTATCAAAATAAAGTTGGTATGAGGATCAGAGTTTGAGTTATTTTTAAACTACTTTTGTACAATGGCTGGAGTCAAAAAGGCAATCATTGATTAAGACTAGCCAAAACACTAAAACTTTAAAGATTCCTCCATCTACACAGAAAATATGACCCATCTTTGCTTCTGGCTCACTTGCTTTAAAATCAGCAGGACATGGATTCAAATTTTGGTCCAGGACATGTGCACACAACGTATATAAACATTGTTGGGGAGGAAATTCTGTTCATTCAAACGAATGTTATAAAAAGAATCCATGTCTGCAACTCTCAACTAACATCATTAAAGTAGGTTAACTAGTCATTTGTTTCATTGTTGCTTGTGGGACGTGCTGTGAGAAAATTACCTGCTGAATTTACATAACAACAGCAGTTGCCGAAGAGATTCATTGGCTATGGATGCTTTGCAATATCCTGGAGATGCAAAAGGTACATGTAAATACAAGTTCTGTTTCATCTTTTCTATTAAACATCACTGATTGCAACAGCTGCTTATAACTTATTTCCTGTCTCAGACTGCAAGTTTCTGATATCATGCAGTATTGGCATATATCGCATTTGCAGCATTTGTTCAATGTTATGTATTCATACAAAATCACTCAATCACAAGATTTTTGATTTTTCTAAAACCTGCCTGGTGAGTATGGGATAAAAACAGAAAGTGCCAAAAATCCACACCAGACAAATCCTAAGAGAAGTTCAATGATTGAGCCCTGGGAACCTCTGACACCAAGCTACTGGAATGCTTGAGGTTGAGGGGAGGTACATTACAAAAAATGTCAGATCTAACTATTAAAACTGTTCGTAGCAACAACTTTTTGAAGGGAGGTCAAAACAGTGCAGATTAATTTCCCAAGCCCAGTGTATTTAGTTCCAGTGCATATAATGTAAATACACAACTAATCTCTCTTTACCACAGCCCCTATGGAAATCATGCATCGTTTTAATATACTCTTGTTGTCAGAGCATAATGGGGCTGCATTACATTGGAGATTGTTGATCAAACAGTGTTGTCACAAAAGTTTACTTGGATGTTTAATCAGCCATATTAATGACTCCTCGAAAAACACCAGCAGTTATTTAAAGCTTACCATATGTGCAGAGATGTGTGCATTTTGTTTGGGTTCCTGTTCAGATGACTTATCACAGTCACTGTCCCTTAGTTTATAATCCAACTTGCTCTTAATGTCGGCATTGTTTTCTTATATTTTTGAAAATATCTTTGGATTTCCATTTCAAATGCGCATGGCATTACTTCAAGTTATGTTTAGGCTGTGAGGTACCTAAGCATCTATTTACTATCTTAGTGAACTCTAATACATCATTGTTGACCTTCAAGATAATGAAAGCTGGCAAAGGCCAGAATAACACCTTTCCAATTGTTCATCTGACAAACAGTAAATGCTCTAGTACTGTTAGGTGGGCTGACAATATGCAGTCCATGACTGTGCACACTAATTTCTGTTTTACTTAGTAAGAATTTTCATTCTATGTAATTACAAGACATAAAACATAGTTTCAAGTTCAATCCCAATAATTGAAAAAAAACATTTTGGGCAACAACTTACAATAAAATTGAGTCTTCAACTTTTATCAAATAATGGATAATCTCCAATAATATTTAACTTCTTACTTTCAGTAGAGCAAGTGTTAGTGCTGCTGCCTCATAGCACTAGCAACCCGAGTTTGATTCCAGTCTTGAATGACCGTGTACTTGCATATTCTCCCCATGTCTATGCAACTTTCATCCGTGTGTACTAATTTCCTCCCACAGTCCAAAGATTAGATGGATTAGCAATGGTAAATGCATGGAGTTAATGGGATAAGCAGAGGGGAGGGCCTGAATGGGATTCACTTTTTCACAGAATCAGAAACACAGAATCCTACAGTGCAGAAGAGGTGCTTTGGCCTATCGAGCCTGCACTGACGCATGAAAGGCCTTGATCTATCTACCCTAATCCCACTTGCCAGCACTTGGCCCATAGCCTTGAATGTTTTGGCATGTCAATTACTCATCCAGGTACCTCTTAAAGGATGTGAGGCATCCCACCTCCACCATCCTCCCAGGCAGTGCATTCCAGACCGTTACCACCCTCTGATTAAAAAGGTTTTTCCTCGAGTCCCCCCTAAGCCTCCCATACCGCACTTTTAACTTGTGAGCTTGCAAAACTGACCCTTCAACTAAGGGGATAGCTGCTCCCTATCCATCTTGCCCATGCCATCATAATCTTGAACATCTTAATCAAGTCACCCCTTAGTCTTTGCTGCTCCAGAGAGAACAACTCATGCCTATCCAACCTCTCTTTATAAATTAAATGTTCTATTCTAGGAAACATTCTGGTGAATCTCTCCGGCATTCCCTCCAGTGTGTTCCTATAATGTTGTGATCAGAACTGCATGTAATGTTCCAGCTGTGGCCTTACCAAAGTTCTGTACAACTCCTTCATGATCTCTCTGCTTTTAAAATCTATACCCTGATCGATAAAGGTGCTTTTCCACCTACAGAAATTTACGGACAAACATGCCAAGATTCCTTTGTTCTTTGGAACTTCCCAGTGTCAGACTTTTTATAGTATATTTCCTTTTCAAATTACTCCTACCAAAATGCACTACCTCACACTTCTAAGTGTTAAATTCCATCTGCTATTTAAGCGTCCATTTGACCACCTCATTCATATATTCCTGTAACCCAAGCCACTCAACTTCATTATTAACTACCCAGCCAATCTTTGTGCCATCAGCAAACTTACTGATCCAACCCCCCACAGTCATCTGCGTCATTTAAATAAATAATGAACAATAGGGGCCCAGCACGCCACTGGTCACTAGCCTCTAGTCACTAAAGCAGCTGTCTATCACCACTTTCTGTCTCCTAAGCCAATTATGAATCTACCTTATCAGATCACCCTGTATCCCATGTGCATTAGTCTTCGTAATAAGTCTCTCATGTGGGATTTGTCAAAGATTTTGCTGAAATCCATGTAAACTACATTAACCGTACTACCCTCATCCACACGCTTGGTTACATCCTCAGTTAGAAGCAAAAAAAGCACATCCAGCTTCAGAGACCTATTTTAAACATTGAGACATAGCCCTGCATTGAACACCCCCAAACTCCCAGGGAAACCTTCATAGTAACCCCACCTCTTGTCCACCCCCCACTCCCCAGCCAGGGGGCCTGCACATCACTTCCCCCTCTCCGCCCTGGCTCAGCCCCAACACTTGAAAAGTGTAAATGAAGAGAAACATTTTGGTGTATAGTGCTGTAAAGTAGCAGGGAAGCTGATAACATTGTTCATTTTTTAAAAATAGGTTACTTGGATATGTAATATAAACACAAAAAAATCATGATGGGACTTTATAAATCACATTAGGTCTCCCTTGTTAGAGTATCATGGATAATTTTAGACATTTCACTTCTGGGAAGATATAAGAAAGAATACATTGGTGGTTTTACCAGGATGTTGGTTCCTGAGGAGAGGCTGAGTAGACTGCGACCATAATCACTAGAATTCAGAAGAATGAGTGGAGATCTTATAGAAACATGTAAGATTATGAAGGGAATAGATAAAATGAAAGCAAGGAGATTGTTTTCACTAGCAGATGAAATTAGTGAGCATGACATCAAAATAAGGGGAAGCAGATTTGGGACTGAATTGAGGAGGAACTTCTTCACGCAAAGGGTTGTGAATCTGTTGCATTCCCTGCCTATTGAAGCAGTTGAGGCTACCTCATTGAATGTTTTTAAGGAAAGGATTTTTGAACAATAAAGAAATTAAGAGTTATGGTGAATGGGCAGGTAAGTGGAGCTGGGTCCATGAACAGATCAGCCATGATTTTATTGAATGGCGGAGCAGGCTCAAGAGGCCAGATGGTCTACTCCTGCTACTAGTTCTTATGTTCTTATGTTACCAAGGTTGAGAGGCTGTAGAATCTTAGGACTGTTCTCGCTGGATTAGAGAAGACGAGGAGGTGATCTCATTGGTGAGCTTTGCAAATTGCTGAGGAGTTTTTATAGAGTAGATAGAGAAAGGTTGTTCATTCTGTTGGCTGCTTCCATAATCAGAGATCACAGATTTTAAAGCATTGGCAAAGGGCCTATCAGGCAGATAAGAAGAAATATTTCCACCCAGAGAGTTGTCAGGACTTATAATCCTGGCCAGAATTATATACCCTGCCTTTCCACAGGACTTATGGAGAACTTTGTTCAGCAGAAGAGTTTTTGTCATAGATATGCACAGACTTGCACTCCACTGCTGTGGCTATGGGTGAAATTTTGCTGTAGCGAGATGAGAGTTGTATGGGGCACCTCAAAATCCCTCCAGTTTCCCTTGTCCTCCAGGTATCACGTAGGGCCCTATTTAATTTGTTCCTTAAGTTGTACTGACTATGGCTCATCAGTTAATACATTTGCATTCTGATAGCTATGTATCAGTGACCCTTGAGTGCATGAACATGCATGTCTGCACAGAGCTGAGGTTGACAAATCCTAATTAAATCAAATAAATAGGATTTCAAAACTGTAATGATTGTTACCTCAACAATCAGAAGGTAGTAAACTACTTCTATTATTCTATATTTATTCATGTTTGAATGTTTTAAGTTTACTCTCTTTTTTTTATTTAAAAATTCCCTTTTCCCATACCCTTCCAGACACCAGGGTGGGCTAAGGCAGGAATCACACTCTTAATCCTTTACTAAGACTTTCTTGCCCTGGCCTATGAGGCATTTTCTTGTACAATCCCGAGTGACTCATTCAAACATTTTTTTAAACCTCTTTCTTACAGGAGTGCTCTTGCTCAGTTCCTGTTTTTTGGTTCGAATCCAAGGTTGGGAACTGTCAGTGTGGGGAATTATGAGAATGGAGCTGTATCTAATCATTGCATTGAAATACCAGCTCATGATATATTTTTATGCCCTCCAATTTGCTTCCATCTGTCAGAACAGTGACACTGCACCCTTGTCTATCCCAACATTCATACAATGCGCTTTGGTACTTTATCCAAAAAGATATTCTTCAAATGGTAATGATTTATTTAATTATGTAGGTCATCCCAAGCAGACTTAATAAACTGACTTGATGTCCACACATGAATATTTCACTCAATCATCAGGAATAAAAACTGGAATGATTTATAGTCCTCCCTTTCATAGTCGGGAGACAGCACTAATAAGTGACACATATATTGCAACACTATGGAGCATTGAAGCTATAAAATGAGACCATCTGTCTTTGAATCACATCCTGATCTATTGTCCTTCAGGCTAATTTATTTCATGGCCTTGGAATTATAAAGTCACTGAATGTTTATCATAGTCTCTTCACCTGGTGAAATTGTCAGGAAGTCAGTAGGTCCTGCAATGAAAGACTGGATCTTTCTTGGCCTATGTTTAAAGCCCCTAGTAATCCATCCAATGACTAGACCATCTTGTCCTAGCCCTTCCTTCTCTCTTTATATTGTCATTATCTATCACCATTTACTGGATCACTGACACCTTTTAAATATGGCCTGGCAGTTATGATCTCTTGGTGTATGAACCCACCTGGGGGCCAATGAAATGTTCTACTCACCAGGTGCACACTATAGCGGACCTGTCATGATTCATGTTGCTATGTGATTGGACAGTCCAAAGGGTTTGAGAAGGAGGTGGGAGAATTATCAGGCGTAGAGCCCTGACAAAGATATTTAAAGCTATTCAAATATACTTTCAAAGTCGGGATTCCTGTTATGTCATTGATGGTGGTGGTGGGGGGGCGGAGTGCAGAGGAGGGATGGCAACAATCACAGTGGGAAATTCCATTGGCATAAAAGCCCTTTCAGGACTCCCATAGGATTTTCTGCAATTCCCACTGCCATTCCCACTCTCCCAAAACCCCGGAACGGGAATCATCCCTATTGTTTTGGGTTTCCTCTACAAGCTCCAATCCCTTCTCTGGCAACTGTCTGAGGTTTATCCAGATTGTTTGCAACCTTGACTCCGAGATGAGCTTTCCAATCTCATCTCCAAGACAACCTATTTCTGTCTCAGTAATATCTCCCAGCCCTGCCTCTGTCTCAGCTTATCTATTGCAGAAAATCTCATACTTTCCTTTGCTACTTCAAGACTTAATCAGTGTAATGCATTGGAGCATTGAGGCTATAAAGTGACACCGTTTGTCTTTGAATCACATCCTGATCTATTGTTCTTCAGACTAATTTATTTCATGGTTTTGGAATTATAAAGTCAGTGAGTGTTCATCATAGCCTCTTCACCTAGTGAAGTGTCAGGAAGTCGGTAAGTCCTACAATAAAAGACTGCATCCTTCTTGGCCTATGCTTACAGCCCCTAGCGATCCCTCTGATGACTACACCTCATGTCTTAGATCTCCCCCCTCTCTTGATCCATTTGATCATTCTAACCAAATTCTAATTAGATCATTCTAATTGGGGGTCTTATAGAGATATATAAGATAATGAAGGGGATAGATGGGGTAGAGGTAGAGAGATTCTTTCCGCATAGAAAGGATAGCAGGACTAGAGGGCACAGTTTCAAAATGCCGGGGGGGTGGGCAGTTTAGATTAGAGTTGAGGAGGAACTTCTTCACTCAAAGGATGGTGAATCTCTGAAATTCTCTACTCGTTGAAGTGGTGGAGGCTACCTTGCTGAATATATTTAAGTCACGATAGATAGGTTTCTGATAGACAAGGGAATTTAAAGTTATGGGGAGAAAGCGGGAAAGTGGAACTGATCCACTTCAGATCAGCCATGATCTTATTGAATGGCAGGGCAGACTCAAAGGGCTAGATGTCCTACTCCTGCTCCTATTTTTTATGTTCTTATGACTAACCTCATACATTCTACACTCTTTAAACTTGAGATTATCCGAAGCCTTGCTGCACATGTCCAAAATTGCATCAACCTCGTTTCATTCATCATCTCTGTGTTCACTGAAATACATTGGCTCTCAGTCACAACACCTCAGTTTAAACATTTCATCCTAGTTTTCAAATCCCTCCATAACCTCATCCTTCTGTCTATCTGTAATCTTTTCCCAGCTCTACAGTCTTCCAAGATATCTGTGTTCCTGTAATTTTGGCCTCTTGAATTTTTCTGATTTTAATTTGTCCAACGTCTTCAGCTGCTAAAGCGACACTTAAGCTCTACAATTCCCTCAAATCTTTCTAAACTTCACTAATTTTCTTTTTCCCTCATAAAATGCTCTTTAAAACCTAACTCCTTGACTGAGCCTTAAGTGGCTTGGTCTCTTAATGCTCCTGTGAAGCACCTCGGTATGTTTCTATGACATTAAAGGCACCATGAGAACTACAGCAGGTAATTTGGTTTTAAATTTAAGAAATATTGAAGGACTGGCATGTTGCATTATTTAAGAAAAATGTGCATTATTTTCCCCTTCAACTTCCCCATGTTCTGCGACTTTTGCTTCTTCTACAGTGAGGATGAGTTGGGAGTTGGATGCCTTCAAAAGAATGAAGTTAAAAAAAAAACTGCAAAACTGGTCTACAGTGAGAAATGTATATGATGTGATATATTCTCAGGTTTCAAGACAAATGAGATCATAAAATCCCACTCGATACTGTTTCAAAGAGACAGCACAGGCACAATAGGCTGAATGAACTCCTCCTGTGCCTTGAGATTCAATGTACATATACATCGTTGTTGTTACAAGTAGGGTTTTCTGGGGTTCACCCCAAAAAGTGGTTGAGACTAGGTCATTGAAAATTTCCAAAACTAGATTGATAGATTCATGTTGGGCTAGTAAGGGCTACAAAATCAAACTTGGCACTTGGAAGTTAAGATATAAATTAAACATCAATTAACTGAATGGCAGAATAGGCACAAGAGTTCAAATGGCCTTTTCCTGTTCCCATGTTCCTCTTGTCATGCATTATTGCTAGTGTGCTGTCGTTCAAAATTCTAATATATTGACAAATTGGCAAATATTAATAAATGGGAGTAAATTAATCACAACAATAATTTACAATGTGATGCCTTAAAGTACCTATCTATTTAGGATATGGCTTTTCAGAAAGGTGCATTTTGGTGGGTTTGCTAAAGTGGGAGGTGAGGGTTGAATCAGAGTCTTTGCCTTCCTGCCATTGTAACTCAAAGTGATGGGGAAACTAGAAATGGCAACAGCCTGAGCAATTGTAGTCACCACCAGCCTAACAAGCTGAAATCTTTCCAAAATGATTAGAGACCTTCAGTTAGTCAGAATTGGGACTGTCATTCTTACTCTCCTGCTAAAGACTACCACTCAGCACTTTAACTGTCAGTCCATAGGAGGGCAAGCTGCTGAAAGCTATATTTGGCTAGATATTTGAATTAATATTTGATCAATGTTTTTTTTCAAAATATAAGTGTTCTGAATTTGTTCTTTTCCAAATTCTGCTCATTCAAATTCACATGAATATCACTGAATAAAGGCAAATTACTGTGGATGCTGGAATCTGAAACTAAAAGAGACATTCACCAACATAATACCAAAATATCTAAAATGAATTGATCTTTTTTTATTTGAATGAACGGTTGCATGTGCCAAATGTTTGGAATACAGTCATTAATAATCAGTCACTAAATTTGAGCTAAATTATTTGGAGCTGGAACATTTTCTCTTTTGATTTCACTTAAATATCAAGTGTTCTGATTGAAGACAACCCCACAAGGCATTCACACATGTGGTATGGTACCAATCAATCATATCTCCACTCATACGTCAAGAGAGAGTTAACTCAGCTATGGAATATTTTGAGCTGAGATGGAAATGTCTGAAGAACCAGAAAAACAAAATTATGACAAAGGTGTGATTGAATAGTAAAAAATAGGCTGCTGCTGCACTTTATTGAAGAACTCAAGATTGTAGTCTCATTTTTTTTTGACTTGGATGCCCTCAACTTCTCTATGGAGTACAGGCAGCAGCCAATATTATTTATGATAATCTAACCCATTGGCTCATTCTTACTAATTTTGCAATTTTCCACTAAGTGTAGCATTGTAATTTACATTAAATTAAAAATAACCACATAGTCATTTTAGTATTAGTCCCTCTACTAATGTAAAATTAATTGCCAAAGATTGAATTAAATGCAAAAAAACTTGCTATCAGCAGATTTTAAAAAAACACATTGGGAGATATCAAAATGTATTGCACTGTGAAACTTCTTTAATCTACTACATTTATAGAGATTATTTGTTAATGGATGTGAGTGTCATGAGTTAAGCCAACTTTTATTGCCCACCTCTAATTGCCCTTCAGAAGGTAATATTGATTTATTGACGTGTGTTCCCCATTAATGATGCTGATATTTCTGTGCTTTTTAATACTACCCCCTTTGTGCTATAACTGGAGCTGAAAATCAAACAAACACCCATTAAGAAGAGTTCACAACACTTTTGAAATGCTCAAAAACTAGACAAACTCACAAAGGACCATACCAGCCAATATCTTTTTGCTGATACTTCCTCTCTATCTGTGCACGTATATCAGTAATAATTTAGTTGCGGGTGGAAGAACATGCAACGTTGAGTTTATCACCTCACCAAAGTCAATTCCAAGATAAATTGTCCAGTGCCCAATGCACAAATATGTGTAGCCCTCCAGAAGAGTTCAATAGTTCATATCACTTGACCTTTTCTGTCAATAAGCTATTGTAATTATATTAATTTAAATGAATCATCTGCAAAGTAGTATCCTGATGTGCCTTCTAATTGCTGCACCTCAAATTTATCTTTGAAATGAGTTTTTCCTTTTCACATTGATAAGAACTATTTTAATGGAACTTGAGAGCTATTGATCATCACATGAAAGAAGCAAGCAAATGACTGAAGTCTGTGCAGTCAGTAAGTAGTTTAACCTACAATAAAGAATGCTTAAATCTGAAACCATCTTCAAGCAGTGTTTTAGATAGATTGAATGCATTACTTTCTTTTGATGAAAAGTCAGTTAACATAAAAGTGAATCTTCCCAAAAAAAAAATTTCCTCAGGTTTTGCAGTGATCAGAAGAATCTTAATCTGCAATTTGCTTATTACAGAAAGAAAATGCCGCATCACATCAACTCTTACTTTTAACAGCGCTCCCTAAAGAAAAAAATACTGTCCTGAAAACTTGGACATAGCAGACATACCTAGAAAATACTTCTCATATTTAGTGCAAAGACGTGTCTTTCTTGGCGGTGTTGGAGTGTAGTGAAAGTGAGGTGGAAATCATCGTGCAAATGTGTTTGTTTAAAAATAAACCAAACAAAATGAGTGTTGATGTTCCATTCACAATAGGCCAGAAATAGCTCTTGCCTCATCTCCAAATAATTTGCCTCAAATTTAGTGACTGATTATTAATTACTGTATTCCAAACATTTAATATATGTAACCATTCACTTAAATAAATAAAAAAGTCAATTAATTGCAGACATTTTGGTACTATATTGGTGAATATCCCTTGGTTTATGTACAAAAGTGCATACACACACTTTGATTTAATGCTTATATTTCTGAGGTAACTTTCCAACAGTAGTACAGCTGCTCACAGCTCAGACAAAGAGGCCAGTGTTTCCATGTTAATTGGTACAACGCTTTGGCTGTGAGGTTGTTCACTTTTGCTTCATTAAATTACATCGCAGGTATGGTCCCTATTAATGAGTGATTATGGTTCAACGAACCTTCACAAAAGTTTCTTTACGCTAGAGTTTGTGTAATATGGTTTGGATTCAAACACAAAAGGGCCACAACATATCTTTCAGATTTAATTTGTTGCTGCTTCTTTTCATTTACCAAGGCTGCGGCTGTGAATGGGTGCTGAGCCTGACAACATATCACAGAAAGATTGTGTTTAGTCACGATGCTTGTACTTGTGAAATATAAGTGGGTGGTCTCCACTGCAACAGGTTTGCATGTCCTCACTACTGACTTGAATTTATGATGCAGTGGAATCATTTGGAATTATGACCTCCTGATTGATTGAATTGCAGACACACATTCTATAAACACTGCCTACTACAAATAAGCAGCACAAGGGAAGTTTTTATTGAAATAATATATTCCACTAATCACTTAAAATAATTGAATATCATATCACGCACTTTGAGAACAAAATGCCTTTGATTTTACTCCCTTGTAAGGGCTGTGTTTTTACTGCCACACTCCTTTAATGTCTCAGGTCTCCTGTCACCTTTTGTGTAAGTAAACGTATGCTCAAAACCAATGGTATGATCTTTCACTATGATTTAGAAGAGGGCTGATAAAACATGTAACAGAAAGATGGACTGTGTGCAAAGCTCTCACAGTCAACAGGAACCTTTCTGACCAACTTTGTCATGGTTAAAAGCTAGTGCCTGTTGTCTTCTCAATTCAGTGTCATTTTGTCAGTGGTGGATAGTCTTCTTGCCCGAGATCAATTGTGCAAATAAGTGGCCAATTATGTGCCTTGTCCAATCATCACTAGCATTTTACCTGTGATAGGTGGGCCCTCCGTTGCATAGAGATACAATCTAATGAATCCTGGTGTCCTGCATACCTCCCTTGCACAGCAGTGCCCTCCTGGTAGACTACCTGTCCACAGACTCCCCAAAGTGTTAATGACCATGCCTTTGGCATCCACTCCCCTATGTCCTCGACAATTATATCTTGCCCCACCATCTTGCTGGGGTTTACCTTGCTGACTCTCATGATCTCTGGCCCCAGTTGTTTTGAGAGTCATTTTCCTGGTTGGGTGCAGGCCCAGCAGTGAACTCTGCTTTCAATGGCACTACTGAGATTTGAGATCTTGGCCTTTCGATTGACTGGCAGCTCTTAGAAACGGGGTCTCATTGTTTAAATGGGCAGGAACCCCAACAGCATTAAGTGCTTGATGGATGTAAACACTGCTCAGGGCTTCCTGCAAGGCTGTGATGGTATTCTCCCTAGCTCCCAGGCCTCCCATCAAACCCCTGTCTTTCTGTCTCCTGACACAATCTTAGCCAAGATTTTGATGATGGGGATATTGTGGAATTGCAGAAACTCTTCCTGGTATCAAAGGAATATTGTTTAAATGGTTTTGTTTACAAAGCAATTATCTTTTGGTGATCTTTTGGCAGCTGTTACGGTGAACTAACCATCAGAGAAAGACAGCTGTCTACTGGTGTAATAATTAATAAGGGAGAGCAGCATACCATCACTCAGAGGGAAGTATTTTATAGAACAAACAACAAAGAACAAAGAAAATTACAGCACAGGAACAAGCGTTTCAGCCTTCCAACTCTGCACCGACCATGCTGCCCGACTGAACTAAAATCCCTGACCTCTTCGGACACCATATCTCTCCATTCCCATCTTATTCATGTATTTTTCCAGACTCCCCTTAAAACATGTGTCTCACATGTGTCAGTAATACATGTGACACATGATGAGTAATGTGTTTCACTCTGGCCTTTGAGCAGAACACAACATGGCTGTGATGTCTTCAAGCTTTATATCCATATTTTCACATATGTCGATCTGAATAAATGAATTTCTAGGCCCAGAACTGAGACTTCAACTATCTTTCTCTTCTCTCTGCCCAAGCATTGGAAATTATTGAAGAAACTGTATGTTTATCCTGGCCGAAATCAGCAACCTCATCACAGATTGAATGTGGGGAGTAATTCTGGCCCAGTTACTTTGCAACTTGTTAACAGCTAGCTCTTCTTTGTCCTGGTCTCCCTTCTTTTTGCTCTTTCCTACATCCTCTCCCTTCAACTTCTTGTTTCATCAGATTTTCATTCCACAATGAAGATGTCACTGAACAGTGTTGCAGTGAACTTTCCTGTTTTGTTTCTTTGAAAATGCTGACCATATGCCTTTGAATGTTGACAGGACCTGAAGCCTGTGATACTTCTTATTTTTCTTCCTTTGTGTAACAGTGTTCAGGTTCCTCATGCCTAAATTGGGCCTCACCTCAATGCTAGTTGCTGATTTACCTTCTTTCTTCCTTCACTTTAATCAATGTTGATATTTTACATAAGGCACGTGTCCTTTCACCTTGAGTTTTGGCTTTCAAAAGAAAACTGTGTGAGTTGTCTTGCACAAGGCAACGGAAATTGCCAAAGATGAATTTGCTAAAATACATTTATATGCAATGCAAGAAACAAGGATGTTTCAGAGTAATTCAATAAATTAATCAATAAATCATAATAATTTAAGTCCTTTTGTACAGCTGTAAGTAAAGATGATATGTACATGTTGGAATCACGCTGTTTTTGGAAAAAAAGATTGAAAGCCACCCCAAAAAACGTTCCCTTACACGCTTTCACCAGTGAAAGCAATATTTGCCTTCCCATAACAGCCTGGTTCTCATGGTATTTGTATTGTATTATTCTTGGATGTAAATGGTAAAGGTTTGCATCATCCACACAGCTGCAGTCTTATTACCTCACTTATTTGGAGTCTTGAATATATTACAGTACCACTGTGTTGGAAAATTACAGAAATAATGAGCATGATTGATTGTTGAGGGAAATGGAAGTAATAACCAAAATACAGTAAATGTTAATTGTACTGAATTGATGGCAATAATCAAATATGTCGTCGATCTTTTACATTTGATTTATAATACTTCAACAAAGTTGAGGTTAAAATTGTGCTTCTGGGAGGTATAAATGCTAAGGGTAATTCAAATTTTTGACTGTGACCACCTGAGTGTTTGACAGCATGATTTCCAAAAACAAAATGTGTCTCTGCAGGCATAGAAAATAGTTGGAGAACATCTCTACCCACCAGGGATTGTCTTTGGATTCAATTCTCTCTCCAGACTGGAAACTGATATCAATACTTACGGCTGGTTGGAATTATGCTTATGAAGGCTGGAAAATTGCATGTTTCGACCTCCTGTCTGCTGAGGTTGTGCTTGAAAGCCGTGAACTGCTTCTTTGCCAGTGATGTGCATTCTTGCACAGAATGTGAGAAATTTATATCAGCAATTCCGACCTGCTATTGGACACTGCTAAACGGGATAATCTGCAATTGTGTTGTATCCCTGCATCAGCCATATATTGACCAAACATGCCAAATTGAAGTGAAAGAGATCTAAAGTTTTAATGGAGTTGACATTCAAAAGGCTGGAATTCTCTGGCCGTTCACGCCGGCAGGATTTTCTGCCCTGTTGGTAGCACACTCATACTGATGGGAGACCCACCCGCGTGGCATGATGTCAATAGAAATTCCCACTGACAGTGGCAGGAGCAGAGAATCCTTCCACTTGCAAACAATGCACCACCTCCTGCCAGTGGGAAACACATGGCTGGGAGGCCAGAGAATCTCACTCAAAATGTTCAATCAATACACAGCAGTAAAGAAAGCCAATTAAACGTTGAACTGTTTCTCTCTCTCTTCAGATACTGCCAGATTTGCAGCATTTGTGGATTTTAAATGTGGATCTAAAATAGCCAAAGCATAGAATATATGTTAAAGGAAGTCATAATCAACTCCTAAAATATTCTAGTCAGATAATTTTTTTTGAGCACTCTGTATAATTCTGTCACTGAGAAACAAGGAAGTGTGACATGCTTGACAGTTATAAGATTACGTTTCAGGATTGTTTACTAGACCAATAACTGAAATGAATGGGTTGTCTTATAAAGAAAGATTGGATAACCAAGACTTGTTAGAAAAATAAGAGATGACTTGGCTGAAACAAAAGTCATGACAAGGTGGATGTGAAGAGGATTTCTCTTGTGGGAGAATCTAGATTCATGAGCCATTGTTTAAAAATAAGCTTCTCTAAGACAAAGAAGAAAAAAATCTCAGACAGTAGTACACTACTTTATCATTCTCTTCCTCACAAGGTGGTGGAAGCAGAATCTTTGAATATTTTTAAGACAGAAGTAGATAGATTCTTGATAAGTAAGAGTGTGAATATTTATTGAGGGGAGATGGGAATGTGGAGTTGAGGTTACAATTGGACCAGGCATGGACCAGGCACCACTTCCTATGAAAGAACATTAGTTTATTCTGCTCACAATTCATTCCACTTTGGTCAGCATGCCACTTTGATTTGTGCAGAATTGCAAGTTACAGTAGAATTATAGAATCCTACAGTGCAGAAGGGGGAACATTTGGCCCATCAAGTCTGAACTGACCATAATCCCACCGAGGCCACATCCTCATAATTGCATGCATTTACCCTAGCTCATCCCCCTGCCACTAAGATGCAATTTGGAATGGCCAATCTATCTAACCCGCACACCTTTGTACATCTACAGATGCCTATTTCCATCTCACCCCACGTTTGGGCAATCTTACCAGTGCCATCTCCAGAATTATGTTAATGAAACAAAAAGCCTGCCATTGCTATCTTTGTCGGGGTCAATATCTGGATTTCAGATGGTCGTCACATCGCTACCCTATCCAAGACCATCTGCTAGTTATGTCAACTGATTCTTAACATTCTACGTGGGTAACTGCTGGATATCTCCACATTCACCATTATTTGTTGGAAGCTTTTGGAGAGTTTCACCAGTGACCATAGAATTCTAACAAAGTATCTTTCCCTTAAAAGATGGACCTCAAGAGATCCAGTTCCCATATTGTCAATATCAGGGAAGCAAGTGACCTCTTTCCCTCTGGCAATGGGCTTCCTGCTTCTCTGCTTATTTCTGCTTTTGCCAATCATGTTCTATGATTCACCACCTGTACTCCACTCCTGCTGCCTAACTGAAACTTCCAAAATTGATGTCTTTGAATGGATGGATAGGTAAGAGAAGTGTGGTGACTGACTGCCAGGTAAATGGTTACTTCTGCTGAGCAGTTTCCAGTCAGGTCTCTAAAAAGGGCAAATGCTTGAGGCCTGAGAAGATTCTGCAAAGACACAAAAAGGCGAGAGCAACAATAGATAACTTTGAGTAGTCATAGTAACATGGGCCACACTGGCATTTTGTACATTTTTGTGGGAAGATTGTGTGATGCTTCTTCTGATTATATTTTGGAAAAGAAATGTGGGAATACTTCCTACTGATTGAAACTTGTACTCCTGTTTCTTCATTTTCTGAAATCTATAAGATTTGTTATCCTTGGAATAAAAGTCCATTTTGGAGACTTGCACTGTTCCTAATATTTGCTTTTTTCCCTTTGGTGGGGGATGGGGGTGGGAGTGGGGCAAAAAATGAGATTTGTATGATAGTTGCAACATGCTAAGAAATGACTGGCAGAAATGATCGTAGTACCAGGGACGCGGGCTCAATTCTGACCTCAGATGACTGTGTGGAGTTTGCACATTCTCCCCATGTCTCAATGGGTTTTCTCCGGGTGCTCCGGTTTGCTCCTATGCTCCAAAGATGTGCAGATTTGGTTGATTGGCCATGCCAAGTTGCCCCTTAGTGTCAGGAGATCAGCAGGATAAATATGTGGGGTTACCTGAATAGGGCCTGGGTGGGATTGTTGTCGACACAGGTTTGATGGGCTGAATGGCCTACTACTGTACTGTAGGGATTCTAAAGCATCCTAACTTCACTTTTCTAAAACTAATTTTATCATTACCCATTCATGTCCATTTTGTGAGAAAATGCCAAAACTGTATGTCCCCATATGTGCATGAAATCCTTCCTGTCGTACCAGTCTCCCTTCTTATCACAGAATCACAGAATTTTGGGAGGAAACTGGAGCACCCAGAGGAAACCCATGCAGATACAGGAAAAATGTGCAAACTCTGCATGGTGATCCAAGGCTGGAATCAAACCCAGGTATTGTGAGGTAGCAGTGCTAACCACTGTGCCACATGCTGCCCTTCAGGACATAGTCTAAAGAAAAGATTGAGAGGGACAGAATGTATCAAGGTGCTCACAGCAAACCCTAGTAAGAGCACAGCTAGCCAGTGCCTCCTTTACAGTAGCTGACAATTTTGATGAATTTCTTTCAGCGCTGTATCCCTGCATATTGAACAGCAAAGGGTGAATTCAGTTCACAGATCGTAGAGTCCTTACAATGTAGAAGGAGGTCATTCAGCCCATCGAGTTTGCACTGATCACAATCCCACCCAGGCCCTATTCCCATAACCCCGTCATGCATTCACCCTAGTTAGTCTGCCTGACACTAAGGGACAATTTAGCATGGCTGACCCATCTAATCCACATATCTTGGGACTGTGGGAAGAAACCGGAGCACCTGGAGGAAACCCATGCAGATATGGGGAGAATGTGCAAACTCCACACAGACAGTGACCCAAGCTGGGAATTGAACCTGGGTCCCTGGAGATGTGAGACAGCAGTTCTACTGGTATTTTCTGCCCTGCATTGTGTGTCCAGCTGTTTTTGATTTTTTTTGCCTAATGTAACAGTCATCTGCCCCACCACATCATGCAGCACCATTGTGTTTGCCTTGTCAAGCTACAGGCCCTCTGTCTCCCTCTTGTTGCTGGCATCTTGTCTGGTTCGAGAAGCAAAAAAAAGTGGTGTGACAGATCACATTTGAAAAACAGCAAGTGAACATATGTCCCGATCACTAATGTATTTAAGGCATTTTAAACTAAATATTCAGTCAGCTCCAAATTTGCAGACTTTAAAAACGATCTAAAGCAGTCAAAATAATCATTCTCCTTGCTGAAAGAACATCAGGGCCACTCAAGAACAAATGGTTTACTGCGCTACCTACCTCCTGGCTCCTTTCTTTCTGTTCCCTTTTAATCAGCTTCGTGAGTCCAGACTGACTATTACCTGAGTGACCTGCTCCAATTATATACCTCCATGACAGCACAATGTCTGCCCTGTCTCCATTCAAATGAGCACCTGCAGGAAATCAGATGTCTCTTGTTCTCTCCAGGCCACAGTGTTCTTTTGGTGTGGGCATATTGCTTCTGAACATTATTTGGATGTGTGTTTTCTCTATTGTTATTTTCAAACCCACTTTATTGATTAGATGGGTGATTTTTCTTCAGAATGAACTGAAGTGACCTTGAGGATGAAACAATTGCTGAAATAATTGCGTACTGTCTTGAACACGGTGACAATTGAGCAATTCACCATTAACCCCCTCACGGGGACATTTATATCTTTTGCAGTATTTTAACTAAATCATGGTTTCATGAGCTAAAGCAGATCACTCAACTATTTCAGTTTGTAGAATAGAGTCGTGGAATCCCTACATTGTAAGAGGAGGCCATTCGGCCCATCAAGTCTGAACCAACAGCAATCCCACCCAGGTCTTATCCCCGTAACCTCACATATACAGCCAGCCAGTCCCTCTAACCTACACATCTTGGAACATTAAAGGACAATTTAGCACGGTCAATGCACATTTTTGGACTGTGGCAGGAAACTGGAGCACCCAGAAGAAACCCACGCAGACACAGAGAGAATGTGCTTTTTCTGTACAAACAGTGGCCCAAGCCAGGAATAGAACCCATTTCCTGGAGCTGTGAGGCAGCAGTGTTAACTACTGTTGCCACTAAAAATATTGTAAATGATATACCCACTCTGACAAAGTTAAGGCACCTCAGTATGTAATGTTCATACTTTCTGAATTTGTCACCTTATTCAATTTGTTTTGCTTGTTTTAACCACTACGTTACTCCCACTGCCTTCTGTGCACGGTCAGGGACATTGGGATGATTGGGAAGGGAGAACTGGCAGTGTGGGAATTGACGCTGCCACTTTGTTTATTGCTTGTGTTATATCTATTGTCCCATGCAACATGAGCATGACTCTGGAAGCAGCAATTTAATTCCGACTCCCACATAGTCCCATAAATGTGATTTTTGAGATCAGATAAAGTAGATTTTCATTCCATTTGTTTCAATTAAAGGAAAAGCAAACAGCTTCCACAAGGGATAGGCAATATATTCTGCAAAATTACCATCCAGTTGGAGAAGTAAAAAGAAAGACTACATCCAGGGACCGCAGTAGAGAAGATGGAATGAGTTGGTAAGCATTTTTCTGAGTATAAATAATGAGAAGAAAATCCAAATGCAGCTTCAATGTGCAATCTGGCTTTGTCCTTCTTGAAAAGTGGAATACTCCATGGATAACACTAAAAAATCTTTTGTCTTGAAGTCAAACACAGAACAGATGAAACTTGTAACAATTCAAACAGGGAGATTCAAATTATGGAATCCCTGCAGTGAGAAAGTGGCCCATTAAGTCTGCAGCGACCACAATCCCACCCAGGCTCTATTTCTACAACCCCACATATTTACCCTACCAATCAGCCTGACACTAGGGTCAATTTAGCATGGCCAATCAAACTACCCTCACACATCTTTGCGGCACCCTGAGGAAACCCATGCAAACGCGGGGAGAATGTGCAAACTCCACACAGATAGTGAGCCGAGGCCCGAATTGAATCTGGGTCCCTGGGCTTGTGAGGTAGCAGGGCTAACCACTGTGCCACCGTGCTGCCCAAATGTTAGAAAATGGAAACATTTTGGACCTTTAACTTGGATTATAAAACAAATGTTTCTACCATTGCACAAGTAGGATGGCAGATAATACCTGTGATTTATGCCTTTGTTTGATTATTGTGTAGCTATAAGCCAAAGTATTCCTAAACAATGAACTACTTAATCATCCACAGATAGGGAATTTCTGCAAATCTGCAAGTTAGGTATTTTTCTGAACTCCTGGCATGATATATAGAAATCTGAATGGTTAAACAAAGCAATGGCAATTTGAAAGCTTTGTTATATTCTTTTTCTCATCAGCATTGCACAGCAAAACTTAGCAATGGCATTAGAATAATGGACATAGAATTCTATGTGTTCTAAAGTGAGTGAATCAATTAGGTAAAAATGTGTATACCAAGAAAAGCAGGACTCTTACCCTGGCCCACCTCATCCTTTTAAAAGACATCAAACAAAGTGATAAAATTTAATGGAGTTTATCCTGACACAAATCTGCTTTCCTTCTACTCTGTTTATAAACAGCAGTAACTTTTATCGAGGCTTTATGTTTTCAAGGAGGTAATGATGCTATCAATCCTGAGTTTTAGAATCTCTGCGTTGTGTTTATGGGGAGATTTTATTACAATAATGCATGAATTAACTTGAGGATGTGGTTAAATGTGTTTTTAGATCAGGATTACAATGTGCCCAGGTGTGAGAAAACACTGAGCAGGTGGTACTTCTAATATTTTAATATTAAGCACGAAATAATCAATTTTAGTACATCACATGTCTCATTAGAATTAAATGCTGGGCTGGATTATACTTGTCCCTCAAGAGTAAAAGGCAGAGGTAGATCAGACCTTTAACCATAAATAGTGCAGTAGATTTGGCTGCGTAAAGAATTTGCATGAGAGATGGATTTCAATGTGTTTCCAGCAAGAGATTGGAAAAACCTGTTTACTTTAGTATATTTTTACTATGTAAATTGAATTAAAGCACAGACAAACATCCAGTTTTATGCACCTGATTTACAATGGGGCCCTGTTGGTAAGATCAAATGCAGGCCATTTCACTTAAGCAAGTCCGATAAGAGTAAGTTTGATTCCACTTAAGAGTCAGTGTGACACAAGTATGATTTTTTCCTGTTCATGTCCATGGCACTATGGTTCTGATAAGAGGAACTAAATACTTACACTTCTCTGGTTGCCAGTATCTCAATGGCCTAAGGTCACCTTGTATACTTCTGTACCAGAGTCTGTAGTAACACCCACATATAAATTATTCATAGTCATACAAGACTTTGAATGTGTGAGTACTTCATTTATGAAAGGGCAAGAAAAACTTCTTGTGATCATCAATCAATTGCATTTTGAATCTTGCACGTCTTGAATTTTCCACAGCTTCAGCTAAAATTCAGCTTACACTGGGTCTGGGGCGATGGCTGAGCATTTGCCATGTTATATGTGGAGCTTTCTGAGTCACAAGTTTTCCAGAAAGTATTTGCTGGTGTTGCATCCTTTCTGTGTCTCAATGCTCTTTGCCTTTGTCTGCCTGCTGTGCTTTCTATTTTCAAATGAGGAAACATATAGAAGAAAGATAAACTGTATGATTCTATAAATGCCAAAACATCTGCAAATATTGTTTGAACAATTGATATTTTTCAGCTCGTTTTTCAGTGCATGTTCATCTTCTTATGTTGCAAGAATGTGTACCAGAAGTTTTTTCTTGATTGGGTCTAGCTTTAGAATGAGAAAGTGGAGCACGAGGAAGCAATGTTTCTTATTAGGTTTCCAGGCCGGAATTCTCCCAGACCACTGTGTTGCACAAGCACTGATAGACTGGTGCATGCGCAGTAGTCCATGGCACAGTGGTTAGCACTGCTGCCTTACAGTGCCAGGAACCCCGGTTCAATTCCCAATTTGGGTCACTGTCTATGTGGCATTTGCGCATTCTCCCAGTGTCTGCATGGATTTCCTCCGGGTATTCTGGTTTCCTACCTCAGCCCAAAAGACATGCTGGTTAGGTGGGATTGGCTATGCTAAATTGCCCCTTAGTGTATGCAAACAGGCTCCAGAGTGTGGTGACTAGGGGATTTTCATAATAACTTCATTGTTAATGTAAGCCTACTTGTGACACATTAATAAATAACATTTAAACTAAGTTGTCGGCCCCTGGCCTCTGATTAGCAGAGGGAATCATGCTGTGGCACTCTGCAATGCATGAAATGTTGGAGATTCACTCTGGTTAATATGCCCAAAACATGGGTAAGAAATACTCCTGTTTTCAAAGCAGCTGGGTACTTAGTTTTTTGGGGGGAGAATGCCATCCCAAATCACTTTAAAATCAAACTGTCTTAAAATACATTGAAAAGAAAGATCGTGAATTTGATTCATTTGTGAGAGCAAAATATAAAATTTTCTTCATATTTTGCTTTTATAAACTGTTGTGCTGAGAAGAAAACAATCACTACGTAACAAATGTGGTTTAATTAACACCAGAAAAAGTGAGGATTACTGCTAGTCTTCATGACATAACTATTAGGATGCTTGTTTCACTTTTCGTAATTAAATTGAATGCTCTATTTCCTTTTCCTAATCGGATGATTTCAGTATTTTAAATCTCCAAGTACTCCCAGTTTAATCTATGTGATTTGTGTTATCATGTTGCTAACTTTTATTTACGCTCTTTGCCACTTGCTCTGAAGTTAGTATAAGCACACTGACCATGTGTTTCTGAAAAGATATAATGTAAATAAAGTCTAAATGGATGCAGTGGAGCAATTTAATTATTATAGAAGTAGCCTTAGCTAACTCTGAGTATTGAAAAGTTTCTGTTGAAAATGAAACTTGGCAAATATTTGACCCTGTTTAACCAGCAATACGATAAGCAAAAAACATCTCTGGAAACAATCCCAAAAACAAATTATTGCTTGAGACAGGGTTACATCACAAATAAATTCCCAAAATGAGGCCATTTCAGTTAAAAGTCAGTTCTTCAGTTGGAAAATTCTACTTGCTGTTCAGCAGGAAATGGTACTCAAAACTCATATTTAGCATCAAATAATAAAATGTCCTTGAAGAGGTTATGCAATTTTTCCCTGTTGCCTGAAATCTGGGATCAATTGGATATATAAACCAAGCTTTAAGAACAAAGAACAAAGAAAATTACAGCATAAGAATAGGCCTTCCGGCCCTCCAGGCACTGACAATGCTGCTTGACTAAACCTTTCCAGGGACCATACCCCTCTATTTCCATCCTATTCACGTATTTGTCAAGATATCCCTTAAAAATTCACTATCGTATCTCCTTCCATTAACTCCCCAGCAGCACTGTCCCAGGCATCCGCTCTCTGCATAAAAAAACTTGCATCATATATCTCCTTTAAACTTTGCCCCTTGCACCTTAAACCTATGCCCCATGGGTAATTAACTCTTCCACCCTTGGAAAAAGCTTCTGACTATCTATTAACACTTTGCTATCTCAGCATTAATTGATCCTGCAGAGGCTGTAACATCTCAACTAAAGTTTATTTATTTATTAGCCACAAGTAGGCTTACATTAACACTAGAATAAGGTAACTGTGATATTCCCCTAATCACCACAGTCCAGTGCTTGTTCAGGTCAATGTGCCTAACCAGCGCGTCTTTCAGAGTGTGGGACAAAACCAGGGTGCCCGGAGAAAACTCACACAGACACAGGGAGATATGCAAACTCCACACAAACAGTGACTTGAAATTGAACCCAGATCCCTGGCAATGTGAGGCAGCAGTGCTAACCACTGTGCCATCATATCACTATTGGTGCCAATGTTAGGATAAAAGGAGAAAATGCTGGAAAATCTCAGCAAGTCTGAAAGCATCTGTGGGGAGAAAATAGAGCCTTTTAGAGCTGTTTTCGTTTTAGATTCCAGTGTCACCATATTTTATTTTTATCCCAATGTTGGGATAGATATCCCACAGACAAAGACAAGCCTGACAGGTGTGTTCCTGTGACTGGAAATGTATCAGGCAATATCTCTGAAACAGAATTAGGATGGGTAAGTGGTGGGGCAATTGAGATGTGCGTGCAGTGGGGTATTTCTGGTAGTTCTCAACATTTGTTTTGGTCATCATGTAAATTCATCGCTTCAGGCAAGAAATAGGCAAGGAAATCTCCTGATTATCATGTTCCACTCCCTTCAGTGGATGAATTCATGTTGAACACCTTTTGGGGAAAAACACTGTGGATGGCAAGAACACAAAATATACTCAGGTTGGGGACCTTCATTGTCTAATAACAGGAGTGACTTTGTAGCACCACCTAGAACCAGGTTGGCCAAGTTATGAAGGGCATAACTGCCAACTTAGGTCTGTAGCAGTTAATGTGAGAATAGAAGTAACCTTTTGATCTCTTTCTCACCAAGCCAGCTGTTGCAGATCCAGGTGCCTGACGTTTTCTCGTGGATCATGTTAAGAACAGCACCAATACAGCCTGAGCGCATATCCCATTCAGTCCAAAATATTTCACTTGAGAACGAATCATGAACTGAGTTGATCGTCCATTCAATCTGAAATCCAACTGTTTCTGAAGGGAATTGTCTTCAATTGCAAGGGAAAAATACTGCAAATACTGAGAATTTGAAATAAAGACAGAAAATGCTAAAAAAACTTAGTTAATTTTGATCTCTGTGTGATCTCAGCAGATTTGATCTCAATAGATGTCTGTGTGGAGTTTGCACATTCTCCTCCTGACTGCGTGGGTTTCCTCCAGGTGCTCCGGTTTCCTCCCACAGTCTAAAGATGTGCAGGTTAGGTTGATTGAATAAGCTAAAAATTGCCCCTTAGTGTCCTAAGATGCTTAGGTTAGAGGGACAAGCAGGTAAAATATGTAAGGATATGGGAGTATGGCCTGGGTGGGCTTTTGGTCGGTGCAGACTCAATGGCCGAATGTTCTCTTTCTGCACTGTTGGGTTCTATGATTCAAGTGTAGATCTGGCAGCATCTGTGGAGAGAGAATTGCTGATTAACCTGAAACATTAGTTCAGTTTCTCTTTCTACATGTGTTTTCAGACTTGCTGAATATTCCAAGTACTTCTGGCTTCATTTGCACCTTGAAATGCCCTAGAATGCACTAAAATTTCATTTTCTGGTATTTCAGTGGTATGAAATAGATTCAAACAACCTGCATCGATGGGGATGAACAAAGAACAAAGAAAAGAATAGCACAGGAACAAGACTTTTGGCCTTTCAAGCTGTGCCGATCGTAATGCCCCAACTAAACCAAAAAAAACCTTCCTCTCATACTTGGCCCATCTCCCTCTATTTCCTCCCTCTTCATGTACGCACCTAGATGTGCATATTTCCACCGCCTCCTCTGATAGCACGTTCCAGGCACCCATCACTTGTTGTGTGAAAAACTTCCCCACATATCACCATTAAAATTTTCCCTTCTCACCTTGAATTTGTCCTCCCTTGAAATTGACAATTCCACTTTGGGAAAAAGTCTTTGACTATCTATTCTGTTTACGCTTCTCATAATGTTATAGATCTCTGTTGGGTTTCCCTTCAGCCTCCGTCTTTCCAGTGAAAACAATCCTGGTTTATTCAATCTTTCCTCAAAACCAACTGCCTTAAGACCAGGCAACATTCTGGTCAACCTTCTTTGCCCTTTCTCCAAACATTCCACATCCTTCTGGTAGTGTGGTGACCAGAACTTTATACAATACTTGAAATATGACCTAACTAAGATTTTATATGTAACATGATTTCCCAACTCCTGTACTCAGTGCCCCGGCTGATGAAGGCAAACTTACCATAAGCCTTTTCAATCACCTTGGCTACCCTTGTGTTGCTTTTAGGGAACTGTGGACCTGCATGCCCAGATTCCTCTGTATGTTAATGCTCCTAAGTGTTCTGCCATTTACAATATAATTTATACCTAAATTTGATCTATCAAAATGATCACCTCGCATTTGTCTGGATTAAACCCCATCTGCCGTTTCTGTGTCCAAGTCTCCAATACATCTATATCCTGTTGTATACTGTGACAATTCCTGGCACTATCATCACCTCCATAATCTTCGTATCATCCACAAACGTACTAATCAGACCACCCACATTTTCCTCCAGATCATTTATATATACTACAAACAACAGAGGTCCCAGCACTGATTCATGCAGAATTAGAAACGGTCAAGATCTTTAAGTTTCTAGGTGTCCAGATCACCAACAATCTGTCCTGGTACCTCTACATCGATGCTATAGTTAAGAAAGCTCACCAATACCTCTGCTTTCCTCAGAAGCTAAAGAAATTTAGCATTCCACTATGACTGTCACCAATTTTTACAGATGCACCAGAGAAAGCATTCTATCCAAATGTATCGCAGCTTGGTATGGCTCCTGCTCTGACCAAGATCACAAAAAACTAGAAAGGGTTGTGAATTTATCTCAGTCCACCATGCAAACCAATCTCCCATCCATTAACTCAGTCTACACTTCCTACTGCCTCAGAAAAGCAGCCAGTAGGCATATTCTCTTCTACCTTCTTCCTTTGGGATAAAGGTACAAACGTCTAAGACAAAGGACTAATTGACTCAAACACAACTTCTTCTCTGCTGCCATCAGACTTTGGAATATCTTATAGTTAGTAGATCTTTCTCTACACACCATCTCTGACTGTAATACAATGGTCCGCACCCTCTCCTTTCCTTCCTTCCATGTACTCTATGAACAGTAAGTTTTGTCTGTATAGCATACCAGAAACAATATTTTCACCAATACATGTAACAATAACAAATCAAATTAAATCAAAGGAGATTGAAAAGCGATAGTTAAATGCTCATTCTTGCTTTCTCTTTTTACCATTGAACAAGTTTCCAAAATTATTAGACAACACTGGATGTGGGGTAATGATGCAACTGCTACATAGTAGGCTGTGTCCTCTGAAGAGGTTGAAGATTGAACTTACTTTTCCTTTCATTCACCACTTCTCTATCTAGCGATCGGTTGCATTGTAAAGCATGAAGTGAAGCCAAGTGGAATAGCTTATTTGGAATAAAAAAGACTAGTGTTCCTTGTTAATGTTTTTCTGTGTCTTGCTACATTTAGTATTGTTTTTGACAGATTCCCTTCAAGGAATCCAGTAATTGGCATTTTGCACTGTGAAGAACTTGACCTAGAAACAGACAGTCGGTTCATGTGATGCCGTAATTCAAGGCACCGTGGGCGAACACATGTTCTGCGGGGTCAAGTTGTGGTCATGTGCACTGTCTGTTTTCTCGCACAAATAATTTCAAGCATCATGTCTCGTTTCTTGTCATTCATGGCTAAAGTGCTCAGGCTAACAATCTGTGATCCTTGTGATAACTTGAAAACTCCTTAAGCTCGTCAGTCAGGCACTGAATACATTTTACCAAATATTTGGAAGTTCATCTTGTAGCAAATTGGTTAAAATTCAGGGATCGTGAATCCTGCTTTGCCCACATAATTGTCAGCTCCTTCTGTGTACTGATTGTAAAAAAAAATCTCTTTCTAGAGGGATTCAACACGAGTCCACATTCTCCTTTCACTTTCAGAAAAAGAGGAGAAATTGTTCATATTTTAGTACAGGGCATCAAAATGCTGAAAACATTTGCTTTTGCGTATGATAAATAGGATTTTCTTCACAGTAAAAAGAAACAGGCTATCATAACTTAATGGTGACATTTTCCATTTCTCAAGCAGGTAGTAAGGTATTCGGTCACGGTGAACATCAAAGTTCACTAATAAAGCAGTGCAATACTCAATATTGGTGTAAAATGTTTCAAGAAAAATTGCTTAGAATAAAGCAAGGATAATTGTAACGAGAAAAGGAAACAAATGATTGATGGGAGAATATTTAATTCTCAACACCTTTGTCCAGCAGAAGTGACAGGCCTTGTTATAGCCTCGTGCTGCTGGTAAGATGCATACTCTGGATAGGTATCCCACTAGACATTGCAATCTCTGGGCCAGTTCAATATTGGGCAGACTCTTATGGTTATTGGCTAGAGAGCCAGCAAGAGCCTCTTTTAAGGAAGACCTGCCTCACCTTATGCCAACAGGCACTTAACAGGACTGTGGTGGACCTTTTGCCAGGATCAACGACTCCAGGCTGGAAGTCCAACTCATTGGGATCTAACAGCCAATCAGAGGCTGGTAGATATATTGAATGGTCGAATAACTGGGGAGATGATAGCTGCTGCCAGTACAACACCCATATAAGGTTCGTGTCTAATTTCTAAATTTCTGTAAATGGATTTTGAATTTTTAAAATGTCTGAAGCTATGCCTGGCTGTAATCCAAAACAGAAAAGCTAACTGAGCAGTATTGAAAAAGTTTGTGCCTCATTAGCCCTGAAGATACACTTACAGCCCCCGGTGCGTTGTAGAGGCTAAATTCAATGGGAGCTAAGTAAAGGCCATCTACATTTCATAAGCCAGGCACGGCCACTGGGATCTACTATTCTGCTAAGTCAAAGGGTCCTGCAACCCTCCTTTCAAATTCTTAATGGCCAGAATATTAACCATCTCAGAAACAAAGAAAAAGCTGAAGTGAAGAAGTGAGAATTATGTGACATGATTGCCAACAATGAGAGCATCAGCTACGCTGTCTTGCTATTTAACTAATCAGTCTACCATATTCCATCTGCCAAGCAGCAGCTCAGAGAAGAGGATCTATCTAGCATTTCATGTCTTTCCCCATCTACACTGTTTCTACTGAACTTCTGAACTAATACGCTATTGTCCACAAGGCTAATTCATCTCTGTGTGCCTATCTCAGTATGGATATCATCCCTATCATCTCAAGGTATTTGCTTCATCTCTTTCCACTGGCAAAGTTTCAGAAGACAGGAGGGTTGCTAATGCTGTTCTGTTGTTTAAGAAGGGGAGCAAAGACAAGCCAGGAAATTACAGTCCAGTGATGCTGATATCAGTGGTGGATAAGTTACTGGACAGGATTCTGAGGGATAGGACCTACCATATTTGGATAGTCAAGGTCGGATTAGGGATAATCAAGGTCGGATTAGGGATAGTCAGTACGGCTTTGCATATGGGAAATCATGCCTGATGAATCTTTTAGAGTTTTTCAAAGAGGAAAGTAAGAGGATGGATGAGGATAGGGCAGTAGACGTTGGCTATATTGTCTTTAACAAGACCTTTGACAAGTTCCCGCATGGCAGATTAGTCTGGAAGGTTAAGTCACGTAGGATCCAGCTAATTGGATTCAAAATTGACTTGATGGTCGGAAAAGAGCTTGATGGTTGAAGGTTGTTTCTCAGACTGGAGGCCTATGATTAGTGCCTCTGCAGTCAGTGTTGGGACCCATGTTAGTCACTGCTTCTATAAATGATTTGAATATGAGTGTAAAAGGTAGGTTAGTAAATTTCTGGATGATCCTAAATTAGGAGGCATTGTTGATAATGAAGGAGGTTATCAAAAATTACAGGGAGATCTTGATCAGTTAGGGAAATGGGCTGAGGATTGGGAAATAAATTTCAATATAGGTAAGTGTGAGATGTTGCATTTGGAAAGTCAAACCAGAGTAGACTTATATAGTGAATGTTAGGGCCCTGGAGAGCATTGAGGAATAGAGAGAGCTAGGAGTACAAGTACATAGGTCATTGAAAATGATGTGACTGGTATACAGGGTGGTGATGAAGATGTTTAGCACACTGGCTTTCATCCGTCAGAGTGCTAAGTACAGGAGTAGGACATTGTGTTACAGTTGTATAAGTCATTGGTGAGGCTGCACATGGAGTATTGCATACAGTTTTGGTCACCCTGTTATAGGAAAGACACTAATAAACTGAAAAACATGCAAAAAAGATTTTTGAGGATGTTGCCAGACTAGTGAGCCTGACCTATAGGGTGAGATTAGCCAGGCTAGGACTTTTATTCTTTGCAATGTAGGAAGATGAGGGGTGATCTTATTAAGGTGTGTGTGTGTGTGTGTGTGTGTGTGTGTGTGCGCGCGCAAGTGGGTCGGTGTGTGTGTGTGCACGACTTGGTGTGTATGTGGGAGGATGTGTATATATGTTTGGGAGGGGTATGTGTGTTTGTTTGTGGGTGGGAGGGTGTGGGTATGAGGGTGGAAGTGAGCGTGTGTGGGAGGATGAGTGTGAAAAGGTGTGCAGATGTGATTGTGCATGTGTTCTGTGTGTGTGTGATATCTCTGAGGGCTATGGAGCTAGGAATGGTTAAAGAGATGTAGAGGGGTGAGGCGATGTAGGAATTGAAAAACATGGATGAGAATTTTACAACCAGGAACCAATGTAGGTTAGCAAACAGAGAATTGGTAAGTAATTGGGGCTTTGTGAACATTATGTCATGTATGGGAAGCAGAGTTGTGGAAGACAACAAGTTTACAGAGAGCTGAACATAAAAAGTAGGACAGAATTGTGTTAAAATAGTCGCAACCTAGAGGTATAGATGAAAGTTTCAACACCAGATGAGTTGTTGGGGTGAAGTCCAACAATGTTACGGAGGTGGAAATAAGTAAGTATAGTGATGGCATTGAATGTGGTTGGAAGTTCATTTTCAGATAAAGTATGATTTTGGACAAGCTTTGAACAGTCTGATACAGACTCAAGTACTTTACAGGCAGAGGGATGGAGTCAATAGCTAGGAGCAGAGTTTTGGTCTGCTTTGTTTGCTCTGTTTTTTCCATTGAAAATGGCAATGAGCTAACCTGTGAAACTAAAATGTAAATTTGTTTTCTCTATCAAGCCATCCACTATGATGTACATGTCTCTCAGTAAATCAGGTTTTCTATAGTTCACTGCTGGCTGAATGAACTCTATTATTAGAATGATAAAATGACCTATTATCTGTTTGAAAAGTGTAAAGGAGCATGATTATAAGTATGATATGATTGAGGTGTTGTTGTCATACACCTTAGCTAACAATGTTCTACTAAATCAATAGCTGAAAGTTTGCAGCAGTCATTTTCATTGATGACTGTTGAAATCTACAAAAGTAGAGTGAGAAGGAAAATAGGTAGATGCTATATTTCAGAGGTTGGGACTGACATGAATATTTTCAAGTTGAAGTGAAGTAGGGGACAGAACAAATAATGGACACCAAAGCCAAATGGATAAAAAATGCAAGTGAGCAGAACAGGTATGGACAATGTGCATGAGTAATCTTAATCTCTGCAGCAAGGAGATAAATATCTTTAAAACAGGTGACAATGTGTGGAACGATGCAATTCCTTCTGTAGGAAATGCTTTTTTTATCTCCTGCAAGTATGTATTATTTAATCACGGTACTCAGATCTCTAAAGTCACTGATTAAAGCTAAAATGTCTTTCTAAAATGTTCTGTTTGTTAATTTCTGGTCAATTTAATACAAAACTTACACACATGGGGGGTTGTGGAAGTTTTCACTTTGAAGTCAATGCATCTTTATCGCAGATCAAAGCTGGTTCATTTCAGGCCAACACTGGGTAAAACCAATGTGGGATGTTTTGATTTGTTTAAATGCACTCACGATACATCAATGGGGAAAAACAAACTGCTAACCTGCTAAAATCTCCTTTTCCTTATAATGCAATGGACATAAAGCTAACCTGATTTAAATTTAATACAAAGCATCATGATCCTACATTTACAACAAAGCTTGCTAATGTAAAATTGTTTTCATAGGTATGATTCTCCCTTGGTATTCAACCTCAGAAAATAGGATGTAGATTAAATGGTTTGTGATTTAATTAACCTGAAGGTTAAAATCAATGCCAATTTTGGTATCTCTGTATGTGATAATTATTGTCAACAGCATATAAAAAGCCATAAATTTTGCAAAGTTTGTATGTATGCTAAACTTTGGGACTGTCTTCAATTTCGGGTGAATTGGAGGAATAAAGGAATCTTGTGACCTGTTCTCAATTTTGTCTTACAAAAAGTAAAAGCCACTGTGGTGCCTGTAGGTTGGATTTTCACCAAGTTGGAAAGACTAGGGAGCCTAGAATGGCGGGCGGGTACCCATTCTGGGATTATTGTCCCCCATTCCCTAGATGCCAGTTTTTTGTAATGTCTTTAAAGGGTGTGACTTGTCCCTGTCAAAAACCCACAACCAGCACTCTCGGCCTGGCTAGCTCCATTGAAGTGATATGCATGTCCTACTCTGCCGCCATTTACACGAAGTTGGATCAGTTTTTTTAAGGAGTCAGGTTCACAACCCTTCTGGGGAGTTCAGAATCTTAGCCTGCATGAAGGCTCCTTTTTAAAGGTAAGTTCAAAAAGTCCTCCCCATGTCCGCCGTGTCAAAGTATGCTCTCACTATCCAGCCCAATGGACCCTCATACCCCAAATGTCAACTCTATTCTTCTACCCCTCAGCTCCATGATCTCAATGGCAAGTTATGCTATTTCCATGCCCGTTGACCCATTATACCCTGTGTAGAACCCTAGACAGTACTGTACATAAAATAATATTTTGAAAAAGCAATTCATTCACAACTTTCTATTTTGTTCAAAAACTTATTTAATATTGATTGACTGGTAGCTCATATTTGCAAAGCTCTGTGGGCAATTTCGCAATGCTGATGATTGGTTATCTGTTTTCAAGAGCTTGTTGTTTCCTTTCTCGATGCTTTAAAAGGATCTGGATGCTTGACACTTATAGTGACATTACTTTTTTGACATTGTGGGAAGTTATGAATGAGTTGCTTTTGAAAGGTTATTTTTATACATCCTACTATTATTAAAGGGTGTTATACAGTGTACTGAGTCAAGAGGCATGGAGATGCCTGGGCTTGGAATTAGGGGCATAAGATGTCATAGTGATTGGGTAGAGGGGCTTAGCTTGTCTTAGGGGGCTTGAAGAGCTAAAAGAGGCAGAAGTACAGAATCTGGCATAGGAGTACTTGGATCAAATGTGGGTGTATGGAGGGCTTGAGGTAGTATAAATGGAACATAAATAGTTTATGAGGAGTGGGATTTGTGAAGGATGAGCATTGGAGAGTCTTTATGTTTTTATTTTAACTGGGATGAAATCCCATAGTATGGAAATGAAGCTTTTAAACAGCTGAACTCAGCACCTGGCATCTCCTGTGGTTTTCTCCAAATTTTACCCTGGGTAGTTTGGCCCAACACTATCCCATCTCTGCCCCCAGCAATGGAGATTCCACCTTTGCAGTCATTTGCTCCCAAACTGAATGGGTCAAGCCATGAATTTTCCTAACTCTCACAACCCACCTCAAGGATAAAAATTTAGGCCTTAATCTCTAAGTCTCACAGGGAAGTGTCAGGAATATAAAGTTTTATAAAGTTAGATTTTAAACTGAATATTAAATTCCAATATGGAGTGGAATTGTGTGTCGAGAGCTTAATGAATTAGCATCTGGGTATAAGTCCTTTGATTCATACTGGCAGGGAGAACAGCTTTGTGAGGGGAAGAGTCTGTAGCAGGACATTATAGTATTGGTCTGCAGTTTTCTTGAATATTACTGAACTTAACAGAAGCAATTATGTGGAAGCTTGCAATTGGATTGAAGGGAGCAGGTTTGTGAGAATTTAAATAAGGCTGGAAGATTCACCTAGCTTTGGGTATAGAAATCTCCAGGGTCACCCTCAAGTGCAAGTCATTTGTGGGATTAGAAGTTACCCAGCTTGGAAAGGAAAAGGAAGTAAGCTCTTGGGAATAAAGAATAGATTTAGACTGGTTCTGAAGGAATGAAATATCTACTTAAGGAACAGAGTAAAGTATAACTTTGGTGAGGGCTTGCTACTCATGTTAAAAGTCACATGCGGTATCTTTTCTGTAGTTTAACAGAAAATTACTGTTTGGCACTTCTGCTCCCTCCCTTGCAGTTCCAACCTTTCTTTGAAATATGACAGAATTACACTCCCTAGATAATATTTTGATTTACTGAACTGTCAAAAAAATGTTTGTGATCAAACAAACAAATATTAGTAAGAATGCTACATATCTCTTCACAGTTATTAATTTTATTTAATTCCCTCTGAACTAGTTACCTAATAATCTTGTTAAATTTGTTAGACAGTGATATTAATCATCCAACGATATGCGGGATAGGTTGATTAGCCATGCTAAATCGCCCTTTCATGTCGGGGAACTAGCAGGGTAAATATATGGGATTATGAAGATAGGCCCTGGGTGGGATTGTGATCAGGGAAAATTTGATGGGCCAAATGGCCTCCTTCTGCAATGTAGGGATTCTATCAATCTATGATTCTATGATTAAATTGTGTTGTAAATCGTATTTTTATGTACTGGAGTTTTTCCTTACCTTTTCATCAAAAGAACCCTCTACCATTCTGTTTGCCAAAGCTACAGATTCTTGCATTTGAAAAAGATAGGCTAATAAATATTTTCAAAAGTTATTCAAAATCAAACACATTTAAGTAATTGTTAAATTCAAAATCTGGCTGCGCATCAAACATGCATTTAAACAAATCCTAACAGATGTTGGATTTCGATGTCTTTCTCTATCCCTTATATCCGTGTTCAAATTACGAATTGTTGCAAATTAGGCCCAGGGATGGCTTCTGACAAAAGCTGATGTAAACACTGTGCTTGCTGTAACAGCTATAGTTAATATAGTTAACAAACTATATTAGCAGACAGTGGTGAAAAATGTTTAGACCAAATGCTTCTTTGACGAAACAGTGATGCCAAGATCATATTAGTAATGTCTGTACCTGGAAATTAGAATAGCAAATGTAATCTCCATATATATAACTTATATAAAACTTAAGTGTGATATATTTTTAGCAAAATATCCACAAGTCATTTGAGTTCCAGTTAAGGAAACAGTCAAAAAGGTTTTCGCTTCAAAGTTTATCTAATCAATGTAGAAAGCACAAGGGATAGTTAGCAATAGGTCGTATCTTTCGGACTTAATTAAATTCCTTCAATTACACAAGGGAGTGGATCCAGGCCATCCAGTTGATGCAATTTTACTTAGATTTTCTCAGGAATTTAGAAGACACATCTGAGGATTTTACAGAAGATAAAGCAGATGGATTCAATAATATTTCATCTTGTGTATTGGTATTTTAGCCTGGTTTAAAAATGCAAAATTATAAAGTACATAATAGATGTTCTGAAGTGCAGTAATTGAAAAAAGTTGATCCTAATTTCTTCTGAGTTCCAGCTTTTTACACTGTTTGGAATGATAAGAAGGATATTGATGTTTGCTTGTTGAAATAATTAAAACATTCCGCTGCATCAGTATTGATTTGGCAATTCTTCAACCATTTAAATACATCCAAAATGACCCAAGAAAAAGAACATAAAATCAGAGAAAAAATGTGGACTTCCTCATTTTTCCTTAAGCTTATCATCTTTTAAATCCACCAATAGCTTTTCCCCACACACAAGCCAATTCATTCTTGCTGGTCCTCAGAGACTCCTGAACCAGCCTGTCCTGCATAATGAAGTCCCAACTTGAGCAAGCACATGCAAAAAAATGTTTCCACTCATAGCTATCGCATTTGTGCCTATACAAGCACATGACTCATGAACAGAATATCCTCACCAATGACCTGGATTTCATTGCGATGGCAGCATTGGCATCAAACACCAAGGGCAGGATTTTCATTTGGGGTCAGGATCCTGACATCAACATTAAAAGCAGGTCCCAACATCTCACCATAGTGGGAGCAACAACCTTAATGTGGGCTTTGCAGAGTTGGACAATTAGTAACCTGTGAGAGTGCTCACCATCCAAAGAATGGAATCTGGGTTCCCTGAGTTCTAAGGTCAATGAGGAGGCCATTCAGCAGAGAAGGAGCTGAGCCTGCTATTGCAGTTAAGGAGAGTGCAATGGTGCCTCCTGCACACTCTAAGCTCTTGAAATTAAACAGGATCACAGATGCAAGACCAATGTTGTGAAGCTGAAACCCCCTAACAGGATGATCTGCCACACAGTTCCAGCCAGGTAGGTATGATGGAGAGTGGAGGGTGGAATGCTCAAAGTGCTGGCCCACCTGGTCATCTACAGAAATGTCGCTTCTATGCACTTGCAGTGCTCTCAACACTGAATTGATCCCATAGGCCTACATAAAAATGCTACAGGGCCTCTAATCAATGCAGTGCAAGCAGGTCGCCCTTTTTCATTTGATCTGGTCTCCAGCTAAATAGCTAGGAGTCAGGGCCTTGACCAGGAAATGGCACACTGATCATTATCAGGAAATTCTGTGTCTGCCCACCTCTGTTCTCACCTCGATATCAGATCCAAAATGGTGCCCCATATCATTTGAACACTGATCCTCTACAACATGCCAGAAAGGTAATTAGAATTTATCACAATGTGCCCCACAGGAAATGTAAAAATCCATCACTATGTGACTTTATTCAGGAAGTACTTAAAATTGATATTTAACGATTGAACTTACGGCCAGAAGCATGCAGAAATATAGTTATTTTGCCATTAAGGTCATGTTTGATTGGTTATGATGGAGGGCTATGCTGCATATGGATTCAACATTGTTCTCTCCTTCAATTATATCTCACTTTCCACTTTTTCTCACTTCACACTCTTTCCTCCTCAAGGTTATCATCTTCCTTTAATATAATCTTCCTTTCATGTTCTCATTTTCACCTCATCTTTCCAACTTGACTTCAAAACTTGTATTTCCACCTTCATGTGTGGCTTAATTGATAGCACACCTGTTCAAGTCCCATTCTAGTGCTTGAGAACAGCAATCAAATTGAATAGGCGTTCATTTAATAGGTATAATATTCATTACAGCATGGAATGAAATATTGTACTGTTGGAGATGCTGTCTTTCAGATGAGACTCTCAAGCAAGGACATATCTGCCTTTTCTTTGGTGGATTCTTTTCATTCATTTATGGGAATTGAGTTTACTGGCTGGGCCAGCATTTATTATCCATCCCTTTAGAGTAAACCATATTGTTGTGGGTTTGGAGTCACATGCAGAGAATCTGAGATTTTCTTGGGGTGCTCATTCGTGGCTCAGCTTATAGGCACCTGTGACCCTTAATCAATTGATGTTTCCAGATGTCCCATTTACTCTTACACCTGCAAAGAACCACTGATAAGACAGATGCAAAATGTTGTGCATTAGGAAAAGTGCTCATATCGGAACAATGCACTGGTAAAAAGTGATCAACCAGTGCGTCATGGGAATTTAAACTAAATGCAGCTGGCACCAATAATGTTATCAGCAGGAGGTCACTGAAAGAACATCCATTTCTTTTGTCCTTCAGTTAAGATCTGTCAGATTGAGTGTTCTTGACCACTGTCTCTTCCGAACATTTCCATGAATCATGGGCAGTATAGTAGCACAGTGGTTAGCACTGCTGCTTCACAGCTCCAGGAACTTGGGTTCAATTCCCAGCTTGGATCACAGTCTGTGTGGAATTTGTACATTCTTCTTGTGTCTGCACGGGTTTCCTCCAGGTGGTCCAGTTTCCCCCCACAGTCCAAAAATGTGCGAGTTAGGTTAATTGGCCATGCTAAAATTGCCCCTTGGTGTCTTGAGATGTGTAGGTTTGAAGATTAGTGGGTAAAATATGTGGGGATATAGGAGTGGGGCCTGGATGGGATTGTGTTCAGTGCGGACTTGATGGGCCAAATGGCCTCTTTCTACACTGTAGGGTTTCTATGGTGATTATGCTAAAGTGTCAGCCGATCCCATTAGCAACCAAAGTAACTGAACCTTCTGGCTGTGAATTAGACTTCCCTATAGCAAAGAATCAAACAAATTCATTTTTGAGATCTTCAATGCTTTTAGTCCTCAGCATATTATTAGAACTGCCTACAACATTGACAGCACCACTTGACGTATTTAGGGCCCCTAAATCAATGAATTTAATCATTATTGCAAACATCATACAAGTGGGATCAGGATAGCTACAACATTAACATTAAATCCTACAGATGTTGGAAGTCTGAAATAAAAAGAAAAATGCTGGAAATGATCAGCAAGTCGAGCAGCGACTGCGGAGAAAGAAGCAGAGGCTGGAATTCTCCGGTTGTTCACTCCTCATCTCCGCTGCCAACGAGGACAGAGAACTTGACGCCCAGCCAAATGTCTGTTCACTGCAGTGGGATCAGAGAACCCTGCTGGCTTGAATGACTGGAGAATCTTGCTACGAGTGGATGGCCCGAAAATTCTGACGATTACACTGGTGGAATCTTCCAGTCCTCCGGCGGAATAGGTATATGGGGGCGGGGGCGGGGGCGGGGGGTGGGGGGTGTGGGGGGGGTGGGAGGGGGGTGGTGTGGGTAAGGGGTGCATTCAACTTGAAATCGTGCTGATAGTGGCAGGGCCAGAAGATCCTGCTACCAGCTAAGGACGGACCACATCTGCCAACGTGAAGCATTGGGTGGAAAATTCCATCCACCATTGCACAGATCTGAAACTTCAACCCTATTCCTCCAGTTGCTGCCTGAGCTCAAATCCACCATTTTATGTTCTAATTTCGGTACAAATATACTATTAAGTTTTACATGAATAACACGAATAAGAAGTCTTTGTGACCAAATGAATCTAACATCAGGGAATGGCGGAAGTAGCTGAAAAATCCTAAATCAGTCTGGGTCTTAGTGCAAAGAGTTAGAAGTAATTCAAGAAAAGGTTAACTTGCAAATCACGTTGTGCAAATGGATGTTAATCAATGGACATTGCTGGGAAGTGAAATCCATTGAACCATCTCTAGTCAGCTTCCCCATGGACATGAATGTGCAGCAAATGACTAATTTGTGAGGTTAACAGTCAGAGACCAATTATGGTAAATAGATGTTTCTTGGCGTGGTCTTTTATCTTTCAGATTTTTTTGTGGGAGAGTGAGTCATTGCACAACATCTCTTGAAGGACACATTCAATATTAGAATGTTTTAAGAATTAAAATACAGAAAATGTTTATGTTCCATAATAAGTAAAGGTAGCTGTTTTCAATGTATTAATATAAACTGATTCCAAAATCAAAGTGTTCAGCAATAATCCTTGTTCAATCGAAACTAAATGCAAAGCGCACTGACTGAAATTTAAATATGAATCATTCCATTTCTCTCAGTAAATTGGAAAATGTAAAGATCTCTAGTTTTTATTGTCTCCTTGGTCTGCCTTATTATGATAAGATCAATGGTTTGTACAGTTCAGTGTTAAACGTACAGTCTGAATCCAATGGTGCTAACACTGAAATATAAATGTGATTATTCCAATGTGAGTACCTTTTTGAAGTGGAATATCTAATAGATGTAATTACATTTTTGTATGTTTTTATTGCTCATGTTTAAATTTATATTAACTCAATGTTAAGGCATTTTCAAAGGACCAAAGGCTATAAGCACAAAGTGCTGCCATTTCCCTTTCTTTCAGAAATGCTATCTTGAACACTGCTGCTTGCGAAATCACAGCCAAGCTGTTTCATGCTGACCAATGAAATGATTTTCATGCATGCAGCAAAAAAAGAAAGGAACAAGCAATGTATAGCAACTATATTCTAACTCTTCAAAAGATATGGGGGAGAATAAATGGTGGATTGGGTCAAAAGGTTACCTCTGAAACGGGTGCTTAAATTCAGTTTGAACGTTAATCCAATTTGCAAAATGAAAATGTCAGGGAATAACGTTTGTGGAACTGTGAGACCAAATTTATTGACTTCAGTGGTGCTGTGAATCACAAAATTAACTACTGACTACTATGTTTGGAAGCTAAAAGGGTTATAAGGGCAAGAACCCACTCCTGGGATACACTTGCTCAAGTCTGATTGGCAATCTGATGCTTGACTTCAGAGTCACCTCTTGCACAACTGATTTGTAAATGGAGCCTCTTTTGCTTCAAAGCTCACTTGTTCTCACAGTCCTTACGATATAAATGGTAAGAAGTTGAAGACAATATTGTATATTTGTTTAAAATTGATCTGTGTTCCATTGCATACTGAGTGCATCCTTTTCAACTAGACTTGATCTTGTGTTTTGTTAACCATGATTTGGCGAGGCGTACAGGGTTGAATTTTTCATTCTGGAGACTAAGTTGGTGATTCTCTGGCTCTTCCAGTTAGTGGGATCTCCTGGTAGCAAGGGGGTGGAATCATTGGGAAATCTCATCGATAGGGCAAGACCTGAAGACTCTGTTGTTGGGCAATGGCAGACCACCTTCCACTACCCACAACGATACCGTGGGAAGCCAGAAAATCCCCCCCAGGTGAGGTGACAGGTGGGAAAGTCACAGTAATTCCCACTGGGCAGCAGGTTGGATTTATCCAACCGATTTTCCGCTTTTTAGCTAATTAACTATGTATCAACAAGGAGATCATTGAGTTTTGATGCACAGTGGACAGAGATTCATCTGCTCTGCTTTTACCTAGTGTGGTTGAAACTCCTGATGCCACATTTAAATGGCACATGTACAACATTTGCTCACTGTAGGCCAGCTTTATTGCACACTTGTATTTCACCAAATGCACTGAAGGGTTGCCTCTATTATTTGGGAAGTCCTTCCTGGGAGTTCTCTTCCAGACCACCTAGGAAAGGCAGATGGTCCCCTTTCCAGGGGTTGGAAGCAGGAGGTCCTCCCACCTGAATACGTTGGCCTAGGAGAAAGTCACCAGAAGGTCAGCATCTGTGGTCAACAGTAAAGGAAAATGTGCAGAAAAAATCCACATGCCCTTTGTCAGTTAAGTGAAATATTACTCATTCGAAACTCTCAACCTCATCAGGGCATCGGGCGGGATAAAGAGTCTACATGTTGTGACATTAGCGTACTTTAAAAAGTGTTTTTTTTAATCATGTACTCTTTAGTTGCAAGCAACTTTTTCAGTTTTTCTCATTGTTGTTGGGCTATTTACGAGAGCATTTTTATTGCTGATTTAATGGGGCTTGTTTATTTTTCCAGGGATGTTTATGATACTGCATTGTTAGGAGAAAAAACTGGTTGGTAGGTCAGGTGATGAGAGTTTTTTTACATTTTCAGTTTGGCTTTGCACGTCTGAGTTTGAGTTTTAGAAGGGAGAGCAAACTGAAAAGAAGTCTCTTTCTCTCCCTGGTTTTGGAACAGCTGAAAGCAAGCTCTTGTCTTTCTGATGGGAGGAATTGGCTGTTGGTGATTGCCTGGAGCCCCTTGTATTTTGGGAAGCTGGTCTGACTTCAAGCTTTTGAGTCTGTCCAGAGATTTGCAGACTTCATCCAAAGGTCTCAAGTTTAGTATCATGTGAGCATTAATTTTTGCTGTATTAAACTTGTGGAAAAGGTGTTTTTATTGTCTATGAGATTAGTTTGTTTGGGGGATCACATTAGATATATTTGTTAAGGGTTATACTGTTGCATATTTGTTTGTTTCTTGTTTGTACTGATAAAAGTTCTTGCTAATTTTCTTACTATATATGTTAACTGTTTTCTTAAATAAGCTTTGTTTTATAAAAGCTCCTTAGTGGGTCATTTGAATCATAACTGAAGTAAAATATATCATGCTTATCCTAGCCAAATTCAAGGTGCAAAATCTGATATCCAGACAGGTTCCATAAAACACTTTGAAGTTTCTGATTTGAACAGTAACAAAGGATGTTGAGCAGATGGGACATCATACTACATATCTGCCAGCAATTTTAAGCTCACCCTCTCATATAAGGTCCTGCACAAACAACTTCCTAATCTCTTAATGGGAAAGAGTCATGAAGCACAACAAACATTCAAGCCTCGGAGATGCTTTTTTATCCACAAAGCTATTATTTTTTTGAAAATTCATTAATGGGATCTGGATGTCACTGGCTGGCCCAGCAATTATTCCCCATCCCTAATTGCCCTGAAATAGAGGGGCTTCCTAGTCCATTTTAGAAGGCAATTAAAAGTTAACCACATTGCTGTGGGATCTGGAGTCACATGTAGGCCAGATTAGATTAGGACAGCAGATTTCCTTCCCTAAAGGACATTAGTGAACCAGATGAGTTTTTACAGCAATCAACAATGAGTCATAGAATCTTACAGTGCAGAAGGAGGCCATCTGGCCCATCAAGTCTGCACTGACCACAATCCCACCCTGGCCTGATCCCCATAACCCTTAAGTCACAACACTATGGGGCAATTTAACATGGCCAATCCACCTAACCCACACATCTTTGGACTTGATTTCATGGCCATTACTGGATTTTTAATTCCAGGTGTTTGTTGAACTCAAATTTCAACATCTGCCACAGGTCCCCAGAACGTTGCCCTGGGTTCTGGATACAAGTCCAGCGACAATATTACTGTGCCACTGCCTCCCAATTCTCACAGTCAATTCATCTACCTTTATACAAGACAAGATGTCCCACAACAGATGGGAGTCAGTGAAGATTGGAGATGGGGCTCCTGGACTGAGGACACTCTTCTTCCATGAGGAGCAGGCAGCAGAGTTAGCTGAAGAGGACAGGGATTACTCCTGTGTTGAAGTCAAGATTGGCCTCCCCCAACAAGCCAGTGAGGGTCTCTCCAGTACATCAACAACATGGGGACAATGACTTTGATGACTTATAATGTTGGAGTCTGTCTTTTCAATCATTAATGATCTCTTTTCTCTTTTCCAGCTATCTGAGAAGAGCTTTAGCTCCCAGAACAAACACAGATGAGGATGCAGAGGAATCAACTGAGGAAGACCCATCATTGCGTTTTCTTGTATTTACCACCAATCCCTAAATTTCAGGAAGTCCTAATTTGAGAGCAGGTTAGGGTCACAATTTGGTGATCATCTCATTGATGTGTCCAAAGCAGATAGAGGAAATGAATGCCCCGGCCTCTGATAGATTCCAGCTAGGTCAGATGATAAGCCTCTGTAGTCGACCTTGAGAGAAACGTTGGATAGACAGACAGGTGGGACAACATCAGGCAAAGTTGCCAGAGGCTATCACCAGACTGGAGCAGAATGGAGCAATCCATTCATGTTCTGTCTCAGCCAATGAGCACATTGAAGTGTTTATGGGAAGGGTGGCAGCCACCTTGGAGATCTTATTCCAGCAATTTTTTTTGCTAGGTTTGTGCTCAGACCTGCATATCATTGCTCGAGACATGGATACATGTCACCAGTGGTTGGGTGAGAAGAGGACAGGGTACCTTGACCTCCCTCCATGTGCCCTTCTTCTCACAGAGACAGGAAGGAGCCTTGAGACATCCAAAGGGAGAAGGAATGCCTGTCAGATACCCCAGAGACATTGACCCAGGTATTTCAAGAATGTCTTGCTGTTCCAAATCTATTCTGCCTGTGAGTCCATGAACTCCCAGCATGTCAGGCCAAAGAGAGTGCACTTGCACCAGAACAGGAGATCTTTAGCAGGCTGAGACACTCCAGTCCTTAAGCCACCTATGTCATCATAGTCAGCAGGACAGAGCAGTTAGCAGACTACCCCACATCTTCTGTAGATGTGAGCGCTGCACCAAGATCTAGCCTTAGAGTTAGAAAAGAATAAGCTCTAATACACAATTGTGGCATGGGTGTTCATTCTAATCCACACTATTGTGAATATAGTTCTCACTTATCCCTCTCCGAGTCTCAGGTGTTGAATGGCTAATTGATGTCTTACAAGATCCCACATTCATTCAAGGGTACAAAATGAATCGGTCCACTTATGCCCCCAATTATCTTCCTCCTTGTCCCTCGGTTCTGTTAAGTTTCACTCAATCTCATCACTGTGAATCTCCTTTAATTTTACATCTGCAACATGAACAAAGGCTCTTCTTATATGAAAATCATGGCTGGACAAAACAGATGTGATCCTTGTATCTCAGATAGATATTATTTGACTTCATTAGAATGGTTCATAAAGGTTAATGATTATCCTGGTGCTGCTGCACTGAAGTTTACAGTTTGTGGATGTTACAATATTTGTTGTGACTAACATTAAAGTGTTTTCTCCCAAGTCCACTTTGTAATGGCAATTACTTACTGTCTGAGTTTGTGAGGATGGTAGTGTTCACCACAGAGAGTCATAGAATCATAGAAGTTTACAGCATGGGTCCTTTGGCTCAACTCATCCACCTGCTTTTTTTTTTAACCTCTTAACTAATCCCAATTGCCCGCATTTAGCCCATATTTCTCTATACCCATCATACCCAAGTAATTATCTAAATGCTTTTTTAATAGACAAAATTGTACCCACCTCTATTAGCATCATAGAGTCATAAAGGTTTACAACGTGGAAACAGGCCTTTCAGCCCAACTTGTCCATGCTGCCCTTTTTTTTAGAAACCTCTAATATAATCCCAATCACCCGAATTTGGCCTATACCCTTCCATACCCATCATGCTTTTTAAAAGACATTTTAAAATTGTACCCACCTCTATTACTACCTCTGGCAGCTGATTCCAGACACTCACCACCCTCTGTGTGAAAAGATTGCCCCTCTGGACATTTTTGTATCTCTCCCCTCTCACCTTAAACTTATGCCCTCTAGTTTTAAGCTCCTGTACCTTTGGGAAAAAGATATTGACTATCTAGCTGATCTGTGCCCCACATTATTTTATAGATCTCTATAAGATTACCTCTCAGCCTCCTATGCTCCAGAGAAAATATTCCCAGTCTATCTAGCCTCTCCTTATAACTCAAATGATCAAGTCCCGGTAGCATCCTCGTAAATCTTTTATGCACTCTTTCTAGTTTAATAATCTATAATTGAGTGGCCAGAACTGCATATGTATTCTAAGTGTGGCCTTACCGCACTTGTACAAGTTCAACAAGATGTCCCAACTCCTGTATTCAATGTTCTTTCATGCACAGCCTTTCATAACCTTTCATACAACATGTTTCATCTCTACGTTTAAGGCTGAACACTATTCCTTTGTTAGTTCCGGCTCTCTCCATGCATGATGCTGAATGCTGGAATTTGATTCCACTTGTGACATTTGAAATATCTGTGAAACGGGAATGAATTTGCGATGATCTTACTTTGCTCCTAAAAGGCTGCCCAGCGCTGCTTTATGGAATACTTTGATAAAGTCAGAGAATGCAAATCAAACTGGAATCCATTGCATGACTGTGCAGTCATAGACTTAGAATAGATTGGACTTTGTGAAATGAACAATGGTAAGGACTTAACCATGAAAGACACACTTAAGCATGTCTCCTGAGGCTCGACAGGATCTATGTAGAGAAGAACGTATCACTGACTGCAGTGTCAGTACACACCCTAAATGCAAAGGTAATGCAGGATGTAAATTTGGCTGATAATGAGTACTTTTCAATAGTCAAACAATGTTCCTGTTGAACCACTCTATGAGGACAATGTGAAATAACCTGCAGCTTTGGATGTATGTTGTTGTGTACAGATCACTACATCCAGATGTCTAATGACACCTTGGAACTCAAAGTCAAGCTGAACCATTTGCATTATTTATGAATGAGAGCTGGCATTTGGAGAAATGGTGCTATCCAAAGGTAGCTCCTTTTTGAAACAGTCAAGTGCTAACCATTGACAAATATGTTAGAACCATCTTGTTAAGCTACTGCCATACTGGCATGAGCACATCCATGTGTGCAATGCCACTTCAGCTTCTTGAAGGGTGCGATAGACACTGGCATGTTGACACTGTGGTTGAAATGACTGCACTATATGCAGTAGCTTAAGGAGATGTGCTAATGGAATGTTTATTACATTCCACAATGGTCACATGTTCCCTGCTCTACTGAGGATGATTCCATTGTTAGGTTGAAGATGATCAGTGCTTCCTCTGTCATCACTGACAGATGATCTTTTGTGACATGTTGATGCTGACAATGCAGGTCTTGTTGTGTCCCCTGCACTGAAGCCTGAAAAGTACTTTGATTGTGAAAACTTGTCTTCACCTTATTTCTCCTGAAATCCTTTAGCTATGAGGTTATCATGGGCATGCCTACCACATTGTGTCCATATAATGGCATTCTCATGTGCTCACCTGAATGCTTGCTCTCTTGTAGGCTGATATCATCCTGGAGGACAACATGTGGCTGACCTTCCCATTCACATGTGACTGCACATTGCCAACACGCATACACACACCACACATCAGTGATGACAAAGTTAACAGTCTAAATCAAAGTTAAAGGAAAATGCAATTCTGCCCTTGGCTTGTCCATGCAGTGTAGATGGTGGCATCTTGCAGCTGTTAATTTGGATGATTTTGGTAGAAGTTGCTTTGGCATTTTCATAGTCTGTTGGAGATATTAGTTTACTTGTCCCCAGAGAGGGAGATGATCTTGTCTGTAGGTTGCCCTGTTTGCAATCTGCCCCTGCTAAAGTACACTTAACTCCAGCTAGAGAGAAAGAAACACAGGTCCTGTTGTTCTTCTTTCTTCTTTGTTTTACTACTTCTCACTCACTGGTCTTCAGCCAGTTTTTAATCCATTATTTCTGTCTATTCCTGGGGCAAAGAAAGGGAAATAGATGTGTCTTGCATCTATAGCCCATTTTACTTTCATCTCAGAGCTTTTTTTCACACATTCTGGGATATAAATCAAAAGGAAATGTCTTTCTGATGGGATGAAATGGTACATTGTTTCCACAAACACAGGACATTAACCATGCATTAACATTTTCCATATCTTTCTTTCAAGTGTCTCTATTTGAAGTGGACCTTATCGCTTCTTCAGTTGTAACATTCCAGGAATGATCTGCCAGTAGAATCCACATAAGAACTTTCCAGAATAGATCCCTTACAGCCATCTTTTACTCAACGTCTTTTGCATTAACAAAACATAGATCTTCTGTAAACACTTCCATATATCCGTAGTTATCTGTAGGTTATGGGTCACTCTCATTCTAGCATTGTGCTGGTTGTACATTTATCACCAGTGTACTGGCTGACCTACATTGATTCTCGGTCTGATAACACTTGCATTTAAAATTCTCACTCTTGTTTTCAACTCCATCCGTGGCTTCACCCCTTCCAATTTCTGTGACCTACTTTAGCACTTAAAGCTCTAAGATTTCTTCATATCTCCAATTCTGGCCCTTTTGCACATCCCAGTTTCAACACTGGTGGCTATGCCTTTAGCTACCTAGACCTTAAGCTCTGGAATTTCTTCCTTAAACTGGCCACCTCTCTGTCCTCCTTTAAAGATTCCCATTAAAACCTACCTCTTTTAACTAACTTTAGGTCACATGTCCATTATCTCCTTGCAAAGCCTGGTGTCAAATTTGGTTTGATAAGACTCCTTTGAATCATCTTACAACTTATTATTGTTGTAAGCTACAAAACTGCCTAAATTTTTATAATCAGTCTTCAGTCTGAAGCTTAAAAAGACTGACTATTTTGAATTTCTACAGCAACTAGACTTTTAAGAAGTACTGTTTTCACTCACATTGGATCACAATTTAAACACCATAATATAGTGCCACCACTTAAAGCTTCAATTTGGTTTAGTTTGGGCTGAAATGTCCCCATTAAAGTAATTCTTCCTCCACTGAGCAAGTTTTCAATCTGGTTTTCCATACTGAGGAGAATTGAAAGACAAGGTCACATGTCCTATTGAGAAGTACTAAACCACCCTCTGTGTTCATTAAAGGTAAATCAAAACTGAATAGTACAAACCAAAGCCCAGTGGAGCACTGACAAGGAGGAGGTTGATAACTCTCTCGTGACTTCATCACTCATGAACTATCAGGTTTTCCATACGTGTAGATAAATTCTATGTGTCACTGTACGCATTTTTCTGTACGTACATAAATCAAACCGAACAGGTTGTCAATCACAGACAGACGAGGAAAGATTCATCATTATAGCCCCTGCTTTGAGGGCCTCCTGCTTTAAAAAGCATCTGTGTTTTCCAGCTGAGGGCTACCATGCTTGTGTTCATACATTTCATTGACATTAGTGGACAGACTATTTGCAAATTGTAAGGTTTTTCAATGTGACAGTAAACAATATCGCAAAACAATTCATCGCAGGGTGCCTAGAAGAGGAATTCTTAAATGGATTTGAAACAGCAAAAGATAAATGGTACATTAACTAAAAGATGTGAAAATTGCAATTCATTCCCTGTCAGAATAAGTGACACATTTATGGAACACCAACTGAGCAATGTATGACATTCTGAAAGTATTGATTTACGTTGTCATTAAACTAAGATGAAATATTTAATTCATTGAGTTCAATATTGCTTTCATTGATATTTTTCAAAATAAATATGTCACCAAATACATGAAATCTTTCTGGCAATAGAAGAGGCATTAACCAATATGTAAAACAGCCTAGCCATATCAAGAGTCCATCATAGTCCCCGAAGATACAAGACATCGGAAACACTTTAGCCCCAGTTGCCTTGTATATGGTTGGCATTTACTTGCAGACATGATTTGAAATCCATAGTCATCTTTTACTTCCTGGAGCACCAAATACCACTGATGAATTTTTATATTTTGTGTGCTGGACTGTGTTATGTTAAAAAGATTAGTGCAGAGCTGTTTGTATGGATTTGAATGGCAGCTACATCATTTCATAAACAAAGTCACAAGGGCTAAAAGAATAATCCTGAAACTGCTTTTATGTTAAGTACCATGCTGCTGTATCTGAATACTAATTATATTAGGCTTGCACATTTATTGATGACCCCGAAGTAAAATTACTAGTTATTTTTTTACAACTTACAATCAGAATGACTTTTCATCAGTGGCTCAGTTTTAATTCAGAACCAGATTTCTACAAGTGAGGGGAGATGTTCATTAGAAAATTACCCACTGCTTCAGAACAGAGACAATTGCAGGGCCTCAATAAATCCTGCTGAAAGGATGAGGTGGAGGCCATTAACTTTGACCAAGGAAATGACAAGATCTGCTGCCAGGCCAGTCCCACAACTGCATCACAAATGGGAATGGCGGAGGTAGATCAGGGGCTGCAGGGGACGATCTAAGCTTAATCTATGGGGGGGCCATAAGATTTCACAGGAAACTTAGAGAAAAAGTTTTGAAAAAAGAAACTTCCTTATTGGGTCTTTCTTTACACTGATGCTCTTCCCCATTAGACTGTGGGAAGCTCATTCTGCTTTCTCAGCCAGATGATCGAGTCAACTTTACAGTCAAATTCCGGTGACATCATTGGGCTTCATAACATTCTTTGGGATTTCTTTTCTTGTCCCGTGATAGAAGTCTCACAATAAAGGCAACAAAGATAAAATTACCTTCCATAATATCCAAGGCAATTTTTTTAAGTTGCACAAATGTCGTACCGCTAATGAAGGTATTTTTAAAGAATAAGCAGCATTTGTAATCCTCAGCACAAGAGAAACTCACACCTGGAGGATATTTTTCATTGCTCAGAACGATTGTGATGATGGTGACTGAGCAAGACACTTGTTACTTCTCCCAAATGAATGTTCAACAATTCCCATCATCAGTTTGATGAAACATAGATAGAATACAAATCTGGGTGGAGAAATGGCAAATGGACTGCAACACGGATAAATGTGTAGTGGTCAATTTTGGCAGGTCCAATGGGATGAAGGAGTATAATATCAAGGATAGGACTCTTAGCAATGTAGAGGATCAGAAGGACCTTGGTGTCCGGGCCCAAAGGACTCTTAAATCAGCCTCGCAGGTAGAGGATGTGGTCAAGAAGGAGTATCGTATACCAGCCTTCATTAATCGAGGGATTGAGTTTAGGAGTCGGGAGGTAATGCTGCAACTTTATAAGAACCTTGTCAGACCCCACTTGGAGTACCGTGCGCAGTTCTGGTTGCCTCACTACAGGAAGGATATGGAAGCTATTGAAAAGGTGCAGAAGAGATTTACAAGGATGTTGCCTGGATTGGGTGGCGTGACTTATGAGGATATGTTGAGAGAGTTCGGTCTTTTCTCCCTGGAGAGACGAAGAATGAGAAGTGACCTGATAGAGGTTTATAAGATGTTGAGAAGTATTGATAAAGTGGATTCTCAGAGGCTATTTCCTAAGGCTGAAATGATCTCTAAGAGTGGACACAGGTTTAAGGTGTTGGGAAGTAGGTACAGAGGAGATGTGAGGGTTAAGTTTTTCACTCGGAGGTAGTGAGTGAGTGGAATCAGCTGCGGTCAGTGGTGGTGGAGGCGAACTCGCTGGGGTCTCTTAAGAGACTTCTGGGTGAGTACATGGAACTTAATGGGATTGAGGGTTATAGATAGACCTGGTAGGTAGACATATGATTGGTGCAACTTGTGGGTCGAAGGGCCTGTTTATGCTGTAGTGTTCTATGTTCTATGTTCACGTATTGAGTTTACATTGAAAGAAAATGCTCTGTCAGCACAAGTGTCAGTGTCACTATGAAAGGTCACAGCCTTTCTGGTTTCTCTCTTTATACAGGTCATATCAGGTCTATTTCACTTTGTGATGAGTTTCTGTTGTGCACTGTATCATAAAACCCCATCTGATTCACTGATGTTCTTTAGGAAGAAAATGTGCTTGGTCTGGTCTATATTGTGACTCTGGGCCCACAGCAATGTGGGTTGACTCTCAACTGTCCTCTGAAATGACCGAGCAAGCCACTCAGTTTAAGGACAACTAGGGATGGACAATAAATGCTGGCAGCCAGTGACACACATATCCCATAAATGAAGAAAAAAATACTCAGCTTTTCTCGGTGTAGATCAACTTGGAACTCGTGTCCTGTTTGGAAGTGAGAAATCCATAATTAAGAAGGCACTAAATTGACTTTTTAAGTATCTCAACTATTTTCCTGCTGACCGTTGCTGGGTTTGTAAGCCACCCTGCAGATGTCATTCAGATCCGAAGTCAATTTCCAGGATTTTCCCACTCTGCACTCTGGGATCTTCCTCTACCTGGCTGGGAACATTCTGCCCATGATCCTAACTGAATTTACTGTTCCTATGATTTACACTTGGTCTCTCCCAGGAGTACGTTTTGAGATTTGAGCCTGATGTATGTGCAGGTAAATACTGCAGGCTTAGCTTCACAGGATGACGTTCTCTTTGGTGTTGTCATCCTAACTTAACCATTAGCTGAAAAGCTTCACAAAAGGAACTAAATTACTTTGACCCTATTGCAGGCGTTTCTGCAAAGTACACATCCCCAGAATCCAGCTGGTAGACATCCCTTTTAACTTTGTCCATTTTATTATATGCTGCAGCCACATTCAAATCTATAAAATGTGAATCTATAGCTATAAATTAAACTTGGAGTGAAGCACCAAAATAAAGGATGGTGTTTTAAATGCATATTGTGCCTCAGAAACAGGATTAAATTTGTCCAGGGATCAAGCTTTCGCCAACAGGTCCTAACCCTGAACTCAACATGACTGCTTGCAGTATAAATCTTTTCAAATCTTGTTCATCAAACACAGCCATCAGGAATGGCTAAAGTTTCAGCATTGGCCAGAGAACTACTAATGGGTGACCTCTTGTTAAATTGGCCCTGCGGTTCTTTAGGAGACATATTTTTTGTGTCAACAAACTGAAATTTCCAGTCTTGTCATATTTACTAGCTGCACACATCAAGGTTCTCTTGGGACGCAACTCGTTTAGGGAACTGCACAAAGAACTGTTTGTATAAAGGTGGGGACAAGTGCACATTTTTCACAATGGGGTTCCTTCGTAAATTCAGCCGCAGGCTGATTAATCTCCCTGACGTTAGAGCTACTGATGTTCCAGAGAGGCAAAGAGCTCTAAATAAAGGCACATGGTGATCTTCAATTAGCATTTATCACTGCTCAGTTAACAAACTCAGCACTGCGTGTGGTTGCCTTGACTGTGGCTGGTATTCAAAGTTTATTTCGGGATGATAAGGAAGCTTCAGATATGATAGGGAACAGTGACAGCTTGGTGTTGAATGCTTCAATTAAGTACAAAAAAGGAGTGACCCCATTAAAAATGGAGACAGCTAGGCTACATTCTTAATTAATCAAACCCAGCCATCACTGAGGCTGCCATTGAAGGAAAATAACCAAGCTTTCATTCATCACATCGAATATAAAATATTTATGAACATGTAAATTTCCTTGAATAATTATTGTTCATAATTATGGCTATTGAGAACTGCACAAAAACACATTCACCCACACTAGAGTTTTAAACTTTGCTAATAACTACGTTTTTGTTCTTCTTAACAAACGGAAAGGTTGCAAGTCAATCTGCAAAGTTGATTTCATAATGCCCTGATGGAGACTGCACATTTTAACATTTTCAATTACAGAGGGTAAATTGATAATTTGCCATAATTATGAGGTGTCTTTGGAACCTTGCTTGATTGCTTCAGGAAGTCAGGGAACAATTTCTCAGTATCTTTCCTGAACTAGCTGTAAGATTTTTTTCCATTTTTCAGCTTTTTTTTGGCATGGTCAGGGATGCAATTTACTTTGTTGTGTGGATGAGGAGCGTGGAGAAACATGCTGAAAATCAGTGACCAAGTTCTCACATGATGAGTAACCACACGAGTGAAATACAGAGGACTATTGACAGTGAACAGGGATTAAGTGAGCAGCATAGTGGCCCAGTAGATATCGCTGCTACTTACAGTGCCAGGGATCAGATTTGATTGCAGCCTTGGATAACTGTCTCTGTGGAGTTTGCATATTCTCCCTGGGTCTGCATGGATTTCTCCCACAGTCCAAAAATGTGCAGGTTTGGTGGATTGGCCATGATAAATTGCCCCTTCGTGTCCCAAGATGTGTCAGTTAGGGGGATTAGCGGGGTAAATACATGAGTTATGGAGAAAAGACCCGACCAAGGTATTCTGTCGGAGAGTGGGTGGAGGTCTGTTGGGCCAAATGTCCTGTAGGGATTCTAAGTGTAGAAAATTAAAGAGAAACTGCGAAAAAAAGAAAACTGCCATTCTTGAGCACTCCTGTTGGTGTAAGTTCACCTCAAAGAGTAAATCTACTAGTCAATTGTTTCTAGGAGAGAGCTGTGCTCATAAGAAATACTCAGATTGCAAATATGAGAGGCATTTTGAGAATAAATGTTACATTGTAGATCTGTCTCAGGCTACACTCAGGATCCTGAGGAAAGCAATGGAAGATCTTATTCAGTGACTGAAACTACAGTTTTTATTGGATCCATCAATTTAAATGCAAATGGGTTGAGGGAGCAGTTTGTGCTTCACTACTCAAATCAACTCAACCCTGTTTTCCAGGCAGCACATGATAGATTAACGATTTGCTAGTTTTGAGTTGACTTTTGCCATTCTACTTGAACTCTGTCAGTGACAGTGCAAAAGTTTTGAGAGAAACCAAGAAGAATGGGTCTCCAGCAGGATGGGGTCACATCTGCCTGGAAAACTCTGGTGGAAACCAGGTTATGTCATTAGTTCAATAGGACCTTTTCCTTGATGCAGCAGGACAACACTAGGTATGGAGGCAAGTTGGCATTCGTTACTAATGTCGGTCGTCAGGTAAATATAATGCCTAGAAATAATATTGGCATCTTTTGTCTACATGGTTTCCTGCCACAATTTTCTTGAATTTAACAAAGAAAGACTTCAGCTATATTGTACTTAAACTGATTGAAGTAAAGTAAAAAAAAAATGCTCTAACTTCACATATGCATAGACACATGCAGGCATAGGCACACACAAATGGATACAAGAGGACACACACACACACACACACACACATTATAGAGTGGGAAAGTATAGGATGGTCAAATTAGAGTAAAATGAAAAGAATATAGTATCTGCAGTTTGGTGACTGGGTTGGATTCAGGCTGAATTTGTTAGTCCTGATGCTTAACTTCAAAAATTTAGATTATTGAGTTTGCTGTTCTTCAGGAGATAGTAGGGTGAGGTTTGATCCTTTGAACAAACCTCTCTTGATAACAGGGCATCTCTGGGTGATCACAATTAGCAAACATAGCTGAAATTGTACCAGCTGGTTTACAGAAAGAAGGTGACGGGGGACCCCAGTTAGATTTGTTTCTCCTAAGCTGCTTGCCTTCAGTTATGCTGAGAAAACATGTGCTTAAAACATAAAAAAATGGTTTGGCTTGTCATATGGTTTTCCTTCCCCAGCTGCCAGTAGGATTCAAAAAAAAATTGTTGGTTTATACAAAGATGACTTGATTAGCTCATGTCTGGATGCTAACCTAACAAAAGTCCCATTTCCAAGTCTTAATGGCTCATCCCCAATAGTGGAATACCTCAGGTCATTTCCATAGATGCCATGTTAACGAGACAGAAGACATTAGACTTTCATATTCCCCAAAAGTCATTGATAAATTTTGCAAGCATACTGACTTCACTCTAATTAATTGGTATGTAGAACATATAGTAATGCAAATTTGAGTTAGCCATCTTGGCCTGTGAGTTCACAGTCACTTTAGTTCCTTTTTTTAAGTGTTTTTGGAAAGTTCAATTAAGATTTCTAGCCAATGGATTAAAAATCATTATTTGGCATACAGTGTATCTTCATAACACTACCCATGTACATTCCTATCACAGACCTAATTAGGTTAGAAGGTGGCAAGATTCTTATCTGCCACTTTCTTGTCAAACTCACTATGTGAGAAGGCTTCCATCCAGTGTATCTATAAGCATGTCAACTCATTTAAAACTGGTTAATAAGAAGGGTTTTACATCAGCCTTCACTTTGCAATAAGGTTGGCCAAACAAAATTTACATCAGCATAAGCCTCAAGTTACCCTTTACGAGAATAAGTACAATGAGACTAATACAAATGAATTTATTTTCATTTATTCTTTCATGGAATGTGGCTATCGCTGGCTAGCTATTGTTTACAGGCTATCCTTAATTTCACTTGAGAAGATGCCGAGCTGTCTTATTCTTGAACCGTTGTAGTCAGTATCTTAACATATTTGTAACAAAATACTGAGAGTACAGAGGAACTTTAATTGGAGACTGGGTGGGATGGAGTTAAAATCAAATGGCTCTTTTCCCTGCTGGAATACAATCCTGCAGCAATTTAAACACCAGGCGCTTGAGCTGTCTATCCGACTCAGGCGGATGCCTCATTAATATATGTTAATCCTCCCAAATAGAATCCTGAGGCAGTTTTAATGACAAGTGAAGCCTGCTATAGAACTAGCAGAGGCCTCAAAAATTAAGTAAAAACTTTCCTTTGTGAGGCTGGGAAGAGCAGGATTTGTGGTATCTTTTTTGTTTTCATAGTGCTGCATTTCTACTACCTACATATCTCTCTGGTTATCAGAGATTTGCTCAGTGTAAATACGTTGCACTTTCTTCACTGCCACTAACTCCAGTTTATTTTGAGTAATCTTTTTGATGCAGCATATTGAAGTAGACATTTTTGACCCAACATATTTAAAGGCTTGAACTATTTCTTCTGATCTTGGCATTCCAGTAGATTGGTAGTGTTCTGAAACAAGTACCAGGCGTACAGGGTGGGTTGTCATGAAAATCTCTGACCTCACTCAGTACCCATATCTGATAAAGACAGTTTGTGTGAATGAAGCACAGTCACCAGACTGGACTCCACTTGTCTGCATTTCTGAGGCTTACTTTAAACCATTTCTTTTCTTGAAATATATTTCTAGTCAATGGAATCTAAAAGTAAATTGCTAGCTTCCTTTATTTGCTTTCTCATGAAATACCTTCTCCTGTTCTTTCACTGGACTCTTTGCTAGGGTATGGGCTATCAGCCAAATAGCCACGATACAAGTGATCTGATTTGATTTATTGTTATCACATGTATTGGGATACAGTGAAAAGCATCTTTTTTGAGTTATACAGATAAAATATACCATTCATAGATGACACATGGGAGAAGGGAAGGAGAGGGTGCAAAATATAGTGTCACAGTCATAGCTAGAGTGTATGGAAAGGTCAGCTTTACATATGCTAGGTCCATTCAAAGGTTTGAAGGTAGCAGGGAAGAGCTGTTCTTGAATCAGTTGGTGTGTCATCTCAGGCTTTTGCATCTTTTTCCAAATGGAAAAAGATGGAAGAGAGTATGTGCGGGGTACATTTGGGAAAACTCTGTATGTTGGCAGGCTAGGTAAATAGAAAGGAGAGGAAATCAGAGCTGAATCCATTACTATTCTGACCTGACACCCACACATACAACAATCCAGAAGCAGGAGTAGTGATAAGTTATGAAGTGTGTGTGTGTGTCAGGGGGAGTGTTGTGTGTGTGTGTGTGTGTGTGTGTGTGTCGGGGGGAGAGTTATTGAGGAAGGACAAGAATAAGACCATAAGACATAGGAGCAGAATTAGGCTACTTTGCTCATCAAGTCTGCTCCGCCATTCAGTCATGACTGATACTTTTCTCATCCCCATTCTCCTGCCTTTTCTCCATTATCCCTGATCCCCTTATTAATGAAGAAATTATCTATCTCTGTCTTAAAGGCACTCAGTGACCTGGCCTCCACAGGCTTCTGCAGCAAAGAGTTCCACAGGTTTACTACTTTCTGGCTGAAGAAATTCCCCCTCATCTGTTTTAAAGGATTGTTCCTTTGGCATGAGGTTATGCCCTCTGGTTCTAGTTTTCCCTACTAAGGAATATCTTCTTCACATCCACTCTATCCAGGTCTCGCAACATCCTGTAAGTTCCCTCTTCCTTATAAACTACAGTGAGTACATACCCAGAGTCCTCAACCATTCCTTATACAATAAGCTCTTCATTCCAGGGATCACTCTTATGAAAACCCTCTGGACTCCTTCCAAGGCCAGCACATCCTTCCTTAGATACAGGGTGCAAAATTGCTCACAATACTCCAGATGAGGTCTGATCAGAGCCTTATACTGCCTCAGAAATACATTCCTGCTCTTGTATTCTACCCCCCCTCAACATGAATGCTAACGTTGCATTTGCCTTCCTAACTGTCCACTGAACCTGCACATTAACCTTAACAGAATATTGAGCAAGGACTCCTAAATCCCTTTGTGTTTCTGATTTCCTAAGCATTTTCTCATTGAGAAAATTGTCTATGCCTCTATTTCTCCTTCCAAAGTGCATAACCTCATACTTTTCCACATTATATTCCATCTGACACTCCTTTGCCCACTCTCCTAATCAAGTCCTTCTGCAGTCCCTTTGTTTCCTCAATACTACCTGTCCCCCTACATATCTTTGTATCATCTGCAATCTGAGCAACAGTGCATTCTGTTTCTTCTTCCAAATCAGCTGATCGGAGAGTGGCCTTGGTTGTAGTTGTTGATATTACCAGACAGGTATTTCTTGTCAAATTAGACCCAATCACTTTCAAAGCAGATTCCAAGGTAGCTCTGAGGAATCATATCCAAGTAAGTAGAGTTCTGGAGAGGAAATACAATTGAAAGAAAATAAATCCTTACACATATGAGAATTTCAGCATCCGAGTCTCATGGATTTCTATGCTTCACTTTCCAGTGATTGGACTTTCGTGCCCAATGGTTTCAAAGAAGGTTGAACTTGTTGAGTCAGTCAGCAGTGCTCCTGTAATACCTCAGCAAATTCACAGAGTTCGTCTGGAGAAGAAGGAGGCCTGTCGGCCCATTGAGCGTGCACCGACAATGATCCCACTCAGGCCCTATCCGTGTCACTGCACATATTTAACCTACCATTTCCTGAACACGAAGGACAATTTAGCACGGCCAATCCATCTAATTTGCATATCCTTGGAATGTGGAGGAAACCCATGCAGACACGGAGAGAGAATGTGCAAACAATCACCCAAGGCCAGAATTGAACCCGGGTCTCTGGCGTCGTGAGGCAATAGTGCTAACCACTGTGCCACGGTGCTGCCCTATTCATTCAGTGAGTAACTGAGCCACTTGGACTGGAAATGTTTGATTTTAATCTGTGTTGACTTTACTGCTGCAGTCAGGACAAATGAGGGGTGGGGGATGGCCGTGAGGGGGCTGTGTGTTAATGGTGAATGGAAAACCATTGGCTGGATCCTTACTTCTGATTGCTACCCAGTGAAATCCTCCTGGAATTGTTACATGTATGGGCGTCAGCTAAAAACAGCAATATATTCATCTCTGATTTCCCTTCCTCCGCAATTTATTGATGCTGCCAACATACACTATTACCCTGTAAATCTGAATCATGGCCACTTGAGTGATGACCTATACCTCAGCAAAGACTCCCAGCAAGAAGCAGAGGGAAGTGTTTAGTGAGAAAGCAACATTGAGGAAACCAGCAGTTTAATGTTAAATTCCATTCAGCATAGATATATTCCATGCAGAGAAACCAAAGCTGAAATCAAAATGATGAACATTATGAAATAAACCACAAAACCTTGCTAACACAATGGGAATTGCTAAAATTAAAAGATTTACTAATTGCCATCGTGCAAGCACCCAAACGTATTAGCAGCAGTATCAGTTCTTCATTCAAACTTGAACGAAGTTCACCAACAGTTCAAACATCACCACATGTGAATGGAGCTGAGGCCCACACACTGCACTATTTCTCTCAAACATCTGGGCACTGCTGCTAGTGAGTCTGGTGTTTACTGCAATCTAAAAATACTTCAGTAAATCTCCTTACTAATTGGTTCATTTAAATATTGCTGAGAAAAGAAATATCTTGCCAAAGCTTCTCATATTGCACTCATCAGGACAAATGTTAGATTACCAAATTTTAAACGATCAGGACAATTTATACTGTGGGAGGACAGGATGCTGTTCAGCTGGTGAGTCAGCAGATTATGCACAAAATTTGAACAACAGGTTAACCAAGCTAGAACAAACAGAAATGTTGGAAAACCTCAGCAAGTCTGACAGCATCAATGGAGACTGAATAGGCCAAATGTTTCAAGTCAGGATGACACTTTGTCACAGCTATTTCAGATTCCAGCATCCAGAGTGTTTTGCCTTTATCTCAGGGGTTAACCAAGCTGTTTGATACTGCTATGATGCAATGGCTGCACTAGTGTTATTTTGCACTAACAGAACACACCAGAAGGCCATTCTACTTATCACAAAATTAAGCAACATTGTGTATGAATTTCATTCATACACAATTCATACACAATACACAATCAATCATACACATTCATATGATGCAAGACTAGGTGGAGAAGTGGCAGATGGACTTCAACACGGATAAATGTGTGGTGGTCCATTTTGGCAGGTCCAATGGGATGAAGGAGTATAATATCAAGGGTAGGACTCTTAGTAGTGTAAAGGATCAGAAGAATCTTAGGGTCCGGGTCCATAGGATTCTTAAATTGACCTCTCAGATGGAGGATGTGGTCAAGAAGGCATATGGTGTACTGGCCTTCATTAATTGAAGGATTGAGTTTTGGAGTCAGGAGATAATGCTGCAACTTTATAAGACCCTTGTCAGACCCCACTTGGAGTATTGTGCACAGTTCTGGTCACCTCACTACAAGAAGGATGTGGAAACTATTGAAAAGAAAGGATGCAGAGAAGATTTACAAGGATGTTGCCTAGATTGAGTGGCATTCCTTATGAGGATATGTTGAGGGAGCTAGGTCTCTTCTCCCTGGAGAGACGAAGGATGAGAGGTGACCTGACAGAGGTTTATAAGATGTTGAGAGGTATAGATAGTGTGGATTCTCAGAGGCTATATCCCGGGGCTGAAATGGTCGGTATTAGAGGGCACAGGTTTAAGATGCTGGTGGGTGAGTGGAATCGGCTGTCGTCAGTGGTAGTGGAGGTGAACTCTTTGGATCTTTTAAGAAAATTCTGGATGAGTACATGGGATTTAATGGCATTAAGACTTATAGATGGGCCTGGTAGGTAGAGATATGATCAGCACAACTTGTGAGCCGAAGGGCCTGTTTGTGCTGTAGTGTTCTATGTACTATGTTCAGTGCCAGTGTGATGTCAGGCACATCGGATGTACATCCCCATATTGGCTGATGGAATTAGTTCCTTAGTTAGATGGAGAATGCAGTCAGTACTCAACTAGACCGTCCTTGCATAACCCAAAACAAAATGTCTGCTGTGATTTGACAGTACTTGTTGAATAATCCTGAGTGCAATAACCAATTTAAGATAATCAATAGAATTTTTAACTGAAATAACTCCTCAGAGGCTGGTGTCCCTTCACCAGATTCCCTTTATTTTCAAACTTCTAAATGTGCTTTAGGTACTAAGCCATGAACCGGAGAGTCAGTAGACCTGACACTCCCATATTTATATACAGGTAAGGCTCCCTGACTGGGCAGGCAATTATGGCCTCTATCAGAGAGTTCATGCTCCAAGAGGCCAATCTCATGGACCTCATTGAAGTCATTGCAATAATGTGACCTAGAAACATTTGCTGGAAGTGTGATAGACTCATACATAGAGACTCATGTTCTGCAAACAAAAGGAATATGTTAAAGCCTTATACTATTTTTTAATTATTCAGCAGCTTGAAGAGCATTTACTTCCCTGTTACTTTCTCCATATAATGTATTGGCCAATCAGAATCCAATTGCCAAACAAACAACACTCGTTTCTCCTGTAATGTAAATTGTCGTGATCACTTGAAATTTGGCATTTGTTTTGATGAGTGCAAAACAAAAAGCTTGAGCAACATTTAAGTTCTGCACAATTTAGCAGCTAATTGATTGTGCAGTTTCAGCTATTCATTTGCTAATTTTCCCTTTCTTGTCCTGAAAACTTTACAGTGTCCCTCTGATGCTTGCCTAAGTGGATATTTTTCATGTTCAACTTTGGACACAGAGTGATACAAGGTGATTTGACAGTGAGCAGTATAACAGCTGAGCCCAATGCTCTCTCCCATGGGCATCTATTTGCATGCACCTTCTGGCATGGAGCAGAGTATATTGTTCGTGGGGGAGCTCTATGCTTCCTTCTTCAAATCAGGATCTCTGTGGTGATTTGTGGTGCATATATTTACATCCCAACCAAAATCACCCATTTTTACACAGATCAAGAGACCACCTGGCATCTATGGTTTAGCTCTATGTTGTCTTTACTCATTAAGTAAAGTTTCACAACACCAATTTTAAATCCAACCAATTTATTTGATAGTAAATTCGCGAGCTTTCGACACTATGGCTTTCGTCAGGCAAATGCAGTGTTCTGGTCTTTACTCATTAAGCCATTGAGAAAACTATGTTTGAAATATTTTATTGACTGTTACTTACGCAAGTTTCATTTTTTTTAAAAGAATTGTATCATTAATTGTTTGTCTTTAAGTAGGTACAAAGAGACATGCATGAGTTATTAAAGAACAAAAAAGAAAGCACAGTATAGAATAGGAAGAGGTCCTTTTGACCCTGTAAACCCCTGCTATCATGATGACTTAACTAAACAACAATAAACCTTCTGCCCTTAAGCAGTCCATATCCCTCTATTCCATCCCTACTCATGTGCCCATCCAGATGCCTCTTAAATGTTGTTAATGTGCCTGCTTCCACCACCTCCTTTGGCAGTGCGTTGCAGGCGCCCACCACTCTCTGTATGAAAAAACACCCCCCGACATCTCCCTTGAACTTTCCCCTTTCACTTTGAACCTGTGCCCCCCACCTTGTAATTGCTACTTCCACCGTAACAGATAACATTATGTATGTTGGTAGATTTTCTGTTGAGGAACCCAAATTTTACAATTTAAAAATCGCCATGGTTTGATGTAAATTTGCAGTGAGGGACAGTAAATGCTGCAATGATGGAGGGTTAGAAGAGAGAGTATTAGCCATTTGTGTGTGTGTGGTTTCTTAGTATCTGCCAAAAGAAGTGTTTAGTAATTCCTGTCTTTACATAGTACGTATCCATAGGGATAAATAAGAACAGGGAAGAACAAAGATTTCTTGTAAGCAACATTAACCAGACCAAACATTCAGCTGACCTCTTACCTGTAGAGGTTCAGGTTACTGTCCAAAAATGAGGGCCACATGACCTCTAATTAAATAAAGGGTCATCTTTGGTAAATGCAGAAAATCATTTTAAGTGCTTTGAAATAGATTCCGTAATGATATATCCCAGCATCCTCTAAGTCTTTGTCAGTCATCCTTTGAAATTTAAGCTGGTTGCTGTTAATGTTTTCAATTTTCAGTGGATTAAAATATTTGTAAAATTAGTTATATTAATTCCAAATGGATGGAAAAATCACGTTAGGTTTTTGTTTCGCCATCTTTTACATGTTAAAATTCTTATGCAGGTTACATGGTCCATTAAAAACTCTGTAAACATTTACTGCAGGGATTTCAATGTAAAGACTTCTGAGAGAGAAGCCGACAGGAGAGAGAGAGATGGGAGAAAAAGTAGAAGGGAAATAACTTCTATATGTATATATGCCATATATATAGCCTTGAATATAATGAAACTTCCCAGGGCGCTTCACAGAGTTGAAGTTGAAGAGATAGGTATTAAGAAGCACCTTAAAGGAGGAAAGGAAGATGATTAATCAGGAACAAATGTGGGTCAGCGAAAGCAGGGCTGTTGACTGAATAGGATTTGAGGGTAAGGATGAGAGGCCCTGGACATAGTCTCTGTACCATCTTAGGGAGGGAGAAGATGGATGAAGGGAGAGTAGACAGAGAGTTAAGTTTAAGTTTATTTATTAGTGTTTCCAGAAGGCCTACATTAACACTGCAATGAAGTTACAGTGAAAATTCCCAAGTTGCTACACTCCAGTGCCTGTTTGGGTACACTGAGGGGGAATTTAGCATGGCCAATGCACCTAACCAGTACATCTTTCAGACAATGGGAGGAAACCAGAGCACCTGGAGGAAACCCATGCAGACACAAGGAGAACATGATAGATGGTAACCCGAGACAGAGTTGAACCGGGGTCCATTGTGCTAACCACTGTGCTACCTGAGGTAATCAAGCTGAATGAGTTTGGAATGAGGATGAAGGATGACTACAAGATCTGGCAGCTAGTTGAAAGAGGAATATGTCAAGGTAATCAAGAGAATGAAATGGTGATTGGAAGGGAAAGGGGAATACAAGGCAAAGTAGCAAGAGAAATATTGTGAGCAAAGGTTGGAGGAAGCGTGAATAATGGGTTAGGAAATTTGAAGGGAGTATCTTAAAACTGCAAATCATGAGTTCCTTCCATGTTCAAATGCCTCAAGTTTTTGTGTTCCTTTCCTATCCACCTTACATCATGCTACCAAGCAAAAGAAAAGGAGTCCAAATGAAAAGAGGAACAAAGAACTAATGGGTGTTAACTGCATATCAGTCAAATGTTGAATTCTATTCAGGTATAGGAGCAGATTGAAAGATTCTGGTGGTAGGAGTTGCAAGGTATGTATTGTGTGTCTTTGCAAATTAAAGCTTGAAAATGTATAAGGACTAGGTCTCAGTTCTACACTTCAATTCATGGGGGTGAGTTTGAAGCATCATTCGCTATCCAAGGGAATAGCAGTGCACTGAAAATCCACAGAGTCACAAAACACAATTTGCATTGGCATGATTCTGAGTTTCAATCTTCCAGCCCCCTTACTGGTGGAGCACTGCAAGATCCCAGGAAGATCATGTTGATATATTAGCATGCCATTAGTGTGCAGTCTTTCGGGGATGTTTCCCGCTCACTGGATATTCAGCTGATGCTGGCTTGATGTCACCCTGGCATCATTTACAAAAGGTTCATCTGAATGTGAACCTGTCATGTGGGGGTGGGGGGTGGTCTTACTGGGAGCAGAAAAATGATGAGAGGAGAGAACATGTCCAGGTAGAGTGGAAGATACAGCTTCCGACTGTGGTGGTGGTGGGGAGGTGGGGGGAAGGGGGTGCTGATTATTAGGGGGAATGGAGCAAGCAGTCGATGGCTCGGGGAAAGGTGAGGGGAGGTGGAGAGAAGTGCTGAATTGATCGGTGGAGAGGTAGGTGGGGAGCCTCTGAGACCTCTGTGGGGCAGGGGTGAAGGGAGATTTATTCCTGTTATGATTAGGGCACCATTTAAAGAGGACACCCCAATTTCAGTGTAACTGGGCTTTGGTGGCATGTTGAGACCCTGGGCCCTGAATGGTGGTCTGAAACACACCTCCTTGATTCTTTCTTTAGGCAGAGTGTGGTAAGATCTATCGAGAAAGTCGATATGTGTCTCATGCTGGTTTTCTTGCTGGAAACAACATTTTGCCATTTTCTGGTAAAATTATAATTCCTGTCTTCCTCCATGAGATGTATCTGACTTGTAACAAATGATCTTGAAAAAGAAGCAGCGCAAGAGGGATGGAGAGGCAGACGGCAAAGATTTTCATGATGTCCAAATAATCGTGGGCCATTAAAATGGTGGATAGGATGAGATCAATTGCTGACAGATCCATGTTTTGGCAGTAGGTAAAAGGGGATGGTGCATTGTTCACATAGGAGGAAAAACAAAATTTAATAACCCATTTGATTTTCGTGCTGAGTTCAAACAAAGCCCAATTTGAAACAACTTTAACCTACAGTTTGGCCGTCACAGATTGCTAGATTAAAACATTAATGTTTTTCAAGTGTGAATAAGTTTGACATAACTCTCATCATCTGAGGTTTCTCATTTTTAAAATGTTTTCTTATAAAAAAATCAAGTTGCACTTGTCCGTGAGAAATTTTTAACAAAATCTGCTGGACTGCTTTGATTGACAAGCAATCTGGCACAGTTAAAAAATAATGGATGGGTTTCTCCCGAAAAAGTTCTAAGTGTCAAATTTGCTTTGAGAAGCAAAGAAACAATTCACCAGAAGCTATAAACCAGAAACAAAAATAACAATCGGAATCAAAATGTTGTCTGATTTTGAATTCACTAAGCAAGAAAGCAGTAAGGCTCTTGTTTTACTAACGTGTCCACAATCGTGAAGTGATTAGAGAGAACTGGTAGGTTGCCTAGCTGGATGCTTGCAGAAGATGACCAAGAAATGTCACATTTTGTAGAATAGCAGGAACATGCAGGAGAAACAAAGTAAATTTCTAAGAGCTGTGACACACCTTGGATTAATCCCAGGAGGAATGAAGGAATCTTCAAGATTCTGAAAAGCATCAGGGAAATAAAAAGAGAGCAGGGAATTCCCTTTTGAGATTTTCAGCATTAAATAATCTGCATTTATGAAAAATGGGTGGGATTTTCTGGCCCTGCCCCACAGTTGGGATGTGTAATGGGTTTTTGGCTGGTCCACTAAATCTGCTGTGATGGGATCTCCCATGACGAGATAGAAAAATCCCAGCCACAGCGTTCACTTAAATTCTTGTATAGGAAAGTTTTATTTTTTCTAAACTGTGACACTTTGTGGCATAATACTTTCAGTTAATAATTGGGTGCTCAAACTTATATTTTACAAAATTTACTGGTCTCCCTCGAGATTGTAACATAGGGTGCTGCAGGACTATGACAGGGACGGCTATAAAGCTTAACAGCTTTTGGAACAATTGGTAAAAAGTCTCCGAGGACTCACGTGGACCTTCCAAACAGCCAGTCTCAGCACTTATCTGGCCCTGCCTCAGCCAACAGTCTGTTCTTAGACTCAGGAGACCCAATTCTAAACCACATCCAATATTACAATTTCTTCACCCTCCCTCCTTTTGCCAAGCCAACTCCCACAGCCTCTGAGCAAAAATTGCATGCATCAGGGTACTTTTAACCAGGAATGTCCAGTAAGCTGGAAAGTTTATTGGTTTGAACTACTTGCATCAATGGACAAGAGATGGCCCAGCAACAAGGGCAGAAGCTGAGACAACAAGACTCAGGGCGGGATTTTACAGTGGCGTTCGCTCCAAAACCGGAAAATTCCTGGGGTCAATGGACCTCTGCATGGTCCACCCGTCCCATCCGCTATGATTCCTGTGGTGAGTGGGACGGGAAAGTTCAGGTCTTAGTGTATGAATGTACAACAGAAAATAGCTGTTTTCAAAAATTGCAAGGACAAAGGACATCTCAGACGAACAGCTCCTGAACACTATAAAAATGATATAGATTGAATGACCGCACAAAAAATATGGACAATATGTTATTGAAATGCATATTTAAAGTACCTCACTGTCATGTTACTCATACGATGAAACAGAGATGAATAGATGTTGAGTCATTGCATAACTAAGTTTTGTGCACAAGCAGACAACGCAGCACCCTGTTGAGTGCAGTTTTCAGGTTTACCTTGAAGAGTTGAAAGTTTTGATGTATAAACTAAAGCCAATTTAGATTTTTAAAATGCTTGGAGTAAATGAGTGGGCAGAGAAAAAAAAGACTCAGGAGAATACGTTCTGGAATGCAAAATGTTTGGTTCCAGATAAACCTCGGCACTAATTTGAGCCTATTTAAAGCACCAAGCTTTATTCCCTAACTGTGATCTGATCTGTTTCTTGCCGACATCCTTGAAAAAGGCAAAATGCTGCAATGATGTAATTTTCTAAAATTTTACAATATGTTGATTCTGTTAAACTGTGGTCACTCATACTTATCACAGCTGCGATCTGAAGATTTTTTTTAAAGAAAAGGGTTTTCATCTAGTCTTAAAGGGTGACCTCATTTTGAAGTGAGAGTGTTACTTCCTTTCCACTTCACAGAATAATTGAGTAAATACAAATCCCATTGTTTTCTCTTTATCTGTGGGGGGTGGGAGGTGGGGGGATGGTAGGGAGTTCTGTGTACCGGAACCAGTGATCACAGTGTGAAGTACTCCACACTTTCTTAGGAAGACCTTGTCCTGTGAAATGTAGCACTTGTGAACAATCATTGCTGAGCACAACCAACTGTGAAATCTGCTTGTAATTGAGGAAGGAGCTGGTGGTGAGACAATTGTCCTGTGCTTTATTCTCCTATGAAATGTGGTTTGTTAAGCAACATCAATGGCATAAAAGCAGGGTGTAAAATGGGTAGTCACAAGTTTTGCCTACAAAGATTTCAGGAGCTTAGAATATTGCGTCCTGGTTTGGATGCTTCTGAACCTTTAATATAGGCCAATAATTATAGCAATGTCTTGGTTTCTAATACTTATATATTTCAGTCTATCTGAACCAGAAACCTTGTAAAATGATAGTTTGAAAGTGCCCAAAATAATGTGAAATCATGCAATAAATAGCATATTTTACAATTCAGCATTCAGTCAAGCATTTCAAGTTGTTTAACTGATTGCATATTGCCTTGTATATCACATTGATAATATTAACTTTCATGTTGTATCCATATCCCAGCACTCTTTCAACTGCACTCGCAGTCACTTCAACATCACATTTGCGTAGATCTGACTGGGATTATTTCCAATGTTGTGTGAAGATAATACTAGTAAGCAATTTATTCATTCTACTTTGGTCTGTGCCACAAAATGTGTTCCCTTGCTACTGACCTGATCCTGCTTCCCAGCAACTGTCTGAGCCTGAACCAAACATTTCAAAATCTTGGTGTTATATTTGATTCAAAATGAGCTTTCAACCACATATCTGCTCCAACACTCCCCCAACTCCGTTATACTTGACTCCACCCTGCTCCTCTGTTGCTGAAACATCCGTCGGAATTCTACTGTCTTGCCTGCCACAGAACTGGAGCAGGTGAGGGGCAGACAATGGAAATGTCCATTGACCTTGAGCGTAAATTTCTGGTCTCGCTCAAGTGGGGCCATAAAATCTCGCTCATCATCCTTGTCTTTGTTGCTTCTAGGTTGACTGCTCTCCCGGCTGGTGAAATAAACTTGAGCTCATCCAAATCTCTGCTGGCCATATCCTAACTTGCACCAAGTACTGTTCGCCCATTACCTCCATGATCTAAATTCTATTGCTTCTTGGTCTGGAAGTTCTCAATTTTAAAATTCCCATTCTCATTTTCATATTCCTCCCTAGCCTCGAGCCTTCCTATCTGTAACCTCCTCCTCTGAAATATCTGTACCCCTTCAGTTCTGGCTCTTTCTGCCAGTTCCTAATTTAAATCTGCCCTATTTCTTTGACCAAGCTTTTGGTTATTTGTTCCAAAATTTCCTCGTGAGCTTCAGTGCCAAGTTTGATTGGATAATGCTCCTGTGAAGCACCAAGGATGTTTTACCTTGTTAAAGGTGCTATATAAATGCAAGTTTTTGTTACTTTGTATCAACATATATTGACAAGTCACTTGATCTGGGGTCAATCCAAAAATCCCAGAAATAGCCTTTGTTTTGTCAGCCCCAACCACTAATATTTTTCAATGCCAAATAGTCAAGAGTATCAGGTGAAACTCCCTCCCTGTGGGACACTTGAAAATCCTCCATGTGAATCACTTGGCTGACCCAGTGAAGCTGAGCTCTGATCTTACAGGAAATTCAGTGACAGGTTTTGTCCTGTCATTTGACGTTGCAGAGAGATCTTAAATAGCAAAAGTGGAATACATCCAATTCCTTTATGTGACACTCAGACGTTGCCCATTCTGCGTAGAAAGAGGGACATCAAACTACTTGTATGCCACCAGTTTGCTCTTTCTAATTTTAATCCCTTTATATACCACATGTGAACAAATAATATGTTGTTCCAATTATACCCTTAAACATACCATTGCAAGGCACTGTTCTGGTATAAGAAGAGCTGCAGCACAAATAATTTGGTGGGAATATATGAAATAGCTTCAGAAAACCCTTAGGATAACTGATAGTCATAACTGATGTTGTAAGAAATGGTTATCTCTGAGATTATAGGATGCATATTCTAAGGGATCTTTAACAATGCTGATAGATGAACATACTTGATGCCAGTGCGTGTTATCAGAATGGGAGTATTCCATTTTTTGCACAGACAACTGCATTCTGAACAAGTCAAGGGCAAAATAGCCTGTCATTTTTTAAAAAAAAATCATGGAACGAAATATGACGAGAAAATTTAATGTGGAGCCACCTATCAGGCAGGTCTTGACACTGTTACCAATATCTAGTTAATTTTGTGAATAACAGCAGCTAGAATTTTGTTACCAATAACCTCTTGCATTTACAAAACACCTTTGACATAGTAAAACATTCCAGGGTAATTCAAGGAGTGCAAGTAGAGAAAAATTTATTCCAAACTCTTCAGAGAGATATTAGGATAAGTGTCAAAAAAAAAAACAAAGACACAGGTTTTAAATAGTGTCATTAAGGAGAAAACAGAAGTGGAAAGCTTTTGGGAGGAAATTCAGAGCTTTTTCAGCCCGTACTCAAAGACCTTGACATAGGAGTGTACATTCTGTTCAGGACAAATGGCAATCTGTTCAATCTGTGAGGACTCAAGGCTCACATAGATATCACGGAACGGCTAATAAGTGAACTCTTGTTTGCTGATGATTGTCCTCTCATAGCAGACACTCCAGAGAACATCCAGCTGCCCATTGACTGCTTTGTCCATTCAGAACATTTTGGACTTACGACAAGGCAGAAAATTACAGATCTCATACCAACCTGTTCTGGGCTACAGGCTCCAAAATGCCATTGTTACAATTGACAAAACACCTCCCCCCCACAACCCGGTTCAGGGTTTATGTTACCTTAAGAGTATCTTCTCCAACACTATAGAGAGTATCCACTGTATTGAATGGTGTAATTGTCCATCATCTGGTTGCAACAGGTTCAGCCACTTTAGAATATGAGTGGAGTTGGTCTCAAAACACGGATGAAAGCCTGCCAGTTAGTAGTCTCCCCACTTTGTTTCTCTATGGCAGTTAAACATGGACAATATCCTTGCGTCACATAAAGCAAGTGGATGCATTCCACTTTTGCTCCTTAAGATCTCTCTGCAATGTTGATTGAAAGAACAAAACCCTTAACACCAAAGTTCTTGTAAGTGTTGCATAGCTAGCATTGAGGGTACGGTCATCAGAGCTCAGCTTCTCTGGGTCGGCTATATGGTTCACATTGGAGGATTCTCATGAACGAAAGGTAGTATTCCACAGCCAGCTGAGAGATGAAATCCGCATGAAGGATGCCCCAAATTTAGATACAGTGATATTCCAAAAGTCGATCTCAGAACCTATTAATCACACTCCATTACATGGTGAAAAAAGTCTTGGATGGAACCAAATGGAGAAATCTCTGTCATCAAACAATCTCAACATTTAACAACATCAGGTCCCTAGGACAAGTGAGTACATCAGCAAAGCCAGTGCCTACACTATAATATTTGCAATTGGATCTGTAAATTAAGGCCTAGTTTAACATCACTTATGAGAAGATACCAGCCTGAATGGTGAATTGGTCTCTTTTCTGAACACATTCGTTGAAGTGAGACAGAGTCTATCATCAAGACTTAACAGCTAAATCTACCAATGGTATCTTGCTTAAGAGGCCAGAAGTGGAAAAACAGGAAGTTCTAAGACTGGAGTAGATTGCAGACGTTCAGCTTATAGAAATACGGGTTTTAGACATACGGGTTGTAGAGATATAGGTTATAGGCCACAGACGGTTTTGAACATAAGCGTAACATATTACAAATTGAGGCATTGAAATCCAGTAGCCAATAATGCCATAATGCATCAAATGTTGTGTATTATTGATTAAGCTATTGATAGGACACAGAATCAGCAACTCAGATGATAACAAGATAAGCAAATTTATGACTTTCGATTTTCTGAGATGCATGCATTAGATGTTCTAGTTTCTCCTACAACTGTAAAGCATGCACAATAAATTGTGGTTAAAGCAACACATATATGGTTGTCCGTGACATATGTGAATAAATTGAGTCTATGCAGTTTGCATAGCTTTCCCCACACTATTGTTGCCATTTTAGTTAATATGCATTTGCTAACAGATTAGGTATATCTGCTTTAAATAGTTAATGTTGACTTGATTCTGGTCTGCATACAGACAACTTAAAATCAAGCATCAAACCCTTCATTTACTTTCCCTGCTAAAATGACGAGAAGACTTGCATCTAATATTTCTTTGTATCCGTTGTTTCAGACCTAAACTTAATCCCATTTCAAGAAATGTGGGGCTTTTGCTCCAAAATTTACTGCAATTGCAGTAAATAACTTTCCAGTATTTTATGCTTGAACATTTTCTGTGAGTCAGCAGTGAATTTGCAACAATGAGTAGCTCTTCTGCCGTACAATGGGGTGTTCAGTAACCTCATATTGTCTGGGCCCATTCCATTCCAGTAACATTTACTGAAGATTAATTTTAATGAGTTCATAATAGCTGCCAAATGGGTTTCCAAATGATCCCACGATATGCTTGATTTCAACTGTGTCACACAAAATTCACACATTTGATTACCCCAGCCATTATACTGAGACATGCAATTTGTTCATAAATTCAAAAGGAAAGGCAGTAATATTTTATATGCTACATTATAGCCTTGTGAAAACTCTCTCACTAGCCATTTTTTTCTCTATTTATTGTGTTTAAGCAAGTTAAATAGATCACTCCACATGAGGCTACTTCCATTCATTCCTGTCAGAATTAGTTCCATGTTTACATAGAGTAATCTGCTAAAGAGCACAATGTGCAAGGTAGCATGCTGCCACTTATCCAGAGAGGTTTCATGCATACGGACAATGGATTTTTTTGCAATAAATTGTCTCCATTTATGTCATTGCATATGCAGGAATATTCTTGAAGCTCTTTGGTATACTGACTCCAGATTTGTTACAGTACTTAAACAACATGAACATATTTGCATATCATTCTTACTTTACATCTAAAAAGCACTTAATTTGTTCTAAATTGCTTTGGGGCAACCTATTATTTTGAAAGGTGCTATTTAAACACAAGTCCTTTTCATTTTTTACAAAATAATGGCTTCGCATGGGAGGTTGCATGGAGAGACCCAACTTCATTCCTGATAAACTATCTTTAAACAGACATAGCGAGCAGTTACCAGCACAAAAACACCTTCTTATTCAACACAATGAAACTGATTATTGAACTGAAACTTAACTAATACAATGTGAACATGCACTTGTGATGATAAGAATACACGTAAAAAGGCCAGAAATTTTTATAATACTTTGTGAAATGAGAAATTTCTTGGAGCTGCTGTAGTTCTGCCAATGTGACCTTGTTGGTGGCAATTCTCTTTAAACAGGGCTGTTCCTGTCACTTTTCCAGTGAACTTACAGAAATGGAACAGCAACAACTCCAAGGAAATTCCTTGTCTGGAGGCAGATGTTTTTTGTTGTGGTTCACCCAGAGCAACTCCATGATGCAGGACTCTGTGTTCTATGGGATCTTCTCAGGGACACACTCTGAAAAAAAAAGATGTGGCTAGAAGAATCATCAACACAGTACAAGGCAGTCTTTGGTTTGCCCGAAACCTGTTGATCTTCCAATAGGTCAACTGATTGCCCTACAGAGTGTTGCAGGTTTGCACATTCCAAAGCCCAGGACTAAGTGCTGAGGGACACACTAAAGCTTGGTGTAGTTGTCACAGAGGCATAATGGGAAAGGTTGCTCTTTGAGACTTTCAATTACACTGAACTGAGGGGAGCAGAATCTTTTGGGCCGAATGACTGACTGAATGCGTCCAGTCAATATTATATATATCTTAGTCGTAATAAAATATATTGGAGTGTTTTATGTAGACAACCTTCAAATACCTTCATTTGTAAGGACCATTGTAAAATGTCTATTATGTTTCTTTGATTGTTTTGAAGCATCTCAGAGTGTTACCTGATGTATGTAAAGAACCTGAATATTATTGCATTTTGTCTCAATGGCCATTTCGGAATGTTTTATGTTCTTGGAGATTTCTAATGAATAACGTGTATATTTGGGGAGAAAAAAAAATTCCTGCCATTTAAGTCACTCTGGTTTGACCAACTCCCTTGAACATTTTATATAATAATTAACAGCTCATTCTGCTACTTTGGAATCAGCTGTTTTTTCTAATGGAGTTTAGTGAATAGGATAAGGTGCCCAGTAGCTAATTGGATTGCAGTGGATTTAAAACCTAATGCTGGCAGTGGGAATCTTGCCCTTGTGTCAAATGCATCGAACAGGTGGTGTAGTATACACAAAATCATACTCTGGTAACATTCGAGATCAAAGGGCAGCAATAAATAATTTCTGCTTTCTTATTGTTTTTAACTTTGCTTTTGGAGTGGAAGATAAATCTAATAGAAATGTTGCCAGTTTAATTCATTATACTAAAATAATTTAGGGAAATTGAGAGTTGAGAAACGACTGTGGAAGTCCATCGATATAAGTGCCATTGTTGGTCGTTGAAATCAAGCCTTACGTAGATTAATATCTTGACCTGAAATTCTGCTCTACCACATTTTCCAAAGTGCAAGTTTATCATGTAAGAAGAGAGACTAAAATTTTAATACATTTCTGGCACGACTTACTATCATGTTACCCTATTTACATTTTTCTCATAGCTCCACAGTGCAATCAAATTACATAGATCGACTTTTTTACTTTATGATCATGGGTAATTCACAATTTAGACTTCTGTTAGAACCATGCGGTAGGTTTACAACCCGGGAAATATCTTGGTGGGTCTGATCACCCACCCTTTATAGAATATTCCCAATTTCCATTCCATTGAAATTAGCAGACAAAAATCCAAGTGGTTCATAAAGTGTCACTAACAGGTCACTTCGGGGATAATGTTAACATTGGTGTGCAGGTGAGGATCAAAATTAACATGATGCTGGGGGAAACATGCCAAGTTTTTTTAAAAAATTCATTCATGGAATGTAGGTGTTGCTTGCTAGGTAGGCATGTAGCATCCCTAACTGCCCCTGAAAAGATGACAATGAGCTGCCTCTTGAAATGCTGCAGTGCCTCACATGTGGGTTAGGGAAGGAGTTCCAGAACTTTAATCCTGCGACAGAGAAGGAATAGCTATATATTTCCAAGTTAGGATGGTGAGTGAGTAACAAAACTCACTAACAGAAGGGTTTCCCCTTCATAGATTCCATTTTTGTTAGGGCTAGTTGATGCCACAGTTGGTCAAATACAGGCTTCACGTCCAGGCCAATCGCTCTTACCTCACCTCTGGAATTCAACTCTTTTGTCCATGTTTGAACCAATGCTCAGATGTCAGGAGCTGAGTGACCCTGGTAGAAACCAACTGAGCATCATGAGTAGGCTATTGTGAAACAAATGCCACTGACATCTCTGTTGATAACAGCTTTCATCACTTTATTGATGACCAAGAGTAGACTGGTGGGATGGAACTAGCTGAATTGGATTTGTTCCACTTTTTGTTTACAGGACATATCTGGTCAATTTTCTGCAATGCAGGGTAAATGTCAGTATTGTACCTGTACTGGAACAACTTGGCTAGGGACATGGAGGAAAATGTTGGAGATTTTGAAAACAATGAATTTTCTTTTATTTTCTCATCTGTTATCGCTCTTACCATCTGCATTTTCCAACCTATAGTTTAATTTAAAAGTAATTCATATTTCCTGTTTTTTACTTACTTGTTTAGACCCAGCCTGTAGAATAGGTAGAATACAAAATGTCAAATAACGATAAAAGATCATTTGAGTTTGTCCTCTTGCAACTGGTAAATATATACAGTGAGAGAATAAAAATAAGTCCAGTCTATAAGTAAATCAAAATCGCTGAATGCTCTTGACAAACCATTGTCCTCAGACATCTACAAACCTGAATGGTGTGTACTTTGGAGAGTCTAGGTATTGTGAATGTATTGCTATTCTTATCCTTAATAGTGAAGCTCAATTGGCTAGAAGGTAGTTTAAAAAAAAGATTTGAAAAGTTGTTGGAATACATCATGTAGACATTACATGCTTCATCCACAGTACATTGGTGGTATGTAGAAATGTATGCCAGAAATGGCAGAATTGGAGTGGCTGCCCATTATGTGTATTGGCTGACATTCAATATCACTGACCACAATGGCAATGAATTTCAATTATTCCTCATAATAGCCAATCGATCCAATACTACTTGTTCTGTCGCACCATCCAAAGGTTAATTTGCTCCCCTGTGTGTCTCTGTGAGAATACACCAATCTGATTAGTTGTTGGGCCTTGCTGGTGCATGCCTTGCTCACTAACATCAATTCCCCGTTGAAGACACTATAATGGAAATCAGATGATGACTTCATGAAAGGTCTTTGGGAAACTCTATGTAAGATCTTTTTCCTGATGAGAGTAAAATTTGGGGAAAATGCATCCTCATACCACCAATGTACTGTGGATGAAGCACGTAACGTCTACATGATGTATTCCAACAACTTTTCAAATCTTTTTTTTAAACTACCTTCTAGCCAATTGAGCTTCACTATTAAGGATAAGAATAGCAATACATTCACAATACCTAGACTCTCCAAAGTACACACCATTCAGGTTTGTAGATGTCTGAGGACAATGGTTTGTCAAGAGCATTCAGCGATTTTGATTTACTTATAGACTGGACTTATTTTTATTCTCTCACTGTATATATTTACCAGTTGCAAGAGGACAAACTCAAATGGTCTTCTATCGTTATTTGACATTTTGTATTCTACCTATAACTATGTTTAAGCATTTGAAGGAATCAACATGTCAATTTCTTAATACAAGCCAAGAGGAACAAGTTTAGACCGTTGCCCTATATTTTCCTCATGTTCTCTGTTAATTTTAAACCGGTGCTATGAGTTTGGTTTCACAATGTTATATTTAGGCCACTTGATTTAATTTTATAATGAGAATGTCAAACTGTCACTGACTAATTTCTGCAACCCAAATACCAGCAACATATGTAATTAACCTGTTGATAAGTAATGTAACAATTTGTAAATTAAAACCAAAAGCAAGTCAAAATATCTTTGGCCACAGATAGTACCAATGAGGAAATAAGTGGTTGCTACCTACCTCTAATGCCATAAGTATCCTATGCTTTCAAACAACCACAAAACCTCAAAGAAATTAATTTTGAAATCAGGCCAACTCCACCAATGGCTTGATTTCAAAATTCTATCAGCAAGTGATCAAACCATTTGAATGTGCAATTTTGATTTCACCCCAATGTTTACTTGCAACTTCTGTCCAAAGTTAATGGAGTATAGCTTGTAATGTACACAGAGGGCAGGTGTACGGTGAAACTATGCAACATTGTTCAAACCCTATTAGTTTAATTCTCGAGTAAGAAGGGATGTTAACCAATTTCAGTGGCAAGTGGCAATATTATAGGAGTATTTCTATAAAACTGGCATTCTGAATTAATTTCTTTTTTTTTGTGATATGATGTGTCAGCACCTATAAGGAAGCATATCTTAAGCTACCATCAATCAATACCAGATTGGCAAGATATTATACCTTAGTCCCGTGACTTGTAGACAGTCTGCAAACTCTGGTCGAGGTCAGCCCCCTAGCCTCCTACTGAACATTATCTGTATATAATCTTACTTTCAATTGAAGAGACTACATTATTGTTTCAGCAATCCTTATTTATGAATGATACAAGGAAAATGACATCACACATTTTTGTAAAAAGATTTCCTAATTCCATTTTACGTAAAGCTTTTATTAACATCTTGTGTTATTCAATCAACAACTTATCTAGTTTCACATCTAAACAACATACCAATTAGCAAAGCTAATAGTGCAGTGGTTTGATGAAACTTCTTTGTTGCTTAGAAACATGTCATAGATAATAAAATCCAGTTTTGTGTCAGGTTAGCATTGAGAAAATAATCAATGCTATTATTCACATAACTGGAAGAAAACGTGGCAGGTTACAACAGCAAAACGCAGAACAATGAAGTAAATTTTAAAGTCACCAATCCACAATGAGGTTATTTGAATAATAAAATCATAGGATGAAGTGCACAGGAGGCTGTCAGTCAGCCAATTGGCTCTTTCAAAGAGCTCTCCAATTAGTCCCAGCCCCCCTGCTCTTTCCGAATAGAACTGCAAATTGTTCCCTTTTAAGTATTTATCTAATTCTATTCTGAAAATTATTATCGAATTTGGTTAAGGCACTGCATTCCACATCATAAAACATGTTGCGTAATCTGTTTTGTATTCATGTCACTTCTGGTTCTGTGGCTGATTTCTGTGTCCTTTGGATACAAACTCTTCTGATGTACAAACAAATGGGAAGTTGTTCCATTTCCTACATTACTGGGGGAATTGGAGGGGGGGAGTTCTCCCGTCCCTCCCACTGCAAGTGGGGAAACCACACAAATATCCATTGACTTTGGGCAGGATTCTCTGGTTTTGGGGTGAGCGCAGCCAGTGAATCCTATCCTATACCCGTGACCATAGTTCAAACATACTTAATTGGATGCAAATTTTTTGAGACATCAGGTGGTACGTCAATGCAAGTCTTTCTTTCTTGTTTATTTACTCTCTCAAAATCCTTTGTGATTTTAACAGCTCTTTCAGATCTTCCCTCAATCTTCCCTGCTTTAAGAAGAAAAAAACATTTTCTTTTGTTTCTTCACAAAACTGAATTATTGCGAAGCCAGTTCCACCCTAGTAAATCTCCACTGCAATGTGTCTTGGACATTGACATCCTGTCGGAAGTGCTCTGTCCAGAATTAGATACAAAACTGTTGCTCAACATAGGTCTAATTAATATTTTATTTTCAAGGTTAGGTTTAACTTCTTTTCTACTATTTCACTGCGGTAGCCTTCTGATTTGTATGATGATGGTTTATGCTGTGGTGGTCAACTTCATGTTAAACCTTCCCTGGTGTGGCTTCAGAACCCTGGCACAACAGTCTCTTTTGCTACAGAGGCAGGCAGTGGGCTGAGAAAGTGCGTGATTCACTGGCCTTTGTTTTCTCTGTGGCCTTTTCTTGGCCAGCTGAGCTTTTTATTTCTGTTGTCTAATATCCATCTGAACAGTTAGCCTCTAAATGTCCCAGGTGTCTGCAGCTGTCTCCCTTCTATCAGTATCAGTATCAGCTATCTTCATAGCTCACCTACAGATGCCCTTGTAGAGAGATATGGACACCCAGGAGATTGTCAGTCAGTGGCCAATGTGTGGGATCCTTGATTCTGCTGGCTGCTTTCCCGAGTCAATGGATGGGAGGCTGGTTTGTGTAATGGATTGGGCTATATTCACCATTCTTTGTGGTTACTTGCAGAATATGGCAAAGTCAGCACAGGCATTGTTGGCTTAACAACAAGCGTGTGCTGATGGAACAAGCAGGACATCTTGACCCCCTGCCAAGAGAGGCCAAGATATGTGAGACATATGTTTTTAGATCTCACTACTGCATAGGAGTGTGCTGAGGATGCAGGGTTGATAAATTCAGTTTGATATTCTCAGTCAAGTTGTTTTGCACTCTCTTTCTTAGCTTCGGCAAAACAACTTCAAGTTTTGTTTTGTGTGTTGATCTCAGTATCAGGTGACAGATTGCAGAACCTAGATATGTGAGGCCATAACAGCCTCCAGCATCAGATTGTGAATGCTGATGGATACTGGAATGGTAACACCCTGGACAGTGACACCTATCTTCCTGATGCAGAGGAAAACTGATAACTTTACAGGCATGAGGGACTCTGTCTATAAATATATTTGTTGTTGTCAGACTTCCTACTGTGTTTACCCCGGTCCAATGCCGGCATCTCTACATTATGAATATATTTATCAGTATGGAATGTTAATGTGGCAATGTCAGCAGAGAGCAACTTTCTGCTGAGGACCTTTTGCACCTTTGTCTTAGATCTCAGGAGAACAACGCTAAATAATTTCAGTCAGTTGTGGTATGTAAGTGGATACCTTTTACCAATGATCTGCAGCACATAAAAGCAGCAAAGAGAAGAATGTGCCAAAGAGTGTTAGTGCTACAAGACAATCCTTTTTACCTCACTACAGATCTCAAATGATTACTATGTTGTTCTGTCAAAGATAATTTTACCTGTCGTGTTATCATGCGAAGAGGAGATCACGTTGAATGGCTTCTGCAGGCAACCTATTTTCTCCAGCAGTTTGAATGCATTGTTGTGATCCACATGGTTGAATACCTTCATAGACTCCCTACAGTGCAGAAGGAAGTCCATCCGGTCTGCACTGACTCTCTGATACAGTATCATACCCAAGACCATCCCCTGTCCTATCCCCATGAACCCACACATTTACCCCACCAATTCCTCTAACCTACACATCTTGAGGCACAAAGAGGCAATAGCACGGCCAGTCCACCTAATCTATACATCCTTGGAATCTGGAAGAAAACTGGAACACCCAGAGGAAACCCACACAGACAAGCAAAGAATGTGCATACTCCACACAGACAGTGCTCCAAAGCTGGAATTGAAGGGGGTCCCTGATGCGGCGAGGCAGCAGTGCTAACCACACACGATAATTATAAATACTTCAGTACTGAAACTGCACTGGATTCAGCGTTGATCTATTCAGCCAAGGTCTGCAGTTTGATAAGCACAACATGGACAAATTTTCTTCCCCTCAGCATCTACCCTTTCAAACTCGCCGAGAATTCTCTACACCTCAGTAAGGTTGCCTGTCATTCTTGTAAACTCCTATGAGTACAGTCTTAACCTACTCAACATAAAGGAAGATCTCCACATGCAGGATTAGTCTATTAAACCTTCTCTGGACTGCATTCCCTGTTGTCCTACAGAGTCACAATTTTTGCAATATGCATACCCTAAAACACATTTGCAGGTCTCATTTCCCACCATGTCTAGCTTCCCTACAGCATAGACATCGAATGTTAGGCAGATGCTGCAGCAGTGCTGGTTTCTCGTGCTTGATGAGTTCAGGCTACATAACATTAGATCCTGGAGCTTTGTCCATTGTGATTCAATAGCTTTCCTGAGCTCCTCCACTCTGCCTGTGCCATGACTGGTAGGCTCTTTATGCTTGTCTAGGGTTCCCTCAGTGATTATCTTCTCTGGAGAATACAACACAAGTTGATATTCACTCATTTATTTGACTATTTATTGCAGTCGGTGATGACTTCTGCTGCCTTTGTTTGCAATGGAATAATTTTCTTTGTGGTTGGACCTTTTGTCATTTTGATGCATTCACACATATTCCTAACACTCCCTATGTCAATAAAACTGAATATTCTGGGAAAGTTGTAACCAGTAGTCATTGTTGCATTGCCTAGCCAAGCTTTACTTCTTGTGGCTGTTAATGCATTCAGAGTTTTCTCACTTGGATCTCTCTCATCATTAATGAAAGCAAACCACTTGCCTTTAATCACAGTGATGCCTACCTTGAACAATTACTATTTTTCTATTCTTGCTTGTGATTGTAGAGGGGTTGAACAATGGCACAGTAGGGACTGAGGTTCAATTTAGGCCATGGATGTATATGTATGGAGTTTGCACATTCTCCCCTTGTCTGTGTGGGTGCTCTGGTTTCCTTCCACAGTCCAAAGATGTGTAGGTTTGATGCCCCTTAATTGCTCAATTGCCCATTAGTGTCCCAAGACATGTAGGTTAACTGGCTCAGCCATGGTAAACATGTGGAATTATGAGGATATGGTGGAGATGGAGAGGGTATCAGGTGGCGCTGGATAAGATACTCTGTTGTAGAGTTACTGCAGACTTAATGGGCAGAATGGCCTCCTTCTACTCCAGGAATTCTATAGTTTCAAAGTACATTCCATTTCATTTCTGCGCTCTGTATGGGAATGCTGGAGAGTTCCTGTTCAATATGTTGGTGTTAATCTGAGTGGGCAGTATTGATGACATGTGGGTACAAAGACAGTGTTTCTGTTTTGAATGAAAAGTATTCAAGAGCTGTATCCTTAGTCTTAGTGCACACCAGAAGTGGTTTGTATCAGCCTGCACTGTGTAGCTGCATATTTTGAGATTGTTGTTCAGAGTCTTGCCTGGTGAAGATCAGATCCAGCTGAAAATAACCGTAGGTACCTTGGAGCTTAGTTGTTATGACAGAATATGTCAGTTACACAAAATTCATGGGCGTAGCAAAGTTCAAGTAGACTCTGTCCATTCTCTTCCTCTGACCATAATGTCTGTGGCAGGATGGCCACACCTTGTAGTCTGTGCCTACTCTTGCAGTCTCCCAGTAGGTAAAAATATTTTGAGTTAGGAATTCTGCAGATAGCAGTGTCCAGATCCTCACAGAACTGAACTTTTAATGCTGTAATGGAGCACAGCATTGGAGCAGAGATAGTCATGAGGTTAACTGGCTCTGTTTGAGCTGAGAGGCAGATGGAGACAACATGCTTTGAAGTATTTGTGGAGGGTTTTATCATTAAGAATATGAAGCCCCTTACACTAAAAGATATATTGTCCTCACACATTTGCTCTGAACTATTGCCCTAATGTTTTCCTTTCATTGATCCTCTCTTGGTCAGCCTGGTCTCTTGTAGGGATGTTATATCTACATCAACTATCAAGTTTCGCATTGATCGTATCTGACTTGCAAGCAGTATTAACTAGCAGTAAGTTGTTTGGTCTTGATGTTCCAGTTTGCCAATCCAAATGTTGGCAGTTTATTTGCTGAGTGCGATAGATTCTGTCCCTTTGCTGAGCAGAAACTATAAGCTCCACACACCCATTGCAGCAGATGGGCCATGGCAAGTGGTGGATGACCAGTGGGACATGATGGTCTCTCTTTCATTAGAGACAGCCTGTGACACCAGTGTTTTCAACATCAGTTGAGTTGTGTTTATCCTTCATAGCACTATCTCCTACACTGCATTAATGTGTTAACTGCTTCAAAACTGGAGTATCTTCTCCACATCTTGAGCTTGGGAATAATTTATGGAGCAGCTTGGTTGCCCAAATATCAATGTCCCTCTTTTGACCACTGAGTTCGTAGATACTCAGGACCCAGACAGAGACCTGAACACACTATCAATGTTGACACTCAAGCACAATACTGTGAATGTGCACACTAGCATGTTCTCTCTCTCTCTCTCTCTCTCTCTCTCTCAGGTAAGCCATTTGACTGAGATCTGTCTATCTTCTCTCAGGTCAATGTAAAAAATCCTGTGATACTATTTTGAAGAACCATTGAGGAATTACACTGGCATCAGAGCCAATATTCATTCCTTAATCTACATTACTAAAAAAAAGATGAATTGGTCATTAACAGATCGCTATTATGCAAGCTTGCAATGTGCCAGTTGACTGCTCTGTTTCTGATTACAAGAGTGCATGAACTTCAGAAGTGTTTCGTTAGCTATAAAACTCTTTGGCAAGTCCTGAAGTCATGACAGGTGCTACATAAATGCAAGCCTTTTTTTATCCCCTTTCCTTTCTTCATGGCAAACTTCCCATTACCACAATGATTAAATGATACACTGTCAGTATTGCTAGTCTATGCTGAATGGAAAATTGAATTAGCTTTGATTTTCACTTGTGTTGCCAGCTATTTAATTTAATACAACTTGTCAAATTTTGTTCTTGTGTCACATGAAGGTATGAACAAGCAGAAGGCACATAAAGAGCACTACTTGGACTATGACTTCCTTAGAGCAGCAATCAATATTGGATTGCCACTCTGTGCCCACTAACCTGAGCCAAATTTCTTCCACGCTTATCTCTCCTGACCTTTCTGTCTCAGGCCAGGCAGCTGTCTCCAAAACCTGGTGTCAAAGTCTAACAGAGTCAAAATGAAAGAGGACACATCCCCTTTTTTGCTGCACTGGATACTGCAAAGCAACAAAATTTAATGGTCCAATTGGAATAGACAGCCCAGGGAGAAGTTAAGTGTCCTTGATAAGCGGTTAAAATTTGAGAGTAACGGGATCAGAGATTAGGGGTTCGGGAGCAGGGGTCAGACATCGGTAGGGGTTGAGGTTATTGGACATTGGGAATAGCGGGCAGTGGGAGTATTGGGGTGGAGGTCTGGTTTCCTTGGGTCAGGGTTTCAGCCAGGTTGGGTCATGGAGTTGGGTGGTGGTGGGGGTGAGGGGATGGATGTGTGGGAGGAATTCCAGCTGGGTTGGATATGAAAGTTGGGCTCAGAGGTTGGGGTGTGGCGTGGAGTAGGCCTGTGTGGGTTGGAATTAATCCGATGGAAGGGTCTGGAGATGACCCATACGGGAATCGGTCTGGGTGCGGAAGTTAGAAGTGATTTTGTTTCTTCTAACTTTTTCTCAGTAACTATTAGCCTAACTTTGGCAGATTCATCCAAAGTTAGTGATTTGATTTTTTTTTCTTGGATGGTGCAATGCAACAGCCCAGGGTAAGTTAGCATTACTGGACAATTGCCATGTAAAGGGTTATCTGGGAAGTTCTGGGTAGGATTTTTCCATGCATCTTTGGGGTAATCTCCAAGTACAATACTGAGGAGCCTGATCATTATGGTCCAATATGACAAGGACTAAAAGCAACAGCTACAATATAAATTACACAATTTGAATCTGATGTTTAATATGGATCCAACTTTAGAGTTGGTATTGATAATTTACTTACCATCTAAGACCAGTAGCTAAGAGTGCATTGCTTGCTTGGTAGACCTAAGTTACACTGCCAAGTGCATTTGCTCTAAGCCACTCTGAGGCTCATATATATTTCAGCAATGTACAAAGCTCACCTCTCAGATGTATACATGTTAAAACTGGATGGGGATAAGCAACAGTACCTGACTCCTGCTTTTTCTTAATTTTAAAAGATTATAAAATAAGTTTAGAAACTCACAACGATGCTCAATACATGAACAAGAAGTGCCTGATTGCCTGCTAGAGGTAGTCTAAGTCCTGAGTCATATCGGCATAATTTATCTGGTGTGCATATTCAGCACTCTAAATATGCACTGGAATCACCAATAGCAAACTCTTCTCATGAAACTTATACAGGTATGACTTCCGTCATTTTAAACTGACCTGTTGTTGCAATAGAACCATTGTTTGATCTGAGACCGAGTCTTAGGAAAACTGGATATCAATGTGATATCACCATTCTGCTGTGTGTCCTATTTGCCCAAGTAATTAGATTTTAAGATTAATTGTAATTGCATAAATAGCGCAGATCACAAATGATGTCTTAAGTGCCGTCTGGAATAAGTAGTGCTAGGGTCACTCTTGAGTACTTGGCAAATGGTCCTTAAAGGGTTAAGTTTGCCCTTGAGCTGATTTGAATTGGATGATTGTTAGGGGCAGGCATAACAACATGATGATTTTCTCCTGGAAAACAGCTCATGTCGCCATCAATAATGGCATCACATGGGTGACATTTAATCAAATTAAAAAGTAATTTCCATTGACTCCACTTTGGATAAACAATGCAAGATAAGTATCTGTGGGGCAGAAAGCTCCAGGAGCCAGATTTGGCTAAATTGTCAATCTAACACTTTATCAGATTTCACATCAAACCAGTGTTGTTGATGTTGAACAGCCGATTGATCCAATTATAATCCCTCAATCTCTAATACAGGAATGTAATAAATGAAAACAGAAAGGAGAAAGCTGATAAAGTTTGGGTTTCACACCATATCTTTTCAATCAACAGATGCTCCTCGACTGCTATTGATCAGACATTCGGCTTTCAACGCTTTCCTTGTCTGACAAAGCAGCCTCCTTAAGTCCTCAGTACACCATAGATTCTCACACCCATCACAAACTTATTCGAAATGATTCCTTTTTCTGAATAGGTGTTACAATTGCAGCATTCTATCTTCAAAGATTTATGATGACTTTTGCAATAAATCCAACCTGTGAGCTACGTCTTTTTAAAGAATGTTATTATTAAGGTTTCTTAAATGAATAGATTAGCACAATAATATTAAATTATACTGAAGGCAATAACAGACTTTAAATTGTAAGAGTGATGTATGTTTGTGATAAAAGATAACTCGCTACTAAAATGTTCAGAATGATAGTTAGCTTGCATAGTGATTAGCCAGATTTTGTCATAGAACATTCATTTAGCATAATTAATTTAATCTGGGCATTCATAAACAAATAATACATTAGAGATACCCTCTCTGCTAAAGCAGCCAATTCATTAACATGATGATATTTAAGAGCATAGAGGTGGCTATTATCTCTTCTAGGTTACCAATGGGACAGCAAAATGTATCTGTTGTTGGGCTAAATCCAACAGCAAGCTTGCAATGTCATAGTGTACTCTGCCACTGTTTTAAGCCACAAACACGTGAATTTGGAAGACCTGGACAATACTAACAGTGCTACTGGAGCAGCATATATTGGTTCCTCAGTTTTCATTCTTCAGTTCAATGTTGAGGTGTATCAGCTGCAAAGCATTCAGTAATAAAGAATCTTGTGAGCTGCCATAAAATTGATATCTGCCTCCAAAAATCAGATATGGACTCCTTTCCTGCCATCACATTTACAATAAAATATTATCATTGTGAAATATAGGGAGGAATTACTTGTACGGAATCTAATTTTCTTGATCTGAAGCCCCTCATCAACTACTTTGCTTCATTGATAAATAATCAGAATTGGCCAATTTAAGTGTTTATAAGCCTCCTTGAATGCCATAAGAACGAGAGTGGGTCATTCAGCTGCTCAAGCCCACTCTGCCATTAGATCATGGCTAATCTGGATCTCAAATCGAGCCTCCCACCGTTGATCCGTATCTTTTAATACATCTAGCAAATAAAAATCTAAAAATTTTCCATTAGCCCAGGTTGATTGTGTGGAAGTGTGATGCCTAGTTTCATTCTAAATGACCATAGCTTTAATTTTGTCTTTTTGCCCCAATCAAAGGGCAAATCAGGCATGGGGTATAAACTACTCCACTATTGCCCATCTGTCAAAGAATATTCTGTCCACCACTGAATATTTAACTTTTGCATAGTTTCACCGTGTAATTCCTCTTTTTAGCAAAGAAAGTGCCATACAAACTCTTTCCAGTCTGATTAACCTCATTTCAATCTCCACACTTTTCCTATTTATTGCTTCTTCACAGTATTTACACTCATCTTTAGCCTATCCGAATGTTATCCATTTCTCTTTTTATTTCTCTTTTTCTACTGTATCCATCTCTGAATTTGAATATGTGATCCTCTCATTGTATCTCCAAACTGCAGTTATGCAGTACTGGAATTATTAGCTCTTACCTTCGTTCTGTGCATCAGTAAAATGAGTGAACATAAGTACATTCTCAACCTTTGGTTCCAAGCAGTGTAGAAGAAGTAGCTCTGGACAGGATGTATTAAGAAGTGCATAGAAATCAACACATTTGGCTATGCTTTCCACTTCTTTGCTTCTCTTTTATTGTCCAGCCCTTAGTTGGTTCTGTTGCTATCCAGTTCAGGATGCATTTTAATCTAAAATAAATACCTTCAATGAGGCAGATAGGAACTTTATATATGATAATGACCCTGAAAAATCACATTCATAAAATATAGAAACATAGAAAATAGGAACAGGAGTAGACCATTCAGCTGTCCACCTCTGCTTCACTGTTCAGTACGATCATGGCTGACCATCTCACTGGAAGTCTTCACCACCCCCTCCCCACCACTGAATTGGTGCGGGCGAGGGGACCATTGACCTTGGGTGGGATTTTCCAATCTTGCTCAAGCAATGCCATAAAATCCCACCATTTATCTCAACACCATACTCCCATCATGTCCTCATAGCGTTTGACACCTTTAGAGCCTCGTTCAGCTGTTCATCTTTAACTCTAGCCTGTTCAAAGAAACAGAGATTCAGAAGATGAGTGCCTTCACACATAAATCTCTGGATCCAGTTGCCTTGCTGAGGAGCATTTGCAATTGGGCATCATTCACTGACCCTCCCTCTGAGGTCCACGATCCCACCACCTGACCCCAATACCTCACTACATTCTGACCCGCAATTTTCTTCACCTCACCACTGTGTCTTCCAATTTTCAAACCATAATTGTAGCATTCAGTAGCCCTCTCCTCTAGCCTGATCAAAACTTTCTTGCAGTTGATCCTGCCCTGAACCCCAGTCCTACCTGTGGTCTTTCATCAACCAGCTCTTTATCTGATTGGAAGTCAAATTTGTCAATCGGGCTTGGTTTCTGGGAAGGGATTCATCATTGTGGTATTCCCACTTCTTGTCTTCCTGTGCCTTTTGGACAACCCATGCATCCAGCAAATCAGTTAAGTAAAAAATCAATCCCATGCCTCCAACTATTCTTTCTGTTCTTCCCCAATAAACGCCTCAAGCCTTTCCTAAGGTTCTATTGTTGGCCTCCTTTTATTCTCCATTGAATTTTTGCTTCTCAGCAATATTATTCGCAGAAAATGAGTTGTCTTCCATGTGTCTGTTGATGATACTCAGTTGAACGTTCTATCACTTTCCTTAATGTCCCTTTACCTCCTCGCTGCTTACCATCCAAAGGCCTAAACACTGATTTTAGGTGCAGCAATGCTTCCCGTGTACCTCATTCAATCTGGGCTATTGCACTTGCTGCTCTCAATGTGGTCTCGTTTACATCAGAGTGACCAAATGCAGACTCAATGACTGCTTTGCAGAATGCTTTCAGTCCATCCACAAACGGGACCTAGACCTTCCTTCACCTACTATTGCAACACACCATCCTGCTCTCATGTCTGCTGCAGTGTTCCAGTGAAGCCCAATGTAAACTGGAGGAACAGCATTTCATTTTCCGACTTGGCATGTTGAAGCCTTTCAGGACTTAACATTAAGTTCAATAACTTTAGACTGTGAACTCTCTCCTTCATCTCTACCCCATTTTTATTTCTATTCATTCATTTTAATTCCTTCCATTGATTCATTTTCTCCAACCCCTATTTTATCCTACATTCCATTTATTTTCCCTCACCACTGTGCCCCTTCCCTTCATCCCATCAAGACCAACCTGTCTCAGTTTGTCCTTTGACACAATTATTCTGCTATTAACACATTCTCATTGCTTAATGCACCACTATCAGCTCCCTTCTCAAGTACAATCACACCTGTTACATTCCCTTTATCCTTTTGTCCATGACATCATTCTCTACCCTCACTTATCACTGGCCCAGCACCTATTGCTTCGCCCCCACCTCTGACAGCAGGATATATATCTCAGTCTATTTTCAATTTTCTTCAGCTCTGAAGAAGAGCCATCCAGACTCAAGCTATCAGACGTGCTGAGATTTTCCAGCATTTTCTGTTTTACTTTCAGATCCCAGCATCCACAACAATTTGCTTTACTCTGTTGTAGTGATATTGTTTGAGAAATAATTATTGATCAGGACATCATGAAAACTTCCCTGATGTTCTCTGAAACTGTGCCATCGTACCTTTGGCCCTTTTGTACCATCTGAAAAGGCAAATGGCCCTCAGTTCAATATCCCACCTGAAATCTACACTCCCAATAATGCAGCAACTCTTGAGAATTTCATTGCAGTGTCAGCGTAGATTTTGAGCTCAAATCTCTGGACTCTGGGACTTGAACCCACAACCTATGAATTGAGAGACAAGAGTTCTCCTATTACTGAGCTATGGTTAATACCTTTAGTTATCTCCCTATCAAAGCACTGTTCAATAACACAATGGCTTGTATTTATACAGTAACTTTAATGTAATTAAATTTCCCAAGAAACTTCCTCAGCGTGTTGTACAGCAAAATCAGATTCAAGACACAAAAGGCAATATAAGGGCAGATTTACAGATCTTGTAAAATGAAGAAAACATGTTGCCATTTTAGATCTGATGTCTGCAATTTTCAAGCAGCTATGGCCTAAATCTTAGTGAAAAAGTTAAAACTTTTTCAAGTAGCTACTTCAGAGAAAGAAAGAGATGTGGAGACAAAAGTTTATTTATTAGTCACAAGTAAGGCTCATATTAACACTGCAGTGAAGTTACTGTGAAATTCCCCTTGTCTCCACACTCTGGTGCCTGTTTGGGTCAATGCACCTAACTAGTACATCTTTCACAATGTGGTAGGAAATCAGACCTCCTGGAGGAAACCCAGGCAGACATGGGGCGAACACACAAATTCCGCCCAGACAGTGATCCAAGCTGGGAATTGAACCTGGGTCCCTGACACTGTGAAGCAACAGGGATAACCTCTCTGCTATCCTGCTATTGGCAGGGTACATAGGCAGGATATTCCAAAGCTTTGAGCCTTGGAACTTGAAGTCATGGCCATCAATTAAGCAGCTAAAACTGGAAATAGTAAAGAGGCTAGAATTAAAAGACTATGGACAGTTTGAGGGTTGTTGCACTGGAGGAGACTATAGACATAGCAAAAGGAGCACATGGAGGAATTTGAAAACAAGAACAAAAGTTTTTTGCATTAAAATGTTGATTGGATGGGAGCCACTGTGGGTTCAGCCAATACAGGCGATGGACAAGAGAGTTTGCATGACTTCAAATCAGATGGTAGAAAGTGGGAGACTAGCTATTAATGCATTTTATTCATAACAAAGGCATGGATGGGGGTTTCAACAGCAGATAAAATGAGACAGGGATAAAGTCTTGTATTGTTAGAAAACTGGAAATAAGTGATCTTACTAATGGCATAACTATTTGGTTTGAACTCACCTCGAGGTCAAAAATGGTAACAATATTGTGAAAAGTCATGCTCAGTCACGTGCGCTTGTCAGGGCAAGGGATGGAATCAGTAATTTTTAGTGGGTCCAAAGATATTGGTTTCAGTTAAGAGAAAGTGGAGGATTCAAAACAGTTTGTAATAAGATCGTACAGGGCTATCAAGAGTCTACAGGAGTAAACTAACATCGTGCTTTTGATATGAAATTTTAGTCATTGCAGTTGAAAGGAAATAGCCTCTTTTTTGACAGATTGTTTAAACTCCAATTTATTGATACAAGAACAGAACTTGAAAAACTTGCTCAATTCTTGTAACCTCAACTGGCCATCTGACCTCTAGCACGCTCAAACTTGTAGCCCTTTGAGCAGATGTACAGTTTGGTGCAACTATGTGGCATTCCGGGAGCGGTTCAAAAATGTCTGCCGACCTTTATGAGGTCCTGAGAGCAGCACTGTTCCCTGACCTTTAGGTGAGGCCAGGGTTAATTGGTCAAAGGTCATGATCTGTCCTTCAGCCTTTAGAATGCAGTGTCAAGCAACATCAGTTATCCGGAGACCACAGACCTTGAGCTTGGGGAGACCCCAGATAAGAACATAGTCTGGTATGGATCCCACAACCACAGCTGTCTTCCCCTTCATGCCCAGGCATTTTCATCTTGTGTATTAGACAGCCAACAACAGTGGAATGGCCTCTTATGCCTGACAATATTGTGATAGATTCTCAATCAGAGGGTAAAATAAAAGAGTAAATGTGGGAAATTTAAAATATTGGCTGATGTTGTAAAATGAGCAGCTGTCAATGGAAATGATAAAGGATAGCTGATTATCCGATACGTCTCCAGCAGACCATAAGACTTAGGAGCAGAATTAGGCTGTTTGTCCCATCGAGTCTGCTCTGCCATTCAATCATGGCTGATGTTTTTCTCAGCCCCATTCTCCTGCCTTTTCCTCATAACCCCTGAGCCTCTTAGTAATCAAGAACTTATCTCTGTCTTAAAAACACTCAATGACCTGGCCTCCACAGCCTTCTGCGGAAGATTATCAACTGAAGTTAAAATGATCCCCAAAGATACTCTGGTCAATAAAAGGATTACAGCAGCTCAGTTTCCATCTAGTTTTTCCATCTCCCTCCTCTGAATCCGTCCTTTTGATAAAAGGATCTGCATATCTTCAAATGGCCTGATTTAAACACTGCAACAACTCTATCTCAGAGAGGAGGCAACCTTGCTTAACTGCAACTGGAAATTGGCTCAAACCCTATGGTTAATATAGTATTATCAGACTTAAGGAACTGCTGAAAGACTGAGCAAGGTGGATGAAATTGAAAGAGACTCATGTGGAACATGAACCCCAGCATTGACTAGTTTTGCCAAATGTTTCTGTGTTGTATATTCAGTGCAATGCAAATCTACGTTTCCCGTCCTGACACGTTTCTTCGACGGCATTGACTAACTTTTCTTCTTGACCCCAGTTTTGGTTGGTGGGTTTACTGCTGGTGAAAAGAGCAAGTTACATCCTCAGGGGCGACGTTGAAGATAGTACTGGTCCTCTTCACTAGTGGGTAAAATATTGCATTCTGACATTTAAACAGTTTACCTTTTGTATGTAGCTTTTCCAAATCTATCTCCGGGAAAAGCAAAAAAAAGGATTGTGAATGGCTCGTGATTGAATGACTTTTAGTAAACCATCTCCTGAGAGTGATTTTGTGACAGCCGCCTTCCCAGCAGAATACCTCAGCTGGAGTCTAATTGCTTCCATCTGAAGCCTAGCATACAACTCAGTGATAGACTCTCGCTTTGGCACCAGCCCCTATGGCCTGTGGGCAGATGATTTATTTTTCTAACCTTAAAACATGGCCGAAAACAGTTTGAAGTAATTACATTTACACCGTGTTGTGGCTGCCCTCACACACATAGGAAATCCTAGAGAATGCGGACATTAAATACCACGTTGCATGCAGGAAGTAAATGGGATTACCTTGTAAACTACATCATAAACAACTGTTCCTTTATTTACCCACAATTCACAAATGGACTTAAAGTCATAAATGTCAGACCATGAAAATCATTTCTATGGCTTTGTTATTTTAAAACGGTCCTCAAAGTGCAATTAGTTCAAATCGTCCTTTGTAGGTTCCAAGAAAACAAGTTTCATCCAACAGAACGGCTGCCAAAAAAATATCCTCTGTAGATTTTCTGGTTCTGAATCTTCCAATTTTATCTTGGTACATTGAGTTCTTACTGCTGTGTTGAGCTTTGACTTCATGAAACCTCCCCCTACTCTGGAACAGTGTGAAGGCACTCCTGGTGTGAGTGCATTCTTCAGGAGAAGTCATATGGAGAGGAGTATTATTTTATAGCTCACTTCACTGCATTTGCTTTTGTTCAACTGTTTCACATGGATGAAAATATTTCTACTTTGTGAAAATGTTTTTAGCCCGGAAACCATGCCAAGTACTTCAGAGTATGTTTCTATGGCAATCATCTGACAGACCTTCTACTCATTGTTATCTTCGATTTGAGAAATGGCACTCCTGACTCTCCAGATTCGAGCCAGATGCATATCCATACAAAACATTTTGAAAGCTGAGTCATTATTTGGTTGTACAGATGTTCAAGTAAGCTCAGTTCTGCTACAAGATTGACCTGCAATTACCATCAATGTCCACTGGAGAAAGGTTAAATTGTGGACAGTACACTTGGATTGAACTACTGGGATGAAAAGCCAGTTTCACTGCTGACTATTCCTGCCATATATTCTGAGCTTTGAAAAAAAATCCTGGAAGTGGGTCCAACAATGTCACACTGATAGATGAGCTCTGAATGAATCTACCCATGCCAGCAGCCTTAGTTGAAAGAGGGTGCGCTGATCTAAGAAAATAAAAATATGAACCTTTTCCCATCCCACACACATGCACATGACCTCTCCCACATCCCACAAGCATAAGGCAAGTTCTGCAAGAACACCTTCCTCCACCCTCATGGACATCAGAACACACTCCTGCATTCCCTTAAAACAGACATGATTACCTCCAAAAGACATGGGATTTCCCCAATAGATATGGAAATTCCTCCACTACACAGAAAGCAGCCCCCTAGCCCTGAAATTACCCATTGCCACAGTCAAAGGACCCCTTCCACAGGCACAGTAAACCACCTTCACCTCAGGAACATGGGAACATTCCCCAACTGACATGGGAAGCCAACGCTCCAACAGGACAGGAGACAGGGAACCCTACTCCCATGGGCATGGGCATCACCCCACAGATGTGGGAATCTATGGTCACAACCAGAATTACTGCATGTCAAAACTAAAAGCTCACACGCTTCACTTTTCATTATCTTCATCGTCTTTCATCTAAAATTTAAATAGAAGGTGCTTTTCTAACTCTTATTCTTGCAAGTACATAAACGAGCAATCACTGAGATGTCCATCTCAAAATATTAAACTAAAATTGCTTGTGGAGACCTTGAGCCATACATATCTTTGGACTTGGGGCATGGAGCAGAATTTATGCTTCATTATTCCAATCCTTTGCCCACCATTAGAATTACAGATCAGATTTTTGATGGGCCTACAGATCTGCTACCATTTGATTCTTTTGCCAATAGTTTAATTCTGTGTCCTCTGGTTACTTGTCCTTCCAAAAAGTCTCACAACACCAGCTTAAAGTCTAACAGATTTATTTGGTAGCACAAACCACTAGCTTCTGGAGCGCTGCTCCTTCATCAGGCAAGTGAGAATTCTGTTTTCAACCAGGGCACGTAAAGACACAAACTCAATTTAGAAAATAGTGACTGGAATGCAGGTAATCAAGTCTTAAAGCAACAGACAATGTGAGTGGAGAGAGGGTTACGCACAGCTTAAAGAGATGTGTATTGTCTCCAGCCGGGACAAGAGATGTGTATTCTGAGGAAGGAGCAATGCTCCCAAAACTTGTGGCTTATGCTACCAAATAAACCTGTTGGAGTTTAATGTGGAAAAGTGTGAGGTAATTCACTTTGGCAGGAATAACAAATGTGTAGAGTATAGAGCTAATGGTAGGACTCTTAATAGTGTTGATGAACAGAGGGATCTTGGTGTATATGTGCATAGGTCCCTGAAAGTTGGCAATCAAGTCGATAAGGTTGTTAAGAAGGCATATGGAGTCTTAGCTTTTATTGGTAGGGGGATTGAATTTCGGATCCGCAACGTCATGTTGCAACTGTACAAAACTCCAGTGCGGCTGCACTTGGAGTATTGTGTGCAGTTCTGGTCCCCGCATTATAAGAAAGATGTGGAGGCATTGGAGAGGGTACAGAGGAGGTTTACCAGGATGTTGCCTGGTATGGAAGGCAGGTCTTATGAAGAGAGGCTGAGGGATTTGAGGTTGTTTTCGTTAGAAAGAAGGCGGCTAAGAGGAGACCTTATTGAAACATATAAGATGATTAGAGGTTTAGATAGGGTGGACAGTGATAGCCTTTTTCCTAGGATGGAGAAAGCTAGCACGAGGGGACATAGCTTTAAATTAAGGGGTGGTAGTTATAGGACGGATGTCAGAGGTAGGTTCTTTACCCAGAGGGTGGTAAGGGTATGGAATGCCCTGCCTGCTGCAGTTGTAGATGCGCCAAGTTTGGTGGCGTTTAAGAGGTTAGTAGATAAGTTTATGGACGAAAAGGGAATGGTTTAGGTTAGAGGGTCATTGCTTTTTCCTAATTGGTCGGCGCAACATCGAAGGCCGAAGGGCCTGTTCTGCGCTGTAATGTTCTATGTTCTATGACTTTAACCTGGTGTGGTGCGACTTCTTATGATGTTTACCTTAGTCCAATGCTGGCATCTCCACATCACACTTATCCTTCTGCCATTGTAAATAATCTCTTTCCATTTACATAATGAATATTATGTTAGGAAACAGGGCTATTCTTAAATAATCTGTATTTGTATTTTGTGGCTATTAATAACTAGAGTATAAATGAATTTAATTTTGTGTTTCTGTATAAGTAAGGATTAAACTTTAATTAACTTCATATAAAACAAAAGTGCCTGCATGTCTGTAGGTTTTATTTTCACTTAAAATGGTGCCTTCATTGTTATTAAAGGATTTACAACATGAAATCAAACAGAGCATAAAGGAAAACTAAGTTGTTGCTTAGCAACCAACAGCCATCCTAGAATAAAACTAGCTTTTGATTTAGGTTTAAGCTGGATCCAAGAGAAACTGGACTTCCCAAAACAACAAAATTAATTCCAGGAAATGGAATTGGGACAAAAGAATATATCAGGAAGACAGTTAAGTTAAAGAAACAAAGAATAAAGTCTTGTTTAGGTGAAGATAAAGAAAAACCGGAGAAAGTGCTCTGAGTTAAAGAGACTTTTGCAAGAACCAAATATAAAGTCAACTAATTAAGGAACCAGACATACGAGTAAAATGAAAAATTTGGTGATGTTTTAATACAGCCTGTGAAGCAGTGATGTTGTATTGGCGTAGCTGAATACCTGAGAGATTATGTGGTAGTTTGAATGCATGTGGAAATCCAAAAAAGGAATACTAAAAGAAAGATTAAAATTCTGGAAGCAGATCCTTGATGAAGGTATCTGAGAAAGACCATTATTTGTTTAAAGCTTATTTATTAGTATTATTAGTGTGCTGCAATGAAGTTACTATGAAAATTTCCTAATCACCAGACCCTGGCGCCTGTTCAGGTACACTGAGGGAGAATTTAGCATGGTCAATGCACTTAACCAGCACGTCTTTTGGACTGTGGGAGGAAACCGGAGCATCCGGAAGAAATCTAGAACAAGAACAAGAACAAAGAACAAAACAGCACGGGAAACAGGCCCTTTGGCCCAATGAGCCCGCGCCGCCACTCCTATGTTCCCACCTCTACCCACGATCCCTGTCCATGTTTATAGATCTATGGATTAAAAACCAAATTTGAGGCAATTTAGGGAGAATTTGTTTTGCCAATTAGCCTAAGAGCTCTTCTTTGGGATGTGGGAGGAAACCGGAGCACCCGGAGAAAACCCACGCAAGCACAGGGAGAATGCTACTCAGAAATGGGAAGAATGTGCAAACTCCGCCCAGTCAATGGCCCAGACTGGAATCAAACACAAGTCCCTGCTGCTGTGAGGCAACAGTGCTAACCAATGTGCGATGTTTGGGAGAAGACTTCAAGCATGTTTGTTTAGTGTAGAGTGGAGTTTGGAAACATTCATGTAAAAGTCAGAGGTCCAGTGAGACAGTTAGCTCACAAAATGATAAACATCTGGGGGGATTTGATGGGAAACCCACATGAGTTATATTGAGTGGCATCTAATACTTGGTTTCAGAGTATATTGTGTCTGACCATATTTCACTTATTGGTTTACATGGACTGTATGAAAGGTAATAAACTTATAAAAGATATAGACTTATAAAAGGTATAAACTTATAAAAGGTGTAAGATACCTTTCGTAACTTGTGTTATCCTTATAAATCTGTAAAGATTTAGGTTGAGGAAGGAATGGTGTATTATGGTTCATCTTTTCTTGTTCAATAAAGATTTTATTCAGCAGTCCTGCGTCTGTTCATGCATGTCTCTAAAAAAGTTACAATATATCGAACTGGGATTCTACTCTGGGACTTAATATCAGTTGGGATTGCGACAATTCATAATTTCGAATAGCACTATTGAAGCTACTCTTCATTTTCTCTGTTCCAAAGAGAGGAACACCATTTTTTTTCTCATTTCCCCAACTTAATTGAAGTTTCACATCCCTGGGCCAATATAATTGTCACCAAAATAATTGATAATGTAAAACGTTTATATGACTTGCACATAAATAAAGAAAAACCATAGAACCATTCAATTGGATAAAAACTCTTCAGATCCTAGTTGAAATCTTGGACTGCAACACCATGGTGCCAGACCTCAGCAAGAATCAGCCCCTTCAGTGAGGGAATAAGAAAAATGGGGAAAGCAATATTTGAATGAAACGTAACTGTGAAGTAAGTTGAAGTTTTAAAATTACAATTTGAATACTTACAAAATCAAAAAGAAAATCAAAACTTCAGCAATCTAATAAATAATCTCCCACTTATTCATGCTGTTTTCATTGCATATTCACGTATATTCAACCTTTGAGATGGCTGCCACACTTCCCCAGAAAGCCTCTTTTGCCTGCTGATCATTGGTGAAATCCAACTTACCTGGAATTATTTGCTTTGGCCTGGAAATTCATTCCTGAAGCTCTCCAGATCGGCATGTTGTTTTCTCAGCTCCTGATGTCAATCGACCAAGAGGCAGGAACAGTTCCACACATGCACTTACTGCACACTGCGTTCACCACTATAACAGGCACACAGGCTGTAGTTTGCTCACATCTGATGGGGAAGATGAATTAATCTACTAATGCCAACACTTCACACCACTATTCCATGCTAAATTTGAGAGAAACAAATGCTTAGATAGCTTGAAGGAAATCACTCCACGTCAAGCATGGAACAAGGCAAAGAGACAGGCCTTCATGAACTACCACAGCTGGTGTAAGGATTGAGCCCAGACTATTGGCGTCGTGCTGCTCCATATTCAGCCATCTAGCTGACTGAACTAACCGACCCCCAACTAAGCTGAATTATGGTGACATAGCCAAACTGTCTTTATTATCTGTTTTCTTCTTGCCAATTAAATTTTACCTATTAATGATATGCCCAATCAATATTTAAGATTCAGTGCGGCTAACTAATATTCTAAGATTAATAAATGATCGTTAGTTCATGACTCCTTTGATGATTGGCAAGAAAAGATTAATTAATTTGTGAATAACTTATGCAGATTTTGAAAGGATGTCGGTAGGGTAAATATGAATACACTCCAAATCAATAGATATAATGCAATTTAACAAGTCACATCTCGGCATCATTAACTCTTGGACAGATGGTTGCATGATGAAGAGTTTAAAGGAAATGGCTTAAGGGTACAGTTGGTGCCTTTGATGAATGTTCCTCTGAGGATACGGCTCCCAATATTCTTACAGCTGCCTTTTCCAGTTTCCAAAATCTTGGGGTCAGGTTGCAGGGAAACATCACACAAGGCTTCACTGATATTTGGGACCATTTAGTCTACTTTCCCGAATTGACTATGCTTCAGACAAGCCCACTGAGCAGCTGCTCAGTACTGTTGCACAACAGATATGGTTGTCAAAGATAGTGATATTTCTCTGATTGGGCATTTGTATATATGACAGAAAGAATGCCAGGCCACAAGACCAGTGCATAAATACAAGACGACAATTTTCAGCAGGTTTGTCTCGGAATTTATTTGCCATGATGTGAAGACTACTTCAGCTGAAGGCATTGCAACCAATTACCTTGTGAGCTTCTGCCATTGAACACATCTGTAGGAGAAATACAGGCATATATTCATGCAGTCTAACCACACAAACAGTTCATGCTAGACTGAAACAAAGGGGAGATCACAAAGTTCAAAGTACTAGACAGACAAACTATACTGTCCTCCTAAAATGATAACTATAGTTTACTATAGAAACGCCGGGTACAATTTTCAGGCCCTCTGCACCGGTGGGATCGAAAGTAAAGTAAAAAGAAAGTTTATTTATTCATCACAAGTAATGCTTACATTAACACTGCAATGAAGTTACTATGAAATTCCCCTAATTGCTGCATTCCGGCATCTGTTTGGGTCAATGCACCTAACCAACATGTCTCTCAGACTGTAGGAAGAAACCGGAGCGCCTTGAGGAAACCCACTCAGACACAGGGAGAATGTGTAAACTCCACACAAACAATGGCCTGACCCGGGAATTGAATCCAGATCCCTGGCGCTCTGAGGCAGCAGTGCTAACCGCTGTGCCACTCATATTCTGATGCTGCCAAAGTCAAACCCACATGTGACAAGTTAGCTTGGTGTCAGGAGGGGGCAGCCATGCAAAACACTATAGTCATTGGTGGGATCATAAACTTTCACCCTTTCATGTCACCTGATGAAAGCAATTTAGATTTGTATTAGGATTTTCTCCTCCAAGGTGAGACCTGGGAGGTGGGTTCAATTTTTTTGTTACCAACTTGCTGGGAAAAGGCATTTTCAAGAAACTCAATTGATCTCAAGACAGGTCCGCCTTCTGCTAAGGCAGGGACATAGGCTGATTCTAAAGGATACAGATTACAAGGTTCCCCCTCTAATCTGCAGGAGAATTCCACTCCGTTGTATTGTCACAATATTGCTTGAAATTACAATGGCTAGGTTAATTTAAAATCATGCATTTTATCATGAGAGATTTGCTGCATTTCAAATGATCAATGATTGTACACTGTAAATTTTCTTGCAGGATAAGGGATTTAGATGAACGACTTAAATATCTTTAAATATGTACCATTTTGACATAGGTAATGTGAAGAAGAAGAAACAGTTATGTCAAATTTAGGCATTTTAAACATTCTAGTTAAAAATGTAGGTTTTACTAAAGGATATATTAGAACTACAGATTTGAAAGTGCTTAGTTATCACAGGCTAAGCTCCACGTTTTTATCCTTAGATCAGGTTCACAGTATTGGGAGGTTTCCTGGCTCAGCAAATCAAACTTTGGATTTTCAATCCGGGGTCAGGCTGAAATAGGAGTGAGGTGGGTAATTGCAGAAGGAGTGTAGAGAGACTTTGTTAAGCTCAGGGATGGAATGAGAGAAAAACATATCTCTGTGCTCCAGCACTGTGTTTAACAAAATAAAACAACAAAACAACATTCCTCTAGCCCTAGCGCCTCATCTCCTCTGCTCTATCCAACATATGCCAATCCATGCCCCCACCCTCTTGCATGACTCCTTATATCCAAATGCCAATCTATGCTGTTCGTCCACCTTCCCTTGGACACTCACAGCCCAATGCTAACTCTGTTCCCGTGACACTATAACTGTCTATGCCAGCTTATTGCCTCCTACCCAATTCCATTGCCCCCAAGCCAAGTTAGTGTCAACCCATACTAACCCAGTCACCATAAGCACTCCCCTTTGCCGTCATCTCCTGTATGCTTATTCACCTAGTATATTTGGATAGATCCTACACAGCTTTGACTTCCTGGGCAGCTTTCATACTTCCTGGAAAGCTTTGACAGCTGGACAGCTCTTTAACATTTCCTTGACAGTTGGATAACTCTGTAATAGTTGCTTGATACTGGGCAGTTCCGTGACAGCTGGACAGTACAACAAGTTTATGAGTAAAACATGCATTATCATATTCACTTCTAACGATCATGAAGGGTGCCTTACTTCTCCCAAAGCTGTCCCAAGAGCACATCGAAAAGGGTAACTTACCTATCCAAATAGCTATCTTGGTTATCCAAATGAAACCATCAAGTTCAGACCTCCTACTACCTGTCTAATCTGCACACTTTGGATTTCACAATCATGATCTTTCAAAACCTCACTTCAGTGGAGGTAGCTGATTTCAATGACCATCTGCCTTCCCAAATCATGCACGCACAAACCCTCAACTGACTAAAATTCCCAGCCCTGCGAAGATGGGAACTGGTGAGTTTGGGATCGGACCCATCTGAGTGAATCTATTATAAATCTTTGCCAAGTTGACATCACATTGGTACAGTTTGAAAATATGCCTCAGGTTCAATTTTTTTAATATTTATTTTTGGGACATGGGCATCACTGACTGACCAGCGTTTATTGCCCATCCCTAGTTGCCTTTGGAGGGCAATTGAGATTCAACCACATTGCTGTGGATCTGGAGTCAAATGTAAGCCAGACTAATTAAGGACAGCAGATTTTCTTTCTTGAATTGTATTAGTGAACAAGATGGGTTTTTCTGACAATTGACAATGGTTTCATGGTCATCAGTAGGTTCTTAATTCCAGGTAGTTTGTATTGAATTCAAATTCCACCATCTGCTGTGGCAGGTTTCAAATCCAGGTCCCCAGAACATAAGCTGAGTTTCTGGATTAAAAGTCCAGTGATAATATCACTGGGCCATTCCCTCCCCTAGCGAAGGGGTGTTTAATGATATGTAAATGCATTGAAATGTTTTTAAATGAGATTCATGCCCACTGCAGGCATGAACTTAATAATGTCACCAAAACAGAGTGGCGAAAATTAGAAGGCTCCATCTCTGCAGCAAGATTGATGACTTTCGGTTTTCGTCAGATCTTAACCCTCTGCCACTGGTCCTGCAGACAGCGAGTGTGGGCTCGAGATTGCCCTTATTATATTCATTGGCACATTACCATGCTAAACGTAATATTCCATTATTTCTATAAACAAAATTACCACTGGATTCTTATCAATATTATTTTAAAATAGATGTTAACCTATTTCTTCTTATGCTTATCCACATTATCTTGACCAGACATTTTTAAATGTTTCTTACGTGCACAAAATCATCAATTTTTACAATATTAATTGTTTTCTTACCAGGCTATCCAACCAGCAGCAAGGATCAGTTGAAGTTAAGAGTTAAGTTGGTACTCTACAACTGTACAGCATGAATGAAATCTAACCATGAAATCTAGATAAAAATTCATCTACCTTTTAAATTGAATCTCCAACCATATTGGACCAGATGTTCTATTTTTGAGGAATTTTAGCATGTTTCCAATGTGACAGGACAGCCATCTGTGTCAAGGATGCACTCTTGACCATGGCTATTCTTGTTGCTTTGTGATTATTGATATACATGTTTGGCTTCACAACTTTCACTGTGGAGTTCTGCCAGATTGTGGGGGATGGGGGAGCAGTTTTGCTCAGACAGACTTAACTAGCCTATTGTTGTAGATGGACACAACTTGAGTTCACTTTGAAGGTACATTCCATCGGTGCACAAGTTTTTCTATCAGTAAAACACAGATTTTATTTTTAGTTCTGGTACACTGGCCTATGGAATCAATTGTTCAGCGATTCCTTCTGGGGTTTATTCACACAGAAAGTATTAAGTACTCCCATTTGCTGCCATAGCAGCATTTGAGACCAAGGTCAAACATATCAAAATGATGGGAAGTCTTTTAGCTAACTTACGTATTATTAAAAGTTACTGGTGGAAGATTCATTGGAGAGGAATAAAGGGAAAGGGGACATATGTTTAACCTGATCAGGCTTTTCAAAGAAACTATGCCATTGTTGTCAACAGACAAATCCTGAAGTCAATTAGAAGGTACTTTCTTTGCTGGAGTGGTTTCACTGAAACCAGCAGGTTATGACTGGTTTTAATTCTCATAGAGGCCCAGATGGAAGGAAAAGTCTCACTGGCAACAACGTAAGGAATTTGGCACCATTTTCCCTGGGGAGATAATGGAATGTTACGTGGAATATGATGATTTGCCAGTGAAGGCACCCACTCTAATAAGTGCAGTGTTTGGTTATGTTTTGTGGTCTGATTTACGTTTTTTTTCATGGAATGGGGAGATATAGTAGACTCTTTCCTCTAGATATTAAATTGTTTTGGATAGAAAGAATGAGCTTGATGTTTGGATGGCTTTATTCTATGCTTTCTTATGTTCACATGGTATAGTTCAGTTGCACTGAAAGGAACAGGAAATAGTTGGTGATAACTATAAAGGAAATCCAGTTTGCTTTTCAGCTCATTTACACCTGCCCAGAGGTCAACAGAATGCTCATATATATTGGTTATTGTGCATTGCTACTTATTGTGTTTATCTCGACTGCAGTTTATTTCTCCACTTTTGCAATATAAATCGTTTTAATTCATCTTCAGTTTTCTATGAGTCCATGAGCTTCTTGTCATCATTGGATCTGGAATGTACATTAAAAGCTCAAGCAAATGTCTCTCTTCTCACGTTCCCTTCTACATTGGATAAACTCAGCACTTTGTTTAGTGTCTCCTTTCAGTCTCATGTCTGAGATTGGTAACTAAATGGAGAATGGCCTTGTCCATGTAGTGACAAGTGTGCATTGTGCTTCAAAGCAGTGTCTCACTATACTACCTCATGACACTGCTCTTTTTCTTACTTGAGCTACACATAATAAGCTAAAGAATGGGAGTATTAGAGCTGGCAGTAGTATTGCTGATATAATTATTATCACAGATTCATGAAAGGAGTCTGTCTGTGTCTATGCTTGTGCAAGCACTGACTTTGTAAAAGTCAGAATAAATGATTTTGGTTGTTATGAAGGATCTAAATTAACTCCATCTGGAACAGCAAAATGGAGCCAAATTACTCAATTTGATATTGCACTAATTGCCTTTATAAATTAGGTACTTGTATGATTTAAATGCATCCATCCAATTTGTTTTGGATTCTGTTTCGTGTGTACATTTGAGACTAAAATGACGACAGAGAAATTTGGTATTTACAAAATAAATCTGAACTTAACTATCCTTGTCAGGTTTTGAGCTAATCAAGCTAACAAAAAGCAAATTGAAACAGTGTTATTTTATAAAGGGTGGCAGTGGTTGAATCCTTACAAGCATCTTGGCCGACTTCAAAAATTGTGCATACCTTGCTTGGCATGATGACGTATTTTTGGTTTAGCATGAATGCACGAGTGGGGCTGTAAATGTTTGAGTCTCATGCGTGATGTATGACACTTGACACGGGCTTGGCTACAACTGAGCAATTTAAACCTGGTTGTGACATGGTTGGATTAGCTTGAAAGACTGGTTGTTTTTGGGTGAAAGTAACATTTTAATACAGTGCTGCCATTCCCTATTCCGTTAACTGTATTGTATATACAAAGAAAACAAAAGATTAAATACAAACTTGAGATAAAATCTTATGTTGATTAATTGCTCGCTTTGGAACCATTTTCCTCTGAGAGCTTAGAAAAGCAATAACTTTCCAGCACCGGCAGTGTTAGAGCGAATGTTTAGAAGGCATGTGTTGGCCGATATTGTCACTGATTAAGATCCGAGATATCTACTGTGTTTCTCTTGTAAGATCACAAAAGACCATTCAAGATAGTTTGGGTAGAAGTTCAAGAATCTACAGAGGACAAGGTTTTCTGCAGTAATCCTTTACCACGTTTGAGAAATAATATCAACATTTTGGACCCTCCTCGCAGCACAATTGTTAACCATGCAACAGTGTTATAAAAATGTAATATGGAAAATGTGTAATTTGAGGCTTTACTGCTCAATAACAATCACTGTTTCTAATCCTACTAAGTACAATGGCCACCTCAGTGCAATCTGTGTTGATTCACACATTACTGAACAATTTTTGAAGTTGTGGCCTGGATTTTCACCAGTTTAGGATGACGCGAGAACCATTTAAGAACGGCAGCTGGAAAGAGATTCCAGTAATTCCAGCTCCATTCTTGGGATTTCCTTTTGGGAATGCCTTTTAAGGGTGTGGACTCATTTGAGTCAAAAGCTCGCAACCTGCATTCCTGATGGGGTTGGTTCTAATGCAGACATAATCTTGTCCTCATTATGATGTTGCATGCATGCTATTGTAATGTAGAGATGCTTGAGAGCTGTCCCATGGCAGGATGTTTAGATTCACATGGTAATAGCTCCCGAGAGAACAGTCTGAAAACAGGAACAAAACAGAAAATGCTGGAAAAGCTCAGCAGGTCTGACAGCATCAGTAGAGAGAGAACAGAGCTAGCATTTTGAGTGTGGATGACACTTCATCGGTGCAGACATTGTTGCATGAGAAGGATGTTAGGCAGAAGCCTTGCCTTTGTTGTCTGGTACAATATTAAATTTATTGAGTGCTCTGGTACTATACTAAGTTTATTTAGCTATTTTCTGTTTTGGGGCAGCATAGTGGCACAGTGGTTAGCACTACTGCCTCACAGCATCAGGGACCTGGGTTCACTACCTGTGTTGAGTTTGTACATTCTCCTTTGGGTAATCCGGTTTTCTTCTACAGACTAAAGAGTTAGGTTGATTGGCAATGCTAAATTGACCCTAGTGTTGGGGGATTAACAGGGTAAATATGTTGGATTACTGGAATAAGACTGGGTGGATTGTGGTCGGTGCAAACTCAATGGCTGAATGGCTTTCTTCTGCACTATACAGATTCTATGAAGAAGCAGCACCCCCAGCCCTCAACCCTAACTCCTCGCACACATCCTGGGCCCAATCCTGACGTACCTCATGTCCTTCATACCCTTATGCGAACCCATGCCCTCTACCCATCTCTACAACAACCTATAACCCCTATTCTAACCCATGTCTCCGTTTCCACCTTCATGGCTTCTCATATCCGCATGCTAACTTACTTCCAAATCTGACCAACCCATGCCATCCACTCACCCACCACCTTTTGCCTTCATTCCATCAACGCAAACTCACCTAGTATCATTTGATAGTTTCTTGACAGCTTTGATAGTTCTTCAACATCTTTGATAGTTTCAATGAGTTAATTCACATTCTACCCACAATCATGTTTATTTTTAACAATCTCAAAGTGTGACTTACCAATTCCAAAGAGTGCCTTGCCTCTTTCAAAGGCAACAAACCAAGTGCTGGAAAATGGGGTTAGAATAGATAGGTGTTTGATGGCTGGCAAGACATGATGGACCAAAGAACCTCTTTCTGTGCTGTAAAATTCTATGACGCTGTAGTGCAAATGTGTCCTAGGATCATATTCAAAGGAATACCCTACCTAAAGAAATGGAATCACCAAGTTCAGACTATGGTTAGAGTGGTTGTCACTTGTAGCAAAGATTTGAGTCTTCGTTAGAGATTTGTACCATGGACTTGGAACAATGATTCTATTTGTGGAATTACAGACACAGCCTACAGCTAGTCTTCAGTCAATAGTCAGTAAGTAAATCTCTCACACACAAGCTGCAAACTATTTGCTTTTAAAATTTTTCTGCTTTTTTTTCACCAAGTGGGCAAGGTAAATGGCCTTTACAGTAAGTTAACTTGTTTGCAGTTTAGGTTGAGAAAGAAAGTGAATTGTGTCTTTTGCCGCCTTCTTCACTGAGTGAGATTTTATTCACTCTTTTAAGCTGTAGATCGCTCAACTGCTGTGAACTATTAGTTCTGGTAACAAATTACTTTGGGTGCTAATCTTTCATGTTACCTCTGACAATACAAAACATAACTTTAAAAGAAAATCAATATTGAGAAAACATTTTTTTAGCAAAAGTGCATTCATTGGTTAGAAAACTATCAAAGCCTACAACACAGGGCAAGCCATTTTGCCCATCATGTCTATGCCAGCTCTTTGCTGGGGCATTCAAAAATTAAATCTATTTTCTTCCCCTTGGCCCTGTAACTCCCTTTGCTTCAAATATTTATCTAAATTCCTCTTAAAATATGAAACGATTGCTGGTGCAACCATTCCCTGCAGTAAAGTATTTCATGCATCGACAACTCTTCGTCTAATGATTTTTCCTAATTGCGCTTCTTATTCTCTTAGTAACAATTTTAAACTGATAACCCATTGTCACTGACTTCTCAACCAGAAAAAGTAATCTGTCTCCATTTGCTCTACACTTCATAATTTTAAAATCTCTGGAGCAACCTTCTCTGCTCCTAATCCTAATAGCAATTCTCCCTTCCTGACTGCAGTTTTGCACTCATGGCACAAAGCTAGTAAATCTATTGAGTAGGCTTTCTGTGATTCTAAAATCCTTTCTGCAGCAATCCTTTAAGCAAAAGTACACTCTAATTAATCTTCTTCTTACAAATTTATCAGATTTGTTTTGTTATACATTTGTTTTGTCATTGGGACCTCTTTAGGGGCAGGTGTGACCTGTACAGTAAGGACGGGTGGCACTTGAACCCTAGGGGGACTAATATCTTGGCAGGTACGCTAGCTAGGGCTACTGGGGAGTCTTTAAAATAGAAAAGCTGGGGGGTGGGAATACCGATGGGACAGTGAATAAGGAGGTTAGTTCCCAGGTAGGGAAGGACTGTAGGCACCCTGAGAGGGGGGTTAGGCAGGTGGTGGAAAAGAGAAATATCCTGACTGAGGGGCTGAGGTGTGTCTATTTTAATGCCAGGAGTGTAGTAAATAAGGTAGATGAGCTTAGGGCATGGATTGCTGCTCGGGAGTATGATGTGGTGGCCATTACAGAGACTTGGTTGTCTCAGGGACAGGACTGTGTACTTCAGGTGCCGGGATTCAGGTGCTTCAGGAGGGACAGGGTTGGGGACAAAAGAGGAGGTGGTGTGGCACTGTTGATCAGGGACAGTGTCATGGCTGTAGAGAAGGTGGAAGATGGGGAGGGATTGTCTACGGAGTCTCTGTGGGTAGAAGTTAGGAACAGCAAAGGCTCGATAATTTTGTTGGGTGTATTCTATAGGCAGCCCAACAACAGCAGCAGGGAACTTGAGGTGCAGGTAGGGAAACAGATCTAGACAGATGTAGAATTAACAGGGTTGTCGTGATGGGAGATTTCAATTTCCCAAACATCGACTGGAATATCCCAAGGGTAAGGGGTTTGGGTGGTGTGGAGTTTGTTAGGTGTGTTCAGGAAGGTTTCCTGACACAGTACATGGAAAAGCCTATGAGAGGAGAGGCTGTACTTGACCTGGTGCTTGCTAATGAGACAGGGCAGGTATCGGATCTCACGGTAGGTGAGCATCTTGGGAATGGAGATCATAATTCTATCTCTTTCACGATAGCGATGGAAAGAGATAGGATCAGGCAGGCTAGGAAGATGTATGTCTGGAGTAAGGGGAAATATGAGAACGTTAGGCAGGTAATTGGACGCATAAACTGGAAGGAGGTGTTCTTGGGGAAGAGTACAGAAGGAAAGTGGCGGTTTTTCAGGGAATCTTTGTCTAGGGCACTGCAAGACAACGTTCCGAGGAGTCAAGGAGGTTCTGGTAGGACGCTGGAACCATGGTGCACGAAGGTAGTGGTGAACCTAGTTAGGAAGAAAAAAATGGTATATAAAAGGTTCAGAGAGCTAGGGGATGTTAGGGATCTAGAGGAGTATAAGGTGTGTAGAAGGGAACTTAAAAAGGAAATTAGGAGAGCCAGAAGGGGTCATGAGAAGGCCTTGGCAGGTAAGATTAAGGAGAATCCCAAGGTCTTCTACAAATATGTGAAAAGTAAAAGGATGAGAAGAGAAGGGATAGGGCCTATAAAAGGTGAAGGGGGAAAAGTCTGTGTGAATGCGGAAGAAATGGCAGAGGTGCTTAACGAGTACTTTGCCTCAGTATTCACGGTGGAAAGTGAACTGGGAGATTGCACTGCAGGTTTGTGGCATATGGAATAGATTGAGTATGTGGATGTTAGGAAAAAGGATATGTTAGACCTGTTAAATTCTATCAAGATAGACAAGTCGCTGGGACCGGATGGGATGTACCCCAGGTTATTGTGGGAGGTGAGGGAAGTGGTTGCAGAGCCCCGGGCGATGATCTTTGCGTCGTCCATGGAAATAGGAGAGGTTCCGGAGGATTGGAGGATTGCGGATGTGGTTCCTATCTTTAAGAAAGGGAACAGGGATAGTCCAGGAAATTACCGACCAGTGAGTTTGACTTCAGTGGTTGGTAAGCTGATGGAGAGGCTTCTGAGGGATAAGATATATGAACATTTGGAGAAGTTTGGACTGATTAGAAATAGTCAGCATGGTTTTGTCAAGGGCAGGTCATGCCTTACGAGCCTAGTTGAGTTCTTCGAAAACGTGACTGAACACATTGACGAAGGCAGGGCGGTGGACGTAGTGTACATGGACTTTAGTAAGGCGTTTGATAAGGTCCCCCATGCAAGGCTTCTGGAGAAGGTGAGAGGGCATGGGATCCAAGGGGCTTTGATCTCATGGATCCAGAACTGGCTTGCCGGCACAAGGCAGAAAGTGGATGGGTCTTGTTCTGCATGGAGGTCAGTAACCAGTGGAGTGCCCCAGGGATCTGTTCTGGGACCCCTGCTGTTTGTCATTTTCATAAATGACCTGGATGAGGAAGTGGAGGGATGGGTTAGCAAGTTCGCCGACGATACAAAGATCGGTAGTGTTGTGGATGGTCTGGAGGGATGCCAAAAGTTGCAGTGGGATATAGACAGGATGCAAGACTGGGCGGAGAAGTGGCAGATGGACTTCAGCGCAGATAAATGTGTAGTGGTCCATTTTAGCAGGAATAATGGGATGAAAAAGTACAATATAAGGGGTAGGAGTCTTAGCTGTGTTGTAGAGCAGAAGGATCTCGGGGTCCAGGTCCATAGGACTCTTAAATCGGCCTCGCAGGTGGAGGAAGTGGCCAAGAAGGCGTACGGTGTACTGGCCTTCATTAATCAAGGAATAGAGTTTAAGAGTCAGGAGGTAATGATGCAGCTCTATAAGACTCTTGTCAGACCACAGTTGGAGTATTGTGCACAGTTCTGGTCGCCTCATTATAGGAAGGATGTAGAGGCTATTGAGAGGGTTCAGAGGAGATTTACAAGGATGCTGCCTGGATTGTGAGGCTGGCCTTATGAAGATGGGTTGAGGGAGCTGGGACTCTTCTCACTGGAAAGACGTAGGTTGAGAGGCGACCTGATAGGGGTTTATAAAATGTTGAGAGGAATAGATAGGGTGGACTCTCAGAGACTATTTCCCCGAGCTGAAATGGTCACTACGAGAGGACACAGATTTAAGGTGCAGGGAAGCAAATACAAAGGAGATGTCAGGGGTAGGTTTTTCACTCAGAGGGTGGTGAGTGAATGGAACCGACTGCCGTCGGAGGTTGTTGAGGCAAACTCACTGGGGTTTTTTAAGAGACTTCTGGATGAGTATATGGAAAAGAATAGGATAGGGAGTTATAGATAGGTCTGTGGATTGGTAGATGTGATCAGCGCAACTCGTGGGCCGAAGGGCCTGTTTGTGCTGTATTGTTCTATGTTCTATGTTTTATACTCTGCAGTCCTATTAAATCCCTATAGCTGTCAGTCTAGAGAATGTGTACTTCAACCCTTCAGTGTTTCTGTTCATCATTAACCTTCAACATGTTTTCAAAGAACAAAATAACAAAGAACAGTACAGCACAGGAACAGGCCCTTTGGCCCTCCAAGCCTGTACTGATCATGTTGTCCTACCTAGACAAATTACCTGCATCCCTCTATTCCCCATCTGTTCATGTGTCTATCCAGATAAGACTTAAATGTCACTAGTATGTCTGCCTCAACCACTTCACTTGGCAGTGCATTCTAGGCACCTGCCACCCTCTATATAAAAACTTCCCCTGCATATCTCTAAGAACCTTTTCCTCTTTACATTGAACTTGTGCCCCCTTGTAATTGTTCTTCCTGCCTTGAGAGAAAGCTTCTAAATGTTCGCCTTATCTATGCCCCTCATGATTTTATAGACTTCTACCAAGTCAGCCTCTGACTTTCCAGGGAGAACAATCTCAGTGTATTCAATCTTTCCTGATAGCTAATACACTCCATACCAGACAACATCCTGGAAAACCTTTTCTGTATTCCCTCCAAAGCCACCACATCCTTCTGGTAGTGTGGCTGCCAGAATTGGACGCAGTATTCAAATGTGGCCTAACCAATGTTTTATATAACTGTAACCTAATTTGCCAACTTTTATACTCTATGCCCAGGTCAATGAAGGCAAGCATGCCATATACTTTCTTCACAACCTTTTCTACCTGTGCTGTAATTTTTAAAGATCTGTGGGCTTGTACTCCCAGATCTCTCTGTGTATCTATGCTCCCGATCGTTCTGCCCTTTATTTAATAGCTCCTACCTGAATTGGATCCACCAAAATGCAATCACCTCACATTTGTCGGATTAAGTTCCACCTGCCGTTTCTCTGCCCAATTTTCCAGCCTATATATATGCTGCTGTATTCTCTGACAAATTTTATCACTACCCTCAACTCTGCCAATGTTAGCACCATTTGCAAACTTGCTAATCAGACCAGCAACATTTTATTCCAAGTCATTTATATATATTACAAACAACAGTCATTGAGTATATTCCTTGTTTTTTCTCTGGAAGTTCATTATCTTATTATTATGTACGTAAACACACTTTTATTTTCTTTTATTTATTAGTGTCATGGCTAGGCTTACCTTAACATTGAAATGAAGTTACTGTGAAGATCCCCTGGTTCCACCTTTCTTCCCAATCTGCTAACTTGTTTATGTTGTCCTAAAGTCTTCTACGTTTGTCCTCAACTATTTCACACATTCCCTACTTTTATGTTATCAACTTATTTCAATACAGTGCTTCCAATGCTAATGCACAGAGTATCGAAGTCTACCAAGAACAAAAGTGAGCCCAGCAGTGATGTTTTAAGTACACCATTCCCAACCAGTCCAAATACAACTTGATTGCTCTGGCCCATTAACAGGAGCAAAATATTATGGATGCTGAAAACCTGAAATGATAGACAAACTTTGCAGGTCTATGGGGACAAAAACAAATTTAATATTTTGCGTCAGTGCCTATTATCAGAGAACTTCTTGTTTTCCACACATTCCTTCTTATACTGTATGCTTGAACTTGATGAACAAGTGATAAATGAGATATCTAACTAAATGTCTTTGTAAAGTGCACAGATACATCTACTGCATCTCCTTGATCTATTCAGTCACTTCTTCAAAAATCTCCATTAAATTTGTCAAGCGCAAATTGCTTCTAGCAAACAAATGTCACTGCTCCTGATTGTTCATGCATTACTAAATGCTCACTTATATGGTGATTTTCCAAAGCAGTCTTTAAATGCCATGCCATAATCGAGACTTTTGCATTTCTATCGACATAAATTTAAGGAATTCAAAATGTCCATATACTTCATCAGTGATAAAAAAAACTTATAAAATAGATATATCCAGTGTGAAGATCACTTTTAAACATTTATACAGCATAACATTTTAATTTAGTTAGAAGAATACATTAGGTTTGTAATCTATTAGCAGTTGCATTGTGTGTAAAACCTGAAAGTAAACCTTATATGATAAAGCTTTGTTCTTCTGTGATCCTTAATGCTATGGATCAAACTAGTCACAGGATCAATAGATATGGGGTAATCTGCTGATGTGTTGTAAAAAAGGCCTGACAACCTAATAAAGATGTGCCTTTCTTTTCTGTACATACATGTTTTTAAATTGTGTTTTGCATTTGACTTTTATGGAAGCATATTTCTAATCAGTTACTAAATATTTGTACAACCACATTTGAGTCAGACTTGTCACCACATCAAGAATCAGCATTATGTAATCTCAAAAGTTGGTTGTCAAGTATCTGAAAGAGAACATGTCTTATCTGCATTTTCATCTGGATGTAGATCTCAGACAACACATTTGCCACGAATATTTTGTTTGTCCAAGGAACGCAGTTACAGAAGCAGAAAAGCAAACATTTTGGATAAGATTACATTCTAAGGTTACACCATTTTTTTGAATTCTAGACTGAAATCTAACTGTGGCACGCTCAAGAGAGATATTTTTGTAAATCTGACTACAATGCAAATTTCAGTGACCATCGCATTTTCTCTGAAATCTCCCAATTTATGGAAGGTTTCACACTGGTAGGCCTTTGATATCATGTGGTAGAAAGTGGTGTGTGTACACTTGTTTTTCAAGTGTTAAATATGTACAAATCAATGAGAATTTTTGCAGGGATTGTCCCTCTGTTAAATGTGTTTGGGGTTTTGTTTAGGTATTCCATGCAGAGTTTAAAATTGGTCATTGGTGCTTCAAGGATGTAATTATGGATGTAATTATGCTCCCCTCAATGATGAGGGGAGCAAGCAATTACTACCCTCTCTGTCATCGGCTATTCCAACCTCTCTTTTTGTACTTTGCTTGGGGTAACTGCCAGTTGAACCATGAGCTAATGAGGTCTGAATATCCGAGGATCAATGCCCATTAATCCTCAGGCCTCTTGGTTTGAGTATGTGCAAGACAGGCAGTGCCGAGACTAGCCCAAACTTGACTTCCATTTCTCTGAGAAATTAATGCAATTTTTCTTTGCTTTTCTGAACTACTATTAAAATTAACAACACCACTTACATTCAGATAATGCCTTAAAATACCGTATAGAACATTACAGCGCAGTATAGCCCCTTCAGCCCTCGATGTTGCGCCGACCAGTGGAATCAAACTAATGACCCTCTATAGAACATAGAACATTACAGCGCAACGCATTTCAGAGGAGCACTATGAAATAAAATATGGTACGGAACCATCTAGGAGCTTTAGATCAGATAACCAAAGTCTGGATCAAACAGATATATCTTTGGAGTATCTTAAAGGAAGAAAGTGCGATAGAGATGAGTGCCGAAATTTTACTGCCTTGCCTGCCCGAGGCTTGTAAAATCTGACCCGAGGCCAGTGGAGAATGCCATTCTGCGAGCCTTGCCCACCCTGAATCCAGGGCAGGTGTGCCAGTAAAATTCAGGCCAAGCTGTCAGGAGTGAATTTCAGAGCTAGAATTACAGGAATGCAAATATCTTGAAGGGTTATGGGGCTGGATGACATTATTGAGCTAGGAAGGGGCAAGGTCAGGGATAAGAGTTTTAAAATCAAGTTGGTGCTTAACCAAGATGTGGAGGTGCCAGCATTGGACTGGGGTAAGCACAGCAAGAACAACACCAGGTTAAAGTCCAATAGGTTTATTTGGCAGCACAAGCTTTCAGAGTCTCGATCCTTTTTCAGGTGAGTGAGGAGTTGTGTTCAAAAACAGGGCGTATACAGATACAAACTCAATTTACAAAATAATAGTTGGAATTGAAGTCTTTACAGGTAATCAAGTCTTAAAGGTACAGAAATATGAATGGAGAGAAGGCTAAGCACAGATTAAAGAGACGTGATGAGCATTCAGCCTCTGATCTTTGGGTAAGCATTCTCAAGGCATCTTTCACGACGCATATCAATGCAGAATCTTTGAGCAGAAACTGATAGCCAAGTTCTGCACAGATGAGGACAGCCTCAGCTGGGATCTTGAGTTCATGTCACACTATTGGTAACACCCATGACTCACCTGTGTTTGCAAAATCTCACTAACTGTCCTGGCTGGAAACAATACACATCTCTTTGTGTCTGTATATGTGCTTTACTGTGCTTAACCAGGAACCAGTGTAAGTCAGCAAACACAATGGTGGTAGGTGAACAAGACTTGGTGCGAGTTAGGATACAGGCAGCACTCATTGGATTACTTAAAGATTAGAGGATAGAATCTGAGTGTTCAACCAGCTGTACATTGAAATAATCAAGCCTAGAGTTGACCAAATTGACGTTTTCAAGATAGACAAACTGAGACAAGGCTAGACTCAAACAATACTACCAAGATGGAAGTAAATAGTTCTCATGGAAGCATGACAGTGTCAGAAGTTCATCTCCCTCAGCTAGATTGCAGAAAGACTGGTTTAGTCTCTGATTGCTGCCAGGAAGAGCGATGGATTAATAGCTTAGAAAATGGACTTTGGGATGGGGACCGTAAAGAATAGCTTCACTCTTCCTTGTATTTGGTTGGAGCAAATTTCTCCTCATTTTGAGCTGGATGTCATTTGATTTAACAACAGTAAAATAACTGGACCAAAGCCTAAATGTGGATGTCTGTGAATGAATGAAAATTAAATGATATACAATGGATCATAATGCCATAACTGGTTGTCTTATGGTTCATTTGTGCATCTGTGTGATTGTTTAGCAACACTTTGGGAGGTGTAAAATTCATATCAGTGCCAATTTCAGTGACTGGGGAGGATATGATAATTGTACAGGAATTGCTGAGTAAAACAATTATTTTTTTTGCATTGCTGAAGAGTTTAGCTTTGATGTACCAAAAGTGATTTTCTGCACTGGTGAAATTTCTGATGATACGGTCTTGGTAAAGACCAATTAAAGGTGAAAGGAAATGAACCACATAATGCAAGGAATCTCCCTGTGAGTGCCTGGAATGTGCCAGTCATATAGCATTAAGCAGTCTTGTGTTATTAAGTTAGTAACTGTATTTTCTAGGAATAAAAGATTTGAAGGTCATTTAAGGACATTCTTCTGGCACTGTGAACGTGGTATAAGGTCAACTTTTTTTTAGTATGTGCTGTAATCACCTAGCCAGGCAATATCTTCTGCAGTGGCTAAATAAAGCTCTCAGAGCCCTGAGTTGAATTTTGTCAAGGGGCAGTCACCTCCTTGCGATATAAGCCATTGAATGGGGTGCACTACAACTGCAGTCCAGGTTCCCTGCAAGGTCCCACTTGTGCAAATTTGCTGCACAAAGACATTGGCCAGTGCGGAAAGCTTTAAGAATGCCCAATGTTGCTGGGACAGGTTGAAGGCAGCTGGACGGGCTGTGGAATTTGCATTGAGCGAGTGGTTTTTAATGGTGGCACGTGGGCTCCATTCCTGCTGCTACAGGGGCTTTGCTGTTATCTCTTGGCAGATAATCCTAGCTATACAGGTGGCATGATAGGAGTTAAACTGCAGGTAGATTGGTAAGGCCTTTGTATTGCAGCAGGTTTGAAGTAAACCTTCCCCAGGAGTTAGTTTTTATTTCAATTTCCACCCTTATGTGGGAGGACAGGAGGTTACTCAGACTTTGAGCTAGGGAAATTGAGTTGATTAGAAGGTATCTGAGATGATAAGTATTGCTCTGTTGAACTGGATGTCTATAAGAATGACATGGGATGATTTGTACATACTGATGCACAGTACTCTGCAGTCACATGTTTCGGCAGCTCTAAAGGAAGCCAGTGACTAGCCTAATGGATGGAAATGACCTTTTCATTAAGAATTATGTTCTTAAGGATGTCGGAAGTTGTTTGGGATGGTGGAACAAGTTATATTTACATACACTCAATAATGTGAGTAGAGTTGCAAGGACCAACTGATTTGATATGCCCAATTTGAAATAATAGTGATGCAGTGCATGGCAACACTTAGTGATTTGAATCCTTGATCAACATGGATAGATGCCAGAAATGTGTCTGTTTGACAGAAGAGATAGGTATATGAATACCAAGATGGATGCATTTGATGAATATCTGTATCCCAGGGAAATGAGTCATTTAAAATATATGTACTGAATCATGCTTTTTTACTTTCTTCTTCTTTTATTCATTTGGTTTAAGAAAAAATGATGCATTTTATGTGTTGATAAATGTCTTCTTTGACATTACTTCCATAACACTGCCATCTGAACTGATAACAGAAAATTTAGTTGGAGGTGTCTGAATGGCCACTGTGGCACTGTGCTGCAGGAGCGGCATTGGCTGGGCCTGTGGTTTCAATGTGGTGGGAGATCCAGGAAGGGAAGGAAAAGGCTGACATCTCCCAGCCCTTGAATGAAGCTTTGGTGCAGTGGGAATGCATTGAGTCAGCTTTTGCAAATATTGCTCTTTGAATTGTGGTACGTGGAAAATTGCCAATTCTTTGGCCAAAAGTGAGTGGTCAAACTTTAAATAAGCTTAATCAATACTTGAATATATATAGTAGATTGGATTCATTGGGAGTGTCTGATTTAGGGACAGTGTTGATGAAAGATTTTTTGTTGCTCCTCTGCACTGCCAGTCTCTTTCTGTTCTATGAAATGAACCCATATAATTGCAAACTCAAACTCCAGGAAAAAAGCATGTGTGTTACAATGCAATCATTTTATATGCACTATGTACAAATGTACTAATGATGTTAACCATAAGACAATAAGACAAAGGAGGAGAAGAAGGTCATTTGGCCCATCAAGTCTGGTCCACTATTCATTGAGACCATGATGATTCCGATATGATAATCCTCAATTCCATTTTTATGCCTTATTCCTGTAATCCTTGATTACTTTACAGATTAAAAATCTGTCTATCTCAGTCTTGAAAACATTTAATGACCCAGCCTGTATAGCCCTTTGCAGTAAAGAATTCTACAGATTCATTGCACTTCTCAGAAAAGAAATTCCTCCACATCTTTATTTCAGATGGGTCTCCCTTACTTTTTTCAGGGTCCTGGACAAGAATCCCCACATTACATTAGAATGCCAGACTAGACCTCAGCCATATTTGTATTTTAGTGTAAATGTGGAGATAGGATGTTTCATTCTTAGAGTAATTCCACTGATAAATTAAAGATCTTTTATAGTAAAACAAACTTTATTTAATAACACAGTTTAAATATAATTATAACAAATGAAGCAGTTTAGTATTAACAGTTAAACAGTAGTTAAAAAAATGAAAGAAACAACTCCAATTTCGAACTTATCATCATTTCAGTTCCAAATGAGCAACAATCTATAACAGATATATAAATACACTTATGATGAGAAGTATAGATAGACATTTATGAAGCTGTCAAGGTGATTTTGAATTTCAGAGCAGCTTGCAGTCTTCTGTCTTTAAACAGACACAAACCAGAATTAAAAGAAATTTGTTATTTGTTATACATCTTGTTTCTCCTATTAACCACATTACAAGTTGACTCTATCAATCAACTTAATCAAAATCCCCAGGGGAAATCTTCATCTATTAACAAAAATCCATTAGCTCTCTCCTAAATAAACACAACATGGTTGAAATAAATAATTATGCTGCTCTCCATCTTTGGAGCTAAATGTTTTCCAGACATACTGACTGCATACAAAAAAAACTTTAAACATTCCCCTTAAACATAAAAAATATAAATGCATATTTGTATCTATAACAAATTCTATCATCAAACAGATTATTTGCTCTGGTCTTAGATTCTCCCACAGGGGAAGCAACCTCTTAGCATCTATGCTGCCAAGGCCCCTGAGAATCCTATATCTCAATCAGCTTGCCTCTCATTCTTCTAAAACTAATAATGCATGTGGACATTACAGGGGATAAATGAAGGAACATTGATCACTCATTTAAGACTTGAAAAAAGAAGCATATCTTGAGGGTTCTCATGTTGGTCTGCTGCCTCCACTTCTCCTCCCTGGCCAACTTGGGGGCTCTCTGCTTGAATGGTGTGCGGTTCTGAGCTCTGGTTTTACTCTGGCTGGGCATGCTTGCTCATGCTTGTTGCGGTTGAGTTAGTTCTTCAATGACACAGATAGGGAGATTGTAGGCGGCACCATTGACATTTAAAATGGTGATAAGGTGTGGCAGTCGTGGTTTTGAGTGGGAGCTGGAGTGTGAGGAGCATGTCAGCGAATAGTGAGGAGGAGAGAAACATGGTGATTGGGGAGTGGAGAGAGACACTTCCTTACAGGCATTGGCAAAGGCTGAAGTGTCTGAATGAGAGAAGAGGGTGTAGCTGGGAAAGCTATGCTAGGGGATCTAGAAAAATACTGCATGAGTCTCATTTACCCTGGCTGGGTGCAGAAGATTGTTTATCTTCTTGTGGCACTGCTGCCCCGTGTTCTTTTGTTGCAAGCTTGCACTTATAAGGGCTATCACTGCATCCCAAGTGGGTGTGTTGGCCTTGGTAGGAAGCCTTCTCCTGGAGTGGGGATAGAGTGTGTTCCACTTCTGTTCCATTTGATTGAGAAGTTTGGTCAGGTCTCCCTCTGAGATACGCAATGTTGATGTCCAGGTTGCTATGCCCTGCAATCTCAATGGAACAAGCTCTGGGAAATGCGGGAGAGCCATTTATATGCAGCTGCCCAGTGATCAGCACAATTTAGTGGAGCTGTGCTGGATAAATCAGAGAGAGGCTGCCACTGATGAGACACAATTCTCTTGGCTATACTTTTAAAGTTAAGGCTAAAATAAAGTTTATTTATTAATCATAAGTCAGCTTACATTAACATTGCAATGAAGTTATTGTGAAAATCTCCTAGTTGCCACATTTCAGAACCTGTTTGGGTACACTGTTTGGGTATATTGAGGGAGAATTTAGTGGGCCAATGCATCTAACCAGCGTGTCTTTTGGATTTTTGGCAGAACCTGGAACACCTAGAGGGAACCCAGGCAGATTTGGGGAGAACATGCAAACTCCATATAGACAGTAACCCAAGCTGGGAATTAAATCCAGGTTCCTAGCTCTGTGAGGCAGCAGTGCTAACCACTGTATCACTGTGTCTTCACTCATTTTGTCAGTGAAACTCCAAAATCAGAGCCATCGGTGGGATTTACTCGATTTTTCTTGCCGGAAATGACACCGCCAAATTCTGGTAATTCTGTTAATTAAACATCTTAGACTACCTCATTCAGCAATTCAGACTTCAAAAAAATTGCAAAATAAAAAGCAGCGTGTTGGTGTTGTGCTCGGAAAAACAGTCATACATTGTGAAGAATTCTTTGATACATCTGACTGCCCGTGCACAAAACTTCCATGCTACTCCATTCACTTCTTCTGTACGCATGAGCATTCCCACCAATGGTGTCACAGAATTGGGATATAAATGAGTTCTTCACTGATATGGGCATGCTTCAAAGGTGACACTCATTGACATTTTAACACTCACATTCTTGACAAACTAATATCTTCATATCGGAATGAAGTAAGTTCAGGTGCAAGGTTGTTAATCCTCACAGATTGTCATCTGACGGATATTGTCAAAATAGTCCTAAATCTTTATTTTAATGCTGGCACACAATAATTGCATTTGATATATTTTTGTATCACTTAGCACATTGTACAATAACGCAAACTCATTTCCATGATCTCTTGCAGGTTGTATAACTTTGTGCAGACTTCTTTCCAAGTCGTGCATGTAATGAAAAAGGTGATTTACTGCCAGTCACCTGCTTCCACGCTCTTCACCTTGTTAACATCACAGTGACAAAGCAAACAAGGAACTGAATCTGACCGTGACGGAATTCACAGAGACTTGATGGGTGAAATGAGCCTTTGCCTGGAATGTGAAGCTACCGCGTTGCAAAATCACACTCTTCACAGCTGCACCGGTAAACCTTTCACTTTCTAATCATTTTAATAGGCTGTTTAGTGATTATAGAAATATGAAATGCTTATCGTTGCAGCTGTCTGCTGATTCATCGCTGCCCGGTCAGGAGAAGCAGCAAGTATGTCATGCAAAAATTCTGCTGCTGTAACGTGCGCAATAGCCCTTTCCATCACCTGGCACTATTCCACCACAGAAAATAGTCAATATCTCGTGTCTCTATCGCTGCAGAGAACTTTTCTGCCATGCCCACTTTCCTGGGAACTGTGATCTGATTTTAACAATGAAATAAATAGAAAGTGTGCACACATCTGGAATTGAGGGTCAGAATTTCCTGAAGTCTACTGATGTGAAGCCTTTTTTATCTTGCAAAGTAAGGTCACTTTGAGGCTAAACAGGAACCTGCTGGATCTCCACTTTCTCTTTATGACCTTTATGAAGCTCCTTTTTTGTTGGAAAATTAAGAGCTGCTTAAAGTTATTGGGGGCGATCTCACCAAAACTTTCTAAGTTCCGAACGAGAATGAAAATGGGATATTTTTAGATCTATATTTTTGTTGAGGCCACAAGTCCAATTTTATGCCACTTTGTGCAAACAATGTTTGCACAATTTGTTTCCCACCAGTAGGGGTAGGAGGCTGAGCCAAAACTTGCTGGAAAGCTGGCATTTCATAGTTGAGGGCACAATCATGCATGTTTTGTGCAACAGAACAAAAAGATCTGTCAGTCACCTCCACCCCTGGAATGTGTCCCCCCTCCATAATTGCTGGCCCGCTGGCCAATCAGCCCCCCCATCCACCTCTGGTCAATCCTCCTCTTAGGCCCAACTCTACTGAGTACTGCCAATGTGCTAGGCTGGTAGTTCTAGGGTGCCAAGATATCAGATGAGCAATAACAGGGCACCCAGTTGACACTTCCAGAGTGCCAAGATGGCAGTACCCAAGGATATCAATGGTCTTCAGTGCTACTGGCGCGGCCCTCATGACAGGTCCCCATTGATGAGGAGCATACAGTGGGGATGTCTACTGGGGAGGCTGTTAAGGCAAGTGAACCCAGGCAATTGCATCCTGGACTCACTAATAATATTTGAATCAACCTTTAACTTGATTTAAACATTATGATCAGCCTTGTGCACCTCCCGGATGCGAGGTTGATTTCACTGGAAACATAATAAGAGTCGAGAAATTGGCGCAAACCTGATTTTTTCGACTCTCTCATGATCTTTCCAACTTGCCCCGCCCATCGACAGGCAGGATGACAAAGTGAGATCACTCTCATTGTCTTGTTTAAAATGTTCTTGGTGCATTAATGTTTGGAATTCTATTGCCAATGAATTGATTTACTTTAAAAGTCAGGACTTAAGAGATTAAAGGGCACGAGTGTGAACATCATATTCAATGGTCAATTTCTGGGGAGAGCAAATCCATCATTTGGTTGCCGTCACTGGCTGCGTTGGAGGCGGTACAGATAAACTGTTAGAGCAGCACAACAGCTTCCAGCAACCGTGACTAAAGATAATGGAGTCGAAAAGGAGGACAGGTAGTGGAGCAAACGTCATCGACAGGTGTTCCTCAAAGTGTTTTTCTTCTTTAGTCCTCATAACTAATGAATTACAGAGAGTGCATGTGGAAGCTTTTAGACAGGTTTTGAAGTTGGTCCATGATGCAGATGATTCAGTAAGACTTCGGAATCATTATAAGGGCATCTTTGAAGTGGTGCACAGAAAATCCAGCCAGTGACTCAGTGCTCCAGCTGCTGAAATAATGAAATGAATGGTCTTCTGAGAGGGTGACATTTTAACTGGGTAGAGAAACAGGAGGGTAGTATAAGAAGCAGTTGATTGCAGTAACACGTTAAGTAGAGTTACAGTTTAGAGTTTAAAGTTTAAAGTTTAAAAGTTTTAAAAGTTGAAGTTTATTTATTAGTGTTGCAAATAGGCTTACATTAACACTGCAATGAAGTTACTGTGAAAATCCCCTCATTGCCACTCTTCGGTGCCTGTTTGGGTACACTGGAGGACAATTTAGCATGACCAATGCACCTAACCAGTACGTCTTAGGAGGAAACCAGAACACCCTCAGGAAACGCATGCAAACACGGGAAGAATGTGTAGACTCCACGTGGACAGTGACCCAAGCTGGCGATTGAACCTAGCACTGAGGCAGCAGTGCTTCAGAAAAAAGAAAAGTAAGGAGATGGAATTAAAAAGACAAGGGGTCATCTGGGTCATGAACATGTTTAATAGGAATATCCAACATATTCAGATATTTCCCAAATGCTGCATTTTTCAACTCAGGTCCCAAGATTTTCAAGTCTAAAAATTCTTGGAAATGTTGGAAAAGCGGTTTGTGTTTCATGAATAGTGAACCAAGTTTGACTTTCAACAAACTGAGCTTTGGGAAGCAGTTCGCATTGTATTGCAGTGAAAGTGCCTCATTCTAAATTTAAAGCGATCGACTGCTTCAAACATGATATTGAAGAGCACAGAATGCTACTGATTCACCGTCTTGAAACTGAACTATAATCTGCAACCATGAGACTTGCTTTAAATTCCACAGCTCAACACAACTGTAAGAAATGTGTTGTGGGCATCTATACAATGCACCCTGCGTTCTAGAATAAACACTGTGCTGACATGGTGCTGACAGAGTGCTGACAGTTTGCTAACAGCACTTCAGCTGACTTTTTTTAACTACAAAGTAGATTTTCAATCTTTTGTCCCATCTGCTCTTTCCACATCTTTCCTGTAACCAGTATTGCTAAGCGTCAAGACACATGTAACCATTTAGTCACGATTTTCTGTTTACTGCAAATGCAGTTGATTCATGTTAAGTAGGTACCCTTTGTGCCAACACATTTTGCACATGCATTAGACTGAGATTTTTCTCACAGGAATCTACTGTTATTCAAGGCATAAGTGCAAGTTGTATTTTTAATTGTTGAGCTGTCCCCCTATTACGGCAACAGACTATGATGTTTTCATTGTGCGTTAGTCTGCTCTTCCTTCAATCTTTCAGCATGACCTCAAACCAGAGGACAGCCGCGAAGCAACATCACTGGGTTGCTGAAGTAATGGCTCCATTGCCTCCCCAGTACCTACCAGAATGAGTATTCTATCTCCATAATCTGGTCATCATGAAAGCATAATTCTTGCCATGAAGGATTCACATTCTGGAGGTGCTGTCTGTGAACACTGTGAATTTAGTAGCAATAAACACAGCCAGGTTTGCATCGTAGAGTAGATCACCACTTCTATATTTCATAGAATTATAGAATCCCTACCATGCAGAAGGAGGCCAATTGGCCCATTGTCTGCACTAACCATAATCCCACCCTACTATCCCCCTGATACTAAGGGGCAATTTTTTTAGCATGGTTAATCAAACCAACACACACATCTTTGGAGTGTGGAAGGAATTTAGAGCATCTGGAGGAAATTCACACAGACACAGGGAGAATGTGCAAACTCTAGATACTCACCCGAGTTCAAAATTGAACCTGGGTCCCTGGAGCTGCGAGGCAGCAATGCTAAGCATTGTGCTACTGTGCCACACTTTTGTTACAGATCAATACTGTCCTCTTGGCTAAAATGTCACTATAAAACAAACATTTCAAACTAACCTTAGCCAAAAAAAAAACACTCGATTTTCCAAAAAGAAGTCAACTAATCACTATTTTTAATTCCCTTGGTATCTGTCTTGCATGTGGCTTTGCCTGGTCTAATCTTCCTGCCTAGTGGGGCTGCTGCAGTATGGATCGTGGCAGCTTGTCAACTTTCACTAGAGGAGAATTTTTTTTATTCATTCAAGAGAAGTGGGCGTCACTGACTGGGCCAACATTTATTGCCCATCCCTGAGGACATTTAAGAGTCAACCACTTAAGGAATGTTTTCTCTGGCAGTGCTTGAGCAATACTGGGCTTGTCTGGCTTAGTATGGATGGCAACCGTCTGAGCTGGCTGACTGACAGGTATCTGTGGTGTTACAGGGGGGTTGGCAATGCTGGTGGCACAACTGCAGCACCCTGAGAGAGGACAGCAGTTTTGTATTCCACAGTACTGCTGCCTTACTCCTAATATGACATTCGTAATAATCTGTTGGAGGGTGCATTGCTGGATATTCTGTAGACCCTGAGAGTCCTTTTCAGCACTGACATCAGTAGCTATAATCTGCATGAAGATCAGCTACACTTGTACGTTAACAAACAGGATTATATGACCTCAATCTGAGATTCCACAAACTATAGTAATCAGATGTTGGATGTTGCTTTTGTTTGTATTGCAAAGGAAATTGAAACACCAACCATCAAATGCAACATCACAATTAGGTTTGCAAGATTGTCTAGTTAGCTTGTGTTAATGCACTAAACATTTCATTATATATCCAAAACAGCTTTTTCTGTATGTACCGCATTAAAGTTCTCATCTGCATCCCATGCAACAGAACTTTCTTACATCCTTACCCTCTAGTGAACCGGTTCTTATGCTATCCTTGCCCCATGCTGCTGGCCAGCTGTGTTGCATGACTCAGCATGTACACATCCCACTTCTGTGCCACCCTCTGGGGTATAAATGATGTCACTAAGTGAGTAGGTGGCTGCGATAATGATACTGAGTGACTTTTTAACATCGGTGTACGCTCCTCCTTCTCCCAATGGCCAGCTATCAGTTCTTCAGTATCTGAAAGGAAAAAGGCACAAAGATTGGAATATGTTGAGAGTGCAAATGGATGGGAAGGAATAGGTGTACGTTGGCACCATTTGCAATTTACATATCAGAGGTAATTTTGCAATTAGTGTGTTGAGATGCCACTAACTTTGACTACTTGTGCTTGGTCATTAAATTTATTTTGGTACTACAACCAAGACCTTGACTGATACTACTTAAGTGTTCTCTATGCTTTCCTGCTCCCATAGCCCTTTTATTTCTTGTCAGAAGGGCCTCTTGGCCTTCTGCAGGGAGAGGATATCTCACCTCCTAAAATACAGCATCAGAAAATTTGAAAACCATTGTTTGTCACACTGAACCATCTTTATTCTTCTGTAGGCCAGACACTCATTCCAATGACTTCCAATACTTCATGCAGGCAGAATACACCTTACCTTGAGTTGTTCAGGCTGGCTTTTAGTATTGCAGGCTAATTCCATTGTTGCAAAGGGGAAGAGAAGGCAAACAATTTACTTCTAATGATAGAAAGCAACTGAGGCCAAACGGATGGTAATCTCCATAAGATTTTCCCTGAATTGAATAGCTAAACTTCGAATCTCTCTGCGTAAGAAATTGCAGGAGAAAACATATCCATAAACAGCTTCACTGAGAACACTGGAAACAGTTTTCACCATTGGTACCTCTTACATTGAATAAGACATGTACAACCATAATATGTGAATCATGGTTATTAGACTTGAAAGATTTCTTAAGGTTTTCTGTTTACAAACTGAAAGGTGTACATGGTCAAGTCTGTGAATGGTGACCACAGTTGTTGTCATGAAAACTCTTTATTGCTTATTGCTAACTTCTCTGCATTGATTTAAAGCAAAATGTCAATAGAAATGATGTTGCATCTGAATCATTATTTTTAATTTTCAAAGACAAATCCTTCCTTCATGGACGTCTATTATTTTTTAAAAATAATGCTTCCCAATATAATATGAGTTTTTTTTTAGACTGTTAGAAGTCACTGATTTATACAGCAGTTGCTATTTTGGAAGAGATTTATTGCTTCATACTGATCGTGTTAGCTATGGTGATATCTGTGAACAGTTTCTTTACAGAACTAAAATGGAAGGTGGGGCCACAGGCATGTTTTTGTGGTCATGTTTCACACGTTTTCTTACAATGGAAATCAGTTGGGATTTAATTTTGAGAACTTTTAGACATTCCTGGGTGGTCTTTATTCATACTTGTTGTCATTTCACGACTATCAGGTTACCTGACTTTACTAATACAATTATGTAAGAGAAGTTTAGAGATTGTGCAGTGTACAGGAGTTCCAGACATGAGGCAGCATAGATTCAGACATGGACCAACATAGGGAGTGTAAACATAGGGAGTGGAATATCTTTGTGTTGTTATGGCTCAGTTGTTCATTACTTTGAAGTTTAAAAAGTTTATTTATTAGTCACAAGTAAGGCTTACATGAACACTGCAATGAAACTACTGTGCAAATCCCCTAGTTGTCACAGTACGGCGCTTGCTCGGGTCAATGCACACAACTAGCATGTCATTCAGAATGTGGAAGGAAACTGGAGCACTTGAAGAAAACCCACACAGACACGGGGAGAGTGTGCAAGCTCCAGACGGACAATGACCAAAGCTGGGAATCAACCCTGAGTCCTTGGCACTGTGAAGCAGCAGTGCTAATCTCTATGCCACCGTGCTATCCCAGAGCTTCTCTAGAATCTGATTAAAATAATTTAGCACAAATACTGAAATATAACATGAACATGAATGAAACAAAAATGATGCACATTGCTTTTAAATATCCAATTCTTTCATGTAAAATCCCCAAGAGCTGGTGATGTGCCTTAATTATACTGAGATCAAGTATTTCCTTATAAATGTACTTCAGATTTCATGACATTTCAAATGTCTATGAAAGACACACCCAATGGGCAATGTTCCTACATTGTGAGACATAGTTTGTAATACGATTCCCACTTGCACATACCTGGATGACACCAACCACATATCTGCCAGCAAAAAGCAGCAACATACCTGACACTCCCTTTCAATTAGAGCTACTGGATTACAACACAGCTGTAGGGCAGTTCTCAGCACAGTGGTAATGATTCCATGAGAACATCCTTTTGTGTGTGAGTATTAGCAATTTAACATATTCTTTAATACTTGTTGAAGACTTTCTTTTCATTACTTTTGGTGCATGGAAGATAAGAACATAGAATTAGGAAGAGAAATATCTGCAACACAAATGATGGCTGACTTCATTATTTAAGGACAAAATAATGAGCTATTTCTGAGAAATATTCAAAACCTTGCCTTTTATGATGTCATTCTTTTTGGTGTCCCCAGCTGCTGTAATTGTTGCATTCAAAATCAGACAAAGGTGCAGTCATCAAATACAACACAAGAGTAGTAGCGTGCAGTACAGTACAATCAGCTGAGATGCCGCAGCAATGAAAAGAAAAGCAGGAACGCTAAATGGTGGCTGTGATATTTAAGATTGCTAAAGGGAAGACTAAGGTTTTAAGTTGTAGGTATGCTTGGCATGAGAGATAATAGCTAGCAGGAAGAAAACAAAAACAAAGATTGTGGATTAATTTTGGAGAGGAGCATTTCTGAGACAGTGAGGGCAAAGAAATTTGATATTAAAATGGATGGGAATATCTGATATGACCAGACCTGAGTTATCTCTACTTAACTAATATTGCATCTTTAAGTATGGTGAGAGAGGTAAACCAGGGAATTAGAGACCAACTAGCTCAACATCTGTTAGGAGACTGAGAATATCTATAATCAAGGACAGAGTGACTGAACAACCAAGAAAGTGTCCAGCTGTTTAAAGAGAACCAATATATATTTGAAAAGGATAAGTCATGCTCAAAAAATCTGAGTGATTATTTTTGAAGAGGTGAATAAAGTGTTGGCCAGAGGAAGGTCAGTGGTGTTATCAGCATAAGACTTCCTGAAAGTATTTGTTAGAAACTGATATGAATTGGCAGAGTGGCAAAATACAGAGCAGTGATAACAGCCAGTATGTGACAAACGTATTCCGTAAGGATTTGTGTTGGGGACTCAGCTATCCACTTATTTTATTAATGCCTTTAGAAAATGAAATGGAAAGTCACATATGTAAGTTTGTCAATTACATACAGATAGGCAGCATTGTAAACAAGATGGCATGGTGGCAAGGTGGTTAGCACTGCTGCTTCACGAAGCTAGGGACCCGGGTTTGATTCCCTGATTGGGACACTGTCTGTGCAGAGTCTGCACGGTCTTAACACGTCTGCCGGGGTTTCCTCTGGGTGCTTTGGGTTTCCTCCTACAGTCCAAAAGGCGTGATGGTTAGGTGCATTGGCCATGCTAAATTTTCCTTTAGTGTACCTGAATCAGTATCTGAGAGTGGCATAAAGGGATTTTCAGAGTAACTTCACTACAGTGTTAATGTAAGACTACTTGTGGCGCAGATAAATAAATAAATTGTATAGATGGATGTACAAGATTGCAAAGAGATATTAACAGATTAAGTGAATGGACAAAACTTTGGTAAATGAAATACAACATAGACAAGTATGAAGTTATCACTTTGGATCTGGAGAGGAAAAAGCAGAGTACTTTCTTAATGGGGTAAAGCTAGAAACGGTGGTGGTCTGAAGATAGTACGCATGTACTTAAATCATTAAAATGTCATGTGATATACAGAAAATAATCAAAAAGGCTAATGGATTGCTCACATTTTTTTAATTCAGGAGAATAGAATACAAGTTATCATCCCCTACTATCAACACTCTAGTGGTTACTATTGACCAAAAACTTAACTGGACCAGCCATATAAATACTGTGGTTAAAAGATCAGGTCAGAAGCTGGGAATCCTATGGCGAGTAACTCACCTTGTGACTCTCCAAAGCCTGTCCACCATTTACAAGGCACATGTCAGGTATGTGATGGAATACTTTCCACTTGCTTCAATGAATGTAGCTCAAAAGCACTTAAGAAACTTAACACATTCAGAACAAAGCAGCCTGCTTGATTGACATCCTCCCCATGAAATTAAACATTCACTCCTTGCACTACTGTGGCAGCAGTGCATATCATCTACAAGAATTATAATAGATTCAAACAGTATACTTTTGAGAGACCAGACAACCCCCAAATCCCATCAAAATCTTTATTACACAACAAAACATGGTGCAGCAATTGAAAGACCCAGCAAAGGCCCAAAGAAGCCACGGGATGGCAAGGAAAGAAAACCTCAAAGGGAGGGCAAAAAAAAAATCCAAGACTCACCAAGACATTGGAACATTATGGGAGCAACAGAGGCAACCAACGGATAACGACTCAGCGACCAGATATTGGTGACCACAGGCCTATAGCAGCAAACAGCAGCATGGCAGCAGGGTGAAATGGGAAAACAATTGGAGAGTCCAGCAGAAGGAGGGAACTCACTCTTCCAATCCTGGAAGTAATTCAGAGTGCAGAAGGCCATAGCAAGCCCAGAAATGGCACAACAGAAAAAAAAGGTTAATAAAGCGCAGAGATGCTTCAGGATTATATGAAAAAAACAGAAAGATCTGGTCATTATCTTACTTTATGAATTATTATTGGCAACAAGTAGCAAGGCAGGAGGGTTGATGAAATTTACACCTTTAATGAAGATGTCATGCAAGCCTTTGACTGTTACTTCAGAGCCTGTTGTATCTTTTTAAACTTAACAAAGGCTAGGCAAAACATAGATTTATTCATCCATAAAACCATCAAGTTTCTATAGCATAGGAAGAGGCCATTTGGCCCATAGAGTCTGCACTGACTGTCAAAAAGAGCACCCCACCTAGACCCTCCCCTCTATCTCATTCACCTTGCACGTTTACGATGGCTAATCCACCTACACTACACATCTTTGAACAATGAGGGATAATTTGCCATGGCCAATCCACCTAACCTGAACATCCTTCAACTGTGGGAGGAAACCGGAGTACTGGAGAAAACCCATGCAGACACAGGGAAAATATGTAAATCCCACAAAGACAGTCACCCAAAGTTGGAATTGAATTTGGATCCCTGTGTCAACCATTGTGCCAAGAAAGTTGCAAGAAATAAAGTGATGAAGAATGTCTTCAAATCTGAGAATATTGTCTAGAAGAATGGCGAGACAATGGGTGGAATTTTTCCCCCACATTTATGGCATGTTTTGAGGTGGTGGGAGGTGGCATACATTCATTAGCAGCTGGAGTTTATGGTCCTATCTTTGTCAACAGGATTTCCCATTGCATACTTACCGCCAGTAAAATCCCAGAGGGGATGCATTGTTGGTGGGACCATAACATCATGCTGGCATGAACGGGAGCAAGTATTCAGCATATATCCCCAGTAATCCAACATTACAGCAGTACTTTGAACATTGTAAGCATCTCACTGTCATTGATGACTTATTAGTCTGCAACATGAGATTAATCATACAGAGTGCCCTTCTGCTTGATGTTTTCGCAGACTTCAAGGATATTTAGAGATTACAAAGTGTTATGCGAGGACCCAACATTCAGTCCGATGGCTTGTTTTCTTGAAGAAATTATTTCTAATTGTATTACTATTATGGCTAAAGGCAAAAAATAAATCACTTTAACTTCTTTTCTATCAAGGCCATAGGAATGCTAGAGAATGGACTTATTTGGCTTTAAGGGGTAAACCTTCCTTATTGTTATTGATTATTATTCACAGTAAATTGAAGTAAACTGATTGCATAATAGTATAGCAAAAGCAATCATTAAATCTTTTAAGAGAATTTATTCAATGCATGACGTCCCTGACATGGTCTGACAACAGACCACAGTTTGCAAATAAATATTTCTAAAATGTTGCTAGCGAATATGACTTTGATCATGTACCAGTTCACCTTGCTTTCCTCAAGCAAGTGGAGAGGTTGAAAGAAGGATACAATCTATTAAATTATTATGAAAGAAGAAACAAAGCCTAGTTCCTTGAACTCCGGGTGCTCCGGTTTCCTCCATAGATGTGATCAGGTTGATTGGCCGTGCTAACATTGACTGTAGTGTTAAGGGGATTAGTAGGGTAAATATGTGGGATTACAGGAAAAGAACCTAGGTGGCAACGTGGTTAGGGCATACTCAATGGGTCGAATGGCTCCTTCTGCACTGTAGGGATTCTATGATTCAGTGAACTCACCATGATACAATGATTTCTCACCATCAGAGATATGAATGGGTTGGAGATTGAGAACACAACTTCTATTTCTGACCCCAAATTCAAACCAACATCACCACAGTAAATCACATGAACATAAAATAGCATGAGGAGAGCCAAGGAACTACTAAGCTCAGAATCTTATAAACAGAAATGGAGCACCAGTTATTAATGCTTATGTCTGCGCAGAGAATATGGGTCCGAGAGTTACAATCATTGAAAAAAATCGACAAGCAAAAATGAGAAAGACCAGGATTTCATAAGGAGAAACCACACTGCATCAATATCCTTGAAAAGAAAGCCAGTAAAAACTTGGGCTTACTATTCAGATCTTGAAGAAGAGGAAAGACAAGCTCGACAGCCACCCAGGAGAAAAGCATTCACTCCAACAGTAGGGAGAGTGCCCAATATTCTCAATCTCAGAATGACATCAGGGAGATTGATAAAGGCATCCCAGAGACTATCCATGTGAAATCTGAGACTTTGTGGAAAATGTAGAGTGTGTAAATAGGATTGAGATAAAAACTTGGGATGGGAATCTCCCAAAAAAATTTGAAGTACTGAATTTGCGTAAAAACTGGAGTAAATCCCGCTGGCATTTTTCAGCAGGATTTTCAAAATGAATCTCCCACACTCCATGCACTGCAGCATGCACTTGCATGAATCTCATCAAAAATCCATAGGGACGGCCTATTCCCACTGCCAGCATAGTGCTGAGCGGGCCACTGTGCATGCGCCAATCTGTCAGAACGGAGATCAGCATATCCGTGGTATCTCCACACTTCCGGACTCCTGATCACTTACCAGTCCCATGACCTTGCCATGCGGCCCCTCCATCACCCAATTGCTGGCCTTCCAGTTGTGTCCATACCAGAATTGATCTCCCTACCCCATTCTGGCCCACCTCGATCTCTCCTCCACCCACTCCTGGCAGTCCTGCTATTCCAATTCCCCCTCCTCCACCAGTAGCCCCGATCGTGCTCCCACTCCCCTGCAGCCCCAGCAAGCTGGATCCACCCCAATAGCCTGTCTGATCACTGGCTTCTCTCCCTCTGTTATGAGTGCAGAGTGGCAGCAGGAATCCCAAACTTCAGCAATCAACCACCCAGAGGCTCTGCCCTCCATTAAGCCTATCCTGTGACCCTGCCCCTTGACACTGCCCACTGCTTGGTGGGCGACACTTTAAACCTTGTGCAGTGCCGGGAGCCAGGCATGTGTTGCCAATCTGGCAATGCAAAGGGGCACCTTCGTTTTACCCTCAACCTATGGGGGGCTTCCTTGGCCCCTCTTCACTCCAGAGGGGTCGGGTCGCCACTGGTGGGGAGCTGTTCTAAACCCCACTGAAGTGAAGCACTCCTGGTTGGGGTTTGGGGGGGTGAGGGTGTGGGGTGGAATGCCCACTGGCCCAGAGACTTAAGTCTCTCTGTTTGAGTCTCCTGAAGTGATTCTCCCAGCAACAGGCTGGGAGAAATGGCCTCTCTCGTGTAAGATGTAAAGCATGCATGATACTGATGTAATGATCTCAAATCACTTGACTGAGTAGTAAGAGAGATCTTGAAGGCAACAAAAGTTCTTTCCTCACATAGAAGTCCAAATCAGAAATTCATGCTGTAAATAAATAGTTCTGGTTAAAAAGGCTTAGGACTCAAGCAGCAAACAGCAAAGTTTTAGGAGACAACCCCCAAATTCCATCTCAGCCCCTACCACACAGCAAAACAGAGACTGGATCAATCCATTTATTTTCACCATCGCAATGTATTGACTTCCGCTTTCACAGGCCAATGGCCTTAGCTTTTTAAGGGAGATAAACTCCTCTGTTGCTTTTCTTACAAAGGAATACTCAAGGCATCTTACTAAATGAACTATTTTGTTTGCAAGGAGAAGTAAGCATGACAAATGTTCCCTTTCCCATTAATGGTAAACTGCAGTCTTTAAGAGCTGTTGCCAATCACATGATGAGCCAAAATCCTTGCCCCATCTTGTACAAGCAAGGATTTCAGTCAAATACGGAGAAGCAATGTTCTAGGAAGTCAGTCATCCTGGCTACACTTACAGGCTTCTAAATCACAGATAGTCACCATTATGATTTTGCTCCCTTCATAAAATTTAGGATATTGTGCTGTCTAAGTAAATCATGAAAAGTAATAAAAATCTAGGAGTACTTGCAAACTCAAATAAATCTTATCTGAAATGTAAGAGTGTCGATCAGTTTGAATATAATAAAGAAGTTTGGAAATTATTTGAAATTTATTTTAAGCTGGTGATTAATTATAGTTAATAGCAGTTGCTTTTTGGATACTCTGGTTGGGGGTCCCTGTGTGTCACCTCTGCGCACTCATAAAAAGTTCAAGTCTCAGCAACAAAAAATGTCATATGCTGTTAGCGATTACATTTCCTTACAATAACTATTTATCGATCGCTATTATTAGTTTGTATCTTTGTCTGTTTGTTCTTTTGTTGTTACCTTAGCCTTAATGAAGCCATTGGCGGAACCTTGCATCTTCTCTGGCTTTCATCAAATTTCCCTAAGTCCACATCTCAGTATTATCCAACTGTCTGATGATTCTTCTTCATCTTCTGGGTGGCATAGTGGTTAACACAGGATTCAATTCTCAGCTTGAATCACTGTCTGTGCAGAGTTTCCATGTTCTGCATGGGTTTCCCTTGGGTGCTCCAGTTTCCTCTCACAGTCCGAAAGAAGTGCTGGTTTGGTGCACTAGCCATGCTAATTTCTCCCTCAGTGTACCCAAATAGGCGCCGGAGCGTTGCAGTTAAGGGAATTTCACAGTAACTTCATCGCAATGTTCATGTAATGTAAACTTATGAGACTAATACATAAACTTTAAAAAAAGTTTTATCTTCATTTTCTCCTAGAATTGCCCCAACTGTTGGACCTTTGTTTTCACTGACATTATTTTGTAATGTTTTCCTCTCTAACTGTAATTCACAATTGTTTTTATTCCTAAACAATTAATTATTGCTTTCACCCCACTCCCCCATTTGATTTTCTTATATGTATTTACTATGTTGTTCCTCTCATTTCAATCTTTGTATTTTTTAAAATTTAGAACACAGCTTTTGAACTTAATTTGAGGAAAAATGCATTTAACTGCAGGTCAGTCAAGGAAGTCAGATGGATCTCACATTGCTAAACTCTAAGCAGATTGATGTTTAGTGAGTGCATTATTTTTCTGAATCTAATTGATTGCTTTTCATACCTATTGAAAACTTGTTCAACAGGAATTTTTCATCTGTCTCTTTGCATTTATTTGGACAATCAGTATAAATATTTAAATTCCTTATTGGGTAGGAGGCAAATTTTTACATCGATGCTTTGCTACCATTTGTAATTTAAAGTTATGTCATTGAAATTGGGTTTGAATTTACAATTTGCTCTTCTTAAAAACCTATAGAAAATGACATTTTTTTGGTTTCAAGATCTTGTAAAATATTTTTGTAAGGCGTTAAAGGAGCCACTCTGTAAATTTATGGGAAGTGATTTAATAGCTTATTGTAAGCCAACATTTATTGGCCTCTTGGGATCTTGTGATCTTCATTGATGTGTAGATTTTGTTACTTAATTGGATGTCAAAGAGCAGGATTTAATTTTGGCCTCAAGATCTCCATGTTGGGACCAATTGTGTGTCCTGAATTTACACATGCAATTTTACCTCCTAAATGGGTGGTTCCAAGCTTGCCATTAAATTAAGGATGGCAGGTGTGATGTAGATGCTGCCAGCTTGACAGCTGTGCCAAGAGAGGTGGGCACTGTTCAGGCAGGTCATGTATCAAGAGGCTGCCTGAACATGGAGGCATGCTGATAGAGATAAGGGATGGGGCATTTTGCCCCTTGATCACTTTGATGGCTATAGGGAGGCTGCCCCCCATGATGTTGATGGCCTAACATTCTGGCAGTCAGGAAAAATCATTCTTAATGACACATTTCATTATTTAAATTGGTGGGCAGCCATTTGGCAATGCCCTGCCACATTGTCTTGTGATTTATCTGGAATCTATCTGTCAGCCCACCATCCCACGGCCAGGAATATCCTGTCCAATATCTGTTTGTTCTCGTGTTCTTGGTCAGAATGACCTTGACGGGTAGAATAAAAGTCAAAATGAGTAATATTACATTCTTCAGTAGTATTGCTCAACTTGAGCTTGTGTTAAACAACAAGGAAGAGTTCATTGGTGAATTTTTGTACTAGTTGAATTGAAAAGGAAATCCAAAACTAAAAACCATTTGTTAATTTACCAAATTTCATGTCTTCTTATTTACAATCTAAATTATTCCGTCTTGCGTACTACACAAAACAAATCATGTGTACTTCTTTCAATGTACTAAACTATGTCAAACTAAAATTGCAATGTAGCCAACAACTCACCAGATGCAACCTGAAAGATATTAGTAGACTTCACCTCATTGTCATATTTGTGCAATTAATTAGACTTACATTATCAATTTGTCCTGATCACAGCTTAGTGACAAAATGTTTAATTTATTAACAAGATATTACATGAATTTTAGATTATGTTGTTAAGAAAGTTGTAAAGTTGACATCCTGTTAAGTGCCAAATACTGTGTCGTAGCTTTAAAAAAGAACACGTGGAGTGAACCGAAATTATAACTCGGACACCTTTGCATAATTGGGCTCCAGTAAGTCTCGCTTAATCAGTAAATGAAGCTACAAAGCTGATCATCTAAAAGAATGGTCTGGGTACAGAACCTCTGGTTAGAGATACAAATTAAGGTTAGACTGTTGTGGGAAAGCCAGTGCTACTCTTCCAGTTGTCAAGAGTTGCAAATATTGGGTTAAAAGTTGTGTGTTGTGTTGTCCAAGGTGCACATACTCAGATTAAATGTTCCAAAGCTACATGCAAAAAGGATTTTAAAAAAGGGAGCATCACTAGGGCCTTTGCACCTTTCAAGGGTTAGCATTTGTCACAGAACAGTGCCAGCCAACTGGTATTTGGTACAGCTGGAGACGTTGCCATAAGAACTTAGTATTAGGGTTAGCTAGTCTAAAGTAATTGCCGTATGAATGCAGTATTAGAAAAATGTAGATTCGGTATAAGCAGGATTATTACCAGGACTAAAGTAATTGCCTGACAAACTTACAAATTGAGAGCAGGAGTAGGCCTCTCGGCCCCTTGAGCCGCTTCCACAATTCAATAAGATCATGGCTGATCGGATTACAAATTCAACTTCCTGCCTACCCTCGATAACCTTTCAGCCTCTGGTTAATCAAGAATATCTCTAGCTCAGCCTTAAAAATATTCAAAAGGATTTGTTTCCATTACCTTTTATGGAAGAGTTCCAGAGACTTACAACTCTCTGAGAGAAACATTTTTTCTCATCATTGTCTGAGATTAGTGACCTCTTAGCTCTAGATTCTCTGACATCTAGCCTGTCAATACCCATCAGGAGCTTAAAAGTTTCTATAAAGTTGCTTGTCACCCTTCTAAATTTAAAAAAGAACATGTGGAGTGAACACGTGGAGTGGTAGCTATAGGACGGATGTCAGAGGTAGGTTCTTTACCCAGAGGGTGGTAAGGGTATGGAATGCCCTGCTTGCTGCAGTTGTAGATGCGCCAAGTTTGGTGGCGTTTAAGAGGTTAGTAGATAAGTTTATGGATGAAAAGGGAATGGTTTAGCTTAGAGGGTCATTGCTTTTTCTTAATTGGTCGGCGCAACATCGAAGGCCGAAGGGCCTGTTCTGCACTGTAATGTTCTATGTTCTATGTTCTAAATTCTCGTGGAAGTAACCCTAACCTGATCAACCTTTTCTCAGAAGACAACCCACCCATTTCTGATGTTAGGCCAGTAAACCTTTTCTGAACTGTTTCTAACACATTTACATCTTTCCTTAAATAAAGAGACCAATATTGTACACAATTTCAGATCTGGGGTGGGATTCTCAGGTCTCTCTGTGGCATGTTTCTCATTGGATTTCTTATTGACTCCAGTTCACGCAAGAAATCCACAGTTGTGGTAAGCAGTCGGTAGGGCCAGAAGATCCAGCCAGCGTGAATACCTGACACGTTTTGGCCATGGTCTACCAAGGCCCTGTACAACAAAAGCACAGCCTTCCTACTCTTGTACTCAATTCTCCTCACAATAAACAAGAACAGTCCATTAGCTTTAATCATTATTTGCAAGCCTTAAGAAGAATGAATAGAAAACATTCAACTTAGCTGTCAGTGAAATTCTAGTTTGGAACAACTGCTAGTAAATTGCAATTTTAGTCATTTTGGGAATGCTACAGTTCTTGTCAAAAAGCCTTTTCCACCAGAGAGAAAGAGAGAGAGAGAGAACATTCAACAATAGCTATGAAATGTGTGACTTCAGCAATAAAGATAGTCTGGGAAGTGTAATGACATTAACAAGGCCCATGATGTGAATCTCTTAGAATACAAGCTCCCTGATTAAGTTAGTGATTGTTTGTCGAAGCAGGAAGCCCTTTCTGTGTATATAACGTGGAGTGTCAGGGTTCAAGTTTTTACTCTGTATGAGGAAGTACCTGTCTAAGTGTTACTGACTATGTAAATATATCTATGTTTGGAAAGAGACACTGGCCTCGGAGGAGTTATTTCAGAAAGGTGAGTTAAAAAGATTGTAGTTCTAAATCTGCAAAGGGATTTGGTTGCATGTTAGATTTGACTACGCTAAAATCTGGAAGGATATTTTGAAACAAGAGACCAAACTCATGGAAATAAGAAGGGAGGATCCCAAAATCCAGGATCCATGGGAAAGACAGACTGACATGAATTCAAATTGTGTGCTATGCCATGCCTTAAATAGTGAAATGTTAGGTATCTATTTTTATTGTTGTATAAACCTTGATAGTTTGCATTTGAAATAAATAATTGTCTACTTTGCCTTTGTTCCTCAACAAGAACTTTCTTACTCTGGGGTTTATTATGGAGTCCAAATCCCTACAATGTGCATGTATAAAAGAGCCTGTGCTACTGGGGATCTGCAACTCTGAATTATATATATTGTTCTACACTTCTGATGGCAATACTGTTGGATATGGAACAATACAATACTTTTGTCAAGGTGGACAAAGTGCTGAAGCATTTGCACACACCCAGTGCAGCCAAGACAAGCTGGCTAAATTTCACTGACTTTTGACCTGCTCCATCAGTTAAAACAGAAGCATTTTAACTTTATTAAAGGTGCCTTTGCAGCTTTAGAAATGTGCATATGCAAACCTTTGCACAAATGATTGTTAAATATTTCATTTGATGCTGCAGAAAATATTCCATGGGATAAATGGTGTATCAATAGCTGTAGAGATTTACCAATCAAAATAATTGTCTGCATCAATTCAGCTTTAGAAAATCAGCCAGAAATGATTTACATTACAAATAGACAAGTAGTAGTGTTTTGAGAATTCTTCATAAGTATTTTTGTGGTGAACTAGTTAATCAGTTACCAAGTCTTGACTTTATTAAAGATGCAGTCTGCATTTATCAGGCTTTACTGTCGACAGCACAAGTAACTTGTTGATCTTGTAGAATTACGCTCCAGTTAGAATAATTCACATTCCATTATAGTTCTTGAAGCTTTATGTTTCTGTGCAACAGACTGAAGCTGCTGAGGTTAAATAATTAAGATTTTGCTTTAGAGATTAGAAAACATATTTGTTAATTGTTAACACAATTTAGGCTACAAAATGACTGGACAATTTATTGAATTTACTGAATGGAGCACATGTAAAGAGTACTATTGAACCTATCTATGATCAGCAACTCGAGAGTAAACAAACACAGTCTTCAATGAATTAACAAATTTTAACTTAAATATAGAAAAGGAGAAATAACATCAACAATTCCTCCAAGGGACTCAGTGGGATAAATACAAGATTGTGTACATACTGGTCTTAGATAATATCCAGTCATCTTCAGCCACAACTTAACCAGCCACTGGACATCTTGCATATTCTAATGAGTGGCTGATAGAAATGTACGGACACCTTTGTAAAACTGGTCATTGCTGAATAGAGTATAAACTGGTCATGGCTGTTTAAGGTGCTTAAGACTTGTATGGAATGTTGGGTGACTTGTTTGATAAAGTTGCTTTGTTGTGGCTTTAATTTCAACACTATGTTCAAGAGAGTACTGCGATTGTCATAAGAAAGGGAAAGTAAGGTGAGGCACCATTGCTAAATGAGATATTGGTCATAATTTTACTGTTCAGTCCATCACAGGAATCAGAACAGGTGACATGCAGGCCTTGGAAAGGCCCATTGACTTCAGGTGGGATTTTGCATTTTCTGGATGACTGAGGCCATAAAATACCACCCATTGAGTTGAGTTAAAAGTAATGCAATCTGATGAGCCAATTATATACAGCTCAGGTCAAAGGGAATGTGTTGATTCCCTCCTCCCTTCCCTCTTTGCCTCCTCTTCCTCAGATTCTTGCTCTTTATCTGGCAGCAAGAACCGCACCCTTTTGATGGCAAAGTTGCAACAGTCCACGATGAATCATACACTTCCTCTGGAGATTTCCTCAGGGCTCCATTAGCACAAAGCATGCTGCAGAAGTATTACTTAAGTATCCCAATGACTGTTCTATGACAGGTCATATGGCATAATGCCTACATGTGGATTAGATGCACTATGGAATCATGAGCCAAGTGACCCACCCTTCTTACCATTAGCCACCCTCTGATCTTTTAACATTATTCAAATGCTGACAGTAAAGCAGATTACTGCAAAATACAGGCAAAGCAAAATACTAAAAATTGGCAAGAATGATGTACTGAGCATGTGGTACATCAGATATACATTGAGGGAATGGAACACTTTGCAATTGTGGTACACTTCTAGATTTACTTGTGACTTGTGTATGAAGTCAATGGTACCATCCATCAAGGAAAATCTCCTATCCTAGTGAAACCACATGTAGAATCCACCTGATACTCTCTGGAAAGAGAGAAGACAATAGCTGGAATTCTTCAGCTGTTCATGCTAGTGGGATACTCTGGTGCCACCGCCCATGGCTTTCTGCTAATGTGGGGTGACGTCAAAGGGAATTTCCATTGACAGTGGTGGGACCAGAGAATCCGGCTGCTATCGAACAATACGCCACCTCCTGCTGGCAGATAACACGTGACAGGGAAGTCAGAGAATCTCATCCAATGTATCCACTCTCTATGCATGCAGACCATGAGTCACCTTACACATACAACAGTATATGCTATATTTCATGTTGCTCCAAACTGGAAATAGCCAAAAACAATAAAGTTGAGGGCTATGGTCACCTTTTACAATCATGAGCAACACCTTTCTTGCCCCTTACTGAACTTGCAGATCTGCTTGTAAGATGTGGCAGATTCCATTGAACACTCACTTAGTGGAATGGGAGTGTCATACACACTGATCCTGGCTTAGGTTAAGATAAGAAAAATGCTTCCTGAGGTCTATAGCTGAATCTAGCATTTTGCTGAGAATATTTCAATTCTACAACTCAGGCAAGGAAATTGCACTAGAGGTTGATGCATCACAAATAATCCTTGGAGAGTCTATCCTACAAAAAATGTAGCTTTTGCTTTCAAGATTCTATCAACAACCCAAGCCAAGTACTGAATGGAAAATTTTAGACTTGGGTTTTTGAATCCAACATTTGCACACTAACATATTTGGAAAAAGTTTTATCATGGAAAATGACCACAAACCTGCTTTAAACCATAAACTATTAACTAATGCACTACCCTAATTATGGAACTTACACATTAAAAATACTAGGTTACAATTGTGACAAATGCTACTGTCCAGAGGTGTTCCATGATCACATCTGATACTTTAAGTAATTTACCTGATCTTTCTAAAATTGCAGATACTTCCTTGGATCTTCTACTAAATCTCAGTATTATTGAAATGAAAGACACCTTACATGACAACTTAATGAATTTTGGATAGCATAAATAGTCAGTAACTGCAACAAAAAATGTTCATTCATTCTGCATAGAAACAATTGTGAAAGAACACAACTTGAATATTGCTGAAAAAAAAAGATATATTATCAAAACTTTTCTTCACTCATCAGAAATTTTTACCGCATAAGAAAACAGTGTTTGCTGGTTGGCAAGTTGGTCCTATTGGTCAAGGTGATTCCATGAAGAATGCACAAAGGAACTATGTTTTTGTCTAATTCAATAAAGGTGCAATAGCTGGACACATTCTATTTGTAGGGGACAAGGCTTTTCATTTGAATATGTCCAGGCATTGAACTTTTTGGTTCTAGGCCTTCCATCCCAAGAAAAGTTTGGAGGTGACCTCAGGGGCTGCTGCAAACCAAGATGAGCAGGTTATGCTGTGTGGTTGGATATTACACCCTCTCATCCTCACCCTTCACTCATTTATCCCCCAAGAATTCACTATGCCAACTTATGCCATCCACCCCCAATTGATCCTTATAACCTCCAAGCTATCCGAAGCCACTCTATCCATCTAGTGGCCCCTCATACACTTCATGCAAACTCACGTCCTTCCACCCACCCCAATTGCCCCTCATGCACTCCACATCAATCGATACCCCTCAACTTACCCTCATTGTTCCTTATAATCTTTTTGTCAACTTGATGCCAACTCATCTCAGCATATGATCCACAATGCACCACTGGCCTTTATAGCCCTGATGCTAATTTAGTGTTGGGTCATACCAGCACATGTTGTCTCATCACCTTTTACCCTTACAACCCCCATGACAACTCACCCAGTATCAACCATGGACAGACTTCAAGAGTCATATTGAGTTTAAATAAAATTAAGTATCTATTACAGAATTAAGTTAAAAAAACACTCCCATAATAAAAGCCCATTCAATATAATTAAATCCCCTCAATTGCTTGATTCCTCATAAAAGTAAACATTTGCATTCATAGTCCTACATCAAAGACAGTTAATGTCTTAATGACTTCATGAAGCTGTCAATAAAATTTGAACTTGAAGCCTCCCACTGTGGTAAAGACAGGTTGTGGAAACAGTCAAGTATTAACAATACTATAATGATAGCCCTGAGGGTTTTGGCACCACCCATTGAAATTAAGTATCAATTTATTTTTAAACTTGGAGACATAGCAGGTTGAAACTTCTTCAAAATTTAAAAGACAGGGGATTTAAGTAACTTCAAAGTTTGACAGCTCTACAGACTTTATCCATCTTTTATAAGCATGCAGATCTACTCTTAAGAATTGTAAGTCATACAGTGACTTATATAGACTTTGCTCCAATGAAAATGGCATGTGTTTAAACTCAGCGTTAAGTTCAAATGGCTCTGCTCCATTTGGATTTCATTTATGTATCAATCACATCATACCTCTCTCCCCCCACCAATGAAAATAAGATTAACCACAAATGGGAGCTCCTTTTGTTCAAGGAGCCTGGTGACATTTTTGATAAAGTGCAAACACAGTTTCGACAACTCTATGAAAATCCAAGTCTCACTGCAATAGAGAAACATGGATAATGGCAACTGTGCTATACATTGGGGCTTGCAATGATTCTTGAGAGTATCCATAAGAGTTTCAACATTCCAAGTTGCTGAATTTAGAGCTACCTTCTTTTGACTGTGAAGATGGTGGTTCTGATGAGTGTGATTTCTCCTACTAGGAGTCTGAGATAAGCAGATAGCACACAGTTTGCATACTGACTGTATTGTCTGAGTAGACATAGAAAAATGTGCTACCATACCAGGTAGCATAGTAGCACATTGGTTAGCACTGCTGCCTCAGAGTGCAGGAGCATGAGTTCAATTCCCTGTTAAGATCCCTGTCTGTGTGGAGTTTGCATGTTCTCCACATGTCTGCATGGGTTTCCTGCAGATCCTCTGGTTCCCTCTCATCATCTTCAAGACATGCTGGTAAAGAGCATTGACCCAAATGGGTGCTGGATGGTGACGATTATGGGAATTTCACAGTGTTGTCATTGCAGTGTTAATGTAAACCTTGCTTGTGACTAATAAATAAACTTTAAAATTATGCCTCAAGATCCCTGCTCCTGTTAATGGGCTTCACAAAAATTTTAGCCCAGTAGTTTTTGTTTACCTTGTTTATTATGAAATAAACATTTCCTTTTACCTTTTGCAGTTTGGTGTTTTTAATTTGCTTTAAAAAATAAATTTTTCAAATACACTTTGGAAAATAATTCTTACTATTTCAGACTGTTTTGCTGCCTCCATCCCCATCTTTTTATCTCTTTCTGAAGTCAGAGTTCAGCCAGTTAAGTAACAGTTGTTCTATTAAGAATGTTTAACTCTATGCTTCCAATTGGAACGAAATAAAATCGGAGTACTGGCAGCTGAGATTGTTGGGAACAGTAAAATGACACTTCTTAGGTGCAGAGTGTCTAAGAACTAAAGACAGATTCCAATGAACACATTTTTCAATGAAAAATGTTTCCTGGTATGGAAAAAGAATTATCAAGAACACAAAGTACTTTTGCAGTCTAACCAATTTACGGTGCTTGGGTATTGTTTCACAGGCACTGGCAAACCTCCAATGCCTTGTCCTTGGTTAATCTTCCTGTGTGAGCCTAGTGATCATTGGCAGGCTGGTTTATCTTGGAGGACTTTTGACTTGAAGCTAGTCCTTGCCCAAAATGCACTCAAGCACATTTTAGACAGGAATTCACTCCATGACAACTGGAACTCAGGAATGCTGGCTAATTTATTTTCTTGTTCTAAAGTCCAGATGGTTTATGTTTATCATGAAATCTTGCCATAAAATTGGAAAAATCAAACAACATGAGTAAATATCTAGAATAGAATTTTATTGGTGTCTTCAATAAGGTGTGAAGCCACTATTAATCTTATGGAAATATGAATGCGAATTCCTGTGGGTATTCTATTATTTGCCTGCTGTAACTTTGCTGGAACAGTTGTGGAAACAGATAGAAAAGAATGTACAAATGGAGATTAAGCCATTTTCTCAGGATTTCTTTGAATCTTTTGATAAACTAATGGCCCTGAATGGAGACTAAGTGCCGATGCCAGCAGGAAACCTGGAGGGTCCCAGGCATTGATTGCGAGTCAATGTTTGACTTCACCATTCTCCACTGGAATGGGGTGTCATAGCTGGACTGCCCCTTCCAGCCTTGGAATGTGATTTCAGACAGCCCTGTGATCAGTTTCTCTACTCATGCCTGTCAGCAGTGTACATTCTGAAGTGGATAGATCATTTGAATTTCCATGTGCCACCCCCCCATCCCCACAATCCGGTCACCTAGCCGGCTTTTAAATCATTGCAGCACTCCATTCCACAGCAGATTTCCCTCTTCCCCCTGTCAGAAGCAGCAGGTGAGATCACACTGCTTTGAAATCCTCTGGTAGAGAGGAGATGCTAATTTCATCTGGAAGTGCAACTGTGCACTCAGCACCAATATATGCACACAACTTTGATATGAAGCTGCTGAGGTTTTCCAACAGGCAAAAATTGTTGAAACTCTCTCCTTGAAGCCTTTAATCTGTAATAAATTCAATGTGCAGTGTCTCATAAAAGAGTCTGTTGTCAGATGAATGGATTTCTATTATCCTCCAGCCACCTGTGTTTATTTTAATTTCATCTAATGTTGACTGCACCTCAAATACCCCATTGATCCAGACTGCACTGTACGAGCCAGGGGCGCATTAAAATTGTCAAGTCTATAAATAACAAATTCATAGATGGTTTTAGCAAGAGGTGAGCTGAGGCAGTGATGGGTACAGCGATGCTACAAAGGTGGAAATTGGTAGCCTTAATAGTGGCAGAGAAAGGAAACATAGTTTACCTTTTACAAATCACCATATAGTCTCCCATGCTAAAGGACATCAATCCAGATGCAATTCACAATGTTGTTATAAGTAGGTACTTATAATTCCTTTCAAACTGATAAGATGCAGTCTGCCTCAAATCTTCACCCGTAGGGCCTTTTTGATGATGTCAATTGCCGTTGTGGACGTATTTCACAATTTGAATCCAGTCCTTTAACAGTTCTATCTGGTAGCCAATACACTTTGCACAATGATGACAATAATCTAGATGCATGAAAAGCAGAATACATTTTAAAAATTATAGCTGAATGAGCATTAATCTTTAAACGTAATTTCTAATAAAATGTATTTTGAATAAGTGCTGTCAAGTGTTTCCCTTAATTGTTCATCACTGTTTCATTTGTTACTTCATAAATATTATCTAACATGGTTAAGTATTCTATTTGAAGCACTTGTTCCGGATCAGCCTCTTTTCCCAATGATTTTAATGAGCTGAACTAATTGAAATTAAATTATTGTTTGATATAAAACATTAGTTTTTAATCTCACAGCAAAATAATCTGCAGAATAGTACCTTATTTTAGAGCTTAGTGTGCATTGATTTTATGAAAGCAATGGCTGGAAAGCATTTTTAATAAACTCTTACCTCTGTATCTTAAATTTGTTGCAAGAAGTGCAACCTCTTTTATTGCCTGAGTCATTATTGCATTGCAGAGACATCAACTATCTATTATAAAGGATGATCAGGATGAATATAAACGTGACAAGGCAGTCAAGTGGAAAACAAAATAAGAATAAAGAGGCAGTGTGAGAATAGATTGCTAACTAATATAAAAGAAAATCTAAAGGGTTTCTATAAGCATATTAATAATAAAATGATTTGTCCAGGAGCAATAAGGACCAAAATGGAGATCTACTGGTGGAAGTAGAAGTCATGGCTGCTGAAATACTTTATAGAACATAGAACATTACAGCACAGAACAGGCCCTTCGGACCTTGATGTTGGGCCAACCAATTAAGAAAAAGCAATGACCCTCTAACCTAAACCATTCCCTTTTCATCCATAAACTTATCTACTAATCTCTTAAACACCACCAAACTTGGCGCATCTACAACTGCAGCAGGCAGGGCATTCCATACCCTTACCACCTTCTGGGTAAAGAACCTACCTCTGACATCCGTCCTATAACTACCACCCCTTAATTTAAAGCTATGTCCCCTCGTGCTAGCTTTCTCCATCCTGGGAAAAAGGCTATCACTGTCCACCCTATCTAAACCTCTAATCATCTTATATGTTTCAATAAGGTCTCCTCTTAGCCGCCTTCTTTCTAACGAAAACAACCTCAAATCCCTCAGCCTCTCTTCATAAGACCTGCCCTCCATACCAGGCAACATCCTGTTAAACCTCCTCTGTACCCTCTCCAATGCCTCCACATCTTTCTTATAACGCGGGGACCAGAACTGTACACAATACTCCAAGTGCGGCCGCACTAGAGTTTTGTACAGTTGCAACATGACGTTGCGGCTCCAAAACATTATGTTAATGTTTCCAAAAAAAAAGGATTTTTCAAAGCTCTGGTAAATAAAAAGGTAATTGGGTTACTGGATAAGATTAAAAATTGATAAAGAGGAAGAAATAAAGGCTGTCAGAACTTAAAAATGATATGCCACCCAGTCTGGGTGAGTTGTATCCGCAGTTGCCTGTAGAAATAATGGTAAAGATTGCAGAGGAGTTGTCCTAAGTCTTCCAATCTTCTGCGGACACATGGATGATGCAAAAGGACCCGAGAATTGAATAAATTGCATCTTTGATAAAAGAGGAACAGAAGGATAAACTGACAATTATAAGCCAGTTAGTTTAACATCAGTGGCAAGAAACATTTTACCAACAATAAATCAGGGGAAGATGAACAGCCATTTGGACAAGCATGGATTCCTAAAGGAGATGATGTGGAGGTGCGGCTGTTGGTTCCTAAAGGAGAATCAGCACAGTTAAGGAAAAATAGTGTTTGACTGAATTGACTGAAGATTTTGATGAGAGTAGAGAGAATGGATAAGGATCAAACAATTGATGTACGTGGACTTTCAAAAAATTGTTTGATAAAGTACAACTTAATAAACATGTTAGTAAAATTACAGCGCATGTGATTAAGAGGGATGCTATAATATATGCTTTGTATACTTTTCATATTTAGTGGCTGAAAATCATTGATTAAGTTTTAAAAGATCAAAACATGTATTCTAGTGACATGAAGCAACAACTTCTAAAATGGTTGAATATTTGCACAACTATATCTCCCAAATTCTAAAGCCATTAAAATAAAGTCAACATGTTTGAAAACCTCATCAGAGACATTTGCTCTTGGAGGAATATAAATGGACCATCTCCTAACCCAATCACTAAAGATACAAAGGTCTGAGTTCACATACAAGTGACTCAAGAACAGCTTTTTCCCTGCTGCCATCAGACTTTTAAATAGACCTTACTTATATTAAGTTGATCTTTCTCTATACCCTAGCTAGGGCTGAAACACTACATCCTGCACCCCTTTCTTTCTTTTCTATGTACTCTATGAATGGTATGTTTTGCTTGTTTCATGCGCAAAAACAAACTTTTCACTGTATATCAATATATGTCACAATAATAAATAAAATTGTGTCAAAAGCATCCAGACATGTACATGTGTTCTCATCTGGGACTAAGCAATACATGTAATCATTTTATACAATGAATTCTGATTGAGAAAGGAGCTCATCTAGCCATAAACTAATCATGAAGTGATTTAATAGTACAGAACTTGAATATTGTAGAAAAAGAGAAATGTCAAAGCTTTTTGTTTTGCACTCATCAGGACATTTTCCAAGAATACCAGTAGAAGGAGAAAACAACAGTTTTTACTGTATGAGAAGATGATATTGATTGGCTGGCAAATGGACTATGTTTGGTAGAGGCATTTTCATGGGAAAAGAACTAGGTGATGGTGACTGACAGATAACTGCCAAGCATGTTTGAAATTTAAACCAGGCAGCTTGACCCTGATTGGTTAAGGCATTGCCCTGGGGACTGAATCAACAAATGGCTGTTATTTAGTTTGTTTAGCTGAAACAAGTAGAATGTTGGCACATTTTCTTTCTGTTGACAAAGAATAAGACCCCCCCCACCCCCCGCCCCTGGTATTTGCATGGATGCCGAACATGGGTTCAAGATCACCATCTGTGTTTTGAGTTTTGCAAGCATGGACTGGTTGGAAATGGTTTGTACCTTGCCCATTGTGAACAGTGATTGAGACATGCTGTTTAATACGATCTGCCAGTCTTTCGGATGTACAATCAACATACTTAGCATCACATTGGCACTGAAGGAGTTGTTTTCCTCTAATACAGATATTCTGGTGTAGCATCCTGATGTGCAAGGTAAAAAGCTACAATATATCTCTTCTTTCAGCAATAAACTACTTATATAATCCAGAAGCCATGAACGTGTTTGGGTAACAAATCAATTGGAGAGGATCATGTGACAAACAACTAACCCTCTTTTTTGATTAAGAAATTGTTTTTCTTGAAGACAAAAAAAAGCAGAAGAGATGCCAGTGAAGCAGCTGACTCTCTCTCTCTCTCTCCATCCAACCTGTAAATATGAGTCCTGTCTGCTGTTAGACCATTTACATGCCATAGGTAGTGTTTAAGAGCCAACCCAGCAACTCCACAAGACCAGATATAAATTGTCCATTAACATATTTAAATCATGTTAATGCCAAATCTGGTGGGATAATTAAGCTCAGTCTGAAACCATACAAGTCATCAGTCTGCAAGACCTGTATACTTAAACTTTTATTGGACTCTAAAAAGATGGCTTATCCTATCCTTTCTCTCCATAACTTATTTATCTCTGCCTAAACTTCGAGTGCCTGTGTGTGTGAGCTTTTTTCAATTAGGATTATTAGTCAAGATTAAATAAACTAAATGCTATTCTGTTTTCTTTTATAAAACATCTACAAAGAAAGCTGACTGTCTTTTATGGTCACAGCATGTAAGCAGCAAGACACTCAGTGAACTGGCAAACATATCTTTTGAAAAACTTGTTCCTGCAGAACACAAACAAGGGATGGGAAATGAGGGGAGCAATTCTGCCCTTGTCACCTGATTATGATGGGGGCAACATGGATACAGAATTGTCTGAGGGGTACAAAACAGAGTTGTAGTGAAAGGCTGAACTGAATTTTTGTTTTGTGGTCAGTAACTAACTTTTCAGCCATCTACCCTAAAGTCATAAATACATATGTTTACAGTAAAATTTTAACAAAGTGCTATGACAGTGGAATTAAGCTTAGCATCCTTTCTCCACGTTACCACAGGAATTCAGTTCCACAATTTTACTGCAACTACATGGGTCTGAACTAGCCAAAAATGTAAACATTCTTAAAGCACCAGAAACAATTGAATGGATAATAATCAAAACCTCTGACTGCTCCCAACGGTATGCCCTCGCTTCCTTTGTCTCAGAGAATGTTTTCACTTATCCAGATACCAAATGAGAAGGAAAGTTAATTCTGCCCAAGGGTCAAGCAGGAAACCCCCTTCATTTTATGCCAGTTTAGCTGTTTTATCAGCTTTCTTTACATGTTCTTCTTTGACTTTGGAAAGCAATGAACTAACACCATGCTATGAAATAGGTCTTAAATAAAATAATGGGTGGGATTTCTCCCCCTCTGGTGTGTTTCACGGCAGTGTCCGGTGGCACACTGCTCGCTAGCGGCAGCATTCTATGGTCCCAGAGCTTTCAATGGGGTTTCCCATTAAATGCATCCCGCATCTCCGGGAAATCCTTGGTGGGATATGCTGTCGGCAGAACAGTAAGATCCTGCCAGTGTAAATGCCAGCAAGATTTTGACAAATGTATTAAAAAGTGAAAGATAAAGTTTCAGAAATTTGGTTTTTGTATAGATGATTGAAGAGCGATTTTCTCAAAGTGATTAAAATGATTAGAAAGGGTGGACACAGGAAGTATTTCCTTGGTTGAAGATCCAGAGCAAATGAACATAACACTGGAGTGATAGAACAAAGAAGGAAGTGATCTGGTCTTTCATGCCTGTGTGCAAGGTCTTTAGTAGAGCTGTCCAATTCATCCTTCCCTTCTCCCATAAGCTTGAAATAATTTCTCTTCAACTATTTATCCAAATCCCTCTTGATTGTTACAATTCAATCTGCTTTCACCATCCTTTCAGACAGTGCTTTCCAGGTCAGTACAAATTTACATGAGAAACAATGGTCCCTTTCACCATCACCTCAAATTGGTGTCCCCTGTTTTTTGATCTTTCTACCACTGGAAACATTTTCTCCTTATTTACTCTATGAAAACCATTCATTACTTTGGACATTTCTATCAAATCTGCTCTTAACCTCCCCTGCCTTAAGAACAAAAACCTCACTTCTCCAATGCAAAACCTGATGCCTTCCATCCTGGTTACTTTGCTAACAAATCTCTTCTGCAAAGTTTTGACATACTTCCTCAAATGTGGTGCTCAAACTTGGACATAATATTCCATTTGAAAGTTAATTGGTGTTTTATTAAGTTTGATATACTTGTTTTTGCATTGTTCTCCTTTATTAATAAATTCCCATAAACTTCTTAACAGCGTTCTGAAGTTGCCCTGCCATCGTCAATGATTTTTATTGATATAGTCCCAGTTCTTTGTTTTCCTGAACCTCTTACAATTGCAATATTTAGTTCGCATGACCTCTCCACATTTTTTTAACAAAATGCGTTACTTCAAACTGCTGTGTCTTAAATTTAATCTGACATGTGTCTGTCCATTTTACCCATCTGTCCCCATTCTCCTGAAATCCTCTCCATTGTTTGATTCATTTCCAAGTTTCATATCATTTGCAACTTTGAATTGATGCTCTACCTAGCTAAGTCCAGATCATTTTTGGATCAGACAATGTTCTGGTCCAAATACTCAAAACCTGGGAATACCATTATGTATTTATTGTTTGATAAGAACCCCTACTTTCTGCTTTGTATCTGTTAGTCAATACTGTAGCACTGCTGTCACTGTCCCTTCTGTCCTCTGGGCTTTAATTTCAGCTACAAATTTATAATGTGGTATGTGTCAATGTGCACAACATTAATTGTATTACCTTCATCAACCTTCTCCTTAACTTCATCAACAATGCATTCATGTTAGTCAAACACTATTGCCTTTAACCAATCAGTGCTGATTTTCAAGACTGAGGATTGCCCTATTTGTCTGACTGGCTAAGATACATTTTTAATCCCGGATTTTAAATGAAGTAGCTCTGTCATGAATATGTAACAGAGTCTACAATTCAGATGGTTTTGCCACTTGATTCTTTTTCTCTGCTATCAAATGATCTTAGTGGCAGCAGAAAATCCACAATTTGCTTGGTTAATGGATAAGTCGATTGGTTAGGATCCCACATTTGACTGATATCCGGTCACCTGGGTAAGAAAATGACCATGTGCATGGTGAAACCACCTATGGGCATCTATTTTCAGATTCACATCTAAATAATGGATGCTTAAGAGCGCCCTTGGTGCTGCAATCCAGCAGGAATCAATGTCCAGGATGTTGTGAATATCTAATTTGTGGTTCATTTGTTTTAGAAATATAATTTTAATTTTATGAATTAAAGTTTTAAATAGAAAGTTGCGTAATGTCATTAAAATGAGTTTGGGGCCATTACACTTAAAAGATTAGGACCATGTCGACTTAAGAGATTAATAGCTAGATAGGTAAAATCATACAATTGCAAGTGGAGAAACTTGAAAAATATAGGACCGATCTGTGGGCCTTTCGCTGGAGACATGAGGTCTACAATCCTTCCAGTAAGGTTATTTCTCTGAACAGAATCCATCTTGTGTGAGTTATATCCCAGACTGTGAATATGATGTGAGTTGAAAGAAAATGACTTCTGGGCCAAAGACGTGTTTGTGCTTTTCCTCTTCCAAGAATACTCAAGAAAAAGGGTTAAGAAAAGTAGTACTGCAAACCTATTTTGTATGTCTTAATCTGGTGTGCTAGTTCTAATGTGCTAATGAATGCTTTGAAGGTCAATAATGAAGAATATTCGCTTGGTATCCCTGTGTTTGTAGATAAAATAGTCTATCTTTCTGGTGGCTGGAAGCAAGTTGCAAGTCGGCAAAGAGACAGTTGAACAGGGAATGGGACAACTTATTTCATCTAACTCGCAAAACCAAGAATCTCCAAACCAACTGCTCAACTATCAAAATCAGAGCTCCTGGGATAATCCAGCTTCTCAACTGCAATGTTTCACCATCTACCCCTCATAGACAAGCCAACTACTGATTTGTATATCTGTTTTTAACTTTTATTTTATGACTCGCATCACATTTCCAATCTGTATGTATATATGTTGCATTTTATTATTGTCTTCTTGCGTTTTAGTAACTAATGAATTCATTCATTCTTTAATTCAAGAAAGCCTGATTAAATTGGCTCCTTATTAAACATAAATATATTTGGTCTGGGATCCACAAGGGAAAAGATCCTTTTTTTAATTTAGCCTAATTCTGACCAACTGAGAAGTTTTATAAAGTTTATTTACTTATTTATTAGTCACATATTAAGCAATATTAACAATGCAATGAAGTTACCGTGAAAAAGCTCCTAATTGCCATATTCTGGTGCCAGTTTGAGTACACTGAGGGAAAATTTAGCATGGTCAATGCACCTAACCACACGTCTTTAACATATCAAAGCACCAGGAAGAAACCCACTCAGACACATGGAGAATACGCAAACACAGTCATCTAAGGCTGGAACTGATCCCTATCCCTGGCACTGTGAGGTGGCAATGCTGACCACTTTGCCACCGTGCCGCCCATAATGAATTATGAACAAAGCTGACAGATCAGAGATAGAGGCTGGAAACATCATAAGCCACAGCCTCAGGTAAACTTTCAAATTATGTATTGCTTAAGCCCAGGTTAAGATTGTATGACAACACAAGAGTCGAATGAGATCCCCTTTAACTGCGGAACCTTCTCAAGGGTCATCAGCAAAGCAGCCGTGCAGAGGGTGTGGAAGTGGGGGCTGCTTACTTTCAGATTTCCGCTTCTTTCTGACATCAGAGACTTTTCTCAGATTTAGTCGGAGACTGGGAACTGGGTTCTATTATTTGCAGTTTATTTAATATAAATAGAAGACTGAATCAGTGATTAAAGTAAAGCTTGTTTTTCCTGTTCTTAATTCATACATAATTCTTGTGCAAATCTTGTGGCATAGTTCTATTGATTAAAATGAGTTGTTTGGATTTCTATTCAAAATCCTTAACAGGGTTGTAACAAGGAAGAGGGGAGAGGGTTGTATGTGTCAGGAGGGGGAGTGGGGTGTAAGGAAGTGAGAAAATGTGATTAAAAAAAAGTTTAGTGGAAATTCAATTGCCTAATTGAATTAAACTAAACCACATAAACAGCATCAGGATTAAAATTGGTGCTAAATAAACAGTCCCAATTTTAAGTAGAATGGGAATCAGACAGACAGGGGCAGACGCAGATGATAAATTACCTTGGACGAAGCACCATGAGAACTTGGAGCTTTTAACCCTTGTGCCCATTTACGTGCCCTCGGTGAGTTTTCTGCCCAAAAACTGGTTGGAATTGTTCAATGAATGAGACATGCAAGGCAACAACATCAAGTAGTTAGAAACTGTGGCTGGGAGTTAAGGAAAGAATGCCTGACGTGGGTAAATTGCAACGATATGATTTCAGAAGGAGGACACCAGATCCCCTTTGTCCCTCCAGCAAAGTTGAAAAAGGTAAACATGATACAACTTTTGTTAAGTTCCTGTGGATTGGCTGCTTTCATAGAATCCCTATAATGCTGAAGGAGGCCATTGGATTCATCCAGTCTGCACCGACACTTTAACAGAGTAACCTGCCCAGGCCCTAAGCCCATAACCCTATGTATTTATCCCACAATCCCCCTAACCCATGCATCCTGGAACGCTGAGGGGCAATTTAATATGGTCAATCCATCTAACCTGCACATCTTTGAACTCTGCTTGGAAAACCAAAACCACTTGTCCAATCACGTTCATGATTAAATTTGTAGTAAGGCTATAATACGTCACCAGAATTCATACTACATACTATAAATCAATCTGGCATATAAAATAATTACACATTTTAGTGTGACAATGCATGTTTAGGCCTACACATTTTATACAGGCCAATACTTCATTTTTCAGTTCATAAATACATTTGCATTAGGGCCTGTCTCAATATATATGTTGAGGGTTAAACTTGCTTTGTAGAGTCATGGGATGAGTAAGATCAAGCAGGCAATACAGGCCATGTTGCCCCAAAGATATGCAGCCATTTAAGGTGTGGCCACATCTGGTGGAAATATGGGCACTGCTCCATTTGACATTTCATGTGATTTTGTCATCAAATCGTGCAAGATTATTATTGCACAAACTATCTTCAGATCTTTCAAGCAATGTGGAATTTCCAGTTCAATGCATGAAGAGGACGACGTGTTGTTGTGGAGAGATGATTATGGAACCATCAGCATATCTGATCCATGGGTTCCTATGATGATGCCATAACCAACATGATCAGATTGAATTTGATGAATTTGTTGTCAAATGCCAAAGGGGTTGAATTTGGTAATTTTTGAAACATTATGATTGTGGTTCAATTATTCTTGTAGAATCATTTCATTAAATAAAATGTAACACATTGGATGGAATTATTACTTCATTAAATGAAATTTGACACATTGAATGAAATTTAACGTGGGGCAAGGGTTGGTGTTGTGGATGCGTACTACACCTGCCACAGCATGTGCTGCCTGATGGCATTAACAAGATGAAAGTGGAAAGATTTTTCAAAGGTTATTATATACAGTATGATCTATGATAGTTTATCATAGAATAGAATAAAATCCCTGTAGTGCAGAGGGAGGCCATTCAGCCCATCATTCCTGCATCACCAACAATTCCACCCAGGCCCTATCCTACAATCCCACATATCTACTCCATTAGTCCTCTAACCTTCACATCCTGGGATACTAAAAGGTAATTGAGCATAATCTTTCAACCACACATTTTTGGAGTGTGGGAAGAAACTGGAGCATTCAGAGAAAACATACACAGACATGGGGAGAATGTGCAAACACCACACAGACAGTGAGTCAAGCCGGAAATTAAACCCGGGTCCCTGGCACTGTGAGGCTGTAATGCTAACCATTGTGCCACTGTGCCACCCAAATGTAGAACTTTAGCAATTTTTGGTGCATGTCCTTTCCTCCTCAGAAGAGTTGTATGAAACAATGTCAATGGGAAATCAGTCATAAAGCAGGGGATGAATCCTGTGAGTGAATTTAACTGCCTGTCTCCATATGAGTGGAAAATTATCACTGGTATTTTCCAAAAATGTTTTTCATTTGTATTGGCATTAAGGGTTTTTATTTTTCTTAAGTGAACCAGCTAAAAAGAGATTGATTGGTATTTTCTAGCATTTCACTGAAAGCTTCCAATCAAATGGAAAAAGTCATGCCCTTTCCAGTCAGTTAGGTGAAAGGACATGACCTCTGGTAAGTGTTGTATGTGGTGACAATGCTAAGGAACACATGCTGCTTACATTTATCCATAACATTTGAGTGTGAACAGATTAGGTGGATTGGCCATGCTAAATTGCCCCTTAGTATCCCTGTACATGTAGATTAGATGGATTAACCATGGGAAATGTGAAGGGTTGTGTGAGTAGAACAGGGGAAAAGACCTGGGTAAATCATTCTGTCAGAGATTCGGTGCAGACTCGATGGGCCAAATGGCCTCATTTTGTACTGTAGGAATTCTATAGTTTTATGAATTTCTAATCCAAATAAGAAGCTCTATCTTTTTTCAAGATCGGGAAATTAAATGGCTACTTTGCCATGAATTGTCGAGCGATTAGCTTTTTTACTCAGTATAAATTGTGTTTAACATTGCTTGATCATGCAATAAGTCCTTATCTCTAATTCTATTTGAAATGAGGAAATGTGCATTGACAAAACTTAAAGGCATTCTTTTTGTTATATTTAGCATTGCTGATTGCCTGTGTGATTAGTGATTTGAGGACTCAGGGGTCAGATGAGTTTTCATCACTTATCGGTAAACTGCAAGCGGACAGAATTACACTTCTGTAGTGGAAATAGTAATTCAGAAGAATAATTGTGGCTTTTCAGATATCTTATATACATCCCATTCCCAAGAAATGCAATCACAAGTGTCAATTTTACAGGCATAAAGTAAGCATCTAACATGGCAGACAGCAGATGCTTGTCCATTCCATGCCGAAAGAATGTTACCAACTATGTTAATTTGGACTAATCTATTGGCATCCACGTTGCGTGCTGTAACAAGTCAGATAACTCAGTACAATATTTAAAAAAGGGTCCTACAATAGTCATGATAACATCGCACAGTTACAGTCATCAAGGAATCTGCAGAAGAGCTATTTAAAGGGCTGAACTCTTCCACACAGGTTTGCTGCTGGTTTCTCCTATTTGGCTGCTAATTAACTTCTGGGCTGTTTTTTTATAGCTATTTTCTGCATTCCAAAAGTAAGTCCTGATTTCTGGGAACAATTTTATCCTGGCTGTTTTAAAAAGAGTTTATTCCCTTCACAGGTGGTCTGGCAGAATTGCATTTGAGGAGAAACAGTAAAGAAAACAGGAGACAGATAGCAGGAGGAGCTGAGAAAATTGGGAGGAGCAAAACACTGCATAAAGAGCTGTCATTTTGAGTACAGGGTGTGCTTAGGAGTTTTTTTTCTCCTATATAATTGCTTCACTGGCATCTGTTGAAGATGTGCAGGTCTTTGGAGGGTTTTTAATTCTGCAGGAGAGCGTTCTGCAAGCTAGACCTGTTTTACTTGTTTCCTGTTTTCATAGTTATTACTATTCTGCTGTGTTCTATTGTTAAACAACATTACTTGAAGATCAATCTTCAAATGATGCATTTGACCAGCTTATTTGTAAGCCCAAGTTACCACATAAACCATTGCCACAGTGGGTTTTCAGAAAGTACTTCACATGCCTGTGCTTCATCAAGGACACAAACTGCCACAAACTGAGTACCCAAACCAGGATACATATTGCTCTTTCCGTGGCTGGCAATCTTACTTGATCCTTACATATTACAATACAGCATTATTTCAGAATGCAATAGATAACACAAGTGACATATTGCAGTTTGCTGTGCTTGGAGTGATGAAAAGCTACAAAATGAACACATGCATTCCATTCTTTATGGACAAGAGTGAAACAGGATGAAAGAGACTTTTCCTATCTTCAAGGCTTTCTCATTAGAACAGATGGCATCCACATCAACCTGCATTCTTCAATAGAAGTGGATATTATTATTTGAATGCACAACTTTCTTGTAAACACAAGCAGTGCAATATGTATGCCTGTGCCCAGTTTTCTAGCAGCAATCATGATTCATTACTTCTGCACCAGTCTCTGCTCCCTTTATTCCATGATGTAGAGATGCTGGCGTTGGATTGGGATAGTAAGAACTCAGTAAGAATTAAGCAACACCAATTTTAAATCCACTGCATTTGCCTGACAAAGACACAGAGTGTCAAAAGCTCGCAAATTTACTCTCAAATAAATCGGTTGGATTTAAAATTGGTGTTGCTAAATTCTTACTGAGTCCTTTATTCCACCCAGGATCAGCTCACAGGCTGGCTACTACAGTACGAGGGATAGAATTTCCTGAAGGACATTACTACTGTCAGAAAGCTGGGCACAGATGCAAAGCTAATTTTCAATAAGAGTTGTGCTATCACCAGAACTCTCCCATTGAATGGCATGACACTACTGTATTTGAGCTGTAGGTATGAACTAAGTCCACAGCAGATATTTAGAATGAATAATTACAAATGTAAGCATGCTTGTGATCAACCACTGTAACATAGAAAATTAATTGTTAGTAGTACCATGTTTCACACTTTGTGGCTGTGAATTGCTTTAGGAGACTTTTAAAACACTATTTTGGAAATGTTAAACATTTATCTTCCTGCTTTGCCCTCCCTTTTTTCTATTCTTGCCTTCAATCCAAGCCGATCTTCTATTCATGATCACTAGCTATTGATCTATACTTGATTTGACATTGAAATGTTCCCTTTAATTCATACTTCTTCATAGTTTTATTACTTTTCAGGGGTAGGAAATGGCCAAGTGGTATTATTACTGGATGACTAATCCAGAAATTCAATTAATGTTCTGAAGATCAGGGTTCAAATCCTGTCACAGCAGCTGGTGGAATTTGAATTAAAAAAAAGCATCTGGAATTAACTATCTACTGACGACCATGAAATTATTTTCAATTGTTTGAAAACAAAAACTCATTTACTTCACTAATGTCCTTTAGAGAGGGAAATCTGCCTTCCTTACCTGGTCTAGCCTACATGTGACTCTAGAGCCAGAACAAAGTGGTTGACTCTCAACTGCCCATGGGTAATAAATGCTGACTAGCCAATGATGCCCATGAATGAATTTTTTAAAAAAAGTATTTTAATAACGTTGGTTAAGAATACATCACATTGGTTATTTGATTCATTCAGTTCCCAGCTGCCCTGATTCCTTCATTACAATGTTACTAACTCACACCTTGAACAGCTTTGTGAACAAAATTGTTTTCAACTGAAGGATACAGAGAATAGTCAAATGGCAGACTGTTAGACCCTATAGCAGAATTGTGCTCCAATACTTAAACATTTCAATAACTGATCTTGGAACAATTAACCTAAAACTTGACAACTGATCCCAATGCATTTATATTGAAGAAACTGTTAAACTGATGAAATCTAGTCACGGTAATTAGCGCTTTTATTATTGGTTCATTATTTCAAAAATCTATATTAATTAGTATTTTGTTTGGGCTATAGCCACTATGTATATAATTCTTACACAGAACTTGATAACTCAACTAATGTTCTGGGGACCTGGGTTTGAATCCCATCAAAGCAGGTGGTGAAATCAATAAAACATATCTGGAAATAAGAATCTAATCATGACTATGAAACCATTATCAATTGTCGGAAAAGCCCATCTGGTTCACAAATGTCCTTTAGGGAAGGAAACCTGTGATCCTTATCTTGTGCAGCCTATATGTGACTCCAGATCCACAGCAAAGTGTCCACAGCAGCCTCTCAACTGCCCTCGGGCAACTGGGAATGGGCAATAAATGCTTGTCATGTCCTACAACTGAATAAAAAAACTCATATGACAACCTTAACTCACAGTAAAACAATGAGAGTATACTGGAGCAAAAGGGAGTGGTTGTTCTCACTATCCAGGAAGTGTTTGTTGAAACTTAAGTACAGGTAAGTGTCAGTGAAGAATTTGATAACTAGTATTTACTACAGTCATTCAGTCTAGCTTACATGTACAATGTATCAGCAGTTGACAACCATCATTTACCTTTATGACCTAAAGGTTTCTGCATTCACATCTTGGTTTCCAATATTATTTTTTCCCGTATTCGCTATGCATGAAGTTTCTGTGAGGTCATGTCTTTTCAAATTTAAAACAATAGTCACAATTTTCACGGAAGTACAATTGCATTTTATTTACTGCTGCCATTAGTTTCTTGACCCTACAGGGCCTGAACATTTGTCTTAAATATTTGACTGAATCGTCTTTATTTATCCGCGTTAAAGCAGTGAGAATTTCAAAATAGACGAAGCAGGAGAATTGTGTCTGATAGTTAAAAATTTCAGCCTCAGGGTTTTGGCCATATTCTCTGATGTTTTATGGTGATGAGTGCAATATACCATGATCCATGAGCTGAACACACTCACGGATCAGACAATTTTAATTCATTGGATGTGGAATAATTGTGAATGGTACTTTACCAATAAACGGGAATATAAATGATCCATTAACATATAAAGGGGCAGAGTGTTCACTAATTTGCCTATCACATGTTTCTCATGGTGGACAGCATAGAACATAGAACAATACAGCATAAACAGGCCCTTCGGCCCACGAGTTGCGTCGATCACATCTACCCAATCCACAGACCTATTTATAACTCCCTATCCTATTCTTTTCCATATACTCATCCAGAAGTCTCTTAAAAGACCCCAGTGAATTTGCTTCAACAACCTCCGATGGCAGTCGGTTCCATTCACTCACCACCCTCTGAGTGAAAAACCTATCCTTGACATCTCCTTTGTATTTGCTTCCCTGCACCTTAAATCTGTGTCCTCTCGTATTGACCATTTCCGCTCGGGGAAATAGTCTCTGAGAGTCCACCCTATCTATTCCTCTCAACATTTTATAAACCTCTATCAGGTCGCCTCTCAACCTACGTCTCTCCAGTAAGAAGAGTCCCAGCTCCCTCAACCTATCTTCATAAGGCCTGCCTCCCAATCCAGGCAGCATCCTTGTAAATCTCCTCTGAACCCTCTCAATAGCCTCTACATCCTTCCTATAATGAGGCGACCAGAACTGCGCACAATACTCCAACTGGGGTCTGACAAGAGTCTTATAGAGCTGCATCATTACCTCCTGACTCCTAAACTCTATTCCTCGATTAATGAAGGCCAGTACACCATACGCCTTCTTGACCACTTCCTCCACCTGCGAGGCCGATTTAAGAGTCCTATGGACCCGGACCCCGAGATCCTTCTGCTCTACAACACAGCTAAGACTCCTACCCCTTACATTGTACTCCTTCATCCCATTATTCCTGCCAAAATGGACCACTACACATTTATCTGCGTTGAAGTCCATCTGCCACTTCTCCGCCCAGTCTTGCATCCTGTCTATGTCCGGCTGCAACTTTTGGCATCCCTCCAGACCATCCACAACACCACCGATCTTTGTATCGTTGGCGAACTTGCTAACCCATCCCTCCACTTCCTCATCCAGGTCATTCATGAAAATGACAAACAGCAGGGGTCCCAGAATAGATCCCTGGGGCACTCCACTGGTTACCAACCTCCATGCAGAACAAGACTCATCCACAACCACTCTCTGCCTTCTGCCAGCAAGCCAGTTCTGGATCCACGAGGCCAAAGCCCCTTGGATCCCATGCCCTCTCACCTTCTCCAGAAGCCTTGCAGCGTGCCATTCACTGGGGGAGAGATCTTCCGGTCCTGCCACGTCTATTAGTATTTTGTTTGTTGTTTCCATTCAGTGGGATGTATTTTTCTTCCAAACTATTGAACACATTTAAAAGGTTTTGCATTATTTTTCTTCATTGTTTTTTTCCCAATATTAGTGCCCATTTTGTTTTCCCAAGTTCTGTTCTTTGCTGCGAAAAATCACCTTTTAACCAATTCATTGACTTGGAATTTTTGATAATACTTATGTTCTTCTCGACTATTATCTTTAAAGTCATTATTATCTAGATTTTCCCTTATTTATCTGTTCTGGTACATTTCCATGATGAGGTCGAACATAAATTCTTCCCTTGTTGAGCTATTCACATTCTGGATTAGAAAGGATTCACCTATAAGAATCCTATTCCCTTATCCACTTAGTACAGCATTATGCTACTGTACACTACTCTTGTGAGTTTGTACAGCCATTTATAGGTTCAGGGGTGTCAGTTGCTCCCATAAAGCCATTTGCTCGCTTACTTGTGGCAATTGACTTCCATTATGCTGAAATACAAGTGCAATAGTTGGAACTAGGAGTTTAATAATTAATTATGAAATTATCATTATGGTGATGACTGCATCTCTGTATCTGTTGCATGCAAACTCCTTCAATCACTTGGAAAAGACAGGCAAGAGAATTGAGATATCTAGGAAGACAAGGTATCTGAAGTACATGATACAAATGTAAATCTCAAGCTAGTTGATTTGCTAATAGCAGTCTGCTACTATTGCTTAAAATATCCTGATTGCATAAAAGCTCAAGATGCATAGAGCCATCCCTGTTATTGAAGCAGCTCTGAGGAAGAATAGATCTTTATCACTTGTGTGTCATCATCAGATGTGAATGTTTGAGTCTATATCCACAATGTGGAAGGTTAGTGATCATCATCAGGTACAAAATCACCTTCCTTGAATGCTACTTTTTGATTCTGTTTCTCCTCTCCTTCCTCTACAATTTACAAATCGAGAAGTATGTACAAAGGAATGCCTTTTGTTCCTTTAAATGAAACACATAGTGATCATTTTCTGGACAACTGAGTGTAGAAAACAAATACAGAGCAGATTTAATAGCTTTCTGTAAACTTGAATATCAGTGACTTGTTTTCCCTTTATACCAATATAGCACAGGAAGCATTGAATGCAATATGCTGTTGAACTTAAGAGTAAGGATCCAACCAAAGCGACGAGGTTTCCTACACAGTATGTATTTTATGTTCAAAAGAGACTTTGCTCGCTCGCTATGAACACATTATTAATGAACCTGATATACAGTAAGTGTGTAAATTTTAAGTATCATACATGCTTGTAGATTAGTTTATTATGTGCACTAAGCATCAAATACTAATAAGAATGTAGTTGTTAGCCAGTCAACTAATTCCTAGGACATAGCATTGCTAAACGCATCTAAGATCATATTCGTAAGTCCTTCATGTAGGTAAGAAAATTATATATATACTTAACTTTGTTTGAATCTTAATACCAATTCCAATAGAATTACAATATAAGAATACTGTATATTCTAAACGTGCTATCAATTTTGAACATTAATTGACATCAAGTCTAAGACACAGAAATAAGCCATTCAGCCTAACTGGCACATGCTACCATTTTTCTCAACACATCCACGTCCCTGTGGAACTCCACTTCCAACCTTATTTGAATTGTTGCCCTTAATCCTCAATCTTGGCTTCAGTTTTGTAACCAACTTGCTATCATTCTGCCACTTTTCCACTGACTCCACATGTTCTGACCTTTAGTCATGGGTTTATTATGGGTTACCTCAACAAAGACCTTTTAAAAATCCAAATAGATTAAATCTACCACATTACCCATGTACATTTGTATTTCTTTAAAAAATTCAAGAAGGTTGGTGAAGCCTTATCTCCTTTTGAAATCAATCTATAATTTAGAATGGAGTAGTCTCTAACTACAAAAGAACTGTAACATTTCCAACATACAATAGCTATCTGTATATCCCATATGGGAAAATAATTGTTTTCTTTGCAATTTGTGGGTAGATTTTCTAATTGCCATCTGGGCACAAAACCAGCATTGTGAGTCAGTTTTGCATTATAAAATGTATCTTCATTTTCCTCATATTTTGAATTGATAATCCAAGTAGTTTTCACCATGAGCAGCTGATCCTCAATGCCAACTATACTCCCAGACAGCAAATTTGAAAGTATATGCCATGGTTTGATTCCCATATGCTTTTCATGTTCTGCTTGAGAAGGTGTATTATGTGCAATATATAACAGTGGATATTTTATATAAGAGAATGTGCATTCTGAGTGGAAATTTAATACTGAGATGCTAACTCCCATTTAATGGCTTCATGAGAAAAGTTCATTGTAAAGTGAAAGATCAAAGTCTTAGGGAAATGCGAGCAAGAAGGAAAATTACAAGGTGCAGTAATCAACCCTTGTGCTGCAGCATTCTTGATAAAATGTATAGGGATATAAAGAGAGTTGCCATGATAACATTATTTTATTATAAGCTAGAATCTACATTTATTTTTCAGATCTCAAATGTTCTACAGCAGTGAAAACAGCTAAGTTATTATGTGTATCTAAATCATGTTTTCCCAGATGCTGTGGTTGATAATGGGAAATATATGAAAACTTATTTCTTTCACTCTACTTTAGATTTGTAGCTGTCAAATTGGGTTGGACATCTTTTGCCCAATTCTAATGACTGCCTAAAAGGAGATGAGGCCTAATCTGGATATTTAAATATGGATCGCGTGACTGTTTTTAGACACTTTTGTGCGGCAACCTTTCATTCATTCCTTTATGGATACTCATCATTTACTCAAAAGAGCAGTGTGTCAGGTGACTCTATGTCAGGGAGGCAGTGATTGAGGTACGTCAGCTGTTGTAGTAACACGTGGAACCTGGAAAAAGAGCCTGCATAGCAGTGCATGTGTCTGTTGAAAAACTGACTCGGGGCATAAACATTGAGAATCACTGGGGTGTTATAACATGGAGTGCACAGTTTCATCAAACAGGTCACAGATGCTAAGAGGTAAGATTTCATCAAGTTCCCCGTGAAGCTGCCATCAAGACAAAAGAGCTGTGGGATTTACTTGAATGGCTTGATTTTTTTGCTTAAGTGCAATGGATTGTGGACGGCAAATATTGTGTTCTACTGTGCCATATAAACAAACAGTAAATGTGTTATAAAATATTCTGGAGATGTGCCTGAATTCAGGACATTCTAAGCAAAATGAGGTTGCCAAACTAAGCCATACTAACACAATGAGCCAGATTTTCACTTCTGAGGTGAGTAGAAAATTGGCAAAAATGTCACAGGGTGAGAGGAGAATGTGCTTCAAATGCGTGATTTTCATTGCTGTTGTGGGATGGTCCATCAGGTTTCATTCTCTTTCAGATTTTAAGTTTTAGTTTATTTATTAATGTTACAAGTAGGCTTACATTAGCACTGTGATGAAGTTACTGTGAAAATTCCCTCGTTGTTACACTCCAGCTGACTTCATAGTAGTTTATACAACTGAGTGGCTTCCCAGGCCAATTCAGACAGCAGTTAAGTGTGAACCATACAATTATAGGTCTAGGGTTGGTTGCAGGCCAGACCAGGTAAGGACAGCAGAATATCTTCCATAAAGAACATTCGTGAACCAGGTGGGATTTTATGATGATCAACAGTAGTCATCATTAATAAGCCTAGTTTTTAATTCCAGATTTATTATTTGAATTCAAATTCCACCAGCTGCCATGGTGGGATTTCAAACAATATGTGCAGAGAAATAGCCTAGGCCTCTATTCATTCAGTGACATTACCACAACACCACTTTTTATTTATTATAAATAAAAGTATATTTATTTGTTAGTCACAGGTAGGCTTTCATTCACACTGCAGTGAAGTTACTGTGAAAATCCCCGAGTTGCTGCACTCTGGTGCCTATTTGGGTACATTTAGCATGGCCAATACACCTAACCATCTTTGGCCTGTGGAAGGAAACCAAAGCACCCAGAGGAAACCCGTGCAGGCACAGGGAGAATATGCAAACTCCATACAGTCAGTGACCCCAGCCAGGAATCAAACCTTGGTCCCTGACACTGTGAGACAGCAGTGTTAACCATTGTGTCACCATGCTACCCCGCTGCCTCCAATGTTCAATGTTCCACAGCAATTCTTTTTCTTTGAAAGATCTCCTATACTGAAAAATCTTAACAAGTATAAATATGTCATGGGTTTTGAAATGCTTGACAACAAATTCTTGGAGTACAACTTGCAGGCTAATGCTGAAATTAGTGTTTATCTGATCCTTATTGTAATGGAAGCTTCTTAATCTTTCAAATAACCTTGAACATTTCAAAAAGACTAGAGCACATGATCAATTATCCATAAGCGCAACATTGATGAAACCAGCTTCAGCACCAAGAACACATAAAGCAGTATCATAAGTCTGTATAATATACCTGTCAGTGTTGGGTGAGATATTTGATGACATCAATTAGAAATCAAGAAGGAAGGTGGGCGAAGACTGAGGTTCAGAAGGACCCAGGGAAAGCACAATATTCCATTCATTTTGCTGTCAGAAGGATTTGCCTGGATGGGTACAGGATAATTAATTGTCATGGCAACAGGTCAGTGGTAGGGATTTAAATCAGTTATTGGGGATTATGATTGATTTATGAAGCCCGACCAAGACAAAGGTGACCCTGCTCGCTGAAAGGTAGCTCGTTCTTTGATGAGAAAGATGAAAAAAAAAGTTCTATTAACTTTTGAAGAAAGTCTGACTGTTTCAAGGATATGTTTGAGCAATAATGCTTTCTGTGCCTGTTCAAGAGGAACTTGTCAAAAAGATAAAGAGCAGCCTTGCAAGAAAAGCTCGTACTTCAGTTACAAGAACACTTGCACCTCGAGGGTCCATAATCACATTTAAACATGGATTTGCTACAGGTATTTTCTTTAGATTTATTGATCGAAAAATAAGTTTGCTTTGGTAGAATATCGCCACAAATAAATGGCAGCCTTTGATAGTTTGATTTTAAAAAATGCAATGAAAAATATGATTGATTTTTCTTGATCCTGTTTTGAAGTGGCACTTGCCTTTAGTTAGTTTGTTCTCACTAAATTGCACAGGCAGCTGAATGATTTGGCTCACTAAGACCAGTAATGGGAACAAATCTAGTGAATAAAACGCAGCTTCAAACATGTCCACCAGATAAGCCCTCAACACTCACTAATAATTGCATTGAAACAGCAATGATAGGCAACCAGGCTGGAAAAGCAGAGCATCTGAAATGTATTGTACATTCAATCATAAATCTTTAATCTATAATTTACAGGCATCTTTAAATCTTTTATTTCAGCAATGTCACCACCATTCTGCAGAGCAGAAATACACATGACTCGTTGCCTTACTTCTAAAGAATTCTGTCTTTCTTTCAAATGCAGTCTGAACCATGTTCACAAGCAATATTCGCTGAGTGCCTCAAAAAATATTTCTTCCATGTCTCTTAAATTAAAGGCTTCACAAACAATCAACAAGTATTTATTTGTGTAACACAATATTTGTCAAGAGTAATTTCAATTTGTGTACCAACAAGATTTTATTTTACTTGGTTACAGGTATATTGAGAAATTAGTTTTACCAGTATACAACATTCATTTTTGATGGCACAATAAGTTTACAAATTAATACAATTTAAAGAGATCCACCAGCCCACAGTGGAATATAGTAATTGGTATAGCTATCCAATTTTTTAAAAAAAATTAAGCCTAAGGTAGCCAAAGGAATCTCAACTAGAATTGATTTCCTATACCTAAATATAACAAAGTAAAATTGCTTCTTCAGGGCAAGATGATGATGAATTGTTCATGTAAACCCCATTTATCATGAAAGAGGATAAATAAGGCTTCAGATCAGTAGGTTCATTTTAACTCTGAGATTTGGGTTGGTTTGGGTGTAGGGGAGGGAGATACAATTCATCTATAAGGATCTTGCACAAAATATACACAAAATGAATTTGTAACGCATACAAAGTATGAAGATGCAATGTAGAGGAATGTTTAGGTTTCCTTCGATAGCTACTCTTTCTCTTGGTCTCTAACCCACAAAAACAGGCGTGAGGTTTGTTGCCTCTGGAAAGAGTTTGAAGGCAACCATAGGAGCTGCTAAGTGCCAAGATAGACAGTTTAAAAGGTTTGCCTTTGTGCACTGTGACTTTGTCCCATTTGCAATAATGGCAGCAAACCAAACAGCAGTGCCCTAGCTTCATTTATACCAATGCATGCCACCTGAAGTCCCAATCTCCATCACCCCTCCTACCTGCCATGCTAAGTTACACCATCTCATACATGTGCATTCCCATTCACCCATGATACATTCTGTAAAGAAACGATTAACCCTATTGTAATAATATGTATGGAAAAGCTTTAAAGTGGTCATTCATTTCTTCTTTAAAAAAACAAAATTTCACCATAGAACACATAATGAGGCTAGGATTAGAGTTCACACATCCCTTAGATTGTTGAAACATTGAGTAATTAACAGCTGTTGCTCTCAGGTCTATTCCGACAATTGCACAAAGTGTATGTATGGAAAATAAAGAGATATTGAATGTTTGCAGCTTCAGCTATTGATATTTCAAAGCGTCTAGATAATAGACAATTCCATAGGGCTGCAATGATTTTTTTTTAAAGAGAGTTATGTTATTAATGACTCTTTGAAAGCTTTTTTACTCATCCTTTTGTTAATATAGTGCTCATAGATTCTGTAGAGAGTATAGTACGTGAATTGGCATGAAAGTGCTATAACTTGGTATGAAGAGTTGTTGGGAATGGATTAGAGAGACGTGGCTTGGCAGGGGGTCATCGCTAAGACTTTTGAACTTAGTATTCAAAAGGTCCTCGCATCCATACTATGATTCATGATACATCTGAGATGCCATGAAAAACAATCTTGCAGATGATTAGGACAGGCCTTTATCTGCAATGGAATCAGCTGTGTCGGAAGTGCAGGATGCAGACTCTTGACCATAATCTTAACTTTAACACTTAACATGAATGGTGATTATTGTGAGTATTGCAGTTGGGTTGGGAATCCCAGAATTGGTCCTGGTCATCATTTTTGTACATCCACAGAGTCCCCTGGACTCCATGAAAATCTAATCAAATATATTTTAGTTTGCTGTGACCTTATGCAATGAGCCCATTCTTACCCAACAATGGTATGTATCATGCGTTTTGATTATTCGGATTATGAATAGAGATTACTCTATAAACCTCCTTAACATCCTCAGCCGGGCTACAAGATTAGTTCGGAAGCTCAGAATTCTGTAACTCACCTCCTGATTCCCAAAAGAATGCCCACCTTTTAGAACGCACAATGGATGAAATTTAATAACAGTTATGCGGTGGGAAAATGTCATAAATGTTATCAGTTTTTGCGGCCGGTGTGAATTTATGAAATCCAGATTTCCAGTGCCGTCAGCCTCTTGTCAGAAATGGGCGAGAGGTTGATTAACTTATTTGATTTGCATGTTTTAGTGATCTCAATCGTCCAGGCTCACTTACCTTTATGGTCTTGCCAGGAGAGATTCTCTCTGAATGGAGACCAGTCATGATGGCCTTGCTGGTGGAACCAGAGGCCACTGACGTCCCCTGGGGAGGGCACGTGCAAGGTAGGGGTGCCCCTTTGCGCTTTGATGAAGGATCATCTGGACTCAAAATGTTGGCTCCATTCTCTCCCCATAGATGCTGTCAGATCTGCTGAGGTTTTCCAGCAATTTCTGTTTTTGTTTCAGATTCCAGCAGTAAGTTGCTTTTAAGTTTGACAGCGTACAGGACAAAGCAGCCTGCTTGATTCACACCCCATTCACAAATATTCACTACCTTCATCACAGACAAACAGGTGCAGTAGTATGCATCATCTACAAGACAGACTACAGGAACACACCAAAGTTCCTTGGGCAGAGGCTTCTAAACCAATGCCTGCTACCATCTAGAAGGACAAAAGCAGCAGGTATATGAAACACCATCTGGAAGCTCCCCTCCAAGCCAAATCACTATTCTTTCACTGGAAAGTATCTACATATCAGGGCTGCAACGGTTCAGCAAGCAAACTCACTATTACCTACTCGAAAGCTACTGAGAATGATCAATAAATGCTGACCCAGCACTTATCCCATAAATAACTATCCCGAACATTCCATAAATTAAATTTAACAAAACCAATTTCCACAGGAGGTAGAGAATATTTTCACTTAATGTTATGAACAACATTACTGACCTTGAAAATAAGCATAACAATATTAATTTTGGAGTTGAGCTTTACTTTCACAATCAATTTTAATTCAATAGATAACTCCGGCATGTCACAAAGCAATAGAACTGAAGTAGGCTCGAATGCATTGTTTATTAGAAAAAAAATGAAAAAGTACTCAAGGCTTCCCAGCAGATACAAATTGTCACCCAACATTTTTTGTTCAATGTATTTTCATGGAAAATGGGAGAGATTATATGATCTGACATAATATCCTGAAGGAAGTTTAAAGAAAAAGACTATAGGACAGTTGTATATTTTGTGACAAGACAAAACCTTTCCATATTGTGGGACAAACCTTTTCTCTGATTTTATCTTATCAATTACTGTCAAATGTCACAGCAGTGGATCCTGCAGTTTAAAGTCATAACTAAGCTTACCTTAACACTGCAATGAGGTTACTGTGAAAATTCCATAGTTGCTACACTCCAGCACCTGTTCAGATACACTGAGGGAGAATTTAGCACAGCCAATTCACTTAACCAGTGGGATGAAACCATAGCACCCAGAAGAAACCCATGCAGACACAAGGAGAATGAGAAGATTCCACACAGACAGTGACCTAAGCCAGGAATTGAACCGGATCCCTGAAGCTGTGAGGCAACAGTGCTAACCACAGAGCCACTATACCACCTTTCATTGTATTCTGGGATAAGAGGTATTCCTTAGTAATAAGAAAAACAAACTCATGTATATTAGGGTCTTTACCACATCAATGTTTATTTTATAATGAAGCAACAGATGAATTCTGAAATAAATTCTCGTACAAGAACCATCAGATCAGATGAATTCACATTTATTAGTGCCTTTGGTTTACAGTCCTTCATAAAATAACATTGAACTAAAATATTATCTATAGCTGAATCAACATCCAAACAGGAGGAGGAGAGATAATATTTGTTAACTAGAGAAAAAAATTCTAATTTAACATTCATAGCTCTCTAAACCTCACCCTTCACCTTCCTTACCCTAGCCCAATCCCGTGCTACTTTTATGCCACTCACATATCCACCAAGCCCCTGCAGAACATGCCACTCCATATTACATGAATGCCTCCATGTATTTTCCATGCCCCCTCAGATCATCCATGCCACTTCTATGCTCTCATTTATCTTCCATAAAACCACATCTGGTATGCATGATATACAATCCTCCTTTTCCTTGCAATGTCAATGAAAAATATTCTTTTGGGGGAAATAAATAACAGTTGTATTATTTACAAAAAGCTTCCATGTAATTGAAACTGAGAAAAAACGCATTCTGCTGGATGAAAATACCTTGCAATACTTGTAACCCTTTTAGCATATGTCAACAAGTCAGTACCACATCAAAGGGGCAATTTGTTATTACAACTTCTTGAAACTGTCATTCACACTCAGATAATTGGAACATCTATGATTCTGAAACTCCTTAACACTTGAAGCTCAGGCAAGCATTAATGATGGCCATTGCTGTCCAGTAGGTGCTCATTTCAATTTCAAAATAGTGAATGGGATATCCAGCCATGCTCACCACAAAAATGGAAAATCATGCTCGATGTAAACAGATCTTTGCATGATCCACTCCCCACCTGCTATGATTCTTATGGTGGGTGGGATGGAGTAATTCCACCCCCCACCACCCAGTGTATCTTCCATCAATGTAAGCAAGCAGGTGATTAGATTTTTTTTCAAGTGTTAGAATCAGCTTTTCTAAAAAAAAATCTGCCAGACTCAGTTAAATCAGAGCAGTAATGATAGTAGGACATTTCATAGTATTTTGCTGTTTTCTTTATTGGAAAAGCACTGTAATGCCTTGAAACAAATACGCAAGACTGATCAACTTTCCTTTAAAAGATGAGTTTCTATGCTGATTTACTGAATTAAGAATATATTTCTAATACAATACAGCTTCTTGTGACATCTGAAAGCATGAGATTATTTTACACTTGGTTAGCAAGCTTTCAATTTTCTTACGAACTCTCAATCTTGGCATGCTTCTCTTCCCCAACAACCACTCCCTCTGGTTGATTTGCTGATATTGAATCATAGAATCCTACAGTGCAGAAGGAGGTCATCTCGCCCTTCGAACCTGCACCGACAACTATTCCACCCAGATCCTATCCCCATAATGCCACATATCTACCCTCCTAAATCCCCGATACTAAGAGGCAATTTATCATGACTGATCAACCTCACCCATACATCTTTGGTGACTAGAAATTCGACTAAAACTTTTTATTTATATGTGTTCCTGCCTGTGGAAATTGGCAGGTTTCCTGCATTGCCTGGATTTCAACATTTTGCAACCCCAGCCACACACACGCACCCACACACACCCACACACACATAGTCCACTCCTTCTCTCGTTCCTGGTAAATATTGCAGCCATTGCATTAGCAATCTCCCAATGGCAGAAATGTTTAACAAATAATAAATCAAAGTGTTATGATCACACAATGCCTGCAAGTGTCTCCTCCATGAATAGATTCTCAAACCTGTTTAGCAAAGAAGAGATGAAGACAGAAATATAGAGCAAAATTCTAAACAAAAAGAGCAGCACACTGACTCTAACAAAGTGCTAAAATTGACAGATGAGTCATCTCTTCAACATAACATCAGTGACTTCAATAATGCAACTGAACCTAGCCAAGGTGAACACAGTAGTATCTTTACATTTCTCCCTGTCAAATTGACCAAAAGTTAAAATACAAAGTTAATTTATTAGTCACAATAAGGCTTACATTAACATTGTAATGAAGTTACTGTGAAATTCCTCTAGTCGCCATAGTCCAGCGCTTGTTTAGATCAATGTGGCTAACAAGCACGTCTTTCAGAATGTGGGCAGAAACCAGAGAACCTGGAGGAAACCCACATGGACACAAGGAAAACATACAAACTGCACACAGATAGTAACCCAAGCGGGAAATCAAACTCGTGTCCCTGGCGCTGTGAGGCGGCAGAGCTAATCACTGTATGACCATGCCACCCAATGTCACTTCACTTCCAGGTTGGCATTTATGTAACAATAGACCTTGTCATACATCTCAGAGGAGATTCACATTTAATCTAATTATCAAATGCATTTTTGTTTCAGTTGGATTGTTCTAAATATTTACATATCTCCTAATTCTATTGGGGTTTACTTGTACTATGTGAAGATTCAGATGTGTTTTGATGAACATAAATCTTATACACCCTATGTTAATCATTTTTAAAACTCCATTATCTTGTTTCATAAAAGCCAATTACCATAATTCCTGATACCAGAACTGTGACACTTATGGCATATTTTAAAGATCAGTCTGTGGGTGCATAATTTCATTTTTATTTGATTAAGCACATGCTTTTTTGTGTGTGGAACTCAGCACATCATTAATCAACATAGGACAGAAAACTTTTCTTGTTTTTTTTGAAGAAGTAACCTGTTTTTCATCCGTTGAAATCTTCTGGCAGAAAGCTGCATTCCCCCTGGTCACTGGGATGAACTGGTACAATATGATCAGAAAGCACTTCAGACTGAGCCAAGAATTTAACAATTCATAAGGTATTGTACAAACAAAAATTTCTGTTTTGAAACTGAATTTGGACTACAAAAATTGTTGGCAAACACACAAGACCACATTAATCAACAGTTTATTTAACTTTTAGTTCAGTTAGGAGTAAGAGGGAGATAAAAAAAAAACTTCATAAGAACAGTACAGGATTACACTAGGCAGATTGAGATGAATTCCCAAAACACTGCATTAGTCTTTATGTCAGTAGAATTCTCCAGTTTACGTAAATGCGATGTACGGTGAACACAAACATTGCAAATGTTGAAGTTGATTCAGATGTAATCTGGAAAGATAAACGGATCTCAGATCAAAATAAGGTGGGAGCCCTGAGGACATTCACCTGAGGATGCTGAAAGAAATGGCAGGTCACCTTCTTGAGGTAGTCATTTGCCTTGGTCAATATTGGATTGGTCACCTGATATGGAATAAATATTTAATTTCAGTGACTGCAATGCAACTGAATATTAGAAGCTGGGAGTTTTGGAGAGCAGGTGGATGAGTGATTCTGGTTGAATTGTACCATCAGCAGAGATATGAAGGGCCAAATGGTCTCCTTCTGTACTGTTACTGTTCTATGATTCTGTTTCAGAAGGCAGATTCAATATTGTTGTTTTGTATCATCGACCAAGACTAGCTTATGCTACTTTATAAGTATTACAGCAAGCTAGATTCAAGACTAGAAGGAGGATTATGTTGTACCAATATTAAATAAAGCCAGAAACAGGAAATTATAAAACTATTAGTTTAATTTTGATTATTGGCAAGTTGCTGAAAGGGATAATTAAAAATACTCTATATTAAGTTTAGACAGAGAAGGGACTCATTAGAGACGTCCAATGTAGCTTCTGGCAAAGGCAATCTTTTGACAGTCTGGTTGAACCTTTTGAAGACATTATTGCATTGTTGATGAAATTAGCCAAATTGGCTTATTAGCTCCTTGGATTTTCAAAAAGCTTTTGATGAAGTACAGCACAGTAGGCTATCTTATTAGAGAGAGATCTGGGGAAGTAAGGCCTTTACGATTGGCAGCCAATCCTAGGTTGGATGTAACAAAATTGCTTGTGATAGCAGAGGTTATTGTAAATGGCAATGGCTCTGCTAGTTAGTGGGGAAGTCCCATTGCGGCTGGTGTTAGAACCCTTGCTTTTTACTGTTTTTGTTAACAACCCCAAATCGTAGAATTATACAACAGGGAAGCAGATCATTTGGCCCATCATAACTGTGCCATATCTTTGAGAGAACTTTCCAATTATTTCTAATCCTCTGTCTTTCTCCATAGTCCTGCAAATATTTCCTTTACAAGTATTTACCCAATTCCCTTTGAAAGTCATTTTGAATCTGCTCCCACCACCCTTTTGGAATTGTGGGTACTATCCATGTTCATAGATAACAAACATACTTGCGCCAAATTAGAATGTTCAAGTGCAGCCAAATAATTGTAACCAAATCCAGTCATATCAAATGGATAGGCAGGGACATTAATCTCTGGAGCATAGGAGGTCGAGGGGTGATCTTATTGAGGTCTATAAGATAAGAAAGGCACAGATCAGCTACACTTTTTCCCAAAAGGTAGAGGAGTCTAGAACTAGAGGGCATAGGTTTAAGGTGAGAAGGCAGAGATAAAAAAGTGTCCAGAGGGGCAATTTTTTCACACAGAGAGTGGTGAGTCTCTGGAACAAGCTGCCAGAGATATAGTAGAAGTGGATACAATTTTGTCTTTTAAAAAGCATTCAGATTGTTACATGGGTAAGATGGGTGTAGAGAGATATAGGTCAATTGGGATTAGCTTATGGGTTTGAAAAAAAAGGGCAGCATGGAAAGTTGGGTGAAGGGCCTGTTTCCATGCTATAAAACTCTATGACTATAACAGTATGTACAGATTTAATGGAGAAATGGGCATAAGGTTTGGAAACTGACATGTCATTAGGCAGGACCAGTATTATGCACATTATTAGAGTTAATTCCAAACATTAATTTATCTTATCTAACTGATTAATAAGAAAATAACACTTTTGCCTATGTTTTTGTAGTGAGGATGCCTATAAAAATGCAATTTTGAAATATTGAAGATGCGTTTGAAACTTCTACTCTCTGCCTATTCTAAAACTGTTCCATTTTAATTGAAAAGACTCACTTTTTACAAAAGATGCAATAGGAAAAAAATAAGATCCAAAGTTTTGCTTCCTTTTTGGCAAGTTAGCACATTGGTAACTGCACATGTCACAAAACTTCAGAAATACTAAGAAGTGCAACAGATTAACCAAAGTACTGAACTTCAACAGGTTTTGTTCATTTTGAGTTTTATTAGAATTTTTATTGCATACTTGTTTGCACAGCAGGCCATCTTGTTGGTCTTGGCTAGCAGCAGGAGAATTACCTTTTCTAAGCTGCGTTCAAGTTCCAAGCCTGTTGCAGTGCAAAAGCTTAACAAAGAAAATGCAAGTAATTGCTTTATTAATTGAACTGGAATTAGAAAAGGAAATTTTGTATAAATCTTGTGCATGTTTTCTTTTCACTTTCACTTATCCTTTGTGTAACTTTGTACATTTTAACTTTGTACACTTTCCACATTTTGACTTGCAAATGATTTCCCAAACCAGTCATTGATCTGTCTTTATAGCTACTCTGTTCAGAACGTGTCATTCTTTCCAAGCTCCAATTTATCTCTTTCTGCCTGTTGAATCCATCCATACCATATATACTTGAGCCGGTAAAAATGCCAACATGTTACTCATCCAGCAGCAATATTGTTTGATAAGCTAGTTAAGCCATTGTGCCACAATGTTGTTTGTTTCTCTTTTGGGCGAAATGCCACCTGCTACTCAACCTCATGCTATTCAGTAAGCACTTTGTAAGGATAGTGGATCAGAAATGAGATTAAGTAAGGTAGTTGGCAAGAAGACTAAACACCGGTGTGAATTAGAACAACTGTTACAGTTTTTGCAGTGTGCATTTGATTGCATGTAGGTTGTAAAATTTGGCAGTCTGTTTTTTTTAAGGTAGTATCAGTGGCTATTTACAAACAGCACAGACATGTTATGGCTTCGCTTGGGCGTGTCTCGTAAAATCCTGCTCAAGGCCAACAGAGAATTCCGTTCTGCAAGCCACGCCTGCCCTGATTCCAGGGAGGGTGAGGTGGTAAAATATTGGCCCTCATTTCAATATTAACAGAAGTATACTGCATTTTGAAAAATTGGCGACGTGTATTTGGAGATTTCAAGGCCCCAAGCTGCTTGCTTGTGCTTTACAGTCACCTAAATAAGGATCAAGAGAAGACACAGAAAAAAAACCTTTAACTTTCTCAAAGAAGTATAGACAGTTCATGTTGACAAAATGGACTCCATTGGAATCCGGTAACCTTTTGTGGTTACTGCACCAATGGGAATCAACATATTTCTGGAAAATCATTAAAAGGCAAATAACATTTTTGGGAACCATCCATTCAAGGAGCATCAGGATGTAACAGATTACTTGTGGAATTGACATCACTATTACCTGGATATTTACAGAAACTGAAATAGAACAGTCGCTCCAGACTTATGTCAGCAAATTTGAAATCTCACAAAGATGGGCATGAAGTGAAACACGTTTTCACTCAGAAATGTGAAAGGCCATCATTCATTCTCTACTAAATCATTTGTATGGATAATGGGAATATTAGTTCTGGGGTCACATGGCAGAAATTGGCTTGAGATAGTAAATATTTTCTTATTCTAAGAACAAGCCAGGGAAGTCTGTCTGGGTGCAAAGAATTTGGAGGAAGTCCAGAAAAAGGAAGGACACTGCCTAAGACAGAGAAATGGGGCTAATTCTTTATATCTTAACATCATATTTTTTACTACAGGCTCAATCACAACTACAACTGGAAAAGCCAGAAACCTATGAGTAGATTATAGAGTTAATCAGAAACTTCCAACATCCTAATTTCATCAAACCTGCAACAGATTTAACTATCATTTTCAAGAATTAAAGCAACAGTGATTTCTCAGGATCTTCTAAAGATGTCAATGAATGCTATCTCTTTTTTGTAATCACTCTTCCTTAGTGTCTGTGAATCTTATGTGAATGAGGAGTAGGTGCTGTTGTGGTTTACATTCCGGGTGCTGAGAGAAATAGAATTAAGAAAGTATTACAGTGCAAAAGGAGGCCATTCAGCCCATTGTGTCTCCATAGCTCTCCAATGAACATTATGACTTTGTGCCATTTTCTTGGTGTTTCCTTGTTCCCTTGCATATTGTTTCTATTCAAATAATCATCCACTGCCTTCCTGAATGCCTCAATTGAACCTGACTCTACCATACTTCCAGGCAGTGCATTCCAGACCCAACCGCTCATTACATGAAAAGGTTTCTTTCTACAGCACATTTGCTTATTTTACAATCACTTCAAGTCTATCATTTTTGATCCTTTTACGAGTAGGGGCTGCCTCATGATTTTGAAATCTCTATTAAATCTCCTGTTAACATTCTTCTCTCCGAGGAGAACTCATCCCAACCTCACCATCTATCCTCACAACTGAAATTTCTTGAACCATTCTTGTGTACCTTTTCTGTACTTGCCCCAATGCATCCATGTCCTTCCTATAGTGTGATGAGGAGAACTGTACAGAATATTCCAGCTGGGAACTAACTAGTGTCCTACATAAGTTTAGTATAACTTTGTCCTCGTAGTCTATGCCCCTATTAATAATACCCAAGATGCTGTATGCTTTATTAATTGCTGTCTCCACTTGTTCTGCCATCTTCAATGATCTATGCATGCATACAACCTCTTCATCCTCACACCTCCAAAAATTATACCTCTTATTTTATACACTCCACCTGGAATACATTGACTAAGCTCAGCACAAATTATAACAGGTTTTGGGTACCAATGAATTGATGCCCCAAAGAGTGTAGAACCTACTCTTTTTTCTCTATTTGTCTCTCCTGTTTCATAAATGAAAATCAGGGTGAAAAATAGAATAAGCTGCTGATTTCTTCAGACCCATTTTGTGCAGTAGACTGAGACAAATGTCACCCCTCTGCGTGTTAATGCCAAACTCAAAAGGCTTCTGATTCCTCCGTGAACCATTTTTGTGGTATTTCTAAGTGAGACTGTCAACTTTAAGCTGAATGATGTGCTATGTCTCACAGCTACAAGTATCTACCTTGAGACGGGACATCATCATTTTGCAGACAATTTTTATAGTTAGAAGAGAAATGAGGCTTTCACCCTATCAGTCTGGCTGGATTCAAGCTCAGGTTTCCCATTGGGAAAGGAAATGGAATGTAGCATTGAGTGGCACTTAGGAAGTGATGTTGAAATAAGCACAAAACTGCAGAGAATTGTAACTTCTCAAATGCTTAAAAGAGCTTAACCACAGTCAACGTTACCTCGAATCCAATCTGATTGAAGGAACTGTTTGAAATATTACATCAGAGAACTGAGAAAGTAAAACCCTTCATATATTTTATCCTTACAAACAGCGAAGTCTTTGCAATTTTGCACCTGGTTGCAAAGGATAAATGGGAAAATGTGTAAAAAACATAAAATGTGCAATTACAGTCATTCTAAAGGAGGAATAAGATGTTACTTGCACTTTCTTTTACTATCTTACTTAGTACTGCTACACAAGCATGGTGCAAGATAACTGTGAATGGTCATGTTTCCCAGATGCCTTTATGACTGCTGTGAACAATGCTGTAGATCATACCAAAAACTTCTGATTTCATTAACTTCGTAATGTTTTATTATTTGCTCTATGTGTCAACTTCATTTAATTTTATTTATTAGTGTCACAAATAGGCTTATAATAACATTGCAATAAAGTTATTGTGAAAATTCCCTGGTTGCCACAGTCCAGACCTTGTCAGGTACACTAAGTGAGAATTTAGCATGGCCAAAGCACCAAACCAGCATGTTTTCTGGGCTGTGAGAGGAAAGTCATGCAGATACAGGACAAATGTTCACTTTCCCTACAAACAGTGATCCAAGCCAGGAATCAAACCCATAGTTTGCGAGGCAACAGTGCTATTCACTGTGCTACTGTGCCAGCCCATTTGATGAAAATATAGAAAAGCATACATAGCTTAACCTTTTCACTGCTGTTTATGAAAATACTTGGTTGAAATGCTGTTCAGTGTGAGATCTGTGATATTTTTAACTGACCCTATTAAATACAAGTGTAAATAAAAGTTGTAGCATAATGAAGAGTTAGATCTGTCCTATTTTCACCTGGACATTTACTGGTCTACTTTCTCTCCACATCCTCATTGGAAAGTTAGTGTTGTTGACTGGGGAACTCAGACCCATGTAAAGAAATATCAACATAACACAGAGCTTGTGAGTCTGTATAAACCACTGAACGTTACATGTGCCGTATGATGCAATGTTCATACCAATATGGTTCTCGTCCGCTTCTTTCAGACAGATTTGAGGCGGAACCCTTTAAAAAGGGATGGTTATAATTACCCATTTGTTGATGATAGTGTAGAGCACTCTTCTGAATCACTATTTCTGTTATTAAATCTATTCCATACTCTTAATTTTGCAGCACGACAGATGTGAACAGTGTTTAAGTATGGTTCCAGTATTGAGGCCCTGGAGAGCAGTCGCTTGCTTTTTCCATCTCTGATATTAATAAACTGGCAAGCCTGTTAGCATAATAATTAATGCTGAAATGATAGCAAATCCATGATTGCTTCATTAAATTCCACGTCCGGTCATTCAAACGCACATGCTAGGTACCAGTTATCTGTTTCTTCCTGTAGCTGGTGTCATTTTTCTTACTGGTGATTAATACAAATAGCTTGTGATGCATGATAGTATACAATCAACAGGATAGTATTGTAGTGATTCTAATGCAAACATTAACAAGGAATAAACTGCAGTTAATTATCAGAAAATAATTCAATATATGTTATACTCTATTTAACTCATTACAACGGAAAGCGAGTGACAAAAAAAATGCACTTGTTCAGCAAGCAGGACATAGCCAGTCTACAAATAATGCTACTTGGAGATTTTATTTACTCCACAAGTAACACCATACAAGCTTTAAATGTTTAATTAAGCAAGGCCAGATGTTTGAATGAAAGGACGTGTTATTAAATTCATGTACAACTTGTCAGTAGTTAAGAGCAGAAAGACTAAATAAGTGGAATTTAAACCTAGGTTAATGTACGCTAGCATGTAAACATAAATGAGTTTCCTTTTGATGTAGCTGCTGTGGGTTTGGTAAAAACAATCAGTTTTGAGGGAAATATGATTTATCTATGCAAATCTATCTGTAGATATTTTCGATTCAGGCATACCTCTCCAAGCTGTATAAATAATAGTAAATGTGCCCAGGACATTTCTTAGGTTAGGGCTCTGTGGAATCCATTTTATTATTCAGCTTATTGCAATTGCACTTTGCATTTGGAAGGATGTTAACAGCTGGAAAGGAGTAGCAATTAAAACAGTGGTATTTATTTCGGCTTTTAAATTTTAATAAGGATTCTTTGTATTTCCACAGCAGAAAGAATTGCTATTTATAATGTATATTGAGGCATAGCCCCTTTAAGGGGATGAGTCATATGGCCTAAGGTGTGGGATGACTTGGTTGGGAACCACCCTGAGAGGGCAGTTTTTGTTTGGAGTGTGAGACGAGTGGACTGGAATAAGAATCTGTATTCCCTGATGCCTGGTTGTTGAATAGTTCCCGAGGATACCCTTCGGTACGAAGGACTTTAACAATGTTTATTCAAGAAAATAATGAACTGAAGTTGCTAAGGATTAAGTTTGGTAGCATGCTGTACATGATATGCATTTGTCAGAAGTGTTCTGCACCATTCAAAACCTGATTGGTTTTGCATCCTAAGCTATTATTGGAGATATCCCCAAAATAGCCCCTCTTGCCCACACCCATTCTGCAGGTCACGGCTTTTAAAAATAATAGAAGCTTCAAATGTTAATTTACAAGTGCTTTCTGTTTGTTACCAGAGTCATTTACATTCTTCCCAATCTGAGAAAATGATCGTGTACTGTCAACCTGTTGAGCTATTTTTACATTTGGACACCTTATGGACATCGTAACAATAGAGGTCAGCAATCAGCAACACTTTTGGCCACAATTGTGTCGGAATGATTGGGAATCTATTTAGGGTAAACACAGGTGCAACACTTCTTTTAAAGTTAATTTATTAGTATCACAAGTAGGCAAACATTAACACTGTAATTAAGTTACTGTGAAAATCCCCTAGTTAACGCGCTCCAGCGCCTGTTCAGGTACACTGAGGGAGAATTTAGTATGGCCAATGCACCTAACCGGCACGTCTTTCAGATTGTGAGAAGAAATTGGAGTATGCAGAGGAAACCCATGCAGATATGGGGAGAATGTGCAGATTCTGCACAGTCAGCAGCTCAAGCTGAAAATGGAAATCAGGTCCCTGGCGCTGTGAGGCTGAGGTGCTAACCACTGTGCCAACGTGCCGCCTGTATTCATCTGTATTCATCTCCCAGAGAAGCACCAGAATGCCAAAGAAACATAAGTACAGCGAGGAAACCATTACAATAAGTCCATGCCTTCTTTTTCCTTCCACTTGCATCTGGAGAAGTGATTGAGTGGGGTGGGCTATATTCATTTGACCTAGAAAAATATGATGTGATCTTACTGAAACATAAAGCATTCTGAGGGTGTTTGACAGGGGAGATGCGAAGAGGATGTCTTCCCTTGTAAGGAACCTAAAACTAAGGGGCACAGTTTCAGAATAAAGAATCTCCCATTTAAAGGAGATGAGGAATTCTTTGAAATTCTCTACCCCACGAAGTAGGGAAAGCTGGGTTATTGAATATGTTCAAAGCCGGTCTACACAGATTTTTGAACTATAGAGCTGTCCTGGTTTGTGGGGGACAGGCAGGAAAGTGGCATTAAGGCTAAGATCTGATCAGCCACGAACTTAGCAAATGCCAGAGCTTACCTGAGAGGCTGCATGCCTACTTGACGTTATAACAGTGACAACAGAGCAAATATTAAGCCTTTTGGTAGAAGATGTGAGTCTGAAGTGGAAGAATGTGCTTTGCTGACCACCCTCGCTGTTATCTTTAAAAGCAGTGAATAAAGTATCAATCGGCCAATTAACAGCTACCTGTTGGGAAGTCAGCCAACTAGGTTAAGGAAGAGTGGGCCGTGTGCCAAATCAGGGCATCAGGGTGGAATGTCTAGGAAGACTGGAGTCAGGTGATTAATGGGAAGTTGGTCATGGCTGCTCATTTAAAGGGACCTCAGCAATTGTACAGCAAATTAGTGATCTGAAGGCAGAAGTTTGGACCAAGAAGTCTTGCAAATCCATTGAATTGTTGAGGCAAAAATAGACAAAGAACCTGTTTTAAATTTTCATGACTATTACGCCAGCACGATCTCGCTCAGGACCTTTTGCTGAGCATATTTGTCTCTTCAAATAACAAGTGTTTTTTTTTTATTTTAACAAGGATTTTTAATTCCTCTCTGGGGGAGGTGCCAGCGCATTAGTGAACAGCCAATGTGATTCTGCTATTTAAAAAGGGTTGTAGAGATAAACCAGGGAACAATGCACCATTTCCAGTGTTATGAGTATGTGTTTTTTGGAAGCATATCTCTCTAGAGTCACCTGAAACGATGATGGTGCCCTTCATACTTCTTGTTTGTCTCCACACGAACGAAACGTCGGTAGCTGCAGACGCTATTCCTGGGAAACCATTGTTAATCTCTGAGGGGGAGGAGGAATCCTCAGCATCATATCCTTTCTCTGTACCTTGCATGAGTGCAAATGCACACACTACAATGGGTATGTACACCTCGACTCTAAGGGATTCACACACTCGTGTGAAGACATCATGGTCACAAAACCAACTGTTGAAGGTTGAGGGGAGCAGGCCTCTTCCAATCAGAGGAGTACTGGAGGCAACCAAGATGCTGAGCCCCAAGCTGATGATGAGCCTCTGGAGTCGTACGTCCGGCGATAGATTCTAGACAGGCAATGTGAAGTACATGGAGATGTGGCATATTTTAGAGAAGTGGAGGAGTCCATCCAGGATATGATTGCCTTGATCACTCACTCTTCAGAGTGCATGGCTTCCTTCATTGGGAGACTGGAGACAAACCCAGCAGCTCACTTTGGGATACTGGAGTTGAGTTCCAATCTGCAAACTGTTGCCTTATCTATGAGCTCCAGTGCCCAGAGCCATCATAAATAGAAAGATCACTTGCCAGCAATAACCAAGACAGAAAAGTATGGAAACATAAAAATTAAACAAAATTATTAAAGGTGATACATACCAAGTGCATTACCTTGTAAAATTACAAACAAAGCGAAGGTACAGACAGGCTGCTCAGATCCCTGCTCTGAATGCTGAGATACATTTAATGCCAATTTTTGAATTTTTAAATCTCTGAGGACCCAACTATACACTGTTTCAGCAGGGCAGACTCAGCCATCAGAACAGGAAGCAGCATACAGGGTGCTGACTCAGAGTGGAAGTGGTAAAGGTTAAGAAGTTGAGGTGCTTTAAGATGAGTCTGAACTTCCAAGCCTTTTTTCATCATCATCTCTCTCATTATTTGCAAGGAAGTGCAGTTTCGCCAATGAGTTGGGGGACATTGTTGCTGCAGGCAAACAGGTTGATGAATGACCAAGGCTAGGGTTTCATTTATCTTATTGAAACCAACTCAAGTGGGGCACTATTATTCCCACTCTACCTAATCGACTGAGAAACCTGAAAAATATGTTCCTGCATTGGCTGCACTAAAAAACAACAGGTATGCATTGTACTCACTTCAGGATTTCTCATGTGCCAATGGCCACTTAAAATCTAGCCCAAAAGTCATATTTTATACTTTGGCAAAGCACTTGAGTAATTTGTGACTGTAGACAGACTAACTCACCAATGGCCATTATATAGAAGGACAACTGGTAGCTTTGTCAGAAGCCATGAAAGAAACGTTCTAGTTTTATGTGATTTCATGTAGTGGATCGGAATTTCTGCTAATTGTTCAAAGGAACAGTTTCAGTCAGTGTATGTTCAATTAATCTTGTATTGGCTGTAGTATAATTCAAGTTGAACATAACTTGCTATTTAGTACGGAAAAATTAATGTCATCACAATTAGGGGAAGTTATTTTCCACATTGTTCCTGCCCTGGGAAACTTGTAATTTCCATAATTTAATATCCTTAGTTGGAGGAAATGCTTTGTTTACAAGACTGCTAGAAATTCCCATTTGTCATCTCTTTCCCCACTTCCATCTTCACTCAATCCACCTTATCCATCTGGTTAGAATTAAAATACATACTGTATTTTTCAAATAATTTATCCTGATGTTATTTTAAAATAGAAACAGCAACAAATGATACTGAAACAATATGCTGACACCACCTGAAGATTGTGAATCAGAAGTCAACGTGGAATGAGGAAGAAGCTGAGGAAACAAGTTCCAGCAGACTCATCATTGATCCATTCAGCCCAGCCAGTAGTCACAGCCTCAACACTGCCTCTTCCCATGATGGCAAGGATCATTGTCTCCATCAGGGTAAGGACAGGCAAGTGGACATGTCCTCTACCAGTTCTTTCCTGTCACTTCCTGTAATGCACGGCCATCTTATGCAAGAAAGAAGAAAGTATATTTAGTGGATGCCGTGCAACATGGTCAGGTACCTGAATTGAATGGCTGAGCAATGATTGATTGACATTGTTTGTTTATAGGCGAGTGATGGGAATGTAGTGAATTGAGCAGTAGATGACGCTAGTGGTGCTGTTGGTCGCATATTCCATTTGAAGGTGAACTCAGTCATCTTGACCAGTTCATGTCAGATCATTAAACTTCTTCCGGTAATGCATCCATGTTCTTTCTCCAGCTTGGAAGAAGCCATTGCTTCTTCCAACTGCTTCTTGGACTTATGACTGAAGGCCTTCTGTTCCCTGCAGATATAGGGTGTCTCTCTGTCTTGCACCAAAACCAGTGTGCATTGCCTGAAAACCTCGGAGCTTACCATTTAATTGTTTCAGCTATTCCTTAAAATATCAAAGTGCAAATACACTTTCAAATAATCCCTTCTTACAGTCATCATACACCACGCCCCTCCCCCCTTTTAAGTGATGCTGATTGCCTTTGTAAACTCCAGCCAATTGTGATCTCAGATTCCCTGCTATTGTGTGCAGTCAATGAAAAGCACAGATTGCTCCATGCAGTCGGCACAATCACTGTAAACAGGAGGGAGCACCAATTTCATATGCTATAATCCCCACATATATTTTCATGGGTTAATAATATAACCCATTATAGTTTCAACGTGGTTTTAGACTGACTCTTGCACCAGCCTGCTCCTCATGCACCATACCCATAATCACAATCAAAGGGCAGAAACTATTGGCAGTGGACCCTCTTGGCAGCACCCTCTCCCAAGCAGTGACTATTGATACAGAAGTTAACTGCAGAATAACAAAGGCCAGTTCTGCTTTCAGTAAACTGCGCTCCACTGCACAGGAACGTCGAGGAATCAGCCTAGCAACAAAACTGAAGGTTTACAGTGCCACAGTACTCACTACCCTGCTGTATGCCTGTGAAGCATGGACTGTGTATCGAAAGCATGCAAGACAGCGCAATCATTTCCACATGACTTGTCTTCACAGAATATTACACATCAGATGGCAAGACAAAAGTACTAGACACTAAAGTTCTGTCTAGAGCAAGATTATCATAATCCACAAGCTGCTGTCTGCTGGAAGACACTCGCATGGAGGGCAGAAGAAACGTTTCAAAGACTCACTCAAGGCCTCCTTGAAGTCACTTGACATAGACATGACCACCTGGGAAATGCTGGCACAAAACCGTGCTACCTGGCGCTGCCTCATCCACAAAGGCTGTCAAACTTATGAAGTAAGGTGTATTGTTGAAGCACAACTTAAGCCCAAGCTGTGCAAGTCCAGAGCCACCAGCGCAACAACCACAGTGTCTACACAAGTCTGTCCAATATGTGCCAGGACATTCCATGCCCGAACTGGCCTGATCAGTCATCTTTGGACACGGCAACCAGCCTCAAAATGATAATGGTGTGGAGGTCGTCATCAATGACGATGGATGAAAAACAACAACAAGACTGACTCTTAGAGCACAATAGATTTAGAACAGTGCCAGAGCTATTTCTGTATCCAAAATTGTTTGAAATTTGATTTCCATTATATAGCCGATCGAATAAAGGGCCTAAAATTTTATAAAGACGGAGAATTTCTCCTTCATTAGGAAAATAAAGCCAAAATCTGGAAGTCTCGTCCTGAACACCATTTTGTGAAGGGGTTGGGATGGCCAGGGAGATAATTACATATGTCAAAGTGTAGCTGCCTCAGGCTGACCTGATATTCGTTAGTGGAATATTCAAAAAAAGATTTGAACACTTTAGTCTTAGTAGGAGTAGGTCTAAACCTTCTAAATGTTTGGAGATGTGAGATATCCTTTTGGGGATGTAAGGTACCTTTTAACAAATGGTTCTAGGCATTGTTGGGGGAAGACAAGGTACCCTTTGTCAGAGGTATGATTCCCTTTGGGATTGTTAAATGAAGACATGAACATGCCTAACAAGGAGAATAAAATCATTGGAACTGTAAACCTCATTGAAGCCATCAGTGGGAGCCGGCAAGCTGTCAAGGTATTTAAAATTCCTGCCCTTTATAAGTATTTCAAAAAATTATCTGCAGTGTTTTCACACTCTAATGACATAAAACTGAAAGTTATCATTACAGGATTAGTGCTGGATGACTGACTTCTTTCTACAGTCAGGGGTGCCTGTTCATTCACAGTTGATTTATCAACTCCAAATGGTTATAAACTCTTTGAAGTGGAATTATGAATTCTCATTCTCTATAAATTTTTGTAAGAAATGAAAGAATTTCAAATGTGAGTGTTTTTTAAAAATAGAGAATTCATCAACTAAACTTAAGAACTTTAATCTCAGCATGGGTCCTGAGAGCTGCTCAGGTTGGATACTAAGTGAGTTGGCATGATAAGTGGAAGTGCCAAAGGTGGAGATGGTTCACATGAACTAGCACTGAGTTGGCATGTGGAGTGTAAGAAGCTGTAGTGGTGAACAGAGGGGTATAGGTTTGCTTAAGAGCTATAAAAGTTTATGGAGTGGGCAGATGGATTTAGGTTGGCATGGGGGTATGAGGGCATGAGGTTTTTTTCAAAAATTAGTTAGTGGGAGATGGACATCACTGATTGGCCAGCATGTGTTGCCCATCCCTAATTGCCCTTGAAGGGCAGTTAAGAAATAAACCACATTGTGGTGGGTCTGAACTCACATGCAGGCCAGACCAGATAAGGACAGCAAATTTCCTTCCCTAAAGGACATTAGGGAACCAGATGGATCTTTACAACAATCAACAACGATTGCATGGTTATCAGTAGATTCTTAATTCCAGATTTTTTTTTGAGGTGGCATGAATTGACTTGGATGGAGCATGGGGAGTGTGTCAGAAAGGAGAGGTGAGAGGATATGATGGGTAAAGGCTGGAGGGCTGTTTCCTTTTTGATTTATTGCTTTCTTTCATTACTTTGATAACGTGCTGGTGCACTGAGACCAGTCAACCGTCTAGCTCACCTTTGTACCCATCAGTCTCCACATTCTTTCTGGGGTCACATAAAACCCAGCCCCAAGAACAAAAATCCCCATTTCTAGAGCATTTTTTCCCAGGCCAGGTTTATGGAACGGTACTACGCTCCTGATACATGAGTGAAAATTATACCAGGTTTCACATTCTGCACTGGTCCCTATTTCACAAAACCTATTTCAGTGGTTGCTCTGATTCTGATACTAATGTAATCATCATATAACTTGGTGGTAGACATGGAACTGTAGTTATATTACTACTTGTTTTAGTCATAGCCTTCTATTGCAGCTGCTTCGAACTAAGTAGAGGAATAATATTTATCCTGTGCACAAGCAGCGTAAATGGACCATTCTATTTAATCTAAATTCACATATTATATTCAGAACATGGACACTGGGATATAAATTATGGATGAGCTTCAGTGGATTAAATTGACCTTTTCTCATTCCTGATCTTTATTAAGTTTTCATAACCTTTTGAGGATTTGTTTTTGATGCTGCCAAAATAAATGCAATTTTTAGTTGTTTTTGTTTGTTTTATTCTTAGGAAATATGTTTATTTTTACATCATACAGCTTGCAAGACAATGTAGCAAAAGATCTCTGAAATGTTTTGATTGCGAGAAAAATGCATAATGCAAAGTAAGAAGAAGCAGTCAATGAAATAAAACACCTTCCTGCCGATTTCTGTCAACTGATTTAAAAGGAAATTGCTTTCCAGCAGACTCTTTCCATTGCCTCAGTTTCATCATAGGTTGGGGCTAAATCCAAGTGATCTTCATACAAGTTGAGATCCAACTCTACTGTATCACACGTATACAAAAATGAACCGATGGAACATTTTGTCAATGCACCAGGTCAGTTACTGGAAAAATATGCAGCACTGAGGGTTTTTTTTGAGACCTGCACCACGCAAGCCTGTTCCATGCATCTTCTCTCCATTAATGACAAAGAACTTCCATGGAAACATAGAAAATAAAAGCGCGAATAGGCCATTCAGCCCATTGAGCTCTGCTCTGCCATTCATTTTGATCATGGCTGATCATCAAATTCAATATGCTGATCTCGCTTTCCCCCAATATAAGAGTTAAAAGTTAATTTAAAATGTTTAATGTTTATTAATTAGCCACAGGTAAAGCTTACATTACCATTGCAATGATAATTTTACCGGAGCAGTCCGGTGCCTTTTTGGGTCAATGCTCCTAACCAGCATGTTTTTCAGAATGTGGGAGGAAACTGGAGCACCCAGAGGAAACCCACACAGACATGGGGAGAACGTGCAGACTCCACACAGACAGTGATCCAAGTTGGGAATCAAACCTGGCTTCCTGGCGCTGTGAGGCAGCTGTGCTAACCACGGTGTCACCGTGCTGCTCACATTTATCAGTCACAAGTTGGCTTACATTAATATTGCACTGAAGCTACTGTGGAATCCCATAGACACCACACTCCAGTGCCTGTTCAGACATACTGAGAGAGAATTTAGCATGGACAAACAGCGTAACTAGCACATCTTTTGGACTATGGGAGGAAACCCGTACAGACACTGTGTGGAATGCACAAATTCCACACAGACAACAACTCAAGATGGGAATTGAACCCGGGTCCCTGGTGTCGTAAGGCAGTAGTGCTAACCACTGTGCCACCATACCACTTATATCCTTGATCTTTTAGCTGCAAGTGCTATATTTAATTCCCTCTTGAATTCACATCGTATTTTGGCCTCAACTACTTTCTGTAGGAGTGAATTCCACAGATTCTCTGGGTGAAGAAACTTCTCCTTGCCTCAATCCTAAAAGGTTTACCCTCTATTCTCAAACTATGGTCCCTCATTTTGGACTGCCCCATCGTTGGGAACATTCTTACTGATTTGTGCACGGGCAGAATTTTCCCATTGAGGGTGGGAAACAGATCAAGGATATTTTTGGATCTCAAAGCAACCGCCCACCCACCATCCTCCCGATGGGCTGAATGTTGTTGGGGGAGAGGAAACAGTGTTTCACCCTGATTGTGATCTGTTGACATGGTGGCTTGTGACTGTCCCTGCACCCAGCCAGGGATGAAGTGCCTCTAGATTGTCTTGGTGCACTAACTAAACTACAACGTCCTGTTGGTGGGCTGTTGCTAAACACCTAAACTGCTGCCTGGAAACTCTTGTTGGCCTCTGTTTATTCGTCTCCATAGGTTCTCAAGGAACCAAGTTGTCTATCTTTTAAGTGCAGGTGGCTACCCCTGCTACCCACAAAAGTGGCCTAGAGATGGGCTGAAGTTGGAGGAGTGGTGCACTGGCTGGCAGGACTATTTGTAGCTCCCACCACTTCCAGTCTCAAGCTACGTGGGGGCTGGAAGTCCTCTCTATGACTTTCTCATAAACACATCATTGTGTACAAGATCCTGCCACTGGCACTGAGCCTCAAAGTGTCAGGCTGAACTACATAGACCTGAAGAGAAGGTTCCAGGATCAATCTTTATTTCTCCAATCTAAACTTAGGTAATAATGACTTCAAAACAGTTGGTTAGGAAAAGGTAAAAACAGGAATAATTTTCATTTTTACACACCATCAGTGACACTCTCGCTGTAAAGTATGTCTATATTGAGATTGTATAGGGTTGATATTATTTTGACTTGAACAAGGGACTACAGATGCAGCTAAATATCAATCGAATAATAACCATCAAGAGTTACTTTCCTCAGAACAGAATGAGAAGAAAAAGAGAACATTGAGATAAAGAAAAGGATTTGTGGTTTTAGACCCCAGATAGATAGAGCCCAGGGTTCTGTGGCAACTTATTAAAAATGCTGGATTTACAATTTGTAGTAAATTTACGAATGAATAGCAAAATGATGACAGCTTACAAAATACAACATAGATAACACTTATATAACATAATCCTCCATTTGTATGGATTGGCCTAGTCACAAATTGTAACCAGGCTGTGATTTTCTGAAAATGTAATCTGTAAGTAAATTATAGACTTCCAAAACAAAGAGCAGAAAGCTTTATTAAGGACATGGATGTTGGAAGGAGTAGCAAAGCAAATATCCTGGAATGTAAATACACAGAACAACAGCACATACGATATGTGTGTTTCACAGAATTATAAGAAGGACTGGAAATTAATTCATTTCATTTCCTTGTTGGGTTTCTTGGCTGTTATGGGAAAAGAGAATCTGCACTGAGAGAAAGCCTTAGTAGGGTTTCTGTCTAAGTGAAAATGGTAACTAGAACAGATGTATGCTATGACTGCGTAGCCAAAAATTACAGATGGGTTAGAAGCACATTAAAAATTCTGTTTTTAGTTGGCATTAACAGCTGGATGAAAAAGTGAGGAGTTCATCCTTTTTTTGAGATTGTTTTAAATCATATTTGTAATTAATACTCTTTATTTGCTTTGAAGCATTGTGAGCACTGGCAGATTTCATAAATCATTTTTTTTTAATGGAGCAAATTACTTAGGCAATGAAAATGTGAGACTTGACATATTTTCTGTGTTTGATACAGTGACCATCTAGAAATAGTTGTCACCTCCATACCTGAGGCAGAAATTGAAATAAAAAGCTCTATTATGTAAGAAGAGGGAGCTGCACTTATCTTTTGTTACTCACACATTGTACCTACTAGTCTGTTCTTGTTTCGCTCAGAGGTGTCAGTAAAAGTATAAGGTACAAAGATTTATCTTACCTAAGAAAAGACAAAGTTCTATTGTATATTCTTTTCCCTATGAAGGAAGATGCTGATTAGGAATAAGGATAGAATGATGCCAGATGGCAACATCCACCTGACAAGCAGTTGTTGAATCGTGTAACATTACAATGTAGTGCTTTTCTGTCTCATCACTTCCCTTCAGTACAGGTGCAATATGCTATATCCCATTTGCATCTTCTCCCAACCGCATGAAATTCTCTTGAGCCTTGCCTGGTATTGAATTTGATTTGATTTGATTTAAGTTATTATTGTCACATGTATTGACATACAGTGAAAAGCATTGTTTCTTGCTTGCTATACAGACAAAGCATACCGTACATACAGAAGGAAAGAAGGGAGTGCAGAATGTAGTGTTACAGTTAAAACCAGGCTGTAGAGAAAGATCAACTTAAATCGAGATAGGTCCATTCAAAGGTCTAATGGCAGCAGGAAAGAAACTGTTCTTGAGTTGATTGGTATGTGTTCTCAGACTTTTGTATCTTTGTCCCAATGGAAGAGAATATGTCCAGGGTGCATGGGATCCTTGATTATGCTGGCTGCTTTTCTGAGGCAGTGGGAAATGTAGACAGTATCAATGGATGAGATTTCAGAGTTGAATTCTAATGCTAATTAGCTTATTTATTTTGCTTGTTTAGTGAGTCATTGTACAGCACTGAGTCTAAAAGTAACTGTGTATTCACAAGTGTCAAATATCAAGGCTTTCTCCACTTTTACACATTTTTTTCTCTATTTTCTACAAAAGCATTTTCAATCAAATCATACACTGTAATAAATTACTGCTTACCACATCTTTTAAGATTTTGAAGTGTTTGCCTTTTAGATTTTTTGAAAAGCAGTGTAAAATATATGATGACAGTTCAAAAGTGCTTGTGGTGTGAAAACACATGACGTTTTTTTGTTTGTCCTGTCGAGATTGAAGACATCCTATAGTCAAAAGTCAGGTCTTTCTACCATCCTAAATATTGTGCTTACCCACTATCTACCAACTTCATCACCCTTGCCAGACCCTCACAGACCTGCACCCTTCCCTGCTGGAGAAAATGCTGGAGTTCCACCATGGCATAGCAGATTTACTGCACCTTGTGCACACTTTGCACTGTATCCCAATACATGTGACAATAATAGTAAATCAGATCAACTCAAACATTGTTTATCGCTATGATATGAGGGGCTGTGGCAATCAACAACATTGCCAAGGTCTCTGTTTCAAATTTTACGTCAGGTACGAGCTACTTAAAGCAGTGGCCCAACAAAGCTGCAGTAAAAGCAACGCATCAGCTGTTTTCTAATATCAATCTTAGCAACAACATTTGAGCAGATATATACATGAGAATCAAAATGTCAGGAAACATCGGTGAATTAAGTTTTTACTCTTCACACACCTCACCTCATGACACATAATTGGTTTCAAAATCTGAGATCTACAGTAGTATTCCAGACACCATTGTAAGCATTATGATAAATTATATACTGCATAGTTGCAGTTTTTGATGACGAGGTTTGAATCTCTAGGTCACCGGGGAGCCTGTCTATACTTAAGATCATATATTATGATGCAGCTGCAGTTACCAGGTGCTTCTCAGAAATACATGAAAGACATGGTTGCGGTTGATCCATAAAGGCTCTGTCATTAAAGATTTTTTTTTCTGCTTCTTTGTGCAGGACTTGCCTCAGGCCTCTTTTAACTGGGCAGATCCTTTCACTTTGCAAAGCATTAATTTTTATCTCATTATTAGGCATTGAAATAGTTTGGAATTCTCTTTGGAACATTTAATGTACTTCTCCTGACATTTTATATGTGTAACACTTTGATACCATGAAAACAAAATCTCAGCAACAATTGATCAGAGTGGCAAATAGATCTCAGTTGAAACATTAAACTCAACCTGCTTCTACCGTTTGTTCTAAGGCAACTTTTGAGTTGAGACTCTGGTGCAAAGATGAAATTTTATTTCCCATTTTTCCATTTTTATTTGTTCAACCAGTTAAAACTAATTACTAATTTTATAGCAGCCAAATGCTCAAACAGAAATTGTTAGATTGCATAAAAGTAACATCTCCCAAATTAAAAAGGAAATGATACTGCAATTTATGTATCAGCTTATAAAAAATCATCGTCTGCAACTGCATATTCATTCAATCACCTTATCGTTAAACGGACCCTATTTTGTTCTGGAAAGTACTCATTTTTGGAATTAATGTTGTCTCATCATTAAGCATTGAAACTGCTTACAATTTGAAATGGAGCATTTAACAATTGTGATATTGTATTCATATTACAATGTCACTGAGCTCAGGTCAAGTAGGCAGATATTTGTGTTTGTGGCTCTGATATATCAAAGTTCGCACATTCTGCTGAGGCTTCGAGAAACAACGGGTCGTAGTTAAGAAAATCAGGGACCATTTCACAACTCTCTTTCCCATACTGAAAATAAAAATGATTATGTTCAGGATTTTCATAATTTGGCAGTAAGAATTTGACAAAGTTTAATTTGACAAAATTTTCCAGCTGCTCTCGACGGTGGGATTTTCTAGACGCAGCAGTAGTGGCCACTCCCCCCACTTCTTACCCATTCCCCTCATGCTAAGCTCTGCCACTCATATTCTCTGTGCCAAGTTTTGGCACTTCTATGCCCATTCATCCACAGTGCACACTGTAAAGAAACAATGAATCTTATGGTAAGAAGTTAATGTGTACAAATGCTTTTAGAAAGTAAATATGTCATAACTTTCTATTTACTTTTAAATATCTCCATATACTATAGCCCGATAAGAATCAAACAGCCATAATTTTTAAGTATCTTTTGCAGAAACTACAAGCACTTGATCTCTCTTTATCTTGTGTGGTTAAACATTGTAACATTGTCAATCAAGAAATGATTTTCCTGTGCTGCAGCAGTTTCAACAGTGAAATGGATGTTTAGGTTACCAGACATGGGGCATAGATTGGCACTGAGAGTGTGAAGGGCATTGGGGTGTGGGTGAAGGTGTGGAGAGGTGTGAGATGATATGAATGGGGCATAGGGAGTATGTGCGAAGGGTGAGGACATTTTTATTTGTTTTGCTGTCATTATTGCAAGGAGGACGAATCCTGAAGCTCTTGAGATGGGCTTTTTAAACAACTTGTGTTGGCTCTCGACAGTTGTGTGGCTACCTTTGAGCTCTTTCTGGGGATGGTAGGCCTAATTCCTGTTATCACTTGTCCTACCCTGGAATTAATATCTAGATCACTGTCTCTGGTTCTACCAGCAGAACATACCCGCCTGTGAGTTTCCCGCGGCTGTGGGGTGGTGTCAGTGAGAGCTCTCATTGACAGCAATGGGGCCAGAGAATCCCACTGCTAGCAAACAATACACCACCTCCTGCCCGTGGGAAACATGTGGCTGGAAGACCAGCGAAACTCATCCCTTTTCCTTGCTGGAACCTTCCCATGAGGTAGGCAACCGAGTCAAAAAATTTTCCAGCTCCCAATACCTGCTGTTAGTGTGAAAATTCAAACCCATGGCTCCCAATATACCCATCCATTGTTCAATTTGTAATCTCCTGGAAAATAATAAATAAAACATATTCAAAGAAATTGTTGGAGATTTCTTTCTTATTGAGAAAATAATTTTTTGAAATCCAGCAGATTAAAGACAGTGTGATGTGAATCATGCAGTCATTATGGGAAAGAAATAGCTATAAATCATGAAAATTTGTACATGTTGCACCAATGAAATATGTTGCCAAATTCTGATTTTTAGTTTGTTCAGTAAAAGCACATGAAATGGTATTGTAACATGGTTACAAATGGTATTGTAATGTCTCCTTGTCTTACACATGGCATTGTGTAATGCTACTAGAGAAAACAAAGAACATTGACCAGACACATTTTCAAGACCTTTTTTAGTGGGCCATAAATTGGACGAAGCTGAAGTCCTTGTTAATTAGCTTATCTGAGGAATTGGATGATCCACCATGTCATGACAGACATCAATCCAAATTGACTGTTGCTGTAATTCTTTTTTCTCAGAAACCAACGTGGTAAAATTATTTATTATATTATTATTATTACAGTGCTTTCTGAATTGTGATGGATTAACAGTAGGATGTAAAGAGAGCCCCATGTCATTGCTAATGTGGAATTGTAGAATAATGCAAAGAAGATGAGTTCATTAAATAGATCACTATCAACAATGTTCTGAGTTACTATCACTCCCTCCCTGATGCCCCTCCAGCCTCCTCGTCTCCCCACCATCCTCCCACCACCCCGTCAAAGCCAAACAGGAATATATGCATCTCTAAAGTAGTTTTGGAATTTTTTAAAAGCAAATTTCAATTACAAACTCCTTTGTGAAGTGAACAAAAAGGGAATCTGATTTTCCAATTTAAAATACATTGTTAGCTTGGTTGTCATACATAATTTCCTAGGTGTTGGCTTCAGTAAGAGGGCAGGTCAGCTGCAAGGTTGAAGGAAGCAAGCAGTTGAATGACCCATACAGCTGTTCAAATTTTCCAACAGGTAGGACTGTTTAAGAAGCTTTATTTTAAAAAAAAAGAATCATGTGTGTTACTGCATGTTTACAGAGTGATTGTCAAGCAATTAATTATAATGCAGTTGTCATAAACATTTGCTTAAGCTTATTACCTGTAAACTGCCCCCAGGTTCACTTTGTCTTCTCTCCCAATCCCAACAGAGGAGCTGTCTGGAAAATGAAAAATGGGTATGTGCTGAGGTGAGTTGAAGTGAAAGGTGCCATCTTTCACAGGGAAAACATATGTTTCAAGTAAGGAGGTAAAAACATCTTGCTTCAGTTTTCTTTTTGCATATTTGTACTGTAGGGTAGGATGTGAATTTTACTGCAGCTTTAGTCTGTTTTCCCTATTGTCATAAGCTTTGAAGTGGGGAGCTATGCTTATTAGTGCTTTACCGTCTGTACATGGTCATTCATCACTGGTCTTTTTGTATTCATTACTGTGACAGTGCATGACATGCAGTTTAAATGAGATATATGGGTTTTTCTTTCCATCTTCTGTTTCTTTCTGATCACGGACTACACATCTTCCCATTTGTCTACTCACTGCTGTCGACTCCTTTGAAGTGCAGCACACAGCGTTAATATTGGACATGAAAACCATCACGTTTTATTTTTCAGTTCAATATTAAAATGACTTATTTACAGTGATTAACTTCATTCATGTAATTAAACCATGATTAGAGGAGGCACTACAGTCCAGGGCTGCTGTACTGAAAAGTAACAATGTTTGTCTTCATAATCAGAGCAATCTCTTTTGCGTTTGGTACAGTGGACTCACAAATCCATAATCAAAAGATTCGGGACCGGATTCTCTGGCTGTTCACACCCCGTCGCCATTGCCAGCAAGAACAGAACATTTGGTGTTTAGCCAAATCTCCATTCACTGCAGCAGGACCGGAGAATCGCAGCTGCAAGCGAGGTCGGAGAATCTGGCCCTAGGTCTATAATTTTACTGCAAGTCACAAACAAGGAAATCTTTACCTAATGTTTTTGGAACACAGTTTTGCAAGTTAATGGCTAGGAAGTTTGTTGAAGCTGTTTCCATCGGTGTTAGTTTGCACTAAGTACAGCAGAACACTGCTCTCACATGAAGCTGTGTTTTTATATTGCACTTGCAGATAAGTAATCCCAGTAGAGTGGGAATGACTTTGAGAAATTTCTGGGCCAAAGTGTATGCTTAATGGATACAAATTTGGAGATAAAGAAAGTTATAAATGTTAATGGCTTACTGTTATAGGATAACTGCCAACTTCTAAGGAGAAGTGATGTTCACACATTGGATTACGTGATTTTAAATTCACTGTTCAAAAAACTGAAGTGGCATGATTATTTCAACAATGCGATAACAGGAAATGACTCAACCCCCACTTCTATCCCACCTGCTGCTGTTTACACTGCACAATATATTTAGCAATGTGCCAGGCATTCAAAACTTTCTGTTGGATACATAATGAATGTCGTTGCCAATATTTTGCTATACAATGCATTTTAGTCATTAGGGTACATCAAAGATATTTGGAATTTTATATTGCTTTTAGGTATCTACTGCTTGCGGAATCATTTGAGTTGCTATGTTCCTATGTAAGCCTGGCATTTTGGCACAGATCATATTTCTAATTCAAGCATACAATTTAAATTTTGCCTTGTGTAAGTTTGTATCTATAGGCTTTGACACTGAAAATTACAAAATGATTGAACTTGTGAATATTTGGCTTGTTTTAGGAGTGGGAATAGGAACAATGCAGATTAATAGGAAAAAGGCTTTGAGAGGCTTTACACTGTCATCTGACTTCATTTAAATGCACAGCAAGAAGTCTCACGACACCAGATTAAAGTCCAACAGGTTTATTTGGAATCACAAGCTTTTGGAGCACTGCTCTTTCATCAAGTGAGCGCTGCTCCTGACACTCACCTGATGAAGGAGCAGTACTCCAAAAGCTTGTGATTCCAAATAAACCTGTTGGACTTTAATCTGGTGTCGTGAGACTTCTTACTGTGCCCACCCCAGTCCAACACTGACATCTCAACTTCATTTAAATGGTTTAATTAAATCCCACCTGTTATAGGCAGAAGCACTGACCATCTAAATTAAGGTCTTCCCAAAAATTTGGAATAGACAATTCTCCATTGGTGTAAGTTGATGTTTTGTTCTCTCAGTTCTCAATTGATTATCCTTGCTTTTAGCAATTGTAAATGGGAGAATTGTGAGACTCACATTGTCTTATTAGCACTAGCTAGCTTATTACTTTTCTGAAGGTGACTGAATTTTGACCAGTTCTATATTGGAATATTTTTATCATAAACTTTGGGTCGAGATTTCAAAATAAATTACTGCCAGCTAAGGGAAGGCCATAGTGGTATGGTTGAATTCACACTGAAACTCACAGATAAGAAATTAATGTCTCACCTTTGTATCACCTTTCCTTCTCTGTATACTTTTATTATTTCTGACTATCTCTCTCTTTGCACTAATACTCTGGTCTGAAACCAGAGTTTAAAATTTCTATGCCAAATCATAAAACCAAAATGGTGGCTGATATTGGCACCAAATAAATAACAAAGCATTCACATTATATAATGAGAGGACATACATCACACAGCGAGGACACCCGATCCATTGTGCCTGGGTCATCTCCTTGGTGGAGTTAATTGTTCTGCTCTCTTTCCCTATACATTTTGCTCATTTCAAGTATTATAGAATTCTCTTTCCAAAGTTGAAACAAATTTGTTTCTACCAACCACTTGGTCAATGCAATTTGGATCACAATAACTTACTGCATAAAACAAATTTCTTCATGACATCTTTTGTCAATTACTTTAAATCAGTATCCTTTGACTACTGCACCCCCCCCCCCCCCCCGCCACAACCAGTAGTCTGCAGTATTTAATCCATTAAAACTGTTGATGATTTTAAAAACCTGTCAAATCTCTTCTTGACATTCTCAGCTCCATGTAGAACAACTTCATTCCTTATTACAATTGAATCCTTTTGTCCCTGGTACCATTCTCCTGTTCCCTTTCTAAAGCCATGATATCCGTCCTAAATTTTGAGGCTACAATTGAAAACAATATTGTGACTGATGTCTGAATAGAATTTGAGAGAGTTTAGCAGAATTTCCTTGATTTGGTATTCTGTCTCTTTGGCAGTAAAGCCAAGGATCCAGTATGATTTTATTTTAAACCACCTTCTCAGCTTATCCTGTCACATTCAAAGATTTGTGTACATATAACGCTGGGATTGTACCATTAATTCATGAAACGTTTCAGATTGTGCAGATTAAACAAAATACATTCCTAAAAAGATGTACATACTTTTTACTGAGGAGAAGACAGGGGACATTGGGCGAAAAATTGGATAAGGCCTGAAAACATGCTTGGGTATTACTATTCATGATTGACGCCTGCCTATTTGTTGTGATGCAGGCAGCACAGAAACTTAGTTCTGCCTGCTAATTCAAATGGTTGCAGGTGCTGCAACAGGAGGCATACGTCAGCAAGGCTGACACGACTTAAAGTTAGCCTGCACTACTTAAAGGGCAGGTGAATTCTAGCTTCAGCAGATGTTGGAAGTAAGTGGAGACGGGTGTCTGAGCTGCAATAAGAATGTAGAGAGAATGATAGAAGACTCTCTGATGCAGCACTAAAAGCCTTGGTGCAAGAGGCGGACAGAATTATCCCCACAATTCCTTCCATATTTTGGGGTACCCAAAAACTATCACCTGGTCAGGTACTAGTACAAAGTCCAGGAGGAACAAAAGACTGATGAAGCTGCAAGATGACCACTCGATCTCACATTTGCAGTAAACAATTCATGTAATTGCGCTGTGCACATTTTACTGGCTAGTTTAGAGGTCGAATCTGCACCTGGTGAGACAGAGGACAAGAGTGACAGAGCTGAATGGAACTCACGGATCCCAGATGGCTTGGTTGCACATACGTTGTGTTGCTGAAGACTTAGAAGAGGACTCAGTCAAGTAACTTACCCTAAAAGGCTGATGGGCAAGCACAACAATTATAGCTTCATGTAAAGCATTTTTCCCAAGTCTGAATTCAGACTATCTGTCCTCTAAGTGCTTTCACTCTCTTTTTAGAATCACATTTACCTTCCTCCAGCGTCTGCTATTTCAGTAGTATGAAGCTCTGGCAGCACCTGTTGTACGTGTTCACTGGCAGTTGTAAATATATAAACTTGAAGCCATGTCGTAATGTGAAAAAGATTTATGCCCTCCATTTAATGTATTGCTGAGCTTTCATACTTTCGTTATATCACCTTCATGTTTTCTCGAACAGCTTGTCACAATAGTCTTATTTTTAAAAATGTTTCCACTTTCACAGATTGGCCTTGAAGATGCTTGCACAAATGACCTATTTATGGTTTCAAATTCCCTTTCAGTAGATTTTGATCAGTTCTTTTGAGTTCCTCTAAGGCACAGTTTGTCATCAAGTTACAGCCCCACTCCTCTGTCAGAAAGCACATTTGAAAGATAGTATTGCAATAGAACTAGCAGAGTGATGATGCATTCCAAGCTAACGTGAAATCCCTGGAAATGTCTCTTAATGTTCAATACAATAAAAAAGAATGATTCTCCAGGTATGCTCACTGCAAGGAATTTTGTTACCACAACGAGTTGATGGCACAGCAGGTAGCACTGCTGCCTCATGGTGCCAGAGACCTGGTTTCGTTCCTGGTTTGGGTCACTGCTGTGTGGAGTTTGCACGTTCTCCTCATGTCCATGTCAGCTTCCTCCAGTTTCCTCCCACAGTTCAAAAGACGTGCTGGTTAAGTACATTGGCCATGCTAAATTCCCCCCTCAGTGTACCTGAACAGGCTTCAGAGTGTGGTTACTCAGGAATTTTCATTGCAGTGTTAACATCAGCCTACTTGTGACACTAATAAATAAATAAATAAACTAACCCCAACTCCCCTCTCTCCCCAACTCCAATTCCCTCCATTACTTTGAAATCGGATAAAGGACAGAAGAATTTCCTCAATCTCTAATCACCACTCACCTGCTAATTTAAAAATGCACGTCTGTATGACTCTATATTGTGAAAGCAACAAAAATAAATTGTCCAATTAAGCTGGTGACCTGGTTTCATGTATTTATAACATTGAGCAGACCTGCTGAAAGCTGTCGGACAATTGCACCTATCCAGTTTAAATCCATAACTGGGTCATCTCTCAATGCTTCTTCAAAGAAGATTGGTGAGGGAGCTGTACCTTTTACATTAATTGGTAAAGGAAGCACATTGATTAATAGGTCCGTGCTCTGTCTGAAACAAGAAGTGCAGCCTGGGCGAACGTAGAACATGGTCACAGCCTGATACATTTTTAATAGGAATAATGCTTCAGGCATATTACTACTGGCCTTCTGGGACCTGAGGGGAAGGCAAACTCATTTCATCCTCCCTTTAATCAGAAATTCTCTTAATAACTTGAGGAAAAAAAAGAGCAAAGCCTTGTGGGATGTGGCCCATTTCTCACAACAAGGTCATGTTGCAGTGGCAGGTAATAAGCTCCAGCGTTGCTCTACACCTTAAGTTCTGATATTACATCCTATTAACTGGCACAGAGCTAAAATTTACAGAGTTGACATAATTTCATGTGTCTGATAGCTACATTTTTTTTAAATGTGGATTTTAATGCAGCAAAAGCTGACAAACCCTTACGGCCCTTTGAACCCTTCTCATAAAGAGGTACAGGTGTTTAGTGCCACTATTTTATGAATGGAGTAGGAAAAAAAGATACGCTGGCTGGCTGATGCGATTTCTTGGGAAAAAACGTTTCTGTAGACATCAGCAAGGATAATTGTAATAATTGCACTGGGAAATATTTCTGTTGCACTACTGATATACATTAATGTTCGATATAATTGCTTGCCAATTGTTCCTTTCCTTGGGTTGTGCGTATAATATCTGAAAACGTTTTATCAATCATAAACCTACAAGTGCTTTGATATGCAAAATACGGTGTTGATTTTTACCTGCCTTCTGAAATGGCAGGTAAATAGCCTTCTGAAACTGTACAATGGTACAGGAAGGTGAGTGGAGTGCCAAACACCATACCATCTTGTCAGCAACGCTGAAGGTGGCAGATGGCCCTCCCACCTAGAGATCATTGTAGTATCTCTTTCTGCTCACAATTGTATCCTTGTCCACATGGGGGAACTGCCGCAACTACCTCTCTCCACAGAGTGTACATGACATTTTTAACATGTCTCCTGCTCCTGATCCCAAGCAACTTACCCTCCTGCTGCATATCCTTATTAAGAGAATATCCAGGTCAAACTCCCTGAGGTTTGCTGCTCCATTCTTCCATCTGGCTGCCATATCTCTCTGCTAGGTTGTCTGGTTTATTCAGTGATACCATTGTCCTGTATTTAAACAGCCTAACTGATTCTCACTATATCAATGTTTTTAATCACATGTTATGAGAGTGCGCTTTTTAAAGCTACAATTTCTAATTTTTCTTTTTTCTGGCCGAATTAAAAAAAACATTGGGATACTCTCAATGGAAAAAGGTCCGGGTTGTGACAGTCCAACAATCTTGCACTCCAACGAGTGGAATGATAAAAATTGCCACTGAACCCTTTAGGGAGTTGAAAGCCTCCATTGCCGTGTACCCATTCCCATCCTGATATCTTTCAGATGTTTCTGAGATAAATCAAAATGCAATTATCTGTTCTGAAACAATAACTGCAACAGACATGAACTGATTGAACTTTTCTTGCACATTCAGCCAGCGATGTATTCTTATGGATTCTTTACCAAGCAGCGGAGAGAGGAAAAATAGACGGTGATGGACTGAACACGGGCTGCTGAAGCTGTGCTCTCATTCTCTCTCTCTCTCGCTGATTCTCCCTTGCTCTCTCTCGCTCTCTCTCGCTTGCTCTCTCTCTTTCTCACTCTTTTGCTTTCTCATTCTCTTGGTAGTGTTGTCTCTAGTTTTGCAAAGTAGCAACCCTGGAAGAGAAATCTACAGTAAACTGAGACTTTTTGGAATAAAATGTGGAAATCTTCTCCATACAACTACATCCGAGAAGACAACTGAACAAGACAGAATCACTGCTTCAAGACCAGTCAAGCAACAACTTACTGCATACTCTATTGTATTATTTTTCATGAACTATAAAAATCCTGTAAGCTTATCCGCTTACTCTGCCCTCTGTACTGGTGAGGGTGTATGGGTCCCAATGAATGCACATGATGTATTGGTTGCAGTTTACCTTGTACTTTTCCAGTTTAGGAGATAAGTTTTTTGAAACTATCTTGTTTTTTGTTTAGCCTGAGGAAATGTTCCTGCTTAATTCTCTACAATCCGAAGGACTCCTACGGAATTGGCATCCTGTCTCAATTCACAGAAAATCCTATTACGGTAAAACCTAGAGTGGAAAATCAAGGAAGCCAACTTCCAACTTTTTGCCCATACTTTATTAATAAACCCAGTATGATTGGTCCTAGATTCAACAGCCACTTTGACAGATAGCAGGTTCCTTAAGACAAAGACAAAATACTGCAAATGAAACAGAAACAGAAATAAAAATGCTGGAGAAACTCAACAAGTCTGGTAGGATTTATGGAGAGAAGTTACAGCCAACATGAGTCTGGATGACATCCTGACCAGAAAATTGGCTCTATTCTCTCTCCACAGATGCTGTTAGACCTTCTGAGTTTCTCCAGCATTTTCTGTTTTTGTTCCTTTATACCTTCCCAAATTCTATTGGTTTCACTTCTTTCTAGATCACGTTCATTCCATAGAAGTAGCTACACAGTCAAAGTGGGAATGAGAGTCCCAAACTTGAATTTAACTTAATTAACAATTAAATAAAAATAACTCAAATAAGTTGGTACAAGAACATAACTAAAAGGTTTGGTGAAAAGTCTTGCTTTTTATGTGAGCAGATTAGTTAACAGGGAAATGGGGGCCCAGATTTTCATTCTGGGATCAGGAATCTCATGCCTGGAAAATTTCTAGGTCCTGACTTCACATTGCGCCAATGGCAGTGATGCAACACAATAAAAGTGTCAGCCACTAATTGGTCTGAAGATGACTTCAGTATCTAATTTGTGATATAAAGGCCCAAGCAGGAGATGGGAGCGAGACATTGAGGGATAATTTAAAAGGCAAATGTTAGATGTGAATGGGATTGTCATTTGGCAGTCTTTCTAAACAGCTCAGCATGGAGAGTTTGGGCAGCCATCCAGGGTGGTCAGACATTTTCTGATCCCTGCCTGATCGTGGCTGTGGTGGATTACATGGGGTGGACCCTTCCATAGTTCAAAAAGAAAAACTCTATCTGCTTAGCTCGAGATGGTCATACATGCAAACAGCTTTGTGTTCCCTCGCAAGGGTCTAAACATTGTCTCATCACAAGATAAAGTTTCAGCAATGGTGACTTGGTACCACTGAATGAGCAACCTAGTTTAACCTATAACTATCCTGGATATTGATGAGAACATATTTGGAATATTGTGTTCAGTTCTGTTCACCTCACTATAAAAAGGATGTGGAGGCATTGGTAAGAGTGCAGAGGAGATTTGCCAGGATGCTACCTGGTTTGGAGGGTAAGTTTTATGAGGAAGGGTTGAGAAGCTGGGGCTTTTTTCTTTAGAGCAGAGGGGGGTGATTTAATAGAGGTTTATAAGGGGGATGATAGAGTGGATTTGTGGAGACTATTTTCTCGGGTGGATGTAACTGTTACAAGGAGGCATAACCATAAGGTTCATGGTGGAAGATATAGAAGGGATGTCCTAGGTAGATTCTTCAGTCAGAGTGGTTGGGGTGTGGAAAAAACTGCCTGCTTTGATAGTCGAGTCGGACACTTTAGGAACTTTCAAGCAGTTATTGGATAGACATACGGAGCATACCAGAATGATAAGGAGTGGGATAGCTTGACCTTGGATTTGTACATAGCTTGGCATAATATTGAGGGCCAAAGGGCCTGTACTGTGCTGTACTGTTCCATGTTCCATGTTCTAACCCTTCCTTCTGCATGACATTTTCTTGCTGCTGACAGGAGCACTAATGACACCCGGTAGGCTTATGACAGCTATGCTTAAACCTGTACCAAACCCTTTGGGTTCCTGCTACTGTTTATTTGAAAACTGCCAACTATTTCTCCCCATAATCCTGACAAACTCTACAGTAAGTTCATCGAGCAATTATTCAAAGGGATGCATGTTGCTGCTTTCTTCCCACCACCCGTCAATGGCAGTGATGCAACTCAATAAAAGTATCAGCCACTAATTAGTCTGAAGGTGAGTTCAGTGTCAAATTAGGAATGTCAAGATGCAGGCAGAAGGCGGGAGCTAGATGTTGAGGGATAATTTAAACAGCAAATGGCAAACAGGATCAAACCCCGTCATGGTAGATTGTAGAATTTGAATTCAGTAAAAAAAAATCTGGAACTAAGAATCTATTGATGATCATTAAACCATTGTCAATTGTTGAAAACACATCTAATTCACTAATGTGCTTAAGGAAGTAAATCTGCCGTCCTTAGCTGTTCTGGCCAATGTGACACCAGAGCCACAGCAATGTAATTGATTCTTAGCTGCCCTTTGAGGAAAACTATGGGATGGGCAATAAATACTGCCCAGCCAATGATGCTCATATCCCATGAATGAATGAATTAAAACCCCTCCTTTTGAAAACGTCTGAGGCATTGGGAATCATTGATGCCTTCCAAGTGCAGTGCACCATTTTCCAGGATCACCTATGCCAAAACTCAGCCCCCTCAAACATTTTGAAAATCAAGGAGTGAATATAATTGACACCGGAAAATTCCAAGATGTTACTTGTCATTCAAAAAGCTAATTTAACAGCAGTTTGCGATTTTGTGAAAATGCCCTCGAAAGCAGTTTGTATTTGTTTTACCATCAAGGTGGCACAGTGACACAATGTTTAGCACTGCTGCCTCACAGCACTAGGCACCCAGTTCAATTCTGGCCTGGGAAGACTGTGTGGTGTTTGGATGTTTCCCCTGTGCTTTCATGGGTTTCCTACAGGTGCTCCGGTTTCCTCCCACACTCCGAAGATGCGCACATTACATTGATTGCCAATGATAAATTGATCTTGGTATCAGAGGATTAGCAGGGTAAATACACAGAATATGGGAATAGGGCCTGGGTGGGGTTTTGTCAGTCCCCATTCAATGGGCTGAATGGCCTCCTTTTGTACAGTAGGAATTCTATGAAATTCTATTCTAACTGGCAAGATATATTGCTCTCTGTATTTCACGATAGTGACTAGGATTAATAAACTTCTGATTTAGCATGCAAACCTTCTCGGTCTCTTTCTGGTTTAAAATTCCAGGATGGCCAACAAATATCCCACTTTTATAGTAGTTTTTGATTATGTACCAGGAAAGCAAACAAAGACTCTAACCCTGCAATTAAGACAATAGAACTGCATTCATCTTACCTTGCACATCTGTAAATATGCACTCACATTTCAAGAAATGTGGTTAGCTTCTGCACAAAACTGAAATGCAGCTGCAAACATGTTGCCCAACACTGATACAGGCACCGTTACTGTTTTTAAGATTTTAGGAAGACTTTCAGCCTAATCTGTACCATGCCTGTGTTTCAGAAATCTGCTGCTGGCTGGTTTTGTGTTCCTGAGACCTGAGGCTCGATCTCGGGCATGCCCCAGCTGATCCACTTTAGTACAGGCATACACCAGTATAAAAAATGCCAAGAATTTCCCCATAATGTAATTAAACTTGCACACGGAACATAACAACATGCATGAATTTTAATTCACCTCACTTCATAAAGAAATCAGCCTTTCAGAATTCACTCAGTGAGTGTGCAGACAAGAAATGTGAAAGAAAGACTTTCACGGCCAGCAGGATATCCCAAAGTGTTTTACTGCCAGTGCACTTTTGAAGTGTAATCACTATTGTAGTATAGGAAATGTAGATGCCATTTTCTGCACAGCAAACTTTGGTAGTCTAGAACTTGATGATGATCAGGGGATCTGATTCTTCTGATGTTGATCGAGAGATAAAGATTATGCGGGATACCAAGGATAATGATCAAACTCGTTATCAAAATCGTGCAACAGCGACATTTATCATCCATTTGACAAGGTAAATAGGACACTGGTTTATCATCTCATTTGAAAAATGTTGTGATGGGATTCTTCAGTCATGCTCGCCCTAAAAGCAGAGAATCCAGACTAAGATCAATGGACCTTTGTGTGGTCAGTCCCCCAACCACTGCAATTCCTGTGGCAGGTGGAATGGGAGAATTCCCCCCATCACCTCCAACAGCATTCATTTATATGTCCAAGTTTCTAGACATGGTAGGAAATCTCACAACACCAGGTTAAAGTCCAACAGGTTTATCTAGAATCGTGAACTTCCAGAGTGCTGCTCCTTCATCAGGTGAGTCACTCATGATTCCAAATAAACCTTTTGGACTTTAACCTTGTGGTATGGGGCTTCTTACCGTGCCCATTCCAGTCCAATGCCTGCAGCTCCACATCAAGTCTTTGGAGTGAGGCCTCAATGCAGAACCTCCTCATTCAGAAATGAGAGTAATTGGTCTTTGGCAGGATTATAAATTGGTTGAATGTAAAATGGACTGCTGGTCTGCTGCCATCCATTGTGCTCTATTACCAAAGACTAATTTTACCCCAACCTATCTTAAACTTCTGTAAAGCCTTGCATTCAGAACAACAAGTTGGAATTATGTAAGTGAGCTAAGTAAAAACACTTTGAAGCAGTTTTCAGATGAAATGTATGCTTTCTCTATTCCCACTGAATATGCATTGCAAGAAGCATGTCAGATTTATCAGTACAGGAATTCCCTTAGGCAACTACTGGTCTCCTTACTTACAGCAGAAAGCTTAAAGTGAACAGCGACATGCACTTTGTAAATTTAACTGAACAGTTCACATACATCTTACTATTTTTACCTCTCCACCTCCACTGGCTCACCAGTCATTGTCCTCCTTTACTTGCTTTCTCTGCTGGCTTATTATTCAATATTCTTTAAAAAAATCACAAATTTTATCTTCCCAAATCTTCCTCAGGAAAATCTCATTCTGAATAATTCTTCTGTCCCGATAACCACTGATTTTTGCATTCAAAATTAAGCTATTAACAATCTCAAAGTTTTTTCCCCTTCTACAACAGGATATTTTTTGAGGTTTTGGCACTTACTGGCCAGCAATCTTGTCCTCTTGAAAATTAATGGCTGGAAAATTGCAGATTAGTCAGTGTAGAAATGGGAAAACCCAGCCATAACTCTTCTATCTCCATTGGGATTTATATTCCATGAGAGTTTTCATTCTCTTTTCAGCCAAATCTCAAAATAGACCTGAAACATTCTGGTCTGTATGGTGTATTGCATTTACCCACCATGAAGCCAACTGTTGGTTACTCAGTGCCTGTTGTTGTTTTCCCCTGTTACAATTTAAGAACAAGAATAGTTGACTTCCTGTTTTGTGTAGTTCTTTGGGTAACTATCAAACTGTCAAAGCCCATAACTTATTGCCAAGTTTATGCTCACTGTCTCTAAACATTACTATTATTTACATGTCTGATCTACAGGTTTAATGTATCATGTAAGTGAATTCTGGTGTAAATGTGGCATTGCTAAGGTAGTATGACCAAGATCCTTAACATTTCAGAAGTAAGAACAAACTGAAAAGCTAGGAGTAAAATTTAAAATAAAACTAGAAGAAGTGGATTTCGCCAAATTCTTTCAGCACTAAAGAAGTGAACAGGTAGGCAAGCTGGGATCTTAAGTTAAAATGCCTATTTATTCTCATTTAGGGCAAGGCATTAGGAATGGATGATTAACGTGCTTGGAAAGGATGTGTTGACACTTGTTAATCAGCTGGTTGACTTGCTAGTGCTTATTAAAGAGGCTTCGTAGCAGTTTAATGGCCAATGATTCAACTTTTCTTGTTAATCTTTTGAAGTATGACCATATTCATCATCTGAGGTGTTTCGTTGGGGTCTGATGGGTATATAGGTGACTGTTAAGATCTGTGCCTGAAAGGCTTTGATGCAAATTGAACAGGAGATCTTAACTGATCGAGTTTTGGATGGATTGCTGGTTCAGGATTTCCTCTTCTGGGGTTTTCTCTCTGCATCTGACATGCATTTGCTTTTGAAGAATGTCCCATTGTTTTTCTTTGTTTGGTTCTGCAAGGTAGAGCAATCCCAAGACTCAGTCAATATCAAAACTACTAAGTGAAGCCTCCAACTGGAGCGTCCTTTAACTGTTGAAAGAGTGTAACCTAGATTCAAGCTTTCCATTAAATATTTGCATTGATAAGCAGGTTTCTGATTTTCTGGCTACATGATCTGCCAACTCAATTGTTAGTCTCAATATGGATTCTTGGCATGCCACCTCACATGTGTACTTTTAATGTCTGGGATTATGTCCTGCCATCTGATTTTCAGAAACTTCTGATGGCAGTTCAAGTAAAAATAGTTGTGTTTGTTAGCATGACATTGGTAAACAGTCAAGTCTCATATGTATAGATTTTCAGCTGGATGGGCAGGCTTATTCCTCTTCATTCCCTGACTGATGTTTGAAGTCTGCCTAAGGCTAACTTGTTTTGTCAATTCTTGCATGTCTCTCAGTAATATTGATAGCCCGTGAGAGTGTGTTGTCAAGTTAAGTGAACCTACCCACTACAGATTCTGGACATGGACTGAAGTCTTGGACTTGAGATGGGCCTTTCCTTGAGCAAGCTCGTACATACTGCCGTTTTCTTCATGATGATCACAGGACTGAAGTTTCACATATATCTGGAGAGCAAGACCTTGAATCAGCAAGTAAGGAAAAATCATTACAGATAGGACGTCATGAAGCATGTCATTACAGACTTTGCTCTTTATTTGGAATTATTTCAGAGCCGATTCCTGTCCATTGGTGTCTGACTTTATTGCCAGCATCACCCCATTCTGGAAGTATTAAGGGGCATGATGAAGAAAGTCATGCTGAAGAGGATTGGTGCTATCACTATAGCCTTGCTTAACCACATTTGTGACTGGGAATGAGTCACAAGATGCTCCATCATTCAGGACATCCATGAACAAGCTGCCATGGAACCATTATGATGAATTTTTCAGGACAGCCAAATCTCTCTATTACCTTCCAAAGGCCCTCACAATTGATTATGCCAAAAGCCTTGGTCAGGTCAACAAATATAGCGTAGAGATAAATGTTCAGTTCTTGGCATTTCCCTTGGAGCTACCTAACTTCAAAGTGTTACATACTGCACTTGTAGGATAAAAGAATATGAAGTAATAGTAAGTGATGTTGGGTAAAAACAACACTGCAGGTTTATTGAATAATTGTTAACTCTGTAAAGGCTTGATCGAGACTAAGGTAAAAGCTTGTGAAGCAGCTCATGATATCACAAACTATGTACATGATTAGACTCTTAAAGTGATGGCGCAACAGATCAATAACAGCCCCAAATACTTAACAAGTGGTTCCTCAATCTTTTCTGAAATTGCATTGAATTTCTGGCAGCAGATCAGATGAAGTTATAGAAGTATATGAACAGGCATTGACCATTCAGCCTCCAAGCCCGCTCCACCATTCAGTAAGATTGTGGCTGAACTGTGGCCAAACTCCATATACCTACCCTCGGCTCATATTACTTGATATCCCTGTTCAATAAAAATTTGTCTCACTCAGACTTGACGCCAGTAATTGAAGCAGCATCCACCACCATTTGAGGAAAAGAGTCCCAAACCTCCAACACTCGCTGCATGTAGAAATGTTGACTAACGTCTTTCCTGCATGGCTTGGTCCTAATTTTTAGGTTATGGCACCTTGTTCTAGAGGCTTTAACCAGTGGAAACATTTTATCCTTATCCACCCTGACCTTCTCTGTAAGTATTTTGTACACTTCTTTCTAATCACCACTCAACCTTCTGAACTTGGAAGGATAAAGCCCTGATCAGCCCTCAACATTATGAATTTGAGAGAACAATGATCTAGTTGTTCAGTCCCTCTCAATCTTGTATTAAGTGGTTCAGTAAGATTCTGGAGAAGATTTTACCAGTGATGCAAGAAGAAAGATTCTGCCATGATTGTTGCATTATTGTGAATGATTTTCCACTTCCTTTCCGCTTGCGTGTGCCCTGGATGATGGTGAGTCTTCTGAACCATCTCCAGTCACTATTCGAGTTAAACAAGTGGATAATGGATACATCTTTTGTGTGGTCCCTTGTTCATATAGACTGAAAGAGTTTGGTGAACTTCTTGACCAAACATTGACCTTCAGCCATATAGACCTCAGCTAAAGTATATAACATCAGCTCCTGGAGTGTGTTTGCTCGACAGGAGTTTGATTGCATTTGCCATTTCTAACAGCATAGTAGGTCACCAAGAGATTGGTTGATTGCAGCCTTTGACAATGTGTTGATTGCTTCTTCTTTGACGTATGAAGGCTATTTAAGAATGTGCTTAAAGTGGTCTGTCCACCTTTCTCATACTTGGCCTTCTCTGTGGGCAGTACTGGCCTATTGGCACTAAGGATTGATGATGAACAGTCAATTCCTGATAACTAAGAGGTGAAAAACTAATAAGTAGTTGGTAATACACAGTGGCACAAGGATTAGCACTGCTGTCTCACAGTGCCAGGGACCTGGGTTCGATTTCTGGCTTGTCATCACTGTGCAGAGTGTTCTCTGCATTTCCTGCCTGGGTTTCTTCCAGGTCCTCCAGTTTCCTGCCACAATCTGAAAACACGCTGGGTAGATGCATTGGCCATGCTAAAGAATTCTTTCTCAATGCACCCAGATAGGTGTTGGGTGCCGGAGTGTTGCAACTAGGGGATTTTCACAGTAACTGCATTACAGTGTTAATGCAAGCTGACTTGTGGCTCTAATAAATAAATTTCAAAACGGTCAAATCAACAAAGATCTTATTGAACAATGGAGTGGGCTGAGCAGGCCAAGTGCCCTACTCCTGTTCATTATTTGCATATTTGTATGTTAATTAGTGAACTAGACCTGTAGACAGATTGCAGAGCATTGTAGAATCTTTTCCAATCTTTGTGGCTTGCATGTGACTGAAGTTCCATCTGTTTTCTGATTCAGCCAAGTGCCTTGCATCACTTTGACCTTGCATTGGATAGTACCATGGATGGTTCGGTTGGCATTGTGTTTGAATAACGATGATTTGTCATTGAATTAACTCCTGTAGGGACAATATTTCTCCTTCAGTGGTTTCTGGATAATCTCATTGTTTCCACTGAACTAACCTTATGCTTATGAGAGCTAGGGCTAAGCAGTGGAGTAATTATATCCCTGAAAGTCACCCAGTCTTCCTGAATGCAATATATCCATTTTCACTGCTCACAGATAACTCCAATTTTTCTGAGAGAAATTCCTTCATGACTGCCTGTTTGAGCATCAAGCTGCTTCTGGACCTTCATGTCCTGGGCAATGTATCTTAATATTTAGCTTTGAAATGATAGGTGGTGGTCGATGCAACAGTCAGCTCCCCAAATGATTTTCATTACGTGCACATCCTGCCTAGTCCCCTGCCTAGTGATGACACAATCAATTCGATGCCAAGGTGCATCCAAGATGTCTTATGATTAGGGAGATGGAAAACTGTGATGATTAAGAGGTTATTCTGAGCACACATCTTCAACAAGAGAAATCCATTATCATTAGATGTGCCAACCTTAAACATAGAGTCGGTGGGGGCAGTGGGGAGGTGTGGTTGGGGACAGTTGGAAGCTAAAAAAAAACTGCTAACCTCAACCCCAACCTCTCCACCAATTTAAATTTCTGTGAAGGAAGATCAGGGGCAGATGGTGGCACGGTAGCACTGTGGTTAGCACTGCTGCTTCACAGCTCCAGGGACCTGGGTTTGATTCCCAGCTTGGGTCACTCTCTATGCGGAGTTTACACATTCTCCTTGTGTCTATGTTGGTTTTCTCTGGGTGTTCTGGTTTCCTCCCACAGTCCAAAGATGTGTGGGTCAGGTTGATTGGCCATGCTAAAATTGCCCCTTAGTATCCTGAGATGCATAGATTAGAGGGATTAGTGGGTAAATATATAGGCATATGGGGTTAGGGCCTGGGTGGGATTGTGATCTGTGTAGACGTGATGGGCCAAATGGCCTCTTTCTGCACTGTAGGGTTTCTATGATTCTATGATGGCAGAGCTGACCTCAGTAGGCTCTTGGATAATGAAATATCTCAAGAATGCATTCCTTCTCTGGTTTAACAAAATGTTTACTTTCAATTCACTGATGCTGGGTTTTCCAGAGCTTGGGAACCCGACAGGTAAAAGGAGGCAAAATAAGTTGAATCTCTGAGGCCGGTGCATTGGTTGCACAGTTTGTGGGTTAGAAGGTACAGATGTTCCTCCAAGTCTGACTTGCTTGTTCTTTATACATCCCACAAATAACTTATTCTCCCTCATGTTCCACCTGATCTCAGACTCCTTCTCCCACCTTGCTCCGTCCTCCCATGGTCAACAATTCACCGGGCATCCAGTTCCCATCTGCTTCATCACAACCTGTTAATTTCAGTTGGATGGCTGGAAATCCTCTTCCATTTCCCACCACCACCATTCCTCCCATTGGCCCTATCCATCGTCTCCCTTTCAACTTATCTTTGTCTCTCTCTCCCTCTCTCTCATCTCATGGCTCTGAGTAAATATTTTGTCCTTTCAGTTAGAGGAAGGTAAACTTTTGGAGTGGGGCCTTGTAAAACTCCAGAGGTTTGATATACTGCTTCCCTGGATCAAAGGCTGTTTACAGCCAGCTCTCTGAGGTAAAGTTTTATGTCTGATCAGAGTCGGAAAATGCAGCAAATCATTGACTTCGGCAAAACTGGAAAATCCTGCCATTGGGAGGAGCCCTAAAATTCCACCCTAATGTTTTCTTTGTACTTTAAATTCATCAAGGTCAATGGTATACCGTTGTGTTTTATGTATCAGTGCTTGTCACAGTATTTCTATTGAGTTAACAGGCCTACCGAACAAGTAAATAAAATTTACTGTATAGGCTAAAGAAAAGAAGATTTGTAACTTTAAGAATCTTTGGCAAATCCTGCAGTTGATGTTCAAGCCAACGTGTCCCTGACATCCACAACTGGCATAAATTATATCCACAACTGGCATAAATTAGCTGATGGCATGTGACCTCACTTCCCACATAGTAAATGATTTCTCCAGATGCTTGTCATCATTCCCACTGGTACATCACTGCTTCCACCATGTGGTGTCTGTGATCTTGTGTATTTGTTCACTTCCATATTGGATTCTGCCAATCTGAAGATTTAGAACAAATGTTTGATCCAGATCTCGTCTTCTTAAAACAAAACTAATTTAAGCAGTTTGACTTTTTAAAGTCAGTTAACTAGTCAGCATTTGCTCGAGAGGTAAAATGAAAATAAATAAGACCATAAGATGTAAGAGCAGAATTGGGCCTTTTGGTCCATTGAGTCTGCCCCACCATTCATTCAATCAAGGTTGATATTTTTCTGATCCCCATTCTCCTGCCTTATTGAGGACTGGAGACTTAATTGTAGAGAAAGGAGATGTTTGAAAGTCAGATTGATATCAGAAATGAACACAAATGTTAAATTGTTTCATATTTTTACTCAGTGATTTGAGGTATCCAAAACTCTGCTACCCATGCTTTGCAAGTCCTGTTTTCCTATTACCCATGTGCTCACTGGTTTCCTGCTCAAGCAACACCTTAATTTTAAAAATCTTATCTTGTTTTCAAATCACTCCGTGGCCTTGCCTTTCCCCGTCTCTACAATCTTCTCTAGCTCGACAGACCTGCAAGGTATCTTTGCTCCCCTCATCCTGACCCCTTGAACATCCCCAAACTTAATTGCTCCATCATTGACAGCCATGCTTTTTTTTTATCTCTGATCAGTATCCTCGGAGGTGAACAAACGTTTTCCATCAGTTTTATGTTCAGTCAGTGAGTTGAAAAACATACTACCTCTCCTGTTCCTCTGTTGGCATTTAATACTCCCAGGTCAGTCACTGATTGAGCTGAGTACAGAACAAACCTTTGGCTCGCAATTCCAAAGAACACTTGACTGCGTTGGTAACAGTTTTGTTTCTTATATTATAAGTTCAATATATTTAGCTCAGAGTAGTGCCAATGTGGTGTAGTGGTTAGCACTGTTGCCTCAGAATGTTAGGAACATGGGTTTGATTCCTGGCTCAGGTCACTATCTGTGTGGAGTCTGCACATTCTCCCCATATCTGCACATGTTTCCTCTGGGTGCTCGTGTTTCCTCCAACAGTGTGAAAGACATGCTGGTGAAGTGCACTGGCCATGCTAAATTTTCCTTAGTGTGGCAACTCGGGGATTTTCACATTAACACTGCAATGAAGTTAATGCAAGTCTACTCGTGACTAATAAATAAAATAAAATGATCATGCTTTACACTGAAGAGCCATATCTACTAACCACTGATGGCCCTTTTGTACCTAGATCCAATTTATTTTATCTACTTTCAATGTTACCATGATGCTTATTTGGCAGCATTTCCTGTTCATGCTTCTCTGTACTTTAACCCCCTTCTTACTTCAATTGCTGTTTGCAATCATCACTGTATGTAGCTGTTAAATGAACCATGGTGAAGCTCACAGCACCATCCATGCTATTTTATTGACCAATTAACAGCCACTAACTGGGTTCTGTCAGTGTTGTCTGTCAGCTGTTTTTGTGACATTAAAGGAAAATCACAGCTGGTTCACTTCCCCACAGCACCTGCTGCTAAGTGGCTGAAGGCTTCATTCATTCCAAATCCAGGTGACAAGAGAAACATGCCCCCAAAGATTTATAGACATTGAATTAATAGTTTGGGCCAACTCAAGGTTCTTCAGATTTAGATTTGCCAACTGGTACAATACAGATTTTCAGTTCCTGTTGCTTTACATTTTTCTCCATTGCTGCATTTTAAGATTTGCAAACAAGAATTTCCATAAAGCCCTTATCTTCCAATTCCTTGCTGTGCACGTTGCAGGCAGCATTTGCCTTTTGTACTGCCATTCATTTTCAGATCCCTGCTGAAAATCCTGCAGACAGCATACGCTGCCACTCTTCTGAACTCAGTTGGAATTTCTACGATTGTCATACAGGCATCAATGTCAGTACTCCTGTTATACTAGACCATTGGAAGTTAATAGGCGCTGACATCTGCTCTGATCTGGTCCCCACAGTGTAGCATAATGACCTTGGTGCCACTTTAACAAACAAGCTTGATGCCAATGAAATTGTAAAATAGTGTTCTCATCAGTCTAATGAGGTGCCAGCTTGTATCTCAATACCAATTTAAAGCTCTTGTGAGGAATAATGTGGCATATGACTGTTGTGAGTTACCTTCGGGTTTCCTTTCTTTTGTAAGACTTGAATAACTGCTATAATATCAGGTTTCTGACATGGTTGCAATCCCATGGGCATTGGTGTGTGCAGCCAGAATAACTTACTTCACCTTGGTAATTCTGTTTTTGCAGATTCAGTGCCAAGAAGTGTTTCTGCACTGACAGCTTTGATACAAGAGAAATACAAATATAAGTACTGGGTTATTGCTACATTAGTCAGGATAGTGGATCACTTCATTCACACTCCTTCAACACCAGAAGAATAATTAAGGGCAAAGCAGGTTGCACAGAATTGTTGGATTCTCCAGTGCTCACTTGCCTCTGCATGAACTTGCTGAATGAAGTAATTTTGTGTGCTTGGAAAAGATTTTCATTCAGTGAATAGCTCAACTGTTTGTAAAAGTCATTGCCTTAATTTTACCATACCTGTATAGATTCTTTGGCCTTGATATTTATAGGGAGGAGCGGTTAGGGATAAGTACAGTTAACCGGAAACCTGGAAATATCAGATCCAATGAATGTTGTGCCAAAGTTAACAGCAGGAATTGATTAACATTTTTTGAGTCGGTTTCATGGCTGTAAGCTGGCTGGAAAACCTGCAACTCCCAGCCACAACCAGGGACAGAGAGGAGGGAGAGAGAGTATGTGGAGCGAGGTATATTAGGGAGGGGGGAGGAGGAGGGTGGTGGGCAGTGTCTAGGTGGGTCTGGAGAGATTGGCTAGGAAGACATTCTAGAACATAGTAATTTTTGTAATTTTTATAAATGATCTGGATGAGGGTATTGAGGGATGGATCAGTAAATTTGCAGATGATACTAAAGTTGGTGGTGTGGTAGATAGTGAAGAGGGGTGTTTTAGTTTACAGAGTGACTTGGACAAGTTGCAGAGCTGGGCCGAGAGGTGGCAAATGGAGTTTAATGTGGAAAAGTGTGAGGTAATGCACTTTGGCAGGAACAATAAATGTGTAGAGTATAGGGCTAATGGTAGGGCTCTTAATAGTGTTGAGGAACAGAAGTATCTTGGTGTATGTGTCAATAGATCCCTGAAAGTAGGCAGTCAAGTGGATAAAGTTGTTAAGAAGGCATATGGAGTCTTAGCTTTTATTGGTAGGGGGATTGAATTTCGGAGCCGCAACGTCATGTTGCAACTGTACAAACTCTAGTGCGGCCGCACTTGGAGTATTGTGTGCAGTTCTGGTCCCCACATTATAAGAAAGATGTGGAGGCATTGGAGAGGGTACAGAGGAGGTTTACCAGGATGTTGCCTGGTATGGGGGGCAGGTCCTATGAAGAGAGGTTGAAGGATTTGAGGTTGTTTTCGTTAGAAAGGAGGCGGCTAAGAGGGGATCTTATTGAAGCATATAAGATGATTAGAGGTTTAGATAGGGTGGACAGTGATACCTTTTTCCTAGGATGGAGAAAGCTAGCACGAGGGGACACAGCTTTAAATTAAGGGGTGATAGTTATAGGACTGATATCAGAGGTAGGTTCTTTACCCAAAGGGTGGTTCGGGAGTGGAATGCCCTGCCTGCAGCTGTTGTCGATGCGCCAAGTTTGGTGGCGTTTAAGAGGTTAGTTGATAAGTATATGGATGAGAAGGGAATGGTTTAGTTAGGAGGGGCATTGCTTTTTATTTTGGTCGGCACAACATCGAAGGCCGAAGGGCCTGTTCTGTGCTGTATTGTTCTATGTTCTATAGAACATAGAACATTACAGCGCAGAACAGGCCCTTCGGCCTTCGATGTTGCGCCGATCAATTAAGAAAAAGCAATAACCCCCTAACCTAAATCATTCCCTTTTCATCCATAAACGTATCTATTAACCTCTTAAACGCCCCCAAACTTGGCACATCTACAACTGTAGCAGGCAGGGCATTCCATACCCTTACAACCCTCTGGGTAAAGAACCTACCTCTGATATCCATCCTATAACTATCACCCCTTAATTTAAAGCTATGTCCCCTTGTGCTAGCTTTCTCCATCCTAGGAAAAAGGCTATCACTGTCCACCCTCTCTAAACCTCTAATCATCTTATATGTTTCAATAAGGTCTCCTCTTAGCCGCCTTCTTTCTAACGAAAACAACCTCAAATCCCTCAGCCTCTCTTCTGGGAGTGGATGGTCAGAGATGGGCAGCACGGTGGCACAATAATTAGCACTGCAGCCTCAAGCTTCAGGGACCTGGCTTTGCATCCTGGTTTTGGTAACTGTCTGTGTGGAGTTTGCACGTTTTTCCGATGTCTGCTTGGGATTCCTCTGAGTGCACCATTTCCTCCCAAAGTCCAATGATGTTTGGATTAGGTTGATTAAAGTGAAGTTTAGTCACAAGTAAGGCTGATATTAACATTGCAATGAAGTTACTGTGAAATTCCCCTAGTTGCTACACTCAGGTGCCTGCTCTGGACAATGCACCAAAACAGCATGTCATGCAGACATGAGGAGAGTGTGCAAACTCCACACAGACAATGAAGTCCGGAATCAAACCCGGGTCCCTGGCACGGTGAGGCAGAAGTGCTAACCGCTGTGCCATTGCCCCTAGAGTTAGGGCGATTAGCAGGGTTATGGGGATAGAGCCTGGGTGGAATTGTCATTGGTGCAGATTCGATGGGCCAAATGGCCTCCTTCTGCACTATCGGGATTCTAAGATGTTGGGAAGATGTCAGGGGGGCGAATGGATCAAGAAAGAGAATATCTGGAGAGCCTCGAGACATTGGTCCAGAGGGATTTCAGAAGGGCAAGACTGAAAAGATCAGTCAGCACCCGGAAAGATTGTCAGGGGTTGTAATCCCAGAAGTCTGAAATGTTCTCAGGATCCAGGGTGGGGAAAACAGCCTTGCTGCTCCAGCCCTACCTGTCCTGGAAGATGATCTGGTCATTCTCAGCTCCTTTCATCTGCTGGCTTTTCCAAGTCCTGAGAAACATGGCACACAAATGCTCAAAATGAAACAGCAAGAGCGAGAGACATGCAGACTCATTACATATTTAAATTAGAGGCTTGGTCACACACTATCAGGCCAATGTGACATTGGACATGTGTCTGGGTCATTTTAACCCCATCAGCATTTTCCTCCCCATTCTGACTGGAGTGGGAGAGGTAGGGCATTTAAAATTACACACATTGGATAGGATAACCTCCACAGTGTGGCATGTTTTGCTGTGGCAGAGGTAGCCCACATTGGCTGGTGATGGGATCTTCCAGTACTGCCGCCTATCATTGAGGATTTCTGTTGTTCACAACTTCCGCCACTGGGAAACCTGCAATACCCTGTGAACGGCCGGAAAACCCTACCATTCTGTGTCAACGTTTGACTGGTTACTAATTATCATTTTTTTTGTCTTTCTATTCAGAAACTGGTGTATCAATTTGAAGAAGAAATTTAGTGTAGAAATTTGTCTGGGCCCATTTTCCAGTCCAAATTATTTGGAGGCATTGTGTCCCTTCCAAATGAAATGAGATTTTGAGTTGCTAGCACTTGTCATTCATTCAGAGACAGCTCATCTATTGAGGAACGGTGGCACAGTTGCTAGCACTGCTACTTCTCAGCACTAGGGCCTGGGTTCGATTCCGGACTTGGGTCCCTATGCGGTGTCTGCACATTCTCTTTGTGTCTGTGTGCATTCCCACCAGATGCTCTGGTTTCATCCCACAGTCTGAAAGATGTGTTGGTTAGGTGCATTGGCCATGCAAAATTCTCCTTGAATGTACCCAAAAAGTCACTGTTGTGTGTCAACTGGGGGATTTTTACGGCAACTTCATTGCATTATCAATATAAGCCTACCTGTGACACTAATATATAAACTAAACTAAATTTTGGGTCACTTGCCTCATTGAGAATAGCCCTCAGGTAGTACTGAGGGGGAGGACAGCAGGAGCAGGATTGCTGGCAGGTGGCAAAAGCCCTCAGAAATGATGTGCAGCCGAGATTAGCAATCCTGCTCCTTTTAATATTAACTTTTTTTAAACTCGGTTTTTGTGATGGCAGGGGCCAATCTGAGAAAACCAAAGAGCAGGCCTGATATTCAGTGCAGTCCAATTAGTAAAAGAAGTTGAAATGGTTAACATAGTGAATTATTCCATATGTATATCATGACATTCTCTCATTACCTAATAGCATTCATTACAATATAAAAAAAAGACTGTACTTCACTTTTAAGTATTCAACTGTGATGTTAAATTAGAGCAAGAACATAAATGAAACTCCCAAATGAGTAAGACACTGAGAGAACTGCCACTTCACTTCTATTAACACATCAAAATGCTGTAGGCTAAGCTGTTTAAATGCCTAATGGGCTATACTGATGAACAACTATAAATGTAAGCTGAAAGGAGCCTGATGAATAAAGTACTGGTTTTATAGCCTTTGTAACAGAAGGGACTTGCCAGGCTTTAAAAAGTCTTGCAGGACTTCAAATTAAAAGCATTTAGTAACTAGGTGTGATTGTGTTTATTAAGGAAATGTGTTGATTTATGAATGGCATTTAAATAGCTTCACTATGGGGAATTTATTTACCCTTTGAAGCAAAAAAATAAAACATAGGTGTTCAAAGGTTTTTACGTTTTTGAAGTTTAGTTAAATGTTAAAATCTGACACCGATTTCATGCCCTTGAAGGAAATGTTTTATATTTCTAAATTTACTTTGAGGGAAGATTGCATTTTAGATTCTGTTACCCAGTCTGCTTCTTATTGCAAAAGTGCTCTGATAGGTTTTCCTACTTGTGGAGGTGTGTTACAGAAATGAGAATGATCATAGAAACATAGAAAACAGAAACAGGACTAGGCCATTTGGCTCTTTGAGCCTTCTCCGCCATTCATTATGATCATGGCTGATCATCAACTTTAATACGCTGAAACCCCCTTTCACCCTCATCCCTTGACCCCTTTAGCCCAAGAGCTATATCTAATTTCTACTTGAAATCAGGTAACGTTTTGGCCTCAGCTATTTCCTGTGGTTATGAATTCCACACATTCATCATCTCTGGATGAGGAAATTTCTTCTCACCTCAGGTTCTAAAAGGTTTACCCCTTATTCTCAAATTATGATCCTTAATTCTGGACTTCCCCCACCATTAGGAACATTCTCTTTGATTCTACCCTGTCTAACCCTCTTACAATTTTATAAGCTTCTATGAGATCCCCTCTCACTCTTCTAAATTCCAGAGAATATAATCCTAACTGACTTAATCTCTCCTCATATGTCAGACCTGCCATTCCAGGAATCAACCTAGTAAACTTCAGTTGTATTCCTTTGATAGCAAGTATATCATTAGAATAACACTGAGTTTGGGTTTGGCCCATTGAACTACTTTGTAGGGTGAGAGTTTACCTGATGGAACACATAAACTTGGGAGCAGATGGGAAAATAAAAGCATATCATGAAGCTAGCTTCACCTTACTCGTTCCACATTTATCTGCTGCACAGCAGGGTCTTCCCTTGGGAGAGGAAGGTGATTACTTTCAATATGTTGAAAGCTCATGAAAAGCTTTTTTTTAAAACAGACATTTTGTAATTTAACTGAGGGGCCTTGGCTTCTCCTGGTTTCCCGAAACGTGAAAGTGATAGCAAGAGAAGAGCGTAAAGCCAATTGAGAGGGCTGAAGAATGATGCAAACATCGTGAAGCTGAATTCTGCAGTCAAGTCTTTTTCTTTCAGCTTATGTCCACCTGCAATTTCCAGAAACCTTGCATTTTTAAAGTTTATTTATTAGTGTCACAATTAGAAATATATACACAATCAAATAATTACATACATGGTCATTTTTGTCCTTATAAAGTAATACTGTTTTTGTAGTAAAAATTGATCAGTGCCACTAAGAAAGTAACTTTTCTTTTCTGAACAGAATCGTAACTCGAATTCCTGTTTGTAATTTTTATTGCTTTAAAACATTGTGACCCAAACCTTCAGCAGTATTCAAATGGAAGTAAGCTGAAGTGCTGTACTGAATGCATTCTACAAAACTCCATCTGTTACCAGTCCAAACATGTCATCCTTTCCTCTCTGACTTGACAATATGATGACATCCTGAAACTACAACCAAACTGCTATGGATTTAGACATATTCCATTTGATGGTTTGTGATTAGCATGTCAAATGATTTGATTTGATTTATTATTGTCACATATATGAGGATACAGTGAAAAGTATTGTTTCTTATGTAGTATACAAACAAAGCATACCATACATAGGGAAGGAAAGGAGAGAGTGCAGAATGTAATGTTACAATCATAACTAGATGTAGAGAAAGATCAACTTAATACAAAGTAGGTCCATTCAAAAGTCTGATGGCAGCAGAGAAGAAGCTGTTCCTGAGTCAGTTGGTACATGATCTCAGACTTTTGTATCTTTTTACTACAAGAAGAAGGTGGAGGAGTGTGTCCAGGTGTGTGGGGTTCTTGCTTTTCCAAGGCAGCAAGAAGCGTAGACAGAGTTAATGGATGGGAGGCTGGTTTAAGTGTGGATTGGACTTCATTTGTAGTTTTTTGTGGTCTTGGGCAGAGTATAAGCTATATCAAGCTGTGATACAATCAATAAGAATGCTTCCTATGCAACTGTAGAAGTTTGTTAGTTGTAGCGGATATGCCAAATCTCCTTAACTCCCCTGAGAAAACAGAGATATTGGTGGCTTTCTTAACAACAGAGTCTGCATGAAGGGACCTGGACAGGTTGTTGATGATCTGGATGCTTAAATCTTGAAACACTCAACTATTTCTACTTCATCCCCATTAATGTAGACAGGGGCATGCCCTCCACTACATTTCCTAAAGTCGATGATTATCTTCTTTGCTTTGTTGACTTTGAGAGAGAGATTACTGTCATCGCACCAATTCACCAGATTCTCGATCTCTTTCCTGTACTGTGTCATAACAGTTCATTCAGTTTGAATCAGAGACATGTACAGAGCAGGATCTATGAACAGAGCATGGGTGAAGGAAATACTGGGATATCCTATTCATGAGATGTCCTGTGTATTTCTTCCCCATTGCAATGAACATTCTCTATTAGGTGCATTCCAAGGTAGCTGCATATAAAATGTATGTGCAGAGGACAAAGAATTCATACCCTTGTCTTATCAACAGGAGATCCAGTCAGAAATCTTAATTTTATTTTTACAACCAGAAATTCTTAGGATTTAGTAAATTACTAAGGAATTTGGAGGATTAAAAGAGAGGTTCAAAGCTTATGCTGCCCATCATACATTGCCATGTGTAAGAGATTTACATTTGTCTTTCAACAAACTCTGCATGTGAAAATGGCAATTTTGTATAATTTAAAAATTAGCCCTGTTTGTTATACTTTGGTGTCCTGCAACAACAATTACAACACTTCCAAATAATTTGTTGGCTGCAATGCACTTTGGGTTTTCCTGTGCTTGTGAAAAGTGTTGTATAAATGCAACTCTTAGCATTGCCCAAGGCAGTCCCATTGCAGTAGAAAGTTAAGTTGGTTTACAGATTCCCAGGCCACCTGTCATTGATGAAACCCATGTGCCACTTCAAAATTCCATATCACAACCTCCTCAATTTTATTAAAAAAATGTTTTATTCCATTAATAGGAAACTAGTCGACAATGCCAATCAGCTCATCCTGAAAACCATTGCAACCTGTCGTACCCTCCTAACCTCCACAATCTCCTGCTCTTTTCAATGAGTACTGGAGCAGCATTTGTTCCCCAAACCCAACACCATGACTTTTCAATTAGAAACACACAACATCTGGTTAGGCAAAGTTTTCACCAGTTGAAACATTGAGTACTAATGAGCTGAAACATCTGTGAGTGGAAGACAGCTTCTCCTCCATGAAAAATATAGAGATGATCAATCTCAAATGAGGACACTGATAGGCTCCTCATTGGAAGTTGTGGAGGTAGGGAGAATCAGAGAGCTTGCAGGATATGCTAGGCTTTCTGAGCTTGGAGGATATGCTCCTGATTCTTCAAGCTCACAGGGCATACAGTAAGGTATTTACTTCACGGATACAGCTTTCATTCATCTATTTACCTGCTGGACTTCCCAGCTACAAGTGCAATTGACAGACAGAGGTTAAAATAATAATCTTGATAAAATAGGTTCAACCATTCTCCCTAATCAATATTCAATCCATCTCTTGTGAGTGGATTAATCACCTTCACTTGGGGAGGAAGGTGCTCTGATTTTCTCTCTCCACCACCCCTGCCCTGAGCCTGAAGTTTGCCTCTTTTAGCTACTGCAGCACTGAAGGAGCTGAAGAGCCCTTCCAATGAGCCAATCTCATTGGCCAACAGCTCTACAAGGTGGGACATCTGTGCAAGGTGGAAAGAAGTCCCACCTGCAGTCAATCAATGCTTAATTAAAATGGCAGCCTCTTTCCACCAGCTGGAGAGTCTCTAATCAGGGGACACATACTTAACCAAATTGGCTAAGAAATTAGAAAGGAGATGAGAGGAATTTCTTTCACACATTGAGTTACTGTGATTCTGGGAATGAACTTTCTGAATGGATGATGGAACTAGATAAAATGGTAAATTTCAAAAAGAAGTTGAATAAATACGGGAGGGGAAAAACATGCAGGACTGTGGGTAAATAGCTGTGGACTAAATTTAACTGAATTTTATCTGTCCTCAGCTAGCTTAGTAGATTTTTAAACTTGGTCTATTGTAAAGTGTCCCAGCAGACTTGATTTCTACTCTGGGTGTGGGATAAAATTGGATCTGCCTGCAACCCCAGGAAGCAAATCAAAGACAGCCACAGGAGTAGATGCATGCCCAGGCTGGCAAGTTGGAATGTTCTCTGTGATTTTGTCTGAGTTCTTTAATTACATTTTAAGCTCTCAAGCCTCTCACATCAGTACAACCCATTCCCCAGCCATTTCCATTTCTTCATGTCATCTCAATGCCAACTCATACTCCTGCCACCCTGTGGCCTCTTATCTCCATACCATCTCCATGCTAAATCATCCCTCCATACACCCTCAATGGCCCCTCATTCCTTCCATGCCCATTCATGGCACTTCCATATCTATTCATCAAGTACACATAATGTACAGCACTAATATATCCTTTAGCAACAATGGTATGCATGAAACTACCTGGGGGAAAAAAAAACATTTGTAACCATTTGGGGGAAAAACTGCTTTTCCAACAACCCTATAAAATTTTCAATCACTCAGATCATTAAATTATCAATAACAGAATGTTTAAACACTCCTCATCACATAATCTTATGTAAGTAAACATTGAGTCACAGCCAAGAGAAATAGTAGAAAGAACAGTTTGATATAACAATGTAAAGATGTCAATCAAGCAAAATACGTTCCACCTGGCTGTGACAGCAACCCCTAATCATGTAATTCTTTTATGAGCCTGGTCTCTCAGCCAAGTTAGCTTGTTGATATTGAGTTGAAATGGGGCTTTCAGGACACATGGGGGTGGGTGGAGAGCATAAGTTGACATGGGGGTTGTGGGTACGATCTTTTGAATTAACCTTTCAAAAGAGTCCTGAATCCAGATGATGGTTCATGACTTTGCTGAGATCTATGAATGACAAATCATGGAGCAGTTGGCTCAACTCCATGAAAATTGTTGGAGTCTTCTAGATATCTATCCTAGCAATGGAGTCAGCCTAGTCAATAATGCAGGGTGGGAACCCACTACCTTTATTCTGAAATGGGCATGGATTTTCTGACCATGTTAAATTGATGTATACAGCATGGATACCTGCCTCCACATGAGTGAAGAATAGTGTTACATGTTGTGCATATCTCAATGTAATTAAACCTAGTTATCGGAGTTATTAAGAGATCAATTGTGAGTAATTGCAGAAGCAATAGTACACCTTACTTTTAGTCATTTAAGAGTCAAAAGGCAGTAAAGGACTGCAGAAGGCAGATTCCTTAACGCAGATTTAGATGAACTCCCAGAGGTTTAAAATAGTTACTTTGCATCAATCTTTACTTGGTTGACTGTGCTCAGTTACCATAAATGCAATGTGTAGCTAATACTACAGTTGTAAGTGGATGCAGATGTAATCCTGAAGGGAATAAATCAGATCGAACCACTTGTCCAGATGACATTTCCCCAAGGTTTCAAGAAATAGGAGCTATGTTAAATGGCCCCACGTTTATATATCTCATAGCCCACTCGAGTCTAGGATGCTCCCAGTGGACTGAAGAGAGGCTTATGATGTGCCATTATTCACAAGAGGCAACAAGCCAGAATCAGGAAATGATAGGCTTGTTAGCTTGATGTTAGTTATGCATAACTTGCAAGAAGGTATCATTAGAAATACTCCGTATGACTATGTTGGAAGAGAAGGGATTGGTACAGCGTAGGGACTCAGGTTCAAATCAAACCTTAGGTCACTTTTTTGTGAGGAGTTTGCACATCCTTCCCATGTCTGTGTGAGTTTCCTCTAAATGGTCCTGTTCCCTCCCACAGATTAAGTGAATTGGACATAATAAACCCTCTTCAATATACCTGAACAGGCACTAGAATGTGGTGACTAAAGGATTTTTGCAGTAACTTCATTGCAGTAAAATGCAAGCCTAGTTGTGACTAATAAATAAACTTTTTACTTTATTAGGAATTGATAGCATGGTTTCTGGGAAAGAAAGTCATATTTTGTCAATCTAGTTTAAGTTTTCAATGGGAATAGTAGATTTATGGATGCTTTACTTCTCTTAAGATGTGCTTTTCTAATGTTTTCTTGGCCAGCTCTCATCTTTCACTCAAAAGAAATTTGAGTGCATTCAAAACTCTGCTACCCAGATCCTAATAATTTACCAATTTCCATTTGCGTTTCAGTGTTTATTTGTTTACCTTGGCTCCAATCCACCAACACCTTAGTTTTACGTTGTTCATTCTCATGTTCAAATGCCTTCACGCTTTACCTCTCCCAATTTCTCCAACTTCCTCCATCATTGTAACATCCTCCAGCTCTGTAACTGTTGAGATGTCCATGCCCATTGTTATATCTGCACCCATTTAACTTAATGAAGATAAACATGCTAGGCTCGAAAAGAGGCTCTCCTCAGAACGTAAGAGCAAAATTAGACTACTCAGCCCCTCAAGCTTTCGCCACCATTTAACTCATTCATGGCTGATCTTCTAGCTCAATGCCACCTTCCTATATCCACTATCCCATTTCCCTTGGTATCATTGGTATTGAGAACTCTATTGCCTCTGTTTTTAACATACTCAGTTACTGAAGGTGGAATTTTCCCCTTCAGCCTGGAGCAGGTTTTGTTATATAAATTCAGAAAGAGGTCAAAAATTGGAAACTCACTGGTGAGAAAACACCAATTTGGAACTTGACCTCCACCACTTCCGTGGTGGACTGATGGTCTAGTTTCCTGTTGATCCATGGCAGGAACACTATTTGCATATATTATCATGCCATGAATGCTCATTAAAAACACTATTCATTATAGCGCTCTCAGATGTTGGCCATCACTTTGCTTGTGACTTTGAGGTAGGTACAACATCCAAATCCTACATGCAACAGCACTGCTCTGGTTTCTCGCCAAAAGCCATTAAGATGCAATTTTGGTGGGGGAGAAGAAAGACATGATGTTCAAACTTCATGTAAAATTTTCTTGTATTATAATCACTCTTACCTAAATGCCCCTTTGCAATGAGATTATTAATTAGTCCTTTCACATTGCACAATATTAGATCTAAACTAGCCTGTTCTCTCACTTGTTCCTCAACATACTATTCCAGAAAACCACTTGTACATACATTTCCAGGAATTTGTCCTCCTTCACATGAGTGTTAATTAATGTTACCCACACTATATGTAGACAGAAATCCTCCATGATTACTGTATTACCCTTGTGACATTACAGTATTGTAGTTCAATTTGAAACTAGGATCTTTGATCTGTGCAAAGGCATGTGGGCAAAATGGCTGAGGTAATTAGGGAGCCATGTTAAAAGGTGTGCTGATAGACAGATAGTGGCTAGCATTTAAAGAATTAATACATGCGTAGAATAGATTTAATTTCCTGATTCATTTTATACCCTACATTACCATGAATATTTGGTCGAGAAACAACTCCCATCCAAGCTTGTTGTCCCTTGCTGTTTCTTAGCTCCACCCAAACCAATTCTATATCTTTGATCTTCTCATTTCAGATCATATTTGACTCATGTACTGATCCTATCCTTTATTAACAGTACAACCCCATCATCTTTCCCTTTTTTGCCTATCTTTCCTAAATGGCGGTGTAGCACGGTGCCATAGTGGTTAGCACTGCTGCTTCACAGAACCAAGAACCCTGGTTCGATTCTGTGCAAAGTCTTCACATTCTCCCCATTTCTGTGTGTATTTCCCCCACGTGCTCCGGATTTCTCTCAGAGTGTGAAAGATGTACTAGTTAGATGCATTGGCCATGCTAAAATCTCCCTCAACATACCTGAAGAGGCGCCGGAGTGTGGCAGCTCGGGGATTTTCACAGTAGCTTCATTGCAGTGTTAATGTAAGCCTACTTGTGACACTAATAAATAAGCTCTAAACTTTTACCTTTGAAATTTCAGTTCTCACCATTAATCATGGTGCCACCTTCTGCCATCAGACTCTTGAGAAAATATTAGCACAGTGCTGGAACATGGAGTAAGAAGATTCTGTTCGAGTTTTCAACAACCTTGTCAACTCCAACCAAATTCCAATTCCAAAAATGGCCAGGGATGCAACTTCTTTAGAATAAACCTAAGAAACAAAAAATGTTATTTTCCACACCAATAGGTTAGAATAGATTGGCTGACTTTCCTTGTGTAACTGATTAAATCATGTGCTCAACATTTAATCATATTTATGGTGTCATATTGATTTTAAGACTCATAAAAAATTACTGAAGGAATGTGACTCATGCTCAAGGAGGGATTTCTTGACACTTTAAGATACATTAAAAAGAATTATTAATTAATTTGTGGAACAGTAAACCTATTATATGTCAGATGTTGAAATGAATTACCAGTTTAATTTCAGCTTGTTCCCATCCTATGCATACTAGTGTCAAAGATGTGTTCTGCATTCCAATCCTATGTTTAACATATGAATACTGCCCTATTAACATCTTTCTCTTGTGGAAGCTTTGCAATTGAAGTGCTGAACGTTTTGAGCTCCAGGTTCTTAAATTCACATTTCTTGTTGTTAAAAATATATGTTTTTAAAATCTGTTCCCCTTTTGGCACTTTTCTGTTGTGAAGTGTCATTGGAAGTAAATAAACATGTAGTTTAATATTGTAAATATTAAAATGAAGCTCCAAGCTCTTTCTTCAGCTGAAAAAGCCTGATTTTTATGGAGAGGTGGGAGGAAATGGGGTTAGCCAGAGAAAGCAAAACCATAAGAATGGATTTTCTTCGGGGTATGTTAAAGTTTAGTGACAGGAAATCATCATTATTTTTGGAATCTATTTCCAGGTCACAGATAGCTAGACTGAGAAGACACAGGCTGTTGGCTATGCAGGGTTGGCGTTTGGGGGGGGGCCGGATTTGGGGAGGGTGGGTATATCAATGACACCACAGCACAGGCAAGAAGTAGAGGGGAAGATGGAAGAAATTTGGATCAGAAGACATCAATGGAAGGGCAGGAGAAATCACATTTCAGGAGATGATGATAGAGGGTCTGGAGACATCGAGAGTTAGGGGAAGTTGATGTAAGGGGCTGGAGACATTGATAGTCAGAGGAATATTGATGAAGAGGCTGGAAAGATTATGATCTATGGAAAGATCACTTCTCATTGAAAAGCTGCTCAGCAACGCTCAATTTGAGTTCTGGTAGGCTTACCAATTCCTGACCTCATTGCATTCTTGACGAAAACATACACAAAAGAGCTGAATTCCAAATGTGGAATGAGAATGACTTGTCGCCAAGACAGTATTTGACCAGCTATAATGTCAAGGAGCACAAGTAAATCAAAGTCAATGGGATACACAGTGTTGTCCATCTCATCTCCAGATGGAAAGTGCACGAGTGAAAGCATAAGAAAGATACATAAAAACGAATTGGTCTCAACCCCATCTTCTCTCAATCAGTATGGATCCATGCATAATGCAGTCATATTGAAACTTTAAGATATTGCAGAAAAAGACATTTTGTCAAAGTTTTTCATCTCACGCTCATCAGGACAATCAGAAGAAAACTAATATCATGGGAAACAACAACTTTATACTGCATGAGTAGACAGTGCTGGTTAGTTGGTAAGTGGATTCTGACTGGTGGTGGCATTGCCATGGAGAGTACATTAGTTGAAGGTGACTGACAGTCAACAGCCAAGAATTGTTTGAACTTTAAACCAGGCAGCTTTACACTGGTTAAGACATTGTCCTGTGGAATGACCCAGCAAATGGCTATCAATTACTTTGTTTCACTGAATTTTGTTTCACTGACTAAAAGTACAATTTGTGCACATATTCTTTCTGTCTGCAAATAGCAGAGCCTTGTCACTCTTTATAATTTATATTAATGATTTGGATGAAGTCATTTGATGAAAGGACGGTTACAAAATTTGTTGATAACAGAAATATATGTAAGAAAGTAAGTTGTGAAGCCTGCATACAAAGACTACAAAATTTCTTTGAGTGCGATTTCTTCCAGCTTGCTGCGCTGTTTTTCTCGCACAGTGGGCTGAGAGATTCAAGCAGATTGTGAGCTCCTCACTGAGTGCCACTACCTCCGTGGGTCTCTGGCAGTCTGATTTCCAGTGCTGTCAGCTCTATGCCAGAAATCGGTATAGACTGTATAATTTATTTTAATATTACTATATTTTAAATTTCACTAGTGGACCCCGGATTGAAATCTCTGGGCCCGTTAGTGTTTCCCCCGCTCCCACTAGGAGCAATTCACTCCAGCAGAGTTCATTATAGCTCTTCATTTGTGAGTAGCAAGCAGCCTAACTCCACTGGAGTGAATGGGGGGAATTGGAGGCCCCCAAGAGAGCCAAGTGCCGAGAGGCTGGTGCCCTTAGGCTTGCCACCTTAGCAATGCCAACTTGGGCATTGGGCAATGCCAAAGGATGGCGCACGGCCTGTTGGAGGACATGACCTCTGGGGGGAGATCAGTGCAAGATAGGTGTCCTGCTGCAAACTCAATCTGAGGAAACAGAGAGGCCAGAGATCAGGGCTGGATGTCGGGGTGGAGGGGGGGGGGAGTGGTGACATCCTGCTGTGCGGAGTTGGAGGGACATGGGGCTGCAAGAGTTGGGGACAGGAGGTTGGGGAAGAGAGTAAGATAGGCCTGGGCATTTTCGGGGGACCAGTGATTAGTTTGTGGTGGTGTCGAAGGACTAGTGATGTGGGGGTCGCAGGGCTGGCCAGTGATCAAGCTGGCCAGCTATCAGGAGGCCAGCAGTGTGGGGCTACTGCCCATGCGCTAATTTCTACGCTAACAGGTCAGCGCATACATATTGGTCTGTTCAGCGCTATGCTGCCAGCCTCTCCAACGGGAACAAGCCCTGGCCTCTGAACTTCTGCAAAATTTATGCCAGTGCACTCTGCAATGCACAGAGTGTGGGAGATTCATTTTGAAACTCCTGCTGAAAAAAAAATGGGATTTAGTCCTGTTTTTACGCAAATTCGACACTTAGAATTTTTTTGGAAGAATCACTCCTGTTAAGTGAGTGCACAAAGTTCTGGTAAATAGAATGTTACGTGGGAAAATGTGAAATTGTCCATTTTGGCAGGAAGAATGAAAGAGAAGCATATTTTCTAAATGATAAGAGATTGCAGAGAACTAAAATGCAGATGAATCTGGGTGTCTTCGTGCATGAATTGCAAAAGGCCAGCATCCAAGTGCAATAAGTAATAAGGAAAATTGATAGGAAGTTATTAGTTATTGTAAGAGTAATTAAAATAAGAAAAATCATGCTTCAGTTATCTGAAGTGCTGTATATAGGATTGATCATGTTATTTGAGGAAGGGTGTAAGTGCAATGGATGCAATTCAGACAAGGTTTAGCAGAATAATAACTGGAATGAGTAGATTGTTTTATGAGGAAAACCAGAACAGGCTAGGCTTGTATCTGTTGCAGTTTAAGCCAGAAAAGGGCAACTTTATTTGAACATATAAGACTCTGAGTGGTGGATGTAGAGAGGATGTTGTCTGGTGGGAAAATTGAGAACTAGGGGTCAGTTTTTAAAAATAAGGGACTGCTCATTTAAAGATGAGAATAATTCTTTTCTCTGAGGGTTGTGAGTCTTTGGAATTCTTTTCCAGAGATCATGATGGAAGCAGAGTCTTTGAATGTTTTTAAGGCAGAAGTGGATAGATTATTGGTAAGCAAAGTTATTGGGGATAGGTGAGAAGCAGATTTTAGGTTGTTATCACATCAGCCATGACCTTATTAAATGGTGGAACAGGGTTGAGAGGCTGAATGGTCTATACCTGCCCCTTGTTCATATGTTTGTATCAATATACATAGCTTCTAGTACATGCAAATGCACCACATTGTTAGTCCAACATACAATCTTAAATTGGTTATCAGTGTAATTTTTTAAAACATTAAGAATTATTTAACAAATTTTGTGCAATCGTGGAATCCCCTCAGGTTGGTACAGTGGCACAGTGGGGCAGCATGGTAGCATAGTGATTAGCCCTACTGCCTCTCAGAGACCTGGGTTTGATTCCCAGCTTGGGCCATTGCCTGTGTGCAATCAGCATGTCTTCCTCATGTCTGTTTGGGTTTGTTCCGGATGCTCCAGTTTCCTCCCACAGTCCAAAGATGGACAGGTTAGGTTGATTGGCCATGCAAAATTGCCCCTTGGTATGAGGGGGACTAGCTAGGGTAAATGTATGGGATTGTGGAAATAGGTTCTGGCTGGCATTGTGGTTGGTGTAGACTCGATAGGCCTAATGGCATCTTTTTGAACTGAAGGATTCTATGAAGCTGTGAATCACATTTAACATTGGAACTCTGTTTTGATTTTGGTAAGCTAGGGCTGAATGGGTATAGTTTGAAGACATATGCTGTTAAGATTTCTCAATCTTTGAGACAAATGACCCACATAACGAACATCACATTGGCACTGAAATTCATATACCACATTTGTGTGATATGCAAAACATATTTTTGTCTTGATAGCAGTATCCTCTTCATGGAAAATATCAACACAAAACAGCTAGCTTCATCTGTCGTTCAAATTTTTAAGACACATTTCCTGTCCAGGGCAATCTTAGGTGGATTGGTCACTTTTCAGGGCCAGAGATGACAACCTTAAGCCTGTTCATGAGTTTTGTGACATACAGCACAAAATAATCTGATCAGGGTACCCATCACCTAGCAGGATGTCTTTGATGCACTCAATTTCAGCATCAAAAGTTGCATGGTGAGCAAAAGACTTGGACCCAATTTACAAATTTGCCGATAAAGCCAATGTTATAGCATGTAGAACTGTAAGAATCCTAATGTGCGTATTGAGAAATGAAGGTAGGCGTGTGATAGACCTGGGTAGAAAGCCCTCTGGCAGACTTCTCAACTGTTTTTCAAGGAAAGCATGTTCATTTGACTGCTCCATTTTGCCAGTGAATTTGAGTACAAGATGGAGCCCATGAAGAATTACATGCTTCTGCAGAGTTAAATGTAGCAAATATCAGAAATATACAAGGGGTAGAAGTTCAGGTTATTCTATGGAAGACACATTTCTCATGGAACATAACAAAGACAATTGCTGGAGCTAAGTTAAAGGGTTGTGTGATGGACTGGGCTACATTCACAATCCTTTGTAACTTATTTGGTGTCACAAGCCAGGAGAATGATCTTTTCTTGTTTATTACAATTTTCTTCATTTCAACATAATCAACTGACTCTTATTTTGGTGAAAAATAGTCTTTATGTTTCACTAGTAAAAAGGTTCAAACTATTTCTGTCTTCACTCCTGCAGTGAAAAAATAATCAGCACTGTCAGCCTGCTAGCCAACCGCTGATAAGAATTCTTTCTAAAAAAAATCACGTTTCTTATTGCTGAAGTGGACATCTGAGGGTAACCAGGCAACAGAACATGTAATTGCTGTCAGGGAGTCTATGCATCCTTTTGTTCAGACTGTTGATTCCAGTGAGCGTCTTCACTGTTTGAAATCTGAACATCATATCGGCAAACGACACTTCCCATTGGTACAAAGTGATTTATAAAGGAGTTGAAAAGTACTCAGCAAGTCTTCTCATCTTCAGTGAACTTGAGCTGTTTGGAAGGTGCAGGATTGCAGTTCACATTTGTTTTGTCTATGTTGCAAATTGTAAACATTCACAGCTTTAAGGGTTAGCATTGCACAATGATCCTCTCCAGCTAAAACAACACCTTAGCAACATGTAATACTTTGGATGCTGTAAATTAGAACAACTGAGAAATCTGTGACATTCAGGCTGTTCTCTATTTGGCAAGGTCCAATAGAATTGACTAGATCTATCCACCATTTTGTACTAAGTAGCACTCAGTGTATAGATTGACTTTGATGTAAGGTTTATTTTGTGTCAAGTACTCTTGTAAAAAATGGAAGCTAGAGAAATTAATCTTAACAAACTGAAATTTGGTTCTATGTTTCCCAAGATTTATGAACAACGGCTTGGTTACTTCAATTAATTTTGTTATAAAGCTCAGACATGGCCAAGATTTTCCTCACTTGAGCTTTCCTCCAACTAATTTATATGTTGAGTGTCTAATACAAAGAACTTTCCTGGATTTGCTGAGCATGAGATAATTCCCAATTATCTGATGATTACATGCCAATTTATGAATTAGGAGCAGTCTATTTTTCAAGGCTGCTCTGCCATTCAGTATGTTTAAAATTCAGCTCTGTTTTATATGGTCCTGATGTGTTTGCACCAGTCAGCTCACTTGTTGAAAGTGCAGGCTATTGATTGATTTTAGCTGGGAATGTGCTTGTTCTAATCTGAGTTCGTGCATGTGTGTTTATTTTGGTTTTTCCCCTGGCGTTTCAGGGTGGGTTGATTAGCAAAGGCAGAATCATTTCACTGGGCGGAGCTAAGCTTACAGGGAAAACACAGGGAATTCTCGTTTATTTTAAAATAGTCAGTTTCTGTCTGGTCCTGAAAAAAGCAAGAGGTGGCCTTGCTTCTTTCTCTCTCTCTGGAGGGTGTGGTGTGGGTTTGTCAGAGTACAGGTCTCTCTCTCTCTCTCTCTGTCCCTATATCTCTCTCTCAAGGGGTATTCAAAAAGCTGTGGCACTGTTAACAAGTACAGATGTATAAGCCTGCACATTGCTAACTGACTTTGAAAAAGACCTTAAGTCTATTAGAGGAGTATTGATTTATTTGGTACTAATAGTGATAGTTAGCAGTTAGGAATTGTATCTTGTCATGCTTAAGTATGTCAGTTGTTAAAAACTTAGCCAATTCATTCATTGTAATCAAACTGTTAAACAATGTTTCTTATGGTAAAAGCTTCCAAGTGTGTCACTGGAATCACATCCAGAGTGAAACACCTTATCCTCTCAAAACTGTTAAAAATAGAAAAACTATGGGGGACTAATCAGGCTTCATAACATACTTTGGTGTTTCTCCTCTGGGGCCCGAACAATATTCACAAATTTAGTTATCTCCAAAATGTCAATTTTATATAAGTTTTAGGCATTAGTTAAAAGTTCAGAATGAGAAGGCAATTGCATTGTTCACCTAGAAATGTTGGGTGTGATGCTCCCATCCTGCTGTGCTAATTTTTTAACACAGCAGGATGGATGAATCACTGGAAAAAACAACAGGCCAGAAATTTCAGAGGGACTGAATTGACATCATTCGCACTGAGCGTCTAGCTCTGAGCACGTCTCCCCCACGAGATTTCTGGTGCCATTAGCATTAGGTATGCAAAGCAGATGCAAATCTAATTTAAATATCATTAGTGGACCCTGGACTGAGGTCTCTGGACCCATGAGCCTCTCTCACCATGGCAGGAGTATTTCACTCCAGAAGGGTTTATAGTCAATCCCCACTTTCAGGGAGTTAGCGGCCTGACCTTGTTGTAGTGAAGGGGGGGCAATTGGGCCCCCAGAGGGTTGGGCACAGAATCAGTCAATTTTCCCCTGGCAAAAGGGGAATGCAACAATGCCCAAGGGGCACCTCCCAACTGGCATGGGGCAGTTGCAACCTAATGGGAGCATGGCCTGATGGAGGAACAGGGTCTCTGGGAGCAATTGGTGGGGGTTGGGGGTCTTGCTGCCACTCTGCATAAGTGAACAGAAAGAGGGGAGGACAGCGATCAGGACTTTCCATTGGGGTAAGGGTTTGGTTTGCCAGAAAGTGGTGTTCAGTCTGCTGGGAGAGGGGATTCAGGGCTGGGCCTAGGCATACTTGGGGAGGGGCAGTGATTGGGCTGCGAGGAGTTGGAGGGTGGAAGTCAGAGGGACTGGCCAGCAAGCAGGAGACCAGCAAACAGGGATTAGTCTGCATGCTCCGATCTTGGCGCTGATAGATTGGCACATATGAAGTGCCCTGCTCAACACTATGCTGTTGGCCTCGCCAGCTGGAATAGACCCACTGATTTTTCACTCAATTTATGCTACTGGACTCTGCATTGCACAGAGTGTGGGAGATTCTTCTGTGAACTTCCACTGAAACAAATAACGTGATTTACTCCAGTTTTCAAACAAATTTGACACTTAGAATCTTTTTGGGAAAATCATCCTTAACATCCTTTTCAGATTTTTATGTTATTTTATTAATTCATGGGACATGGGCATCACTGGTTGGCCAACGTTTATTGAGTTGCCCTTGAGAAGTTGAGAATCAAGCACATTGTTGTGGGTGTGACTCCAGACATGGTAAAGACAGACCTCCCTAAAGGACATTAGTAAACCAAATGGGCCTTCCCGACAATCAACAATGGTTTCATGGTCATCAGCGAATTCTTAATTTCACATTTTTTTTGTTGAATATAAATTCCAAAAATGCCATGGCAAGATTTGAACCTGGTCCCCAGGACATTAGCTGAGTTTCTTGATAAATAGTCCAGCAATAATACCACTGGGCCATCACCTCCCCACTCTTGCTGTACTTAAATTTGAAAGGGAATCTGCCATTGTAAATCAGCTGGTAAGTAAACAACTCACCCAAATTTTGGAAATCTTGGGCCAAACTGTCGCAATTCCTGATGGGTTATGTCCTTTGAAGGAAAGGTACAGCAGAGGTCAATATCTGACAAGAGGTTTGTTAATAACATGAATGTACTCTAATGAATGTAAAAGCAGGTTCACACCCATTATGCATGTAAACCTAAAGACGCTACCCGCGATGGTCAAGGGAAGATTTGAAATCGCCGATAAGATCTGAGATTTCAGGATCATGAGGATCCCATTAGTATTCACCCAGACTGCCTCAAGATCATCTCCATAGTGCTCAGCAAATCATCCATTAACATTTCTTCCAGCAGTACAAAGTGGAACATCCTTCTGGGGAGGGGACACACACAAGCCAGATTCTCATCTGGTCATCAAGCTAATATTGATTTGAGGGCAAAGGGCACACCAGTTATTGCAGAAAACAAGGCAGCAAGAAGTTGAGAACTTGATCCCATAACCATCCACGCTTAATACTGAATTAACCCCTTCACAATACAGCAAGATATTTCATTGAAAAACACCGTTTGCAATTATATGCCAAGTCGGTAACAACTTAAACATTGACTTTCCAATTATTTCTAAACCTGTCAACTTTAAAATGTTCTTAAAATGTTTGTATAAAATTAAAAATGCAATTACATTTTTGGACAATTTCTTTATAGTGTATAAAAGGTGGAGAAAGAGGGAGAGGTAACATTTGAAGACTTCAATCCTTGGCCAATGAATGGATTCCATCTGGATTCAATCATGTTGGTTATTCACCTTTGGATTTCAATCAGTAGCTTGGATTTTCTGGGAGAAAGCCAATCTCATTCAGGAAGAAAGCTGAAGCAGTGCTGATGATTCCAAATCCAAACTTCTGATCTAGGCTTCACTGTTTGTTTTAACTATAATTTCATTTGAAATTGCAGGTGTGGATTAGGATTATTGTTTTAACGTTGCAGACAATTTTCCAGGGAAATTACCAGGGGCTACCTCAAAACTTCGTAGCTGGAAGGAGTTAGTGTTCTGAGTTACAATTAATTAAAATTATGCACAGTCAGCATGAGAACTGTTTTACCTGTATATAGGGACTACATGTTTTTGTAAGGCGGAAAAGAACTTGGATTTGAAAGTTACCTAGTAATTGACCTATTGATTTTTTTTAGGGTGTATAATTTTGTTCCTATTGTTATGGATTTAAATTGCAAGCAAGTGTGCCAACTTGAGACTGCATTTGAGACAAATAAAGTAAAACTAATTAATGTTATTCCTAAAATTTAGAATTGGAAAGTAAAATTCTTCTGTTTTCATTCATTATTCACTATCTATCACACAAATATGCCCTTTCTCTATTGCAATAAAGAACACAAGTGTCTCTCTTGTAACCCAGCTTTAAACCTTTTAAGCAAACTCAGTGAGCCTTAAACCAGGCACTCTCTCCGTAACATTGCTTAACAGATGAGAACACTTAAATATTTGTCACCCAGGGTGTTAAAATCTGAAAAGAATTTTAATCCCTAGTTATTAATCCCCACACACTGCCATCACAAGTTTAGTTGTTCAGTCAAAGAACCCTGGACAATCTAAATGAAAGTTGTGGGTAAGCGAATATCAATACTGTGATACATTGTGAATATTTTTCTTTGAACTCTTAGTTGTGTCTTAGAGAGATGAGGGCAGGGGGTTGTGCATGGATTGCACAAAAAAACTGAATGAGTACATCCAGGAAAACACATTCACATTTAGAGTTCTCTCAACCATATCTTAATTGGTCTACACTTACCTATTAAAAAGGTAAATATAATGGCTTTTTTTAAACATAATAATTTGCTGATTTGATGTCCTTGTTACATGATACAAACATTCAAGAAATAGCAATTAATTTTCTTGCAGATGATGTATTAATGTATCTAAAAATGTAGAAAATCCTTTCTCCACAAATGTACACAACCTAGTTCCTAATATTCTCTCCAGAAAAATGGTCTCTGTTTTGAGTTAAGCCAAGGAGAAGCTAAGGGAAGCTGTATGTTTTATTTTACCTCTACATTGATTGTCAAAAACATAAATGGAATCAAAGCTGTAAAGTTCCAACCAAGAACATCTGTCTTTCTTTTCTGAGGGCTCTGGCAATGGTTGGTATCTCAAATGAGAAAAAGAAATGAAACCAGTTTCTTGTTTTGTCCAAACTCTGGTTAAGAAATACTTATGTTGTTGCATATGTCTCTTAATCTATTTTGTATATTTAAAGCAGTATAGGTAAAATTTATAAATGGCATGAAATGGAAAAGGTGTGTTTGCAATAGTCTATAGGGTATTGACTACTTAGAGTTAATTATTTTTCTTGGAGAAAGCTAGTTAAATTAATCTTTATACAAAGGTCACGGTATTTTCACACATACCATGTTTCAGTTAAATCCTGGCTTGAGTCCTTTTTTGCTTTAATGGTTGAATATTTATACGTGACCAGACCTCTTTAGATTTTGCCTGTGGATGATGGGAACTGAAAATAAAACAAACTGTGCTAAGGCCCGCAATCAACAATCTTCAAACCATCTGCAAGCATATACATCTATGGATAAATTTGCAGTATGAAAATATATACATTATTTATTGCATATGTGGATCTTTTGAGTGAACATTACATTTTCTGCATGGTTACACCCATCTGTGTCTACGCATAATGATTTTTCATGCTACATTAATTCAACATAGTGCTCAAAGCTGCAAAGGGCAGGACCCTCAGTTTTTAATTGTGTAGAAGGAATTTTTACATTCTGTCTTTCATTAATAGCTGGGAATTCTAACATGTCTTGTGTGAGCGGAAAACCAGGTCAGTTAATACTGAGGGACCTTTTTGCTATAATATGCACATCAAGTTTTGCTACATCAGAAGCATGGATTAAATAGAGAATATTTATGTGATCATTCTTGAAATAAAAGTACAGTAATTAGTGCACTCAATGTTATCTGATGCATTCTTTTATTACTTAGTCTCTCCAAATACATCTGATATGAAATATTTTTTACATGTGGATAAATTACAAAGAGAAATACATTTTTATGACTTTTCAATCCTTTACTTTTACAAACTTGAAGAAATCTAAACTGTTTTTCTGCATTTTATCTTCCTCATGATTTCTTTTGGTAAATTTGTTGCATCTTCCATAGAAAATACTATCGTAGTCAGTTACGGTTGTCCAGTGGTTAGCACTGCTGCCTCACAGTGCCAGGGACCTGGGTTCAATTATTGGCTTGGGTCGCTATCTGTGCGGAGTCTGCATGTTCTCCCCTTGTTTGCAAGCATTTCCATCTACAGTCCAAAAAAGGTGCTGGTTAGGTGCATTGGCCAGGCTAAATTCTCCCTCAGTGTACCTGAACAGGTACTGGACTGTGGTAACTCAGGGATTTTCACAGTCACTTCATTATAGTGCTAATGTAAGCCTATTTACGGTGCTGATAAATGAACTTTAAAAGCTTTAAAGCTTGGAGTTTACAACAACTTCAAAATAACAAATACCACACAGTGAGTTGCAGACTCGTCAGCCTATCAGAGGTTCAGGTGACATCACAAACAGCAATCATGAAGTTTAGGTGTTTGATTCAACATCAATCTTTGTGACTGCGCTGTCTTAATTTCACTGCAACAATTGGCATTATATTGGTAGCCAACATAATAGAATTTAATTTAAATTATTTTCCTTTACAGTTATACTGCTATTATGTTACAATCTGAAGCCTTACAATCTGAAGACCAAAAAGAATAGTTAATTTGTGAGTGAATGAACAATCGTGGTATTTTTTTTAACAGTTAATTACTGAAACGAACAAAATAATTTACATTTATCAATCTGTGCCTAGGTTGAAAAGAATGTTGCATATTACAAAGAAATACTGTAGAAGAATTCCCATCTTAAATGTCAGCATTTGAATAAACAAAACAAACTTCATTTATTAATATTCAATGAAAAAACAATGCAAAAGTTTAAACACTACTGTCTCTCAACTGCAAGTAATGGGGTCTTTGCTAAAGTTAACATTTAAGCTAATTGTCATACAGAATTGCTTTGTAAATCTGTAAATCTTGGGTACAGACTTTTCTTTGTAATAGCATAGTCTGGAGTCATAAAAAATACTACTGAATTTTGAAGGAGTCCTAACAACAGTGCTGAATATTTTAAGAAATTATGTCTACAGAATTGGAATAAAATTTATCATCCTCTTTCCTGTATCTGTGTTGATATCTTACTTGAACAACAAATTGTTGAGGCAACTAACTGCACAAAATTACTACTGACAATGCTTTGAAGCAACAAAATTAACATAGTAGATTGAATCATTGTCTTCAAATCTCTTCTGATTTCAAACACCCATTTAGTGTAGCCTTTTCAACACTGCCAGGTTCACTAGTTCCATCCTACTGGTTATCTAATTGGTGATCAAGAGTTTTTGTTTTGGCCTCAAATTCTGATGTAAGTTGTACTTAGAATCGTGAGAAGATGTTTTTCTGGTTCATTTTTTTACATAAGTAATGCACATGTCACTGGAAGTAACAATTTCTGTGATTCAGCACAACAAGGCAGTGTTTAAGAACAGAAAATGCTGGAAATACTCTGATTAAGCAGCATCTCTGGAAAGAGGAACAGTATTAGTTTCAGATCAAAGTCCTTTCATCAGAACTTGGAAAAGTTAGAAATGTAGGTTTTGAGCAAGGGGTAGTTAGGACAAGGTCAAAATGAAGGTCTAAGATAGAGCGGATGGCAGGAGAGATTGAATGACAGGAGCATTTATCTTATAGGACCAACGGGAATCATAGAATCCTTACAGTGCAGGAGGAGGACATTCAGCCCAATGAGTCTGCAATGACAACAATCCCACCCAGGCCCTATCCCCATTACCCATACATACATTTACCCCAACTAGCCCTCTGATTCTAAGGAACAATTTAGCATGGCTAATCCACTTAACCCACGCATCTTTGGACTGTGGGAGGAAATCAGAGTACTCGAAGGAAACCCACCCATGGGAAAATGTGCAAACTCCACACAGTGACCTAAGCTGAGAATCGAACCTAGGTCCCCGGCACTGCGAGGCAACAGTGCTAACCATTCTGCCACTGTGCCGCCATGATGGTGATGGGGCAGGAAAAGAAACAAGAAAATAAACTAATCTGGAAAAATGAACATATCTATTCAGTCCACAAGTGTGACACTGAGTTTTTGATAGTTGGTCACTTTAATTTCCCATTTTGCTCTCACACTGACATCATTATCTTTGGTCTGCTGTATATTTCCAGTGAAGATCAGTATAATAATTCTGTATAACAATCCAGTATAATTCTGGAAAAATCAGCAGTTCTGGCAGCATCTGGAAGGAGATAAAGCAGAGTTAACATTTCAAGTCCTTGGTTCTTTGCCAGAGCATAATGTAAGCTTGAGGAACACACCTTATATTGCGATTAGATTTTTTATAATTTTCTGAACTCAACATTGAGTTCAACAATTTCTCTTAGTTGTACTTTTGGACACCTGCTTTAAGCACATCTTTTGTTTGTTTCTTTCTTTATCCAATCTTCATTCTCTATGATATGAACCTGATTACCTTGTCAAGAATCGGGTGTGGGGGGGGTGGCTGTGGGGAACCAGTGGGTGAAGATCTTATTCTGATAACTCTCTGGTGAAAATTTGGTGGCATAGTGGTTAGCACTGCTGCCTCACAGATCTTGGGACCTGAGTTCAATTTGGGCTTGGGTTACTATTTGTGTAGAGTTTGCACAATCTCCCCAGATCTGTGCGGGTTTCCTTTGGATTCTCTGGTTTCCTGCCACCATCTAAAGATGTGCAGTTCAGTTGAAAAGATGCTTAATTGACCCAAGATGCATAGGATAGGTGGATTAGCCATGGAAATGTGTGAGGTAATGGGGATAGGGTGGGGGAGAAGGCCTGGGTGCAGACTTGGTGCAGACTCGATGGGCTGAATGGCCTCTTCTGCCCTGTAGGGATTTTATGAAATTCCATTATGGCCTGTTTACAAGAGTTAGTGACCATAATGAGATTTGTGTTCACATTGAGCAGGCCTAGAAAATCCCAGCCACTGACTTGTTCAGGTCTGGAAAAGGGGCAATTGTTGGAAACATTGTGGTAATTAGTTCAGTTTAGACACTTAGGGCCAGTTTTGGGGTGGAGCTGGCTTCCAATGTATTGTTCTTTCAACTAATGTGAAAGACTGCAGAACTCAGATCATCATGAATGTAATTTCGGCTTGAAATTGTGCAACCTTTTGCATAATTTTTGCCAGTTTGGGCGCAATGCATTAGAAATACCCATTCAATATAGCACAAAGTCCTAGTCATTATCATTAAATAAAAAGAACAGAATTAAACAAAGTGTAAAAACTTATGTTTATGTTAGTTGCAATTCTTTGTAATAGTTTAGTTTTTAATCAGATCATATTTGGGGTAATCATCAAACAAAATAATAAAATAGCTGAAGCAGTCAATCTAAAGCATGGAGCCCATTGTATTTCACCTATTCCAGCCATGAATAAAAAAAGAAAATGCTATAAATATACAATATATTGATTAGTATCTGAAAGAAAAAGATGTCGTTGTTTTCGATGTGAACCATCTTTCCTTTTCTTTTATTGACTGACAGACATCATATTTCAGGAATATTTCACTTTACTTCAGAGTTCCAAGGATCCCAGATCTTCATTTTAGTTTTACTGATCTTATCTGAATCCACTTTTCTGAAATATGCTGTAACTGTATTTAATGAAAGTGAAAAAAAATGACAGTTTTAGCAGCTTCAGCATTCCAAACATCACTGCACAATTTGTAATTCAAGACAGCTTCTACATTCAGCACCAACTTCTATATATGTTTTTAAAAAAGCCATTCTTGAACAATCACATGGAGGTCAACTTTTAAAATATTAATCTTCATGTTTAATAATGGGCTATTGAAAACAATTTAAATCTAAACTTACATTTTCAAATAAAATCAATTTGTGTGTATTCGGGGAATTCATTTGTGCTTTATATTACTAACTCTGGCAGAAAAGCTGGAGACCTTATTCTTAAAATAAGTTCTGTCACCTATTATACCTCTACAAATGTACGACATATTCCACAAAATTAAACCTTCCTTAGCTTTGTTCAGATTGGCGTCCAAATAGGCCCACAGGCTAAAATGATAGGTTATATTAGCCTAGCCGCACACAGCATGTGGCAAGTAATTTGAGCATGACAAACAGTGCTGTTAAGTAAACAGCACTTACCGCTTGTGCAAAGGACGCAGGCAAGCCATCCAATTTGTATTTTCATGCTTGAAAACAGTTATAAATCTGTGATTCTGAATGTGAGTCTGTGAACCCCCATGGATTCAGTTATCCCTGTTTGACTAGCTCTGCTAGCCAGTCCTTCCGTTTGACATTTCGTCATTCAGGAGCAATTTGAGTTCTGTCTCAACTGCTGTAAAAACAAGTTTTGTTACACATCATCCTGTGTAAGCATGTAACCTAGTTATCATCATAAGAACCCTGTGGAATTATCAAGCGTATGAAATTACATTAACCTATTATCCTTGTAAATAAACAGAAGCACTTTACAATTGCTTTGCCACAACAAATGCTATAAGAATTGTGATTTGTTTGACCTACGGTGACAATTTGCAATGTTATACTTTGTAAAATGAGGAAACCCTCCCCAATCTTTTTCTTCCATTCATAAGCAGTGACTCATGCCAGGATAAGGTGCTAACAGTGCTGTGGCTGTTTTTTATGCAGAATGTCAGGAGTGTCAGAAGGTTAAAGACTATCCAATGATGTGCGGGGTTAGGTGGATTGGTCGTGCTAAATTGCCCCTTAGTGTTAGGGGGACTAGCTAGGGTAAATGGGGTTATGGTGATAGGGTCTGGATGGAATTGTAGTCAGTGCAGACTCAATGGGTTGAATGGCCTCTTTTTGCACTGTAGGATTCTATGGTTCTATGATTTTGCTATTCAGCTGCTGGGAGTTTCACAGTGGCACTCTATTTTGTCTTCACCCATCATCCCTACATTTCAACTTTCCTGCAGGGAATTAGGGATCTGAAGGAACATTGACACCAAATCTAGTGCTCACTGCTGCACTAGAGATCAGTTAAATCAATGCAGCCAAAGAATGAACCAAGGACCCTTCCATGGCTTACATACGTGTAGCATCACACCATATAGAACATAGAACACTACAGCACAAACAGGCCCTTCAGCCCACAAGTTGTGCCAATCATATCAGTACCTACCAGGCCATAGAATTACCTGCAACTCCCAATCCTATTAAATCCCATGTACTCATCCAGAAGTCTTTTAAAAGCGAGTTCGCCTCTACCACCACTGACGGCAGCCGATTCCATTCACTCACCACGCTCTGAGTGAAAAACTTACCTCTAATATCTCCTCTGTACTTGCCCCCAGCACCTTAAACCTGTATTTATGCAGTGGTTCTACACACTGAAGCCAATTGTGTAATGTTGAATCACATTCTATCCATTAATAATTATTTAAATAATTGTTCAATCACCATCAGTGCTAATATTGACTAACATTCATGGATATACTCGAAACATTCACTTTAGACTTTTAAAGCAACTTCACAGAAAAAATTCCAGCCAGAGCCATTGTAGTTGTTAATCTTAGTAGAACTCTGAAAACTAATTAACTCTGTAATTCAATGCTGAGCAATTCTATCAGTTTTGTTTCTGCTTGTAAGTTAGTAGGAGGTATAAAATATAATGACAATAATTACATAACTTCAGTGTGCACTTATCTGTCACCACATTTGCAAGAGTTTTAATGCACAATTTTGATTTGTCCTGATACTGATCCAATAATGTCCCCAGGGGTGTTTTAGACTTATTCTTTGCTAACTTATTAATGCTCACAACTTTGAATGTGATTTTTAAAAAAAAATGGTTAATTGGTTTCAGACCAGGATTTTCTGGTTTTGGGGCGTGCGCAGCTGGAAAATCTCACCCACTGATCCTTTATTCAGGAGGGCTATATAATCCAAATGCTTCATAATGAAGTCAGTAAAACAGTGAATTACAAATGCTCAAAATCCAGGAATTCTCAAGGCATTTTCATTATGCAACAATCAGTCCTCGTGACTCACGCTCATATATCAGGGAGGTTAATTGGCACCTACTATTATTTTCTATATCTTCAGCAGGAAGCTTAGGAAGGATAGGGAGACTCATAACTACACAACGTATTTCTCCGAATAAAAATGCCTGTTTCACTCTGCTGCTGTTGAGTTCCCATGCTGAATGGCACTCAGTGCATTAGCTGTGAAACGTCCTTCTGCCTCATTGAATACTTGCTTCCAAGTGGGTGTATTTATGTTGGTACCTGTACCTGGAAGATGCAATGGTGGAGCTAGTGATGAAGTAATACAAATTGCAGATCTGGATTTGAGCTACACCTTTTGGAATTGTCCAAGTAGTTATCAAAGTCATTGGATACTTCCTCGAGTTCACCTCTTATCAAATAAAAGGCAGAAAATCTTTTTCTGCTGTCTACCCGTTTGTCATTGTAAAATGTGACTGTATGTGAGGGCATCACCATACTTCCAGAAAATACATGATACCATGCCTAGCTGTATCAACTTTCCGACATGATCTCACCTCAGCTCCAAAGTCACGTTGTCCCACTGTCTCTCTTGTTTGTCTGCATATTGTTTGCACAGCTTCTTAACAGAGACCTAGGGTGAGATTTTTTGGCCTCACTCACCCCAAAACGGGAAAATCCTGCCCAAAGTCAATGGACCATTACATAGAAGGTCACGGGTTCAAACCCCACTCCAGGGACCTGAGCACATCACTTATGCTGACACTTCAGCACAGTGCGGAGGGAGTGATGCATCATCAGACGTCTGTCTTCCAGATGAGACGATTATCTCATTTGCCTGATTAGGTCAATGTAAAAGATCACAAGGCATTGAAGAAGATTGTACCAACTCACAAAGGCTGCTCCCAAAGATACTGCTATAACCTCAAGTTAAAAAGGACAATTAACAACACCTCTCATCGAGGGTGCCGGCACTTAGTCGGCAAAATGGATCTTCAATCGTACACATTCAACAATGTCTTCTACTGGAGAAGGAAAACAGTGACTCACAAATTACCTGATGAAGGAGCAGTGCTCTGAAAGCTCCTGATTCCAAATAAACCTATTGGACTTTAACCTGGTTTGTGAGACTTCTTACTGTGCTCACCCCAGCCAGCATCACCACATCACACAAACTACCACCAGTGGACTGAGATGGAGAACCAGGACTGAAACTTTTGGGGGAGGGTGGGACTTTTCCCGTCCTGTCCACCACGGGAATTGTGGCGAGCAATCTGCTCGCAATTCCCGTGGTGGACGGGACGGGAAAAGTTTCAGTCCTGGTTCTCCATCTCAGTCCACTGGTGGTAGTTTGTGTGATGTGGTGATGCTGGTTGGGGTGAGCACAGTAAGAAGTCTCACAATACCAGGTTAAAGTCCAATAGGTTTATTTGGAATCAGGAGCTTTCAGAGCACTGCTCCTTCATCAGGTAATTTGTGAGTCACTATTTTCCTTCTCCAGTAGAAGACATTGTTGAATGTGTACGATTGAAGATCCATTTTGCCGACTAAGTGCCGGCACCCTCGATGAGAGGTGTTGTTAATTGTCCTTTTTAACTTGAGGTTATAGCAGTATCTTTGGGAGCAGCCTTTGTGAGTTGGCACAATCTTCTTCAATGCCTTGTGATCTTTTACATTGACCTAATCAGGCAAATGAGATAATCGTCTCATCTGGAAGACAGACGTCTGATGATGCATCACTCCCTCCGCACTGTGCTGAAGTGTCAGCATAAGTGATGTGCTCAGGTCCCTGGAGTGGGGTTTGAACCCGTGACCTTCTATTCCAGAGACAGGAGTCAAACTGACACTTAAGAGTTGAATTCTGTTAGACACTTGGGGAAGCTGTGACCTAGAGATAATTAATGCTGAAAACCACAACAAATGGAAAAGCAGCAGTGATGCAAACTGAAGCATTATCATGTGCATCTGCTTCCAACTGAGATCCAACGATGATGCACTGACATCGATCTTTTACATAAACTGTGTGTGCTTCATACTTAAGCTTTTACCTCTGTTTTTCTTTTATCTGACCATTGTTAATTTGCACTTGGCAAGCACTAACTATTCTTGCGGATCTGAAATAGCAGCTGGAAAATCAAGCACAAAATTAAATGAAGTGAATTATCCATTCCCAGACAAACATCACACAACCATGGACAACTGGTTCCAAATTTTCTGGTAAATTACAGCAGGATGCGTATGATTCAAAAGGCAGATCTATTTCACTAAATAAAGACAACACTTAGGATTCTTTCTTGTGCAAATGCTTTCATACACAATGATTTCATCTTGGCTAAATTAACTATCCTACAATCTAGTTTTAAATGCTGCCTTGTTAACATTTCATTGTTTAAATACGTTATGTTATTAAAAACATATTTAATATGTTATTTCTGTGAGGTGATTAAAATATCCAAAGACGCAATACAGAAGCACATTATTCATAAACAATTTTGCTAATTTATTTTCAATTACCAAAATGCTTTTCACAACCCTATCCAGTGCAAATTTTCTTTTCTTATTTTACATCTTGCTGCAGTGACCATTGTTTTAAACAACCAGAGTTCTTAGTTCTGCTTGATCCTTGTATACTTTTGCATTATTTCTCCTCGACTGCAGACCATTAACTAAGAGAGAATATCTAGTCTTCTCTGCTCATGCCAATGTTCCTCAAGGACTATTAATGAAGGAAACAAGATAATCCTATATTAATTCACCAATGGATTAACCTCCTTCCAGATGAATCAAGTGATGAACCACCACAGATTGTTTTCTAAAGTAACTGGTTGGGTAACTATTTTATATCTGATGCTGTACATCAGGAAATATATGAACCACCTCGACAGGCAGATGCTCAAGCCCTCAATACAAAAATATTGTTTCTTCCACTTCTTTATGTTTATTTGACAACAACGACAAATTTGTATTAAATTTACTTTACTTCTAATTGATATTTGCACATTGTTTAGCTTTTGAAATGTTATATTCCACTTTTACCAGACGTCCTGATAATGAAATGTGTCAATATCCCGCTAATCTCTTGCCAGATGTTTCACACTAATTTCGGTGATGGCAGAATCACTGCTTGATAAATCTGCCCTTTCATTGAAGGGTTCCCCTTTAGTTTTCTCCACACTACATTCATAGAGTTATCTTCGAAGTGAACCAGCTGGGATTATTTACTAAGAAGGAAGTAGACATGGGCCTTCTTGTCAGTTCCCCTTTTCTCATACTTGGCTTTTAATAATATGTTGGATTAGATTAAAACCCAGGTATAAATGCTGGAAGGAAATGTCCTTGTTGAAAAATAGATTGTTTTCCACCAAAAACATGGCCTGATGCCACAGGCGATGGTTGGATGTCTGCCTATGTCATCTTACCAGAGCTGCCTCCTGGACCACCATCCAATTAAGGTTGGTGGATGGAATAGACACCCAACTTGCCTAATAGAAATGCCCACAGTAATGCCAGCCCTATACTCAGTTGCTGCTGTGGCAGATAGGGATTGGAAACTTCCTTGGAAGATGTGAGAAATTATTAAGATTAATTATGGTCATTGCTATCAACCCATCATTGGTAGACCATAAGATGTAAAATACGGAAGCAGAATTAGGCCCTTTGACCCATGGAGTCTGCCATGTCATTCAATCATGGCTGATATGTTTCTCAATCCCATTCTCCTGCCTTTTACTCACAACCATTGACCCTCTTACCAACCAAGAATTATCTATCACTGTCTTATAAGCATTCAATTAGTTGGCCTCCACAGCCTTTTGTGGCAATGAATTCCATAGATTCATCAGCCTCCAACTGAAGATATTCCTCCTCATTTCAATTCTAAAGCCTCTGAGGCTGTGCCTTCGGATCCTAGTCTCCCCTACTAATGGAAACATCTTCCCCATGTTCACTCTAACCAGGCCTTTCAGTATTCTGCAAGTTTCAATGAGATTCCCCCCTCTTATCCTTCTAAACTCTTTCGAGTACGGATCCCGGATCCTCAAATGCTCCTCAGATATCAAGTTTTCATTCCCAGGATCATTCATGTGAACGTCTCTGGACCCTCTCCAAAGCCAGCACATCCTTCCTTAGATACATGACCCAATATTGATCACAATATTCCAGATGTAGAACCAATCTCCACAGGCAGCATCCAGCTACAGTTGTTTTCTTGTGGCAGAAGTGGCTCCAAGAGATGGGATGGGGTTTGATAAATAAAGGAGGACTTTGCTGAACTTTTATCTGCTGCCAAGGATCTGCTGTGCTTTGTCTGCAACGTGGGACCAGTTTGGTGCTAGTAAGGTTCCAGTGGTATCCCCATTCAGGCCCAATGTGGCCAGTTAAGTGCCACAAGTTAGCTAAACATCTCTGTGTGGTGGGTTGGAGCTTCTTGCCACTGGTGAACTGCATCAGCCCGCTGACCTGACAATAACCTTTCAGATTTCCCCTCCTGGGCCTTACCCCAGCTCAGCAGGCCCCATAAGATTCCACAAAATGACTTGTCAATGTAGCTCAAACGTCATATATGCATATTTTTGAATTGAATAACCATTTTGTTGAATGCCTTTTCTTGAAAACCGTGCAGGGAAATAATTTGTTCATGTAGCATAATTTCAGTTGACGCTCAACGCAAACTGTGTTGCTTCTTTGGAAACATTTAACACAGTTGGCACTGCCTGCACAGCGTGTGTGGGTTTCTTCAATAACATCAATGAGAAAAGCCATGCAAGTGATGTGGATGGTGGCCCACAGTATCATCTCCCCCTAGAAAACTGACATACTGCTGCACAAGCAACTTTCTCCCTTTGAAGCTACCCTCTTGGCTGTAAAATGCTAATGTCTTGAATAGTGTTATATAAGTGCAAACCTTTCTCTCTTTGCGCCCTGTGATAAAGAACAGAGATTCTCAAATTGTTTTCTCTGAGCCCCCTTTAAGATTCAAGATTCATTTTCCTCCCCTTATCAAGAAATATGGGGATGAGATTAGTCTTTACCAATAGCAGAAATTATTGAAGAGGCATGCCTATTTTACATTATGCCACAGTTTCTTTTCTATTGAAGGCAGTGGTGTGAAGTGATGTTAAATGGGATAGCAATTCATTGTTATTCTAGTTAGACCTCATTTGGAATACTGCGTCCAGTTCCGGTCACCTTACCACCAGAAGGACGTGGAGACTCTGGATAGAGTGCAGAGGAGGTTTACCAGGATGCTGCCTGATATGGAAGGTCTGAGTTACGAGGAGAGGTAAGGCAAATTGGGGCTGTTTTCCTTAGAAAGACGTAGACTTGGAGGAGATCTAATACAAGTGTACAAGATTATGAGGAGTATAGATAGAGTAAACAGGGTTAAGCTTTTTCCTGGATGGACTCAAATAGCACGAGGGGGTCACGGGTTTAGGGTGAGGGGGAATAAGGTATAATTTGGATGCTAGAGGGAGTTTTTTCACACAGAGGGTGGTGGGGATATGGAACGTGCTGCCAAGTAAAGTGGTGGAGGCAGGTACTCTGGAGTTATTTAAGAGATACTTAGATGGGCACATGAACAGAATGGGAATGGAGGGATATAGAAAACTGATTTAAAATAGGGATCATGAGCCTTGGGAGTCCCTGTGAAGTGTGTAAATAGATGATGATATTGATGTACTTGTTTTTATCCTGCAGGTACTTTTATCTGCTTTGTTGTCTAACAAGGGGCATACACGCGATGGGTCATGAGAGGGCTGCTCTTGGATTTTTTTTTCGAGAGTATCCTAGTGCTTCACATCGTTAGTGTGCACTTGACCTGGACCATTTGATGGGCAATATGACAGCACAGTGACTATTGCTGTGCTATGCAGATACATGGATTTGGGCCTGTACCTGTGGGAGTTTGCGTATTCTCCTCATGCTTGTGTGGGTTTTCTCCGGGTGCTCCGGTTTCCTCCCACATCCCAAAAATGTGCTCTTAGGCTAATTGGCAGAACAAATTCTCCCTAAATTGTCTTAAATTTGGTTTCAATCCATAGATCTATAAACATAGACAGGGATCACGAGTAGAAGTGGGAACATCGAGGTGGCGGCGCAGGCTCATTGGGCTGAAGAGCCTGTTTCCCATGCTGTTTTGTTTTTTGTTCTTTATTTCGTACAACTGACAAAGACTGATTTTACTCTTCCACTACAGTCAATAGTTCAGCATTACCAATACTTATAATTCCAATAATAATTCAATGCATGTTTCAAATGGATAGACCATATAAAATGAATGGGGAGGGAGAGAGAGGGAAAGAGTGAGCATGAGCATAATTATGTCTGTCCCCCTTTTATGCAATGTATTTTGCAGATTTCAACTATATTAATAATTTTATAAAAAGTATAATCAGCAGTGTTGGCAGTAATGATCACTTCCAAATGTTTGTGCTATAATAAGAAAGGATAATTGGATCAGTGTGTGTATTCATTCCCACTTTAAAGACATACATCTGTCCTAATTTTTCCACCATATAAATTCCCACATCAAAATATGTGGAGACTGCCTGGATAAATTTGTCATTGTGTAATTATTTCCCCTAGCCAGTATTGGCGCTATAACCCTTCCATGGGGGGTGGGGGGGGGGGGGGTGTTCAGGGGAAGATGTGTGACAAGTTGTTCCTGTGGAGACATAACTTTGTAGATTTAAGATTTTTGATCTATTATTAGTCAACCTAGTCAACAGCACAGTGACAGAGTGGTTAGCATTGCTGCCTCACAGCGCCAAGGACCCAGTCTTGAATCACTGTCTGTGTGGAATTTGCACATTCTTCGTTGTGTGTTATCTGCGTTGGTTTCCTCTGGGTGCTCCAGTTTCCTCTCCTAGTCCAAAGATGTGCTGGTTAGGTTGATTGGGCATGCTAAATTGACCCTAGTGTTAGGTTTAGCAGGGTAAATGTGTTTGGTTACGGGAATGGTCGTGGGGTTGTGGTTGGTGCAGATTCAATGGGTTGAATGGCTTCCTTCTGCACTGTAGGAATTCTGTGAACCTCTGACTGAACATAGAATGTGAGCTCTTTCTCAGTTGAGGTCAATGTTTATAAATCAGTCTCATCTCTTCTGCTTTTCTCTTTTTTTTCTTTCCTTTCAGATGGGAGATGTTGTGGCAGGGAAAGAAGCCAACAACACGTGCAGACTTCCTGAGCTGAAAACTGCTCAGACAACCTGGCCTCAGTGGCTTCCTTCTGCCTGTACCCTCTAATCGCTCATGCCTCATTGCCCACTTGCTCCCATCGCACCTCTGCCAATTCACTCACCCATCTCTGTTCCGACTACATCATTATGCCTCTCCCTTCCCTTTTAACCCATTAGTTCAACACTTACTATCCTTATTTTCATTTGCTTCACCATTATTCAGCTCATGTTTATCCCTCAGCCAACATCACGAAAAACAGATGATTTGGTCATTATCACATTGATTATCACATTCATAAATGTTGGTGGAATCACTTCATAAATGTTAATGAATGTTGGTAGGAGAACTTTAGGCAGTAATCAAAATATCATATGTACTAGGCTGATCATAGAAAATGATAAGGAACGGTTCAGAGCAAAGAGAATTAACTGGGGAAAAACCAACTTCGATGGGATAAGAATAGATCTGAGCCAAATAAGTTGGAGCCAAATGCAGGCAGGAGAAAAAGGCAGCTAATCAATAAACCACCTTCAAGGAAGGGATGATTCAGGCACAGTCATGGTATATCCCCACAAGATGGGAAGCACGGTAATATCATGATTAGCACTGCTTCCTCAATGTGCCAGGGACCTGGCATGGAAGCTGAGTTACAAGCAATTGTGAAAATTGAAGTTCATAATTATCAAAAAATTCTGTCAAGTGGTGGAAAATGCTTATCAGCCTGTGAGGCTTCAGTGAAGCCAGTGCTTACCTATTCAGGAAAAATGGCTAATCCTCACCTTGTGCAAGTCCTGTAAACATCCCGTTCCCAGTCTTCATCAGAGGATGGAAAATAAGACATTTTCATATCAAAATATCAAGGAGTACAATATGGGAACATATTACACTAATGAAGGATTGGCAGAAGACAGTTTTCTATTGGATAAGAAAGGGCAAAAGGTATGCTATGATTGGTGATATGTAAGCAAATGAAGGATTAAAAAGTTGCTCATTTCCCATTTGCTGTAATTAATTATAACTATTGTATTTTCTGTATGAAACAGCAAAATACTGTATCATGTTCTCACTTATGCACAAGTTATTAAAGCTTGGAAATTGAGTACTTTGGGTTTAAGTGTCTGTACCAAAGCCAACTGTATTGGGTTCAATTCTGGCCTTGGGAGATTGTCTGGGTGGAAGTTGAATGTTCTCCCTGTGCCTGCTTGGATTTCTTCCCGGTGCTTCGGTTTCCTTCCACAATACAAAGGTGTGCGGGTTAGGTTGATTGGCCATGTAAAATTACCCCTTAGCATCAGAGGGATAGGCAGGGTAAATATGTGGGCATATTGGCAGCAGAAGGCATAGCTCAGCTATTAAAATAATATTTTGCATTTGTCTTTACAAAGTAAAAAGATGCTACACAGACTATGGTGAAAGTTGAGAGGTAGACTTCTCCGATCTCATTCACTCCAGCCTCGCTGCCGGCAAGAATAGAAAATTTGACGCTCAGCCAAAACTCCATTCATTGCAGCCCACTATCCTTACTCGTGGAAGGATCAGGAACAAAAGGGCACAGATTTAAATTAAATGATAAAAGAAGCAAAAACGATAAGAGGATAAATGTTTTTTACACAGTAAAGGTTCGGAGTGTACTGCCTGAAGCAGTGAAAAGGGAATTAGGTTGTTAGCTGAAAAGCTGGAATGTGCAGGGTTAAGAAGAGAAGGCAGAGGAATGTTATGAGCTGAGTTACTTATTTGGAGAGCTGGTGCAGACATGATGGGCCAAATGGCCTCCTTCTGTGCTGTGTCAATTCTCTGATAGCCTGGGATGTTGACACAACCAAAACAAAAGAAGCAGAAGCAACTGTAACCATCCTTTTTCTCTCAAGGACAGGGTTGACATAAAATAAATATTCTGAGACAAATGGATAAAGGAAATGGGTGCTGAGTAAGAAGAAAGAGTGCCTGAAAACCTGGTGACAGGGGTAGTTTTTCAGAAGGTTTTTGAAGATGGAGAGGATGGGGGAGGGATTCAAAGATTTAAAGAGTGAGTTTGCGGGAGCTGAAAGCTGTGCTGCAAATAGTGGATAATGGGAAGTGAGGGAGATGAATTAGACACTGAAGAAAATGCTAAGAAATATTTTTTGTAAGACTAAATATACAAGTGCTAAACAAAGCAGGGATTTTTATAAATATTTTTGTGGAATGCAAAGATTTCACTGTCAAATTTATGTTTGCTGCTTCTTTATCTCTAAATTATTTCAAGGAATACTGTCTCTGTGAAAAGCAGGTAACAAACTTCTTTTGTCTCATGTGCTGCAAACATAAGACATGCTGACTTGATTTAAACTGAAATGTGTCTTGGAGTCTTTGAAAATAATGCTATTGGGATGGCATCCATTCATGAGTCTTCCCTTTCCTGAACAAAAAAAGGTTGACCAAATGCTTTTTCATGAAACTTCTTTTAAAGTTAAGAAACTGAAGGACATTCAGTTCAAAGGAGCCAAGTGCAACTTCATTAGATTCACTTCGACTAGTATTGAGTGTTCATTACTGCGAGGCCAATTGGTAAAAAATGAATGATGAAACCTTACTCCCTCTGGCTCGCTGGCAACAAGTGAATTCTGAAATATCCATCTAAACTTGTCACACACCATCATTAAGAGGGGAAAGGTTATTCTCCTGCCTGATACCACTTGTTTGTACTGTGATAATGATAATACTAACCTACCTCTAGTTCCCCCAGCTTTAATTCAATGATAGTAGACAGGTTGTCAGCTATTAATTGATAGAATGATTTCAAGCTTTGTCACAAGGGCGAATGGGTTGTCACTGGGGTCATGGACTTCAAATTTGTCTCTCATCTAAACAGCTAGTCATGCTACAAGTACAACAGACAGTGGAGTCCTGAAATAATTCAGTATCTCCCACACACACCCACAAATACATCTGTTCAAGTTTGTATTTTCATTGTATTGTGCAACCATTTTCAACAACTAGGGGCCTCAGTGTTGAAGGGCATGAGATATTTAGGGAGGACAACAAGCAAGGAAAAGGTGGAAGGTTGGGCCTGTTAGTTAATGATGGCATCAGCACCATAGAGAGGAATGACATAAATTAAGGAAACTATGATGTAGAAATGGTTTGGGTAGGGATGAGAAATGATAATGGGAAGGAGCCACTTGATTCAGAGTAGAGTTTTGATTAGTTTGATTGACAGGGATTGAACCATGTGCTAAAGGGAGAAGCTAAACTTGCAAGGAAGATACACGGTTTCTCTTCGGTTTTAAAACAAGCAGTTGCTGCCTGGTTTAGAAAGAAGAGAGACATGTCTCTCAACCTCTCTGTCTCTCTTGGGATTGTCTGAAAGCTTCAGGACTAGCAACCTAAGTACAAGAATATAAGCCTGTGTCTTTGCTAACTGATTTTGAAGAGGGGTCTAACACTGTAAGAGGAATATTGCTTGAATTAGAACTCATAGCGATAGGTTAGCAGTTAAGAGTTATATCTCATCAAGTTCAAGTATTTGTTATGGTTAAAATGTTAAATGAAATTTGTTTTGATAAAGCCTTCCCAGAGTGTCAGTAGAAATATTGTGAAGTGAAACAACATGGCCAGGATTCTCCCAGAAAAAGTCTAAGTGCCCAATGTGTGGGAAAGCAGGAGTGTTTCCTGTGTGTTTTTGAGAGCAAATCTCCTACGCTCTACAATGCTCAGAGTGCCTCAGCAGGTAAATAGGGAGAGAATCCTATTTCCGCCTGAGAGACCCGCAGCTTGAGTGGGCCATTGTACATGCACCACTCTGTCTGTGCGGATATCGACTATGGCAATGGCATCCACGTTATCGGTTTTCTGATTGCTGACCTTCTGATCACCGGCCTGCCTCCCCCCACCCACCCATTGCTGGCCTTCTGACCCTGACCCCACACCTCTCCAATCGCTGGCCTCCCAGAACACCCCAGCAAGCCTATGTCTCCTCTCACACCTGGTAAGCCCCAATCTCCCCGCCATCCCTGCAGCCAGCACCCAATCACCACTCTGTCCACCTCCCCCACCCCCCCCCACCCCCATGGCCAGCCACAAAAACCTTTTAGACAGCCCTAACCACACATCCCTCTCCATTGGCAAGCCTCAATTTCCTCCTTTCTCCCCCACCAATCCTGATGGCAGTGAGCAGATCCACCCCCCACCCCCAACTGATCATTCCTTCTGGCCTCAGCCCCATGGATCAGTCCAGTGCCCTATGAGCAGCACCAGTTTGCCTCTTGGGCATTGCCAGGGTGCCAGCTTGGCAGTGCCATGCTTAGCACTGCACAGGGGTTACTCCCCTTTTCCCTGACTTCCCGGAGGGCCTCAATGCCCTTTGTTTCCTTCAGCCGGGTCAGGCGCCTGTTCCCTATTAGTGGGGAGCAGTCGCAAACACCACTGAAGAGAGATACTAGCAGGCCTGAAGAATACCATCCCAGGCCCACTAATCATAATGATCTCCTCACTTCAATATGAAACCGGCGCAGAGCTGATTACTCTCATAAAAATGCCTGGGAGACTCGTGATCAGTGTAACACTGGTTGGGAACCTCACTCCAGGCATACTGATAGTACTTCCTGGCCCATATCTCACATTAATGATGAAGGAGCAAATAATTGGGGTCAAGTTTAACATGCCTTAGGGCATCTGATTCATACCCCAATAGAATAACAAAGCAGATTATTATCTAAATGATGAGCAATTGCAAAGGTCTCTGGTTGCCTTAGTGCATGAATCACAGAAGGCTAGTGTGCATCTACAGCAAGTACTTGGGATAGCTTAGGATGATGTACTTCATTGCCAGAGGAATTAAATGTAAAAATCTGAAAACCATTCTTCACTTGTACAGGTCACTAGTAAGATCACATTTAGAATATCAGTTGCCTTATTTAAGAAAGGACATAAATGTGTTGGAAGCAGTTCAGAGAAGGTTTTCAAGACTAATACCTGGAACGAGTGGAGGTTTTATAAGGAAAGGATGAGAAGGGTCAGTTTGTGTCTAACAGATACAGTTTAGATGAGTAAGAGGCAACTTGATTGAAATATATGAGATCCTGAGGGTGGATGTCAAGAAAATTTTCTCCTTGTGAAGAATCGAGAACTAGGAGGTCACTGGTTCAGCATAAGGGAGTCGCACGTTGAAGGTAGAGATAAGGTGAAATGTTATAGCTCAGAGGATCATGAGCCTTTGGAATGCTGCTTAAAAAAGTGAGAGAAGCAGCGTCTGAATATTTTTATGTTCGAGTTGGATAGATTCTTGGGAGACAAGATGGTGATGGGTTATTAGGAGTAGATGAAATGCAGATTTGAGGTTATTATCAAATCAGCCATGATCTTATTAATTGAGGGAACAGGCTTGAGAGGCTGAATTGCCTGAATAGTTCATTTGCTTGCATGTCAATGTTCTAATTTGCTCACACTAAGTTTCCACAAAAAACAGTGTTAAAGGCCATCTGATCTGTTTTTGTAATGTTAAATGAGGGATATATAGTGGCCAGGATTGGGAAGTGCTGAAGTTAGCTGCAGAAAAGTCGCTGAAATATCACAAAATGCCAAAAATCATGCTTCAAATTTCTCTGATGCAACACTTGGAGATCTTGGTGCAGGAAGTGGACAGGAGGAATGAGGGCCTCAGGGCTATGAAGTTCTCAGGGTATAAGGAAACCCGATAGACAGACACTAAGAAGGCAGTGGGGCAAAGTAGGCATGGTGACCAATGCCAGCAATGTAGTCCCGAGGATCTGGATGCAGTGCTGCAAAGAATACAATGATCTTGTGTGGTCAAAATCAGTGAATGCGCCTTCACATGTCATGTCATTACAAATGAAGCACTGGACTCACACGTTGTTCCATTTGCATACCCTCATCACTCACTCAGCAACTGTCTCTGTCAAGCATAAGTCATACCTAGCATTCATAGCCTCACCACACTCACACACTCAGCACTTGTACTCATATCGCACAGCTTGTGCATACTGCCAGCTGTTCAACTGTGACAGCCACATCAGCCAAACAGGTTGTGACTCACTGATTCACTTCTCTCTCTTCTGTAGAACAAGCTTGCCCAAAACCATAGCAGCAGCACTTAACCATTAGAGGACTGGCTACAATTATGGCCTCGTTCTTCCTGAAACCTTCCACTTGAGGTCAATGGACCTTCCCGTTGTCTGCCCCTCACCCGCTCCGATTCCCCTGGCGGGCAGGGTGATAAAATTTCAGCCTTAACCTCATATATCTCTTGGACACCATTTGTCATGTTAGTCCATTGATATTTGCCTCACTCTACAGCTTCCTCTGCATTATCAATCACACAGTCATTCTTTTTAAAACATCTGGGAACTTTGTAATCATAACTTTGACATTCAAGTTTAAGTCATTGATATATACCACAAAATGCAAAGGATGTAGTATTGAGCCTGCAGACCCTTCTCTATGTCTCTGGCCTCTTCAATTCCACAACCCTCCAAAACATTTGTTCTCCTTTCATTCTGGTCTTTTGTGCATCTCCAGTTATAATTTCTACCACCTTGAATGGCTGTGCCTTTGGTTGCTTAGGCCTCTGGAATACCCTTCCTATTCCTCTCCATCTCTCTACCTCACTTTCTTCCTTTAAGACGCTCCTTCAACCTATCTTCTTTTTAACCAAGCTTCTCCATCGCTTCTCAGTATACCTTCACAATTGCCACCATTCTCCATCTCAACTGGCTGCTGTTTTCCAAATGTAAACTAAGATCGTGGAAAAGATTTTTACTTTCAGCTAAAATCAATGGGATGAACATTGGTTCAGTTTTGTAAAGGCCGAAGTGTCCACTATGCCAAGTTACCATTCTAGGCAATAAAGGCAATAAACTATACCTGTTGAGTGTAAGTCGGGTATCCATAGAATAGAATCCTTACAGTGCAGACGGAGGCCATTCAACCCATCAAGTCCACACCAACCACAATCCCACGAGGTCTTATCCCCATAAAACCATACATTTACCCTAGCTAACCTCCCCCCTCCCTTCCAGCATTAAAGGGCAATTTAGCATAGCCAATTGCACATTTTTAGACTATGGGAGGAAACTGGAGCACCCAGAGAAAGCCCATGTGGGGAGAATGTGCAAACTCAGTTGGGAATCAAACCTGAGTCCCTGGCGCTGCGAGGCAGCAGTGCTACAACTGTGCCACCGTGATATCCATGGTAGTTAGCCACGTGACCATCACCGTTGAGCCAAAGGTTGCCCTCGCACATGTTCATGTGGGATGAACTTCGTTAAATTGGAGATAAATGGGAACACAGTTAATTTCCCCTACACTGACTTCTGTGACCAATTTGAGTACACACATTACTTCTCTTGCCACTCTACGCATTGGGACTATTTTAGCTACTCAGAATAATCATCAGCTAAGACCTGGGAAGAATGGAAATAACTTATTGATAACTATGCAACTTTAAATATAGAGCAAAAATGCCTTAAATTTTGTATTTTTTTTGGTAATGAACACACATGGGATTTTGGAGAATGTAATTTAGAAGCTGAATCCCTGTTGTGCTATCTCCTCTCAGATGACAACATAGTATGGCAAAAATGAATGATTCTTCAACGGAAGATGATCTTCTTCTGGTTTGTGCTCTCCATTCAGAGCATTCCACAGCTGTGAAATATTTCTCAAGTGAAAAGTAACTTGTTGTATAAGCTGTTCTCTATCAGCATCTGCTATTCAGGAGGCAGTTAATTCAAACAGTTTTAAGCTTCTTCCGACAAAAGGGTTGAAAGTATGAAAAAAAACTTTTTACATGGTTTTGGGACCTACAGTAGACTCAAAGTAGTCATGAAAATACCACACAAGTAAAATATGAGTCAGACCACACTGCAACTTATTGAGTTACCTCTCCCAGCTGTTCCACTTGATATGAATATGTTATCTTAGCTACAAGTACCCTGGCCTGCCAATGCATGCACCATCTAAAATATTAAATGAACTATTAAAATTGCAATGCAATACCTGTAACTAACAGAAACATTGTAAGAATAGCAGTGACAAATGAGTCTATAATCTTACTCTACTTTTCTTGATTTCATGCTATAACTAGGTATGATAATCACCAAGGAGTCATAGAGAAGGGACATGTAATGGATTGTTATTCTTTACCCTTACAAGTTGTCCCTGAGCAAATCAGAAAACTGTTTTAGAACAGGAGGGTACTGAAGTATTTAAAGCTGTTTTTTTTCCATAACTGTGAGGTTGTGTCATGTGGAAGAAAGATGAAGTTGCAACGTGTATCAAACCAAATACTTAAACACTACAGTCGAGAACAAGAATGAATAAATTCCACAAGGCATGGAGACAGAGTATTCAAGTGAATCAGTAACTGCAAGAAAGGATTAATTTTCAAAAAGACCTTTTTCTTTAGTTATATAAACGTATTTAAAGTGACATCTGGAAATAAGGAGCAATATTAAAACAATAAATTTTCTTTAAAAAGTATTATTTGCCATTGAGAGAATGACAGCCGGGGCCCACATTTTCCCTCCATACTGCACTACAAATAGTCTGTCACTACTACATCATGACAAGTGTTTGATTCCTTCCTTTTTTCGCTTTCCACTCCAGTGGTAAAAAGCTAGCATTGTGCATATGGAGGAGTCTTGAGATGGTATGATGAGTGATTTGGACCTCAAAATTCATAAATCTAGACAAACCAGTCTTTCATCTAAATGAAGACATATGTCATGAAATATCGATGTGTTCATTAAATTTATATTCTAATTGAAAATAAGCTCCAGGAAGTTGGTATTTTTTAGTAGACCACACATTTTGTGAAGACAGGATGACATCTATTTATTATGCAAAATGCAATGAAAAATTGCCTGTTTTTGAGCAGTGTGTGAAAATAAAATGCTGGTTGTTGGCAACAAATTGGATCCTGCACTCTTGTTTATGAACAGCAGATAGGAGAAGAAGGGAAATATAGTCAGTATTTCATCTAAATAAAAAAATGGTTTATTCAGTGGTGTTGTCTGGAGTTTGGTGGTAAAGCACATAAAATGGGATATTTTCTAAAGTAAACAATAGCAATTTAAGTACTAATATCTGTCAAACGGCTCTATTATTTAAAGGAAAGACTGTGCTGTATAGAAATTGAGTAAATATTTGTTTATATGTGCAAATAGAATTGGGCTACCACTTACCTGATCTAAGAAGAGAGTTTCCCTTCTCTTAATTTCCCACTTAATATTATTTTTTATGCAGGCGTACCATTTTGTTAATTGTTCACACACACACAAAAATCACAACTGACCTGAAAACTGTTCTTGAGGAAGCAGATAAAGAAGGAACATTGTAAAAAGTGTGATGTTAGCCATGATACTTGAGGAGGTGGATAAAATGGAGAATAAAAAGGTTAAATGAAAACAATACTACAGTCTCTTGTTTCTTAAGACTCGTGAAAAAAAAACATGCAAAGGGGTAGCAAAGGGGAATTGCTTTAATTCCAATACTGGGGCCAATGGACCCTAGGCTTCATTAAAAGTGTTCTGTGAGACATGGTAATTCTTCAAGCTATCTGCCTGAGCTGCTGTGGAGACTGTTGCTGTGATAATCCTCCACACTCTTGACTATCGATCTCGGTACCAGTCTCCGCTAATTGTGAACTAAAATTCCCCAGTGGTTTCAGTTGTCAGGATATGTCTTCCTCATTCCCTCCTGGTTGTTGGAAAGCAAAAAAAAGTAGAAAGAGTTGGAGGCAAAAAGAATTGAATTGAATTTTGTCTTAGAGATTTAAATAAAATGGCTGACTTGGCTCTTGGCTGAGGCCAAAGTGAAGAGCCAGATAATGACTGTTGAGAGAGCATACAAAATGTAGACATCTATATCAATTAATGGCCAGGAATCTGGGGAAGGCCATTCAGGCAGTATAGTAAGGCATCAGCCACTTAGTCTCACAAAATACTCAAAGTTCACAGTTCAGATTGATGTGACAGTTGAGAAAAGTAGTCTGGTAACTCAAGACATTCATATGCATACAGTCCTTTGGTGACATCACCCAAGATTAGCTTTTGTTTGTTTCCTGTTGAATTGAGTTCTATCTCCATCATTTTCCTCGACCATATGACCTACATCTGTATTGTGGGGCTGCTTTCTCTGACATTAAATTGGAGAAATCATAATTTCTGTCAACTGAAGGACAACATCATATTGCCTGGCCCTTTCCACAAATTTCATTCCTTCAGCAGTAATTCCATTCCCTTACCTGGCTATTCAACTTTCAGATGGTGTGATTTGTTTGAATTAGAATTAATTTTCTTTATCATTGGTTGTACAGCCTATAACCAACTAGCGTTATTCCTTGGAAACCTTTCTAAACCTCTGAATTTATTTTTTCCTCTATCTTTTAAAAGTCTTCTCAAAATCCACATTTTCAACCAAGATTGTAGTCATTTAACTAGTAGTTTAACTGTTGCTTCTTTATTCCTTTCATAAAGTGTCTTGGAATTTGTGTTATATTAAAGTTGCAACATGAAGAAAGAAAGTAAAGAAAAACGTTGTATTTATAAATACCTCAGGACAGATCAGATTTCCTTACAGACAATTAGCTACCCTTGGAGTGTGGTGATTATTATATTTTTGGAAACCTGGTGACTAATTTGCAAACACAAGATTTTGCAAACAGCAATATTACATTGACCAAACAATCTGCCTTATTATGCGCTAATTGAAACCTACAGCATGAAAAGAACCTGTTTACATGGGAGGCAATGGCCGAGTGGTATTATCGCTAGACTATTAATCCAGAAACTCAGCTAACGTTGTGGGGACCTGCGTTCAAATCCTGCCATGGCAGATGGTAGAATTTGAATTTAATAAAAAATGTCTGGAATAAAACATCTAGCGATGACCACAAAACCATTGCCAGGGAAAAACCTATCAGAATCACTGATGTCTTTTAGGGAACATTAAAGACATCCTTATTTGGTCTAGCCAACATGTGCCATAGTAATTAGTTCACTCTCAATTGCCATCCACGGCTAACTAAGGATGGGCAATAAATGATGGCCAACCAGTGACACCCATGTCCCGCGGGTAAAATGAATGAAAAAAAAAATGGTGGTTTGAAAGATTAGTCATGCCTAATCCCAGTTTTTGTTTGTAAGCCTGTAATTCCTCCCTTGGATTTTGCAACTTGCGCAGTAACTGAGTCACTAAAGGTCAACTATCACCATGGATATTTCTGGAGGTGGTCTGCAGATTAAAATATACCAGCAGAAAAGAAATAGATAATCATCAGAAGAACAAGTCAGGCAGGCAGGGCAGGGATTCCATGAGTGTACCTTGCTTTCTATCCAGTATTTGCTTCTAAATATAGGTGAGGGTAATGGTTCTTAGAGCAGTGCAAGCAGATCTAAGTGCATAGCATCATAGGTGGCTTATTAAGGGCATAGTTGCCTGTAAATGCTAAGCTGTTCAAATCCCAGAAGGTAAAAATTGAAATAACTATCTCTACATTTCTTTGTCATTTATAAAGTAAGATGAGAGGTTTTAAAATCCAGAAATACTCATAGAATCCCTTCAATACAGAAGGAGGCCATTTAGCCTTTCAAGCTTGCACCAACAACAATCTCACCCTATCCCCCGAACCCCACATACCTATCCTGCTAATCCCCTCAAATCTAGGGTCAATTTAGGAACCTTTACCACACAGTACCTTTAATTCTCTCTTGGGGTTCTCTCTGAGGTTTCCCAGCTGTTAAATTTTCAGATCTGGCTTTGTTTACGCTGCATGTTTAGAGTTAACCAACTATTCCTGCTGTTGTCTGAGATTTAAAACAGCTCCATAAATCTCCTTAAATACGTTCTTCCCCTTTGATCTCTCATTATCTCACATAATATCTTTAGAACTGTTCTCTTCCTGAATTAATTAACTTAATCTCTTTACTTCAGCTTTTAGAATGTAAAAAAGAAGTAAACTCCAACTATTTATACTTTAACCGTTGTTCACTCTCTTGCATAACTCATCCTTTGAACCACAACACCATTCAAATCTATTCCTGTTCTTTAACCATCCTTACTAAATTATCTCAAGTAAACATCTGTTGGAAGTCTTGCTAGGCTCATTAACGTATCAAATTTGCACTTTACATTCACACAATCATTCCGTCCCTTGCTTTAATTACCATTCACATACCTTAACAGTTCAAAAAATGACCAGAGTATTACCAAGTGAAAAATATTACAATTCTAGGGTTTTCCTGACAGATTTTTTTGACAGGCTCTAATGCATAGCATGCTGGATGGGGTGTGGGGGTGGGTAGGTGGGTGGTTGGAGGTGGGAGTGAGGAAGAAGATGAGTAGAAGAGAAGTAATGGCAGAGATTTGATGGAAAGGAAACAGACAGGCAGTTCTGTGTTTCCAGAATGTTCTGTTGCCTCCCTGGTGTCAGGGTCAAGGATATCATTGAATGGTTCCAGGACGTTCTAATGGGGGAGGATTAAAAAAAAACAAAATGTATGGGCCATATTGACACCAATGACTTAGACAGAAAAAGAAATGAAATCCACATAAAGAGTTTAGAGAACATGGAAATAAATTGAAAAGCATGAATTCAAAGGTGGTGATCTCTGGATTACCTCTCATGCCACAGGCTGATAAAATTTGAAATAGAGAGATGGAGCTAATGAATATGACTAGAGAGATGGAGAGAAAGTTTTAGACTCTTGAAGCATCAATTGCTTCTGGATGAGGTGAGATTTGTACAGCCTAGATTGGTTGCACCTCAAAAGATTGGGACCAATATTTGTGCAGGGCACTTTATCGTGTTGTTGGGGTGGCAGGAAGGAGGGTAGGGGGAGTGGCAGATAGGCTTAAACTAACTTGGCACAGCGGTGGAAAGCTAAGAATAAATTCAGAAGAGACAAAAAATAGTTGGGAATGAAAGGTGAAACATTTGTAAGTTTGGAAGTCATAGAAAACAAAGATTAGAAAATTGGCAACATGGGAATTTGGCAGTGCCAAGTGGAACTTATTTCAGTGCAAGAACTTTAAATTTAAAGATAGGTGAATTAAAAACATAGACTGACTTGTAGGAGTGCAGTTTAGTTTTACTGAGACATGGCTGGAAGAATGGGAGGAATAGCAGCTCAGCATTCCTGGTCATAGGATTTTCAGGCATGATAAAATGGATAAAAAAGTGAGGAGAAGGGTGCAATATTGATTAAAGAAACAATTGTGATTGTGAGGAGGAATAATTTGCAGAAGGATCGTTAACTGAGGCATTGCATTACAGGGACCGTATGAAAAACTCCTATGAGCAACCAGATGGAAATAGAAGAAAAAATATAGGTGCATCTCTACAAGTGCAAAAACAATGAGGCAGTGTGATGGGAGATTTCAACTTTCCAGATATAAATTGGGATAGAATGTCTATGAAAAACACAGATAGAACAGAAATCTTAAAAAGTATTTGAAATAATGTTAACGCATTAACAGTGCAAATAGACACAAAGAGATACGGGTTTGTGGTGATTATTGAGGCATGGTTACAAGGCCAAGTCTGGAAGTTGAATATCCAAATGTACTCAGTGTTTCAGAAGGATACAAAAGGAAAACGCTATGCTATAGCTTTGTTAGTAAAAGAAGAGATCAGTACTATAATTAGAAATGATGTCAGTATCTAACACTGCCCACCAGACACCCTGTTAATGCCCACTGGGCAAACTGGCACTGGGGGTGGGCATGTGGCCTACTGGGAGGGTGGAGCCAATTGGTGGTTATGGGGAAGGACCCACTGTGCACCTTACAATCAGATTGATGGGAGGGGGAGAGGAAAGGGCTGTACATGAAGCAGGAAATCGGGACTGAACATGGGAGTTGGGAAGTCAGGGCTGCACGTGGAAGAGGGAGATCAGGGTTACACATGGGGAGGAGGTGGGACATCAGGGTCCTGCAGATGATGGAGGGTCAGGGCTGACCATGGAGGGCTGGTGATTGAGGTTAGCCCAGGAAGGAGAGGTCAGGTTGGCTGATGATCAGGGTGTTGAAGGGGTTGGCGGTTGGGAAGCCAGTGATTGGGAGTCCAGAAATGGGAGGGACCAGTGCGATGCACTGATCTCCCCATTCACGGATTGGTACATGCGCAGTGGCCCACTCAGTGCACTGATTCCAGCCTTTCCAACAGGTTGAGGTTCCGCTCCCCCTTACTAGCATGAACCCACTACCACCACCCCCCCGCAAGTGCTCTGCAATTAGTTCAACTAAGTATGCCCAAACAACAGGAATTTTCTCATTTTTTTCACTTGTTAGGCACTTTCTTTTGGGAGAACTTCTCCCAATATCTTAAGCTTCAAGATGACAAAACTTTGCCTCTGCAGCTTATTGAAAGAATTTTGGTAACATCAGTCTTGGTCACTTGTTCTGGTTAAGAATGGGACACAACATGCATCATTTCTGGCTTCCACATATACCTCTGCAAAGTGAACAGATCACTTCATTGTGAGGATTCCCATGTCTATCAGCTTTTCAGGCAGAGTTCCAGGCTCCCACTACCCTCTAAATTTCCTTCCATTACCATAAATCTATGCTCCTTGGTTATTAACTCTGCAATGAAGGGAAAATTTTCTGTCCTTCTTCCTATCTGTGCCATTCATAATCTTATATAGCTCAATCAAGTTCCCCTTCTACCACCCCCCCCCCCCCCCCCTCTCCCCCCCTCCACCCCCCACCCCACCTCAGGTAAGGAGAACAAGTCCAGCCTAATCAGCTTTTCTTCATAGTTGAAATGTTCCAGCCCAGGCATCATCTCGGTGAATGTCCTCTGCAACTTTTCAAGTGCAATCACAGCCTTCCCATAGTGTGACAACTAGAACTACACACAGTACTCTAGCTGTGGCTCAATGAGCATTTTATATGGCTCCATTATAATGTCCCTGCTCTCATACTCAATGCCTTAGCTGAAAAAGGCAAATATCCCATATGCCTTTTATCACCTGATCTACCTATCCTCCTGCCTTTAGTGATCTTCAGGGATCCCCAAGATCCCTCTGGTTCTCTGTACTTCTACCGTTCATTGTAAATTCCCTCACTGTGTTAATCCTCTCAAAATATATCACTTCACACTTTTCAGAGTTACATTCCGTTTGCCACCATTCAATCCATCTGACCAGCCCACCGATATCATCCTGTAGTCTGAGATTTCCCTCCTCGCAATTCACCATACCACTAATTTTTGTGTCACCTGTGAACTTACTGACCATGCATTGCACATTCCCATCCATATCATTAATGCACACTACGAACAGGAAGCGGCTCAGCACCGATCCCCACAATACAACACATGATGCAGGCTTCCAGCCACAAAAAAACAATATTTGACCAATGTCCTCTGCCTCCTGCCACAAAGCCAATTTTGGATTCAATTTGACAAATTACTCTGGATCCCATGGATCTTCATCAGGCTATCTTGCAGGGCCTTATTAAAAGCTTTATAGAACAAAGAACAAACAGCACAGGAAACAGGTCCTTCAGCCCAACGAGCTCGCGCTGCCACCTTGATGTTCCCACTTCTACCCGTGATCTCTGTCTATGTTTATAGATCTATGGATTGAAACCAAATTTGACTCAATTTAGGGAGAATTTGTTCTGCCAATTAGCCTAAGAGCACATCTTTGGGATGTGGGAGGAAACCGGAGCACCCAGAGAAAACCCACGCAAGCACAGGGAGAATGCATAAACTCCCACAGACACAGGCCCAAATCCATGTATCTGCACAGCACAGCGATAGTCACTGAACTGTCGTGTTGCCCATCAAATGGTCCAGGTCAAGCGTACACTAACGACGTGAAGCACTAGGATACTCTCGAAAAAAAATCCAAGAGCAGCCCTCTCACGACCCATCGCATGTATGCCCCTTGTCAGACAACAAGGCAGACCAAAGTACCTGTAGGATAAAAACAAATACATCAATATCATTGACTATTTACACACTTAACAGGGACTCCCAAGGCTCATGATCCCTATTTTAAATCATATTGAAGTAATGAGACTTCAGAACCAACCAAATTGTCCTTTAAAAGAACTAACACATACATAAGGGTTTCTTTCTTTGAGATGGACTTTCCCATACGCTTCAAAACTGAGTGGAGACCCAGAACCTACACTTATCAATATCGAGAATTGCTCAGTGATCTTTCTGGTGATTTCCTCCTTGGTCATCTGTGTGCTTGCTATTCTACTAATGTCCCAATTCTTTGGCCCAATTGGAGAGTTTGCAGCTCATGGGGTGGCCTTACTGAGGGAAGTTGACGCTGCTGATACAGGTCAGGGACTGTGAGGAAGACACCCTCCAAAGCATACATTTAAATAAATATTCTGAGGAGCAAAGTCAATGGGCACTTCACAGTGGAAGAGTAAACCCTCCAACTGGATGGTTTAGGCCAGGGTACACTCTCCTACCCATAGCCTGCTCTTTGGAAAATGGAGCCCCAGGCTTTGATGGGCCAAGCCCTTGGCCTGCTGCAGGGAGACCGCCTTCATAAAGTTGACTGCTTCCGCATGCTTTACAGAACTGCTCTGCCTCCACAAGATGGTGGGAGGCTGCAGAATCAGCCTAATTGCCAAATTAACAATGCACATTGCCTTCCTATCTTCACGGACCAGGCAGGCAATTCATGTTCTTGCCATTCTTGGGAACTTGAGAGGCTCCCAAAATTTTGCTGGTCACTTCATTGCCTTCAAACCCACCAGGGAACAAAAAAAAATCAGCCCAATGATTCTACAAAGTGCCTGCTGGATTCAAGAATTAATGGAATGAAGATTCTTGTTACTATACCTGCAGACATGAAATATAGGCAAATCACTCAATTAGCAATGTACACTCAACCTTGAGTACCTCTAAAATTTTTGTCTACTGAAATTCATTTTTCTGCCTTCCACTTACCTAAATGTGGAAGAGCAGAGGTGAAAGAAACTTAGCTGGCCAATATGGTAGGTCCAGAGGGCAGACAAAAGCCTTCCATGGCAGGAATAAATACACCTTCAATCTGATTATATCCCAGCGTCTGTTTGTATCGCTATATAAAGGGGAATGTCACGAGGTATTTTATTACTAAGCTTTTCTCAATTTCAAATCATTGCACCCTTTCCCCTAAATCTTCTCACGCTAGAGAAAGGGTAGTGATTGGAAGTCTGCCAGAGACCCATTTTAATCATACCTATTGGAAAATAAAACAGAGAAAATATATCACAACCCCCACCCCTCCATTGCTGTTGTGAGGAACCTAGTCAATCCTTCCGACCTGAAGGCATTAATTGTACTTGTGCACAATAGGTACAGTATTTTGTAGTTTGAAGTGTTTTATCACTGTGCATGAATATTCAATTGGCAAATTAATTTGTTACTTATTCCTCAAACTTTAACGATTAAAAGACCAAGCTGTTGATTTAGCCATTCAAACAATGACTTCACCTGGTCAAGTTTAATGGTTTCTTGAATAAGGCAACAGCAATGCTATTTTGTCTGAAGTTTACACTTCTGAACATTGTTAATAAGAGACTTATTGGCCATCAGAGTTTAACGTGTATGCCGTTAACTGGGTTTTGTGGTTTACTTTCAGCCAACCAGAGATGAATAATGCATTAGAATCTTGCCTTCTCTTATAGGAATGCATCCACTCAGGCTGCAATTTCGTAATTTTGAGCAGTATGCTTTGGAAACATTTTAGACGCTAAAGCTATGGGAAAGAAGAAAGCTGATAAGCATGGTTTGTGACCGTGTGTAATGAGGCAGAGTTTGCCAACAATGTAGTGATATAAATTAGTAAGTATAGCATGAAGTGCAGCCATTTCTGTGACACTTTTAAGTAACTTCACTAATATACCAGCATTATAAAGTTTAAAGTGCCATAAAATCTTGACGTTAGTCTTGAAAGTACTTTAAGACTGTCAAGGACTGAGTACACAATTCAATAATGTCTCTAAATATTTGCGGAATCTGAAAGAAGGCATTGTGAAAATTCACCAGTATGACTCCATTTGTTTGCAAGCAGCGTATTTCCCTTTAATTAGTGTTCTTAGCACTTCTTAACATCCCTACTTAGAAATGCAGTGCTTCAAAAAGGACTTCACTTCAAATTTTCTGCTGCTTATTAAGGGCCTCAGTGAACCCAAACAAATTAGAATTCAGTTTTCCATCCATATTCTATCTGAGAAAACAAAGAGTAGTCTCCATTTAAACTCAGATATCCCAAGTGCTGGGTGATTTGTGCTTATTTGAATAATGCTTTTGTGTTCGGCCTAATCCACAGTTTAAAGGATTCAGTCTAACAGAGGAGATCATTTGGAGGTAGCCGCACAGGTTCAGTGTACCAAGAATGGAGTGTTTCCTTCTCAAATAGAAGTGGTGGCTCTGGAACGCTGCTGCTCTTTTCTGCCCATTTTTCTAAAGACAACTCGTGACCCACTTTCAGTGCCAACCACTGACCCTTTTATGAAGGGATTTAATGGCAGAGCTAGCAAATTGGAAAAAATGAACGTCCTTACTCCCCCACTTCCCTTTCTCACTGTTTGCCCACTCAAACAGGAATCCCTTGCCTCTGGTTCCTCAGCTGGTGTTTTTGTGTTAATTCACATAATTCTGAATTGTTTTCTCCCCCTGTATTCCCAGAGCAGTGAGCAGCTCACATTATTGTGCCTTTAAACTATTTTCAAAGAGCTTTGCAGAGACTGCATCAGGAATTGTGCTTATATTCTAATGCCTGCATAGCTGATAGGCTAATGCATTGTTTTTTGAATAGGAAAAAAGTGTCCCTCATGTTGTTTTAATCAGTAAAACATTTGTGTTTATCTTGCAGTTCTGTTGCATAAATTACGCATATTTAGATCTGGAATATAACAAAATTAAGTAATTACAGAGAAGCCAAAATCAAATACCACACTGCACGGTAGTTCACACTTTCTGTTGGAGTCCAGGATTACTCATTGATAACACAAGTTCCGGCGGTGAATTTTTTAAAAGTTGGTTTCAGAAGGAGTGCTGTTTTACGTCAAGGGGAAATTGCTGTTTTTTTTCTGCATTTCCCTTTTTGTCTCTATTACACTTACTCAGTGATTTAGTTGTAAAAAATAATTAGCGGCACCTTATAACAGAATATATATTCTAAGGCTGCCACACTAAGGATAAATATATTTGTTCTTTAATTTGCAGTTCTTTTTTAAACGCTTTGTCCTGTACACTTTTTTGGATGTAGTCGCAAAATCGTAACATGTGTTAAATTACTTGAACTTTTAAAAAAAAATTATGCAGAATTAAAATAGCCTATTTATACTCCATCTCTTTAGAGCTCTCATTCAGTTTGAATAAGGATGCTGTGAACTGAATGTGCTCTCTCAGGGTTTATACTGACAGCTGCACACATTCACTGAGTGGTTTTAACTTACCAGCACAACATATGTGCAGAGCGGAGACTTCCTTTTCTTCAAAAAATGCAGAAGATTCACAGCGACCATTTATACCACAAGCCTGATGTGAATCTTCTGTTTTGCATCCAGGCCACCCGTGAGGTCAGCAGGAATGGGAGAGCTACCCTAAAATATAATGAAATTAAAAAACCACATCATTCTCTTTTGCTCTTTGATGCAATTCAGTTGGAAATTCATATTAATTTTTTGAATATAAACCTCTAACGGGACTTTTATGACAAAGCTTCTATCCATTTATTGTTAACTCACAGTTACTGGATTCCCACTGAACTTGTATTGTGTATGGCTTTTATTGTTAACTCGGTTCCATGTGAGTCAAGTTAAAAGATTCTCACAGTGCAGGACTGTGAAAATCATATCTGCATTTTTTCCTTCCAAAGATTTGTCAGTCATCAGCAGCACACACTTAGTAACCAGGTTCTGACTGGCATTCTTATGCTATTAACATTGTTGTGTTTAGTCAAATAATGACTCATGATCAAATAAATAATTTGGAGAAGTAAGTTTACAAACTTAACGTGAACTTCCAAACATTTAAGAAAAATTTGCACGCAACTTTCTATCTCAATTTATCTCCTGTTTGGCACGTGCAAAATGATAGAAAAGGAGAATTTCCGATTTGAGTTCAATCATAGGATCATAGAAATCTTACAGTGCAGAAAGAGGCTATCTAGCCCATTAAGTCTGCATCGACCACATTCCCACCCATGCCCTACCCTCATATCCACCCACTAATCCCTATAATCTATGCATCTCAGGACACTACGGGGAAATTTTAGAATGGCCAATCAACCTAACCCGCACGTCTTTGGACTGTGGGAGGAAACCAGAGCACCTGGAGGAAACCCATGCAGACACAAGAAAATGTGCAAACCCCACGCAGACAGTAACCCAAACCGGGAATCAAATGACGTACCATAAATATTGTTGAAATGATTAAAATCACAGACATGGTTCTGAGCAGCTATATATTTCTAACAGAAATGATTAATAGTTTAATTAATTCAATTAAACATGTTTTTGTTTGTGTTTCTGCATATTTTATATGGGTGTTTATATTGCTGTAAGAGGAAAAGTATCAACATTCAGATAACTCTGCTGTTTTGGAAAGAAGGAATGTGACCCATTAATATTCCTTTACTGTGGGATTTAGTACTAAGCCTCAGACATGTTTCAGAATACGAAATACTTACCCCATTCAATTATCAAGAATGCAATGTTGACATTTCTTAAGTTTTACTTCAAGAAAACAGTATGACTATCTACTATTAATTACACCATCTTTTATTCACATAATTTTTGCAATCCTTGAAATAAAAGGAGCAAATATTACATGCAGCTAGTCATTCTTAATGAGTTTTCCCAGTAAGATTGATAGCCCTGTAGGTTGCTTGCATTTAGTTTCCTTTTGTTCTGAGTGTAGTTTCTAGAGTACACACATTGTCCACTAACATTTGAAATACCAGCTAAAAATGTTGGGTGTGAAAAGTGAAAGGATTTTAGTTTTAAATCTTATCCCTGTAATTTGTACTTTGTTCCAGTACTGTAGTACTTTCTTAGTTTCAGATTTCCATGGGTATCTGAGCTTTAACAGAATAGACTTTGTGCTATTATCTATAGCTTCTGAAAATGGAATGTCACTGATGATGTTTGTTTCTTAGTAAATTCCTCTCCCATTCACTTCTGTAATTATGTCCGAAGCAGGGGATTATAAGACTTTGTGAAATGGTCCATTCATTCCTTATATCCTGTTTGTTGTGTGCATGTGTGGTGAGAGGGAAGAGAAAGGGAGGATTTCAGATTAGAGTTTATTTGAGTTTACTGCGGTCATGTTGAAATGGCTAATATCAGAATTATGTTGCTGTAGGATTCTGATACCTCAAGCATCTTGTTCATAGCATGGCTCAACATGGGGGTTCCACATTTCTATGCTGCTCAGCAGAGCTACAAAGGGATAGATAGCACTCTCTGCTGCATTCTCTCCGCCAGCGTCAGCTCCTGCTCACTGATGCTGTGTGTGTCACCAGGATCAGACCCTTGCCTTTGCTATCAACCCACAAGTACCTGAATAGGATGTGCAATGAGGGCTACGGATCCTTGAGGGATCCTTAAAAGGTAAAGGTTGTTTTCAGTGATGCAAGGATGTAGAGGGAATAAGAATGGGGAAATAGTTACGATCGCAATGAGAAGATCGATGGAAGCACATGAAAGGTGTCTTCATACTGGTTTAGGTCTTCAATTTGACTTCAGGTGTGTCCACTTCTATTAAATAAGGGGATACAAATGAGAAATAGTCACTCTGCCCTCACATGGATACCTCACCATTTTCAACACTGATAGTATTGCATTCTCCACTAACTGCCATTGCTTGGTGCCATATTCGATTTTACACTGTTCCTGTGAAGCACCTTGGGGCTTTTATTGAAGGTGCTATATAAATATAATTTGTCTTTGTTATGCATCATCCCAGACTATCCTCTCCCACAAAATCAGAATGAGCGAGTTATGGATGACTAGATAGGTATTGTTTATGGGTGTGGTAAAACAGACAAGAAGGAAGCTACTATGAGAGTGGAGACATACTGAGTGACTTGTTTAAAAACACACGCCAGAATTCTATCAGACTGTCTGCCATGGAATCAGTACGGGTGAGGGGCAGACAACAGAAATGTCAGTTGTCCCTGGGCAGGATCTTTTGGTTTTGGTTGAATGAGGCCATAAAATCTCACCTTGTGACAATATCAGACTCCGCATGAATGTTGATGATGGCCACTTTCGCCCCACCACATTGTTTGTCCTGTATCCAATACTGGATGAATAGAAACCTTCTCCAACTAAATACTGGGAAGGCCTGAGCCCTTAACTTCAGCTCCCACCACAAACTCTGTTCCCTAGCCACTGACTCCATCATTTTCCCTGATCAAAGTCTGAGGACGAAGCAAATTATTTGCAACCTGAATAACTCTAAGTTGAATTTAACAACTCATATCCAACCCATCAGCAAAACTACCCGCTTCCAGTTCCATAATATTGCTTGTCTGTACCCTAGCTTAGCTTATTCAGCTACTGAAAATCTCATCCCAATGCCTTTGTTGTCATGAGATTTTACAATTCCAATGATTTCATTGCCATTTTCACACATAAACTTGAGTCCCCCCCAAAATTATTTTCCTGCATACTTGACTTCGCCAAATTGTATCCACTCATCAGCCGTATACTCATTAATCTAATTAAGCTTCAGGTCTGGCAATGCCAGGTCTCTCAATGGTATCACCCCTTTCCATCTCCTCCAGGTGCACAACACTCCAATATATCTGTGCTCCTCCAATTCTGACCTCTTTAATCACCCCACAGTTGGTGGACGAGCCTTCAGCTGTTTGGCCATATGACCTCACACACCCCGGACATACCCATGTCCATTTTTTTCCATCAGGAAAAAGATAAAAAAGTCTGAGGTCACATACCAACTGATGAAAGAACAGCTTCTTCCCTGCTGCCACCAGACTTTTGAATGGACCTACCTCGCATTAAGTTGATCTTTCTCTACACCCTAGCAATGACTGTAGCACTATATTCTGCACTCTCTCCTTTTATTCTCTATGAATGGTATGATTTGTCTATACAGCACGTAAGAACCAATACTCTTAACTGCTTACTAATACATGTGACAATAATAAATCAAATAAAAAACCTCTTAATTGCCTCCTTAAGCCCCTTTACCTCTCTACTCCTCTCTTCTCCTTTAAGATACTTCTGAACCATGTTGACTTTTGGTTATTCATTTGGCTTTTGAACTGTGGAAATTCTACATCTCTTTTAAACCATGAATCACATGCAGTCACGGAAATTTAGCTGTGTGAAACTCTGCTTAAGGTGATTGAAATATTAAAATAAAAACAAAGCCAAATTTAAAACATTTGGATTTCCCTCTGATTGATCATCTTCTAAACTGCATTAAAACATACTGAAGTTTACTCCTTTAAGTGCACACCTCTGAGAAATATGTTAACAATAGGGGAAAATCTGCAGTCCAGGTGAACACTGGCTTTTTTATCCTAGTGGAGCACTTTTTTTCTTCAATTCCTGGAACAACTGCTGTTTCAAAGCCACCACATTCCTCTTGGGGGCACAGATGTTGTACCTGCTTTAAGCCAATTTTATAAATACTGTACCGCAGAAACGGATCATTCAGCCCAACTGGTCTATTTTACCACTTGCATTCTACACAAACATTCTCCCCCTCTAATTACCTCATCACCCTTTTGCCATTCATCTCTATTTACTTCACTCCCATGTGTGCGTTAGTTTATAGAAAAACACAATGGTATATGTTGAAGAAACTCATCTGAAGCACATATTCAATAACACAATTAGACATTTCTTTCATATTCTTTCACTGGCGTAAGCCAGCATTAATTGCACTTGAGGTGGCATTTGTTTATAAGTGAAGTGAATTATCTTGCAAGATAGTTCAGGAGAATGCCTTTTAGAATTCCTAGTTAGACATTTTTAGCAAGAAAACAAATTAAAAGAGAATATAACCACCACTACTATTGAATAAATGCCTGGACCAAATGTGTTCACAAGACAATGCAATTAGTCATATTTTACAAATTTCTAGTTAAGTAAAATTGTGACTGGTTTCTTTATATATAATTCTGCTTTATTTTAAAATGGAATAGTTACTAGTGCTGACTCACTATATATTAGTTGCACCATTTACTGAATAAGATTGGGAGAATGGTTCTGAGTGTTACTTTATAGAGGTCTATAAAATAATGAGGGGCACAGACAAGATAGATAATCAGTATATTTTCCCAAAAGGAAGGGGAGTCCAAAACTAGAGGGCATAGGCTTAAGGTGAGAGGAGAGAGATACAGAAGTGTCCAGTGGGGCACCTTTTTCACACAAAGGATGGCGAATGTCTGGAACAAGTTGCCAGAGGTAGTAATTGAGGCAGGTACAATTTTATCCTTTAAAAATCATTTAGATATTTACATGGGTATGATGGGTATAGGGGGATATGGGCCAAATGCAGGCAATTGGGATTAGCTTAGAAGTTTAAAAAAAATAAGGGCGGCATGGATAAGTTGGACCGAAGTGCCTGTTTCCATGCTGTAAAATCTCTATGACTATGACTCTAAACAGCAGTTTTAACAGATTGGCATCTTCAGAAAAAAACTACTCCTCAGCAATTCTACTTTATCACCCGCTACAGTGTGATCACAAGTTGCCTGACAGAAAATACATACTTGGTTTCAGACATCTAGTTGCCCAGTGGCACCAATAATAACTATAAATTATGAAGACCACTAACACATTTAGAGGATTTTTTTAAACTGTTTTCTTGGGAAATGTGGTGCAGAATCTCTCAGTTCACTTGGAAAATAAAGTCGATGTGATTGGCGTCAACTCCACACTGGCAGACATGGTGGTATTGTGGTTAGCACTACTGCCTCACAGCACCAGGGGCTCGGGTTTGATTCCCAGCTTGAGTCACTGTCTGTGTGGAGGTTGCATATACCCGCTGTCTGCGGGGGTTTTCTTCGGTTTCCTCTGAGATATGTGGGTCATGCTAAATTTTCCCTTAGTGTCAGGGGGACTAGCTATGGTAAATGCATGGGGTTATGGGGATAAGGCCTGGTTTGGATTGTGATTAGTACAGACTCGATGGGCCAAATGGTCTTCTGCACTGTGGGGATTCTATGGGCGGCTGGAATCATAGGGTGGGATTTCATGGCATCATTTGTCCCTAAACTCCTGCCTGAGGTCAGCGGACCTTTCCATTGTCCACTCCTCTCCCTCTCCAAATCCCGTGGCGGGCAGGGTGATAAAATTCTGGCTATAGTTGATAATTGATTTGAAGTTTAAAATACATTGGACTTCATGACATTATGCAGAGAAGAATTTATTAATCAATTAACAAATTGGAGCATGCATTCACAGGAATAGGCAGAAGTTCAAATTTCTGCCAAAAAGTCACTTTTTGTTTATGATGTACATTGGTTAATAAATGTATCAAAACTTGAAGAATAACCATGCCCTGTTTATGATTGAGTGATTTTGCTTATCTAAATGGCAAAGCTCATGCAAATGCCTGATAATTTTAGATCATGTAATTTCTGTTAAAATGTCAGTTTACTTGTGATTTGTTTAATTCCTGGCTCCCTTGTACACATTTTAAATTTCTACTGAACGTGTACAGTAAATTGCTTTTTGCAAATTTAATAGCCAAGCTCAAGAATTCTTTTATATAGAGTGTGACGTTAATGCAAGGAACAAAATCAGTCACCGTATACAGAGTGCTTACTGGGAAGTATTATTATTACTTAAATTTGGTTTAATTAAGTTTTGGAATATGATGGTATCTCCTCAGCTAATTTGTAGTTCTAATTATCATATTTTGATTTCCTTATTATAGTTTCAAGCTAACTCTTATTTCTTACTGTAATTGACTTGATCAAAGCATAACCTCTTGCTCTTGCTGATGACTCTAGTCAGGCTGGGCTGGGCTTAAGTACTGACCTTTGAATTTTGTGGTTGTCATGGTTGAACAATGGTGGCATTTTGCTCTTTTATACTTCCAACTTTATACCAGGACTGAACAGTATGGACAATGAAAAGTGCTTAAAAGTGATATCAAAATATTTCCTGGCTACTTGTCTTCAGACCATTTCGCATCTGTAATCTTAGATTTAAACTATGTTCATGAAAATTACATCTCTGATGCATGAAGCATCTTGACATAATAGTGTTTCTTTTATCATGATCTGCATATAAAAGTAACCTACCACCATAATTTTTCTGATCAAGAACTAAATGAACAACTACTAACGATACCGATGCTAATCAGTAAATGTAAATTGTATGCTGCCAAATGCTTGATGAATTTTGGGTATGATTGCATTCATTTTCTCTTGACATGTTTGTGCATCAGGGTACACACACAAATCATCACTTTTTTTTTAAAGCAGCGAATGACTGAACACACATCCGCTAAATATAATTAGTACTAAGTAATCTCTGTCGAGAAACAGTGCAATAGAAACAAGACGTATATTATGTGATATGAGAAGATGCTAGCCAATGGAAATGGCACATTACTTAAAAATTCCTGGATGAGCTAATGCCTTTAGCTATTTGTTGATATGGTAATCAATTTCTCATCATTTTTTGATCTGAAAGGGAAATTTTATTTTGTAATAAATAACCCTCGAGAGCTATGGAGACAGTGTCATTGAATATATTCAAACTTGACTGAGGCAGCTTCTCTAGAAGGGAATCAAAGGTTGTGGGGGAAAGTGAAGTGGATTGGAGGCACAATCAGATTGGCCATCTTCTCCTGCTCCTTTTATATGACAAGGACGGATCTGCCAACCTTCCTGCTGCTGGAAAATGGCACAGTGGTAGATAGATGTTGGGCATGTCTAAACACCTTCTGGCATCATCTTAAGTTTTGCCACTTCCCAGCTTATCACCAAACCAAACAAAAAATTTTAGCTCATGTGTCAACAAGCAATCTACTTCTACCGAGTGATTGCTCACATCTAGCCTAAAGTTCTTGAAGGGTTGAAACGGAGAATTGTTAGAGTAGTCTACCAAAATGCCTGCATTTGCTCTATTTAACACCCTCACACTCTCTCCCAGGTTAAAATTACACTTGGGATTTTTGTTTGACAATGATTGTGTTCTCTCCAATACTGAGATAATTAAAATTCCAGCAACTGTTTGGTTGTATAAAGAGGGAATAGGTTTTGTTAAAGAGGGTTGGATTTTACCTGCCCTCTAAAGATGGATCAGGAAGCCAAAGATATGGTAAAATGACTTCAGGAGGGGAGCCTGATATTTTCCTTTCACTCTGGAATATTCCCAATGATGAGAAAGGCAGTGCATTGGCAGGCAACCACTTAAACCAATTAATGGGCCAAAGGGTCACTTCCTGCTTTCAGTGACATTTTACTTCAGTCCGGAGGGACCATTGTCACACAGGGAAATTGACAGAAAAGCTGTGTGAGTCTGTGGCAGGCTCCCAGTGAGTGGAGTAGGCCTTCTTTAATGGCAGGTCCAGGGTCTGAAACTGAGGTCAATGACACAGTCTATCTACAGCTTTGCTACATCATAACATCATGCCACCATCTATTGATAAATTCTTTCAAAAAAACATTCATCTTATTCCAGATATGGGAATACATTTTCTAGAATAATTCAGAATGGGTACAAGTGGTTAGAACTATTGGAGATTTGCGGCTGGTTTGTTATAATTATTAAGGATGCCAATAATGTTGTAATCATCAAATTTGGCTCGTTTGCTCAGGAGAAAGTTAGTTTCCATTTAAAATCCCATTAAAGTCATGCTCACAATTGGAATCACTTTTACAAGTCAATATCTTTGTCTTCTTTGTGCTTGGTAGACTTGAGTGGAGTTTAAACACCAGCATGGATACAAAGTACTGAATAATTTGTTTTTGTGTGGCTTACATCCTATGGTGTGGCACTGTGGCATAGTGATTAGTACTGCTGCCTCACAGCACCAGGGACTCGGATTTGATTCCCTGCTTGGGTCATTGTCTAGGCGGAGCCTGCACAATCTGTGTGTTTCCTCTGGATGCTCCCGTTTCCTCCCATACTCTGAAGGACATGCTGATTAGGTGTATTGACCATGCTAAATTTTCTCTCTGTACATGAACAGATGCTGAAATGTGATGACTGGGAGATTTTCACAGTAACTTCACTGCAGTGTTAATGCAAGCCAACTAGTGACATTAATAATAAATAAAACCTATGTAGTTCCATGTCTTATGTTGATTTTAAGATCTGTTGACATAGCAGCTTGGTCTCATTTGACATAATTTTGAGACTGTGTTGGACACTAGCGCAAGCGTCAATGTAGGAGCAAAATACCATGACATTTGGAAAATGAGAATTTCCTTTTCAGGTTCTCCCCTCTCTTTGCTGGTAATGTAATGGAGGTTTCTGCCTAGGAAGGACAGGAACCTCATTTCGTAGAATCCTTGCAATGTAGAAGGAGGCCATTCGGTCCACTGAGTCTGCATGACTCTCTGACAGAGTATCTTACCCATGCTCCCTCCCAGCTAACATTTGGAGAATGAAGGGTAATTTTGCATGATCAATCCACCTCACCTGCACATCTTATTCATTAGTCACACATAGGCTTACATTAACATTGCAATGAAGTTACTATAAAAGTCCCCAATTCGTCACACTCTAGCTTCATTCGGGTACACTGAGGGAGAATTTAGTATGACCAATGCACCTAACCAGCATGTCTTTGGACTGTGGGAGAAAACTGGAGCACCCAAAGGAAATCCACGCGGACTCGGGGAGAAAATGCAAATTCCACACAAACACCAAAAGCCAGATTTGAACCCAAATCCCTGGTGCTGTGAGGCAGCAGTACTAACCACTGTGCCACTACCGTTCCACCCTTTTCAATGCATTTGAATACAATTAGCGGGCTTCCCTGCTGTAGAGCACCCCTGTCCTCCAATTTTGGAATTCTGTCATGTTAACGAGGTTTACAACTGCCTTTTAAAAATGAGATTTATACAAATTAACTTGCTGGTGCACAAGCTAACTATAACCCCCGGGGGAAAGGAATTTCCCCCTGGCATTGCTCCTTGTGGGGTGGGGGCGTGTGTGTGTGTGTGTGTGTGTGTGTGTGTGTGTGTGTGTGTGTGTGTGTGTACGCATGCGGTGGAGCGGAGGGGTGGTGGTTCCTGTGTTGCCTATTGGACTTCAGAAAGGATGCATCGATCTTGGGATTGCTGGCTTCTGGCTTTTTCTGGCCCTATCCTGCCAACACAGTATGGGCCACGCCTCAAGGCTTTTTCTGCAAGACTGCTGGATTATTTGGCGAGAAAAGCCAGCAGAACAGCTGGTGAGCTATATGCCAGGTTTTCTGCCCTCGTTCAGTATTCAGTACAGAAAATGGAAAATTCCAACCATTGTCTTCATTAAAAGCTTCCGGTGCACGTCTCAAAGGTTTCAGACTTTTAGAGTGGTTATGGATTATGAGAAGATCTAAACAGATTATAGAAATCCATAATATCTTTTCCCTCTGCACCAGCTCCAAACCTCACACTCTATCAATCCAATATTACACATCTCATTTATCACCAACTTTCCTACTCAAACCCTCTTGACAGATCTCTGTACCTCGACAATGCTTCTTGGAAAATATACAACTTATTCCTGCTCCGGATCAGCAAAGAGCCAATGGTTGTTCCCTTGCTGAGCTTGTTTTTGGTGGGGTGGAGGTGGAAGGGGCACTTAAATAAGGCAGGTGTTCATTTACCACCTCACCCCATAATATGGGGAGTCGGACCTGGGTGAAATTGGCAACCCCACCCACCATTTTTAATGGATAATCAAGAATCAACTGGGCTTGTTTTTAAGTCAGTTAACCCTGATAATATGCTGCTCAAACCATAAAATGATTGGCATGGGCAGTGAGGCAGGAGTGGCCACCTGCTTTGATTTTAAGAAAATGTTTCAAGGTGCCAAAGATGTGGAGTTTCTATCTTCAGGATGGGGGCAGCTTCCCTGAGATAGAACACCTCCTTTCTTCATGCCTGCGTGCTGTATTAAGCTTGTCAGTCCTCTCCCTAATTTACACAAACTCTCCCTGCTCAGGAACTCAGCTTTGTCTGTCTCTAGGCTCCATGGACCTACTTCTTCTTCCTTTTTGCAGTTTTGGCAGTACCCACCAATGCACCCTTGCCTCAGCTGGGGCTGATCAAGTTGCCAGCCAATCCAATTGGGTGACAGCTGCTGAGGAAAGGACCTCCTTGCCTAACTCTATGGACCCGCCTGCGGTGTGCCATGATGTGATGTGAGCAGGTATCGTGTGGGTTGACTCCACACTGACTTGGCTTTTGTGGGAAAGGTGAGCCATCTGCCTGGCTGTGGAATATTCTGTTCCAAGTCTATTTTGCGGTGGAAACAAAGCTGGCTTTTTGGGAACTGCACGAGCACTCGGTGAAAATACATAAGCTAGGAAATTCAAACTATTGAGTTATTTCTAAAGAACATCTTTCCTCCAGGAAAACATGCTTTGTAGATAATCTCTGTCCAAATGCAGGATGATGCATGATGAATAATAAAAATCAGCACAACTGGCTCAAAATACAGAACCATGCATAACCTGAAGCACTTCACTTGCAATGCATCATGTACTGTCTGATTTAATTTTAATTGCTTCAATTATCCTTAAAGTTTCCTGGTCCCATTTGATGAGTAAGGATTGCAACATATTCAGAATTATAAATGCAAAAATAGTGTAACTGCAATAAAGTAATGCAATGCTCATGGTAAGAAGCTTTTTGCCATGCAAAGGCTAATGTTATAAAAATTATAAAACTTTGTGAATGTAACCTAATCCATTACGCATATTAACCTCTCACCCGTTGACTTTGTCTGCACTTCCCACTGCCTTAGAAAAGCAGCCAGTGGCACAGTGGTTAGCACTACTGCCTCAGAACACCATGGTCCCAAGTTCAATTCTGACCCTGGGGTCATTGTCTGTGTGGAGTTTGCACATTCTCCCTGTTTCTGTGTAGGTTTCCCCTGGGTGCTCCAGTTTCCTCCCACAGTCCAAAAATGTACAAGTTAGGTTGATTGGCCATGTTAATTGCTCCATAGTACAAGGGTGATTTGTGTGGTAAATATGTAGGATTACAGGATAGAACCTGGGAGGGATTTTTGTCAATGCAGGCTTAATGGGCTGAATGCCTTCTTTCTGCACTGTAAGGATTCTATGCTAATTAAAGACCCACTCATCCCAGACATACTATCTTCCATCTTCTTTCATTGGAAAAAAGTACAAAAGTCTGAAATCACATAACAACCAACTCAAGAGCAGCTTCTCTCCTGCTGCCATCAGACATTTGAATGGACCTATCGGATATTAAGCTGATCTTTCTCTTCACCCTATCTGCAACTATATTCTGCAGTCTCTCCTTCCCTTCTTCCCTTTGTACTCTATAAACAATATATTTGTCTGTATCATACGCAAGAAACAATACTTTTCACTCTGTCCCAATATGTGGGATAATAATAAATCAAATCAAATCAAAAATGATAAGTTATCAACATGTTCAATTAAATAGCTCCACACTTGACTTAATAATCTCATCAAAAATATCATTGATAAAGGAGCTGAAGATGTTGGGTCAGGAAAATTTGCGAAGGAAATCCTGCAGTGGTATCCGGAGATGTTCTAACCTAGCTTTGACAATTGCAATCATCTTCCTTTGAATCAGGAATGGCTCTAGCCATTGTTAGGTTGTCCCTGTGAACCCCATTGATTTCAGTTTTGCTAGAGGTTCCTCATGTTAATGCCTGATGTTGAGGGAACTACACTTTCCCTCTCCTCTAGACATCAGCTCTCACATCCATCAGGCTATGAAGAGGTCTGAAGCAGAGTGATTCTGGCAGAGCCTGAACTGAATATCGGAAATTAATGATTAGATGTTACTATGGAACCATTGATTTCTTTCCAGATGATTGGGGGGAAATTGTTAGGATATTAGTTGTTTTGGTTAATTTTTTTCTCATTCTACCATGGATAGGATGTACCTAAGCAACATTCCATGTAATCAGGTACATGTCTATGACATTATTGGATCAGAACAACTTTACCAGCGGATAGCTTTGGTGCACAGATCTATAACATGACATGGAGATTTTATTCACTTAAAAAGGTACAAATTCCTGTATTTCACTGTTGACACCAGTAGTTAAGCTTTCTCTTTTACCCAGGAAGATGAGGTTATAGGATGATTGGGAATACCATTCTAAAAATGGACACTGATACATTTTTGTCTGTGATTAGCTTTTCCAAGCACCACTGACAGGTCAGCTGCCATTCTGCATTAGACAGGAACTGCTGAGTTTCTCAATAGTGAACTGCCAGTAATGAACTCTAAAAAGTCTAACATTTGTATTATGAGGTTGCCAAGATTAGTTTTAGAAATCTCAAACAATGTTGTTGCTGTTCATAACATGAGACTTCATACTTTAAAACAATCTACATAGCAAATAAAATGTTATCATCGTAAGAACATGTCGACAAAGACTGGCCTTCAACTGCTAAACTGCCATGGTGCTTGTGTCGTGCAGATAATTAAGAAAAGGGCTGATTTAATGTGTGAACAGGCCTCAGTTAACAGGTGTGCTACTTTAATATGTCTAGTTCACAGACCTTTGCATGGAATATGTCACAACAGATTATCCGCACAAAGCTGAATGTGCAGTGCAAGGCCAACTGGGTAGTAAACTTCAGATTCTCCCAGATCACGAAATAATAACGCTTTGAAATGCCAGTCTTTGAATCCATCTGTAGCAGTGCCTACATTACTGCCTGAACGTCTTACTGCTCGGGAAAAATATCATGTAAATTGGCTGAGGCAAGTATCAACAGAGCTCTTTCATTAACACTGAATTGTTCCCATTCACAGTCACAGACTAGGCCCAAATAGCTGCTATGCTTATGGAATACTGTTGATAAAAAGAGATTGCAACCCTTTTTTTGGCAGTAAACAGGATTGTTTGGTCAGCAGGGGTCAACTTTTGTTCAGCAATAATAATCACAAACATAGGATTAAACCCTTGCCTTGTGTTTCCAAGGGAGATCAATTTGATTGGTTGTTAAGAGAGGTCTCTGTTGCACATAGGCTGAGATACATCACTGGGTGGGGGAAGGGAAATCCATTCAAAATAAATTACGTACTCAATAAATGTTATTTTTGTTTTTTTTTTAGTGTCCAAAACCATTGAGAGAATTTACTATGGTTTAAATGTGTTTTCTATCAGTTTTTTGCTTTCTGTTTTGATGAGTTATGTGATTGCTAGCTATTAGTTTGTACAAGAAGATTGATCCATCTATTGTTCATGAGCAAACAGGCCTTGTTAAATAAGTGTCCGAGGTCACCAGCTTTTGTTTCAGGATGCATTGTCGCTCATCAACCTTCCAAAAACTCTTAAAGCAATTACTGGAGCAATTCGATGTTGGTCAGCAAAGGTGAGGGAAATTAATATTTTTGAGCAGAAATTCTGCTTCCCTGAAATTAAAGATAGAATACTTTTTGCGGTACAAAAAAAGAATCAAGATCATTTCTGTTTAATATGGTACAACTGTATTCTTTATCTAGTATTGTGTCATTTGATTTACAATACAAAACGAAAATTATATTAATGTTTACATTATTTAAGCAATGTCTTAGTAGCATCTTGTTTGATTTACTGGATAGCTATCTTCTTGCTTCACTGTTTCTACAGGTAGATAAAGAATGAATGAGAAAAATAAAACTCAGAATCATGAGCTGAACTGTTAAGTGCTCAGAAAAGAACAAACTGCAGATTTACTACACATCCATAGGAAATGCTTCATCTATTTTTGTACTGATATTTACCATTGGTGGTAAATTTAACATCAAATCAGGTATGCTTTGAACAATTGAGATAAATAATATGGCAAAATAAATCTTAAGCACTAAGCTCTCTATCTGCTTCTCTGGCCTATGGATTCCATCTAGCTGAGAATCAATCTGAGACCAGAGCAACACAGAATTTATGTTACTGCGCTTTGCATAACAATGCTACCAGCACACAAGGTATTTGCACACAACACAAAAAGCAATTCAGTGTAATGGATTTATTTATTTGAATCCTCTCTGGGAGGAATGCATTTGACTCAGCATTCTGCTGCAAATGCCATAGGTTTTATTTTACCATCATTTACATTCATAAGGTATGAGATATTGGTGTGCCATCTGTCCTTTATCTTAATAACATTGCCAATTTTCACCCCTGCATCAGACCATCTCTTCCTATTCAGTAGCCATTGTCACTTCTAGATTCAGCTATTTCAGTACTTTCCTGGCTGGCTTTCCATCATCCATCCTTGATAAACTTCAGGTTATCCACAACTCTGCTGCCTTTACTTACTCACAATTATCTTTCATTTTATTCTCATTTACCTTCTTCAGCGCTCAGTCTTGCCCAAGTATTTTGAATTTTCTTGTGCTTCAATCCCACCATGACAGTGCCCCTCCCCATCTCCATAAACGTTTCAAGTGGTAGCATTCTCTTTTCCTCCATTCTCCTCCAATCTACCTGACATTGTGGAAGTGAAATTTATCAAGTGAGAGGACAAACCTGATGCTAGTGAATCTTCAGTCTGCTTTACACTCTGCCCTGCCATATTAAGCTTCTAAGGAATTGCAGCATGACATCACTAGAAAGAAAATGTGACATGCAATTCAGTTTTAATTTTGCCTTTACTTTAAAGCAGAGCATACAATATACAACTCTGCCTCTGGTGTCTTTAAGCTTATTAAAGGTACCAACCTGGAAGACATATGTGCTTAGAATTAATAAATGAACTCCTTTCCTACAAGTCTGCAACTCTGGCTAACCTCCTCACACAATCTCCTCCCCTCACATCTTCACATTCTTCCTCCTCCCACCCACCATCCCCTCATAGTCTCCTACCACCCTTTCACAGGTTCCATTCTCACAATTACACTCACATTGCTTACCTGAGGTCTTCAAGGCAGCTTCTGCCTCACTTGTCATCTCCTCATGCATCAGGTTTGATTCGGAGCATCATGCCTTGCTGTTGCTGGCCTGCCTTGGTTGAATCACAAACCTCCTTGTCTTTTATATAAACAGTAAAAATCTCAGCAGTTCCTGCCTCTCTCTCCCTGCTGACTTGCCTCTCTTTGTTTATTGTGCGCACGAGCCTCAAGTTAACTATTCGCACAATTTAGATGAGAGTTTTCCCGCTCTTTCAGACTCATCAGTCAGAGTCTGATTTTGCTGTGCATTGCCTGTCCATAGGCTTATTTGGAAACATCAACAAATGCAGAATAATCAAGCTGTCATTAGATGCCCAGCACACCAGCCAGGCATTTGTCAGGGCCCTGTGCTTAGGCATGGTGTACTTCATTGTAAATCTATCTCTGTTAAGCAGTGAATTCTAGGTCCTAATCACTCACTGCCTAAAAATGTTTCTGTTCATGTCACCTCTGATTCTTTAGCCAATCAATTTAAATCATGTCATCTGCCAATGGGAATGGTTTCTCCCTATCTTGTCTGTCCTGGTGTCCATCTAAACCTCTTTTCTTTAATGAGAACAGTTCCAGCTTCCTCCATTCTTACCACATAATTGAGGGCTTTATTCCTCATAACTGTTCTATCATCAGTTAAAATTTAATCTCAGAAAAGAAGTTGGCTTCTGTCTGCCATCTTCAAAAGAGGTTATCTGGAAGGATGTGGATATGTGTTTGGAATTGTGTATAATGAGCAGCCTACCAGCTGAAATTGGCAGACAAAGGCCGACTTCTCATCTGAGGCTAAACGGTGGCTGAACCCAAAAGCAGAAACAGAGTTCTGTCCATGTTTAAATTGCCTGGACTTCATCTGCATTGTTTCCTAGTGGAACATCTGAACTTTGTACCAGTGCCTATTATATCAATAGTTCAACTCTACATCCTTCTCCCACTGTGGAAGTCAATGCAATTGGAAAAGTTGATCATCCTGCATCCATTTCAGCCAGCTAAAGTCTCTGAAGGAATACACTACTGGACTTCAAACCCTGGATTCATGTGAAACTATCATTCATATTTTATATATGGTCTTGGCCTTGTATGTATCCTGTTCTCTGATCCCTCTTTTATTGTGTGAATGCAAAAAGGGAAGGGAGGAGAAATATTGTGAACTTCCTTCTTGTATTTTGTGTGTGTAAAATAAACCAATGCCCTCTTATTTTTACCTTATCTCAAATTTGCTGTGGGGTGATTCATAAAGGGTTAGATCACTCCAAAACCAAGGGATTAGGGAAAATACACCAACATTTACAAAAGGAGAATCAAAAATCAAAAACACCATTCCGTATATGGACGAGAGGTGAGGAGAAGATTCACGGCTGTTTTAAATTAAATCCTCCTCCTATCCATTACAAGTAGCACAAAGGACAGAGAGGGAGAAGAGTCTGCTCAGGAGAATTTTCAACAGTCCATTTCCAGGCCAAAGAAAAAGAAAGCACTGCTGGCTCTGGTTCTTGGAAATGAGCTGGGCCAAGTGGATTAAGTGTCAGGAGGGAAATGCTTAGGTGACAAGTATTATTCTGTCATAAGTTTTGGGTTGGCTGTGGAAAAGGATGAGGAATATTCCTGAATAAGAATAATTAACTAAGGGAAAGCCAATTTCAATAGGATGAGCTGGTCCAGATAATTAGAATCTAAGATTTGTGAGGCAAAGCTACAACTGAATAAGTTCAAGTTTATTTATTAGTATCACAAGTAGGCTTGCATTAACATTACTATGAAGTTAGTGTGAAAATTCCTGAACCGCCACACTCCAGCACCTGTTTGGGTATACTGAGGCAGAATTTAGCATCACCAATGTACGTAACCAGCACATCTTTTGGACGATGGGAGGAAACTGGAGCACCTGGAGGAAACCCCCATGCAGACACGGGGAGAACATGCAGACTCTGCACTGTCAGTGACCCAAGCTGGGAATCGAACCTGGGTCCCTGATGCTCTGAGGCAGCAGTGCTAAACACTGTGCCACCATGCCACACATGACAGATGTTGGATCATTCAATATATTCAAGTTTAACTTTGATTTTTTATCTACAAGGGAATCAAAGGTTATGGGGGGATGGGAGGTGCATGCAGGAGAGTGGAGTTAAAGCCACAATCAGATCAGCCCAGATTTTTTTGAATAGGCTCAAGGGGGAAAATGGCCTTCTCTTGCTCCAATTTATTATGTTCTTATATAATTTACTCAATTTATGCTTTAACCTTTAATAAAGTTGATTTATAAATAAGAATTCATTTTGAGGTAATTCTGTAATGTAAAGTTGGCACCAGTTACAACATACCAGAGTTAATTCAAAATAATAATGGTGACAAAGTTAATACTATTTCAGGCAAGCTGACTCAAAGCTTCATAGTTGATTAAGATTGTGGAGTTCTACTTTTTGGCAGTATGTCAGGCTTGTATTTTTGGTATGTGGCAAAAGGTTGAATTTAATATTTTGAAATTAGAAAGCTGAAATGTATACTGAGTTGATGTAGCTTGACTATAAAATAATCTTAAAACTAACATTGTTATGTTTGCAACTGAGAAATAAATTGCAGGGATTTGAATAAAGTGAACCATGTGAAGACCATGATCATTTGGGTTCAACATCATTCCCAAAATTAGGGTTCAAAAGGTAACATTTTTAAATGCTTCCTCTGGGTGCTCCTGTTTCCTCCCACATCCAAAGGTGTGCGGGTTAGGTTGATTGGCCACGCTAAATTGCCTTTTAGAGTTGGGGGATTATCAAGGTAAATCAATGGATTATCAGAGTAAATGTATGGAATTATGGGAATAGATCCTGGGTAGGATTGTGGTCGGTGCAGACTCAATGGGCTGGATGACTTCCTCCTGTACTGGAGAATTCTAGATGCTATGATTTTATATAATATTGTGAAAGGTTGAACACATGATTTTTTTCAATAAGCAGGAAAAATTGTTTTCACACAAATAAGAGCTCACTGACTTAAATATGATCCACTTTCCTGCCTACATTTTTAAAATTTTCATTCCATCCTTGTCTTCATTGAGGATAGTTCCAATTCTAATATTGCTCTGTTTCTTTCATCTAATTTTCTTTCTCTGTTACCTCCTCTGAGGACTCTGCCATTTTTTTTTACTTTTAATGATTTGATTTGATTTATTATTGTCACATGTATTGGGCTACATTGAAAAGTATTGTCCATGCACGCTATACAGATAAAGCATACTGATCATAGAGTACATGAAGAAAAGGAAAGGAGAGGGTGCAAAACACATGTTACATCACAGATAGGTTGTAGAGAAAAATCAGCTTAATATAAGATAGGTCCATTCAAAAGTTTGATGTTGCTGAGTCAGTTGGTATGTGACTTCAGACTTTTGTACTTTTTTCCCAACGGAAGAGAGTGTTTCCAGGGTGTGTGGGTCCTTGATAATGCTGGTTGTTTTTCCAAAGCAGCAAAAAGTGTAGATGGAATTAGTGGATGGGAGACTTATTTGAGCGATAGACTACATTCACAATCCTTTGTAGTTTTTTGCCATCTTGGTCACAGCAGTAGCCATACTAAGCTATGAGATATCTGGAGAAGATATTTTCTATGGCGTAAGTGTGTCAGGCATTCTCAGTTCCTATCAAAGCCTGTATGTCTCAAATGATCACGAGATTCCTCATATTTATAAAGAGTGCTTTACAACTGACAATCTCACTGTCTTCAAAACACAATTAATAAAGAACCTCTGCATTAATATGCACTGCCTTCAAATCTGTATCATTTTGAGCTCTGCAGAGGAGGAAAGTGTTAACCCATATTGCTTTCTCTCGACCTGAAATTGCTATCTTTTTATGTGGGATGAGCATTGTTTTCAACTTAGGTTCTGGTTGCTTTACAGATCTAATTGTAACTCATGAAATTACTTGCAGGGAAACAGGGAATGGAGTTAAATGGCCACTCCCACTTCTTTCACAACTCTGTTTAGCCAAAACTATCTGACAATAGCAGGAAAGCACAGCCACTTTTATTTAGCCAACAGACACGCACACCAAAGAAAAAGCAGACACCGCAACTCTTGATCCTTCCACGTTTTTGTGAAACACTGACAAAATCAGACCCACGTCTTAAGTTGGTGGCATATTGCCATACATTAGCTGTCCAGCTGGTGCGCTGCTCATTACACACAATTTCCAAGCACATATCCACACCCTTCCAGATAAACTGTTGCCTTAATCATATTTGACATTGAAGCAGCTTTTGATTTTGAATGAATTTTCATCTCAAAACATGTGTACAACTTAATAAAATCAATGCTCTGTTTTAGTCCCAAAAGCACAACAAAACAGAAACTGAAGGCCCCACTTTTTTTTTTGCTGAATAGTTGTTTCAACAGGACAGGATTTTTCTGCCAGATGAAAGCATTTCATTCCCCACTGCACTCAGTTCTCTCAGCTTTTATCTGCACGCACAGTTTTCTCACAGCTGAGAGCTGAAAATCGATCATGAGCAACAAAAGAAGCTGACCTGTCCCCTTTTTGCCTAACATGTTGTGCCTTGTGCACATCAGTGATGCACACAGACAAACCAGGAGTGAAAACAAATTAGACACATTGGGCAGGGCCTTTTCTGCATAAATTATGGGGCGACTAATAGCACTCACAGTTACAGTTATTCATCTGGAAATTGGACAACAGTATCAGGAGACCGCACAAGGAACTCAGAGGTTGCCACCGAAGGCGGCCTTTTCCTCTAAAAACTCACAAAAACAGTACATTGTCATCTGACCCACCGCTGAAATGTATTAAATGATGTGAAGTTGCTGTATTTGTCTAAGAGATATGGACTAATCTCACCAAAAAAAGTTACAGTTTCTATATACAGTATACAACCTTAACGACATGGTAACCTTTAATTATTATCAAATAATTTCTGAAATCAAAAATCAAAAACACCATTCTTTGTATGGACAAGAGGTGAGGAGAGAATTCATGGCTGTTTTAAATTAAATCCTTCTCCTATCCATTACAAGTAGCATAAAATTAACTTTTAAAACTATGGCATATCAATCATTCAGATTTTAATTTTGTTGGAGATGCGAAAAATAATTACAAATATATATTGTTTTACTTCCTTTTTTTTGTCTCTTTAAAATCTTTCTCTTTTAATCTACCCTTTCTCGCTATATATTTTGCTTTTTGTCCATGATTCGATGCTGGATTAAGAACTCTGAACAGTTTTTGCTGGTTTAGACTTTGCACCTCTCAATAATTATTCTTCAATCTGATTTGTTATTTCCCCTGTTCATACAGGTTCCAGATACGCCATGGAGAGAAGCTATGCTTTTTGGATGATTGGCTTATGGAACACTGCTATATAAAAGCTACAGGAAGTTTATGGACAAATATAAGTTTAGCAAATAGCTGGCAGAATTTGTTCACTATCCATAGATTATGAACATGAAGCATCAATAGATTGAACATGTCATCTGAACAGTCTTCAATAAGTAAAATGAGCCTTCCTGTAACATTTTTGCTTCCTGCAGCCTCATTACATCATTTGTTGAGTTAGAATAATGTCAAGACTTCTTATATGGATTTCAATAGGTTTATACAAAAATCATCCTGTCAGGAGTACAATTGAGCATTCTGATTATATGAGTATGTGATGCAAGTATATTTTTCAATCCAAAATGCATTGTATTTGGGTTCAAAATGGCTTTCTTGACCTGAAACTGGACTGCAAATCCAGCATATCAGATCTCAACATATTTGGAGCTGAATTATCAAGAGCTGGAGGGGGCAAGAATGGGTGCAGATGTGCGTTGAAACTCACATATCTCACATATCTAGAGCACAATGCCCCCAGAACTTGATGCAATTTTCAAAAGAATAGCAGAAGTCTGCACACCTCCAATCCACTGCTGTTCAGTAGGCTACAGAGGAACAGTTTGAAATGTTCAATTAGGAGGCGTAGGAAATGCACAGTGCCTGATAGAAATCAGGACAAAGGTGTCATGAACACAGCAGGAATCATACGGGTAAATGGATTCACTACTTAACCTATTTAAGATGTGGAGATGCCGGAATTAAACTGAGGTGGGCACAGTAAAAAGTCTTGCAACACCAATTACAGTCCATCAGGTTTATTTGGAATCACGAGCTTTCAGAGCGCTACTCCTGACACTCACCTGATGAAGCAGCAGCATTCCGAAAGCTCATGATTCTAAATAAACCTGTTGGACTTTAACTTGGTTTTGTGAGACTTCTTAGTATGCCCACCCATTTAAGAAAGGGATGCTCAATAAGTGGTACCGAGTCCCATTGCCAATGCTGAGTGCTTTGTATGAGGGAGCAGTGAGTTGTGGGATTGCTAAGAAGGGTAGGAAGCAAAGCTTAGCAGAGGAACTCCTTATAAACAAGTGATCAGCAACTGAGTGAATTGAAATAGAAGTAAACTATTTTGACATTCGACTGAGTGATGAGGAAGAGCTGAGGCATTCTCCTGATCATGAGGAGGTCAAAGGAGCATAGATATAGACTGATAGGAGCAAAAATTGCTGCCCAAAATTTGGGTGGAGTGACAAGAGTCAGCTACCTTCAAATGACAGAACACCAGTTGTATAAGAGATTGCACTCTCCACAAAGATGCTTGAGGACATTTGTGTTCTGGCCTACAATGACCTTCTGGTAGTCCCCTTCCTGCAACAATGAAGGTCATCATGACATTAAAACTTTTCACTTCCGGGTTATTCTAGCAGTCAGCTGCAGACCTTTCATGATGATGTGGCAGGCTGGATGAGACTCCTGGGGGGGGTGCAGCTAGCCTTCAGCCCAAACATCTTTACATTATTAGTGCCTGTTATGTGCAGGATTTTCATGATGAGGCAGATTACTCAATTTGTGAAATTTCCGACTCAGCAGAATCAGTCCCTGACAGTCCCCAATGTCCTGCGCAGCAATGTTGGTACTGGCCCAGACACTGGAAGGCCAGTGATCAGGCCATGGGAAGATCGGTGAGGCAACATTGCAGGCTTGCTGTGTTGACCAGCGATTGAGAGGCCAGCAATGCGGGCTACTGCATATGCGATGATCTCAGCCCTGACCGATCAATGCATGATGTAGAGATGCTGGTGTTGGATTGGGGTAAACACAGTAAGAAGTCTGACAAAATCAGGTTTAAATCCAACCGATTTATTTGATAGTAAACTCACAAGCTTTTGACTCTATGGTCTTCGTCAGGTGATGAAGACCATAGAGTCGAAAGCTTGCGAGTTTACTATCAAACAAATCGGTTGGATTTAAACCTGGTGTTGTCAGACTTCTTACTATGATCAATGCATGTGCAGTTGCCTCCTCATTGCTATACCATAGGTCTATCACTGGTCTATGCCCTGCCCACTGATTTTTTTAACAAGATTCACCCTAGGGCAATGTGTGATGCAGAGAGTGTGAGAGATTCATTTTGAAAATCCCGCAAAAAAAGCTAGCAGGATTTACTTAAGTTTTTATGCAAATTTGGCATTTAGAACTTTTGTAGGAGAATCAACCCCTGGAATTTACTGCTGCAAAGGTGGTAGAGGTGGGAAACTTCCCATTTAAGGAGCATTTAGATGAAAACTTGAAACCCCATAACCCCATTTCATCCAAGGCTATGCACCAATTGCTGGAAACTGGAATGCAGACACAAAGGGCTCTTCTGTGCTGTAGAGCTCTATGGCTCTATGACTCAATATTCTAAAAGCACAATTCCAACTACCTGTAGTTGTTGGCAGTGGAGACCACATAAAAATCGTCAGGTTGAGCTTGACACATGCCCTACTCATTGCCAATATATTTTAACGGAGTCTTTCAGTAGATGTTGGGCACCTAATTTATCCTAACTCACACATTTAAGGGACTTGAACTTAAGTTTTTGCCAAGGCCAAGTTGGCTGAAATCATCCCACTGCTAAACTATTAATCTTTAGATCTATTCAGCACCCCAAAAGGAGGAAGATTTTTCTGCCGCTGTATTCCTTTTTAAGTGTTTTATTGTGATAATTGGAATAATTTGTCATGTTAGCTCACCACCCAAGTTGCAATTATATTATACTCTTTCTAAAACAGAAGCATTCAAAAGGCAGTAATTTGCAGTTATTGTTTTCTATCTTTTTATCCACGTTGTTCCCATAATTTAGATCAAGGAGTGAATTATATGCATGGATTTGTGATCTGATGTGGTTTTTTTATTAACTGGTTAAGATTGTCCAGTCACACCATTTATTGTTTCTGTATCAAGTTTTGTTTCTTACAAGATAACTATGTGAACATTTGATTATATCATCATTTAAACAAAGCTTTCAGGGATTCTAGATTACTTTTGATTAAATTTGCGTGTGTGATTTGTTCATTCATGCAGATTTGTAAAGCCTGTGCACTTATTGAAAATTCCTTCCCCTTACGGAACACCTTTGGTTTGTAAAATCTAAACATTGCATTTCACCTTCAATAAAGCATTGAGACACTAATGGTGCCAAATAAGCATTAAGTGTTTTATGAGTGGCATTAGTCATGCAATTTATGGTTTCCTAGAATCAGCAAGCCACTCGTCTTTTATTTTAATAACCTGCCTTGACAGGAGATTGTAGCTTGATAAACATATGTTTCCACCAACAATAATTTGCATTGACCTTGGTAACTAGAACTAATCAAAGTTGCTTACCTATTCATGTGGAAACCTGAACAAGCAAAAGTAGTACCTGAGTATTAGCAATATATGGCTATCCTATTAGTTCCTGGTGAAGACTGCACTAAAAGAAGCGTATTTTGTCTTTTTCATGTCATGTCACTATGATTTAAAGGTCCTGTAGGCTTCTTACATGTGAGAAAAAGCAAACATGGTGATACAAAATGTACATTTCTCACTAGTGCCATGTGTACCTCAACATCCCTTGTTGTAAAAAGTAGCTTTATTATAGAATAATGTGACCCATTTATCCATGTGACAGCACCAAGTGGTCTGCTGCCTGAACTGTAATACATGCAATAACATTATTAACATAATGTTTAAGGACAGATAACTGGGAATTTGTCTGAACAGTTACCAATGCAAGTTAATCATAGTGCATTGGAATTCCCAGGATACTTGTAGAACCATAGTTTCATTAAAAACGAACACTTTAGATGTTTTTTTTAGATTGGTTCCTTGCAATTATTGATTAATTGGTTTGAGACGGTTCCAGCACAGAAATATTGTAGGATTATAAATCTTTCTAGTTTATTCAGTGAATATGTTTCTTTGCTCTAGATGTTCCTCAAATTCTATTTTACAGAAACTAGCACTATGATAAAGATCAATAAAACAATAGGTAATGTGGCACAGTTTGATATGATTTATTATTGTCTCATGTATTAGCATACAATGAAAATTATTGTTTCTCTTACGCTATCCAAACAAAGGATTTTGTATATAGAGAAGGAATGGAAAGAATGCAGAATGCAGTGTTACAGTCATAGCTAGAGTGTAGAGAAAAATCAACTTAACATGAGATAGACCCACTCAAAAGTCTGATGGTAGCAGGAAAGTTAGTACATGTCCTCAGACTTTTTCTTGATGGAAGAAGGTAGAAGAGAATATATCCATGATGTGTAGTGTCCTTAACTAGGCTGGCTGCTTTTCTGAGGCAGCTGGAAGTGTATGCAGAATCAGTGGGTGGAAGGCTAGTTTGAGTGATAGATTGAGCTACATCCACAACACTTCGTAGTTTCTTGTGATCCTGGACCAAGCAAAAACCATATTAAACTGTGATGTAATCTGCAAGAATGCTTTCTATGATGCATCTGCAAAAGCTGGTGAGTGTTGTAGCAGACATACACAATTTTCTTTGTCTTCTGAGAAAGGCGTTAGTGCTTTCTTAACTATTGCATCGGCATGAAGGGGCAAGAACAGATTGTTGGTGACCTTGACACCTAAAAACTTGAAACTTTTGACCATTTCCGCTTCGCCCCCCCATTGACTTACATAGGGGTATCCTGAAGTCGATGACTGTCTTCTTCATTTTACTGAGTTTGAGTGAGAGATTATTGTTGTCGTACCAATTCACCAGATTCTCTATCTCATCCCTGTGCTCCTTTTCATCATTTTTTTGAGATCTGACCCACTACAGTGATGTCATCAGCAATCTTGAAAACCGATTTGGGAAGGGGGTAATTTGGCCACACAGTACTACAACAACAATGATTTATATTTATACGGTACATCTTTAACATAACAATACATCTTAAAATGCTTGATAGGAACATTATAAACCAAACAGATGCAAATAAGCCAGATAAGGAGGTTTGGGTAAAATGACCAAAGCCTTCATTATAAAGGTAAGTTTTAAAGAGTATCTTTACTATCACGGCTAAGCCTTGGATGCCTTTGATAGAAGGCAGTGGGAAGCCATGCTGTTATCAACTAGTGAATATTTCTTGATTATTTACACTGTTTACAGACACAGCTTTTAGCAGAACCCCATCAGAACCTTCTTCCCTTCGGTTCCAGTCATATGTATTGACATTATTTGACATCACTAATAATACATTCTAGCTCTTAGCTTAATAGCTATTAACCATTTATACTACATCTTCCCCCAAGTCTTTTGTTCTACTCACTAATATTAACTATTTATTCATACTACTTCCTTGCCTCAGCCTCTTGCAGCAGTGACACCAATCTCTGACTGTCCTTGGATCTCTTTGAGGCTGTGCAGGATGTACGCTGTCCATAATATTCTCCTTGGAAGGCACTAACCTCCTCAGAGTTCTGCTTCTCTTTTCCTTCTTCTTGATCCTCTCCAGGAAATGTTTGAACTCTGATTTGATAGAACCAAGTTTTTTTTAGCTGCTGTGAAAATTTGTACAGTTGTACACAGTCCACAAACTTCTAATGCTGCAATGAGCAAAATATAATATTACAACTCATTCATGAACAGCTGAAGGAAAGGATGAAAACTATTTTCAAAAAGTTGAGAATGGCAAACTCCACATAAACAGTGACCTGAGGCTGGAATTGAACCCGGTTCCCTGTGCTGTGAAGTAGCAGTGCTAACCACCATGCCGCCTGCATCACCATTGTGGAGCAGTAAGCAATGATTTAATGTGTATCCCCTTTTCAGTTTGAGGCTTTATCAGAACGTATGCTGTCACCAGCATCAGCAGTAAGACATGCAGAGACAAAGAACTACGCTTTCTGGATTCCAATGATGCACTAAATTCTGTAGTGTGCACCTCCTTTTTGATCTCCATTTTAATTTTGGATTCAATGACATAAAATGGCTGCTTAAAGATCTTAATATGGAAAAGGGTGACTTTCTTGCCAGAAACACAGTGTGCCCCACTGCAAAATTGAGGGTGGATCCCAAAGCAAACCCCACGTAATTTAACACTTCCGCCACCTCATATTCTGCCTAGGGGAAGACAGAATTCTGGCCCATGTTTTTGATTTCAGACAGAGCTGGCTTTTATCTTGCTATCAACACATATTTTGGGCCAATGCTTTGTTTCTTTACTACAACAATTACCAGTCCCTTTGCCTTTTGTTCCATGACATCTTTGATATTTAAACCCTGCTGCTCTCAAATCTATCCCTGACCTTCCCTTTAATTCCATCTGGCCCCCCGCCCCATTTGCTAACAGTATAAAACCCATCACATTTTTACTTCTTTTCTGTTCCAGAGAAAAGTCAGAATGGGTCTGAAATGTTAACTCTATTTCTCTCTCCAGCCTATCCTACTGAGATTTTCCAGCATTCTCTGTTCTTATTTCAGATCTCCAGGCTGGGTGACCAACTCCTGGCCAAACATTTAGTGCTCATTTTGACATCAGTGCAAAGCGGGTTGGGTAGAACGTGTGTGTTGCCTAAGTTTTCAGAGTACAGGATTGCCGGAACTTCTCAAGCCACTGAAGAGAAGATCAAAGAGAACAGCTCAGTGATCAGGGGTAGGAGCGTACAGGGCATGCATAAAGCTCGAACATGGCAAATTTGTAGAAAATAGCCTCCTGGACTCAAACAACCCGGGGCACGTAACAATCAGCCCCATTGCAGGATGATCCCATAAAGTCCAAATCCATTGATCGCCCTGCCTTCAGAAACTGCAGTTTTTTTTATCATATTAAATTTTATCATATTAAAATTTAAAGTTTTAAAGTTAATTTTATTAGTGTTACAAGTAGGCTTACACTGACATTGCAATGAAGATATCATGAAAATCCTCTAGTTGCTACACTCCAGTGCCTGTTCATGTCCACTGAGCGAAGAATTTAGCACAGCCACCGCAACTAAACAGGATGTCTTCTGGACCATGGGAGGAAACTGGAGCACCTGGAGGAAACCCACACATACATGGAGAAAATGTACAGTCTCCGCATGGTCAGTGACACAAACTGGGAATCAAACCCGAGTCTCTGGGGCTGTGAGGTGGCAGTGCTAACCACTGTGCCACTGTGAATAGAGACTTGTACAAATTCAGAAAGAAAGAGATATTGCAAACAGTTCCATTCTCCAGTGGGACAGTGAATGCAGGTTGTCTAAACCCAGCTGAAATAATTCCACAATGAAATTGACTGATTGCTGATATACCATGGAATCATTTTGCAATGAGGTCGTGGTACTTTGGGAGTCAAAAATGGAGGTTTCAGGGAATACTTTTGCTAGCCATGTATTGAAAGCTCCCAAAGAGAATTACAAAAGAATTAATGTCAATGAAGGAGTTCAAGCCTGTTCAACTGTACAAAGTTCCCAAATCACGAGTTCCACTCTTCCAGTCCGATCAACTGTACAAAGCTGTGAAAGTCTGTCTTTTAGTGTTAAGTATAGTTTTCTCTTTAATAAACTTTTTTTTGATTTAGTTTCCGTAGAGTTTAGTTTTGCCTGATGGTTAAGTCTAAGTTTATTTATTTGTTTCACAAGTAGGCTTACAATAATACTGCAATGAAGTTGCTGTAAAAATCTCCCAATTGCCACACACTGGCGCCTGTGCACTGAGGGAGAATTTAGCATGGTCAATTCACCTAACCAGCACATCTTTTGGACTGTGGGAGGAAACCAGAGCACCCAGTGGAAACCCACGTAGACAAAAGGAGAACATGCAGAGTCCACATATGTGACTCAAGTTGGCAATTGAACCCAGGTCCGTGGTGCTATGAGGCAGCAATGTTAACCACTGTTCCACTGTGCTGCTTTGTCTGAAATAAGATAATTAATTGGATTATTTTCTAATCAAGAGTGAATTGAATAATTAAACTTAGATAATTAAAATAGGTACACAAAAACGTTACATGAGACTAACTTTCTTTCCAATTGTATTAAATGAAAGGGATACCTGGCACTCACATCTGTTAATTAAAGGAGGAAAGCAGATAGCATTTAAAAGTGCTGTTTCAACATCTAACCACATAATCAAAGTAAATGCAACAGAAAGCAAAACCCAGCACTTGAAACGGTAAGATTTCCATAACTATGTGATATAATGGACATTGCAAAGAAAGAGAAATGATGCTCACTATTCACCTCACTGAAAACAGCCCGCAAATCTTTGCTCAAATTTGGTGTCTGGTCCAATGTGTCACACTCATGTGGTAACTGTAAGCATAGTAAAAAACTGTGAAATTCTTCAACCAATCATGCTTAAGAATCCTCACTGAGACACAGAAAGTATATACGCAAAAATGGAATGAACATTGGGAAAGATAGACAGGATTAAGTGGGTGTAATGTCCTAATTATATTGGGAGTGCTGTACAAAAAGAAAAGATGTGGTTTGCACATGCAGATTCAAACCGCTTGCAACAGGTTTATTGAAGAGTAGCTTTCTGCACTACACAGAATGCAAATAGGCTATTGCAACATCCTAATGACAGCACCATTAAACAATGTGATCAGCTCTTACAGCAACCTGCAAACCTTTTAAATATATAACCATGACAGAAAAAAATACAAGTTTGGACTCTGTTAGGATATGGATTAGAAACCTTAGGCAATATTATGAAGTTAGACTGGATCCCAACTATTTGGTACTTTTGACCTTAAGTGACGAAATGTTTCATTCCGGACATGATTATATTGAAAAATTGGGAAGCTTTTATCAAAACAAACTTTATTTTACAACACAGTTTAACCATAACAAATGAATTAGCTTAACATTTAACATTTGAACACTATTTAAACATGATGATACAATTTTCACCGACTAATCTATCCCTATCAGTTATAGCTGAATGTACCAAGAGCTGTCTCATGTGGCTCCCCTATATATTCCCAGCTCTCCCACCCCCTTCCCATCAAAAGCATTCCCAGTTCATAAAGTGCTATTATATACAATGCCAATGTGTTAAAATTCAGCCTCAGTACACCCTGTGCTATCTGAGCATAACACTGTCTTTTCAAATCCTTGCAGCCTATTTGAATGCAAAGTGGTTAAGTTCACCAATTTCAGCAGCAGCCTCCTGTTAGACTCTGCTCACCTCCATTAACAACATCTGGTGATATTGATCCACTAAGTCTCCTGTAGTTCTCCGTCAATGAAGAAACTTTTGTAGTAGTTTCAAATCTTTCTTGCAAGTTAAAACACACTAGTATTTCCAGTCAAGATATCTTTCAATCATTCCACAACTTCTACAATAACCAGACAGCTGAGATTTAAAAGAAATGCTCTCAAATCCATTGGTCTGGATAATAATAGTTCAGTGGGCAGCAAGGTGGGGGGAGAGAAGGAGGTAAGTAGGGGTTTGGTGGCATTTCAGATGTGAAGTCCAGTATTGCAATGTTTTTACATCACAGCTTGTGCCTTTTGACTTTTGAGAGGTTTTCTTCGGCCCGATTGATTGGCTTGGCCTCTATCTGGTCAAGGATTACTGACCTGATCCACAAACAGTGGTATGAAGGTTAGTTACAATTCCCCTGGAGTTGTCTTCACCTCACTTTGGCTGGTAAGCCTAGGCCTGGCAAACCTAACCGTCCACTGCAAAACTTGCAGAGGAGTTTTAATTAAAAACTGCCAACCTCATTAAAATATATAAATTGCCAACCCATCTCTTAGAAATAGGTTGGTTGTCTGTGTCTACTGCTCTGTAATACCCAAGAAGTTAGAAGTGAGGTGAAATAAGATCATTAAAATATTAATATCTGATCTGGACACAGCTACTCACATGTGCTAAATTCAGTGCACATCATTGAAAGCCATTTTGAAAATAGCATCACACATTTTGATTTGATTTATTATTGCCACATATATTGGTATACAGTGAAAAATAATTTTCTTGCATATTATACAAACAAAACATACAATACATAGAGAAAGAAATGAGAGAGTGCAGAATGTAGTGTTGCAGTCATAGTTAGATGGCAGAGGAAGGTCAACTTAATGTAAGGTAGCTCCATTCATTTTATTTCCCAGATGTCACTAGTCCATTCAATGTCAGCATCAAGCTTTTCCAAATCACGTACAGTGTAGCTTGATGCAAAGTCAAGTTTTGGTAAATGGTGTGTAACTGAGAACGTTCAAAGGATACTTCTTGTGAATATTTCATCATCTCACAGCAGCCATCTCGTGACTCAGTTTGTCATTTGTGAGTAGTTTGGCACTAGGAGGTCAATTATGATAAGAAATGGTCGGAAACTTCCCAAATGCAGCTGGCGCAATGATTTTCCCAGCATTGGTAGAAGTTGGATTGGAATCACACATGGCATATAATTTATTGCACTAACCACATTTATTTCAGCCACAAAAGTTTAATAGAAGTTTTCTCTCTATGATTTATAATGACATTTGCACACAGCCTCCATATTATGATTTTATAAAATAAGTATTATAAGTATTATTTTAATAATGTGGCTGAGTTTAATAACTAGAAATATACCGTTTGATTTTATCAGAATTATATCAAAGTCATAGAGGTTTACAGCATGAAAACAAGCTCTTCAGCCCAGCTTGTCCATGCCACCCAATTTTTACACTAAGTGAATCCCAATTGCCCACATTTGGCCGATATCCCTCCATACCCATCTGACCCATGCAACTGTCTAAATGCTTTTTAAGAGAGACAATTGCACCTGTCCACACTATTGCCTCTAGTAGCTTGTTCCAGACACTACTCATTGACTGCTTGCTTGTCCTTCTTCTGAAAAAGAAATAATTGACATTCCCAGGGCTGATACAAAAACCTTTGTTGGACATGAGGCTGATCTTGCCGGATATCCGGTGCTCGTAAGATCGCGAGAGGTAGGAAATTGGCCGTGAACTTGATTTCTCGGCTCAGTCACAATCTTACCAGCTCATCCAGCCCATCAGCCAGCAGGGCGAATGGAAAGGTAGCCCCCACAGTTTTTGATCTGGGCTACCAGGTCACAGTTAGAGAGCTGAGTCACTCCTCGTGACTGAGAGAGTGCAGACAGTCATTGGTGTTCACATTTGGACTTGTCTGGCTCTGTACTGGTCTGATGGTAATGATCACGGAGGGCATCTGCAGCCTATGCATGGGGGACAAATAATAAAGGTGGGAGCTACATGGAACTTTCTGGGGGAGGGGGACAGGGGTAGAGGCAGGTGTCCTCTATAGGTGACTCTGCATAACAGATCTAAATGGAGAGGGTAGAGGTCCGCATGGGGCATGCGGCGTGAGGCATGTACATGTCAACAGTGATGGACTCTGTGAGGGCGTCATGTTGACCACAACATGAATGGGATCCAGTATTAGGAGGCTGGAGAATAACAAGATGGAATTCTACCTCCACATTGGGAAGTTCCAGGTAATATCTGAAATGCAGACAAAAAGGAAACGTTGAAGCTGGTCTCATCGTAATAGTGGAGAACTACCATCTTACTCTCTCAAAGGAATGGTGCAGTTACAAATCAAAAATAAAACTCATCGAGAAAGGTTTGTGGCAATGTGGGAGGAGTGGGCTGAAATATTTAGGGACCCATTCTGGAGGGTGCCCTCTAACTTGTTCTGCGACAGAAGAATAAACTGGAGTCTGAGCTGAGAGAAAGGAGGAAGAATCTCCATGACAAGGAAGCCATCGGTATCCATGCCATTTTCAATGCAGTCACAGTGTGGGATTAATATAAAAATTGCTGCATTTTAGCATCAACAGACAGGAATGTAAAATGTGGGTATACATACAATCATTAAGGAGGCACAAGTGTAACATTTGCGGTAATCTATCAATGGAGGGCTGTCATGTGCTCTCCAGAATTGACATTCATATTGGCCCAAAGAGCATCCAGCCATTAATATGGGCAACTTATTATTAAGTTCAGAGGGAGGAAAACTGAGTTTGGCCAGCTCATGTGTGCTATTCAAACCTTCTCCAACTTCTGTGGGATACAGATGTCAAGTCTCAAGGGATGGCATTTTGATCACCTGTGTCTGTTAGCACCTCAAGTAGAAGAGTATATCAGTGACAAGTGGGGCTGAAACCACTGCTAACCATTGCAGCTGCTATTCGTTACAAATCATGAGCTTCCTTATGTTCACCCATTAATCAGTAATGTCTTTAATCATTCATTGCAGATAAGGGATAAAATAATTATGGATTCCTATCCTGCCCAGTGATCTCGGCAGCATTTTCCTTGAACTGCATGCAGGAGGGCAATTCCATCAGCTGTTCCTCCCCACTTTGTGATCATTCCTGCCTGTTGTGGGCCAACTTGTCCTGGATGAAGAGAGAAGAAAGGAATGTGATCGAGGTAGAGTAGAAGTTGAGAAATGTGCATGCCCCCTGTGCGTGGCAAGCCCTCCCCAAATAGGGCTGATGTTGGAGTGTGAGTAGTGTGATAAATGAAATGCTGGTGATGTGTAAGCTCCCATGAGACAATCAGCCGTGATATTTATCCTGCTCCTAGTTGCCTGAGATTCCTGAAGAGAGAAGCCTTTTGAAGGCATGATGCCACGATGAGAGTTTAATATTGGAGAGAATTGAGGGATAACCTTCAGATCAGGATGAGATAATTTATCCTCTTCCTCCACTGGGTGACATTTCAGGTGTGCTGGACAGCTACGCTTGTCTTCTCTCTGATGGCATGCCAGGCCAGAGTGGTGAGGCTGGCATTCCTTCTGGAGACATCCCTGGGTAAAGCACATACACTCCTCCTATCAAGGACTGGAAGATCTCTTATATCAGGCAGGGTGCAGCCTTCTTCTACTGCTTTTTAATCTTTTCCTGCTGACCAAATATTCTTAACAGTCTCCTCGGGGTACATGGGCTGGAATTCTCCAGTCTCACCAGTCCCACTGCCAGTGAAAACAGAGAATTTGGCATTTAGCCAAATCTCCATTCACAGCAGCGGGACTGGAGAATCCCAGCCATGGGTGAGAATTCTGACCATGGACTGGAGAGAATGAACTGTATATACTCAGGTAGAATTTAAACACGGTATCCAGACATTGGCTAGGCAGTGGCAAGGTGGATGAATCCAACAGGTAATTTGGATAGATACTCATCTGAGCATAATTAACGAGCTTTGAAATTCAGAATCGAGCACTATTTCCCACCATTCTGAGCAGGGGGATACATAACAGGGAACCTGCATGCCACTGCTCATTGCTTCAAAAATGGGGAATTCCACCCTCTGTTTCATTCCATTGAAGTCAGCCTTAACTAAATCTAGAATCTTAATAGCTAAGGCATCCAGGTGCCAATCCATAAAGCAATCAGCTTAATGAATCAAGAAGGTTTTATCGCATCACTGTGCCTTCGTGGCACTGACAACCAATACTGTACTATTCAAGTCAGTGCTTGCACTCAAGAAGGGACAGCTCTAATGCTTTCATTTTGTAACAATTAATTTTGCCAGGTTGATTTAATGTCAAATGAAGACTAAAAAGGGGGATTACTGGGAAATTGAAATTTACTTCCTTCATCTTAACCCAGTGACATTATTGCAACAACCATGGACTAAAACTGGATATTAATATAACAGAGCATGCAATCACAACAACATTGTAAAGCATACCCTTGAATCTTGCACAGTTCTGGTAGATGTCTGGTCAGATTGAGGGTATCTTAACAAATAATCACTATGTTCCATAACCTTGTTCTGATGCAAGAAGAGAAGGACAGAATAGATGGAAGACTTTAACCATGATAATTTGTGAAATAAAAATGCAACTATGGAGAATGGAGAAGAGTCTCTCATTCTGCTTTGCTCCAATTCTTTCACCACAATGTAAAACTCTGTTCTTAAGTTTCCCAAAGGATAAATCCTCCCCTACAATGTAAAAGTAGTGGGAGTGATTCTCCATCTCATTGTGTTGCTTTATTAGTGCAGCAGGCTAAGCGATTCGGGCAGAGGCTGTTTTGCAGGCTTCCTGATGGGTGCCACAGCCTCCACGTGTCTCCCAGCACCAGATTTTCGGTGCTGTCCCGTTAGGACTGGTTAACTCGAGCAGGGTTTATAAATAACTTTCCACTTTTGGAGAACTGGTTGCCCAATCCCGCTGGAGTGAAGGGGGATTAATTGAAGCCCCCTAGAGGGTTGGGTGCTGTGGATAGGGCAGGCTTGAACAGCTGAATGGCCTCTTTCTAGGGATTCTATGATTCTACTGCAACAAAAACAGGAAATGCTGGAAAACCTCAGCAGATCTGATATTATCTGTGGAGAATGAATAGAGTCTGCGTTTCGAATTTGAACTGGGTCATCCTAACAAGAAAAGTTGGCTCTATTCTCTTTCCACAGGTGCTGTCAGACCTGCTGAGATTTTCCAACATCTTCAGTTTCCATTTTTGTTTCAAATTTCAGCATGCACAGTATTTTGCTTTTTTATCTGGATGCTAGTTTGGTAACACGACCAAACAGAAAGCATTGTGAGGGATGGGAGCACCCGAGTCCAAATTAGATGTCACTGAAACCCAACGGTCATGCAGCACAATCATTACTTTGAAAAGGGAATGAGGAAAATGGCAGCCAAAAGATGTTTTGCCACTATTCTGATGGGGAGGGTTTAAATGCAACAGCTAACTCTTATTCCATTGTTTTTCTTTCCCCCAAGAAATTAATTTGCAAGTCTTCTGTCTGATACTCATTTTGAACAAATATTTTCTTCCCCTTTCTCATTTTCTATCTGCAACCCAACAAGCAAATGCCAGCCAGCTGTTTGGCAATGGAGGGTGTCAGAGCCAAGCCTGATCTCATCCACAACCACATCTACATATATACATTTTCCAGCAAAGTCACGGAATAATAATTAAGAGCAGATATTCTAACTTTTCTTTTTGCACAAAGGCACTGTTAGCACTGCTGCCTCACAATGCCAGGCATCCAGTTTCGATTCCCACCTTGGGTCACTGGCTGTGTGATGTTTGCATGTTCTCCCTGTGTCTGTGTGGATTTCCTCTGGATGCTCTGGTTTCCTTTCATAGTCTGAAAGACTGAAGCATGGCGACTCAGGGATTTCCACAGTATCTTCTTGCAGTGTTAATGTAAGCTTACTTTTGACACTCACATACTTTAAACTGTCCTCCTTAGCTCAGGGCCTCAAGGGCAAATTAACTTCCAATAGCTACCCTGGCTTCAGACCATGCAAAACCAAGCATAGCATTCAAAATCTACCCCAACTTAGACTGGAATTCAGCAAAGATTTGGCATTTAATCTGGCATTTCCTGACCTCTACAGTACCTTTAAAGCCATGGTAGAGGCTTTTCTAGTCTCTCCCTAAGTGTGTGTACAAAACAACTGTCACTGGAAGTGGAGGTACAATAATATAACTCCTGGCATTGGAGTAATAATGACGTGGAGGTGCCAGCGTTGGACTGGGGTAAAACAGAAAGAAATCCCATAACATCAGCTTAAAGTCCAACAAGTCTATTTGTCGCAAACAACCAAAGCTTTCGGAACACATTGTTCCTTTGCATGCCATTGGTATTTGGCATCTGATCTTCAGGTAAGCGTTCTCCAAGGCGGTCTTCACGATACACAATAGTGCAGTATCGCTGAGCAGAAACTGATAGCCAAGTTCTGCACACATGAGGACAGTCTCAACTGGGATCTTGGGTTCATGAAGCACTATCTGTAACCCCCACAACTTGCCTGGACTTGCAAAATCTCACAAATTTTCCTGTCTGAAAATAATACACATTTCTTTAACCTGTGCTTAAAGCTCTCTCTACTCACATTGTCTGCACCTTTAAGAACTGATTAGCTGTAAAGTCTCATGCTCCAATCATTATGCATGTAAATTGAATTTGTGTCTTTGTGCCCTTTTTGTAATCAGAACTCCTGGCCACCTAACGAAGGAATAAAATGTTCCAAAAGCTTGGGGCATTTGCTACAAATAAACTTGTTGGACTTCTTTCTATTGGAGTAATAAGCCAGAGGCACTGCTTCAAATTCTAGTATGACAAGTTGAAGTAAACAAACATGATCATTTGTAGGCCCCTGACAGTTAAAGAAAAGGACCATGAAAGGTGTCAGAAAAATCCAACTTTTTTGCAAATATACTCCTCCAAGGAAGGGGATCAGCTATGCGGAACCTTGTCTGGTCTACATGTGGTTCAATTTCCACATGATGTGGTTGAATTTTACAGCTCTGTGAAATTCCCAGCAAGTGTTTGGCCTGTCAGGGTAAAAAGAAAGGGTAATAATTGTGACTTGCCAGTGTTGCCCACATCATAAGAGCAAATTAAAAAGAAATCAATGGAGGTTGTCAGAATCAATCATATCTGTTGCAGAAGAGGACTGGAACACGTCAGAACCAATCACTCAGAGATTACTTTCTCCCACTGTTGGTTGTACACGAACTTGAGGAAGAAATGCTTCCAAATGAATTGGTGGCTGATTGCAGGTATAATCTCACAGCAAACTGCTAAATCATAGCTTTTAAAAACTTCTAGGCGATGCCAAATTATTATCATATCTCAAATTGTCTTCTTCAAAACTAACCGCAGAGACTTGTTTGAGTTGATATTTGCTGGACTAGTCTGAGATATTGGGTGAATTTTTATTTTCACCACCTGGGCAGCAACCCATTGGAGCGGATCAACCTTTTCTTTATAGAACACGCCTGAATTCATTTTATTGATTTCAATAGGTTGAAAGTCAGTTGGGCTCCATAAATGGCAGGCAATCTGCTGCATCAAATTACAGCCCAGCAATGAAGAAACGGTCTACCCCATGGACTTGTGAAATTGACAGAGTTGGAAGTAAAATGGAGGGTGCAATTGCAGTGTGGGTAGTTTTCCTTGATGATCATATCTAGTATTTTGCTGCAGTATAGTATTGTAATCTGTGATATGGACCTTGGTTATGTATGCACAGGGAGACATGGTGGCACAGTGGTTAGCACTACTACCTCACAGAGCCAGGGACTTGGGTACAATTCCCGGCTTGAGTCACTGTATGTGCAATCTGTATGTCCTCTCTGTATCTCCATTTCCTCTGGGTGCTCCGGTCTCCTCCCACAGTTGGAAAGATGTGCTGGCTAGGTGCATTGGCTATTCCTTAGTGTACCAACAGGTATCAGAAAGTGGCGACTGGGGGATTTTCACAGTAATTTCATTGCAGTCTTAATATAATTGTGACATTGATAAATAAATAAAAAGTGTAAAATCTAGTCATCTCCTTTCATCCTGAAAGCATCTCCAATTTGTTTAGTTCGTGGTAGCAGTTCTTTAATTTGGATGTATAACCAAGCAAAGGCCTCACACGCCACAATATATTTGTAAATATCCACAGACAAATGGAAAGAGTGACATTAAAATCCATACTAACTTCAGTCAAGTCTATCTGTGGGGAAATAAATCTCAGTTTCCTTTGCTTGTTAATGTAGAACACATTGATTTTAACAATTACAGAATATAATGTTATGTGTTTCGATTACAAGAAAAAAATAGTTTCAGATGATTTACAAGAAAAAAATAGTTTCAGATGATTAGAAGAGTTAAATATATTTATGGTTCAGTACATCTGTTTAGAGAACCCAAAGAGGAATGACACATAAATGTGCCATGTGTGCATCTGCTATTAATTGCCAGCAATAATTTCCAGTCTTGAGATTAATGTTTTTAAAGAAGAAATGCACAGAAAGTCAATCAGCATCTAAAAGACATGAAGCAATTTTAAATATGATTCCGTCAAATTTGGATTCCTAATTCTGGCTTCAATAATACTGACTCACCCTTTTCTACCTTCTAGTTAAAAAGCAGTGTCTTGAACAAATTCAATGTACTCTTGTATCGAATATAAGAGTAAGTCACCCATACTCTTGTATTCAATGCCCCTTTTAATAAAACCTAAGGCATACTTTTTAACTATTGTCTTAATATGCTCTGCCATCTTCAGTGACTTATGCACCCTCTGTTCCTTCATCTTCTTTTAAGTTGCTACTTTTATCTTATACTGTCTCTACGTATTCTTTCTGTTAAAAAAAATCACCTCACATCTCTGTACTGAAGCGCTTCTGCCACTTATTTGACCAATCTGCCAACATGTTTATCATTGGAATTCTACCTTCTCATCCGCCACAGAATGGGAGCGGGCGACTGGCAAACAATGGAAAAGTCATTGACCTTGGGTGGAATTTCTGGTCTCGCTCAAGTGAGACCTTAAAATCCTGCCCTATGTCCTTTCAAAGTTCAAGACTAACCTCACCACAGTTGAGAATGTCTCCAATCTCCATATTATCCATACATTTTGAAATTATGTAAAAATAGCTTTGACCTCTAACCTCTCAATTGTAAATTCTTCCAGTTGCCTTCTCTCTCATCTAGGCCTAAGTAGCATTTTCTTCCTTTATAAAGACAGATGCAAAGTATTTGTTTAATACCGCTGCTATTTTTCATGTCTCCATGTACACATTACCTTTTTATCTCAAATTGGCCCTATTCTTTATTTTAGCATACTTTTATTATTTGATTTTGGAATCCTCTTTTTGATATACAGTTTAGATTGTAAATAGTTGAGGCACCATCACGGATTCTTATTGTCAACCTGAAAATGATCCTTTGATCCAGACTCTCAGTTTTCTGCAACTTAACTCCTCCATATCCATGTCAATATTTTAGCTTCAACACTATAATTTCTTACCTTGTGTAGTACACTTTCAATATAGTCCCTTATCAAGGGCCTTGTGGAAATCTAAATGCACTACATCCCCTACTTTACCTTTACCCAACCTGCTTGTTACACCCTCACAGAATTTTAATAAATGAATCAAATACAATTTCCCTCCTATGAAACTATGTTAACTCTCCGACTAGTTCCTCAATTATGAATTGTAGCATTTTCTCAATGACTGATATTAATTTAAATAGTATAAAGTTTCCTCTTTTCTGTTTTCCATTTCTTGTACAGAAGCATTACATGTCTGCTTTTCCGATCTGCAGGATCTTCCAATTTTGGAAGATCCACTGCATTCACTGCTTTTGCAGCTGCTTCTTTTAAGACCCTCGGATAATGAAAGTCCAGGGAGCTTAACTGTCAGCACTTTGTCTCATTAGTTGTCTCTTAGTTATATCGATTGTTTTAAGCTCTGCCCTTAGCTCTGCCCATCTTTTGAAGCTATCTCTTTAGAAGCCAGAAGTGCTCCTCCAGATTTCTTGAGGAAACTTTGAGTCTTCCCTCTTTCTGTGGTCACCTTTAGAACCTTAACACCTCTATCAGCGCTTCCTTCATTAAACACTTTTGCAGTCATACATTACCAGAGACTATACTCAAGGGTACTAGCTTGTAATAGCTTCCTGCTATGTGAAATCTTGCTCCTTCATATGAGAATTGTTGCTCCTACTGCGTTTCAAGAGAGAATCCACCCTGGAAGAAGGAATGAGACCCTGGATTTAAAATATATTGGGGCTTACAATCTCCCTATCTTGGGTCTTTCTTGTTTTTCTGAGCCCCACATTCACAATCATATCCTGAGTCTATCATGTTAGTTAATATAATTATTTTAAAGGTTTTAGTTCACAAATTAACATGCTAGAACAGAGGTTACATTGCTGAGAAAAGAAACTGAACTTGATAATGTTACTTTGAACTCAAATCAATTGCTTCTATTTAAAATAATTTTAACTCTTCCAGACTGAACTATAAATAAATTATTTTTGAAATGCAGAATTAGTCTAGACTCCAAAAGATTGGAAAATATGCCAATAAAGTGTCAATAAAATTTCTGTAACATTTTAAAGATCACCCCTCAACTTTGTAAAATCAAAGATACAGACAAAATTGCCTATATCTTTGACTTTACTCTAATGAGTTTTTTATTTGTCCATCACCATTCACAGCTGGTTTAGATCTGATCCATTGATTGTGGAATGGCTCAGCTCTGTCTATTACTTGCTGCTTATGCTGTTTGACTTTTTGAGAGGTGGCTGTATAACCTGTACAAAAGCCTGTGCTGCCTTCCCTCATAATTCATCCCTCTAACCCTAGGGTCTTACTGATGAAACTCTGGTGATGAATCGCTTTCTAAAACCACTGTTACCCATATAGAGTTTACAATAATGTTAGAGAGGAAATTGCAGGATTTTGACCCAATGAAGAAACTGAGATTATTTCCAGAAAGGAAATATGTGATTTGGAGAGGAAATTGCAAATGATAGTGTTCCAATGTCATTGCCCTTTCAGTGGTAGATGTTGCAACTTTGGGAGGTACAAAAGCTTGTCAATTTGTTGTAATATATTCTATAGGTGTCACATTCTGCAACCTTGATGTGCAGTGAAGTGAATGTTTAAACTATTGCCATTGGGTGCAGTGCCCTGAATACTTCTCTGAGGAACTCCTGCAGTGATGTCCTAGAATTGAGATGATTGATCTTGAACCATGATAACTATCTTCCTTTGTGCTAAGTATGACTCCAAGCAATGGAGGGTTTTCTTCCCCAATTTCCATTGACTCCAGTTTTGCTGGAGGCCCTTGATGCCATATTCAGTCAAATGCTGCCATGATGTCAAGGGCAGTCATTCTCACCTCACCTCTGGAGTTCAACACCTTTGTCCATATTTGAACCAAAGTTGTAATGAGGTCAGAAACAGAGTGATCTTGGTAGAACCCAAACAGCGTTAATGAACAAGTTATTGATAACTAAATGCTGCTTGATAGAACTGTTGATAACCCCTTCCATCAGTTTATTGATGATCAAAAATAGGTTGATGGAGCAATAGTTGACAGGGTTGCATTTGTCCTGTTTCTTGTGAACAGGGCGTCTATGGGCAATTTCCTACCTTGCCAGGTAAACGCTTGATGAGGGGCACAACAAGTTCTGGACTACAAGTTGCCTTCTATTGCCAGAAAGTTGGAAGCCTTTGAGTATCTAATCTCTTCAGACACTTCTTGATTTCATATGGAGTAAATTTAATTTCCAGAAGACTGACATCTATGATGCTGGAAACCATTGGAAGAGGCCAAGAAGAATCATCCTCTCGGTACTTTTGCTGAAGGATTGTTATGAATAGTTCAGCCTCATCATTTGCACTGACATGATGGCTCCTCCATCATTATATATAGTGACACTTATGGAGCCTCGTCCTCCAATGAGTTTTTTATTTGTCCATCACCATTCACAGCTGGTTTAGATCTGCTCAGCTCTGTCTATTACTTGCTGCTTATGCTGTTTTGCATTCAAGTAGTCCTATGGTGTTGCTTCTCCAAGTTGATGCCTTGTTTGTAGGTATGCCTGGTGTTACTTCTGGCATGCCCTCCCCCTCATTGAAGCAGGATTGATCCCCTGGCTTGCTGGTATGGTAGATTGGGAGCTATGCTGTGCCATGGGGTTACTGATTGTAGTTGAGTACAATTGTTCTGCTGCTGATGACAGCCCACAAGACTTCTTAGATGTTCAGTCTCAAGTTGCTAGATCTGGTGGAAGTCTATCCCATTTAATAAGATGGTAGTGGCACACAATAAAATGAAGGGGTATCCTCAATGTGAAGATGGGACTTTGTCACCACGAAAACTATGCAGTGGTCATTTCTATCAATACTGTCACAGAGCAATGCATCTGCAGCACGCAGGCTGGTGAGGATGAGATTAAGTATGCTTTTTCCTTTTTTTTTGGTTTTCTCATCTGCTGCTGCAGTCTCAGTCTAGCAGTTATGTTCTGATCTGCGATTTTACTACTCTTGGTAATGGTCATTGAAATGCCCAATCCAGAGTACATTCTGTGCACTTGACACCCTCAGTGCTTCGCCAAGTGGTGGAGGAGTACTGATTCATCAGCTGAGAGGGGATGGTATGTGTAATTAGCAGGAGGTTTCCTTGACCATGGGGTCCGAGGTCGACATTGAGGACATCCAGGGCAACAGACTCTTGACAATGTAACATTGTGCCTCCATCTCTGCTGGACAGGGCAGGATACATCCAGGGGTGATGATGATGGTGTCTGGGAAAGTTATCTGTAAGGCACGATTATATCATACTAAACTCACCTGTGAGACACCTTTCCCAATTTTAACACCGATCGGACTTTGCATGGTTGACCAGGGCTGGGTTTGCAGTTGTTGTTTCCACATCCTAGATCAATGCAGGGTGGTCTTTTCAATTTTGTTTCATTTTAGTTTTCTTTGTAGTGATTGGATACAACTGAGCAGCATTTAACAGTCACATGTATTCCAGATTAGATAGTGATGGCAAGTTCCTTCCCCCCAGATGACATTAGAGAACAAGGTGGGTTTTGATAACAATCGAGAATGGTTTCATGATCATCATTGAAGTTTTAATTCCAGCTGCTTCATTGAGTTTGAATTCCACCATCTTTTGTGATAGAATTCATCAGCTGTGGGGGATGCCAAGTGGTTCTGGATCTCTGGATTACTAGTCAAGTGTCAATACCACTTTGTCACTGCCTCACCTATTGTATAAGTTATGGGAAACACATGTATGAAATATTGATGTGGTCTGTACATTCTTAGAACACTTTCATCGTATATCATTGGTAGTGCTCTGGGTCAATAGGTTGCCATTGAAGGCCACTGCAAAGGCTTCAGTGCAACATCTGGGACATTCCAGTGAAATACCAAGGCCTTGCCTGCCATAAAAACCATAGAAAAATTACAGAACAGAACGAGGCTATTCAGGCCAGCTTGTTCATTGCAGCCTGAGGACACCTAAGTGCCCTTTCTAATCCCACCTCCCTGCACCTGCCATAGTCCTGTATTTTATAACATTTAAGATGAAGATCCAAATTATGGTCTCTGCCTCCAATACCAATCCAAACAGTGAATTCCAGACATCCACCAAAATCCAGACACCCACCAAATTCCAAACACTGTTTTCTCAGATATGGGCATAAAGGATTACATGATTTTGAAGAAAAACAAAGAATGTTCTTCTCAGTGTTTTGACCAGTTTTTATCCCTCAAGCAACATAATTAATTGAATGATCTAGCAGTACATCATGTTGCTGTTTGTGAAACTTTTCTGTGCACAAATTGGCTACTGCATTTCCTACATTATAACCATGCCAACACTTTAATTGTACTTCATTGGCTATAAAGCACAGTGGCAAGCCTTGAGGTTTGGTAAGGTGTTAAATAAGCACAAGTCTTTCTTTCCTTCTGCTTTCGGGCAGGCATGTTGGACGGCAGCCATCACTTGCAGCAGGAATTCTGGTGCCAGTGGGTGTTGGGGAAAGGCAAAAATGGTTCCTAACACCATTTCACTAACCCAAAGCTCGAGTAGCACAAGAGAGCTGACATTATTTCTGAGGAACAGCAAGTTCTTTAGTGTTCTTTTTATAGTATCTTCAAACAAACAAAAGTTTGGAACTCAGCCTGCTTGAAAACTGTGGTTAAGATTGCAGAGCACCAGCCAACATGGACAAAAGAAGTTGCATTTTTTAATTTTGAAGTGTTGAATTTTTCCAGTGATAAACTATGTCACTGCTGCATATAGACTGATTGAATACTCATAGCCAAATAATAGTCAACAGTGCTAGAGGTGGCAATTTTAATATTAACAATCCACAGCATTCTTGTCTTAGAGATGCTGAATCTTGGATGTAGCAACAATGCCTTATTTACCTCCACACAATCGCCAGTGAAATCAACACTCTTACCAGTGCTGTAATTAAGGGGCAAAACAGTGAAAGCTATAGCCAGCAAATTTGAGCTCTATCCAACAGATTGCCAGGAATCTATGTTCAATTACCAATGCATGTAACCAGGAAAGTCTTCATGAATGTTAACTGGATTGAATTCAAAATCTTCAATGTAATCCACAGATTTGAATTTAGTTTTGTTTCCACGCAATCAAAGGGTAGATTTAAACTCCTGCTGAAGTAATTAGAAAGGCAAATGGAGTGGGGTATGTAGCAATTTGAAGATCCATCATGGACCTTTTCTCACTTTTAAAGTTTATTTGTTAGTGTCACATGTAGGCTTACATTACATTGCAATGAAGTTACGGTGAAAATTCTTGAGTTGCCACGTTCTTGTTCGGATACGCTGAGGGAGAATTTAGCTTGACCAATGCACCTAATCAAGCCATCTTTCAGGATGAGGGAGGAAACTGGAACACCTGGAGGAAACCCATGCAGACACAGAGAGAACATACAGGCTCCGTACAGGCGCTGAACTAAGCTGGGTTCTTGGCTTATGAGACAGCAGTGCTAACAACTGTGCCACCATGCCAACCTATTTAGTGTTGAACACAAAACTCCACACCCAAGAATCTGTGCATTAATATTTAATAATTTTCAGAGAAGAAAGACAAAAGTGCAAAATCAATTTTAACCAAATACTATTTCTGAAAATGCAAGCTTTCTGTGAAAAGAATTACAGACTAGAATCCCTGAACTGTGAACAATTCTGTGGTTAAACTTGCATCGTATTTTATGAAACAACTACAGCACACAAAACAGGAACCAAAATCAATTTTATATGCTTGGGGGAAGAATTTTGTGGAATTAAAAGATGTAGCAAGGGAGATTTTTAAAAGGAATTTGTTTCTCTTCCAATGTAAGCATTAAATAACACTTTAGCTTTGGCACAATCTTTATCTGTTATCTTTGTCATTTTTACTGCAAAGGCTTTAGAATAACCTCATCAACATAGATATGCACTAAAGGACAGTGATGGTGGAGATACAGGAACAGAAAGGAGGGAAGCAACTATTTTTAAAAGCAAAATGAAAGAAAACTTAACTGACACAAGAAATGCCGTGGAATGCTTTAGTAGGCTTTGTGCTTAGAAGGAGATTTATGTTTGTAGTCCTGCAATACCTCTGCGTTCCAGATGAATAACTGCTTGTAAAATGGTATAACCAGATGCTGACTTCATTAAAGAGCAGTCAAGAACAGTGATTCATTTTTAATCTCAGACTTTAATTCAGTGGGAAGAATCCATGAGCTTGGAAAGGCTCATTTAAATGGCAGTGTTTATTAAACGTTAAAAGAAGGATGGGAATTGTATCCAGTTGCCTGCTCCACCAATTAATAAAATTGTACAAATGGCGGGGTTGAGAGTTAATTCAGCCTTAGTATTAACGAGATTGCAGTGCTAAAATATTATTCTGTTCCAACTGACTGCCTAACGGCAGAAAGTGATTGCTAATCCTGCGTTCCCTCTAGGTTTTTGAGTGCCTAGTGAAGCTGTTTTATTTTCAGTGCACTCCTCTAAATAGAACTGATCCGGATGAGCTGTGGTTCTGAACTAAATCCATTGACAGGTAAGGAAAAAAGGCAAAAGAACAACTAGAAAATGAAGACAGAATATTCTATGAATTTAAATCCTGTGGATTCCTTGAGATGCATGGCTTGCTTAAATCTGAAGCAGAAACTCAGATTTATTAAAGGATGTATTATTGAAGAGAATTATATTAGCAGATATTTTTGCAAATAGTTGATATTCATGAAAAATGTAAACATTGTTTAATTGATGTTCAAGCTATTAACTAATTTTTTTAACATGTATTAAAATTACTCTAACTTTGGATTGCATGAATTATCCCTTGCCAGCCAAGATTGACTTTCACTTTTGTAATTAGTTTGTGATCAGCTGTGACACAAAATCAGAGGAATTTACTACAAACATGAATTAATGTGTTGGCCGTGCATACTTTCTGCAAGATGTCACATTTTCTTTGACAGTGGTTGTAATATAACATTAAGGGCTATCAGCCTGATTTCACTAAAGGAAAATGATCCAGTCTTGATTTCATTTTTGCTTCCAGTAAAGCATAGACACAACTCTGATGTCTTCAAGCTTTATAACTATGTTGAAGTTGATGTTTGAAATTTACTTATTAGTGTCAGAAATAGGTTTACATTAACACCACAATGAAGTTACTGTGAAAATCATGCAGTCCCAAAACTCTGGCGCCTGTTCGGGTGTACAGAGGAAGAATTTTGCATGGCCAATGCACCTAATCAGTACACATCCCTATGTGTAACTGTTCTTATGAGCTGGAATTAATAAATCGACACAGAACATATTTACCCAATCCCTTATGAGGGATATGTGTCTTATACAGTAAATACAGTAAAGATCGTATCATTGTCATAACACAACAGGTAACTCCACTCAAGCCACTATGTCAGTCATCTGAAAGGACAAGGGAAGCAAGCACATGGGAATACCGTCATTTACAAGTTCCTCTCCACTTCACACATTATCCTGATTTGGAAATATATTGGCCCAGATCTTCTGACATGCATTGTTAAATTGCTGCCCCATATCAAAGCCACTCCACATTCCATTGTCCAAGATTCCCTTTATCAGAATGCAAATCATAGACATCCCCATCACAGCACTGGAAAGTCAGCAGAAAGACAAGATATATACCTTTTTATAGCAGTCATTGCTTTTTGTTTGAAGGTGTAATGTGACTGTTAGTGAATGGAGAAACGAGTGAATGTTAGTTACTGGGGCAATATGAATGACTGAATGAAAGAATCTACCAATAATGGCATAGTGGCAAGCACTGCTGCCTTATAATGCCAGAGACCTGAGTCCAATCCAGCCTCAGGTGTCTTTGTGGAGTTTGCATGTGGATTTCCTTTGGGTGTTCCAGTATGCTACATCAGTCCAAAGATGTGTAACTTAGGTGGATTGGCTATGTTACATTGCAGCTTAAAGTCAGGGAGATTAGCAAGATAGATTTGTGGGGTTGGAGCCTGAGTGTGATTATTGTCAGTGCAGGCTTGATGGGCCAAATGGCCTCCAGTACTATGATTCTATGGACAGAGCAGCAGTATGGGATGTGTAAGTGAGTCAAGTGGGTGGGGGTGAATGGATGAGATGATAGATGAGTAGATAAGGTGGTAGGTGGGTTGAGGGTTGATAGATGAGATGGCAAGTAGATGATGTGAGTACATGGGTGATGTGGTTAGGTGGTCAATGCGTAGATGATTTGGAGGTAATTGAATAAGTGAGATAATGGACTAGTTAGGTTATGTTGGGGGTTAATTGAGTAATTCCATAACCAAGTCTGATCTAGTAGAGGCTGGGGTGGAGGGTGCATGTTGGTGTTTGAATCATTCTGGTAGCAGGGGGGTAATATGGTCAGGAAGGATAGTGCAGTCAGGCTGGGTATTGGCTTGATGTCAGGAAATTAGTTGGTCGTTAGGAAAGTATAATCAGGATAGATTGGGTTGGGGGGAATTGACAGAAGGTCAGGGTGTAGTCAGGAGAGGTGGTCAGGATGTCTGAGGATACTAGGCGGTGAGAATTGGGGGAGTGGTTGGTGCAGGTCAGCGTGAGCAATGAGTTCAGTTTTCATAGCAGGTGCAAGGAGCAGGGGAATTACCCTTTGAAAACTGAAACTTTGAAGGAAATTGCCACATTGGTCAGCACACTAGAATTTCTACTTGGTCTTGATGTATGTTGTGGATAGTCTGCTCTGGCTTTGACAATATAGAATCTGGAATATTTGGGCCATTTTTGTTCCTTCATCCTGACTGAATCAAAATGCTTTATCTAATATCCACATGACACAGACAGCAGGGGTTCAGAATAATGGCTCTCTATCATTTTCTCATGGGCAATTAGGGATGGATAACCTTATTAGCAACCATGACACCTCTGAGCAAATTAATAAAGTGCGTCCCATGTTCATTTCAAGACCTCCTGAATACTACTGTAATTTGAAAGCAAGTAACAAGATGTAGATATTTTTAAAATAGTAAGAAGTCTCACAATACCAGGTTAAAATCTGACAGGTTTATTTGGTATCACAAACTTTCAGAGCACTGCTTCTTCATCAGGTGTTGAAGCAGAGGTGTTTTGAAAACTCGTGATATGAAATAAACCTGTTGGACTTTGATCTGGTGTTGTGAGAATTCTCACTATGCCCACCTCAGTCCAATGCCAGCATCCCCACATCATATCTTTAAAATAATAATAGGGAAACTGGTATTTATATAATGATGTGCCAACGATTCTTGACATATTCTTTGCTTAAGTAATAACTGGCTAAGAAAATTGATTACTGTTGAGAACAGATAATAGCTTGGCATCCTATAGAAAATGTGTGCCCATTATCAACCAATGAGACGCACAAGGCATGTGTAAAAATAGAGTATAAATCTCATTTTAATAATCATGGCAAGCTTCCAATGCAAGGTTGCTTTCTGCTGGTGCCTCTGTGCACTTCACTGGCTAATTGCATTGACAATTGAATGTCAAAACATAGGGAGTATCCAAGCTCTTTGTTTTTCTTAAGCTGCTTCAATGCATGCAATTGTGCTGGAAGGCCATGATTAAATTTTAAATGGATGTTCTTGTTTATTTAAACAGATGTCAAGTATTGGAGAGTGACAAGTTTGAAGTGAGAATTTGTCCAGTAATGAAATAACAATATTATAGAGGTCTACTTTTCTAAATCTCCAGACTCATGAATGGGCACGACAAATCAACAAGAAATGTAAGCACAAATAGAACTCATTTGGCTGGCTGCATTGGTCAGGTTGCCAAGGTTCTTGACTGTTCACAATTGAGACAGTGTTAGAGTTGACAATACCCTGACAGAATTGCGCATCATGGAAAAATTCATTGCTCCCGAATTCTCCACTTACTGCATAAACTTTGGTAGCTCTTCAGCGAAGGTAATAGCTGATTTACTCAAGTGTGAGCTGAATGAATATCATTGAGCCTTTTTTTTGTTTTAGTAGCTAAAGCACAAGAAACTGCAATTCAATTATCTGCACAAGAGTTGCATTTGTGTGAGCAAGAAGGAGTTGGACTGGGCACCACAGCTGTTGTCCTTCACTTTCAATGGCAATCTCATTGTGCTTCAACTCCGCTACAAGTTAGATATAGTGAGGGATTAAAAACAAGTAATCATGCCTGTCTGGAAGACAGACAGTAAGTGGCAATGACATCGCTTACAGGGAGAATGCACCAATGGAAACAAAAGTAATCTTGACCCTTTGGGTTTTTGTCTTAGAGATGGTTGCCAGGAGCTGAAAATTTTCCCATCCCTGCAATCCCATCTCTCCTGCCCTGTTTTTATGCTGAGGGAGAATGGAGGGTGGGGCAAGCGGGTTTACGATGGAGGTGATTCTGAAAGCCTCGTGGAGTCGGCAGTGAGCCCAAATACCGAGGTGGGCAAATTACATTATGGCTCCAGTATAAAGACTGACCTCCGATGGCATTGCTGTGAGGTGAGATTGATGAAGAGACAGCTGATCCAATGTTGTCAAGTCATCTCTGATTCTTGTCAGATGAGTAGTGAACTGTGGTAAGGCTGGCCCAGCATAAGTTTGTCCTCGGAAATTTGCAGATCCCTTGCTGCTGTATCCATTGCTCGTGAGTCTGCCACTCGCTGCATTGACCCCATGCTAGCACTTGTATTGTTATTTCATCAAATGTCTCCACTCTGAAGCAATTGTGGTCAGAAGTGCAGTTTCAGGTTTGCTGTCTGCATGCAGCTTTCATTAGTAAGGCCTCTTGTGCTAACTGAAGGCATAAAACAAATATGGTAAGTCCTGACACACTAAGACACTTGGAACCCGTTGTCATACTCCTGCACGCATTATAGTCCAATGAACACATGGCTCATGGCCACTCATTGTTTGCTCTTGCTATATTGGCATGCAGACAGCGCAATAATGCCACCACCCAGTTCACAGATAGCTCAACGCCAGTTGTCAGCATCTAAAATCGCAAGTGTTGTCACACTGTGTGACGCCCATTATGTTGTGACTTTTCACACAATGTGAGCATGTATGATAACCCTGGGCTATGTTTGTTGTCATGCCAGAATATCTCAGAGAAGGTCATTTGTGGGAAAACAGGCATCGAATGTGCCTCAATTCAATGCCCAAGTCCTCGAGCTTCTGGTGCAGTCATGAGTGATAAGTGTGACACCTTGTATTCAATAGGTAGAAAATTCTCGCTAATCATCATGGAATGAGCATAGCTCAAGTTTGCATTGATGGTGAGCGTGTAGGTGAACTGACACACATCTGGATTCAACAATCTAAGTACTTCCAAGACTTGTGATCCAGCAAAGTAACTGGGACTTTCTACAGACTGCAGGTGGACACCGAAGCTCTCTAAGTGACATATCAGCATCGGTGGGCCACATGTGGTACATGTGTTTCACGTTACCCGGAAGGCATGTGGACATGAAGCAATCAGAAATGATCAATCATGTTGTAAAACATGTTTGACCACTATCAATTTAAGTCACAGTGATGAACAGTGTATGTCCGTGCAGGAGTACGATGTGTTTCACACCTGTTTCTCTTATCCTCACAGGAAAAGAAGGTGCACATTATCAAATCGGTGGGCTAGGCTGGTGGTAGGTCAAGACAACTGAGGCCATGGAGGAGAGGGCCAAGGAGCTAGCACATGTGCCCCTACATCAGAGTATCAGAGATCGAGACGCTCCCATTCCAGATCAGGGACAAATCATAAAACAGTAGGTTTTCATTGGTGGGGATGATTGTGTTAAGTGCAGAAGGAGGGGAAGGGATATGCAGAGGGTGCTAGTGGTAAAGGGAGCAGGAGGACTCTCACCGTCATGTCTTGACCCTCACACAGCCACCTCCAAGAGCTGGACCATCTCTCAGCTATCAGGAGGAAGAAGAGATGTCTGAGCGTGCAGCATCACATCAGCTGGGAACACCATTCTCCACATACATACATGCACATTACGGCTTCTCACATGAGACTGAAGTTGGAGTCACTGTGTGAGGCACATAGCACAAGAATTCTAGGGCAAGTTTCAGAGCCATCTGTGAACAGCTTTCAATCCCTCCTTTGTCACTTAGTGTTTCTAATGGCTTATACTTTAAGCCTCTTAGCTATTTCTCTCCCTTCTATTCCTCTTATAACATTTGGAGGAGGCATCTCTAGAGTGATCAAGGTACCCAAAACATATCTGCAACAATCCAAGTAATTGTTTCCTGATGAGCCATGTCTGAAAATAGCATGCATTATAATATGTATACTTCGTGGTTGTACTCCTTGAAGCTCTGCCTCCTGATTTGTGGGGATCTTTGCTCTTGTACCTGCCACTGTCCTGCCATGATTGCCTGGATGTCATGGCCCACAATGGTCTCAGCTGCCTTGACCTACCACCAGTCCAGCCCATTTACTTGACAATGTACATCTTCTTCTGTGTGGACAAGAGGAACACGTGTGAAACACATTGTACTCCCACATGGATATACACTGTTCATGAACATGACTTGAACTGATAGTAGTCAAATATGTTTTACAACATGAGCGATCACCTCTGATCATCTCAAGTCCACATAGCCTTCCTGATGCATGACACACATGTACCATATGTAGCCTACCGATGCTGTTATGTCACTTCGAAACCTTCAACGGCCATCACCGCTCTACAGCAGGTCTCACTTATTCTGCTGGACCATAGGAAGTCTTGAAAATACTTACAACACTGAATCCAATATGATCACAATCAATGCAAACTCCAGCTTTTCTCATTTGTGATGGTTAGGAAGAGCTTTCTGCCCAATGGATAACGAGTGCCATGCTCATTGATAGCATCAAACGTTCAAGAACCTGGGCACTGAATTGAGATGCATTTGATGCCTGTCTCCCCATCAATGGTCTCCTCCGGGGATATTCTGGCATGACAACAAACATAGCCCAAGGGTTATCATACATGCTGACCCCATGTGAAAAGTCACAACATAATTGTCCAGTTGGACAATAAGACAGCACTTGCGAATCAGATGCTGACAACTGGCGCTAGACTGTGTGCCAAGTGAGTGGCGTCATTGCACTGTCCGCATTCAAGAGCAAATAATGAATGGCCATGAATCATTGGACCATAACATGCGCAGGAGTATGTGACGACCCAATGCAGTGTCATGTGACTTCCTTCAGAGATCCCCAATTTCTGAGATAGCCTGGCAGGACTGCTTAGTGCCCACTTAACTGCCAGCTATTGCAGCACCTGTGTTAACCCAGAACTATTCTCGCCCACTTTCCCACTCCTGGAGGGAATGCCAGCCCTTCAAAAAGTGATATCCAGCTGATTTTAACAAACTAGTGATAGTTCTGAATAAATTCAAAGTCAAATTTCAAAATGTTAAAAGTTTATTTGTTAGTTGCAAGTAGGCTTGCATCAACACTGCAATGAAGTCACTGTGAAAATCCTCTAGTCGTCATACTCCAACGCCTATTCGACTGCACTGAGGGAGAATTTAGCATGGCCAATGCACCTAATCAGTGCATCTTTTGGACTGTGGGATGAAATTGGAGCATCCAGAGGAAATCCATGCAGACACAAGCAGACTACGCACAGACAATAACCCAAGCCGGAAATCAAACCTGGGTCTCTAGCGCTGTCTGACAGCAGTGTTAACCACTGTGCCATTTTACCGCCTTTGAATATAAACATTGAATAAAGTTTCCTGACCTTCAACCCTCCAACAGCATTCATGACTCCTTGATAAGGACAAGTTTCTAGAGTTCTTCACTGCAGCAATGTAGTAGCATTTGAAAACTTTTTCACTATAGATACTGGCTCCTCTGATTTCCTGCCAAAGTTTTCAGCAAAATACATTCCACCCTTTTTCTAACATCGAAGAAAATAGACAAAATCCAAAAATGGGAACAGGAATCCCACATCCTGCTTCCACGTACCATTTGTTTTTCACAACCTATCCCCAACTCTGACAGATATGAAAATCCATGCCTCAGTGCATGTGTCATAATGATCAGCTTTGATGAATTCCCATTAAACTCTTGTGTTGGCTTAGAGTGATGGAGAACTAAAGGAGAATATTCAGGCCACTGACTTAAACACTGTGCAAATGAATGAGTTTTGAGTGAGTTAAAATCTTCCACATAGCCCTGTAAATATTTTCACTTCAGATATTTATCCAGTTCCCTTTTGAAAGTAATATTGAATGCCCTTCCATCAAGCCACCAGGCAGTCAATTCTCTATTATACAAACTTGGCATATAAAAATGTATCTGCATATAATCTCTGTTTTGTTTGCCAAATACTGCTTTGTCTCTGGTTACCAATGCTTCTGCAACTGGAAACAATTTCTCCTCATTATTGATTCTATCAAAACTGTTCATGGTTTTGCAAACTTCAATCAAATGTCCTCTTAATCTTCTGTGGTGTAAGGAAAATAGTCACATCATCACAAACTGCTCCATATAACTGAAATCCTTCATATCATTCTAGTGAATCTCTCGAAGGCCTTGACAGCAATCCTAAATGATAATACCCAGAATTGAACACAATATCCAGGCTTTGGTTTGATAAACATCGAGCATAACTTCCTTGCTTTTTGTGTTCTTTGCCTCTGTTATCAAAATATAAATGACCCCATATGCTGTATTAGCTGCCTTTTCAATATATCTTGTCATCTTTCAAAGATTTGTATCATACAATCCCAGTTCTCATTATTCCTATATTGTGATGACATCAACCTGATTCTAGGAATGGAATAGAATTTGTAAATAAAGGAACTCTAGTGAAAAAGTACCAACTTTAAAATTATACCTGACAGTTTATAATTGCCTCTTCTTATGTAGAAGGTTTTGACTCACTCAAAACTCATTCATTTGCACAGTGTTTCAGTCAATCACCTGAATATCTTTCTTTAGTTCTCCATCACACTAAGCCAACACAAGAGTTTAAAGGGCATTTGTCAAAGCTAATCATTATGTCACACTCACTAAGACCTGGATTTTCATATCTTAGCATATGAGTTCCCTGATTGACATCATAATTGCCTGCCCAATCCTCATCTGTATATAATGTCAGGTCCACTGGCACTCCAGGTTCTGACTTTGTACTTGAAGCACCCTAGGAGTGGAATAAAATTTGTAAATAAAGGGACTCTAGTGAACGGGCACAGACTTTAAAATTATACCTGACAGTTTATAATTGCCTCTCCTTATTCTTCCCACTTCCCTGAGAAATTTCCCATGCCATTTCATTAGGCTACTTCTGCTCATGACATCTATTACAGGCCCTATTGTCCACATTGTTTATGATTTCTTGAGTTTTGTATTATCAGCAAACTTTGAAATAATTTGCACATATTTCCACTTTGGGCACAGTTGCTGATCCAAACACAAATTGTGGCCAAGACTACACCAGTGCTGAGAAGCTCTTTTTATATATTCATTCAAAGTAACATTGTGAAATGAAAAAGCTGGCACAACCATTGGGAACTTAATTTAGAAAAAAAATTGCTTTCAAAATTTCCCCTTGACATTTTGAAGGGTGTAGTTTTAAGAATGTAGCTGAACATGGGTTTATCATGAAAAACAAGCATATTAATTAGTCTGTCATCTGCCATCTGTAAGTAACCTGATCCTCAATAACTGAAAATGACTGAAGAAAACTATACAGAATGAGTTGCTAATTATATTGGTGTATGGTAATCATTTTTGTAGTAAATTACAAAAGTGACAGTATACAAGCTTTGAAAGCCTATTATTGTCCTTACACCGAAACAAATAAGCTTCATTTTTAGAGCCTTCATGAAGGCCTGAAAATGAACACAATTAGTAGAAATCCAAAGTGATAATTTGATTGTGGGCATATGGCCCATTTTGAGGGGCATGACCTGCTTCCAGCACAAGTGTGCTTTAAAATAGCACAATAGATCACAGAAACCTGAGATGCACCGATTCTAATTGGAATTTAAAACTTCACAATCTTTAGTGCTGATTTAACCAATTTCAGTCAAATTGCACCCAAAAAAAAACAAGTGACCCCTGCAGAAACCCCAGGCTGGATTCAGCCGAGCATTCGAGGCAGAATGTGGAAAATTCTGCGGGTAAAAGAACAATATGGTGATTGTAACAGCCAAAGATTTGTCTAAATCAATGTTTCTAACATGACAACTGGCTCACCTCTTTTAACAGTCTCTGCATTTGTTCCCATCAACGGCACACAACACTGTCCTCAAGAAAGAATGAATGTCAACAGCTGTAGACTGATGTCTCTCATGTCAAAGCTTGCAGAAACTATAATGAATGAGAAATTCTTTCACCTTCTTAATCACAATCTTGGCTTCAAAGATAAGTAGTACAACTTGCTATGTTCTCAGTCACACAGTCTAAGATAAAGTGGCTCTCTTCATTCTCAGCATGATGTCAAGGAGTAACCAGACATGAATTGATTAGCTGGATTTATACCAATTGGAAGATACCCAAGCACAACAGCAGTAGTGAAGCTTCTCACACCACTTATCCTCTCTGTGGAATTCTCTCTCAGAGAAGGTCATTTTATGGAATTCTTTTTCTCAGAAAAAAGAAAGTTCACTTACTGAGTCAGAGCAAGTCCGATCGTGGTGGACTCTGCCGAGTTCTTCCCAAATCAACTTCAATTATGCTCTCATTAAAAATGTTGTGAGGTAACTGTCCCTGTTGCAGTAATCTCCAGCTTCAGCGTATTTCCATCGCCACCTAAAGCAGCTTGTGTTTATATAGTGCCTTTAACTTGATTAGAATCCCAAGGTACTCCTCGGAATATTGCATATAAAAAAAGAAACTGAAAAGTCATCGAAAGCGACATTAGGGCTAAAAGATTAATCAAAGAGATACTTTTTAAAGTAGAGTCTTAAAACATAAGTGTGGGGTAGAGAAGCAGGGATGGTTTAGAGAGGGAATTCCAGGAATTAGGACTTAAGCTACTAAAAGAATAGCCACCATCAATGGAGCAATTAAAGTTAGGGATGTTTGAGAGGTCAGAATTAGAGAAATACAGTTCTTGGAGGTTAGAAAGACTGGAGGAGATTACAGAGATGGGGGCCAGTATTTTTCAGAGACTGATAGGGGTAGGGACTGAAGCAGCGACATGATGCTTTCTCAGCACTATCCCACCACCAATCATTTTCAGAAAGGCCAGGCCAGATGCAAAGGTTGTGGGCAGCAGGAGGGGGGGTAGCTTCAACAGTTAATTAAGTGGCTGAATAAGGTCAATGATCAGGGCCCATCTTAGAGTTTTTCAGTCAGCTTGTAGATACTCGCAATGTTGGGAATATGGCAAATGCTGGAAGTACCTTCCAATATCAGACCAATGAGTGACATCCCTCTGGCATCAGTTTAAAGCACCCTCACTCACCCATTTGGCCACCATGTGAAAGATTTCCCTTTCACAATCTGGACTGACAGGTGTGGCTATTTTTATTCCAAATATTTGAAAATTACTGAGAGAGTGCCTCCAGGTGATGGCTGTCCCTTACTGGAAATGGTGGGATGCAGCTTCTTTAGTGATGTAAGGCTTCCTGGTGGCCAACTAGCTTTAGGAACTGTTCCAACATCCCTACTTAGACAATAATTGCACTCTGACCAGCAATTGGCAAATTCAGCCAAAGTCAATGTCCATTGACTGCTCCTGATGTGTTGCAGGGTCAGGATTTGGATTGGGATCAGGATTGGGTCCTGATCCAAAATAGAAAACCTTGACCAGAGAGAGGCCAAGTCATTGAAGGGGTTTGAAATCATGACTGAGAATTTTAAAATTAAGATATTATAAGATAAGACAGGATAAATCAGGTAGCGCATGGTTATCATTGAATGATATTTGCAACAAGGTAGGATTCAGGCAACAGAGTTTAGGATGGCCACAAGTTTAAGGAGGGTAGTGTGTATTATTACTAGACTAATAACTGGAATGAGGATGGAGTGGAAACAAGGGTGCAATCTGAAAAGGAAAGGCTGGACAATCTAGTCTGTATCCACTGGAATTTACAAGTATAAGGTGTGACCTTACTGACACACATAAGATCCTGAGGAAACCTGACAGAGTGAAAACTGAAAGAATGTCTTCCCTTGTGAGAGTGTCAAAAATGAGGGTTCACATTTTAAAAATAAAGGATCTTTCATTTAAGGTGGAGATGCGGAAAAACCTTTTCTCTTAGAGAGTCATGGGTCTTTGGAACTGTCTTCCCTGAGAGCGGTGGAGGCAGAGTCATTAGACATTTTTAAGACAGAAGTAGAAAGAGTCTTCACTAACAAGGGAGTCAAAAGTTATTAGGGCCAGGCAGAGATATGGAATAAAAGTCACAATTAGACCTGCCATAATCTTATTGAATGGCAGAATAGGTTCAAGCGGTCAAATGGCCTACCCTTGCTTCTAATTCACATGTTTTCATGAACAGGATTGCTTTTGAATAGTCAGGTCAAGTTTAAAAATTGGCATAGTTTCAGGTCTTGACATCAGATTATCTGAGTCAGGCATTTTTGTGGAGGTTGAGATAGGCAGTCTTCGGATATATAGTTGATAGATCAGCTTGCAGTCAAATATGACATTACATTTGCCAAATATCTGGTCTAGCTTCAGACAGTTGCCAGGGAAACAGACAGCTTTTGTGGCAAGAGTCTGGGGTCTGTGGTGGGATCTGATGATAATGGCTTCAGTCTTCCCAATATTTAATTGGAGGTCATTTGTGATCATCCAGTACTTGATGTCAAGCCAGCAGTTTGATAAGCTAGAGTCAGTGGAGGGGTTGAGGGAGATGGTGGTGATGTGAAGCTGGGTTATATCAGCATATATGTAAAATGATGTCACTGAGGAACAGTACATAGATTAGGAATAGGAGAGGATTAGTAACTGTGCTAAAATGGGAAAATAATTCACCAATGGTCATTTTTTGTCTACAAAATAGAAGCAGGCATTCCAATTGCTGATTGCACAAGTTGGAGGGACACAGATTTAAACTTTTGGGCAAGAGATGCAGGGTGAATGCAAGAAAATACTTTTTCATGCAGCAAGTGGTGACAACCAGAAGCTTGCTGCCCAAGAGAATGGTGGAAGTGAAAACAATCAATGATTTCAAATGGAAATTGGAAGGACACTTAAGGGAATGAACTTGCAGAGCTATGAGAGTGAGTGGGGGAAACAGTCTAACACGGTTACTCTGCAAGGAGCTGACATGGACTCAATGGGTTGAATGGCCTCTTTCTATACCATAAATGATGCTATGTTTGACTATGACTTTACTTTTTCCATTTCCCTCCAGTAATACAATGCAAAATTCCATTCTGAATAAATACTTCATCACATTCATTCTATAATTATCTATTCCTTCATTGGGACTCCCCCCCCGCCCCCACCGCCCACCATGGTGTCATGTTTTCAAATGGCGGAGGGAGCTTACTCTTGGCTACTAGTGGGATCTTCCAGTCCTGTTGAGATTATGGCATGTAGTCCGTCCCGTTGCCTGAGAGCCCACCATGGGCGGTCACCTTTTGTGGGACAGGAAGTCCTCCACTGACAGGACAGACCAGAAAATCACAGCTTTTCCACCTGATGGCCTTAGGTTTTGGAAAATATTATTATTCACTAACATAATAGTATTTAAAATAATAATTACTGTAGTCAATGAGCTATATTGTTGAAATAGTTCACTGGTTTTATTACTTATACAACTAAAAAATTCAATTCTGCAGCTTGAGGTATAGATATGATAAGAAGTCTTGTCATACAGCATTGGCAATAGGATAAGGACAACTTTCAAAACCTTGCAAGCTCTGCAAACATGTAAGCTGTGATGACCTGTCATAGCAAGATAAAAATGTGTGTGTGAATATTTGATTCCTGAACATTGCAGTCGAAATAGTCAAAGTGGTGAAAAAAATTGATGAAAAGAGAATTTAACAAATTTGAACAGAGTACTTGGATAAGAAATTGCCACACAGTGCACTCCAGAGAGGGGTGGAGAGGAGGGAGATGTAGCTTGAGTATGTCTCCCATGCACTGTCAACTCCTTCCTCATTGACTTCCTGTAAGGATGCATAATGGTAACTTCTGATTCAATACTATCATGAATGTATACAATCCAACCAGCTTACGAGGCACCAAGTACCCAAACTGGGAAATGCATATCCAAGGAGTTCCTTCCAACTGAAAATAAAACAAATATAAAATTGCATTATACACAATGTACCATGTTATTTAAAAGGCCAGGCATCATAACGATAGGTACAGTCACATTTTGGAATTTTCTTTCCTTGGTGAGTGTCTGGATATATTCCAGATGTTTTCCAGGGGTGTTTTGGTGGGTTCCTGCATTTGCCAGATCATGTTGTTTCATTCTCATTGAATGGGGTAGGAGGAGGAATGAGTACAGAGGAATAAGGTTATAACAGGTTTGGGGCAGTGGCAGCGAATCTACATGTAATATGGAAATGAAGCAAGAGGCTGCAGAAAAGGCAGCCTCTACTCTCTGCCCTCTGCCAAGGTGAAATCAGACTCCCTCCATGCTCCTTGGCAGTGACAGGAGGCTATCTGGCAGGCCAGCCAATGCACCCAGCATCTTGGTGCGCATGTGGATCAGCAGCTTACTCCCTATTGTCTTATTAATATCCTCATCTGAGTCTTGTAACAGAACTTGTCTGTAAACCTCACTCTCCAATGAGTTGGCAAACAAACCATTATCTCCCCAGGCCTGGCTGCAGCCCACTTGATCCTGGAGAATTTAATTCTGCACTGGCCTTTAAGAAAAGTGTTGTGCCAATATCTGAGCTTGCTATTTTGTCAGATCAAATGATGTGACCTTGCTGTCAATGTTGTGCTGATTGCTCCCTTCCTTTCTCCTGGGGATCCTATTGTTGGGCGGGTGGCAGTTTTTAGGTGTCTGAAAGCTGGAAATCAGGAAGAAAAGTTTGGGATAAGAGAACAGTGTGTCGTTCCATCACGTGCAACTTGCTGATCTTATCAGATAGCAGAATGAGGATGAGCTGAAAATTGAGAAGAGGTATAAGCACGAATCTACTATTAGTCTCAAGGTTTGAAGCAGCATCAGCCACTACTGGTCGTGTTGCAGCTGGTCACATAATGTGGAGAACCATGATTTCTATAGAACTCAGGAGATGCAGGCACTCTTGCCTTCTCCAATCTGCACTGCTCACTTCCCTTATGTATAACCTCATCCCGCAGGAAAGAGGCTAGCATCTCACTAACTGCACAGCACTGTTTTTGGGTGATGTGCCTGCCATAGTTGGATAGCTGAAGGTATGTTGAGACAGCAGAAGATGATGTCAGGCTGGCAGCAATGACCGGTGTGTGAGGGTGAAGCGGAATATCTGGATGTTAGGCATGAATCCTCAGTACCAGAGAGTGTTACTGGGTAAGTGATGAGCTTGTTGTGATGCATTAAGTGGCATGAAAGCCTGGTGCTGTAGTGGGTAGGAGAAGGTGGATTCACTGACATTGATTACCTGTGTGTGTTCACTAGTCCTCTGATGGCACCACTGCCACATCTTCAGGTCCAGAGTCCAGAAGTTGACCTCCTTGCCACCTGTTCCTTCTCCCATCTGAGAGTGATCCCAGAGGGTATCCTGGATAACCCACCAGATCATGGCTTCTCTCCTCCTGCCCCCCCTGCACCACTAATGCCTCCAGTGACACATCCATCAGTTTGAATTCCTCTTGTCTGCCAGATGTTCATTTTGCAATAATTTATATAACAGCAATATTATTGAGTGCAGTTTCCCTTTAAGATACAGCCTCTCTTTAAAAGGTTATGAGCAGGCAGACTGTCCACAAGCAGTGCTACTGGGGGCTCTTGCTGTGTGCAGATGCCAAAGCAGTTTGAAAGAGCAGGCAGAAACGTTGCAGCCACTTGGGTCGATAAACCACACGACTGTTCAGATAAAGTAAGTTCACCAAGTTTGAATGTTACCCATCTTGATTTGAACAGTAGTGGGCATGTCACAGTTCACAATACCTGTATCCATTATATGGAGCAATCAACGGTGTGGTGGCACAGTGGTTAACGTGCTGCCTCACAACATCAGGTACCCAGGTTTGATTCCTGGATTGGGTCACTATCTGTGCAGAGTCTGCATTTTCTCCCCGTATGTGGATTTCCTCCGGATGCTCCCACAGTCTGAAAGTTTTGCCAGTTAGGTGCTTCGGACATGCTAAATTCTTCTTCAGTGTACCCAAACAGGTGCCAGAATGTGATGACTAAGGGATTTTCACAGTAATCTACTTGCAGTGTTAATGTAAACTACTTATAACACTAATAAATAAACTTAGGTCCCAGAGTTAGGTAAATGCTAAAGAAAATACATGGCCTGTCATGTGACCTGAATAACAACTGGGCTGAGGCAGAAAGTTGGTGGCAAACACTTTGCGAGGACCAGACAGTTACAGCTTGGAGCAGACTAAGTAAAGAAAAACTTTGCTAGTGAGTGCGTCTTTCATAACCCGTAATTATTTGAAATTATATAGCAAGTAATCATTACATCATGCTTCCATACAAATGATTTACTTTATACATTGCTTGTTTTCTTCATGTGATAACTAGCAAGTTGATAACAGGCTTTGATTCACCCTGTGAACAATGAATCCTGTCTGTATTGGAAACTAATATCCCCACCCGCTGATATACACAATTCTTCTTATTCTCACCAATTTTCTTTCACCTGCTCCTCATCTTGTGACACTTACAGGCACACAGTTCCATAAGCAGCACCTACAATCTGATAGCCATCTAAGGACCCACCATTTGTGTGTAAGCTTGGGATCAAATCTGGCACCAAAGCTATGAATAGATTGGTTTAATCTCAGACCGTTGCCAGGCAGAGGTGAACCAGGGTTTGGAGTGGATACTGTAAGCACTGACTTTGATCTTCCCAATGTTTTACTGGAGCAGATTTCTGGTCGTTCAATATTGGATGTAAGATAAGCAGTCTGGTAATTTAGCAGCAGTAGAAGAGTCAAGAGAGGTGGTGAATCCCAATTGGCTCCTCTGTCTCTATTATCAGATTCCCAGTGCTCCAAATCCCAGCTGCCAACTATACTTTTAAATCTGTACTCTACGGTGAATGTATTTGTACAAGCATAGTATGAATGAAAAATGGGAGGATTCAAATTCAATTCTGTTAGAATCTCACAATTTCTTTCTTGCCTGAACAGCTACGAACACATATTTCCAGTATTGTTTGGTTTATAATCAGGTGACCAACACGTTTGCTGGTATTTTATGATCTCACTTGGACGAGGCTCATTAAAAACCCACCCAAGGCCAATGGAGAATTCTGTTTTGCAAGCCATGCCCACCCCAATTCCAGAAAGGGCATGGTGGTAAAATTCCGTCATTGTTGCCATTCTAATTAAACTTATGTCCTAGGTAGAGATGCTATCATGCTTCACAGTAAAATATACAAATAGCATGGTCCTCTTTTGAGTTGCATATCAATGAGTAGCTCACCTCAATGGGGCAGCAATGATGGAGCTGAATTGGGTCCTTGCAAAAGCTTATATCAACTGATGATGTGACCCTTGGGGAGTATGGGGATGTTTCAGGGTGGGGACAGGATTTGGATGACCCCTGTCTTCATGGGCAAAAAACCTCCATGATTTGGATCAGGCACACTTGACCATTTGGACGAGGCATCCTTTGAACTGTATCCCAGCAGAATGGGGTGGGACAGGAAGAAGGTGGTAGCACTTTTTTAACTGTAGATTCATTACAGTGCAGATCTTGCTACCGTATGGAGCTTTTGAAGCAAAAAACTTCAGATACTTTTGAAGGAAAAGAATTTGAGGGTAAAAGAATAAAAGGTTAGATGATAGGGTTTGATGGACATCAGTTAGAAAGAGGTCCATGTGGAGCATAAATACCAGCATGGACCAGTTGGGCCAAATGTCCTTTTTCAGTAGTTGTTAATTTTGTGCACTAACTTGTCACCAAGATAGAGTTTGGTGTTGTCAGCCTGTATGTGAAAACTAATGCTGTGCCTTCAACTGATGTTGCTGAAGGACCACACATAGACCAGAAATAGGAATGGAGCAAAGATTGATTCTTAGGGGATGCCAGAGGAATGATGTGGGATGATGAAGAAAAGCCATTGCAAGTGTTTCTCTTGGCTATGATTAAGTAGATAAGAATAGAACCACTTGGGAGCATCCTCAAAGCTGGATGACAGTGGGCAGGAATTGGAGGAGGCGGAGGATGAAGGCTGCAGACAGATTGGGAAGGAGCAGCAGGGAAGTTTACTCTCTCCACAATCACAATTGTGACTATGATAAATATTTTGGTGCAATAACAGGAGCAGAGCAGGAAGTTGACTGAGGGTTTCAAACATGGAGTTCCATGGAACAGGTTTGGGAGGCAACAACATGTTCAAGAACTTTGCTCAGCAAAGGGAGGTTAGAGATGGGACAATAGTTAGCAAGGATGGAGACGGGGGTGATGACAGAAGATTTAAAGGAAAGAGGGATAACACTTGAAAAGAGAGGACAGTTTGCAATATTGACCAACATGGGGTCAGGCAGAAAGTTGGATGATCAGTAGTTTAGTGGGAAGAGGATTGAGGGAACTGCAGATGGACTCTTGGACAAAATGAGTTCAGAAAGGACACGAAGGGAGACAGGACAGAAACTAGAGAAATGTGAATTCAGAGCTCTGGCAAGGAGCGGCATGGTAGCACAGTGGTTAGCACTGCTGCCTCACAGCAGCAGGGATTTATATTCGATTCCTGGCTTGGGACAGTGTGCAGAATTTGTACATTCTCCCTGTGTCTGCGTGAGTTTCCTCTGGGTGCTCCAGTTTCTTCCCAGAGTCTAAAAGATGTGCTGGTTCGGTGCTTTGGCCATGTTAAATTCTCCCTCAGTATACCCAAACAGGCACCGGAGTGTGATAACTAGGGAATTTTCATAGTAACTTCATTGCAGAGTTAATTTAAGCCTACTTGTGACACTAATAACTAATAACTAAGAAATTTGGCTGAGTAAACTGGTGAAAGGGGAGGACTTGACAGATGCAGCTGATCAGACTCTCTCAACATTGGTGATGAAGAAGTCCATGAGTTCCTTGCACTGGTTATAGGTGGAGAGTGTGAAGGAACAGGAGAGAGGGGTTTAGAAGCAACAACAGCAACTTCCATTTATATAGTACTATAGCATCATCAAACAAGTTGCCATTGGTGGAGCACTGAAATCACGGAAGTTGCAGGACTGGAAGAGGTTACAGAGAGAGTGAGGGCAAGCCACGGAGGCAATTCCAAAACAAGGATGAGTATTTTAAAATTAAGGTCTTGCCAGATCTAGGCCTCACAATCCAAGAGATTTTGAAGTCTCTTGTTTTATTTTTCCTCCCAAGTGTGTCTGTAAATTATGTAGCAGAGTCTAAAAATATTCAAAGTTTTCAAAAACAAATAATTTAAATTGCCATTAAAATTTACAGAGCATGCACAACTTGCGTGGGAACAAGATCAAGTGTCCATTATATTTAACAGGTAATCACAAACCTGAGCTACATTCATGTGAGTAACACCATGTGCAGAGTTTAATCTGGGAGTAAGAGTCTCCTATGTATCTGTTTACAGGATCAGGAAAAGCTGAGCTCCATGCATCAGGAGTAGGGGGAAACAAGTCCCAAAGTCTGAAACACAAGCAGACTTTTACAATGAGAATGCGCTTGGAAGCATTTTTTCATTCACTCTGAAGTTTTTTTTCCTACGACTTTACATGACTGAACAAGTCAAGTTCACGGGCGAGATTCTATAACCTTCCCCGAATGCTTTTCTCAGTGGTAGGATGGGCCTGGTGGAGGAATCCTCTGGTTCCACCACTGTCAGTGAGAATTCCCGTTGAAGTCACCACACACCACTGGGTAACCCACAAAAGGAGGACCTGTTAATCTATTCCTGAAGAATTCCAACCCATGGTTATTACATTGTATTTTAATAATTTGGCAACTGTAGTAGGAGCTGAATCCTGCAATTCCATTTTTCTATAATGTTGTAAATTAATAGTTTGTTAACTATTATTACATTTTCCAGATACATATCTTGAGGTGAATAGAAAGTAAAATCAAAAGGAATAGAAAGTGGTTGGTGTGTCCAATCTCACCCATCAGAGTGGGTTAGGTAAAAACTCTCCCCATGGTCTATATTACTCTTAATTTTCTGTATAAAAATATTACCTCTTACTTTGCCCTAAATTATTTATTTGCGTGTTGCAGGGAAACAAAATGCATGCCAGCAAAATCTGATATCAAAGCAGCATGAATTATATTCTACAAAAAAGGTTTTCATTTAAATTACATAATACAATGGCACTTCAATTCAATTCATATCTTTAAGTGGCAAGAGTTTGTTATTTATTGTTTCTTGCTATGCCACTATTCAAAAGAAATGTACTGAGTGAGGCACCCCCATAAATAAAATAAGGAATAAAACTAGCTGGAGCACATTTCAAGAATGTGACTAATCTCAAGGTTCAGGTGACATTTATAAACTACAAGTTTCACTCTTCAATTCAAAGCATTTGATGTGCTATTGCTTTGTACCACATCATAACATTGAGCTGCATGTCTCAGTTTGAGTACCATTTGACATATTGAAAAAACCAACTGCCAGTGCAATCAAACAACATGTTTTTTATTGATATTGTCATGACAACAGGAAATTGTGACTGAGTGAAATCTACTTATAACTTCACTAGCTGACCAGAAAACATGTTGAACTGTTTAAAGAAGAAATATTTTCTAACAAAACATCCAAGAAAAGACACTGACCAAAAATGGCTGCCATTAGTCACCTGATGCCTGGGTTGTAAATTGACCTTTTCTGGTAAATTATTATATGAACTGCACAGCAGACGTTCTGACATATTTTTCATGTAATTCCACACCTGGAGGGTGTCAAGGTCCATTTTAAAAAAGCAGCTCTTGAACGGGAGACATTGGAAATGCAAAGTGCAGGACTTTAACCAATTGGAATTCTTTCAAGACAATGGGAACTGCTCACCAGCCAGACTTGCCCAACAGACATTGAAAACCCTTTATGGAGGATGAGATAACTTCCATCTCATGTTGGTTTCAACTATCTTGATATGTGTCAAATATTTCTGATGAAAGTTCAAAATTATGATAACTTGTTTGACAACAATGATTGTAAGATATGCCAATTTCCTTCTTGAAATACATCAATGGGACATTTGATAATTGGTTTTTCAAGCTAAATTCAGAAAGAAAAATGCAAGGACATCTGAAAACACTGTTGAAGGAAACAGTAAGGACTCACACTGTCTCTTATTCTCTCTCTCTTTCTCTCTATTACTCTCTCTCTATCGCTCTCTCTCCAAAGCTAAGACTGATTCCAACAAGCAGCAGTTACCTGAACCTCAATTCGCCTGTGGGATTTTAAAGTAAACCAGCTCATTTCAAATGGCTAAACATTTAACAATCTATGTCTCAAAGACAAGCTACTGTTTCACTTGCACATTGTGTTAACTTATTTGGGTTCTAACTTTTCCTAATTTTGAGATGCGTATCTGTCATCATGTCTTTTATTATTCTTTCTGGGGTTTAGCAACAAATAAATTTATTCTTTCTTCGACTAAAACCTGGTTTGATTGGCTCCTTATTGAAAAGCAATTACATTTGGATTGGAAAAGACATTTATAGGAAAACATTTTTTGTTGTGACTAACTACGGGGTCTGAGTAAAGGTGAACAAATTCACTCCTCCTCATCCAGCTGTAGAAGTATGCAATGCCAGTCATATGAAATAGAATGATTACCACACAGTTGTTAATTTAATTAATACATCATAGAATCACTGTAGTGCAGATGGAGACCGGTCAGCCCATCAAGCCTACACCAATAACAATCACACCCAGGCCCGATCCTACGCATTTGTCCTTTCAATTTCCCTGACATTAAGGGACAATTTATCCAGACCAATCCACTTAACCCACACATCTTTAGAATGTGGGAGGAAACCAGGGCACCCGAAGAAAACTCATGCAGAGACAGAGACAACGATCAAATTCCACATAGACAGTGACCCAGGCTGAAATTGAATCCGAGTGTCTGACGTTGTAGGCAGCAGTGCTAACCATTGTGTCACTATGCCATCAGGGATGCTTGAACAGGAGGTCATGTGGTGGAGTGATAGCATCCTGACCTTTGGACTCAAAGTTTAGCGTTCAAATCCCACTCAGGACTTGATGGCCATGAAAGGTGAATGTGTAACCAACCAAGTTGATTATCAGTCTGTAACACTTGTAATAGTGGGCAGTAAAACTGGGGAGTTTTCTGTTCAGTTCTGCTGCAGAAGGCAACAGCAAACCACAGGAATACTATGCCAAGTTTTATCATGGGCCAATCCAAAAGAAATCCACAATTGCCAACTGAATCTAAATGTTAATGCTTGGTAGCTGAAGAAGGAGACGATAGAAGAATGTATTGGATAACTGTTGTAAAAACAACATAATTCAGTGAGATGTTACTAGTCAATTCACACATGATCCCTATTTTACCACTGCATCGTCCCCAAACATGGTAAAGTCGGGTGCGAGGCCATTAATGTGATCTGCGCCCACGGTGGCATAGATGAACACTTTACTGAGATTCGGGAAAGGCTGCGATCCAATTTGCACCTGAAATGGGCGCAATGGCAACTTAAATGCAGTTACATGCATTTAAATTGAATTAATGAACGGCCGCCCAATGTTATCAGCATTTCCTCTTGTACCACTGTGTCCGGTGATCCAGAATCCTGCCAAAATGGATCTGCTGAATAAATCGGGCGCTCCTGCTGCTGAAGAGGCAAGTTCAGAGCTTTCAACGGCTCTCTGACTCAGATCGGTGGTGGGGGAGGAGGGGTGCGGGTCAGCTCCTTCTCTGCAGGGAGAGAGAGTGAGGTCAGATCATTCTCGGGAGGTGTTGGTGCAGGTGGGGGGATGGCGGGGGAAGTAAGGCAGATCATTCTCTGGGTTGGGAGGGGAGTCATGATGTAGAGATGCCAGCGTTGGACTGGGGTAAACTCAGTAAAGTTTTACAACACCAATTTTAAATCCAACCAATTTATTTGATAGTAAATCCGCGAGCTTTTGACTTTACAGCCTTCGTCAGGCAAATGCAGTGAACACTGCATTTGCCTGGCGAAGGCTGTAAAGTCGAAAGCTTGCGGATTTACTATCAAATAAATTGATTGGATTTAAAATTGGTGTTATAAAACTTTACTGGGAGGGGAAGCCTGATCATTGCCTGGGGGTGGGAGGAGGGGCGACCATTGTCTGGTGGGGGAGGGAGGCAGGCCAGATCATTCTCTGATAAAGGGATGAGGAGGGAGGAAAGGCAATCAGATATTCTTCTGGGGCTGAGGGACTGATGGGGGTGAGGGGGACTGATGGGGGTGAGGCCAGATCATTCTCTGGGATGAGGGGGCAGTGGGCCAGATCATTCTCTGGGGGGGATGGGAGTACATCCAGATCATTCTTAGAGAGGATGCAGGAGCCAGATTGTTTTCTGGGAAGGTGTGGGGGTGGGGAGAGGGGGCAAGTGAGATGCATCTCGGAGGATGCAGGGGAGGCTTGATCACTCGCCGGTGGGGGGGGGGGGGGGGGGGGGGGTTGTGGCCAGTTGGATCTCTAGTGGGATGGGTCTGCTGCCACTCTGTTGGTCATCCGGACAGCAGCAGTGGTGATTGGTCTGGGAAGCAGAAGAGGGGTGGATAAGGAGGACAGTGATGCCTGTGGGAGCCATTGCGATCTGACACGGGTGTGCTTCTTCAATTTTCTTTTTAACTGTGCATGTGGGGTTCAGAATCTGATCATTTCAGGTGTGCTAAGCCCACCCACAGCATGATTCCAACTTGCAATTTTTTTCAGGCTAAGTGCATATGGGGGTGCCTGAAAGCTGATTTCCAAGTTGGCTCTGAAATGTTCCCAGAATCAGCACTTAGAATGAAAATGGTAAAATCAGGCCCATGAAATACTTAGCTTTGAATATATCTTCTATATTTCTATTATTCTGCTATCCAATTATAACTGAATAGAAATTATTCAATTTCTAATTGAAACAAATTAGATAAATCTGTTTATCTAAAACAAATTGATTAAAAAATTGCTAAGTTAGAAACAACTTAAGTTTTTCACTGAGTCAAGTTGACTCAGGAGTCCTTTAAAAATGACAAACAGGTCCTGATTCCAGGATTCCTGTCCACATTCCCACGTTGTGTGATTTCCAAGCTGTCTTTAAAGAATGCAGCTGCTTCCTATCAGAAGTTTGAATCCAGCGCTTGTGATATTGGCCGGCTTCAATCGTGGAGATAGGTATCATTTACACATCCGCAATGTCCTTGGGGTCATGATTCAGAGCCCTTTAGTTGAGTCATGAACCCCAGAGTGCTAGAAAGGAACGTCCAAAAGGCAAGTTTGAAAGTCTCGCTCATGTCCCCTTTGTGAGCCTCCGGCCAGCATCCTCACCCTCAGTAAAAATAAACAAAAACATTGTATAATTTTAAAATCTCTACAATAATTAAAACCTGAAAGAATCAAAGTACAATTGTAATTTTCAGTGCTGAAAAAGCTGACTGGCAATAATTATCACTTATCCTGTCGTTAGACTGACATGCATAAGACTTAATTTGCTGTGATGAGTTTAATTTATATCTATCATGCAGATAAAGCAACTTCATGCCTTGCAACGTATTTCAATCTCGAGGAAGACAGCAAGCCAACTGTGCAGCATGGAGCTCAAACAGCTTGTTTTGGATTTCTCCTTTCAATTTTAACTGCCCTTGGCTGAAATTTTAGTGCAATTCATACATAAAAGCAGGGAGAGCCATTCACCTCATCTCAATTTTGATTACACTTTACTCATAACCATGGTTGCAACAATGAGAGCCAATGTTGGTAGAAAAGCATGAAGTGAGAATTGAGAGCACTACTTTACCTTTCCCATCTAGTGGAAGAGTGGAAAATGCCCCTTGATATCTTTATTAATGAAAACAGTGGCTACTTTCTAGACCAATTCAAACAACAGCAGAAGGACTGAGTCTGGCATGCGGTGATGAGAGGTCTGAGGGGATGGATAGGGGTATGAGCTGGCATGGATGGGCCATGGGGAGTGTTTGGAAGGTGAAGGGTTGAATGGTCTGTGACTATTTTTGTCACTGGGACAAAACCCCATGGGACCAAAGCAAATCTTTCGAACAGCCTACCTCAGCAACTTCTTCCTGGGTCAACTGACCCAATTCCAGCTCATATCCAGCCCCCAACCATGAAGATCCCATTGTTATCAACATTTTCCTCCAGTGGGCCAAGCTGGGGGACTCCTACCGCATCCACACATACACACACACACTCCCCTGAGGCTGAAAATCCAGGCCATTCTGAAATGTGCAATCAGAATATTTGTTGAATGGATGAAGAATATCATCCATTCATATCATTCATATAGGGCTATATGAATAAATGGGTTTATATAAAACACCTTGGTACTTCTGTGTATTTTTTATTTTGAAGACTATCTGACATACTTAAGTAGTAATTTAAAATGATTGAATAACAAGACACTAAAAATAGCAAAACTGAAAAAATATACATTTCTTCATTAACACAGTACAAGAATAAATCATGTCATAAAATAAAATAAGGAAGCTTAATGTAGAAAATCAGTTGATAATGATTTGTAGTGCAAATTGAACATGTACATGACAATCTAATTATTTCCACTAGTGTTCCCTGTACAGATGTAAGAAATGCAGTTTTGTGTTTCTAAAAATGTTAAAGATATCTCAGATTTTTGCCCATATTACACTGCAATTATTATTTGGTTGAGTGGTATAGTAAAGGCAGCTTCAGGGTGTGGGTGTGGTGTCAACACACCAGATTCTCTGATTTGAACTTGGATGAAATAATACATTTGATTTGAGAGTTTCACGTCTTCAGGCTGTGCCATGAGCAGGTTGCATTGCCATGATCTTAACTCTATACTAATAGGGAGAATGAAGTAATAAATTTTGAAGAGCAAAGATGTGTTTTAATTGGATGCACGGTGAGCAGAGGGCAGCATGCAGATCGAATACACATTGCTGGAATTACTGCTGATGCTTTCATGAGCAGAAGGGACATACATTGCTCAAGAAATAGAATGAAGAAACCACCTGCTCGCACCAATAAGTTACGGTTGGGGATACCTGAGGAGAGGAGCAGTGATGTGCCCAGGTCTCAGATGCAATGAAAAGAGCAGTGTAATGTTCTAATCAGGTCAGAGGATGTGAAGACAAATGTCACTGGGATCAAGACGAGCCTTTTGAACATCCTAACTCAGCACTTGGCAACCCCTATCAGTTTTCACAAAGAGTCATCTGACTCAAAACTTTGGCTCAATACTGTCTCCACACATGCTGTCAAATCTGTTGACATTTTCCAGCATTTTCTGTTTTTGTTGTTGAAGACAACTGTCATTCAACCACATTCTGTTGGTAACGCATTCTTCTTCTGTTTTTCCCTAGTATGCTCCATCATATCACTCATACCCATTTCACTTCCAACAGTATCCTTAATTTTCTGTGCACTTCATCGCTTTCCAATTTATTCATCCACCATTGGCATCCGAGCACCCCAATCTGAAGGCAATGTTATATATCTACCTCAAAAACACACCCTCCTCCGACAAGTCTATTGTGTTCATTGAGCAAATTTGACTCTCATGAACTCACAAGTCTTCTTGTTGGAGGAGAAAACACAAATCCACAAAAGAAAGAGGGGACTGGAAGTTGGACAGCTCACAGACGCAGAGGAGGATGAGATGGGTAGAACATCTGTGTTCCCCTCAGTCAGAAACGCTGAGCCTGGGAGAAAACAGACAGCTAGTGATGGAATGGAAAATATCTCTAACATGCACACAGTGACTTCACCATTAATTACTGAGCAATGAGAAGATGAGGTATGGTGGTTGTCAAGATCATGATTTTGCCACAGCCAAATAATTTTCCTTTCTCCTGTTATCTAGAGACTTTGTTTGTCCAACTAAGGTAACTGGACATGTCTGAAGTCCTGTTCTCAGATGCTTCTCCCCTTCTAATTCATTGATCGAATTAGAGTCTGAGGAAATTGAGCCTTGATTGAGTAGTCTTGTCTCAGTGACCACTGATACTTTCCTGTGCACCTCCCTGCTGTCCAACTGTTGAGCTTAGTAGAGCCCACCATATCTATGCTGCATGGTAATGGCCTTCCTTTACGATCATAATAACATCCAATCTCTCTGATGGCTGATATGTTGTGGAGATGCCAGCATTGAACTGGGATGGGAACAATAAGAAAACTTCTTACTGTGCTTACCCCAAACCAATGCTGGCATCTTCACTTCATGACTACCATTGACACTGCAAACCTCTGGCTCAAAGTGGAGAGGATCTCCAAGAAGATAATGCATTTTGATACAGACATCAAGTTTCTACAAAGATGCAAGAAAGTTGACATGATCCTGAAAAGTGACTCACTTGATGATGGAGCGGCTTATGATTTCAAATAAATCTGTTGGATTTTAATCTGATGGTTGATTGAAAGTCTCCTAAATTCTCACCTATTTGGTACAAGCACTCTCTGCTAATGTTTCCCACAGAGAACTGACAATGCAGCTGCTGCTTTGGGTAATTTGAAGCTAATCGATTCCTCGTGAAGTACAGTTGTAACTTTTCTCCTTATCACACAATTTCCTGAACTCCTGGGAGGTGGTGCTGGAAGTGTTAAATCTCAAGGAAAGTTAAATTCTTGAGCAAAAGAGCTATTTGCCTTAGAGCCAATTGTTTTGATTCTTTTGTTCACTGAATTTAACTTCTCCACCTGTTTCCAACGTACCTATCCATGCCTGTTAAAATTCCATTCACAGTAGCATTGCTTGAAGTGTACATATTGTATAAAAATATGTTGCTGGAGACTTTTTTAATCGTGTTTAATATTAATATTGAGTGTTATGTCTCTTGATAGATTTAGAGGGAATGGGAGTAAAGCTGTTAACCTTGCATTAATCTTTGTACAGGAAGAGCAAGAAACTAATAAAAAAATGATTGTTTTAAGCAGACTGCTTAAAGCTGCAAAATAAGGTTACCGGTGGGATCGCTGTGGGGGAGCTGGCATGTGGCTTTTGAATTGGTCTAAAAGTACATCCTCCTCGTCACTCATCTCCCCATCAAGTTTTGTGTCATCAGCAAACATGGGGACATTACTTTTGGTTCCCTCATCCAGATGTATACTGTGATTAACTGGGTCATTAATGTTAAGAGCAACAATAATATAGTGCAATGATAGATTGTGTGTGCCTTTTAGGCGACGATTAAACAAATCAGGCAACCTGATGTTTGATGCATTCTGTACCTCAATCTCAGACCCTTACGCAGCTCTCTTCATTGAAACGCATTTGCCCTATTTGTATGATAGCTATGAACTAAACTCAATAAAGGAAGTTAAGTCTTATGCATGCAATTGTAATGATGTAATAGGAGTTAATTATTGCCAGTTGATTTTACAACATTCAAAATTAATGATTACAGTTATAGTCTGATTCCTTCGGGTTTTAATCATTGTTGGAGATTTTTAGAATACAGCCGTTTTATATTTCCTTCCTGCCTCTTCTCAATCCATTTTTTTTCATTTCTACCTTTCATTGGTCTTTCTGTGCCCACACCGATTTTAAAGTTGTCTGTTTTCACTTATACTTCTTTCTCAGTCTTGCACTGTTCATTTCACAGTCCGTCAATCTGTTTGGTTGAGGAAGTACACAGCTTATCTTATTCATTTAAGTCTCAGACACCAGCCTCACTGCAACATTATCAGCTCACATCTTCAGCAATCTGCCATGCAAAAAGACAAGGCAAGTCTAACTGAAGGCATTAAAGTTACTCCTGGAGCAAATTAGGGCCTATTATATTGATCAGGATCCCACACGCTGTTTGTAGAATCATGACGCAATTTCCAGGTACAAATGCAAAGAGTGGGCATGTTCCCCCCACTGGTATCAGGTTTTGAATGGCCTAACCAGAGATATTTGAAGAGACAACTGTCAGCTGATTATAAAATGCAGCAACTTGTCATTTCTCCCTCCCGCCTCCTTGCAATTCCTGTTTATCCTGTTCGCTTTTGGTCAGCTTCACTGAGGAGCTGATAGGTTCCACATACACCTGAAAAGGCAAGCTGCATGCTGACAGCCTTCAAAGGGGAATGAGATCTGTCTCAGGCTAGTTGGGCATTGGAGAACACAACTGCAATGCCTGCCCCCAGCCAACAGAACAAAACTAACTCCACCTCCTGAAGAGATATAAGATGGTTGTAATTATTTCTCCTCTGTGTATTTCAGCGTTGATTAAATGATCCTTATCCTGTACCATGCCACTTTGTCATGATAGAAATCTTCTGCTGTCATCATAAATCTGTTAAGAGGGCACATCTTCAGTATTTACATAGATTTATTCAAATCTCCAACAAGCGAGCACTGGTAGTCTCCCTCATGCACACAGAGAATCTCCTAACAATAGTTTATCATGTTTGAAAGGGTGTACAAAAAAGACATATTAATGTGGCTTTCCAAACAAAGTTCCCATAAAGGCAAAGCCACTTAATTCCAGCTGTCTTAAATAAAGATACCTACCTGTTTGTGCTAGTTCAGGTGAGGGAGGGCTAGCTCACTACTTAATTATCCTGCTCATGATAAATGTATTCCTGAATTTTACAAATTCATTGGACAGAATGTAACTAGTTTCATTTATTTGTGCAAAATAATCTGTACTTTATTATTTTAAGACGAGCAGAGACTGGCAAAACATTAATATTCAATTTACTATCTCTTATTGCAAAAGCATTTTTTTTTGAACACAGGATTTTAAGTTATCCATTCAACAAGGGCTCTCAGAGAATAACTTTGGAGAAAGTTCTTTAAATTTGTGTGAGCTAGCATGTATAAAAACAGGCTGAAGATTTTAAATACAAATGTTGTCAATTTTGGCTTGGTGATGATTTACAGTCACTGAATGTAAAGTAAAATTGGCAATTAATTTCTCCTGAATTGAAAAGTCAGGTCTAACACTGATGGTTGCAGTATTATCTGAACAACATTCTCTTAATGTCCTTGAAATCTGCCGATTATAACTTCAGCATTGATCATCAGAAAGCAGCTTCTGAACGACCAACTTATTCCACGACAAAGTGTGAGGATAAAAACAGAAATGACAGGAAATACCCAGCAGGTCATGCAGCATCTGTGAAAAGAGAAACAGAGGCCAGGGTTTTGCGCTCCCATTTGTATCAAGTGAGTTTGGCGACAGAAGCAGAAACTATCATTAGAAGCGCAAAGCCATCTTTTACCATCAGTGTAAATATGTGACTGGTGTGATTGGTTCCCTCCCCTGTTCTCTCCCTCCAGTTCTCACTGGAATGAAGGAGATTGAGGGGGTGACTTGATAAAAGTTATTATGAAGGGCATGGACAGAGTGGATAGTCAGAAGCTTTTTCCCAGGATGGAAGAGTCAATTACTAAGGGGCATAGTTTAAGGTGTGAGGGGCAAAGTTTAAAGGAGGTGGATGAGGTAAGTTTTTCACACAGAGGGTGGTGAATGCCTGGAGCTTGCTGCCAGGGGAGGTAATGAAAGTAGATACAATAGTGACTTTTAAGGGATGTGTTAATAAATACATGAATTGGATGGGAATAAAGTGATATGGTCCCTGGAAGGGTAGAGGTTTTTAGTTTGGTCAGGCAGCATGGTGAGTGCAGGTTTGAAGAGCCAAAGGGCCTGTTCCTGTGCTATAATTTTCTTTGTTGTTTGTTGTTTGAAATTTGTTTTTTGTTCTTGGTAGGTGATGTTCAACATCGGAAACATCAACATAATAAAATAACATTATTATCAGGTTTCAGAGTGTTCAAGTGCGTGCAGAGCTCAGAGGGGGAATCGTGCCTGGATACTGCCCTTACACTGCCATGGCACCCAAAGTCACTTCCCAGACATCACTGGGGTTGTGAGGGTGGGGCTCAGAGTGCCTGGGAGCAGGGGAGTTGGGGGAGGTTCCAGTGTTAACTTGTTTAGTCACAGTGTGCTGATGCAGCCTTTAAAAATGGTACCCTGATCCTCCTCCTTCTGAATTTCTGACAGGGCAGATGGATCAAAGGTCTCACCAGTGTCACATCATAGGGCCTGATCCTTGTGTTTTTTTTTCCAAAGTGCAGTACTATATGGTGGAGAAAGCCACGATTGCCATCAGCAACTTCAACGCTGCCTTTCCCGTCCATCATCAGCATTTATTGATTTCCAGGAAAAATTCACCCCAGAGTTAATATTTCAGGTAACCGCCAATTGCTGCTGGCTGAACATGCATCTCCAGCTGCGGTCTCCCACATGTCCCATGTACCAAAATGTAATCCTGGCTTCTCCTACTGAATAAACCCATCAACAGACATGCTGCTTCAAATGACCAATCTCAACAGACAAGCTGGGCAGAAACTGAATTCATGGGTGGAAAGTTCTTTCTTGGAGAGTAAAGCCATGATTTTCTGTCCCTGTGGAGTTCATCATGGTGGGTGAGAATGGAAAATATTGGGAGATCACAAAATTTCGGTCTATATCATCATTGAAACCTATTCACAATCGTCTGCACCACAATGGTGGGCTGTCTTTCTTGCTTCTGCATATTAAGAACCTCATTTCAATATATTAGCATCTTATTATAGCCGTACTCATCAGAATCATCTCCCAACGTTGGATGATGAGGTCACTTGAGTTGCAGTCTCAATGATGTGTTTCACAACAGTATATAAGTGAAGTCCACCCGGGAATCTGAACGTCACTTGGTGTTTCGAGGTTTATTTGCCCACATTGCTTCGGGCAATGCTCATGCTCATAGTGCCAGGCTTCACCGCATCATTTTTAGTGAGACTCACGGGCAAGTCTCTACCTGCCAGACCTGCAGTAAGGCAGGGATGGCTTTTTTCAATGGCTGCAAGATGAATGAGTGCTTGGAAGAAGGGGAGAATTGGCCTCCGACAAGGGAAAAAGCTGCAGGACTAAGACTTGCATGGGGAAGAGGTATATCTCAGAGTGACTTGTGGGCCACTTGTTCAACTGCTCAAGTGGACTCAAGATGGTGGTGGCTGAGGTACACACGGGACAGTAGCACCTCTCCCTCAAAATGTCCATGGGCTAACAAATGGATATCCATCATAAAAAAATGGATTCAAGGGATGGAGAGGAAAGACTGAGAGATATTGGAGAGAAGGTAGTTTTAACATCAACTTCCTCAGTCCCTTAACTGAAATGTGTCACCTTCCCAAAGGCATTCTGCAATCTCTGATCTGATTTACAGGTCAAGTTCAACTTGTTGACTGGGTGCCCTTTGCCCATTATTCATACCAATTAGAGACTTTCACTGATGATCTCAAGATATGCAGCAGTTGTGCTTCTTGAACAGCTGCCTGAATTTTCCATTCTCACATACCCTCTCTGTTAATGCTCAAATGGAGCAATTGTATTGTGAAGCCAATAACTCCTGCAGTCTTTCATTGAAGCAGCAAAAGGCAGTGGCTCTAATTGCACCATCTCAAGGAAGCCTTCTCCTTTTCTCTCGGCTCCGACTCTATTTCAGCGTTGTGATTAGAAGCAGTTTACCAGCCCCCATTAATCCAGCCATGAGCTCCTCCCACACGGTCTCAGAATTTTTATCTCCTGTGCAGATTCTTTTCCAGTTTTGGTTTTCAACTGTGCAATAACTTTGTTTCCAAGAAGGCGGTGCTGCATTTGTATTTTGAGAATAACTTTGACCCTCCCCCTGTCAGTGCATTGGTCTTTCCAATCTTGTTAGAACCTCACAATGTGCAGGTAGATCTCTCTCTGATTATTCTTCAACCTCTTCCAGTAACCCTTGGATCACATTATCATTGTGACCTCCAGACTAGAAACGTTGGCTCTATTTATTCTTCACAGATGCTGTCAGACCTGTTGAGATTTTCCAGCAATTTTCTGTTTTTGTCTCAGATTCCAGCATCCACAGTTTTGATCCACGGTATAATTTCCCACTAGCCTGCCACGGAATTGGGTGAGACGTGTTTTTAATGAATATTCCTGACATGATATTACTTGGAAATGGCATTCCTGACATGGATTGGTGAGAAAACCTGACCCACCATCGGCCTGCTATAAAAGTGGTGAGCTAAAAATTCTGAACTAGTTTCCTACTGGTGGAAATCGGATTGTTTTGCCTATCTGCGAATTCCGGCCTACAGATTGGTTGGTCAGAAGGTAGACAATACTATTGATATCACAGGGAAACTGATCTGAATTTAGGGGTATCCAAAATTGAAAACTGTGGTTTCAGGATAGATTTGTTAGCAGCTCTGCACTGTTGGTGTCAAAACTATTTTGAGCTAAAATCCTGGTTTCAACAACCACACGCTAGGAATACTGCCTCTACTTTGACTCCTGGAGAGTTTAATCTTTCATCTGCTTATCTCCTGTCTTCTTTAGACTACACGTCATGGTTGACTGAATACATTCAATATAAATCAGGATAGCCTAAACATCCTAATTCAAATTGAAGTTCAACTCCTACCCAGGAAATATCATTATGGTCTTAGACTAGTGCTCTGGGAATGTTAGTATGATAATAATATTAACACGTGCTACAATTTGTGAACATTTTTAAAGGGGAGGTTATTCTACCTCTCTACCTGAACAGCAGCAGTGTCCCCAGAGTGCCATGGTTTCCTGTAACTGACTGTTAACCTCAGAGGTAGTCTCGCCTCTTAGGGCCGAGTGCTGACAGATGAAATTGGAAATTAAAGTACTGCTGAAGGTCCCTCAGAACTGTAGTTTTGTGTCATACCTTGGAGAGCAAAACCTTTCAACTGCTGTTGGAGGAGATCCTGAATAAACGTGCCTCTGTGTGAAGGGGAAGACTCAACATTTAGAAAAACCTATCTTTGACTTTTTAACAATGACTCATGCACACAGGCCTCTGCCATGTGTTGCCGAAGGGTGTTGTAGTGGATATGTGACCAGCACTCTTTTCAAAAAATGGTGTTTGATTGGCAGGGTGGCACAGTGGTTAGCACTGTCGCCTCATAGTGCCTGGGACCTGTGTTCAATATCTAGCTTGGGTCACTCTCTGTATGGAGTTGACACATTCACCCTGTATCTGTGTGAGTTTCCTCCGGGTGCTCTGATTTTCTCCTATAGTCTGAAAGAAGTGCTATTTAGGTGCATTGACCATCCTAAATTATTCCTCAGTGTTCCTGAACAGGTGACTAGATTTTCATTGTAACTTTCATTGTGGTGTTAATGTAAGCCTACTCTTGATTAATAAATGAACTTTAGCTTTAGGGTGGGGAGCAGTAGGGTGTGGTGGTAAGTCAGGAATAAATTTGCTTATGTCTACTCGTGGGCCGAAGGGCCTGTTTGTGCTGTATTGTTCTATGTTCTATGTTCTACTGCAGTCATAGGCCGAATTGGACCAAAGTCGTCAGCCCAACGCATCCAAGAAAAATCTGTAGAAATCTGAAAGCGTTGGGCAAAACACAAGAAGCAAGGACTAAGAAAATGGCCGTTCCTCGAAGTAGGACTAAAAATGATCCACTTTGATGCAGTATGTGAGTTCCTGCTGTGCAAACCAAGAACTCGCGTCATAGATGATTTAGCAGTAGCACATACTGTTATTAATTATTAAATAGAAAAGCTCTCAATGCCTTCAAACTTTTTCTTTCAAATCCAGGTCGAGTTTCAGCAAGAAATTCCAAATGTATTAGTGATGTTGTCCCTTATACCTTCAGGCAGGAAAGAGGAAGAAATGACAGTTTCTATTTGGGAGAGCCCAAATGCCCGTTTCACTTTCTGCTACCCCTGCTTTTCCAAATTGGCTGAGTAAGGCCTCAACTCTGCCTCTGGGTGAGATTTAGCATCTTTCCTTCCCCAGCACCAGGCTCATTCAACCTTCTTGCCACATTTGATTAAAACATAACCAATATAACTGAACCAAAATCAGAATTATATAAACATCTTAATTTCAGTCTGCTCTGGATGTGTGGGCCCTTCCTCTGTGGTGCATATTTGAAATTCAAGCTCACAAGTATGAAGTGCCAGGAACGCAGAGCACATTACAGATTGACTCTGCTTACAAAAACCTGTGATCAGCATTGTTGAATCAAATTATCTTTAGACGGTGTCATCTGCTTCATTCTTGTAGAGGTCATGGCTGTTTTATTTTAAGCAGCTTTAACTCTGGGCTAGCTTTTGGCAAGTTACTAGTGGAGACAATTAGAAACTTGGCACAGTAGCACAGTGGCTAGCACTGCTGCTTCACAGCTCCAGGGATTCAGGCTCAATTCCCAGCTTGGGTCGCTGTCTGTGTGGAGTTTGCACATTCTCTCTGTGTCTGTGTGGGTTTCCTCTGGGTGCCCCAGTTTCCTCCCACACTCCAAAGATGTGTGGGTTAGGTTGGCCATGTTAAATTGTCCCTTAGTGTCCCAAGATGTTTAGCTTAGAGATATTAGAACATAGAACATAGAACATAGATATTAGCAGGTAAATATGTAGGGATATGGGGATAGGGCCTGGGTGGGATTGTGGTCGGTGCAGACTCAATGGGCCAAATGGCCTCTTTCTGCACTGTAGGATTTCTATGATTTATAACTCATTCACTGCTTCAAAAATGAATCCTGAGCTATTTTAGCTCCTAGCCATCGTTGAAATCTCGCCCATAATTTTCCCATGGAATAGGAAGCAATAATGGAAAATGGTGGGGCCTAAAGGCTGCCACCAGCACCACGCTGACGGCAAGCTGAAATTTGTGGTGACATGTCACAGTCAAGACCTGGAGCGAGACCCAAAGCAGGAGAGGCCCAAGTTAGTTTTCAGCCTGGAAGTTTCTGGACCCCAGAACAGAAGCCTCTTCCAGCCCATACTCCTCTTCTGCTCTGTCTGCACCTAACATTTGTTAAATAAAGGAGACTGATGGTGTTTTGGATAAGGGTCCGTAGCCACTTGCTCAGCAGAGTTGAGCAGTTTAAATTTTGATTGCTTGCTGTTTTTCTTTATCTGGGTAATTTTTAACTATTCATCTGCTTGGTTTTCACCAGATGGATGGGGTAAAATGGTTGATACTGTTATGTATTGACTTTGCCTTCTGACTTAGCAATATGTTCATTTATTTAATGCTGATAAGATTGGTGCATAAATCTGTTCCAATGAAGCCACTTCAAAATGACAACTACTGCACAAATTACCCAGTATATGTATTCAGTCCCACACAGTCTTTATTGTAAATAAATCTCAGTCGTCACACATATTTGTTGTCATCTAGTTTATTCTGGAAGCAGGAAAATAGCCAATGCATTCATTAAAACTGATCTGTCTTCTCCACTTGGAAGGGACAAGAAACAGAAAAGCTAGATGTCATTTTCAATTGACACAATTACTTTTTTACAACACAGTGATACATTTCAAGGTTACTCATCAGAATGCATGTCGACAACCAGATGCAAAAATATCAGTGTCAGCTTTGTAAAATCTTCATCGTAATTTTATTGGCTCCTCTAATATGTTCTTAAATATGTTAAAATCAAATAAGTTTTAAAAAAGTAAAATTCACTTCAATATTTTAATTTGTCCCTGACTTTTTTCTGTGCTTATTTGATTTTATCCTTGAGATGTCTTTACCATTCATTCCCTTATCCCTGTATATTCATTCAAAATGAAATACAATGTCACAGGTGACAGTAACTCTTCAGTACTTCCCTAGTTAGTCACTTTCTGTTAATGAACATCAATAGTAAATGCTACCATGCTCTACTAACATCACCATACAGCAACCATAACTCCGTCCTACTTAAGAACATAAGAAACAGGAGCAGGAGTAGGCCATCCAGCCCCTTGAGTCTGCCCCGCTATTCAATAAGATCATGGCAGATCTGTAATGGTTCAGTACCACTTTCCTGCTTTCTCCCCGTAACCCTTAATTCCCTTGTCAATCAAAAACCTATCCACTCTTGACTTGAACATATTCAACGATGAAGCCTCCACCACCTCATCAGGCAGAGAATTCCAAAGATTCTCCACCCTTTGCATGAAGAAACTCCTCCGCAACTCTGATCTAAATCCATCCATCCTCCCCCCCCCCCCCCCCCCCCTCCCGGCCCAGCCTTGAGGCTGTGCCCTCTAGTCCTGCTAACTTCGCTTAGCGGGAAGAGTCTCTCAACCTCTACCCTATCCATCCCCTTCATTATCTTATATGTCTCTATAAGACCCCCTCTCAGCCTTCTAAACTCCAAAGAGTACAAACCTAGCCTATTCAGTCTCTCCTCATATTCCAATGCTCTCATCTCCTGTATCAGCCTAGGAAACCTTCTCTGCACCCCCTCCAAGGCCAATATATCCCCTCCCGTGTTATGTATGTGGCGCATAGCCCTTTTAAGAGGACAGGTCAGGTGACTCATGGCATGGGGTGACCTATCTGGGAAACCGCCCCCAAAGCCACTCGAGGGCTGGAGTGTGAGGAATACAGTCCATCTATTAACCTATTGTTCCTGTGGCTTCCTTTCCATGTGACCTCTTTGGAGCTACCTATCCAGTAATCTCAGACTTAACACCCAGGATTAGTCAGATCAATTGGAAATCTTCCACATTGCCCAGTTTAAGATTGACAAATTGAGTTGACTGAATTGATTTATTTTTGTCACTTGTATTGGGATACAGTGAAAAGTATTGTTTCTTGCGAGCTACACAGACAAAACATACCATTCATAAAGTAAATGGGAAAAAGGAAAGGATAGTGTACAGAATATAATATGTAGTATGATATATAGCATATATAGTATCAAATATAATATGGGGGAGAGGGGCTGGGGTCAGGGGTCGGGAGGGATGGCCTAACGGTATTACCGCTAGACTATTAATCCAGAAACCTAGCTAATGTGCTGGGGATGCAGGTTCGAATCCAGCCATGGCTGATGGTGGAATTTGAATTTAATGAAACAAAATCTGGAATTAAGAATCTACTAATGATCATAAAATCATTGTCATTTGTCAGAAAAATTCATCTGGTTTGTTAATGTCCTTTAGGGAAGGAAACCTGCCACTCTTACCTGGTCAGACCTACATGTGACTCTAGAGCCACAGCAATGTGGTTGACTCTTTACTGCCCTCAGGCATCAAGGGATGGTCAAAAAATGCTGGCCAGCTAGCAACACCCACCAATGAATATAAAAAATAATAGTGTTGCAGTTAGGGTGAAGAGAAAAATCAATTTAATATGTGATAAGACAAGTCTGATGGCAGCACGGAAAGTTTAAAAGAGTTAGGCCGGAGTTTTACTGGCACACCTGGCTGAGGCTCATAAAAATCGAACCCACGGCCAGTGGAGAATCCTATTCTGTGAATCTCGCCTGCCCCAAAATCGGTAAAATCAGGGCTTTAGAATAGAGTTTTAAGAGCATAGAAGGAGGGTAAAAGATGGAATTATAGGGTATGCTGAGAGTAACTTGTAAAAAGTCACCAAGCACTATGTATGTCAACATACAAAGTGATTGGCCCTGATATGAATATGTGGTTATTGTTTACACAGCAGGCAAACTACTGTTTATCTTTCTGAATGACTAATGATTAAATGTTGAATGGCATTGACATAATCATAATTCTCTAGGTACCTGAGTGTGGGGTGCAGGTAAAGTAAGGACAGTCGTTTATTTATCTGCTTTCACTACATTTTCTTCATGTTCCTGTATTATCTACAGAAAGGATGCAGATCTCAAGTTGAAAAAGGTCCTGCATTAAGTGTTCATCACCTGCTACACAGCTCATCCACATTCTTCACCATCCCTCCCCCCCACCCAACTATGAAAATCAAAGCCCATTAAAATGGAACATTTACTGGACTAGTAATCGCAAGCCTAGACTAATAGTCTGGGGACACGGGTTCAAATCCCACCATGGTAGCTGATGGAATTTAAATTCATTTAATATATCCGGGAAAGAAAGAGAATAGTAACTATCATTGATTGCTGTTTAAAAAAAAACATCTAGTTCGCTAATGTCCTTCAGGGGAGGAAATTTGCAGTCCTTATCCAACTTGGCCTACACCTAGAGTCACAAAAATGTGGTTCAATGTTAATTGTCCTCTGAAATGGCCCACCATACCATTTGGTTCAAGGGACTAATGGGCAACAAAATATTGCTGGCAATGACCTTTCAACTATAGTGTACTGAAGGGAAGGGGAACTCCCTCAGGTTGTATGATTCACATTGAATGTATACAATAAATATTACATGTATCACAATTATATTGAAGCACTTCTGAATGCAATGATTTATGAAGACAACTTAAATACCATTGCACTTTAAGACAACTTAAGTGACCATTTTTGAAAAGTCTGTAATGTTCTTACAATTGCACTGAAGCACCTCAAAATGCAACATGATCTATGTGAAAAACCTGAATATTTTTGCACTATGACGGCCATATGCTTGTAATGTTCTTTCAGATAGTCTATGAATAAAGTATATATTGTGAAAAAAAATACAGCAATGCCTACATGCCATGAAAGAATAAATTGAAAAAAGAACTCACTGTATGGGAAGTTATCACCTGAATCTGAATTTGTAAGTTGAAAGAGAACGCACAAATTTTGGAGCAGAATAGGTAATTTGGCCCTTCAATCCACCTCTGCATTGAAGAAGATCATGGTTGATTTTATTGTAGCCTCAATACCATTTTAATGTCTATTCCCTCTATCCTTTGGCTCCTTTTTTGGGCAAGGATCTATCTAAATCTGCCTTAAAAATATTCACTAACCTTATCTCTGCCCCTATCTGCTGTAGAGAACTCCATAAACCCAGCACTCTGAGAGAAAACAAATTCCCCTCATCACCATCTTAAAATAGGAGACTCTTATTTTTTAAACTGTGTTCCCCTAGTTCCAAACTCCTCTAGAAGGGAAAACATTCTTTCAACATCCGCTCTGTCAAGCCCCTCACATCCTGTATGTTTCAATAGGTCACCTCACATTCTTCCAAACTCCAATTGCTATGGGCCCAATCTGTCCAAATTTTCCTCATAAGGTAACCCACTCACCCAGGATTTGTTCCATATTATGCTACTACAATATCCAAAAAAAAAATCTTGCGTGGAATTTTACCATCCCATCCTCCATGGGGAATTGTAGTACGTGGAACATGGACCAAACAAAGCTCCATTGATCTTAAGCGGGAATTTCCAGCTTTGGGACGAGACACAGTCAAACCCCTCCACCCGGCCTCCCTTATGTGTATATCTTTGGCTTCTTGAATATATTTTGTTGCGCATGTTTGATCTGTCTGTAACATTACAATTTAAAGTGTCTGCTCAAAATTTTGCTTATCTTTCTCATATCATTTGAACTTTTCTTCTGGCAGTGGATCTTCACTATAAACCACACAATATAATGATTCTTTGGACAGATAACTGTTGGGGGAAAACAATTTCACAAGAAAGAATAATTGTATTTTAAAGCGATGAATTTGATTGCCATGGATGTGGTTTGCTCAAAGAAATTATTTAAGAGGTTGTCTCAATCTAATTGATACATTGCCAAAGATGGTGCATTAATGAAAAAGCAAATGAATTGGAATAACCTGGATCCTCTGAGGGTCTGATGCAGTTAGTCATCTTCGTTGATCAAGGGATTGCAAACTTTTTGTACTACACAGACTTGCAGATAGACTTCTAAACATCAGGCTATTAAATATTGATCAATTCTGACCAGCAAATGAAACAAATTAATTATTGGGTTTTGTATTTAAAGCTATATTCTGGAGAGAATTATTTCCTCATATACTGTTTAATCCTGGTTTTCATTTCAAGTTGATTAGAATTTAGATTTAATTGAAATGCATAATTGATTTTGTATCAAGTTAAATTACCTTATTACATCCAACAGAGACAACAGCAACAACTTGCTTTAATATAGTATGTTGGATAGAATAAAATATCCCAAGAGAATTCAAAGGCATATTGTCAAACCCCCAAAATATTATACAGAGGGGGGAAAAAAAGCAACTAAAGCAAAACAAGCATTTTGTATTCTCTCCTGGAATGTGGGATCATTGGCAAGGTCAGCATTTACTGCCCATTCTTAATTGCCTTAGAACTATGTGGCTTGCTAGGTAATTTTGAAGGCATTTAAGAGTCAATCACACTGCTGTGGGTCTGGTGTCACATGTAGGCCAGGCCAGGTAAGGCTGGTAGATTTCTTGAGCCAGGTAGGTTTTCATGATAATTGATGATGGTTTTACGGGCATCAGCTGCAGTGGTGGGATTTGAACTCTCATCCCCAGAGTATTTATCTGGACTTCTGAAGTAGTGGTGCAGTGACATTACCACTATTCCCTCATCAAGGCAGAATGAGAACTGTATGAGACAATCCACCGAAGATTGAAAAAAATGACCAAACATTAATAACATCTTTGAATCAGTTCTCATTGTTGGTCTATATTAGATACAGAGCTACGATCACAACATCACAGACATTCATTTTACGCATGACTTTGGTCCAGGAATTACACAGTGGGATACTGGTGTGCAGACATTTGCCTGAACTTCCCCTCTCTGCTTTTCCAGCGGTAGCGCTAACCTGTTTATAATAAAATGGTTAGCAGCTCCTCTGAAAGGAATTTCAGCCAAATGTGTTAAACACTCGTGTGCTAGTATCCCACTGTGCATTTCAGGATCAAAGCTGATTTTTCGTGCTATGTTATAAGGTAATTTACAAACTTTGAAAATAATTGGGTTTTTTTTGAGGTACATTATATATATATATAATAAAACGATTGGGAAATCAACATGTTAAAATAAAATCTCTATATTTTCATCATCAATGTAGATGGGGTGCCACAAACAGAAAATAGAATCGGTTTCCTGAATGAAAAGATAAGCAGTATCCATTCCAACTGTGGTTATATTTTGTTGCCTAGTAACTCTGGCAGTATCTCAGTGCCACCAGAATCAAAATTGAAAATCATATCTGTTTTTGAACTCCTCAGCAGGCTAGCTGACCAGCTGCTTGGGCTGAGCTGTATTACTATTTAATGCAGCAGGGAGGAGGAGGATGATTGTGTTCTGAGAGTTGTCACAGATTTATGAAAAGTTTATAACTTCAGCAGAAGGAGATCTTTTGGATTTGAACGCATGTTCCTGCTTTTACTCAGGCTACAGTGACAAGAGTCTTGGGAGCGGACTTCCATTCAGAATGACGTGTACACTCCACTTGATGTTATAGTTCTAAATTCTCTAGCGACATTTCAAAGACAAGCAAAAGAAAAAACCCCAAGAAGCAAGAAAACGAAAAGCACATCGACGATTGTAATGTTAGGTTTAACTTACCTGGAGAGAAAGAAGAAAAGGCACATAGAGGAAATACAGTCAGGAATTTGGATTAATGCAGAATGCTGTCACAATAATTACAAAGTGGTCCATGAGTGGAATAACGCAGTTTGCTTTTCACACGCAGTTGTTGAGTTCAGTCATTTTACTTCTTCAATAATATAGAACTAGGCTGCGGAGTAGCAGAGTTTTTCCCGCTGTTCCCTCTCATCTGCTCACTCTGGATAGAGCCTATATATTCAAAAGTCTAAAAAGGCCTAATATATCTTGCACACACCACTCCCTGGCCTGCCCCCCAACCCCATCACCCTGCTTCCCCACCCCCCTCTACATCAGCACACAGCGACAGCAATGTGCACTGACTCCAAGGTGCACTTCAGAAAATTGCCAGGGTTTTTTTTCAACACTACCTTGCAAACCACAACTAGAAGGGCAAGGACAGCAGATAGGAACACCACAATCTTTCATTTCCTCTAAAAAGTACACAGCATGCTAGTTTGGAAATGTATCCTCATTATTGCTGGGTCAAAATTCTGAAATTGCCTCCCTAATAGCACTATGAGAATTGTCATTTGGCAGTGCAGAACTTGCTGTTACTGAAAAAAATAAACATGCTGCAAAAGCTTTTTGTCTTGCGCTCATCAAGACAGATTTATAAGAATATCAATTGTAAAAAGAACAATTTATACTCCATGAGAAAGAAAGCACTAATTAGCTAACTTGTGGACCCTAGTTGTTTGGCATGGTGGCACAATAGTTAGCATTGCACCTCACGATGCCAAGGAACAGGGTTCAATTCCAGCCTTGTGTGACTGTCTGTGTGGAATTTGCATGCTCTTCCTATGTCTGTGCGGGTTTCCTCCCACACTCCAAAGATGTGTGGTTAGGTTGATTGGTCATGATAAATTGCCCTTTAGTGTCAGAGAGATTAGCATAGCAATTGCATGTGGTTACGGGGATCAGATCTGGGTGAGATTGTTGTCGGTGCAACCTCAAAAGTCCAAATGGCCTCCTTCTCACTGGAGGGATTCAATGGCTCAATGATTTGTAGAGGGCATTGCCATGAAAAATGCACCAAAAATCAGTTAATGTCAAGCTCTTGTTTAAATTCAAAACAAACAGGTTAACTCTGGTTGCCACAGGAAGTCAATGTCCTTCAAGCTTTTGTTTAGTTGAAAAAGGCTAATGCATGGGCATGCTCTTTCGTTCTGGAAAGTAAGAAATCTCACAACTTCAGGTTAAAGTCCAACAGGTTTATTTGGTAGCACAAGCCACTAGCTTTCGGAGTGCTGCCGCTTCATCAGGTGAGTGGGATTTCAGTTCACAAACAGTTCATACAAAGACACAAACTCAATTTACAAAATAATGGTTGGAATGTGAGTTTTTACAGGTAATCAAGTCTTAAAGGTACAGACAATGTGAGTGGAGAGAGGGTTAAGTGCAGGTTAAAGAGATGCGTATTGTTTCCAGCCAGGACAGTTAGTGAGATTTTGCAAGCCTAGGCAAGCTGTGAGGGTTATAGATAGTGTGACATGAAAGGATCCCGGTTTAAGCCATCCTCATGTGTGTGGAATTTGGCTATCAGTCTCTGCTCAGCGACTTTGTATTGTCATGTGTCGTGAAGGCCGCCTTGGAGAACATTTACCGAAGGTCAGATGTTGAATGTTTGTGACCATTGAAGTGTTCCCCAACAGAGAAAGAACTCTCTTGTCCAGTGATTGTTGAGCGATGTTTATTCATCCATTGTCATAACATGTGCATGGTCTCTCTAATTTACCATGCCTTGGGACATCCTTTCCTGAAGTTAACAGGTAGACAATGTTGGCTGAGTTGCAAGTGTATGTACCGTGTATCTGGTGGATGGTGTTCTCATGTGAGATAATGGCATCTGTTTCATTCCATACACATGAAGACAGCCTCAACCAGGATCTTGGGCTCATGTCACAATATCTGTAACCCCCACAACTTGCCTGGGCTTGCAAAATCTCACTTACTGTCCTTTCTTGAGACAATTTACAACTTTTAACTTGTGCTTTACCCTCTCTCCACTCCCACTGTCTGTACCTTTAAGACTTGATTACCTGGAAAGACTCGCATTCCAAACATTATTTTGTAAATTGAGTTTGTGTCTTTATATACCCTGTTTGCGAACTGAAAATCACACTCACCTGAAAGTTAGTGGTCTTTGCTATCAAATAAATCTGTTGGACTTTAACCTGGTATTGTGAGACTTCGTAATGTGTTTACCCCCATCCAATGCCAGCGTCGCCACATCACGTATGGAAAGGACAGGGTTCTGTGAGCAAATTTATGTAGCTTCCAGCATGCTTTTGTAAGTCAGACTGTGAGCCTGACAGATTTCCTTAAATTGGTTTAAATTAACTCCTAATACAATCAGGATTGTTTAACAAGTGTTACCCTATTGCAAAATCACACCTGATATTGAATATGACACTTTGGCTTTTACAAGCAGGGGATGGATGAGTACGATCGGTACTTTGCCTAGTATAAACAGCCAAAGGGACGTATTGTTTGATGTGATCCAGTTGTTGGGATGTATGGCCTACATACCTAACATCACACCGGCACTGAAATTCACATACCACATTTCTCATTTGTATGGTTGGCAGAAAATCCTTTGTGCTTGACGGCAACATCCTGTTAGCGAAGAATGCTTCAACAAGCGTCAACAGCAATATGGCACAGACTACAGCATAGAACATAGAACATTACAGCACAGAACAGGCCCTTCGGCTTTCGATGTTGCGCCGACCAATTAGGAAAAAGCAATGACCCTCTAACCTAAACCATTCCCTTTTCGTCCATAAACTTATCTACTAACCTCTTAAACGCCACCAAACTTGGCGCATCTACAACTGCAGCAGGCAGGGCATTCCATACCCTTACCACCCTCTGGTAAAGAACCTACCTCTGACATCTGTCCTAAAACCACCACCCCTTAATTTAAAGCTATGTCCCCTCGTGCTAGCTTTCTCCATCCTAGGAAAAAGGCTATCACTGTCCACCCTATCTAAACTCTAATCATCTTATATGTTTCAATAAGGTCTCCTCTTAGCCGCCTTCTTTCTAACGAAAACAACCTCAAATCCCTCAGCCTCTCCTCATAAGAGCTGCCCTCCATACCAGGCAACATCCTGGTAAACCTCCTCTGTACCCTCTCCAATGCCTCCACATCTTTCTTATAATGTGGGGACCAGAACAGTACACAATACTCCAAGTGCGGCCGCGCTAGAGTTTTGTACAGTTGCAACATGACGTTGCGGCTCCGAAATTCAATCCCCCTACCAATAAAAGCTAAGACTCCATATGCCTTCTTAACAACCTTATCGATTTGATTGCCAACTTTCAGGAATCTATTAACATATACACCAAGATCCCTCTGTTCATCAACACTATTGAGAGTCCTACTATTAGCCCTATACTCTACACATTTATTATTCCTGCCAAAGTGAATTACCTCACACTTTTCCACATTAAACTCCATTTGCCACCTCTCGGCCCAGCTCTGCAACTTGTCCAAGTACCTCTGCAAACTATAACACCCCTCTTCACTATCTACCACTCCACCGACTTTAGTGTCATCTGCAAATTTACTAATCATCCTTCAATACCCTCATCCAGATCATTTATAAAAATTACAAACAGCAGGGGCCCCAAAACAGATCCCTGAGGTACTCCACTAGTAACCGAACTCCATAATGAATATCTTCCATGAACCACTACCCTCTGTCTTCTATCTGCTAGCCAATTCCTAATCCAATTAGCTAAATCACCCTCAATCCCATACATCTGCATTTTCTGCAGAAGCCTTCCATGGGCCACCTTATCGAATGCCTTACTAAAGTCCAGAAATACCACATCAGCTGCCTTACTCCCATCCACCTCTTTGGTCACTTTTTCAAAAAACTCAATAAGGTTAGTAAGGCACGACCTACTCTTCACAAAACCATGCTGACTATCCCCAATCAATTCATTTCTCTCTGAATAACTATAAATCCTATCCCTAATAATTCTCTCCAATACTTTGCCCACAACAGAAGTAAGACTCACCGGCCTATAATTCCCCGGAAAGTCTCTATTCCCCTTCTTGAACAATGGGACCACATTCGCTATCCTCCAGTCTTCCGGCATTATACCTGTAACCAACGACGACCTGAAGATCAGAGCCAGAGGCTCTGCAATCGCCTCTCTCGCCTCCCAGAGAATCCTAGGGTAAATCCCGTCCGGCCGAGAGGACTTATCTAACTTCAAACCCTCAAGAATATCTAGCACATCCTTCTTATCTACTTCAATACTTTCCAATTTGTAACCCTGTATCCCAGTGTTCTCCACAACTACATTTACATCTCCCTGCGTGAATACCGAAGAGAAATATTTGTTCAGTGCCTCTCCAATCTCTTCAGACTCCACGCACAACTTCCCACTGCTGTCTATGACTGGCCCTAATCTTGCCCTAACCAATCTTCTATTCTTAACATATCTAAAGAAAGCTTTAGGATTCTCCTTGATCCGAACAGCCAAAGTCTTCTCGTGTCCCCTTTTAGCTCTCCTCAACTCACTCTTTAGCTCCCTCCTGGCTGATCTATAGCTATCCATTGCACTAACTGAGCCTTCAAGCCTCATCCTGACTTAAGCCTCCTTTTTTCTTTTAACCAGCAAATTAACTTTTTTAATACACCATGGTTCCCTTACTCGACCATTTCCTCCTTGTCTAACAGGGACATACTTATCAAGGATTTGCAGCAACTGCTCCTTGAATAAGCTCCACATTTCAGATGTTCCCAGTCCCTGTAGTTTCCTAGTCCAATCTATGCACCCTAATTCCCTCCTTATGGCTTCATAATTACCATTCCCCCAGCTATAACTACTGCCCCCATCTTCATGCCTATCCCTATCCATCACTAAGGTGAACGTAACCGAATTGTGGTCACTATCACCAAAATGTTCACCAACTGCCAAGTCTAACACCTGGTCTGGCTCATTGCCCAGCACCAAATCCAATGCAGCCTCACCTCTAGTTGGCCTATCTACATACTGAGTCAAAAAACCTTCCTGCACACTTTGTACAAAAACTGACCCCTCTAACGTACTAGGGCTATAGCTATTCCAATCAATATTAGTAAAGTTAAAGTCCCCCATAACAATTAGTCTATTACTTTCACTCCTGTCCAATCCAAGCAGTCCAAGGCAATCCAAGACGGCAATCCAAAGCAGTGGCTCATCACCACCTTTTCACAGGAAATTAGCAATAAATGTTGGCTTTTCCGGGGACATCCACATCCTGTAAAGGAAACAGAAGCTCTTATGACAAACTGGTCACTTCTCTAGTGTGAAGGAGTTCTTGAAATTAAGCCCAATGTACCTTGATTATTTTAATCTGGATTCTTTTATCATACTTCCACAATTTAAAGTTATATTCTGGATTTAATTTTTCTATTAATGTATACAATCATCTTAAATTTCCTTCCTCAGCTGAAAAACCCAAGAGGCTTAAAAATTAATCTCCTACCTCTTCTACACACTGTTTTTCAGCAATCAGAACTGGACTCACTTGTATTGCTTTCAAGAGATAACAAAGAACAAAGAACAAAATAGCACGGGAAAGAGGCTCTTTGGCCCAATGAGCCTGCGCCGCCACCCTGATGTTCCCACCTCTACCCGTGATCTCTGTCTATGTTTATAGATCTATGGATTAAAAATCAAATTTGAGACAATTTAGGGAGAATTTGTTTTGCCAATTAGCCTAAGAGCACATCTTTGGGACGTGGGAGGAAACCGGAGCACCCGGAGAAAACCCACGCAAGCATGGGGAGAATGTGCAAACTCCCACACACACAGGCCCCAAATCCATGTATCTGCACAGCACAGCGATAGTCACTGAGTTGTCATGTTGCCCATCAAATGGTCCAGGTCAAGCGTATACTAACAACGTGAAGCACTAGGATACTCTCGAAAAAATCCAAGAGCAGCCCTCTCACGACCCATCGCGTGTATGTCCCTTGTTAGACAACATGATGGACCAAAGTACCTGTAGGATAAAAACAAGTACATCAATATCATCATCTATTTACACACTTCCCAGGGACTCCCAAGGCTCGTGATCCTTATTTTAAGTCAGTTTTCTATACCCCTCCATTCCCATTCTGTTCATGTGCCCATCTAAGTATCTCTTAAATAATTCCAGAGTACCTGCCTCCACCACTTTACTTGGCAGCGCATTCCATACCCCCACCATCCTCTGTGTGAAAAAACTCCCTCTAGCATCCAAATTATACCTTACCCCCCTCACCCTAAGCCCGTGACCCCTCGTGCTATTTGAGTCCATCCTAGGAAAAAGCTAAACCCTGTTTACTCTATCTATACCCCTCATAATCTTGTACACCTCTATTAGATCTCCTCTAAGTCTACGTCTTTCTAAGGAAAACAGCCCCAATTTGCCTAACCTCTCCTCGTACCTTTTGATCAATTTGCCTTAACATAAAACAATTCCTTGCTTAAGAGCTTTGAAGTTTATTTTTCTTTATTCTCTTATGGGATGTGGACATTACTGGCTGGGTAAACAGTTGTCCCTCCCTAGTCAAAAGATAAAATGCTGGAAAATCTCAACAGGTCTGGCAGCAGGTGTAAGGAGAGAAAGGAGCTGATGTTTCAAATCCTGATGACCTTTTGTAAAAGGGTCCAGCATCTGCAGTAATTTGCTCTTATCCATTGTCCATCCCTAATTGTCCTAGAGAAGGTATTAATGAACTGTCTTCCTGAATTGCTGCAATCCATGTGTTGCCAAAAATATGCTGTTCAGAAGGGGGTTCCAGGGTTTTGACCAGCAACAGTAAAGGAATGGTGCTATAGACCCAGGTCAGGCTAGGGTGTTGTGTTTCCATGAATCTGCTGCCCTTGTCCCTCTCGATGATACAATAATCGTACTAATTTATCTGCCAAAGAAAATCTTTGGTATTTTGCCTTATCTTCAAAAAGAAAAATGTATATTTCTATATCAAATATTATACATGACAAAGCTCACAGTCAAAGTCATTGGTCTTGCCATGCATGAGCAAACTTGGAAGCAATAAATCTTTCACATGTTGAATTGCTAAATGTCAAGGAGCACCATAAAATGAATAGATTCTGTTATTTTAGAACTTGGTATTTCTCAACATGTTCACAATCTACATCTCTGTTGACACCCTGAAATGCCCTTTGTTAATACAACTGGCTAGTTGAAATTAGTGTGATCATGTGTTCAGCCACATTATGTTTCCTAATGGCGAGATACATTTTTGATTATAAATGAATGTTTTTGACCCTTTCTTCCTGTGTCAAGCCTTAAACTATCAAAGGTAGTTACAATAAAAATGAGACACTTTTTTTTCCTCTTCAGCAATCAAACAGGTGCCAAATTACAGTTATTAAACCTAGATGTTGTGAATATAGTATAGTAATTCATAACACTGTCAATGCCAACTGCAAAATGTAGTACATAGGCTAGTCTGGTGACTCCAAAATATACCTTTTCAAATAAAGATTATATTAGGCCATTTAAAGAATAAATGCAACTGAGATCCATTTGGAAGAAGAAGGTATATCCTTAGAGCAGATGCTTGGGCATTCAACTGGATTATGTTTTAATTGACTGGAAACACAAAAGCAACACAACTTTGAAGAAGTATTTTGCTTCCTCGAATGACATTCTGAAAATTAAAAATGCATTATGTATGTGAATCCACATCCTGTGGCTTTGTTGTACATCATATTGTTCTATGTAAAAAACGGAAAATGCAGGCAAATCTCAGCAGATCTGATAATATCTGTGAAGAGAGAACAAGAGCCAGCGTCTCTCGTCTGGGCTTTGTTCTTGTAATAAGTCTTCAGAGGTGGAAGTCCTTCCACCAAAATCCCTTTAGTTACAATTCCAACAGCAGTACACAGAATGCTATCAGTTAGCAATCTATCTTTGGGTGTGCCAGAGGAACTGACACTCCCAATTAATTGAAGGAAAGGACTCCCTGAATTTGCCCATCAATTGACTTATCAATCAGGGAGTTCGTATTCCGATTGATCAACATCAATAGTCCCATTGAAGTCATTACAAGTTTCTCCAGAGATGTTGTCAGGCTTACTGAGATTTCCCAGCATTTTCTGTTTTTGTTTCATATTCCAGTATCCACAGTATTTTGCTTTTATGTTGTTCTGGGTCTTCTGATTTACCAGCATGGTGGAACCTCAGCCACTTCAAAAGATACAGTATGTGAAGTGATAGAGATAGCTGACACCAATAGGAAATAGGAGCAGGAGTAGGCCATTTTTGTCCCTCAAGTCTGTTCCTCCATTCAACTAGGCCATGGCTGAACTTCTACCTCAATGCCGTTTTCCTGCACCTTCCTTTTTTCCCTTCCTAGTGACCTTTGTCCCAAACAGATTCGATGACTGAGACTCCACAGCGTGCTGGGACTGATAATTCCACAGATTCACCCACCAGTTGAGTGGAGAAATTCTTCCTCATCTCAGACTTAAATGACCTACTTCTTAGTTTCTTACTCTGAGACTACATTCCTCCGCAACACCAACTAGGAGAAACATCTTCTTACATCTGCCCTGCCAAGGTCTATGCTTTAATGAGATCATCTCTCATTTTTCTAAACTCTAGAGAATGAAGATCCAATCTCCTCAACCTCTCCTCATAGGACAATCCTGCCATCGCAGGGATCAGTTTGGTGAATCTTTGTTGCAGACGGCAGGTACACCTTCATTAGATAAGAAGACCAAAACTAAACACAATACTCTGGTGCGGTCTCTCGAAGACTCTATAGAATTTCAAACAAACTTCATTACTCCTACATTGAAATGCTCTTATGACAAAATATTTAAAATTCCCCATTTATACTGTCTTTTCTTTCTGCAACTTTCAGTCCCATTAATTTCTATAGAACTGCTTTTTAGCTAATATTAGTTTCTTGCATTTTCCCATTCTCAGAGTTCTCTTGGTTCTCTAATATTTTTGGAAGTTTTTTTAACATGAGCAGCATGATAGCACAGTGGTTAGCACTGTTGCTTCGCAGCTCCAGGACCTGGGTTTGGTTCCCAGCTCGGGTCACTGTCTGTGTGGACTTAGCACATTCTCCCTGTGTCTGTGTGAGTTTCCTCCGGGTACTCCAGTTTCCTCCCACAGTCTAAAGATGTGCAGGTTAGGTGAATTGGCTAGGCTAAGTTGTCCCTTGGTGTCCCGAGATATATAGGTTAGAGGGATTAGTGGATAATTACTGGGATAGGGCTGGGTGGGATTCTTGTCACTGAAGACTCGATAGGCTGAATGGCTTCTTCCTGCACTGTAGAGTTTCTATGGTTTTATGGTTCCTCTATGAAAAGGATTACAAAAAATAATTCAGTTTCTCTGCTATTCCCTTATTTCTCATTATAAATTCTCTTAGCTTGTAGTGGGCCCGCATTTGTCCTTGCTAATCTTTTCCTTTTTACATACTGTGGGTGACATGGTGGCACAGTGCCTAATGCCGTTGCCTCACAGTGCCAGGGGCTGGCTTAAATTCTAGTCTTGACGATTGTGTGGAGTTTGCATGTTCTCCCCATGTCTGCATGGGTTTCTTTTGGATGATCTGGTGTCCTCCCACACTCCAAAAATGTGCTGGTTAGGTGGATTGGCCATGTTAAATTATCCCTTGGTGTCAGAGGGATTAGCAGGGTAAATGCGTAGGCTTACAGGTCTGGGAATTGTTTTCAGTGCAGGTTCAAAGGGCCAAATGGCTTCCTTTAGCACTGGAGGGATACTATGATTCTATTCTGAGAAAACTTTTACAGTCTGTTTTATATTTCTCGCTGGTTTAATTGCATATTTTAGTTTCTCTTTCTTGGCCCGACTTCACAAAGTTCTAAAGTGTACACATCTTAAGATTGAAATTTTAAATGTTATAGTTGTAATGGAGGCACAGTGGTTTAGCACTGCTGCCTCACAGAGCCAGGACCCAGGTTCAATTCCCGGCTTGGGTCACTATCTGTGTGGAGTTTGCACGTTCTCCCTGTGTCTCATGGCTTTCCTCTGGTTGGTCTGGTGTCCTTTCACAGTCCAAAATATATGCTGGTTGGGTGCATTGGCCATGCTAAATTCTCCCTCAGTGTACCCAAACAGGCACTGGAGTGTGGAGACCAGGGGATTTTCAGTTACTTCACTGCAGTTTTAATGTAAACTTGCTTGTGGCTAATCAATGCATAAACTTTAATGAAATTTTTTGTTGACATTAATTTATTACTGACTACTTTTTGCTCTGTGGAAGCCTAGGAAATGAAAAATGGTTCACACCCACAGACTTTAAAGGATAAATATCTGATGTATTAACAATGCCACTTACTAAATGTTAATTCTTCACTGAACTGCTAAACGCTGTGACTTGTTAAACTCTTGATGGTACTTCTTCAACCTTTCGAATAAAGCAGCTTTTTGAACCTCTCGGTCCATTAACACCTACATCTTTAGCAACAAAGAAACTCAATGTTAGATACTCTCAGAGCTTTTGATAGCCAGCTACCAAAGTCTGTGTAATCATGTCCTGCCTGTAGGGTTGGGTTGAAAATAGCTCTGCTCTTTCAGGTTCGAACTCAGCCAGATGAAAGCATACATTGTAGAACTACTGTGAGAGTTCGACTTGTATTCAGAATGCAGAGTCAGTATCTTTTATATCCTGCAGCTGTTTCATTTTTGGCATATCCTGTCATTACCTCTGAAGTCCTGGAATATGTGAACTTTGCTATATTGCATTCCATCTACAAAATTCATTGCTAGAGAGAAGGAAAAAATAGCATGAAAGCTGTTTTAGAAATGATATTTCACAACTTATGAGTGCACTTGTTTCTTAAAAAAAACACCTCAGGGCATTTCTGGATTCTAAATTAGTCACAAGTGTCTTATGCTGCCCTTTCGAGGTTGAGATTTACCTTCAATTATAACATTTATAAGCCATATGGGATAAGTTTGGTTCTGTTATAAATTTGAGTATTGTATTGTCGACCTGCACCTTATTATTCTCTATATGGGAAAATGGGTCTTTCATTAAAAGCATAGAAAAAAATTCCCAGAAAAATAAAGAACCTCCTCTCCACCCTCTACCCTTCAACTGCATTTTCCAACATCCAAACTCCCCATTTCCAGGAATAAAGGAAAACCTCCATGTTTTGTTTGAAGCCATCGGGCCAACATGCAAGCACCTCAATGCCACCATTGGCAATCTCTATGGATATCTTGGTCCAACAGATCCTGCCAGATTTGTGCTTGATCCTTCACTTTATGGCCACACACTCAAGTGGATGGCATCAGGTTGTAGCCCTCAGGAGAATCAGGAACTTTGACACCTTTCCATGCTGTAAACCTCTATGACTCTCTATGAGCCTAAAAGTCCCTTGTTAAGATTAACATTAATGCAATGCCAATCTCAATGAGCTTTGTGTTATATTCTTGTGAGTTGTCAGGGATATGTGTGTAATCCTTTAATCGGGGTGTAGAATGGGTGAGTTCCTAATTATTAGTGCTCAAAGGATTATAGTTCATTAGATATGTGATTTTCTGCACATCTGGGTTTCCTGATTGATAATGTCCCAACCATGACACGTGGACAATAGACCTTCATTGCTGTGGATCATCTCTGCTGTCTTACTCTCTGCTCGTCAGCCTCCTATTGATGCTCAGACTCCCCCTGGCATCATCCCATGTAGACTGGCTCCTGCTGGAGCGGCATGTAGAGCACAGAACATAGAACATTATAGCGCAGTACAGGCCCTTCAGCCCTTGATGTTGCGCCAACCATTGGAACCGATCTAATGACCCCCTAACCTAAACTATTCTAATATTATCCATATGCCTATCCAATAACCATTTGAATGCCTTTAAAGTTGGTGAGTCCACAACTGCTGCAGGTAGGGCATTCCATGCTCTTACTACCCTCTGAATAAAGAACCTACCTCTGACATCTGTCCTATAATTATCACCCCTCATTTTAAAGCTATGTCCCCTCGTGTTCTCGCCATGGGTGATTTGGAAGAATTCTACCCTATATTTTTGGAGCTTCCTCTCAACACAGTGGCACAGTGGTTAGCATTGCTGCCTCACAGCACCAGGGACCAAGGTTCAATTCTGCGTTGGATGGCTGTCTGTGGGGAGTTTGTACATTCTTCCCATGTCTACGTGGGTTTGCTCTGAGTGCTCCAGTTTCCTCCCACAGTCCAAAGATTAGGTTGATTGGCCATGTTAAATTGCCCTTATTGCAGCGGGACCTACAAGGTAAGTATGTAAGGTTACTGTTGGTGCAGGCTTAGTGGACCGAATGGCCTCCTTCTGCACTGTGGGAATTCTATGATTCTATTTTATCACAACAAACATGCACCACAAAATTAATCATTGCTTGTATTACCTACAACATGCCAGCTCAGCAAATGAGGAACACATTTCAAATCTAAGGCTAACGTCATGGTTTACTAGACAGCAGTGATTTCTGCAGTGAATGTGCTTCAGGGACAACCTATAGCAAAGACAATGAGGCACTGGAGAAGTATTACCAGTGTTGACTTCACAAGATTCTTTGAATCTTGTCATTAGGAGTGTAGTCTAACAGTAGTGTACTCTCCCAGGCCAACTTGCTCAGCATTGAGACGGTAGGTACTCAAAAACAGACCTGCTGCACAGGGCATGTCATTCATGTACCTGATACAAACTGCTGAAACAACTGCTCTACTTGGACATCAGTCACAGCTGGAAACTTCCAGGAGGGTAGTTGAAATGAAATAAAGATATCCTCAAAGCAGTGGTAAAGAGATTAAATATACCCACCAATTTACAGCAGACTCGAGCTTGTGACCAACGAACATGGAGAAAGTGCATTCGGGAGAACACCAAGCACATCAAAGTGTGAAGCTGATCTGTCGGAGTGAGTGCACAATCTTCCAAACAGCCCATCTATCCAATTCTTTAAGCTCTGCTCTCATGTCTACTGTACAATTTTATGCTAAGAAACAAATAGTTAATTATTGCTTTTCCTTCTACAAAACTTGCAAATAGCAAAAAAATGAGATTCAAATTAAGAGTACTAAGAAGGCTATTTTAATAATTCACAAGCTGCAGGCACATGTATTATATTCTAAACATGTAATGAAGTGTGCAATATGTAGGCATCACACTATAAAAAAATTGAAGCGTAAAGATTTCAATGTTAAAGAGATTTCCCAATTCTGTTCAATGACCAAAGATTAAAAATAGAATGATTTCAGCTTTTGATTGATAACTCATATCCCATCTTTTAGCTGAATGAATGATTCATTCACTCAAATGCTGATTCATTTTAACTGACATATTGAAAGATGTTTTAGGCCAAGCGGTTTTGACTGAGAAAAAAGCAGAGAGTTTTGCCTTCAGGAGTTAATAGTGGCTGTGTCATCAATCTGCTGCTGGTGTGAAAGCTGTCGTTCTAATTCCATTTAATCTAATTAATCAATAAACAGCCAAAGTTAATTAGGTGAACTAGATTGTGCTGATTGTGCCATTTGAAATGAGGGTCTGATAAGGAACTGAGTCTCACTTCCTGAGTGACTCATCAGGGGTGGTTTTCGATGACATAAAATAGATTTGTGCAACTCACTTGCTTCTTCAACTGTAAACTATAATAAATCTCTGGAGGCAGAAGTTCCTTTAACAAAATCCCTTTATTTACAATAACAAAAGCAGTACACATAGTGCTATCAGTCAGCAGTCTACCTTTGGGAATGCCAAAGGAACTGAAACACCCAGTAAAATACCAGGAAAAGACTCCCTATTGGTCCATTGACTCCTTAATCTACGAGTTCATGTTCCAATAGGTCAACTTCAATGACCGGATTGAAGTCATTACATGAACAATTGACTGAAGGTTTGATAAAAGAAAGTAAGAAAATGAACATGAGTTCAGCACTTATTTGGAATCCAGATAAATAAGCGGATACCAGTTATAGTTCAGGTTAAATTGATATAGAAGTCAGCAGTTTAATGACGACAACGTCAGATGCTAGATTGTTGATAAACTTATCAGTTGTGCTGTGAGGTATCTTGGATCTGAACAGTTTCCAAATGGAATTCACGAGCAAAAGTCTCATTGTTAGTTACATCACTTGAGCAGAGAAAGGTTGAGTTCAAGGGCTGGCTGCTTACATTTTGCAACATACATTGTGGGAAAGAAAGGCAATTGCTTTTACTACCTATTGGAGTTCTGTTCAAGATTACGTACACATGTCCGTGCATGGTTTTCTAATTCGTTGCAAGTCACAAAATTTTTATAAACTTTGACAATCTTTTTTTGGAAAACCACTCAATTTTGTATCATTGTACTGAGGTGAATTATGTTGTTGAAAAAGATAAAGTTTTCAAAAAGTGGAAGTGTACATCCTCAAATTAATGTAGGGATTGAGACGCTCACTACAATCTTGTGGTTGTGAACGAAAATTTGTCGAATGTTTGACATTCCAATCTGTCAGTCATGCTTGTAAAAACATCCTTCAAACCTGTGATAGATTACAGAGTAAGATATTGTTTGGGGCAGAAAAACAGGTAGAAAACAACATAATGAGTGCAGCTCTGTTCAATTCAGATTCAAGTTTGCAGCAGTGTAATCTAAAGGACCTAATGGTTTAGGATTAAGTAGTTTTGAGGAAAGGAAATGTATAAAATGTGGAGAGCAAATGTGAAAAAACTGACAAAATTAGAACAGTTAGAATAGTTAGAATACAAAAGCAGGATGTACTGCTGACACTTTATAAGGCTCTGGTGAGACCACATTTGGAATATTATGAGCAATCTTGTATTCCATATCGAAGGAAGGATGAGCTTGCCTTGGAGAGGGTCCAGAGGAGTTTCACAAGAATGATCTAGCGAATGAAAAGCTTAATGAATGAGGAGTGTTTCAGGACTCTGGTCTGTACACAATGGAGTTTAGAAAGATGAGGGAGGCAGCTCATTGAAACTTACAGAATATTGAAAGTCCTAGAAAGAGTGGATGTGGGGAAGATGTTTCCATTTGTAGGAGAGAGCAGAATCCAAGGGCACAGTCTCAGAGTAAAGAGATAACCCTTTAAAACCAAAATGGGGAGGAATTTCTTCAGTCAGAGGGTGGTGAATCGATGGAACTAATTGTACAGAAGGCTGTGGAGGCCAGGTCACTGAGGTATTTAAGACAGAGATAAATAGGTTCTTGATTGGTAAGGGGATGAAATGTTAATGGAATAAAACAGGAGAGTGGCGCTAAGTAACAGCCATGATTGAATGGCAGAGCAGGTTTGGTGGGCTGAATGGCCTAATTCATCTTATGGTCTAAAGTTTGGTCTAAAATTGAATTTCAATTCTTCAGTAACATCATAGTTCACCAGGAACTATATTATAGTTTAACTCAAAATAATGTTGTGACAATTAGTCAGTTTGTCATTAGATAAATTATTGGAAAGAGAAAACAAGATCTTAAATTCAAATATATCATGATTCATTCAAATATGGGGCAGCAATTAGTCTGGTCTGTTTTCTATTCCCCTGAAGCTACTACTTCTTAGTACAGCTTTGGTGGAGGTAGGAGTGAAAGGGAAGGGACAGGTTGCTCCTGCAGCCTAGTAAGTTAAATAACCATTTCTGTTCTGCAAAACCCCCAATTATAATGGCAATTTATCTCTGTGCGATGAAATGTTACTTGAGTCATACACTAAGAGTCACATATATCCCAGGCTGATACCTAGAACTACATATAAAACACAACAGTTTCAGATCGTGTGGACCAACTAATCTGTACCAGCTTTAATGCTCAATATGAAACTCCTTCCACCCCACTTTGTCAAAGCCATCATTGTTAAGGACCCCACATACCCCAGGCATACTCTCTTCCACCTTCTTCCATCGAGAAAAAGATACAAATGTCTGAGCACACTTAGCAAGCAATTCAACAGCAGGTTTTTTTCTACTGCCATCAGACTTTTGAATAGACCTACTTTGTATTAAGTTGATCTTTTTCAATACCTGAACTATGACTAAAACACTACATTCTGCACTCTCTCCTTCTCTATAAACAGTGTATAGTGCACAAAAAACAATACTTTTCACTGATACCAGTATACACAACAATAATAAATTAAATTAAATCAAAAATTCTATCAGTGTACCTTTCCTGTTTTGAGTTGGGAACATTCATGCATTGAGTCAGAAACGCCTGGTTCAAGTCTCACTCAACGAGTTTATGGCCATGGAAAGTGTAACCACAATGCAGCTGAACTGATTGAGTTTCAATTTTCAAATCCCTCCAACATACCCCAGTAGCAAGTAGTAAGAGTGGAAGAGATTCCTGATCACCTCTGATATGTAAAGAAAATTTAAGCCTCTAGTATCACTGTTCATAGTTCCAGACTACAAAACATAAAAGTGTATGGTGCCACAGGAACTTGAGCTGCTTGAGGGGCCTGGCTAGTTTAATTGGCTGGGCAACTGGTATGGATCAGATTGGGTGCCAACAGCACAGGGTTCAATTCAAGACCTGCCTCCTTTTCCTGCCCACCTCCTTCTATGCTACCCCTTGCTCTCTTTCAAAGCGACATGATGGCAGTGGTTAGCACTGCTGCCTCATACAGCCAGGGCCCAGTTTTGATTCCCAGCTTGGGTCATTGTTCGTACAGATTCTGCATGTTCTTCCCATGTCTGCATGGGTATCTTCCAGGTGTTCCAGTTTCTTCCCACAATTCAAAAAAAATGCCAGTTTAGGTGCATTGACTATGCTAAATTCTCCCTCAGTGTACCCCAACAACTCAGGGACTTTCACAATAACATCATTGCATGAGTATTAATGTAAGCCTACTTGCGATACTAATGAACTTAAACTGATTTATTTATTTATCTCCATTCTCTTTTTGCAGTGGGAGGAATGGAATCAATCTGAAGTACAATAAGAGCTGTGCAAGACGGATTGTGAGCTCCCAAGATAATCAGAGCAGCAACTGTTGGGCATTTTATTATTCATAATAAATAAACTTTTATTGTTTATTAGTCACAAGGATTACACTAACACTGCAATGAAGTCACTATGAAATTCCCCTAATCACCACATTCCAGCACGTGCTTAGGCCAATGCACCTAACCCCACACAGTTCAGACTGTGGAAGGAAATTGGAGCACCTGGAAGAAACCCACACACACACGGGGAGAATGTGCAAATTCCACACAGACAGTGACCTAAGCCGGGAATCGAATCTGAATCCCTGGTGCTGTGAGGTAGCAGTGCTAACTACTCAGCCACCATGCCACCCATATCAACACATCAACAATAAAAATAAAATTTTTTGAGTCCTCACAGTTTTTGAATTGCTGGCAGCTGTAGCATTGTGCTGTGGGTGGGTCACAAACTCGAGGTGACCTGGAGACATGAAAACAGACATTTAAACAAAAGCTAAATCTTCATCCAGATATAGGTGAAAAACAGCTATGGTTGAATGAGGCCAGAGATAACAGAAATTATTTTAACATGAAGAACAGCCTCTGGGTGCTATGGTGGAAGCAGATGGAAAACAATTGGGTAGCTCTTCGGAAACATGGCCAATGATATGAATCATTCCAGTGCTCCTTTACTTACCCCTTGGCACAAGTTGCTGATCATGTGCATTAACTTTTTTTCAACTCCACGTTTTATTTCCAACTCCATTAGTTATTCAAAGCAAGCTGTTTTCACACATTACTTTTCAATCACACATGGATAATAAATCAGGGTATGGAATTGGAATAATCAATAACATTGTTATTAATTGTTACTATTGGGATTGTGGAATGCATGAAGTTGTCTCAGCCTGATTTCCCAAGGGAATTAGCAAAGTGTCTGCTGAGATAAAATAGTACTTGTTTATACCCTGGTAGAATAAACATTGAATTCTAACACAGATGGTAAAATATTCTAACCAAATTACTTTTCATTAATTTTTGGAGTGCCTGCTGTTTTCTCACCCTGGGCCACACACCATTCTTGCTCAGTTTCCACTCTCCTTACCCTTGCATGTTCATGTGATTCTCTCCATTTGGATAAACATGAGGGTTCAAACTATAAACCTTATTGCTGATGAACTGTACTTATATGGCTGGGACATGATTGGATTTCTTGGCCATGATATTTGACAATTTTCCAGACTGTGATTAAAAGAATCACGTGAAGCAGTTTTAGGATTTTCAACAGAAAGAAAGGAACATATGAATATACAAGTTTTTCACCAGTTCTCCAAAAAGGCTTCAAGAACGAGTTATTTTAAAATATTAATTATTTTATTTATTGTGTTTGAAAATCAAGTTAGTTTATGCAGGTTTAAAAGGTCTTTCTCACAGTCACTGAGACAAGAGGGTGACTGACCAGTCAAAAAAGCTAGCTTTCCTGACTCTTTTCCACAATGACTGGGACAATAAATGATTTGTTCAACTTCCAGTTAACTGTCCACTTGTGATAGTTCCCTGGGTATCGAGGTTGACTGTTGACAATATATTCTCAGAAATGTGATAGCTGGCTTCCTTGACAGGTCCTTTGATAAAATCCCTGAACTTGGAAGAAATTAGGGGCACATCACTCCTTGACAGCACAAGGAGGAAAAGTGACAAAGACACAGTGGGACAATGGTTAGCACTGCTGCCTCACAGCACCAGGGACCCAAGTTCAATTCCGGCTTCAGGTCACTATCTGTGTGAAGTTTGCACGTTCTTCCTGAATCTGCGTGAGTTTCCTCCGGGTGCTCCAGCTTCTTCCCACACTCCAAAGATGTGGATGATTGGCCATGGTAAATTGCCCTTTAGTGTCAGGGGACTACTAGAGTAAATATATAGGGATAGGATGGGATTGTTGTTGGTGTAAGCTTGATGGGCCAAATGACTTTGCACGGTAGGGATTCTGTTCTATGCAAAGTCATTCAGTCCAGGAAGGGAGTCTGGCATATAGAAGAAAACATGTCCATCTTAAATTCAGAGCCAACTCGGAACCAAAAGGTTGACCAGAAAAATGTTAAGACAGCCCAGAAATGTGGAATGGTGTGAGTTGGTTTAATATTTTCTTATACACAATGAAGAATGAAGTAAACTTGTTTTAATATAACTGTTCCGTTCATATATTGCCTAAAAATGAAAGCACCTTATTGGTCTGTATCTGGTCACATCTCATCGCACTGCTTTCATCTGCCTTCTAAAGGACTGGAGCAAATTATGTGAGTAAATATGCGAAAGAGATAACTTCCCAGTTCATACAAGTAGTTAGTTTGCTGGGCTAAGAGATTCAGCAATACCTGTGCACTCCTGAACTTAAAATGCAGAAACCAGTTAGTGGAATGGTCACTGAATCAAAGAAAACACGTCTGGCACAATCAAAAATTGTAACAGCTGCAAAACATGGCTGCAAACACGGCACAATCGCACTGCTTCCTCACAGTGCCAGGGATCAGGGCTTGATTTCCGACTTGGGTCACTGTCTGTGTGGAGTTTGCTTGGTCTTCTTGTGTCTGTATGGGTTTCCTCTGGGTTCTCAGGTTTCTTTCCACAGTCCAAAAATGCGCAGGTTAGGTTAATTAGCCGTGCTAAATTCTCTCTCAGTGTACCCGAACATGTGCCAGAGTGTAGCGATTATAAGATTTTCATTGTAACATCATTGCAGTGTGAATGTAAGCCTGCTTGTGACTAATAAATAAGTAAACTTTACATCCTTACAAGTTAAGTGTTATGTGTAATTTATTCAGTGATTTACAGGGATAAAATTATCCAAAAACTTAAAAAGATATGAATCGCAAAAGATTCAGAATTTCCATCCACATGGGCATTAAATATTCTGTTTATACAAAAGTAAAGTGTAAGATATTTTGTATTAATGGGCAGATTTTTATACTTCCCTTGGGTGAGTTCTGAAGTGGGGGAAGCATGAAATTGAATGAATGGGATTCCCCTGGAATCTGAACATCCTCCAACATTTGAACATCCTCCCAAACATAGATGCAATTTCATGCTTGGGTGGCACTGGATGGAAAGATTCCAGAATGAAAACCTGGCTCAAAGGATAGTAACTTTTACTTTTTTAGAAAACATGGATGAACAGAATCACAGGAATACCAATTAGCTCAACAATAAGAAAAAATGTTAACCTTGAAAAGTGTGACAATCAGACAAAACTTCTGCTGGGAATTGTAGTCTTTAGCATCAACCAGAAAACCTAAAAATGTAACAATATACATTCCCTCAAGGTAGATTGATATCTTGAATTTGAAACACAGATTAAATTTAAAAAAGAAAAGCACATACCTCCATAAAACACCTTCTTCTACCACAGGCTTGGCTTCTCAGTGATCAACAATTGAACATTTGAACAGTGTAAATATATTTTAATGCCTGTATCCTTGCATGCAATAATTACAGTCAGTGGTATTTGTGCATAGAAGAGCTTTATGAAAATTTATAATAGTATTGTTGTGATCACAAGACTTGCTTCAGTGGAAGGTAATCAGACTCTGTGACTTGTATTGACATCTTGCATCCCACAACAAAAGCATTCAAATGGAAAAGTCTAAAATATTAATTTATCTTTTGCCTTGTTGAATTGCTTTTAGGTGTAAATGATATTGTCAGTATACCTCCAAAGAAGTTATTTTGTTACCTATCATATTTCCATGACTAAATACTTTGAAAAGTTAACATTTTGATTTTAACATTTGTATTATATCCCACTCTTAATATTGAATATATCTGGAAATGGTTCCAGTTTTGCTGATCCAGTTTTGTCAAACGCTATCCATTTTAATGGGTGGCACAATGGCACATGGTTAGCACTGCTGCCTCACAGTGCCAGGGACTCATGTTCAATTCTGGCTTCAGGTAGCTGTCTATGTGGAGTCTAATTTTCTCTCCATGCCTGCGTGGATCTCTTCTGGATCTCTAGTTTTCTTCAATTGTCTAAAGATGTGCAGGGTAGGTGGATTGACCATGCTAAATTGCTTGTTAGTGTCAGGGGGATTATTGGGATCAATAGGTGCAGTTACGGGGACAAGGCCTAGGTTGAATTGTTCTCAGTGCAGATTCCTTCTGCACTGTAGGGATTCTAAGTATTCTAAATATAATTATCAACAGAGAAGGCTTGAGCAATTGGGCAAACACCTAATTGAAGGTTATCAGAGGATGTATTTTTGGAGTAATACAACTCATTCTTGATAGTCCTTTCTCTCCAATGTATAAAATTGACATGACAAGTTTAGTTTCTTTTAAATTAATATATTTTCAATAGGCCTAATTAGAAACTAAAATAATCATTGCACCAATTAAATCAATACATAGTGGGAGTGAATCCTCAGGATCCTCACAACACGCTTTTCTGCAAAAAAAAACAATCACCTGACCAAACTTATGATTTGTAAAGTAATATCCAAAGGCACAAAATGTAAATAGGTAGGTGAGGAGCACCAATGACAAATGTTTTAGGTCCATTTGCAGCCCTGGTAATCCTTAAATTTAGTGTGTGATGAGCTATGAGCTTCAAAATCAGAATGGTGGTTAAATCATAGCTGAGAAATCCTGTTCCTATTGTGACAGGGGATTGAATTCAGTTCAGTTCCCGGACACAGTACAACACATATGGAATGATTTTCGGAAAAGAACAGTGCAACACCATTTCCAGATATCCAGAATGTTGGAAGTATATCATAACCATCTCTGTATTGCTTGGAGATTTGGAAAGTGAAAAACATTCTAACTTCTATCAGATTTAATTTTTAATGTCAGTCTTCTTGTGACAATAAACTAGGATATAGTTCTGCTCCAATTTCAATTCCATCAAGCACCGAGGCTGACATTTTCTAGTCCCTCCCGTCCTAAGTCAATAGACCTTTGGCTGGTCCGTCAAATTTTCTGTCCCACCTCTGATGATTCCCACCATGAGCAGGACTGGAAAATCCTGGTCATAAATACATTTTCTGATTTTTCTGGCCCTTTCCGTGGGTGAGATATTCCAGTCCCGTTGATGGCGGGCTGCTGCAACAAGTTCTCCAGCAGCGAGGATGCAGGGCACACAAAACCCTGTAGATACCGACTGGACCAAAACATCCCTCTGGCAATCAATGGTGGGCCACCTTTGCTGCCAAAATATATGCCACAGAGGAGCCAGAAAATCCCACCCAATTATTCAACCAGTGCTGAAAACCTTTGACCTTGTCTGCGGCTGGAATTCTTCATTGCTGTGCATTGAATGGAATTTTGGACCAAGCGCCAAATTCTCCATTCTTGCTAGCAGTGGGTTGGGAATAGATAAGATTGAAGAACCTTTTCCATTCATTTAACAAAATTCCCTGGCCGTTCACGTCAATGGGATTATCTGGTACCAGAGAAATGCTGAGGGGAGGCCAGAGAATCCAGCCCATTGTATTCAAAAAATCATATTGGATTTCAAGCGCTTAAACTGACACCAGTGGTGTTTTTGTGAAATGTATTTTGCTGCACAGAACCTGTAAGTCAAAGCAGGTTGAAGTCTAGACTGAGATCAGAAAATTTTGATTTTTCTTCAGCTTGAGAAAAAGCATGTTCAGAACTGGTTCTCAGAAAATTTCCAAATAATTGTAGTTTTGAAGGAGAATGGGCAGTAGGATAAACTTAACTCTCCCAGTTACTGTTATTTTAACTGTGCTTACACATTTTAACTGAATACAATTGAATGTTTGTAGTATCTTTAACGACCATTCCCAAGTTGACTGAGTGGCATGAAATTGGCAATCTAAATAGCAGAATAAACAAGATATCAGCACTGCTGGTTGATGTGATATAGAATTGGATTCACAATGCTATGCTGGTCAACATTTCTTCAGATGTTCGCATTAGATGGTGAATCTAATTCAACGGGGAAACTTTAAAATTTATTTTTCCCATTAATCGATCTATTAGTTTATTGTTGCCCATTAATTGATCCATTAGTTTTATCAGTCATGATCATTACACCCTGGGGTTATTTATCAGGTAAGCAGAGGTCAAGAGGACAGGGAGGAAGGGCTGAAGGAAGCCTTCATTGTAAGAGATAAGATGACAAATACTGGAATCTACTCAAATCAACAGGAATGCAGCAGGCTTGGGGCTGAAAAGAATCTCCATTGTTTTAAACTTCCCTTACTCAATCTTGTCATTGTTTACAAACAAAATACATTTTATATCCTTTTCCCATTACTCTGCACAACCAAAGATAATTGCACATAAATAAGATCATGATAGGTGAAAGAAGAAACCCAATTTAAATACATAGGGTTTTGATTGTCCATTTCCAAGGAGGAATGTAATTGTTGAACTGTTGTTTCACTGCATTGCTTTATTACACTCTTTGCATCTCCTTCTCTGATGTGTATACAGTAGCAAATAATTTTTCATGAGGTTACTTTGATTTTATCACAAAGAATCCTGTGCAGTGATCTTGCAGATTACAAATAAATATCAGCAGTAAATTTTATGTTGTGGCATTAATCCAGAAAACCGTTAAAGAGCATTTCAGGGCATATAGAGAAAAATATAGATGTTGAATCAAATAATATTGTGCCAGGAGCGACCAAAACCTATAAAAGATAGGAGAGGGAGATAAAGCGGAGGTTGGATTAAAGATGGAATATCAAAGTAGAGATGGTTAAAAGCACAATCACGGACGGGAAACCTGTGAGGTACGGAATCAGGAAAATGAAGAGCTAGTATATGAGACTGAAGGAGGTGCCAGAGATTAGGAGAAACAAGGCATAGGGATGCAATCACAAGAATAGAGTTTTTAATTGGATTTTTAGTTCCTTTTCTTTACTAATTCTTGGGACGTGGGCATTGTTGGCCAGGATTTATTGCCCTTCCCTAATTACCCTCGAACCAAGTGATTTCCTTGGCTATTTCAGAGGCAGTTGAGAGTCAACCACATAACTTTCCAATTAATTGGCTTAAGTCAATGACAAAAATTATTATTGCACCAATTAAATCAATACAAATTGTCTCTATTGGCAGCGGATCTTTAGGAACCTCACAACATTCTTGTCTGTAAAAAAGAAAGAATCACAAGACCAAAATTATGACTTGTAAAGTTGAATCCAAAGGCACAAAGCATAAATAGGTGGGAGAAGAGCAACAAACGCAAAAGTTTCAGCTCTGTTTGCAGCTCTTGTAATTGACTTTAGCCAATTAATTGAAAAGTCCCTCCCATCAAAAAGAGGTTGTATATTGTCAGGGTGGGATATGGGCAGCAGCTGGGGATGGGTATGCAATTTTTTACATTAGCTGCACTTAAGCAATTATGCTGTACAAATTGGACAGCTAAATGCCTGGTGTACTAGTGGCAGTCGTAATTCCTTTATTCTGTACCAGTCCACAGTTTTCCCAGTATTTGAGCGACAAGCCAGCATTTTACCACTTTGCCTGACCAAGACTTGTAAGATCCTGCCCAAGGCCAATGGAGAATGCCATTTTGCGATCTTGCTCACCCCACGAGCGAAGCAGTAAAATTCCAGACACAAATGTTAAATCAGAAAATGGTTGCTCAGCGCCAGTCTATCCACAAAGCATTGGCCCATGACTCTAGCCTATAACCCAAATAGACATGGGCCACCTGTATACAATAAAGATCCATGCTGTCATACCAACAATGACAAACCATTAGTGTGCTTAAACAATGCTTCCACTGCTCTAGGGGAACACTGCATTACTTACCAGAGCACATGACAGGATAAGTCTTGGTCTTCTGTATCCTTGGCCGTCATGAGGTCATTACGGATACATGGGAAAGCAGCAGGAAGTGTCTACCATCGCCTCTTTCCAGCCGAGCTATCTGTAGTGGATCCTTCCAAATGAGGTATCAGTGAACACAAGTGTAATTCCTCATTCAAAAAGGTTCCCAAAACTTGCAACATTGAAACTTGATGAAATGGCAATGAGAGTTATACCAGGAAGACTAATGTAAATCTCTTTAACTCTGAGGAATAGTTATATGACTCAAAACATTAACTCTATTTTATTTCTCCACAGATGCTGCCAAACCTGCTGAATTTTTCCAACATTATCTGTGTTTGTTTTAGAATAGTATGCAAATGTGTTTATAATTTTTGTCTGCATCCTGTTCCAATGCACATAATAGGTTTGCTTGCTCTCTGGTGTTTTTAATTTTGAATGTTTTACATTATGAGCACAAATTAAATTAGGTTTATTTTTCACTTTGTGAGGAATTTGCTTCTTACTGCAGATCAAGAATAATTATTTACACCTCAACGTGAGTCTCCTGGTAATATTTGCTGTTTTGACCTAAGACTGAGGTATAATTTGCTGTGTCATTGATTATAATTAATGATTCAGCAATTATAGATCTTTACATTTGGCTGCAAGACATAATTAGCAGACATAAAGCCATTTCCATTTTAATTTATTGATTTACTGTCATGAAAATTGAAATGCTGCCTAAAATATAATTTACCTTAATCTGCTTATCGTTTAGTGACCCCGGCTTAAAAGGCAATTTGTTACGAGGTATGAAGTACCTGCTACATGCAAATAAAAATGAACAAAATTTACAAAAACAGATTCAGAGTGCAGCTTAGAAAATCATACAGAAACTCATTGGCAGGCATAGTGCAGCTGGTGGTTGATGCCGTGGTTCTGTTCTCTAGGCTCAGTATTCAAGGTTTTCATCTTTGTGCTGCATCAAAGCTGAAGTTGAGATAGCCCTGGATGACCGTTGGCATCCCCGGGGAGAGAGTTGACTAGTAGTGATTTAACCCAAGGATCACCACACCTCAGGCGAAGGGCAATGTTGATAAGGCGAACCCTTCACGAATAACCTCAGCCAGTACGGAAATTAAAGCCATGCTGTTGGCCTCACTCTGTAATCAGCCATCCAGCCAACTGAACTAAACTGGCCCCCAATCAAACCTAAGGTATGCTGTCGTTCATAGAATCATTGAATCACAGAAACCCTACAGTGCAAAAAGAGGCCATCTGGCCCATCAAGTCTGTATCAGGCCCGACCCCATTATCCCTACATATTTTACTCCCTAATCCCTCTAATCTACATATCTCAGGACACTAAGGGGCAATTTTAACATGACCAATCAACCTACCCCCATATCTTTGGACTGTGGGAGGAAACAGGAGCACCCAGTGGAAACCCACACATACATGAGGAGAATGTGCAAACTTCACACAGACAGTGACCCAAGCTGAGAATCGAACCCACGTCCCTGGAGCTGTGAAGCAGCTGTGCTAACCACTGTGCTATTGTGCTGCCCTTGCTATTATACATTTATGCTGATGACTTTCTCAAAGCAAGATCCATTCTTTTTCTGAGCTGTTGTATTCTTGGATAAAGCTGAGCGATGCTAGAAATCTTGAAATGTTGCATTCCTCTTATCTTTGTCCCGCTTTGTGTACCCCTAGTTTTCAGATCTGCAAGGAATGAGTGGTTAGCAGGTTAAAGCTAAGTAGAAACTGCAGAAAATAGCCTTCTGTCATGAATGGTGTGTGAAGATGAGATGCCAATGGATGAATGAAGATGTGATGCTAAAACATCTTCCATTCAGTCTCCCAAAATCAATGATCTGATATACATCTTTCCCTCAATATCTATGATGATCTCTTCCAAAAGGAGTTGGAGCTGTCTTCCTTCTCTCACTGCCTTCTCCTTGCAGCTGCATCTTCTGGTTAGGATTCAGTAACTTTAATAATATCATTATTCATTAGTAGGGAGTGTGATAGCCTGAGTGAAAGATAGCACACGTGAGGAGGTGAGGGAAATGATATTGTGAGACAAGCAGATACAGACTGCTGCAACAATAGTGAGGATTGAGTGGAGTGGGGGCTGAGGGGGCTGTGCTGCAGTGATTGGAGAAAGAGTTGTAGGAAGTGGGGATGAGTATTTAGTTTGAGGTTACCAATAGTGTCAAAGTGTTAGGGAAGGAATAATTTCAGCTTTTAAGAGATAATTCTGATGGTGCTAAACCTTTCCCTTGGGACTTGTCAGGAATGCTATTGGTGCAAACTTGCTCTGCCATGTCTGTCACCAAAATAGCTATGGATAGCTATAGATTAGCCAGGAGTGAGCTAAAGAGTGAGTTGAGGAGGGCTAAAAGGGGACACGAGAAGACTTTGGCTGATAGGATCAAGGAGAATCCTAAAGCTTTCTTTAGATATGTTAAGAATAGAAGATTGATTAGGGCAAGGTTAGGGCCAGTTATGGACAGCAGTGGGAAGTTGTGCGTGGAGTCTGAAGAGATTGGAGAGGCTCTGAACAAATATTTCTCTTCGGTATTCACGCAGGGAGATGTAAATGTAGTTGTGGAGAACACTGGGATACAGGGTTGCAAACTGGAAAGTATTGAAGTAGATAAGAAGTATGTGCTAGATATTCTTGAGGGTTTGAAGTTAGATAAGTCCCCAGGGCCGGACGGATTTACCCTAGGATTCTCTGGGAGGCGAGAGAGGAGATTGCAGAGCCTCTGGCTCTGATCTTCAGGTCGTCGTTGGTTACGGGTATAATGCTGGAAGACTGGAGGATAGCAAATGTGGTCCCATTGTTCAAGAAGGGGAAGAGAGACTTTCCGGGGAATTATAGGCCGGTGAGTCTTACTTCTGATGTCAGAGGTAGGTTCTTTACCCAGAGAGTGGTAAGGGTATGGAATGCCTTGCCTGCGTCAGTTGTAGATGCGCCAAGTTTGGTGGCTTTAAGAGGTTAGTAGATAAATTTATGGATGAAAGGGGAATGGTTTAGGTTAGAGGGTCACTGCTTGTTCCTAATTGGTCGGCGCAACATCGAAGGCCGAAGGGCCTGTTCTGCGCTGTAATGTTCTATGTTCTAAAATACCGTCTTCCCACTGGGTGGAAAGATGAAGTTCTCCTGCTCTCCTGGTGACTCCTCCAAAGCTACATCAGAAAAAGCAGGGGGCTCTGCAATAGCCGATTCTGTGCTATTGAGAGGGAAGCTGCTTGCAGCAACAGTGTTCAACTGTGGCAACATCTCATTTTGTGTCCCATCCGCCAGTTAGGAAAATTTAAGAAAAAGCATGAATCGTGGACAATAAATGCAAGATGCCTTGATTGAAGCCACTCAGCAGTGGAGGGCGGTATCAGTGTGATCCCCTAAGGGAAACTACATGTGAATGCCTTTGGAGCCATTGTGTGAGAGGAATAAATAAATCTGTGCGCTAAATGGATTTGTATACAGAAATTTATTGCAGAAATTGTTTTGATCCTGGATTGATAGATTGATTTAGTTTGAAATATTGATTGAGCGAAAGGTTGGAACCATTAAGCGCAAATTGCTTTTTGCAGCTTCTATAGTGCACAATTCTAAACTGCTTTCTCCATTGCTCCCCCACCCCCAAACAAATCAGAGAAATTGACCCTGTAAGTAGAAAAAGAGTCATTGACCTGTGTAAAAAAAGTCACACCTGTGCTTAGAACAATAAGCCCTGTTTGTCTTCTTCAAACCCATCTTTTAAAAAAATTAGCTTTTCCAACCTGTCAGAGTCAATTGCGTGGACTGAAGGCAGGCTGCCAACATGTAAACAAGAAAAGAAAGGCTGACAGGAGTGTTTCGAGTGATGCAGGTGTGAAGGTTTATGGGGGCCTAGGGCATAGCTTTTGACCTGAAGAGGTAAAAAAAGAATTGAAGAATAAAGTCTGGTGACACGAGGGATTGAAAGTGGAGATAACTTAAAACAATGATGTGAAATTTGAGGTTTGGAATTATCTAAATTTAGATGGGATAAAGAACGAACGGCTTGAATGACAGAAACCCATTTTCCTTGTTTTCAGGGTTCAGCGGGGTTCCTGTAAGCCAGACTTTGTAGGAGAGATGAGTTGGTCTTCAATGTTTCTGATGTGGCTTGCAGTATGCGTAGCAGAAACTTCAATATGTCCTGAACAAAAGCATCAAACAACATTTGTCAACTGCACACAACAGGGTTACTCTGGGACTAAGGCCTTAGAATTATTTTGGGATATTAGTCTAAAGCCTTCATCTGAAATTCCTTCCTCTGCTACTCCAGCTGCACTGCTAACTGATCTATCTGAAGTGGAAATAACGGTTCTACTACAGTAGGAGAGAGATTAAGATATTCAAGTTGATCTGGTATCCTTGGAAAAAGATCACACAGCACCTGTACTTCAGGAATCAAATGATGCTGTTGAATCATTTTTAGGTGCCTTTTGCCAAATTGGCAGCTCTTCAAGGACTGGGGACTACATCATTACTGTCAAGAAGAGCAGAAGTGCTGTTTTTTTGTCCCATATTGAAAATGTGGGCCATGGCTCACTACTTTGCCACTGCTCCCCTCCCTCCTTTTCCAAGTAGGTATACCTAGTGAGGAGCTTGGATAAGGTGAATATCTTTTACCAAAGATAGGGGAGCCCAACATTAGTGGCATCAATTTAAGGAGAGAGGGAAGAGATATAAAAGGGTCCAGAGGAGAATTATTCTCATTCAGAGGTGTTGAGCGTCTGGATTGAGCTGCCAGAGGTGGTAGTAGAGGCGGGTACAATTATGCCTTTTAAAAAGCATTCAGACAGTTGCATAGGTAAGATAGGTATAGAGCGATATGTACCAAACATGGGCAATTGAGACTAGCTTAGTGGTAAAAACTGGGCTGCATGGACAAGTTGGGCCAAAGGGCCTGTTTTCATGCTGTAAACTTCTGGCTCTATGAACTATCAGCTTTCTCCTACCTGAAATGGTTGCTGTATTACGAAGAGATTCTTCTTTCCCTCAATTTCTATCATTATCAGTGTTACATCAGGCATATTTTTGATTTCATGCCAAATGCATTGCTTAAAATAGTAGAACATTTTGTTTTAAACTTTACGATAAAGTCTAAGGTCAGAAACTGTGAATGTGTCATACGATTAGTTATTCAGCTGCCAGCCACTTAACTTTGTCAAGATACTTCATAATTTTAGTTTTGCAGAGACTAATAATTTGACAATTATACCAAAGAAATGTCACAATTTGACTAATGGATTCTAATGTGTGTCACAACTATTATTTTAAGATATGTAATTCTTCTGATTTTATAGACATGTTTTTTGGGTTTCAGCACATGTAACAAAATGACTTGCTTTTCTAAAGAAAGGTTCCTGATGCTATCAATCATTAGTTGTGATTTTTCACAATGAGAGGATCATGGCAATCTTTGCATTTTCTTACATTTAGGGGATAAATCCAAATGTACATTTTGTATAAAGTCAAGTGCAAAATGAAAGTTGAAATTCAGTTCTACCTTCATAATAAAGGTGGGATGTTTATTCTTATTCTTTCAAGTTTCTTTTGGGACTAAATCTAACTTTATTTTAAGTACACCTTCTCATGAAATTTTGGAGAATGCCTAATTCTTAGCACATTCTTCAGAGCATTGTACAATCTCAAAGCCCCTCCAGATCGCTGATAACATGGAGAAGCAATGTGTGACCTCAGTTCAGATAGCTACTGCACATAGATGACTGAAATTGAATTAAATCCCTGTGTATTCCACCTGAATGATTGCTATCAAGTGGGGAATTAATCAATGAAAATATGTATTAAATGTTTAAGTCCTTTCTCTCTTTTTAGTGATCAGATTTGGTTCACTTATTTTACTCAAATATTATTAATCATAACAAGTGAATAAATCAAATCAGAGTCAAATTATTTACCTCCATCAATTGCCTCTGTCTACATTTCCCACTGCCTCGGAAAGCAGCCAGCATAATCAAGGATCTTGTGCATGCTAGATACTCTCTCTTTCACCTTCTTTTGTTGGGTAAAAAGATCCAAAAGTCTGAGATCATGTACCAAACAGCTCAAAAACAGCTTTTCCTCTGCTGCCATCAGACTTTTGAATGGACTTACCATATATTAAACTCACCTTTCTCTACACTGTAATGACTGTAATACTATATTCTGCACCCTCTTCTTTCCTTCTCCCCTATTTACTCTATGAACAGTATTTTTTTTCTGTATAGTGCACAAGAACAATACTTGCATACTGTATCCCAATACTTGTGACAACAATTAAGCAAATCAGATCAGATGAGTCAGCACAACAGAATCTGACATTTCAATGCTGACAATGTGACCTGGTGATATTTGAGAGCAAAGAATCTTGAGAAACATGGTGCAACGCCAAAAGAAAGAACGGGTGCATTTAGAAATAAATAATCTCATCATATCTTCAAGACATGCCAACGCAATTTACTTGTAATGTATGTGTTTTAAGTGTGGTCACTTTTGTACTGTGTTTGCTGACAAAAACAATTTGCTCACAGCTAATTTCCACACACAAGAAATAAAAATGTTGACTAGTTAATCTGTTTCTGTTAGCATTTCTTGAGTGCCATAGTCACAACTCAAGAAGACCTTTTCTTTGAATATCATCTTGGAGTCTTTTATGCTTACCTGAGCAGACAGTCAGAACCGTAGCTTAATGTCTCAATCCAATTAATGGCACCTCTGACAATTTAATGCTACATTGGTACTCCAGCGGCTTAATTGTCACTCAAGATTATCGAAGGGGATTTCAATCTACAGTCTTCTGGCTCAGGTGTTACCAATTGAGCTCAGAATTTTCCTGTTGTTTAATGCATGCTCCAGTGTGCTAGGATTCAATTGGAAATGATTTATTTTCTCTTTCAACAAACATGCGTATGGTGGTGGTATAAGAGTTACCTTTTATCAGTGGTTGGGTAGATAAAAGAGGGTCTTTCCATCCTTTAGCCAATTGGGAATGAAGGAGGCCTTCTCCATTGTGGCTGGTTCAGGCCAGCCGCTATTCTAACAGAGGCCACCATTTCTGCCATACTTAGCTGACAGCTCTTGGGGTGGGAGCTTGTCTCTTAAAGGGATGAAGGCTCCGATTTCAGATCAATCGATTATCTCTGGAAGATGAAATGCAGTTGCAGCTTCGATGACTAGCCGAGTCAAGGTTGCCCTTGACTTCCTGACTGATGAACAAAGCCACAAATCCCAGTGACTGTCACTTTTTATGATGTCAGTGACATTACTCATGAAGTTGAGGAGAAGAATAGAAGGCTTTAGTTGTGATGACTAAAACACAACATAACTCCTGCTCTGATCAAGTAGCTCTACATTACTAGTATGAAACCCACTTGTACTCAATTGTATGGCAGTATAATTTTAGTACTCTATTCACTCCTGTTCATTGCAATGCTCCAGTGATTTGACATTTTAAATACCAAACCTACCAGCTCTCAGATCCTATTTCACTTTATCCATCCGTGGCTGTAGATGAGATTAGAAAAAATGTTGAAAGCTCTTTATAATTCTCAAAACTTTAAAGCTGATTTTTCCCCAGTTTCGAAGGTCAATGACCATAAGCTAAGCCATGGAAAAATTAAAATTGCTACATTTTGTGCAATGTGATCTTTTACTGTGACCTATGGGGTATTTATGCTAGTATGCATTTGCTGGACTTGTACACAAAAACCCTGCTGATTAATCTTATGATAATCATGAAAAACTTAACAAATCAAAAGGTTTATCAGATATTTTTCAGGATTGCAGCCATTATTTTATGCACAAGGCTTTTGTCCCCAAATATTTAATATTTTAGTGGCAAGTTGAGCTTTTTACTAGAATACTTCCCTCCTGGATTTAGATCATGTTTGAAGTGATCAGAATCTCCAATTGACATTTGTTGTTTTAAACGAATAATTTAAGTGATTCACATAATCAAAATTTTAAGTTTATTTATTGGTGTCACAGGTCGGCTTACATTAACACTATAATGAAATTACTGTGAAAATCCCCTAGTGGTCACACTCCAGTGCCTGTTTGGATACATCGAGGGAGAATTTAGCCTGACCAATGCACCTAACCAATATGTATTTTGGACTATGGGAAGAAATTGAAGCACCCGGTGGAAACCCATTCAGATACAAAGAGGACATGCAGACTCCACACTGATAGTGACCAAAACCGGGAATCGAACCCAGGTCCCTGATGATGTGAGGCAGCAGTGCTAACCATTGTGCCACCGTGCCGACCTATCAATCTGCCATCCGCATATTTTGATGAATTGAGTTACTGTAATGCAATTATTAACATGGTTATAACATTGTGATCTATAATCTGCATTTAATATTTCACTTACATAGTTTCTGAAACCCGGATATTTCTCAGTTGCCGGAGGATTCATGTAACACACCATTAAAAATATATTCAACCTGGGGCAAGACCATCTACGAGTTTTATCCTTATTAGTGGCAATCAATCTCTTGAATCATGATATCCGATACACCCTGACAAGATAATTATTTGAGAAGAACATAAATTTGTGTTTTATAGGTTTAGAACAGATACAAAGAACTGAAGCCCTTGGATGGGACCTTCTGGCCACACTTGCCCCAAGACCAGAAAATTGCACCCAAGTTCAACTTACCTTCGCATGTTGTACCCCCCATCTGCTATGATTTCTGTGACAGTCGGTGTGAGAAAATTCCACCCCTTGATTTTTTTTTCCCAAGAATTACATTTGGAACAAAAGCGTGAAGGGAATTCTTAAATTATAATCATTTCAATTTTGATGTTTCTTTTGAATTTCTATGCCATAGAAATTTTTGACAGCTTACCTGTTTCGCAGGCATGGAATGAGCAATAAGTGTGCAATATTCTACTTGGAATGTTTTTCATCCATCATTTTGGCAAAGACCTCTAATTTAAAAATATACAAATTGGAGGCGGGGAGGTCTAACAACAACATTAACCACTTATTCAAAATGCATTAGTTTGATGTATCTTGCAGCATGCAGGGTCTAGGGTTTAGGCCACCAAGGACGGCAGTGGTTAGTACTGTTACTTCACAGCACCAGGGATTTGGGTTTGATTTCCAACTTGGGTCATTGTGTGGAGTTTGCACATTCTCCATGTATCTGCATGGGTTTCCCCTAGGTGCTCCGCTTTTTTCTGTTGTAATTTTAAATCTCAGATACTTTTGACCAGTTTGCTTACTCCAACGTTTTACCCCGGTGCCCTTATTTGCAAGATGGACAAAGGACAAACACAAGTAAAGGTTCTACAAGTTTATTAACAATAACACTACAAACCCTTAAATTACCCCCATAAAACAAGAGGATACCTCAGATTCAAGTATACTACCCGCAAAGATGATTTGGTTAAAACTGCAGGCTTGATTCTCTGAGTCCCTCTGGTCTGTCATCATGAAGGTGAGTCTCGATGGCAGCTTCTTCCTTCCGTCCTTCTCTGATCAGCCTTCTGAATGATCTAAGTCACCTTCTTCATCGAGTCTTCGCTGCTGATGTCTGAAAATACGTTCCATTATCCCCTGCCTGCTTGCCTTTCCAGAAACTTCTCTGGCTTCTGGCCAACAAGGTCCTAGAAGGGATTCCAATACCCAGTGGGTTTCTTGATGTCTGCCAGGGTCCGCCCCCAGGTGTCCATCTCCATGCTGTTGCTTACATGTAACCTGTTATCAGATTAAGACAACTGCAGGAACTTGTGGTGACAGAAAGTCTGGCCTGATCTGGGCTTCTAACAATAGGCTGGTGCATTTCAATGAGGGTGCAATGATCTCCTGCTAAGTATCAGTAGGGTGCAGCGACCTTTGATGGGGATTGATGAATCAGGCCCAGACAGGTTTGTGTTTTGTACAATTGGCCTGCCTGAGGTTTGACTGTTTGATTTCTAATATGCCCAATTCTTTAATTTAGGATATCCAATTTTATTAGCCTTAAAACTAGACCCTGTTTATATTACATCTCCCATACTCCAAAGATGTGCAAGTTAGGTGGATTGACTGTGCAAAATTGTCCATTAGTATCAGAGGGATTAGCAAGGTCAATATATGGAATTACAGGGATAGGAGCTGGGTGAGATCATTATCAGCGCAGTCTTGATGGGTCAAATGGCCTCCTTCGACACTGTAAGAATTCTATGAAAGCCTAACTTGTAAATACTTTGGTTGGTATTCTCAGATACTTAGCAGTATAAAAATCTTTTAAAGGACTATTGAGGCAATCTCCCAGAAAGTAAGTGTTTTCCTATCTTATTATCTCCACATTAAATTTGTGGTTCCCTGTTATCCTCTAGTCATTCATCCCCCTTGGAACCCCTTCCCTTCACTTTTCTATCATCATCCTTGTCCCACCTTGGACTCTAATGGTCACCTCAGCTGATGAACGAGCACAACAGATTTGTTCTTATGTTCTTAGCTGTGGAGGTGGTGGTGTAGTTATATTATCACTGGGTTAGTAATCCAGGGACCCTGGGGAAGATCTGGGGACCCAGGTTCAAATCCCACCATTGCAAATACTGATATTTGAATTCAATAAAAGATCTGGAATTAAAAGTCCAATAATGATCATGCATCCGTTGTTGATAGTTGTAAAAACCTATCTGGTTCTGTAATGTTCTTTAGGAAATAAAATTTGCCATTCTTAACTGGTCTGACCCACATGTTTAAAAAAAGGAGGCAGACAAAAGGCAGGTAACTATAAGCTGGTTAGCTTAACTTCTGTAATAGGGAAAATGCTTGACTCTATCATCAAGGAAGAAGTAGCAAGATATCTGAATATAAGTTGTTCTATTGGTAAGACATAGCATGGGTTCATAAAGGGAAGGTTCATGAAGTTTGACTAATTTGGTGGATATTTTGAGAATATTACATGTGCAATGGACAATGGGGAACCTGTGGATGTAGTGTATCTGGGTTTTCAGAAGACATTTGACATGGTGCTGCACCAAAGACTACTACGTAAGATAAAGATGCACAGGATAATGGATAATGTACTAGCATGGGTAGAGGATTGGTTAACTAACAGAAAGTAAAGAGTGGGGGTAAATGGATGTTTTTCTGGTTGGCAATCAGGGACTAGTGGTATGCCTCACAGATCAGTGTTGGGACCGCAATTGTTTACGATTTACGTAGATGATTTGGTGTTGGGGACCAAATGTAGTATGTCAAAATTCACAGATGATATTGAGATAGGTGGCAGAGCAAAGTGTGCAAAGGATGCTGAAAGTCTGCAAAGTGATGCAGGTAGTCTAAGTGAGTGGGCAAAAGTCTGGCAGATGGAATACAAAGTTGGTAAATGTGAGGCCATTCATCTTGGTAGGAATAACAGCAAAATAGACTATTATTTAAATGGTGAAAATTTGCAGCATACTGCTGCGCAGAGGGACTTGGGTGTCCTTGTGCAGGAATCTCAAGGAGTTGGTTTGCAAGTGCAGCAGGTAATTAAGAAGACAAATGGGGTTTTGTCCTTTGTTGCTAGAGAGATAGAATTTAAAAATAATGAGGTTATGTTGCAGCTGTATAAGGCACTGGTGAGGCTATGCCTGGAGTACTGTGTACAGTTTTGATCTCCTTACTTGAGAAAAGATATACTGGCACTGGAGGGGCCTCATGAGGAGATTCACTAGGTTGATTCTGGAGTTGAGAGGGTTGACTTATGAGGAGAGACTGAGTAGACTGGGGTTATATTCACTGGAGTTCAGAAGAATAAGGGGAAATCTCATAGGAACGTATAAGATTATGAAGGGAATAGATAAGATAGAAGTAAGGATGTTCTTTCTAATGGCAGGTGAAACTAGAATTAGGGGGCGTGGCCTCAAAATAACAGGAAGCAGATTTAGGACTGGGTTGAGGAGGGGCTTCTTCACACAAATGATTGTAACCTGTGGAATTCCCAGCCTAGTGAAGCAGGCTACCCCATTGAATGTTTTTAAGGCAAGGATAGATAAATTTTTGACCAGTAAAAAAATTAAGTGTTATGGTGAGTGGGTGGGTAAGTAGAGTGGAATCCACAAGAAGATCAACCATGATGTCATTGAATGACGGAGCAGGCTCGAGGGGCCAGATGGCCTGCTCCTAGTTCTAATGTTCTTATGTTTTTATGTGACTTAAGACCCACGCTAGCGCAATTGACTTTCAAATGCCCTCTGAAATGGAGGACAGATAGAGATGGGCAATGAACTCTGGTCCAGCCAGTGGTGCCCACATCTCAGAAATGAATTTGAAAACAATGTTTTTCAGTACCTTTTGAACCCATCTACCCTTCAAGCTAAGATAAAATAACCCTAACTACAAAGTAGTAGTTGGGAAATGTGGCTGCAGAAATTTCTGAAGTGGTTCATTAAAAGCATAGTCAAAAAACAAATTGCTTACTAGCCAGTTAAGCAAACTCAGCAGTGATACACACTGCTTTCCCCAGTAGCTACTAAGAGCCTTCAGTTCAGAAGGCTTATCAGAACTTTAAACTAATAAAGATTGTCAAAAGCTGGTTTACTTAAATTTTTTTCTTCAACCATCCGCGGTGTTAACTTTTCTTGCTTTCAGGAACTAGCCTTTGTTTTACTTTTGCTGGTTAGCTGACTCTTTTCAACCACTTAGGAAGTGTGAAACCAGCATAATCCATCTGGGATTGGGTAGATTTCCTGCATTATATTTATTCCGAAAAGGGCAAATGGTTCTCCCAATGGAAAACATGGAACATTTCACTTGAAAGCATTTCAGGGATAATTATCCCCAAAATAGAATTAGTAACAGCTTTGAAAAGAAACTAAAGTCGAAAAAATACTCATGCTTGAACAACTCTCTTTCTTGAGGGTCACATCCAGGTCTATTATGGAGTTAGAGCACTTCCCTTGTTTTAACTTCTGTAATTATGTCATTAATTATTGAACATTTTTGAGGTTATCTATACTGCACAGATCATATATCAATATTTTTGAATGCCTTTTTTTGCATTGAATTTGACCCACCTCTGTGTGATGAATAATGGGCAGAATTCTCCTAAAGAATTGTGTCTCTGGCAGGAAAAGTGGTGAGATTCCTGCCAGATGAGTTGGTGCGATCCAGATCACAATTGTCATGTACTACATTTTTGGATAAAAAATTGAGAAGGGGGACTAGCTAAGGTAAGTACATGAGGTTGTGGGATAAGATCTCGATGGGATTGTGATCAGTATAAATTTGATGAGCCAAATGGCCTGGTTCTGCAGTGTAGAAATCCTATAAAGTGATATTGCATGGCATTGGGCAGCAAAAATAGCTGCTAAGGGCCGGTGGTCCATCAGCAATGTGAAGCGACCACCAGAAAGGTATTGGTAAAATTTGCCCACTCCAAACAGAATGCTCAGTGCCTCTTTCTCCAACCTGGCATGAGCCTGACCAATGACCTCTTTTTGTGGAGACCAGTAATGAGTGGTATCAACTTTACATTGTGGCGGCAGGTAGAATTGAAGGGGCTGGGTGAAATTGACTGAAAGTCAATTCTGCATATTTAAATTAGGATTTAAAAACACTTCTCCGGGTGTGAGCCAGATTATATCATCGGTCAGGAAGAATCCCAAGTGGGGTTGTCCCCAGAGTAAGTCACGCTATGGTTCCCCTTATGAGATTCTCTGTCCATAATCGACTGTAACACAATTTGTACCTGTGCACACAGGACCATAAAAATCACCCCCTATATCTGCATTAACAATTTAGCTCAAAAAGCACCTCCAAAAAGATCTAGATATGAAATATAGGAATGGTGGATGATAACAACATAATTTCATCTGTGGACCAACCACAAGTTCTTCTGAGACTGACTGGATAAATGCTCTCTTTATCTGCACTGAAATAAATTTGGACAAACGGAATACTGTTTCAATTGAATGTGAATCACAGAAATTACCCTTTGCTCTTGGAATAAGGATCTGAGTGAATTCAGGCAAATAAAAATGGCATTTTGGGGGAATGATTCCTAAATGCAATGCAAATTCCTTCTCATGCTATCCGTCCCACGAGCATGCCCCACCTCAATTGGATGGAGCAGGAGAGGAGTCCACACAAGGCAAGTCAAAAAATGAAAAAAGTCACAACTATTTGACTTTTGACTTTTGACCCTACTTCACTTCCCACTCAGGTTTTTGCTTTTACACAGTGGCACAGTGATTAGCACTGCTGCCTCACAATGCCAGGGACCTGGGTTCAATTCCCAACTTGGATTACTGCCTGTGTGGAGCTTGCACATTCTCTCCGTGCCTGCGTGGGTTTCTTCCAGGTGCTCCGGTTTCCTCCCACAGTCCAAGGATGTGTGCGTTAGGTGGTTTGGCCATGCTAAATTGCTCTTTTATGTCTGAGTAAATGCATGGGGTTATGGGGATAGTGCCGCAGTGGGATTGTGGTCAGTGCAGACTTGATGGACCAAATGGCCTCCTTCTGTACTGTCGGGATCCTAACATAGCAATTGAAACAAATGTCACAGTGAGAGCCTGATCTGTGATAAAAAAAAGATATCACAGATTTCTATTGAATGCCTTCATTATCTCTTCAGAAGAACAGGTGGAAAATCAGAGCCGGCACAATCAATGTGCGATTTTGGAGGGTGGGATTAAATATTAAGAAAACTTTAGAACTGTTTACGGTAATTTCTAGAAAATTCCATTCATTCAACACTAGATCTCTAAGCTAGCAGCTGTTGGAATTTAAGCTGTTGAAAATGATAGGGTTCCAGGTCTGGTAAATCAAACACTTTGATCATCATCCAATTCAAAAAGTTAAACAAAATTATAAATAGTGAGCATTTACAAAACACACTTATGAATTACCACACTAAATATCCTACTAATCCCAGGAAGGTAAGTGCAACTAAATGATCAGTAAACAATATAATTAATTGTTCTTTCCACTCAGCAGAGTGGCTAGGGGACCTTTGCAGAATATAATAACTTTAATCACTCTATTAAAGCAAATCTCTACTAATGGATACTCATAAATTTTCAGATGAGCACTCGATCATAACGAAAAATTGTGAGGGATGTACAAAGGCCAAAAGTACGCACTTTGAAAGAGCCATGAGTGATAAAGATCCCATACACCTTTATTTTTTGCCTTGTTGCCTGGGCGCTGATGTTTGCACAAGCTAAACAAGGAGGATGGTTTGTTTCAGTTTTTACTTTGAGGAAAATACATGTCAAGCATTGAGCTTCAGAAATTATGTATTTTTCTTGTAATAATTATAGATTACACATGATCCTTTTGTGTAATTGTTGGATTTCCCCACTGAGTGAGGTAGCTTTGTGTCCTCTGGGTTTCTGAAGTCAAAATTTGTCTGAGGCTGTCGATTAAGTACAAACAAAATTTCTTGGAAGAAATCGAGTAAGTCACCAGAGGCACTCAAACACACATTTCTCCAATTATTTTGTTTACATTTTGAACTTTAATCAATTACATGAAATATATAGTTAGTTGTATAAAAACATTACTTCCTGTATTGCCTATTTATAAATGAAATTTGAATTCGGAAGAAAAGGAAATATACTGTGTTAAGACGCTATTTCATTTGATTTCATTTTTCATCAACCTGTTACAAAGAACAAGAACAAAGAACAAAACAGCTCGGGAAACAGGCCCTTCGGCCCAATGAACCCGCGCCGCCATCCCGATGTTCCCACCTCTACCCGTGATCCCTGTCTGTGTTTATAGATCTATGGATTAAAAACCAAATTTGAGACAAAAACATCAACATGTTGCAGTTCAGATTAACATTAACTTCTAAATGAATTTATGATAGAAATACCAATGACAAATGTTTCATAAGATTACATATCTAGCATAGCAATAGATTATATGACCCAAAACACCCCATTCCAGCAATTGTATTTCATTTGAGTCTCCTCTCATCTTTTCTCACCTAAATTGATTGTAATTCCCATCTAGTTCCTTCTCCTTCAAGTGTTGGTTTAGTTTTCTCTTTAATGCATCCATATTTTTCATTTAAACCACTCCATGGTAGTGAGTTCTACATTTTCACTACTCCTTGGTTTTCTTCCGTGACGATACATTGTCTTTAGGAAATGTATTTTAGTCATGTTTCTGTGCTGAATGTTCCATTTTATCAGAGCCATTTTGTCTATATTCAGCAGCACTGTGTTATTTCTGCAGCAGCATAATTTATCTTAATGGCTGCAATGTTTATCTTAATCTGACCTAATGCGGAATTCTGCTGTTTTGTTGTTTTCCCCTGGGATATTTCAGAGTGGGGCTTCATTTAAGTTGATTGACAGATATGATCATGTGACTGAATACAGCTAGGCTGTCACAAAGAACTCAAGACAGTCTGCTTTGGGATTTTTAGAGAGAAGTTGCTTGCTCTCTCTGAAGTGGAGACTGGACTCTGCCAAGAAACAATCCTTTTTAGAAACATAGAAAATTAATGCAGGAATTGGCCATTTTGCCCTTCAAGCCTGCACCACCATTTCTGAGATTCTATTGTCTGGAGGTGGAGCTTTGTCTGGAAGTTACTGCATGAGAATTAGAAGACAAGTCTCTGTCTGGATCACGCTCCAGAAGTGTCAAAATGTTGGACATCTAGTACCTACACAAACATCTTTGGTTTCTACGCTAACTGGTTCTAAAGAAGGGATTCATGTCTATGGGAGATACTGCAAATCAGAAACAGTAGAGATAGCTTGCTGTTAAGAATTATGTATTGTCAGGTTTAAGTCTTTAAATAGGGGGCGGCACAGTTGCACAGTGGTTAGCACTGCTGCTTCACGGCTCCAGGGACTTGGGTTCGATTGGACAGGCTATTACTGCCTTACTCTTTAAGCTCCTATTCTAATCATGGACGTCTTAGAATACTTTTCTTAAAGTATTTTAAAATAACCTTTCTCCAGACTTTTCTCATTATATACTTTTGTTTCTTGACATAGTTTACTCCTACGAAGATGAGTTTGCACATTCTCCTCATGTCTGTGTGGGCTTCCTCTGGGTACCCCAGTTTCCTCTCACAGACCAAAGATGTGTTTTTTTTGTCTTTTTTTAATTAAAAACTGCCCTTGCTGTCCTGAGATGCATTGGTTAGAGGGATTAATGAGTAAATATGTAGAGATATGGGGGTGGGGCCTAGGTGGGATTGTGGTTGATGCAGACTTAGTAGGCCAAATAGCCTCTTTCTGTACTGTAGGGTTTCTTTGAGACAAATATTATGCTAATTATTTGTTATATAATATAAAAGAAAGTTTATTTTGATGAAAACTTCCTAGTGGGTCACTTAAATCATACCTGGAGCAAAACACCTTATGCTCACTCTCATGCCAAAATCAAACGTAAAAGTTGGAATTTAGGCTCACTTCACAAAATACCTTGAAATTTTCTGATCTGCTCCTTAATACTTTTGAATTCCCTATTGGATTTTTTAGATTTTGAATGAAATTTTCCCAAAGAAGTGTTATCCCCAGCAGGGATACCAGTGAGAACCTTGCTGGAACGGCTGGTGGTGTTCAGTTCGCAATTCAATCACAATTCAAAATGGTTTTGAAGCCTAGAGATTCTCACTGCATTCTCCCAGATTTAGAATTTTTTTTGGACAGGGTCTAAAGCATGGGAACCTTAAGACACTGGTAAGACTGACTCCTCAGAAGTGCAAGTGCTGTTTTTAAAGGGGGCCCTGATCTCAAAGTTAAGTTGAAGGTCCCCTCCTCCCCCAACACCTCACCCCCCTGTGCATCAACATCACAACCTCCTGAAAAATGGAAAATACCACCAACCCTTTATCCCCATAGGAGCAACCTTCCCACCTGTCCCCTATTACTAAATATCCAGGTCAAGTGAGCAAAACCCTGCTATGGGGTTACCTAAGCTCGATACTTTTCAGGCCTCATTCCTTGCCAATAGTGCTACTCTAACACTGCCAGCTTGGCAGACTTGGGGCATCAGAGGGCAATGCCAGAGAACTGCCCAGCCATGTCCCTGGCTACCTTCAATGGCCTCCAAATCATCTCATGTGGCCATCACGACTTGTCTCCATTTATGAAGACCAATAGTGATTTGCATTAGGTTCTCACTGCACACAAAGTCCAGTGAATTGCAAGTGCTGAGAACATCGGGCTCCAAATGATTATTTGAATAAGCTAATCTGGTTCACACCCTAACTCGGATGAACCACATTGTGTCAGGGTGTGAGGGAGTTCTCCCAGATGCTAAACACACAATGGTGACTCCCTATAAATTTCTGGCCCCTCAGCTCCAGAGTGATCCGCACATGAATTTGCCAGCCACTCACGCCAGTGGGATTCTCTGGTCCCAATGCAGTGAACAGAGTTTTGGCTGAGCACCACATTCTCGAACCTTACTTGCTGCATTGGCAGGACATGAATGGCTGGATAATTCTGGCCATTATCTTATATTGATGGCCTTTTGTTATGCATTTCCACACAAGAGGAAACATTCTCTCCATATCCACTCTATTAAAATCTTACATTGTTTTAAATAACTTTGTACTCAGTCAACTCTCAGTGTCTTTACCCTCTCAAGAAAAAAGAAACACAGGCTGATTTCCTGATATCTATATCCATGCATTTCTGGCACTATCCTTGTTAGAAAACTAGATTGGAATTAAAAGTTACTTGCAGGGCAGAAGTTATTTTTCCACAGAAAACCTTTGAGGCAGATTGGCCTATTAGATATCATTTAGATAGTAAAGGTCATGCAAGGAACATTGCAATTGCGTGCTTTTGCTCTGAATTTGATATGCGTCCGGAAAACTAAATGATCTAAACTCATGTAGCTAATGTGCCTGAACTCTGCCTATGATAGCAGCATGTGCAGCCAAATGACTGTCAAGCTTTTTGTGTGTCAATATGCATCATATGACAGAAAGAGAGGCAGCTTTGTAACATTCTAACACTCCATCAAAGTTATATGAACAGAAAGGAGATTTTGCTCAGAAATAATAGTTTTACAGAGCTATGGTGATGCAACAATACACTGTGTTAGCACAGCAACACCACTGTATGGCTAATCACGGCTGTCGCAAAAGTCTTGCAAAATTATTTCCATAATTTTGGTTGGTCCACATTTGTTTTTTTTAATGTTTTCAATATAAACATTAGTTTCAGACTGTAATATTCACCACCCTTGTGATCTCTTGAATTTTGCTGCCAATTTAGTGTTAATTATTGCAAGCTTGTGTAATTCTGTACTGTCTGTCCATGGAGACAAATGAGTAGAGGCTTCTCAAATTGATTTTACTCGTATTTTATTCTCACAACTTGTTCGGCATCTGAATCCAATTCAAGCACCGGCCCTGGAGATAAAACTTTTTTTAAACTGGCAAAGTTGTTGTAATGTTGTCTATAGTCAGTCACTGTTTTATACCATTTTGAGTCAAGCAGTGTAACATATTATTCTGCCACTAAAATGGATCTCTGCTCAAGCTGTTCTGTCACTTTAAGGCTACGGTGCGGTTAATAGAAGCAGATGTAGGGTAAATAGCGTTTAATTGCTGTTTGATGAAGGAAGTTTCTAGAAGAATGGAAGCTCTTGGTAAATGAGCAACTACAGATCATATTTTATATATTTTTGACAATCTGTAGCACAATAACTGGTGACTGTCTTGTGACATCTGTGCAGATGGCCACTTTACTGAGCAGGATTTTTGAAATGAAATTATTAAATGTCTAGAAATATGCTTTCCCAGAAAAATACGAACAGTGATTTTTACAACCGTGCATGACTGATGGACAAAAATCAGATAATCTGAGGAGTTCTAAAATAACAGAGCTGTTATGGGTTGGGTTTGAAATGTACACAACTGCGCTAGCTCGGAATATCGGGATTTTTTTTATTTGCTCATGTGATGTGGGCATCACAAGCATTTACTGCCCATCCCTAATTGCTCTGAAGGCGGTAGTGGTAAACCACTGAACCACCATCTGTTGAGGGTACACCCACAGTGCTGCAGGGCAAGGAGCTTGAAGGTTTTGATTCAGTGATGATGGAATGGTGATGTATTTCCAATTCAGGGTGGTGTGTGATTTAGAAGGGTGGTGTTATTTCCATGTGTCTCCTTTCCTTACCCTTCTAATTACTTGAAGTTCCAAGTTTGGAAGGTACTGTTGAAGAAATATTGGCAAGTGTACGGCAATATAGAATCCATAGAACTCCTACAGTGCAGAAGGAGGCCATTCATCCCATTGAGGCATATTATCAAAGTACATGCGGTAACCATGGATTCCTAATGGTGAAGGAAGAATTTAAGTCAAAGATGGAGTACTAATCATGTTGCCTGCTTTGACCTGGATGATGTTTGTTGTATTGTCTGTGGGATTGGAACTGCGCTTACTCTAACAATCGCAACAACTTATGTTGTACTATGGTGTCAGCCAGTGGACTGCTTTTCCCGGATGCTCACTGGCTTCAATCTTTGTTCTGCACCTTAATTCCCATCTGGAATTCAGCTCCTTAGTGCATGTTTGGACAAAGATTGTAAGGTCTGGAGCCACGCGGTCCTGGCAGAATCCAAACTGACAATGAGCAAGTTACCAGTTGCTGTCAATGATACTTTCCATCAGATTGCTGATGATTGAGAATAGACTTTCGGAGCAGTCATTGGCCAGGTTAGGTGTGCCTTTCCTTCCATGGAAAGGACATAACTGGCCAAACACTGGGAGATGCCAGTGTTTTAGCTCTACTTGAATAGTCTGGCTAAAGGTGTAAGTTCAGGAGCAAAGATCATCATGACAGCTGAATTGTTGTCAGACCACATAGGCCTTTGTTCTATCTAGCACACACAGCAGTTACTTTACAACACATGGAGTGAAGCAGGTTGGCTGAAGGCTGGTATCTGTGCTGATGAGGATCTCAAGAAGAGACTGAAATGAATGATTCATTTTCTATCCATTTGACTACTTCTGTTCTGACATTTTTACCATCTAACATTATAGACCAATACCATTGACATTTTATCTATAAAGACATAAAAACAGAAGATGTGCCTAATTGTCATCTACATCAAACCAGAAAATTAGCAACAGCTGACAAGGCAACTTTAAAAATGATAAATCAACTGTTTGGGAATGGAATGAGATGTGTGGGAATTTTATAATTCAGTCAATAAGTATACTCAATATTTTTTCCGTCATATGCTGTCAACAATACTGAAAAAAATAGTTGCCTAGATTTTTATTTTAGCATTGATGCTTTCAGCAGATCAACAGCATGATGCCTACTTTACAACATAAACTACACTTTAAACAATATAACACTTTGTAGCATCAAAGTGATAACAACTTCTTTAACAAAATGAAATGCTCCAAGGTGCTTCACAGGCATGTTACAACATAAGTATGACACAGAACCAGAAATGGAGACATTGGGGCGACCTTTCCTGTTTCGCCCACCATGAGAACCATAGCAGGCAAGGAGCAGACTATGGAAAGGCCCATTGATCTCGGGTGGGATTTTCTGGTTTTGGGGCGAGCACAATCGGAAAATCCTGCCCATTTGGTCAGCTGACCCAAAGCTTAGTCAGAGAGGTAGATTTTAAGGATGTCTTAGAGGAAAGGAAGATGGAGAGGTGTAGGGAGGGACTTTGAGAGCTCAGGGCAACTGAAGGCAGAGCCACTGGTGGTGGGGCAATTATCACTGGGAACGTAGAAGAGATCAGAATTTGAGGAGCACAGATATCTCATTGAGTTGTAAGTTTTGAACAACATATATATTCTTCACAAACGGATATGGGATGATCTTGGCCTCTCAACTGCCTTGTGTTTTGGTGGGAATGGGACCATTGCCAGGGATAATTTCTCCAATTTGGTACTCATATTTTTGTCTGAATCATGAAATAGAACTTGAAATCTCCCAGCAGAAATAGGTAGGGATCTTTCTAATAACATGTAGATCAGGATCCTGTTACTTGCATTGGATCGCAATGACATTTTTCTGGGTAAACTAAAACAGCACGAACTCTGCCCACTATAACATAAATGAAAATGTCTGAGTCATTGTCTGAGCCGGTGCTGTTTAATGTGACCACTGGAAGCAGCTGAATCAACGGGTGCTGTGTGATCTTTCGGGTGAAATTCACCCATCCTGCTCACAGCGGGTTTATTGACGGGGCGGGTACGGACAGTCTAGCAGGAGCCGATAAATTCAGAAACCCACTGGCGTAACATCACATAGAGGTTCTCCCAGTAGAGAGCCAATCTTCCTGCTGACTGATAGTGTGAATACAATTTGCATTCATTTGCATCTCATGAATGCCCATTAAAATAGCTGTACACCAAAATCCCATCAGACCTTTCAATCTTGTATCATGGCAGCAGGAAATCATATTGGTCTAAAACGTAATTAGCATGAACAAAGTAGTCCTCAGTTGGCCATAAACTTCGGGATGAAGGCAATACTGCCGTAGTGCTGCATTGTTCCTGTTGCACTATTCAGTACTCTGCAAAGGCAGACTGACTCTTGCCTTGCATCCCCATGTCCAGCTGATTTCCATAGCCCGATAAAGACAATGGGGGTAGGGGTGGAGGCAATGTGAAAGGAGGGCTGTGCAAGCAAGAATGAGGTGGGAAGGGATGGAATAACGGTAGCAGCAGAAAAGTGAATGGAGAGGATGAACAATGGGGGAGGCAGAGGGAAGACTGAAAGGAGAAAAGTTAGATTCGAACAGGGCTGCATGAAAAGCACATAAACAAGGGGTTCAGAGGGATGCCACTCACTTACTGGAAGGGAATAGGCAAAGGCTCCAGATGTGGGGGTTAGAGGGGCATGGGAGCCTTGCAGTTGATGGACTGTACTGGGAAAGGGTGAATGAAGCGAGAAGCAACCTTCTTCTTGAGGCTGCTAGCCTTTTCTCTCTTAGTTGACTACATCCTGCACAGACTGGTGAAGAGCCCTGAGCTGGAGAGAGTCCTGTGAAGATTCTAGATTGGTATTTAAATATTATATCAGGACCTTTGAACCCAAGCTGATGGTGGGCAGATGAATCATGTGTGGGTCTGCCAAAGAATGCTCTTTTGCATAATTAATGAGGTTCCCAGCACAGAACCTGGTACAGGATCCAACTATTCTGCCCAGCGGAAAAAGAGCTGCTGGAACTACCCATGATGGCATTTTGTCCCAAAGTGGGAGAATTCTGCCCTTAGAGTATTTTGTGGAGCTAGGATTTACATAACTGGGTAACCAAATACCCCACCTGTTTGTTTACCCACCTTGTGTTTACTGATAGAGTATCTTGAAGAAAGACTTTGGCTCTGCTATTGTGCTCCCTAGATTTTCCACCTCTCCATCGAATTGGCAAATTGTCTTTGAAACAAATCTGAATCTCCCCTGAGTGACTCGCAATCTCATCGTCAAGGTCATTTGATCTGTAATCTGGATTTCTAATGCTCACATTTGGAATTCTGCTGGACAAAACATTTATCCTTTCTGTTATTGGTTTGACAATGCTTATATTTAGTATAAGAATTCAACAGAAGCAGTGCTTCTAATTTGCATACAATGACATTAGTTTTAATAGCTGCCAATTTCATTCATTAGATGAAAATGCCCTGAAGATTTTTTTGATTTGTAGATTATGCACATTGACTGTGCCAGAGTCATGTCTGCATTAGGATGATATCTGATGCATAAGCTTCTGTTATGTTTTTCGGAGCAAAAGACCATCAGATAAGGTATAGTTTCTCCCTACAGCCACCTCCTCATGTAATTTTACACCTAATAAAATACTTAACCTGACCATCATCTATTCATGTACTATCTTTCTATCTGTAATCTAATAAAGACTGATGTATTGCATGTCTTCTCAACATTGCAGGGGAAAAAAAACAACTTTGCCGTGGGCTTGGCTGTACACTACAAACAGGTCCAGCAGTCAAGCCGTAGAATCAAAGGAAACTTTAGCACTTCAGCTGACTTGCAGCTATCACCAGGAGGATACTATGGGACACTATGATTCCATCAACCTGGAATATTAACCAAAGCAAGTTGAATGAGTGCCAAGGAATCACAGTGGGACTGATAATGTAATAGTTGCAATATTTTGCTTTGTTGTGCAATGAGGTTCTGTCTCCACGTCACCACCTCCATTCCTGACATTTGGGCAGATATTTACTGACAGGCTTATTCCCCAGTTTTTGAGGAGCTAAGCGATGAATGAATCCATTGAGTAGGCAGAGGGGAGGTACAAACTTTTTTTAATGTTTACTTATTAGTGTCACAAGTAGACGCACATTAACACTGCAATGAAGTTACTGTGAAATTCCTTTGGTGCCTGTTCAGATACACTGAGGGAGAATTTAGCATGGCTAATGCACCAAACCAGCATGCCTTTTGGACTTGTGGGAGGAAACCGGAGCATCTGGAGGAAACCCATGCAGACACAGGGAGAATGTGCAGACTCCACACAGACAGTGACCTAAGTTGGGAATCATATCCAGGTCCCTGGCATTGTGAGGCAGCAGCATTAACCACTGTATCACTGAGCTGCCCATGCAATGTAAAATGAGCTTGGGTTCTTTAGGCTGGGCAACTCGTACAATTGGACAGAGCCATGAGCCAATCAGAGGCACAGAATGAATCCAATGATATTTTTAATGATTGTTAATTAAATGATTGGGACGTCCCGAGTTAAATCTTTGCATGACAATGTAAATGCCACCGCTCGGTTTGCATAATTGCCATAAACAATCTCACAAATATTTGAATAGATCCCAATACAGTTTCTTAAAAATAATTGTGCTCACTATTTCTGTTTCAAATAGACAAAAAACAGTTTAGACCAATATTCTTATTTCCCCATTTTTACTTTTTTTTCTTTATGGGGTGGGAAGACAAGAAGAGTTGTTAGTTCAGCAATTTTTAAAACCACTATTTCAGTCAGATTCTTGCCTCTCAACTGACATATTTTCAAAATATTCAACAGGATCTTCAGTCATCCTGCTTGCACGTGAATTCTCTAAGAACTACACTAAACATGTGCCACGGACATTGTCTATGATTAAGTTGCAAATGCTTTCATAAGCATTCTGATGCATTGGGGAAAACCTAGCCAATGTTTCTGATCAATTTAATGATTTATTAGACAGCCTTACAAAGAAGGTCACCAGATTCAATCCCCACATGTGAAGTTAATCTCCATTATATATCCACTCAGAAGTACATACGTAGTCAATTCCATACATATGGAATCGAGGTATGTAACTAACTCCTTGTTAATGAACTTAAGATAAAATGATCCATCAAGTGCTCCAGCACACTGCAGCTGCACAGTCTGTTAGGGGAAGGGGGAAAAAAACTAAGGCCAATTTATGAAAAAAAAACTGAGAAATTTTTTTCCCAACAATCAATTAAGACCATATTCCTACATTCACCAATCCTCATTAACCTGCTTAATTTTTAATAACTGGAGACATTTTTATTTGTGGAATCTGATTCAGATTTCTTTAGAATGGCGTGCCAGTTATATAGGATGATGACTTTCTAGAGGTCAACAAATGCCACTGAAAATCTGTGCATCTTGGCACCTAATTTAACACCCAGAGCAGAATCTTTCAGCCCCGCCAATGGGACTTAGCGATACTCTATTTGGCAGGACGCAAAAATCTGCTTCCTGAAGGCACGCTACAAATTTGGAATTTTGTTTTCCTGACTTCCAAGGCAGGTTGAGCTTCCTGACAGACAATGGCAGGCACCTCATGAGAGTTCCACATTGCTCAGTAAAAAAACACTTTACTTGAATTAAGTTCCACATCAACGAGAATGTCAAACATCCAGTTTTATGACTGTATCTCAGTGGCATTCATCTCTCCCATGACTTTGGTTCGGTAGATGCTTCTTTCACATGTAACTCAAAGGAAGTGCTGGTAGTCAAAGCTGTACACCAGGGTTGGACATGGGAGGGAGGCTAAGCATAGAATGGGGATGGAGGGGATGGGGGAGAGCTGTACAAAGAGAGTGTGTTTGGGAAGCGGGATTGCAGTGGAGATGTGGAGGTATGTGTGGAGCAGAATGTATTAGACAGTAAAGTTGGTGGTGTTGATGGTGGTCTTAGAGGAGAACTCAGGATATTGGTGATAGGAGGACACAGTCAGAACAGTGAGTGGGATGTAATAGGGAGGCAGATCCAGAATGAGATTTTGGTAGATGAAGAGAGGGGCTGGTGCTCAGGGGTCACTGAGGAGGACTAGAAAGGTGGCATGGAGAAAGGGAGGGGAAAAGGTCAAGTTGGATATGGAGATGATAATGGGTATAGGCTTGGAGAGGAGATGAGGCTCATGGAGGTCAGATGAAGAGCTTATTACTGTCCTGCTGGCTTTGAGGAAGAAAAAAGCCTGCAAAGACTTAAATTTAATCCCTTTAATCCGCCGAGGTGTCATTGATACATGCTGCAGGCAACCCTGTATTTTTTTTTATCTCCAGATGAGGGTAAGGACAAACCATCACAGATTGGCACTGAGCCATCAGGGGGAAGGGCCTGAGCAGCAAGAAGTATCTGGGCTTTGTCAGGGCGAAGGTGTGGGTGAAAAGGATCCTTTGCATTGGTGAATATTGGCCTGACCATGACTGTATTAAATGCTGTGCTCTGGTCTAGAAATGAGTGAAAGGCAGTGCTGGAGGCATCTTTGTACAGCCTAGGATGTGGGTGCTCACTTCTGCCAACTTCTCCAGGATGAACTATGACCACAAAGAATCTAGAGGAGTAATGAACTACAGCAAGTGAATGTCTATCCCTCTAAATATGGCATGAGAGCCTTTAATTCCATGAGGTAACAGCAAGACAGCTGACTCTCTGCCCAACCCACCATAAGATTCGTAACGTTCCTTATGGATGTATGATTAATTAGCTGAACAGCAAAAAATCATACATGCTGAGTCTTCCCTCCACTCAGCAGGAATCTTGCTGGTTTAACTGACCACCACTGAACTTACATTCCAGAATGGAAGATCCTCTCCTACATTTCTGCAAATTAAACTGATACCCAACAGTCCTTCACGAGCTGCCTAGCTCAAGTTACAATTTGGACAAAATCCCTGGATTTTTTGAAAGAATTATATCTCCACAATGAGTATGCATATTCACAGCATAGTTCCATTTCCCCAAGTTTATCCTATAAATATCTTTTTTCGCTATCAATCAAGTACTCTCCTCAACTTCAGGCCTTGATTTCCCCTGAAATGCGTGGAGACAACAACTGAATAGAGGCCTTGTAAAAGTGCTATTAGGTTGATTAGATTAGAATGAGTGGATTATCTAATGAGAAAAGGCTGGGCTTTTTTCCACTGAAGTTTAGGAGAGTAAGGGGTGACTTGATTATGTAAAATCCTGAATGAACTTGACAAGGTGGATGTGGAAAGAATGTTTACCTCTTGTGAGTGAATCCAGAACCAGGGGTCACTGTGTTAAAATAGGGATCACCCTTTCAGGACAGAGATGAGGAGTTTATTTTTCCTTTTTCCAAAGGTCATGTGATTTTGGAGTTCTCTGTCTCAGGAAGCATTGGAGGAGGAATCATTGAATATTTTTAAGGTGGCAGTAGATAGTTCCTTGTTGGACAAGGACATCCAAGTTGTCAGGAGTAGATAGGAATGTGGAATTTGAGCCACAAATGGATCAGCTATAATTCTATTGGTGGAGTAGGCTTAAGGGGCCAGAGATCCCTATTTCTGCTTCCATTTTGTATGTACTTCTTTGTCCTGTATAATTAATTTTCTTTGCTATCCAGCTCAATATCAACAGCCTTGAAACACTGGTCACAGGTTTTAATGGAGTATTTCATGGACTAAACTTTAAGAACTTTTTCCCACCCAGCAGTATTAAGGTATAACTTTGCATGTTGTATTGAAGCTTGGAATAATCCCCAACCACTTGCACCTATTTATTTGAGAAAGACATCAGTTGTACACGGGCCTAGTCCATCAATGTATCTATATCTGTCTGCAGCTTATTTATTTTGTCGATGGTGCTAACTTCTACACATCAACAGAAGTATCCTCTTGATACCTTCATCCAACTCACTAATGAAGATGGTGAAAAGCAGCAAACCCCACAGAGCTCCCTGCAGGACTCCGCTAATGAATGGCCCCCACACAGATCTGCTTCCTTATGTAACTATCATCTGTCTAAATTAATGCTATCAGAAAGCAATCAATTTGATGTCCAATGTGAGACAAGACTGCCAACTTCACAAGACACAACCTTATTTTGAAAAAGTGTGCAGCAGTTTTTTTTTTAACATTAAGTTTTTTGTATAACTTGTTTTTTTTTCAGAAGTCATGCTGGGAATCCTTAATAACTTCTGCTCTTTCTAGATGATCAAAGAATGCAGCTCTAATAGTATCTTTTAACAGCGTGCCGGGAACTGATGTTAAACTTGTGGGCTTATAGCTTTCTGATTCTGACTGCGGCCCTTTATAAAGATATCAATTTTGAAATCAGTGGATACAATGCTGCGGTCAGTGTGTGCACATACGTTCCATGTTGGAAGTTCATCACTCATCACACTGGAAACAACTGAAACAGGGGTTCACCCCTAAACATATGCAAACTAGGGACCTCATGCTCATTTCAGGGGTGATTTCCCAAAATTGGGCTTCTGTGGACTCAGCTGCTGTTGTACTTGCAGCTCCCAGGATCAGCACATCTACTTGCGATCTCATCTAGTAGCCCTTAAAGAAACTGCTGAAACACTGCCACCTAAAAATCTGAAGTTAGGAGACTTCAGAGAATGCTCAACAGCAATTTCAAAGACCACTGTTCCACTTCCAATCAATCTCACCTAATAGCCCTTCTCACCTTTTCAGTTGGCCACCTGCATTTTCAATTGCTACTCCATTCCTGATTGACCATCCTCCTGATTATTTCCTCGCAATCAATTGCATCTCCCTTACTTACTGTCAAATACCTTGGGGGACATTAAACAGCAGATGTTGGTCTGTTATGGTTGGTCTGGTCCAATCTAAAAGAGGTCCAAGGCTAATACTGAGTGGGATTTTGATCCCATTGTTCTGGTACAGTACTTGGTTTGTGCCAGAAGACATTCCCTGTCCAGTTTATTCCGGGTGTCTCTTCAATCCATGAGAAGAATCCTAGATCTCTGTGAGAAATTAACTGTATAAGCCATTGGTTTTACATAACCATTTCTTTCAAACCCTTGAGTGAACACCATCAGGATCAGCAACTTGACCTTAATTCTAGCAAGGCCTATTTCCAATATAACAGCATTATTCTCAGCAGTGGAAACAACCATTTAAAACTTTAACTTGGGACTCTACCCAAATCTGTCCTGCAAATTTTCTGTGATCCTGCAGGTTCTTTGATGGGGTTTTGATTCGTAACACAGTTGAAAAACCATTACCACACACATCTACATCCTCTTTCCCATTGCTCTTTTGGGTAATCTGTTAACAGATGTGTTTCCCTCAACTAAATCCAATTGCTACCCTCCCCCCTCGCTTCTATTGCATGTTCAGGCAGACTTGGGTAAGTAGAGATGGATTTAGATGTAACATTTAAATTTGTTGTTTAAATCTAAGTGAATTGGCCAAATACCGCAAACAACTTCATTTTCAGCAAGAAACATCAGCTCCAGTCTGAAACAAACTAATACAAATACTCAGTTTAACTGGAAGATGGTGCATACATTTCTCAATGTTTCTGATGCATACCCTCGGGGATTGTAAGTCACAAAATCTACAGTACTGGAAGTCGAGTTGTGGGTGTGGAGTGAGGGGAAAGCATGTTATCCAATGCTGTCATGAAACCTGGGACTGATTCCCAATGGCTCGCCGTTTGCGTATCAATTATGAAGTTTGTGCTGTAAATCCAGTTGGAGCCTAAGCTTTAGTTATTCAGGATTTAGCCTCCAGCAGCAGGTTACTGGCACTAATTTCAGAGATTTGGGAATACAAATCTCACACTCTGAGCTTAGCCATCTTCCATGCATCAAAAAAAAATCTGGAGTGTGACAAGAAATAAATCAGCCAGCTGTGAGCTTGAAGAGAAAATAAATCCAGGTCTGTTCAAAATAATTACATGTCGGAAGGTACAAGCCTGAATAATATCTACATGTAGAGTTAGAATATATCGTGTGTATTGGGAATAACACACTGAGAATTACATTGTATTCTATATTATGCAGCAGATAAGTATAATGGTGCATTTTCTGCTTTGCTCATACTCCATAGCCTGGGAGTACTAATTAAGAATTCAAGAATGCAGTCGGTTTGCAAACCCCCAAAATTTATTATTCTTTGGCTGAGTGGGACCCAGTGTGGACTATCGTAGAATCCCTACAGTACAAAAGGAGGTCATTTGTCCCATCAAGCTTGCACTCAGCTCCCACCCTTGAAACCGCAAAGATTTACTCTGACACTAAGGAGCAATTTAGCATGGCCAATCCACCTAATCCGCACATCGTTGGATGTGGAAGGAAATCCACATATACATGGGGAGAATGTACAGATTCCATACGGACAGTCACCTGAGGCCAAAATTGAATGTAGGTCCCTGGCACTGTGAGACAGCAATGCTAACCACTGTGCTGTCCAAGGACATGGGAATCAAGGTTTTGGACATGCTATTGTTCAGAGAATGAGGGTGGAAGGCTAATTAGTCAGTGGAACTGCCCCACTATCAGTGAGAATGGAAAATTTGGTGCTCAGCCAAAATTCCATTCATTACGGCAGCACCGGAGAATCCCAACTGTGGGTGAGATATGAGGTTTCTAGCAATTGTTTTCTAATTGCGTTCAATACTTGTAATAACAAGAAGCCAAGCTTCCTTGGTTCTTTCTCATGCTCATAATCATCTGCCATTAAATTCATTAGTTTGAGATCTCTGCTTTCATGACATTAATCATGTTATAATCATACAGCTATAGAGCTTTACAGCAAGGAAACAGGTGCTTCGGCCCTGAGGGTGGAAAGCTAATTCCAATTGTGGCAAAGATATGGAATGGTATGTGGTTTAAGATCAGGACAGAGGTGGGTGATGTTTTGGGTGTTTTACCAGAATGATCTTTACTGACTTCTGCAAGGTCACCCTAGAGAGCAAAGATAAACACGGGCAATCATCTCAAGCACAAGAATGGCAAATTCCTTCCCATGGCAATTAAATAATTCAACTCTGACTACTGAATTCTTTCTTCATTCTATACTGCATTTCATAAATGCTAATTGAGAATACAAAAGTGTTGATTGGAAATGTATTTTCAGCACATGCCTACAGTTTAATGTTGTCTGGTTTCCATTTTAATCTCAGTATTTTTAACTTCATTGCTACTGACATCATAACATAACACAAGCCTCATAGGAGGGTTAGGGGTGATCTTATCGATGTCTATAAAATTATGAGAGGCACAGATAAGGAAGATAGTCAACATCTTTTTACAAAGGTAGGGAAGTCTAAAACTAGGGGGGATAGATTTAAGGTGAAAGGGGAGAAATGCAGAAGCATCTAGAGGGGATTTTTTTTCATACAGAGGGTTGTGAATGTCTGGCATGAGCTGCCAGAGGAAATAGTAGAGATTAGTACAATTTTGTCTTTTAAAAAGTATTTAGACAGTTACATTGGTAAGATTTGTATAGAGCGATATGGGCCAAACACGGGCAATTGGGATTAGTTCAATAGTTAAAACTATGTAGCACGGACATGTTGGGCCGAAGCACCTGTTTCCTTGCTGTAAAGCTCTATAGCTGTATGATTATAACATGATTAATGTCATGAAAGCAGAGATCTTAAACCAATAAATTTAATGGCAGATGATTATGAGCATGAGAAAGGACCAAGGGAGTTTGGCTTCTTGTTATTACAAGCATTGAACACAATTAGAAAACAATCGCTGGAAACCTCATATCTCACCCGCAATTGGGATTCTCCGGTGCTGCCGTAATGAATAGAATTTTGCTGAGCTCCAAATTTTCCATTCTCACTGGCAGTGGGGCAGGAATGAAAGAGATTGGAGAATTCAGCCCCATGTGTTTTTTACTATGGGGTAAAAATGCTATGTTTTGATGGTGTTTGATTGGATTATTCTTTGTTCATCACGGTTGCTTCTCTATTATCACCTTTCAATTGATGAATGTTCTCAATAATTAAACTTCACTGCATTCAATTATCTTAGTGAATGTGATTGTTACTTTCTTTCAGATAACTGTAGTTATTATCAATTGTTTTATGAAACCTGCTACTAATAACAGGATTCCACAGTAATACAAAACAGAGAAGTCAGCCTCCATTACAGACAGATGCTTACTAGGTACAATGCTGATCCCTATTTCCATCGCTGAGCAAGAAAGATGACCAAGGATGGAGACTGAAATTGATATCACAATGGGTTGATCAACACTCTGCAACACTCATGCCTTAACCCCATCTTTTAAGATTTGGTACTCATTCATCTTAGGGGATAAAATATTCAATAACTTTCAGAATTATAGGGAGGCAGAGAAGTGGGACTAATTGAACCACTTAAAGATCCAGCAGAAATGTCCTCTTTATGTGCTATACTGAGTGCAATGTACCCAGGTTTTTCCACAGTACATAGCTCAATGGGAAAGTAAGCTGTGAGGAAAACACAAAGGTCAGAACACCAAGGGGATCATAAAATGACACTTCTTGGGTGGGGGTGGCGGTGGTGGAGGGGGAGTGTGTTCAAACTTGCAATGTATCAGGAACAGTCATCTGATTTTGCTTGAATTGACCAATAAGTGATCAGAAAGCATGCTTATTGTCTACTTAAACATGCTGGGTGGTCTCCTGAAGCCACAGGACTTCGATCTTAAGGCGTCCTCTGAGCACTTTTAAAACTGTTGAAGTAAAAAATGGCCACTGCTGCTGGGCCTCCACTGTGTAACGGGAACTACCAGTTCAATGCTCATACTTTTATATGCGATTCACGGGCTGAATTTTGGGGACCACCTGTTGGCAGGAAAACAGCCAGTGAACCCATATATTAGAATAGAATGCTTTATCTGCTGCCAGATCACCTGTTTCCGCCCCCTGCATGACTCCATGATTTCATGGTGCCCCATAGGACTTGAGTGGGTGGATAGTCCACCAACCAAAGCTCCAAAGTGGGAAATTAAGGGCTTCATCCTGCTGCCACTCCGATATAATGCGAGGCTCATCTGCACCCAACAGATAGCCCAGCAAGTTTAATCTTTGGGGCTGCTAATCAGTGAAAGGCAAGGATGCTTCTTTCTTGACCATCCCCCCAACCATTCTCCACATCCCTGTCCTGTCCAATATGACCCCCCGCCAGTGGAACTTATCAGCCTGATCCCGATGAGATTTTGGACACCTGAATGTCTGGGTCCAGGTCCGCAGATCTTTGAGGCAGGGCGTCCTGTTGGAGATTACTCCTGACTTAAGCTAATTAAAGGACCATCACTTGAAAAATTAAAATCGGGCAAGCGAGTTAAATGGAAGTGGATTCGCCCCCAAAATTTACTCTCGGATGTGGGGAGCCCACCTTCAAGTGTAAAATCCAACCTCATGTCAGAAGTTGAATCCAAGACCCTCAGCACTGAATTCAGTTCACTGAGAAACCCTATAATTTGTGAAATCCACATATCAAACTTAATGGTAATTGCTTACTGTACCCGCATAAGCCAATACTAAGACTGGGGAACACAGGCACACACTGATAATATCATGGACAGGGGAAACTGTGTGTGTGGTGATAGACACATATGCATGACCATGCTTACTGATCTGTCTCAAGGATTATTACTGACTTTCAATACTGCTTGATCAGATCATGTTTATAAACTGAAAATAAAACTTATTTGTTGGCTATGCCTAACAGCAGAGTCTGAATTGTGAAATAAATCTATTCTATAAAGTAGAAGTCAGTCTGTATTCCAGAAGAATGTACTATCCTGCTTGCAGGTGCAACTTTGGTCATTGACAACCATGTGAACAGCATGGAGACACAGTGGTTAGCGCTGCTGCCTCACAACGTTAAGGACTCGGGTTCGATTCCTGGCTTGGGTCACTTCCTGTATGGAGTTTGCACATCCTCCCTGTGTCTGTGTGGGTTTTCTTCGAGTGCTCTGGTTTCTCTCAGCCTGAAAGATGTGCTGGTTAGGTGCATCGACCTGAACAGGCACCGGAGTGTGGCAATGAGGGAAATTTCATAGTAACTTCATTGCAGTGCTAATATAAGCCTCATTTGTGACTAATAAATAAAACCATAAACTTAAAAATGCATAGCAAGGAATGTCTTGCTTGGCAACTAATTCAAAGGTGGATATCCATGTTATTGCACCTCAGGTTCTTTTATATCTAATATCAAATGCAAAACCACTTACTAGAGAAACTGCCTCTTTTGGTGGAACCTAGCAATGTGTTCTAAATCATAAGCCCAACTTTCACTTGCATGCATGCACTTTCTTGCTTGACAACTGGGCAAAATCTGGATTCATTTTGATGGAAAGGTAAACAACTTTAGATATAAATTTAAGGCCATTAACTTTGAGAGCTATGATCATTCAAAACAGCATTGATGAAATCTCTAGGACTCTCAACTCCTCAGGTTGCAATGTACGTCTAAGATAAAGCATTTTATCACATGGGAAAGTGCTGGCATGCTTTTTGCAAACCTACATTATCACTAATAACATTGCTTGCAAAACAGTGTTTGAATACTCTTGAATCAGATCAATACCCTAATCTTTTAAGATTATGGATCAACTGGTTTAGAGCAAACCATTTTCTGCAGTAGTTATGAGATAATTCAGGAGTGTCACTTGATATTAGTTCACCGGAATGCTACCTGATAAAATCTATCCAAGTCTACCATAGATACCCAAGGGAAAGAGATTTGAGCTAGTATATCCTTTGAGACATAGGGACACAGGAACTGATTTATACCAATCTTTTAACCTTTAGTCTGCCAAAAATACACATCCAGTATAGTTAGTCCAATGTTGCTCGAAAAAAAACTTTTCATGATAAATTATCTGTTAGACCTCAAAAGGCCACTGTGCCTTCTAGCTTCCGGTCTACTCATTCATACCATTTTCAGCAAGTCAAACATTAACCAAACATCCTGTAATTCTGGTACTACAACCAAACACATTAAGAAGAAGAGAAGACCAGCAAATGTAAGTAACTTGGAGCAACAATAACACATTCAAGTAAGAAAAAATACATTCTTAATTTATTAAACTTCTTTGGATCTGTTTAACTCCAGAAGAGTTGTTATATTATTGTTACCACTACAGTATTATTTGTAAAATAGTAGACAAGCAAATAATTTAATGTGGTGAAAGACTGCATTGAATGCAGAAGAACATCCCAAGATATTTCACAGACAAGTAACTAATGAAAAGGATACCATGATGTAGGAGGAGATATTAGGACAGGTGACCAAAAACTTGTTCAGAGGGGTCAGTTCTAAAGAATGCCTTGAAAGGGGGAGGGAGAGTTTGTGTGAAAGGGAGAGATGGAGAGAAAGGACGTGTATTGGAATTTTATTGCCTTGCCCGCCTGAGGCTTGTAAGATATTATCCGACGTCAATGGAGAATGCCGATCTGTGAGCCTCGCCTGCCTCAGATTTGCACCCTTGCGGTGGGTATTAGGAGTTGGGAAAATTTCTAACTTGGTTCAGTTGTCTTGGAAGAAAATGCTCACAAAGACAAGCCTAATATTGAGAATGCACAAATCAGATAAGCAAGCTGTTGAAACAGCTGTGCCCAGGGAACACATTGGTGGATTAGCAGCTTGACAGCTCTGGATCTCTGATCCATGCAGTCAATTTCATAATGTTTATTTACACAAGATAAAGAAATTTCAATTGCTTGTAGTTTCAGCTATTCACTTTAAAGGTTTGAGGCAATTGACACTTTTATAGCGCTACAGTAAAAACAATTTTTAAAAAAGAATTTGCAAAGTTACAAATGACTGTCTTGCTAACAATCAATTTTTACATATCCTACAATTGCTATAGGGTTCATTAGTTCTATAGAGTATAACAGGTGAATAGACTTGAAAATGTAGTAGCTTGGCATGGCATTATGAGGAGACATAGAGGGTGGATGTGGGCACACCTTTGGCCTGAGGGGTCATGAATGATAGTTGGGGTAGTGTGTACTTTGGAATGAGGGCCATGAATGGTCATACGGGCTGTGGCATATCTTGAGGGGTCATGAAGAGGAACTTCTGAAATTGCTTTATAAAGACTTTGGTTCATGACACCTCTGAAATGCAGTGAGTCATGATGCTTTGAAATTCTTCCCTGACTCTGTAAAACTAGCAGAGGAATGAGATGTGCTTATCGCTGCAACTGAGTCAGTCAGATTGGGAATTCAGGGTACAGGATTGTGACTTGAAGAGGGGAGGGAGAGTTTGAGTGGAAGGGAGAGATGGAGAGAAAGGACGTGTATTGGAATTTTATTGCCTTGCCCGCCTGAGGCTTGTAAGATATTATCCGAGGTTAATGGAGAATGCCGTTCTGTGAGCCTCGCCTGTGTGCTTTTGGAAAGTATTCATGAAAATTGAATCAGGCCCTAATTGCCATTTTTAAAGAGTTGCAGATGAGTGATAATCCAGCTCATGGTTCTTACAGTGAATAGATTGGAGGGGCTGAAAGGCCTCCTTCTCTCTATCTGCTCCTGTACAGCTCACAAGGATAGGCACATTATGATATTCCCCCCATATGGGGCTGGTCAGTTAGTTGGACCCCTGGGGGTGGAGGGGGGACAATTCTCCCAAAAGTGCTGAATTGGCGGCAAAAACTCTTCTACATCGTGACAGTTCTGACAGTTCAACTTCTCACCTAAATCTCCACACTCTGTGCAATGCAGAGGTTTCAATGATAAATCTTATTAAAAAATGAGGGTGACGGGGGCAGGGGGCGGGGGGGGGGGGGGGTTGTTGGTTGTTGCTATTTGTGCTGGAGTCTGACAGCTCTGGAGCTCTGCGATGTGCAGTGGCCCCAAAATGTCAAATTCCCATTTGCTGGCCGGCTCAATTGCTGGCCAATCTAGGACCTTTGTTGTGCTGTCCCTCCAATGCACTGCGCCCCACCGCCCCCTCCCCCAAAGCCCGATCGTGGCCTCAACAACAATTCCTGGGCCAGCCCTGACACCACCCTGTTTCAGAGCGCCCCAATACCCAGGCCCCATCCCCACAGCAGTAGCGATCTCCTCAATCTCTCATCCCAGCAGATCCCCTCCCTCACTGATCCCACCAGAATCAGATCCCTCCCAGAGGCAGGGCCCTCCCCTTACAGACCACTGCCTCTCCAAACCGCGCCAATCGCTGTCCTCCCTCCATTCCAGACCGATTGCAACGCAGAGTGGCAATGGGACTCCCCACTCTCACCAATCACACCAAGGTCCTGTCCACAATGGGCACCAACTCATTGGCACTGCCCAATGCCTGAAGAGCAGTGCCAAAGTGCCCTGGGCATGGGCGCTTATTCTCTTGGGCAGTGCCAGAGGCACAGACTGGCCACAGCCAGGGTGCCCATGCTCAGGGTACCACACCCCTACCACACAATGCCTGGGGTGCCCCGATTGCTTCCCCCTTTCATTCCAATGGTGTCTCCCGCTAGCTCCCCGAACATGAGAGCCAGAATGAAGTACTCCCAGCAGGGTGGGAGATTTGATCAGTATCTTACAGGTTCTGATAATTAACTCACCTACATATTTAAAATAGATTTTAAAAAAATTAGACCTGCCTTCCTCCAGTTTCCAGCGTGGTCTGACTGGTGACTGTTGGCTGGCTCTGGGAGATATGCATGCGTTCCCCGTACATACACAAATCCCCGTTCAAGGATGCATATCTCTCGGCTGGATCTACCAGAAATGCTGGGGGCGGGGTGGGCGGGGTTGGGGGGGGGGGGGTGGGGGAACACGCGCATGGATGGGAGAATCATGGCCCTGGTTAGTGATGTAGTGTGGGTTCAATCCTTGTACAGGCTCAGGTTATTTATGAAGGCCCCACCTTCTCAACCTTGCTCCTCGCCACAGGAGTTGTTATCCTCATGTTATATCATCATCAGTCTGCTCTCACCTGAAAGGGGAGAGAAGCCTATGGCCTAGTTATTGCAAAGTAATATAGTCTCCAATGAGGGGAATGTCATGAGTCCACTTCATTTATTAATATTTATTAACAAATAGATTCTTACTTACTGCATATTTTGTGAGATTTATTTATATTAATATTTAATCTTTTTAGTAGATTCTTTTCAAGTAATTTATCTTCTGCCTTCCAGAATAAAATAGAATATGATGAAACAAAATTGATGAAAAATTGCAGGCATGAAAGACCAAAACAGCTGGGGAGATATTAGGATGCAATGGCGAAGAAGAGAGAAAGAAAGAGAGAGTTAATGAGAAAGATTGAAAGCAAGACTAAATGGAATGAATATGATAAATTGAATTGACCAAGCTAAATTGCTCCTTAATGTCCAAAGATGCGCAAATTAGGGGAGGTTAACCATGATAAATGTGTGGGGTTACAAGAGTAGTGCAGGATGAGGGGAGGGAGATATGTAAGATATCCTTTCAGAGAGTTGGTGCAGACTAAGTAGAGAGAATGGCCTCCTTTTGCACTGAAAGGATTTTGTGGTTCCAAATGCACTGGCAAGGCTGGGAAAGTAGGGGGAGGCAGAAAGTTCACACAGGAGACTGGAGAAATTATGTAATGTTGCTAACCACCATCTTTGTTATATTGCATGTACAGGAAGCAAAGAGCATCTATTCAGCAGCACGTAATGAAAAATGCTTGGGCAGAAAGAGGTGGCTTCTGAATGGCATATCAGTGAAAATCTTTTGCATTTCAAGATGCATGAATTTAGGGATGATGACACATCATAATCAAAACAAGGAGGAAGACTCATTGAAGTTTTTCTTCAAATGCTGAATGCTAACCATTATTAGAGGATTGAGTTTCTTAATTAAGTTTGTGTTGATAATGTAAAAAAAACTGGAAGGAAACAAGTCATACATTACCTACAGGTGCTGTGAAACCATTTATTATAAATGCTGGCCGAGCATTGATATGGTGTTGATTTATTTTGCTGCGGTACTGGTGTAAAATCATTACTTGAACCCCTGACCTCAGTATTTAGAGTTTCTACAAGAGACTGTTTATGTTGGAGACTTTGAAAATGGTTCTGGTTAGACTGCAGCATCACTTCTCCAGTCAGTGCCCCATTATTTCTGAAATCCATTTACAGGTTGTTACTTTTACACTCTTCCTTGCCTGCAGCCACCTTTGACAGCATTGTTTTACACAATATCGGGCTTTCACGCAGCAGCACAAGCAGGCAATAAAACTGCCTGCACTCCAGACAGCAGTTTCTCGTAACTGGAGCACAGTGCTTGATCATTGACATCCACAGGCACGTTCATCCTTTAAATAGAAATACAGAAACAATTAAAGAGGTATAGCTAAAGAGTCATTTGAGTCGAGAGTAGTTGTCAATGAGTCTGTCAAATTATCGACAGGATCCTTCCTTCCTGTGTAAAACACAAGTGCCAAACAAGTTGTCTCTGGAGGGAAGTTGATTTCTTCATGCCCACTGAAAGCCTGAAAAGAGGATTCTTCCAGAAAATGAACTTAGTAATTCTTTCATTGTTGTGATCAATGTGGAGGTACATATGCTATCTTAATGTGAACAGCTTTGCCTGATAGTTAAACAACTAATCTGTTTTTGCTAGGTGGAATAATATTTACTTACCAGTCTCAGTGATTAACAATAAACCAGAGATATCAATCGAATCATATCTGTGCTGCACAACTGAACACGGACAATCGAATTAGCAAAGCCTATAGCTTTAGCTAGAAGTCGTGACTCTGGATCTGAATCAAACAAATCCAACTCTTAAAAAAAGTAATGGAAAAGACAGGCACTTACAATTGATCAGCTGTGAATTTTGAAGTATGCAACATAGAAACATAGAAAATAGAAGCAGGAGTAGGCCATTTGTCCCTTTGAGCCTGCTCTGTCATTCCATGTGATCATGACTGATCATTCAACTCAGTAACTAATTCCTGCTCTCCCCCACCCAGTAACCAATTCCTGCTTTCCCCCATCCGGTAACCAATATCCTGCTATATTCTGTTTTCTCTGCTATTAGAGTAACATGATATATTATAACCTCTACAATCCAGAATTCACCCAATATATGCAGATTAGGTTGATTTGCTGTATTAAATTAATGCTTAATGTCAGAGGGATTGATAGGGTAAATACATGTGTTTACGGGGCTAGGACCTGGATGGGATTGTTATCAGCGCAGGCTTGATGGGCTGAATAACGTCTTTCTGCACTGTAGGGATTTCATGATTCTATGCTTGACGCTGCCAAGTCATTTCTGAATTTCAGAATTTCCTGGATTATTTTATGGCTCTTGGATGACTTTTATGCTCATTGTATAAAACTGATAATACCATTAAATATAAATATTTTTGAAAAAGTATGTGTCCAACACTGGATGTGATTCTGCGATTGGATAGTATTTGCTAAATAATCCTCAGTGTGCTAAGAATTATGCTGACAACCAATTAAAGATTGTCAATCAGGCTCACAGGATGGTGCATTTGAGTGTCTTGGAAGTTAGAAATATTAATACACAGGGTCCTATTCTTTGCAGACAAGAAGATTACATACACTTACTGCACTTGTTTCATCTAAACAGTAAAAGTAACAGCCAATCATCAATCCATTCTCATTGCCTTGACAATCAGGGTCAAGCTGCCTGCTTTAAATTTCAAACAATGTTCAGCAGTTAACTGTCAGTTACCATCAACTGGTGCATTCTCCACAACAAACCTCTACCAACAAGAACCTACTTGCTATCCAATCTGCACTGTCTTATCTTGCATAACACCCTGATTGGTGGGTGGGTTGGGGGATGGGTGGTGGGGGGCTGGGGAGAGAAGTGGGGGGTAGTTCTTTTTCATCCCAATTCACAAGATGAGTGTATGATGTCTTGATGTGAGCCAAGATCCACCAGCTTTAAAAGCTCCAGCTAGGGTATCATCAAACTGCAAGCTTTGCTGTTTCTCATTAGTTTGATTGCTTGTGGCAGCTCTGCCTTTGATGGTGGTTCGCCCATGTTCTCTACAACTGGACACAGGGATAGCATGAAAAATATCAGCTGCCACTATTATTTGCTGTTACAAATCAAATGAACCTTTTGGTGGCCACCACAATTCCCATAGTGGCAAAATTGGAAAATCCCCTGGGTTGGCCATTAGCTCAATAAAAAATAACCCCAAACTGAATAAAGCCTGTCAGACTGGTTTCCTTGTAATTAGCACATAAGTGGTTAAGCAAAAATATTGAATTTATACTTTCACCTGCAAAAGTACATGGAAACTCTTTACTTGAGAATGGCTATTCAACTCATTAAAGATCTACGGCCCTCTGGTACCTGTGTTAAATTTTGCCAAGATGGGAAACTCTTTAATCTCCACGTCAAAACTAAACTGACCACCACAGATTATATTTGATCTACAGTTTGTAGATGACTAGTGTGCTATTGCCCACTCTACATCAGATTTGCAAGCCTCTATTTATAACTTCAATCCTGCATACAAGAGACTCGGCCTGCCTTGAATGTTGCCAAAAAGCTCACATCGCAGCACATCCTGGCTAGGCAAATATTTCACTTCCCATAGGAGTTAAAGGAGAAACTCTGGAATATGTTAAGGCTTTCCCATACCTTGGCAACAATATTCCTTAAAATGTCACGGTTGATGAGCAGATCCAATACCTGATTAACCAGCTCAGCTTTCTACAAACTAGAGCAGTGAGTGTTTGACAACAATCACCTCTACAACTCAACAAAAGTCTAGAGCACAGAGCAACTGCCGTCACCATATTTCTGTGCTGCAGTGAGGCATGGGATTGTGTCTCAGCAACACATACAAGTGGGAGAGACATTGCATCAACAATGTTTCCACCATATCCTCTAATTCAACGGCAGGATGGTCAAACGACCATTGGTATTCTTGAAGGCATCCCCGCAAGTATTGAGTCTGAACTTTGCAAAATGAACTTCAATGGAATAGATACTGTGTCTGGGTGGCTGAAAACACATCTCTCTTGTCAGTTCTGTTTTCTAGGCAGCTCTAGATAGGCCGTCACCTACTCCCTATTCCTCATTGCCTTTGAGGAGATGGTGGTGAGCTATCTTCTTGATCCTGCTGTCCTCATTGTGTAGGTACATAAGAAGTGCAGTTAGAGAGGGAGTTCCAGAATTTTGACCCAGCGACAGTGAAGGAGCAGCAATATATTTCCAAGTTGGGAAGATGAGTTTCCTTTAGTCTCTAGCTGACATGCCTTTTAGAAGTTGGCACAGGAAGTAAAGGGGTGTATGCTAATATTTGCAAAGGGTCCTAAAGAGTGTGGTTGGGATTTTATGGCCTTACTCAAGTGAGACTTGAGAATCCCGCTCAAGGTCAATGGACATTTCCGTTGTCCACCCCTTAGTCACTGCGATACTGTGGTAGGTGGGTGGTAGAATTATGGCATGTATCTATATTTGTTGGGAATTCTCTATAAAGGGAAGTTTGATAACCATTACAAAGGTTTACCGCCATAATTGTTTCTCCTATAGCACCATAGAGGAATGATTATATTATGATGAAATGTTCCTGTAGCGATAAATTTCTCAAGGGTCATATCCCCACAGCTTCTGTGCTATGCGATTTTGATTAGACAATGTGCAGTGTAAATTTTATTGATGTATTGGATGTTTTTAAAATGTCAAGCAGCCCTCTAAACAGTTGTTTACCCTTGACGTTTCGATTAAATTGTAAACTTGGTAAACTCTATAATGTTGAAGCCATCCAAAATCCTATTATCATTGTCCTTACTCGCAACCGATCTGCATTAGTTCCTGGTTAAACTGCACCTAATTGTTAACATTCTTTCCCACTTGTTTAAAAAAAATCCTTCTATGGCCTCATCTCTGTCCATCTCTATTTTGAAAGAAATCCCTCAACACCATTTTAAAGTCCAATCAAGTTTATTTGGAGCAAAAGCGGCTAGCTTTTGGAACAGCCTGTCCCTTTGTCAGGTGGCAAGAATAGGCTGTCCCGAAACTTGCGGCTTTTGCTACAAATAAACCTGTTTTGATTTCAAACTGGTGTTGTGGGATTTCTTTCTGTTTTACCCCAGTCCAATGCCAGCATTTCCACATCACCTCTATTCTCACAAACCTCTAAAATATCTGCATTCAACTAATTCTGGATTTTGAATACCCCTAATTTTAATTGCTCCATTATTAGTGACTGTGAATCCAGTTGCTTGGGTTCCAAACTTTAAAATTCTCTCCTGAAATCTTGCCACTTTTCTTTCTACCTTTAAGATGCTACTTAAAGGCTACCTCTTTTGCCAAATATTTAGCCATCTACCCTCATTCGTAATGATCATTTGTAGTATCCTGTAACTTTCAATAAGGTCCCCCTCCTCATCCTTCTAAACTCCAATAATACAGACCCAGAGTCATCAACTGTTTCTCATACGACAAGCTCTTCATTCCAGGGATCATTCTTGTGAACCTCCTCTGGACTTTTACCAAGGTCAGCACATCCTTCTTTAGATATGAGGCCCAAAACTGCTCACAATATTCCACATGGGGTCTGACCAGAGATTTATTCTGCCTCAGCAGTACATCCCTGCTCTTGTATTCTAGCCTTTTTGGCATGAATGCTAACATCACATTTGCCTTCCTAACTGCTGATTGAACCTGCACATTAATCCTAAGGGAATCTTGAACAAAGACTCCCAAGTCCCTTTGTGTTTCTGATCTCATAAGCATTTTCCCATTTAGAAAATGGTGTATGCCTCCATTCTTCCTTCCAAAGTCATAACCTCATACTTTTTCCCATTGTATTCCATCTGCCACTTCTTTGTCCACTCTTCTAACCTTTCTGCAGCCCTCCCTGCTTCCTCAATACTATCTGTCTCTCTGGATATCTTTGTATCATCTGCAAACTTAGTAACAAGACCTTCAGTTCCTTCCTCCAAATTGTTCATGTGTATTGTGAAAAGTTATGGTCTCAACACTGACCCCTGAGGCACACCACTAATCACTGGCTGCCATTCTGAAAAAGATCCTTTATCCCTATTCTCTGCCTTCTGCCAGTCAGCCAATTCTCTATCCATGTCAGGATATTACCCTCAACACCATGGGCACTGATTTAACAGTCTCCTATGTGGCACCCCTTGAATGAACTCCCCTTCCTTATTGCACAATTGAGAAATTGCCAGAGAGCACTTTACCATGGTGTGCCACAGGCCTACCTTTCTCTGATCAATCCTGCGTTGGAATTCTTACTGTCCTATGCGCTGTGAAATTGATTTTATCAACAAACACCTGAGACATTTGCTCATCGTGCAAAATTGATGCACATCAAAGACGTCAGCTGGGATTTTCTGGCCGCACTCGTCCCATGGCCAGGAAATCCCACCCGTGGTCAATGGACCTTTGCATGGTCCATGTCCTGACCACTATAACTCCAGTGGCAGGTGGGACAGGAAAATTCCACCCATCCTGGCTCCATTAATAAATTCATTTTTTGCTGCATTTCACATAAACTCAAAAATGGACCTTTCAGTCCTGAAAAGTGGCCAGTCTATCTTGGATTACATTAGAAGCGCAAGTTATCTTAAAAATTTGAGCAAAATGTGATACTACTGTGTAGTAGCAGTATTCGCCACTACCAACATACTGTCATTAGACTAAAAAGACTTTATGCCAATTACACGCATCAGTAATGTGGTACATGAATTTCAATACCAAATGCCAGTATCATGTCAGGTATGTTGGTTATATGTCCCAATGACTAGTGGAATGTATTGATTAACTTGTTTCAGCTGCCATTTGCAACAGGCCAGTTACAGACAAATCCAATCAGCCTGTGTTTGCAACACCCTCTCTAACATTGGATAAGAGAATAAAAACTTGGAAGATTTTAATTCTGGGCCATTTTGTCTTTCAGGTGTCAATTTGAAATCCACTCACTGCAGCAAAAAAAACCTCATTCGAATCTCACGAGTGAGTTTATTGCCTGATTCACTAACCCGCTGACGCACACACCAGTGAAATTATTCTGAAAATAATATTATTAATGTAACTATCCAGGCCTGTTTTCTGTTTCAGTAACTTCTTCAAACCGTCTGTTCTGGTTTAACTGAAGTAATGATGTCGCATGGAATACTGAAATAGAGGTTTGTAATCTTTAGTTTTGCTTGAGAGTATTACAATTTTTCAGATGGTATTATATAAAAAAATACAAATGAGCTGATTCTGCATGAAAATTACTTTGCATTTTATTCTCTGAATTTGAATCATCCCAAGCAGCCTTTCCTGAGGCTTCACTTGTCATTCGGCTATCAGAATATAGATTGGAGAACAATGGGAACATATAGCTCATGCAAACTGTGTTACAGTAATCACAGTCCCCAGCCTTTTGTGTCAAAAAACAAAAGCTCTTCAGTATCTCAGAGGTGTCAGGAATTGTCAGGCCAGCAGTCCCACAATAGTTGAAAGAGTCGTGCGTCCACGGAGGAGAAGTGTAGAGATACCAAATAAACTGTCAATGACATGCCTTTGTTTAGTCTGTTGAAGCACCTGCCTTGTGCAGAATTGTCAAATGAACATGACATATAATGGACTGGAAGGACAGAAATGTGTGACCTCTTTAGAAGCCCTTAATGACCTTGGCAAAATGAACAGACGCCTAAGGGGTTGGTTGATAGCTCATTAAAAAGTGGGAAGAATCGTTTTGGTTCAAATAAGGGTCATCTGCATTCATGCCACCCTATTATTTAAATAGTTGGCCTAAGCATTAGAATTAATTGCTTAATTCAAATTAACTCCTTGTGGTGTCAACACTAACTATTACCGTGTTTAGAGAAATCTTTCCATTTTTAAATAGGGGTGATTCTCCCATCCGGCTGCGCTGCTTTTTAGTGCAATGGGTTGGGAGACTTAAGCGGTGACCGCCTTGCGCTGGGCTTCGGGGCCTGAGCATGTTTCCCAGTGCCGGATTTCCAGCACTGTCAGCTTCATGTCAGAAATCAGCGTGGAGTTGCCTAATGTGTGAGGTCACATTGAAGACGTTTCAATTGTTCTTGATTGGCATCTTTGGTCTGAATAAAAGAATTTGGTGAATGATTTTCTTCAGGCACCTTTTAAATTTTTGGTTCGCCGATGGAGAGATGGTCCGAGAGTATGAGTGACATTGTCTGTGAAATCACCATCTAAGGACAGAAGGAAAATTGTGGTGGTAGGTGCCAGGAAAGACAAGCAAGTTGAGGACAAAATCATTTGCTTTCTAAAAAATGATGGCACTATTCTTCTAACAGAAGCAAGCGCTCAAGAAAATCAATGAATCTATTTATACTTTTAACATTTTAGACATGCTTTACCTTGTGCTTGTTTTCCCAAAGTGGTGCTCTGAGAGTTTTGCATGTGTTGCTTATGATTAATAATTAATGTATTGCTACAAATCAAAGCTACTGACTAGACATTATTGAATCCTGATAGAAATGTCTAAGTTGAAGAACACATTCTAAATTCCTGAAGAATCAACACAAAGGTTGAAACAATAAAATAACATTCTGAGGTATAAATTCCACATTCCTAAGTATCAACACAAAGGAATCAGAAGAAAAAAATCAGTTTTTGAAAACAAATTTCAAGTTCTTAGCCATCAGTAGCAGACAAAACAAAGCAAAAGTATTTACCTAAGTAAATATGAAAATGGCTAGCTCACTCTGAACCCAGTAAGTAAGGAGCAACTTTATCTTGAACTAATAACTCAGACAAGACACTGGATTTTAACTGAACTGCAAATGTCAAATCTCCTGTTCGTGACTCTCCCTTTATTGAGGACTTCATAAAATACAACATATGGAGAGTGCATGTAAATGAAATTATTGTAGCCATTTCATTCAAAAACTTTATTAGTAAAATAACTGTAGCATCCCTGCAACATCAACACGATGCTCCAGTTTCCTTCCACAGTCCAAAGATGTGCAGGTTAGGCTGACTGGCCATGCTAAATTGCCCTTAGATTCAGGGGATTAGCAGAGTAAATATATGGGGTTACAGAGTAGGTCCTGTGGTCAGTGCAGACTCGCTGGGCCGGATGACCTTCTTCTGCACTGTAGGGATTCTATGATTCTATTGATGTCAACTTGCATTTATATTGTGTCTTCATGTTATGAAATGTCCCAAGTACCTAACAGGTTCATTATCGAACAAAAACTGACACTGAATCACAAGGGATTTAGAGGAAGCGATGGTCTTTTGGTATTAGTACTAGATCCAGAAACTTAGGTAATGTTCCATGGATTCGAGTTTGAATCCCAGCATGCCAGATGGTCGAATTTGAATTCAATGAAATATATCTGGAATTAAGAATTTACTGATGACCATGATACCATTGCTAATTGTTGGAAAAGCCCATCCACTTTGCTAATTTCCTTAGCGGGGAAGAAATCTGCCATCTTTACTTGATCAGGCCTTCATGTGACTCCAAAACCACAGCAATGTGGTTGACTTTCAACTGCCTTCAGGCAACTAGGGATGGACAATAAATGCTGGCCAGCCACGAATGAATAAAAGAAAAGTGTTGGTTGGCCAAAAGCTTGTAATCATGGAGGATTGTTGTTAAGGGGCATTTTAAAGACTGGAAAAAGAGAGAAGAATTGCAACATAAGATTACAGTCCTTGTAATAAGGCAAGCAGATATTATACAACAAATATCTTCTATTTGCAGTCCATACCAACAAATGGGATTATGTGTGATCCTGTATTGTTGTTGATATCTGTTTTAACTGGATTACGTAGCTGGGAATGTAACTGGGAATGGGACTATTGCTCACTGCAATTTCCAATTTCATCAGGCATGATCACAATTAAAGTATTAACTTTTTTGTTAATAACTTAAATAGTAATAAAATAGTTCTTCAATTTTAAAGTCATAAAGTCCAACAAGAATCTGTAATTCAATTCTTACGTTGATTAGTAGGAAATTGAGTTAATGTGAGCTAAAATGGCACCATTCAATCTCGCTTTACCCAACCTTGTCTGATTAGCAGAGGCCTTGGATGAAAGAAGAGGTGACTGGTGGCTGGTCTCAGTAATCATGCGCCGTACAATTTTAAAAAGCAAAGGAAGCTCTGATAATTAATATAACCTAGAAATTAACAGATAAATGTTTATTGCCTGCATACATAGTACCATTCTATCTTTAAAACATTTATACCTGCAGATGAATGTCACACCAACAAATTAAAGATTTGTCCATTATTGTCACCAACAGTAACTTCTAGGCTAAGAGATGAGAAAATCTGCTTATTTTGGGAATGGTGAAAATGGCTGGGAAATATTACTGCAAGAATAAACTGGAAGCCTGGGCTCAGAATCCAAATGTTGCAAATCCAATCTCACTGTGGCAAGTTAAATTTAGTTTAAAATATCTGGAAATGAAATATTGGCATAATTGAAAGTGACTATGAATCTACCCTGTAAAAACTCAACTGATTCAAGTAATGTCCCCTTTAGGGAAGGAAATCTGCTGTCCTTGCCTGGTTTGACCTATCTCTGACTTTGGTCAGTAGATGCCAGCTTTGCTAATACTACCCATATACCCAAATGAATTAAAAAAGAATGTTGGGGGGCAGTGGGGGGGAGCTTGGTAACAAAGACTGTTTGTGGGGATTATATACTTGTGATTACCCAGATCAGGATGTTAGGAGTTATTGATACATGTGTCAGGTACACTGATCAACATTGGTGGAGGGTAAAACTTTAGAATACATAACTAGATTTATTTTCACCCTACCTCTTACATAAGAGCTATTTTTAAATCATGGATAAGCATCTCATAACTGCTGCTGTAATTTATATTTTCTTTACAGAGTAACTAGTATTTTCTCTATACGTTTAAAAACTGTATATGTGTAGATTTTACTGTGACGGAATTTGAGAGGGATCAATGAAAGGGTCCACACAAAAGGGTTTCCATAGTAGGCATAATTCACACTATTTTTGGTAATTGGAAAACTACTTCATTTGGAAGTTTGAATGCTGATGCTTTCACTAATTTTGACAAAGCCATTATATTTTGAACTTCCTACTAGAATTGGTGGATATTTTATTAACATGTATGACCTAAACTTATGGGAAACACGGGATTATTTTTGAAAATCAATAAATGGTATAAATTTGTTAAGTTTTTTGTTTATCTGCCTCTTTTCACCAAGTTGAGAAAATAATTTAAATTTATTGGCTCTTTTTATTTTGCGTTGGACAAAATCCTATTTAAATTTACTGGAAATTAGCAAGGAAATTCAAGTAAAATTGGGATTTGCGTGTAGGGGCTAGTTGAGTGAGGCAGTGGACAGAAATTATTTCTGCAGTATGAGACCCATTGACTTTAATTGCCATTGCTATCATATGAAGGTGAGCAACCCATCAAATGACATCAAGTGTGAGCCAATTGCAGAGTGGAATTTCCAGCAAGCCAGCTGATGCCCATTAAAGGTGAAAATGTGCCACTGAAACAGCAATACAGTGGCATACTGGTTAGCACTGTTGCCTCACAGCAATCTGGGTCAATTCTGGTCTGTGTGGAGTTTGCACATTCTCCCCATGTCTGTGTGGGTTTCCTCTAGGTCCTCCAGTTTCCTCCCACACTCCAAGCTACAAAAGTCTGAAGTCACATACTAACCAATTCAAGAACATCTTACCTGCAGCTGTCAAACTTTTGAATGGATTGATCTCTCATGAAGTCGATCTTTCTGTATACCCTAGCTATGACCGTAACACTATATTCTGCACTCTCTCCTTTCCTTTTCTACGTGTGGTATGCTTTATTCGTGTAGCGCACAAGAAACAATACTTTTCACTGTATGTTCATATAAATGACAATAATAAATCAAATCAAATCAAGTAAATAAAAAGTATGCAGGATTTGTGGATTGGCCATATCAAATTGCTCCTTGGTGTCCAAAGATGTATCTGTTAGACAGATTAGTTTTGGTAAATGTACAGGGTTATGTGAATAGCATGGGGTTGTGGGCCTGGTAAGATGCTCTTTCGGAGAGTCAGTGCTGACTTGATGGGCTGAATGGCCTCCTTCTGTACAGTAGAGATTCTATGGGTCTTTTGGATTGTGTAAAAAAGCTGCAGAGCTATTTTTCCAAATGAATTGCGAGACAACCTCAGGTTATCGGAACCTTTCCTGGAAGTTCAGGTTAAAGAGGTTAGAGCAGTGAGGGATGTTCACTTTCCCAGAATTAGAAAGAAGGGTTACAGGCAGCAGACCTGAAGAGAGATGGCTGAGCCTGTGAAACCCAAAAGCATCACCCCAAGGACCTAAACTGAATGCAGGAAAGACGTGAGAAGAACAAAAGGGTAGTATAACTCTTCCTTTCTTCACCCCTCTCTGCATAAACATCTGGAAACAATTCCTCCCTGTCCTCTCTCAACTCTCTAATAATTCCCTCTCCTGTATCTCATCCTTCTCCACTAATCACAAAGACATATTATACAATCTCCCATTTCTAGACACACACTCGCCCCTTGTTTGCTGTCCAAATTCACAGAAACAACTAATAGCAATCTCTTCCCACATGGTAACAAATGCACAACCAGGAATTTCCCTCGTGATTCTTTCTTCATTTCACACTCTTGCTTTTCATTCACCACCTCAACATCCTGCTTGCATCTTTCTCCGTTTCCCCCTCAACACATGCGGAAGTCGTCTTTCATTTTCAGTTGCCTGACATTAACTCTTGACCTCTCTTTCAAGAAAACAGCACATAACACAAGGAAGAGGAGTAAGTCTAGGGGTAAGATAACCACACTTCATAGCTCTTGGCAAAATGGAGCAGGACACACAGGCATTTGCTGCTGGTTGTTTGATTCAGAAGAGTGCTCATCTAATTTTTATATTCTTTCATCCCTGAGGAAAGAACATACACACATAGTTCAGCTTGACAATTTTAAAGCTTTTTTTTTAAGTTTAAAGTTTATGTGTTAGTCTCACAAGTAAGTTAGGCTTAGATTAACACCATAATAAAGACATTGTGAAGATCTCCTGGCTGCCACGCTTCGGCACCTGTTTGGGTACACCAAGGGAGAATTTAGCATGGCCATTGAACCCAACCAGCATGTCTTTCTGACTGTGGGAGGAAACTGTAACACCCAGAAAAAACTTACACTGACACATGGAGAATGTGCAGAGTCTGCACAGACAGTGACCCAAGGCCAAGATTGAACCTGGGTCCCTGGCGCTGCAAGGCAACAGTAAGTCGGTCATCTGCCTATCAGGGGTATGACAACTCTTGCGGCTTTTCTCATTTTGCACCTTCCATCTCAGCAGGAAACATGAAAGATGACTACTCAAAAGCTGAGGTGGCAGAGTCATGTGTGCATCCTTTCCGTAAGCATGATGATAGTAAGCAACTCCGAGATCAGGAACCTGTGAAGTAGGAGGAGCTGTGCCTAGTGAAATAGCAAGCATAAATGCTCAGAAGCAGCGAGTGGTGTTGGAGATGGATCAGACAACAGCTCCCATTTTTTCTAAACAGTCCAGAACTGCCAATTCCAGCAGCTCTGTCTTGGAAAGAAGTCACCCTGCAGTAGACAAAATCCTGACAGCTACTTGCCTAGAAGGAATTCCATTTTACTGGTGTTCCATTTTAAAGTTGCAACTCCAATTCAGACCAGTATTCTTATTTCCCCATTTTATTGGTGTTCTATTTTAAAGTATATAACATCAATTTAGATCAGTATTTCTACTGTTTTTTTTTTCCTTCTGGGTTAAAACCTGGCACAAAGTGGCCATCTATGAATATTATCGGAACAAAATCCATTCCTATTGATAGGACTGCCCGGTTGGGATTCTGGGACCTTGCCAGTAAGTGCCATTGATGGAGAAGTTATCCATTTCTGTAAATTCCAAAGCCCAGGATGGGTTGCCCGAAAGAACAGAATATAAGTGACTTATTGAAAGCTCTGGAATGGGTCATAAGGTCATTAAATAAAATAAATCAAAAGTTGTGATTTAAGTGACATCAATTTTGAGTTTTAAACATCTGGTTTTAAAATTGTAGGGAGTAGGAAAGAATGAAAGAGGTTTCGGAGTTCTGTAGTGCTGAATTCTGAGGACAGACTGACATTCTGTAGGAGAGAATGTAATAAGTTGTGATTTTCATTCAGCCAGCTAGCAACAAAGAACAAAAAACCCGGATTCTTCATCGATGTAATTTGCACCCATACTGGTAGCCTGTTGTCTTTAAGCAGTTTAATTAATGCTTTGTGAAAATCTAGCCCAGAATGTGTAGGGCAGACTGCCTGTACTAAGAAAAGAAAACAGAGTTTTGAGAAAATCTAAAAAGAAGGAAATTGTGATGGAGAAAGAGAGGTTGACAGCTGTGGAAGCAAACAGGAGCACCCTAGCAAACAAATCTGTTTTTCTGTTCTCTGTCAAGAAAGGCAAGGGAAAAGCATCGCCAGCTATGGGAACAATGTTATTACACATGAGTTTGTTGAAGGAAAAAGAAGAATTATGATGAAAGAGGAACCCTGGCTTCATGGGAGCTGTTTTAGTAATGGAGGAAACATGACACACATTGTGCATTGTTCACAGCCAGTAATATTAACAGACTAGCTCCATTCCATCTGCGTATTTAGAGGTGTGTACTAACTTTGAATTCCGACATGAAGACTCAATATAAATACACCGTAGACTGTAAACAGACAGTTTACATTTTTGTGGAAGCAAGAGGAATTTTCAAGTTTTTGGACATTACCAATGTTAAAACCTCAAAGCTCAGAGTATCTGTTCATTTTAGGAAAGAGATAATGTGCACATTGGGATGCGTGGAACACAAAATCAGGATCCTATCTGAAGAAGATTGTGGAAATTAACTGTGAGCAAGATCAAAGGTGTAAAAAAAAAGAGCATAAATGGAACGGGGGCTGGAGGAAGAGGATTGGCATATCTGTTGTAATGCCCTGAACAAAAGCTTCAAACTTTTTGATTTTTACTGCTTAAAAGATATGAGAAAAGACTGTATTACAGGCTTCAAGCATTTAAACCTCGCTCTAATTCATTTTACATCTTGTGCTGTCATATTGATATATGCACCAGCATGTTATGAACAACTTACTGAAATAGCATTTTCTTGTAACAGAATTCTATAAGACATCTGCTTTATTCCTTGTGTGTAGATTTATTCTCCTACACTAGCGCTTTTATGTAAGGGGCTTCTTCTGACTTTGCTAACATTCCAGCACAGACATGGATTGAGACAAAGGCAACATTCCACGTGAGTGTACTTAGAGAATGACTCCAGTTAAAAGGTTATAAATGGCATTGCAATCACTTCGCTCAGCCATTAGACAGCTTCTCATCCTTTCAAATAAATTTTCTTACTTTCATTAGAATTTCTTCTGAAGTCATCTTTTTCACCAACTATTTATCTATAAAATAAACGCACCTGCTTTTCAGCGAGGGCAATGAAATTTTATTGCAAGTTAATGAAAGTGTGCAAATTTGGAGGTCGCCTTATGTCGGGGAAGGGGGGGGCAATTACTACAGTCTGTTTTTTGTCTATTGACTAGCAAAGTTTATCTCAAGCTTTTTCATCATTTGATTGTAGGTGCTGATTTTTAGACACTTCCAATTATTTTGTTGTTTGGCAGATTTACACACAGAAAACTGACCAGTAGGACATTCATGCTTATATCTATACTTCAGCTCCAACCAACAGAGGCACGAGGAATCTAAAAAACTTGTTCTGTTGTATCTGGGAGACAAAGGAGGCATCGATTTATGTAATTAAACATTGTTCCAGAATTGGTGCACAGTCCTTGTAAAGAGGACAATTACGTTATAAATTATTTGAGTCTTCGAATTAAAAATAATGGGCAGTAATAATGGAGGTGACAGGAGTCTTACACTCACCAGACAGTGGAAACCTGCCCCACTCATTGCAAAAACCCATTGAAGTAAGTGCTAATCAGGCACTTAATTGGGCAGTGTTGAGCCCTCCCCGGGCAAGACCTAGGGCTGGAGGTCTTGCATGCCAAGAGCTGCCAGCCAATTAGAGGTTATCTACTCTTTTCTGCTTGGGGGCGGGTGGCAATGCCTGCTGCCAGGACTACACCAACCTGAGGTCCAGAATTGCTGATGGACCTAGGCATAGAGAAATGAGGGCAGTAAGAGGTTTATAGGGGTGATCGTTTGCAAGGGCAGGGGTACAGCTCTCAGTGTTTGCTGCTAGGTGACTACCACTGGTGGAAGCAAGAGTTCTTTTAAAAATTCATTTACAGGATGTGATCATTACTGGCAAGACCAGCATTTATTGTCCATTCCTAATTGCACTTGAGAAGGTGGCGGTGAGCTGCCTTCTTGAACATCTGCAGTTCCTTAGATGTAGATACTCCTCAGTGCTGTTAGAGAGAGAGTTCCAAGATGTTGACCCATCAGTAGTGAAGTAACAGTGATATATTTCCAAGTAAAGATGCTGAGTGATTTGGAGGCAAACAGCCAAGTGGTACAGGTATCATCTGCTCTTTTTTTTCTGGGTGGCAATGGTCGTGAGTTTGTAAGATGCTAGCGAAAGAACTCTGATGAGTTCCTGTTGTGCATCTTATGGATGGTACACATTGATAGTAGTGGCAGAGGTATTGAATGTTTGTGTGAGGGAGACCCAGCAAGAGGGTTGTTTTGTCTTGGATGGTGTTAGGTTTCTCTAGATTTGTTGGAGCTGTACTCATCCAGGCATGTGGAGAGTATCCCATTACAATCCTGACTTGACAATGGATGAGACTTATAGAATCAGAAGGTGAATTACTCGCTGCAGAATTCCTACTCTCTGACCTTGTCTCGTACCTGCAGTATTTATATGGCAAGTCCAACTGAATTTCTAGTCAATGGTAACCTTCACAATGTAGATAGTGGGAGATTTTGTAATGGTAACGCCATTGAATGTCAAGAGACAATGATTAGATCCTCATATCATGGAGTTAGTCATGTGTGTCAGCTCAAGTATGGATATTCCCCAGGTCTTGTTGCATTGCAGCATGATCTGCTTCAGTATCTGAGGAGTCGTGACTGGCACTGAACATTGTATAGTCATCATAATCTTATGATGGAAGGAGAGTCACTGATGAAGCAGCTGAAGATAGTTAAGCCGAGGACATTGAGGAACTCCTGCAGTGACGTCCTACAGCTTAGATGATTGACCTCCAGCCGCTACAATATGTTTTTTTGACCCAGGTATGACTCCAATGAGTGGAGGGATTTTCCTATTGATTCCCATTGACTCCAGTTTTTCTAGGGCTCTTTGATGCCAGATTCAGTTGAACGCAGCCTTGATGTCAAGGTCAGTCACTCTCACCTCAGTTCTGGAGTTCAGCTGTTTTGTCCATGTATGAACCAAAGTTGTAAAGAATGATTCTGGAAGAATTCAAACAGTGTCAGTGAGTAGGTTATTGGTGACTCAAGGTCACTTGATAGTACTGTTGAATACCCCTTCATCACTTTACTGATCATCGAAAGTAAACTGATGGGGTGGTAATTGACCAGGTTGGATTTGTCCTGTTTTTCATGTACAGGATATACCTGGATAATTTTCCACATTGGCAGGTAGATGCTAGTGTTGTAGTTATATTGGAACAACTTGGCTGAGGGCGCTGCGTTTTCTGGAACGCAAGCACTATTGCCAGAACGTTATCAGGCCCATGGCCTGTGCAATGTCCAATGCCTTCATTTCTTTCCTGATATCACACAGTGTGAATCAAACAGGCTGAAGACTGACATCTGTGATGCTGGGGCCTCTGGAGGAACCCAAGATGGGTCATCGACTCGGCCTTCTGGCTGAAGATTGTTATGAATGTTTCGGCCTTATTTTTTGTACTGATGTACTGGAATCTATCACTGAGGATAGTTATTGTCCACCACTATTCAAAGCTGGATGTGCTAGGACTGCAGAGATCATCTCTAATCTACTGGGCATGGAATTGCTTAGCTCTGTCTATTACTTGCTGCTACTGCTGTTTGGCCTGCAGGTAATCCTTTGTTGGAGTTTCACCAAATTAACACCTCATATTGAGGTATGCCTGATGTTGCTCCTGGCATGGCCTCCTGCACTCTTCATTGAATCAGGGTTGATCCCTTGGCTTAGTGGTAATGGCAGAGTGGGCGATATACTGGGCTATGAAGACAATTCTTTTGCTGCTGATGATCCACACTGCTTCATGGATGTCCAGTAATGAGATTGTAGGTCCGTTCGAAGTCTTACTCCATTTAGCATGGTGGTAGTGCCACATAAAAGGAAGAAGTGTATCCTCAATGTGAAGACATGGCTTTGTCTCTCCAAGCATTGTGCTGTGGTGGCTCTTACCAGTATGGTCTCAGACAGGTGCAGCTGCAGCAGGCAGGTTGGTGAAGAAGAGGTCAAAAATGATTTTTTTCCCTTTTCTTGCTTCCCTCACCACCTGCTGCAGTCCCAGTCTAGCAGCAATGTCCTTCAGGACCCAACTAGCTTTGTTTGCGGTGGCAGTACTGAGCCACTTTTGACATGAAACCCCCACCCAGAGTACATTCTGCATTCTTATCAATGTCAGTGCATCTTCCAAGTGGTGTTCAACATAAAGGATTACTGATTCATCAACTGAGGGGAGATGGTATTCGTAATCAGCAGAACATTACCTTGCCCATGTTTGACCTGGTGCCATGAGATTTTGTGGTGTCCAGAGCTGATGTTGAGGAGTCCCAGGGCAACATCCTCCCAATTGTGTGCCATTGTACCATCTCTGCCAATGGGACAGGACATACTTAAGAATGCTGATGGTTGGGTCTGGGATGTTGTCTGTGCGGTGTGATTCTATGACTATGATTATGCCAGGCTACCTGTAGGACAGTTCTCTCAATTTTAGTGTAAGCTCCCAAATGTTGGGCACCATAGTGGCACAGTGGTTAGGACTGCTGCCTCACAGCACCAGGGACGAGGGTTCTGGCCTTGGGTGAGTATCTGTGTGGGCATTGCATGTCTCCCCATGTCTGCATGGGTTTCCTCTGGGTGTTCCAGTTTCCTCCACAATCCAAAGGCACGCGGATTAGATTGATTGGCCTTGCTAAATTACCCCTTTGTGTCAGGGGCATTCACAGAATAAATATATGGGTTATGAGGATAGGACTCGGGTGGGATTGTGTTGCTAAAGCTCCATGAGTCAAATGGCCTCCTTCTGCACTGTAAGGATTCTATGATTCTACATTAGTTGGGTATTAATTATCTACCAAAGAGCTTCAATTGACATTACAATGGTAACAATCGTCCTTAGGCCTTCCTGTCATGGGCTTAATTTATGTAAAGGTGGGACTCCCATTCACCAACCTCTCTTCTGCTTAAATGCTCCATCACCAAACTCACCAAGGTGGAAGGCTTTAATTCTACTGTATTTATAAAATTGAAGGACATGCCACTTGAAGTATCTTCTGAGCATCTTATGCCCATTGAATTAATATTGGGATGAAGTTTCTCAGTCTTAGCAAATGAAATCAATACACAGCTTAGAAAAAGGCATAAATGTTAATACAATTAAAAGAAAGAACAGGCTGTAAAATCTGAGAACACCCTAAATGGTTTTCAAACCATTGAAATCCTTTTGAAGTGCAGCTTCTATTGTTATGCAGACAATTGCAGCAGTGAATCTGCATTCAGTAAGGTCTCACAAATATTTGAACAACCAGATAATTTTCTGCAGGTAGTTTAATTAAGGAAGCAATGCTAATCAGTAAACTAGGATAACCCTCTGCTTCCATTCAGCAATTGTTGCAATAGATTCATTTACGTCTACCAGGCAGGCACAAAGGACTTAAGTTTAATATCTCATCCAAAAGATCAAACCAACAAACCCTCTGTAAATACTGTACTCACGATGCTCCAATCAATTGGGATCTTGAACATATGGCTTTTTGATTCGAAGTAGCAATATTACTAACTGTATCCAATTGTACAGGTATATTGTAACTGTACTGGCGGCACAGTGATATAGTCGTACCTCAAAGTGTCAGGGACCCAGGTTCGATTCCTGGTTTGGCTCACTGTTTATGCATAGTTTGCACATTCTCCTCGTGTCTGCGGAGGTTTCCTGCGGGTGCTCCAGTTTCTTCCCACAAGCTAAAAAATGTGCTGGTTAGGTGCTTGGCCACGCTAAAGTCTCACTCAGTGTACCTGAACAGGCACCAGATTGTGGTGACTAAGGGATTTTTACAGGAACTTCACTACAATGTTAATGTAAGCTTACTTGTGACATTAATAGATAAACTTCAAATTTTAAATTAGTGATCTAATTTAAGAATGGTGAACTCTTCCGATTTGTGGTATCTTTGGTGTTCTTAGAGTTAGGAAGTTAGGAAGGGTGAGGGGTTTTACTTCAGTCAAGTAGCATGGTTGGTGCAGATTTGGAGGGCTGTAGGGCCTCTTCCTGTGTTATAAATTCTTTGTTCTCTGTTGTTTAAGTTGGTTGCTGTTATAATATCTCTTAACGTAGTTCAAGGACAGCAGTGCCATAATCAGAGGACAGGTTGTTTGCCTACGGGTTTGGCTTTCAAATGGTGTGTGGCATCTTAGATAAAAAGTAGGGAAAAAATTATGAAATACATAATAAAACATTTTCAACAGCAGAGGTGGAATTTTTTTCTTCTGTGAGTATGCACCACCATTTCATGTGTTTAATCATCATATCTATCAGAACAAAAAAAACACTCATTTATTTCAGAGTTACAGAGGTTATATGACTCAGAAACAGATCATTTAGCCCACCCAGTCTATGCTGGTGTTTGCGAGCCTCTTCACATCTTTTCTCATTTAAATTTACCATGGAAACCATCTCCCTCAAAGGTTTGTCTAATTTCCCCTTAAATGCATTTATATTGTTCACTTCAACCACTCCCTGTAGTAGTGAGTTGCACATTCTCACCACTCTTTGGTTAAAAGGTTTCTTCTGATTTTCCTATAGGATTTCTTGGTGACTATCTTATATAGGTGACCTCTAATTATACTCTTCCTCACAAAAGGAAACTTTCCTCCCTATACCTACTCTGTCAAAATCTTAAAATTCCATTTTAATTAGCAAAGTAGCGGCTGAATGTTCAGCCAGAGGAACCAATCCTTGTGGAATTATATATTAATTTCCTGGTAAAGCAATTGGGAGAAGTGGTATGCAGTCAAATGAAAACGGTGCATCTATTGAATCCCTCAAAGTTTATTTCAATGGGTGTGGATTTGCTCACAGTAAAAAGCACCCACTCAAATGGTCAAACCTATCAATATTTTGTACCCAATCTTTCTGTATGCATTCTGAGGGCAGAATTTTCTTGTCCAACCACCATGGGAATCATAGCGGGTGGGCACATCTCCAAGCAGCTCCTGTTGACCTTGGGTAATATTTTCTGCTTTTGAGACAAGTGTGGATGGAAACTTCCGCTCCGAATGCTTTAATTTTATCAAAAGTAAATCGGTATGGACTGCCATCACTTTTATGTGTACTCTCATAATTATTGGATATCCCACCAGTGTTTTTTTCAATGCTAAGACTCTGCATCTGTTGCTAGATTCACCCCTGATGCACAAAAACAGCAATTGTTGATACCACAATAGTTCATTATTAAATATTACAGTTCCAATGCACGGCACTCCTAGCCTCCCCATATTACAGCACCTTCTTGTTCTTTCGTTGTACCAGGTTTCCTTAAAAATGACAGCTCCATTTATGATAGGACCACACGTTAGTCTAGCCAAACATCCTGAAGGTGGCATTATGTGCAGCAAGAGCACGTGGGTCCTATCCTCAGGGATGGCAGTATAATAAGACTAATTGCTGTTCACCTGAGATTGCCACTTTTTAGACACATTGATTACTTACTTTTTTTTTGGTGTTTGCTTTCACCATTAAACTCTTATCCCCTGACCCTTATTTGATCCTGGAAATCTATTTCCACTTTGAGCCTCTTCCCATTATTTCCAAAAAGACCCGCTACAAAGAGTGCTGGGAACTGATGTCTATCAGCCTGAAGCAGCCTTGGCAGACAGAGGCCTGCTTCATTACCCTTGCATTCTTTCAAAGAAAGTTGCTTTATTCGAAGATTCCAGGATGACCTCTGGGGAGCCTCCACAATGGTCCAGTAATTGGACTGAGAAATAATTGATCATCGGAAACGTTTGTTTTGACAATGGATGAAGAGATCGTCAGAATTTAAGAGGAAAGTAGAAATCCCATACGAATGTCAATTTGGTTTGAAAATATTAAAACTTAAATAAGGAAAGAAATATTAATTATAGCTTCAAAAATTGCAATCAAATGATGATGGATTTTCTTTTCCACGGTTACGAGAAAGATGACTTAGAACATTAATTGACAAATATGACTGTTGATTTAAACATTTATTTTAAATGTAAAGGCTGAGACGAGTGATGTTTATCAATATCCTTCTTTCCGTTTTATTGACTAGTGTCTCAAAAATTGTAAATCCACCTTTATGCCTGCCTGCAGTAACAGCATTGTCTGGATTTCTGTGCTCTGGATGAGATTTGGGTCGAGCTGCATTCTACTCCATTTTTCACACTTTAGGCAGAAACACAGGAGATGCACAGAGGCAGAATTATGGGTCATTTATGTAACATGTCTGTATGGAATTTGTTTGTCCTCCCTGTGTCTGTGTGGGTTTCCTATGCTTTCCTTCCACAGTCCAAAGATGTCCAGTTTAGGTGCACAGGCCATGCTAAATTGCCCCTTAATGTCCCAGGATGTGTCGGTTGGCGGGATTAGTGGGGTAAATATGTGAGATTTTGTGGATAAGGCCTAAGTGGGACTGTTGTCGGGATGGACTTTTTGGCCTGAAAGACTTCCTTCTGCACTGTAAGATTTCTATGATTTCTATAAACATGCAATTATTAATAGTCTTCAGATCAAATAATAAGCTAAAGGCACAGCCATAGGGCAGAATTTTACAGTTCTCTGCTGGCAGATTTGCAGACAGCTATAAAATTCTCCCGGTCACTTCGCCATTGCTCTCTTACCCTAACCTTTCCACAACTTTATGTGGGGTGAGTAAGGTCACTCTTCCACTCAGCCTCAATTCTGAAGTTGGTAGCAGTGGTTCAGACGAGTACAGTTTGGCAGGTCACCTTGCCTGGGCCCTGAGCTGAAAAGGAGAACGAAGGGATGGGGAGGCGGGCTGAGGGGTGACTCCCTCAAGGGTTTCCTTTCCCAAGGTTTACCCTCTGTGAGTGCATATTCCCTTCAACCAGCCTCTGCATCAATACCCCTTGTTCGACCTTCCACTCCAGTCGTGTGACCCCTGTATCTGGTCCTGGACTGTGGATGCCTTCTGGAGAATGCTTGTAGTCTCAGTCCTGGTCACTTTTCCCGCTGACACTGCTGGGATCACAGACAATCAAACTTGCTGACAGCCTCCTGAGGTGGGACTGCTGCCTGGCTGCTGAGCAGAAGTCCTGATTCCAGCCAAATAATGCTTCTTGAAGTGTAAAATGGCTATGGGACACTGTGAACAACAAGGATATGTTCCTTGTCAACTCTCTGTGGATGACTGGGCAGGAAATCCTGCCATCTGAAAAATCCAGACCGGGATTCTTCTGGCCTGTCGCGCTGTTCGAGTAGAGCTGTGAGCCGGGAGACACTAGTAGGGGGCCTTTTCGCTGGTCTTCTAAGAACTTGTTTTTAGTGCAATCAGCTCTGTACCTGAATTTCAATATGATTAGTGGGTCCGGGATGGTATTCTCCAGGCCTGTTTTCATTCCCCCCCTACAACTGCATTCCCTTTCCCCAGCACCCCCTCTTTCCAAGAGTGAGTCCTCCAGCAGGGTTTGCAACTGCTCCCCACTAACAGGGACCAAACATCCTAGCCTTGTTGCTGTGGCCATTGAGGCTCCCTAGGGAGGTTGGTGGCAAGTGCCTGACATCTTGGTATTGCCCAAGGGGCAAATTGGTATGGCCCACTAGGCACCTTGGCATTACCTGCTGTTCACCGGGCAGCACCAAAGGGATGGGAGCCAGAGGGGCAGGGCACACTGGCAAAGGGGCAAAGCCTAGAAATTGGGATCAGTAGGGAAATTAGGAGGGCAATTGGGGCTGACTATCAGTATGGAAGGGGGTCAGGCCTGGTCATTGGGGTTGGGGAGTTTCAAGGCTGACTGGAGTGGAGGGAGAGGGGATGTTGGGGCTGGTCGGGGGAAGGAGATCAGGGTCACCCATGGGTGGGAGGGGCAGGTTCTAGTAGGCCAGTACTCGTGGTGGGGGTAGGGCATTGGGCAGGCCAGCGATCAGAAGGTTTGCAGGCTTGGCCAGCAATTGGGAAGCTGACGATAGGAGATCGTACACCGATCTCAGCACTGACAGATCGGCACATGTGCAATGGCCAGCTCAGATTGATGCTGCAGGCCTCTCGGTTAGGAATAAGCCCCACCCCCTGTTTACCAGTGCGAATCACGCTGAGATACTCTGCAATGCACAGTGTGTCAGAAATTCGCTCTGGTAAGTACGTTTAAAAAGGGGCAGAAAATACTCCAGTTTTCCTATCCGTTGGGCATTGTGGGATTGTGGTTAGTGCAGACTCGATGGGCCAAAGGGCCTGTTTCTGCACTGTAGGATTCTATGATTCTATGATTCTCCATTCCCACTCCATGAAAACGGGAGTGGAAAATCTCCCCTAAAGCATTTTCATTCCAAAATTTAACTGCAGCAAAGTGACGTGTTTTGCTCAGCTTGTGCAGTATTACCATATTGGTAAAATGAACAGTTGGGCTTACATACTGGGACACCAGCATGATTAATAAGACAATGATATTCTATTAACAGCTAAGAGAACAACACATTTTCTTTTACTCTGCATGGTATTTCGAAACTAATATAACATGAAAATGCCTCGGAGTAGATTATGGTGTATCTCTGGACATATCTCCACTGCCACAATACAGACTTACTCTGACAGTCAACATGAAGTGACTGCGCCAGGAAACAATCCTGCACAAACACTCCCAAGCCATGACAAAGCTCCTTTAAGCTATATTGTTCTGGCACAATGTTCTCACAGTTGTCGACATGTTCTAAACTGCCTGCTGTGCTCTCAAGTCATATAATGGAGCATGTTTTGATGCACATTGTCTGGGCCTGCACTGACATCCAAGTTTCTATGTTATCAATCTTCCTTTTGCTTTCCCACATCATGACATGAGTCCAAAAACCAAAAATCCTCTGTTGTTTTTTTTCCCTTGTTTAAATGGGTTAATGCATTTATTTTAAAATAGCAAAGGAATTTCATACAAAATATTAATGAACTTGTTAGCAATATCACAATTTCAACATCTAATAAGCTAACAAGCCTCACTTTTTGGTATAATTAATTAGCTTGTTCTGCTTTACCGCATGCTGATGCCACAAGTGTTATTTATGAACAAGAGCATTTGAAGCACTTATATCTCTAAAATGATAAACATATCAATGTTGCATGAGTTTGCGCAGATGAAAACTCGACAAAAGTGCCCAGTCATCTTTTTTCATTGCTTCTTAAAAAGAACGCATTAAAAATGTATTAAGTTTTGTGCACTCTTTTACGTTGCTAAGCATTTTGTCAGATGAAGACAGTTATTTAGTAAGCTAAATACAACTCTGTTCACAGGCTTGTAAAATTGACACAGAATCAGTCAGATGTAATTTATAATGACTTCTCAGAACTACCTTTCACAGTTGGACTATTTTAAATGTACACTAAGAGGATAGAATCCTTCAGAGGCTTGAAGTGCAGGCTGAATGAATAATATAAAAGGGAACTGTGAATGTTGGGGTGACCTCCTCTGAGTTTTGTGTAGACTTCTTATTAAATTATTTTTTTTCAGCTCTCAATTGTATACTCATGACACCAATTTTGCTGAATATAATTTGCCTTTTGCATTTCACTGAATATATGTCTTGTGAAAAACAGACTTTAAGGATGTAGAATTTCAAACGGAATCAAAAGTCACTGGTGCTGAAGCTGAAAATGTCGTCAGTCTTAAGTGAATTGGTTCTGGTATAAAAATCCAAAGCAATGCATCATATGGAAGGTGACAGTGTGAATTACTGATTTGTAACCATATAATAAATATTTTCACCAGTTACCTTTACAATACATTTGGGAATCAAGTCTTGCTGCTATAATGTTTGTGCTGAAAAATGAAATGACCAAGGTTAGAACTGTTTGTTGCCTCTATTTAGCTGGCTGCGCCTGCTCCACATCTTCATCACATTCTGGAACATATAAAAACAGAATCTGCTCTATGTCAGGCTGTGTGTTTAATGTACTTTTTGGCATAAACTCCTTAGAAAACTTCAGTTCAATCTTAGATTTTAACTATTAGACTGCCTGATATTTCTATCCACATTTTAGACTCTTTTGCACTTCTGTACTCAGATGGGCATGATAATAACTTGCATTTGGTTTTACATAGCTATTTTATGGAGCAGCAAAATAGCACTGCTGCCTCACACTGCCAGGGACTGGGTTCAATTCTGGCCTCGGTGACGGTCTGTGTGGAGTCTGCACGTTCTCCCTGATTCTGGTGTGGGTTCCCTCAGGATGCTTCTGTTTCCTCTCAGGCTCCAAAGATGTGCGTGTTTGGTTGATTGGTCATACTAAAGAGGGTCTAGCAGGGTAAATAAATGGAGTTTCGAGGATAGGGCCTGGGTGGGACTGTAGTCAGTACAAGCTCAATGAGCCGAATGGCCTCCTTTTCCATTGTATGATTGTAAGTATGATTCAATCAGTTTCTCATTTCTCTCTGTCCTTACTGCTTTTGTTCTCTATTTTATGCAAGACTATTTTAAAATTTTAGCATAACTTTCCCCCTCCTTTGCTATTTTTAGTTTTGTGCCCTTCAAAAGGTTCTCATCAACTTGTCCTGCCCTGCACTGTATTAAAAGTGCATGTCTTCGTGCCAGGAGAGGAATGATTAGAAAACAATATGGCCTGTCTGTGCTTCCTCTTAACTTGGTTGCCTGCTCCCAGAGCTGCTTCTGCAGATGTTCAAGGTGAAACTCTAGTAACTGTCAGTTTTCAGTGATGCACTGTAATTTGCTCAGACATACTTGTCGCAGTTAAGGATTTTTTTTGGCCATTTCCCAGCGGTACAAGACTTGGCCATAAGCAATTTGAAATGTGTTCTGAGCATTAGTTGTCTGGATGGTGCTAGCATTTTGGGACCTCCTCGTGCTCATTTGTGCCTCTGCTGGTTGCTGTATAATGAAAATGTGAGATTGGACACCTTTTCTTCAGAGCCAAAGCAATAGGCTATTTGTGAACGATAACTGATCTTATAGCAAGGCATTTAGTACCTTGGTATTGACAAAGCCTTTTGATCTGTGGTTTAAGGAGATTCACCTAAAAGTCAGACAGGAAAGAAAATTTGTATGGGAGCCTTGAGCACAAGGACAGGGTATATCAAGTGATTGCTCTTTTATACAGAGTAAGACAAACCACCAAAGGGTGTTTTTTTCTCCTAATAGTACAAGTACGTGAACATAAATTCTGCCACAATGTCTTTCATCATTCTCAATGTTCGATATGATTTTGCTTAATGTTAGACTGAGGCAGTTTATGAATTGAGCCAAACATCACCTTGTTCATGTTAATGTCAGTCTGGCCTGAATTTCTGCTCCCACTTTTGTGTTCAATTTTCAGTTCAGGGTGGAGGTTTGGGTAGCCTGGTGTGTAATAAGAATTGTGGTGGGCCACCCCAAAAGTGGGTGTGTTTTGAGTTCCTCAGTCAGGTAGGTATGAAAAGCAGACTGTTAAGAAGGCCATTTTATAAGTCTGGAAGTCAATGATTCAGTGGTTGTGCATATTACTGACATATCATGTGAGATGGAACTCTTTAAATGTTGACCCAGCGCTTGCTGATCATGGAACTGAAGACTCATTATGGGTTTTCCAGAGGAAAAAAATTCACATTGTTCCTGTCTATTTGGTCATGGAACCACTTAAAGCATTGAATGTCTTCTCAAGATATGGCTACAGAGATTGTAGCATCTTTGCACCACTATCTATGAAAGACACTCTGCTGTGATGGAGTTAAATATTGTGGGGCTGATTTTACCAAAAAAAAAGTCTAAGTCTCCAACGAGCGTGAAAATGGGGGAGCTTCAGTTCCATTTATTCAATGAAGCCATAAGTCCAATCTTATACCACTCTGCTTAAAAAAATGATAAATCTGTTTCCCACCAACAGAGGGTGGGGGAGAGATCAAAGCTTGCTAAAAAGCTATCAGATGACAGCATGCGCAGATCTCTCTGCTGATCACCTCTCTTCACTCCCCCCCTCCCACATAATCACTGCCTTAGAAGCCAATCACCCCCCACTCCAGCCGTCCCCAGCCAATCACTGTCACTCCCTCAGTCGCGGAATTTGATGTCCCCCAACCTTTCCTTCTGCCCCTCAACCAGGTCCCACCCCCTTAGGTTCTGCCCCATGCCTGGCCCAGTGGGCACTGCCAGTGTCCCAGGCTGGCAGTGGCAGGTTGGCATTGCCCAAGGGGCACTGCGCCACCCTCCCAGAGGGACTCAATATCTTCCAGCCCTACCAGCAAGGCCATCATGACAGGCCCCCATTGATGGGGACCATATGTCATTCTCACCAGTGAAGACCTTCACCACAAGGCCGCTAAGGCAAGTGAGCCTGGGCAATTGCGTTCCAGGCACATTAATAATGTTTAAATTTGCATTTAAATATTGATATCAGCCCTTTTCGGGCTTGAGGCTGATCTTGCTGGATATCTGGGTCCAGTAAGATCACGATAGGTGAGAAAACGGGCCTACGCCCAATTTTTCAACCTATCTTGTGGTCTTACTGGTTTGCCCAGCCCATTGACTGGCAGGACGAAAAGGTAAGATTGCTCAGTAGATGTGTGGCAAATTGTGTCAAGATCTGTAGTTCATCTATGTGGTCTCTTGCACCCATTTATTAGGAAGCATCAAGAAAACTGACCCTTAACCGGGTCCTTCACAGCTGCACACTTGTGTGGAGTGACTGAGGGGGAGTAAGGATAAACCTTTCAAGGCTGAAATGAGGAGAAATGTCTTCATCCAGGAATTTGCTATTTCAAGAAACAGTTGAGGCCAAAACATTATATGTTTTCAAGAAGGAATTCAATATAGCTCTTGGAGCAAAGGATTTGGGAGGAAGGTGGGATCAGACTATTGAGTTGGATGATGAGCTATGTCATAATGAATGGAGGAGCAGGGTGGAAAGGCCCAATGGCATCCTGTAGCTTCTATTCTCAATGTTTCTATTTATGACAGTAGGGTTGTTGGTGGTTGGAAACTTACTAACTGGGAGTGACAACTGCAAAACCCATTAGAACCATTTCCTGCCCTACCTCTCTATACAGCACTCATTGATGACATGCAGACAGTAATTAGTGCATGCAAGCATACAAAGGTGATTCAGAGCATTGTAAGGTGCACGGCTCTCAACTCTTATCTTTTTACATTTGTTTTGTCAGAGTGTCACACAGAGACAATATTGGTGAAGGAGTTGATAATGCAATGCCTAAGTTCAGGAACGAGGACCTGCAAATTTAGGTACAGAAGAGAAGGCAAATTCCTTTCATGATGATCAATGTTGCTGCAATGAAGATGGCATAAGTCAAACATCTATTGCCGTAAACATAGTGAGTGAACACACAAGATACTGGGGGCGATCTTACCATCGCGTCCTGCCAGTGATGGGCAGGACAAGCTGATAAGATCATGAGAGTGCCGAAAAATCAGGTTCACATCTAATTTCTCAGCTCTCACAATCTGAGCAGCATTGACAATCCAGCAACATCAGCCTCAGGTCATTTCCTGTATAAGGCTGAATATAGTATTTAAATATACTTAAAAACCCATTTAAATGAAATTAGCAAGCCCAGATTCAATTCTCTGGGCTCACTTGCTTCTGTGAAGATTTTCTCTGGAAAGAATCACAGCAAGTCCCCAGTAATAGGGATCATATGTGATGGCCTCACCAGTAGAACCAAAGGCCATTGAGGGTGCCCTGGGAATTGGGAGCAAGGGGATGCCACTTGGACAGTGGCATCCTGGCATTGCCAGCCTGACACCCTGACACAGCCCATCAGGCACTCTGGCACTGCCCACAGGGCACTGGGCAGTGTCAAGAAAACAGGGCCTGAGAGAATCAGGCCTACTGGGGATGGAGCCAGACAGGAACAGGCAGATTGGGGTGGCGGGGGGGAACTGCTGCACACTCTGCAATGCATTCGGTGAGGGGAGCATGGGGAATCAATTCAGGTGGGATGGATCATGGGGGTAAATTGGTCCAGCGGGGGAGGGTTTGTGATAGGCCACAGAGACAAGTTGAGAACAGCAGAGGCTGTGTGACCAGTCTCTGTTCTCAGAGCAGAGAGGCTTGAGCATGCGCAATGAAGCCTTCTGCTGCTTTCAGCCAGCTTTCTGGTGAGTTACGTCCCCCCCCCCCCCCCCCCCCCCCCCCCCCACCACCTTCCATATGTGAGAAATTGATTTTGATTTTGTTTTCTGCTCTAAGCACATAAAATCACAGATTTAGACTCACCCATAAAACGTATCAGAAACTCTTCCATTTTGTGACATGCTGTATCCTGGCAAGGTGAGTTTTTTGGCTTATTCACACAAAGTTTGCAGTGAGTGGTCACATCTGAATGCTGCAGCAATGGTGCAGGAGCTGTCATGTGCCAGTACTGTAACATATCGGCTTGTATGTCCAAGCTGCTCATAAAGGTTCACTGAGTCCACACGCTGAGGACAAGTTTGAGTGGTTTGAGGAAAAACAGGCCTGATTGTTTGATCTTAGAATTAATCAGAGGCTGTTTTCATCAAAGAACAGGTAATATATCAGAGCAGAATTTTCATCGTACCTGCCTGAAAAAAGTTAAAAATTGGACTTAGCCAATTGGAAATTTGACTGCCGGTTTGTGACATAGTATTTCTTGTTCATTTATTATCCCCTCGAGTTTCACAATTGGGCTTTGTTACTGATATTGGGAATGTTTGATGATTCCTTGAATTTGCTAAATTTAAAAAAAAGACATCTACACAATCTCTTGGTGTTTATGTCAGTGTGGCATTCAGTTATTCATCTATCCATTTAAAATTGATGTTAAGTGTTCCTAGGACCTGTTCTATTTATGGAATCGGATTTTCCAATTTATAGCAGTACCTTTGAAGCTGTTTCTGAAGCTATTTCTGAATTTCTATTATTTTCTGCATATTTAATCTGCATTTCTTGATATGTCACGATACAATAACAGTAGGTTTTCCATTTGAATCTGTTTTTTTGGAGGAGAGAGGAGCAAAGGGAAGGTACTGCTTTCACTGTATTGCACCAGACTCAGACAACGCACACTGACTGGGCACTCTCTCAGCTCTACCTGGTAACAAACTAGATCTCCAGGCTCTGAGAGAGCTGTGCCATCTGATTAAAGGATGGTAATGGTTAACATGCTTATAAGACTGGGACTAGTGTGGTCAGGGTCAACTGCAGAGTCAAATTTTGCTACTTTGCTTACTTTCAGGCATGATTCGGGGAGGTTGCTTTAGTGGGAGTGGGGAGTGGGGATGGCGGTTTATGACCATGTCTGAAAGTTCCTGCCTGACTGTCATGTCACTCATCATCACTTGTACTGATGCCTATTTAATGATTATCATCCATAAGATTATTTGAGGACAGGAAAGTTCCCTAGTGTATAGGGAATCACTATCGGCATGTCATGCTCAGATAGTACAGCACCACTTCCACATTCAACTCTGGAAGCTGATTCGGATCTACCTGATTAAATGGGAATGTGAATCAGCTTCTAACTGGACAATGGTACTTGCCAGTGATTTCAAATGCGAAGAGCCCCGTCCTGGTGTATTGTTTTGAAAACAATTGTAAAAGCAAATATGGCTTTGAAGCAATAATCAGTGGAAGATCAGACATCCCATAGCTAAACAACGACGTAAAGGAGGATCACATCAGAAACAAACCAAATGGCTTCAGTCCAGTGGGACGTGGATAAATCAAAACCTGTTCATACAATCCAGAGACCGACACTGACCAATCGAAAACTGATCATAAAGCCTAGAGAAGTGACTTGGAAGAGTTGGGTGTGGGGGCAGTTGCTGTACAGACAAAATATAAAGTCTGGTATTATGGACGGTGGAGACGGGAAGGAGTTTAATTTAAACAACACTAATGTCCCCTCTACAGAACAGTGTCTTTGATTTGTTTCCTTCTTTAGCATATTTCCTAGTCCATCTGGTGCAATTCTCCATTAATAAGCCCACAAGAAACTCAAGATAGGATGAACTCAAAGGGTTAGTTTATTTGCACACACTTAAAATACAGAAAGAAGGGTCACAATGACATGTCCTCACATTCATATAATAAAGAGAGCGACAGAGAGAGATGAAGGTTTTATAGCACAGAGACCACAGAGAAAATAAATATTATTTCACATGAGTTCAAGAGTTTGGAATCAAAGTCTAATGAGGTATTCCTTCACAGAGAAACCCAATGCTGGATTATTCACTTTTTGGAATGGTGCTGACTTCACAAGGTGAGATAGGTTTGCAGAGATGAGTCAGTCTTGTAGGTGATGGTACAGATTTTCCAGCAGAAGCAGTATAGTTGGCGGCCATTTATTTCAACTGGGCAATGCTCCTGATCCATGAAATGCTAGTTAAATGATAAAGAGCAAACTGAGCTTTGCAGCTCAGTAAGGCAATAATAAGCTGTTCAACAAGCTGGGGGGGCTATGTCATATGATCACTTGGTCTCTAAAAAGGATATGTAATCGTCATTTGGAATTTGGCTGGGTTTTGAAAATTGCTGAACATCTCTGCCATTATGAATTGAAAGAAGGAGCCTTTGGTTTTCACAGACCAGCAGCCTCCTTTTGGCCAACCTGGCCAAATGCTCTCTTTGAAATTAGGCACTGCAATTCTCAAGTGGGTGTTCACAGCACCTCAGAGATAATGAGGTTTCCCTGAGGCTATAACATGGGTTCTTTTGTTCAAGAGTTACAATCAGACATTGGTTCAACCATTTTAAGGATCTTGTTCAGTTTTAAAATTGATGAAATGTCAATAAGGATATCTGCATATATTTTCTAGAAATGTACAGGGACAGATCTTAGTCACTCACACTGGTCAAAGATTTTTATTGATACAGCATTGCCAGAATGAAACAATCAACAGAAAAGTTCTACTGAAAGTTGGATCAGTTCTAATCAATTCCAATCCACTTTTGGTAAACCCAGTCAGACTAATTAGGACACGATTGTATGTTTTAAATCATTCTATATTGTATTTTTGTTTTAAGTTTAATATTTTGACAATAACTCTATTGGATTTGTAGTGAAATTGTATCATTTATTTAATTCTAAATCTCTTGTATTATATATTTTTCAGACACATTCTTTTAAAATTTATGGATCACCTCTGAAAGGTACAATCGAAGTAATTTTTCATTCAGCCTGTTGCCTGGTAAATATCACAGTTTGGGAGCTTACTCTACATGTTAAACAGAGCTCTGCTGATGATGATGTGGCATGCTAGATCTGGCCTCCATTCACCATCAATTGTTACATCACATTTCCTGCCGCTGGGGCCTTTTGTAGGTTATTGTTGATTAATAGTTCAGAATTGAGGGTCGGTTGGACTGGGAACAGATATGATGGCTTTGCTTCACATCCATTTAGTCCTCATGCATCCAACCCCACATCACCAAAGTAAACCAAACTACCATGACGTGCACACATGACCTAGAGATCTTGACAAAAACTAAGCTTACAATGAATTATGATGTGATTCAAAATATAGTTCACTTAACTTCCACTGGCAAACTAATGTATTTGTCATTTAATCTGGAATTGGGCAAGCCGTCTAGGGCTGCTGAGTGCCAAGGTGGGCTGTTTAAAATGTCTGTCCTGATTCTGGGACCTTGTACCAGTTATAATAGAAACAGTAGGAACCTCTCGTCCTTATTCGTTACATTTCTACGTGCTCCATATGTCTGTCTATGCCAACTCATGTTAACTCATACACCCTTAACCACACCCTCCCCCATTGTTCCTCCATGAGTCCATGTCAACTTAGTGTTGTTTCATCCCAACCAATATCTTCCTTTAAACCCATAACCCTTTATAGCCTCTATGCCAACTTAGTGCCAACTCATGCTAACCCATGTTCTGCCTATTCAACACCAAAATTTAGACTAAAAGGGAGGGAGGGCAGTATCAGTGTTCTGGGGCTGTGGGGGTCGGGGTTGAGGGGGGGAGGTTTCAAAATCCAATGAGAAATTTGAAGCAATACAACAGTTTTGTAATCTGGATAAAAACAAGCAGAGAATGACATGAGAGACAGATAATTTAGCACGAACATTAATTCAGAAAATAAGGTCCACTCAAAGAATAGTGAATAAAATAAAACAAAAGACTCTTTGTGTGAATGTACAAAGAATTCGTAACAAGATAAGTAAACCAGCACTCCAAATAGAGTAAAATGAGTTTGATATAATCATCATTACAGAGGTACGGTTGAAGAATGACTAAGGTTGGCAAGTAAATATTGCAGGCAAAAGACAGGCAGAATGGAAAAGAAGGAGAAGGAGCAGTCCTGATAATGCAGAAGGATGTAAGGACAGCAGTAAAAAAAGATCTTGGTTCAGAAGATCAACAAGTGGAATCAATATGGGTGGAGGATAGGAATAACAAGGGTCAGAAAATGCTCATGCATGTCGCTTATAGGCCCCTAACAATAGTTCTACCATTTGACAGAGCACTAAGCAAGGACAAATTGGAGCTTGTAACAAAGGCAATGGAATAATTATGGGGGTGTTAATCTTTATATAAATTGGACATATTAAATTGACAAAGGGAAATTGCAAGATGAGTTTGTGGAATGCTTTCATGACAGCTTCTTGAAAAAATATATCAAGGAATCAACTAACAACATTGCTATTTAGATTTAGTATCGCATAATGAGGCAGGATTTGATTGTAGCTTCATAGTAGAAGTTCCTCTGGGAAAAAAAAAGATCATACAATTAAATTCCATTTTAAGTTCCTTCTTCTAAGCTTTTTATATCTACTGATGGATAAGGCAGACAAAGCATGCTTATGTTTGTTTCCAAAGATAACTTCTCTTGGAACAGGTTGCTGGAGGCTGTATCTTGAGGAGTGTTGCTCCACATCAAGCATGGCTGATCAGCAGACTGTCCCAATCTTACCACTAGCCAGCAGTGTTTTGGAATGATTTACAGGTTAATACTGAACTTATTTGACCAAGTTATGAATGCACCTTCTTTGGTCATCAAGTCCTCGAGTGTGATTTGAACTGGGACTTCTGGCTCAGAGGCTATCCATTGCACTAAAAGTCCTCCTCATTTTATAAGATATATTTGACTTGATACCAAGAATCTTAAACTTAAATAGAGCCAATTATAATTACATGCATATGAGAGGAGAGATAGCTAAGATGGTAAATAAACAGTGGAAATCATTACATTCAAAATGTTCAACAAAACTATGTTCCATTAAAAAACAAAAAAAACCCAGCAAGAAATAACTATCCTTGATTAGTCAGGAAGTTATGAATTGTATTAGATTAAAATAAGAGGCTTATAATGTTGCAAAGAATCATAGCCTGCTTGAAGTGTAAACCTAAGGGAGAATTTTGAAAACCAATAAAAGGCACAAAAAAAAATCATGACAATATGAGAGTAAACTAGCCAGGAACATAATAATGGATTATAAAAGCTGATACAAGGTTTCCAAAAGATGGGAGGGGACTAAAAGTAAATTTTAGTCCTTTAGTGGCAAAAACAATCATCATCAGGAATGAGGAAATGGGAGAGATATTGAACAAGTATATTTGTGTCTGCAACTTGTGCATTAACAAACATGGATAACTTTAACTGGCCATATACAGTGCATTGCTGCTGGACATCTGAATGTCAGGAGGCATTTGACAATCCGAACACTGGGTTAACCCCACACCAGTTTTAGTGAAACTGAATTATAGAAAACAATTCAAGATGGTCATTGATGCAAGTGATATGGACGTTGATGATGCACTGTTACAAGAAGATGACAAAAGGAGTGAAAGACTGGTTAACCATTGAGAAGGAGAGTTTGATATTGGCATTGCAACATTATAACATTTATGTTGCCAGCAATTCATCAGAGACAATTGGTTACCCTAACCATAATCCATTGAAGTTTCTGGAGAAATTTAAAGATAAAAATACAAAATTGCTTATATGGAACTTATTGTTACAGGCATTTAGTAGCAGGAAAAGAGAACCGCAAATCTTTATTACTACTATGACATCTGAAAGAAGTGGGAGAACATTCAACTTTGGAAAACAAAGACTGAACTGGACTACACTGTTGTTAAATATGTTTGTTTACATATAATAAGATATACATTATATGTACCTTCTAGAGTGCTAATAGTATGAAAAATTAGAAACCTCAGAAAAATGAAGCCATGTCTTCATATTCTTGCTTCTTTTCTTTTAATAATAGTAGTACAATTCTATAGATATACATACTTTTTTAATGTTTAAGGAGAATGTTTAGAAACTCAGCTTTATTCTATAGGCAGTCAGTATTTCTGGAGGGAATGCAGTTCAGATGTTGGGAGAGCAAGGTAATAATTGTTACTATATAGTTATGATGGCGGCGCGGGCTGGTTGGGCCAAAGGGCCTCTTTCCCATGCTGTGTTGCTCTAAAAAAATTCATTTCAGCTTCTTAAGTGGCTATTTTAAGTAGAGCTAATGGACTTGTGTTTCCTTAAGTTCCTTTAGAATTTCTGATTACAATGATTGACGGGTCATGTAATGATGTGGTGTATGCATACAGCTGGCTCTATAGCAGAAAAAAAACTGCTTTTCAGATTGAGTTGGGAAGTATTTGTAGATAAAGGTTCTGAAACACATTGTTCTGAAATTCGTTTTCTCTTTGAAAGCTTCAAGACTGTCTATCTTCATTATGGCAAGTAAATTTATAGAATCATTGAATCATAGAATCCCTACAGTACAGAAGGAGGCCATTTAGCCCATCAAGTCAATAATGACTACAATCCCATCCTGGCCCAACACTGCCATAACTCCAAGTATTTACCCTGCTAATCCCCCTATCAAGTTAGCATGGCTAATCAACGTAACCCACACATCTTTGGAGAGTGGGAAGAAATTGGTGCACCTGGAGGGAACCCACACAAACACAGGACAGTAACCCCAGGCCAGAATTGAACCTGGGACTCTGGAGCTGTGAGACAGCAGTGCTAACCATTGTGGCACTGTGCTCCCATAGATTTTGCTGGGCTGACTCCTTCCAGAATACATGAGTAAAGTACTGCAGCTACTTCTACCAGATGCTCCAACTCCTGTTTATCACTAGAGAGGTTCTCCTGCTTCCCACTTCTTAGTAAATGTTGCTAGACTGCCTTCTCCCTGAAAGCACTGGTAAAATTCCTCAGCCACCTTTACTGGTTACAAACTGAATGTAAAGTGGCATTTAAGTCTGTAAAAGAAATACTCTTATTTGGAACTGAAACAGTGATAATTTCGAATTAAACTTGTTGCCTTCTCATGTTTTCAGTTTTGTTCAGCTGATAGTAGTACAGCTGCTTCATTTGTTTGAGTTATATTTAAAGTATGTTATTAAATAGAGTTTGTTTTGCATAAATATTCCTAATTTGTCAATGAAATTACTCCCAGAGCAAAACGTCATTTTCCCATGTTTATGCCAAAATAGAAAACTTGTTGGGGCCTCATCAGTCTTCATAATATACTTTGGGGTTCTCATCATGCACACTAGCCCACATGTCAGCCCACTCAACCAACCTGTTTTATTCTCTTGAAATCTTTCAATATACTCTTCATAGTTCACAATACTTCCAAGACTTACATCATGTTCCTGCCCTAGGTCTAGATTATGTAAATCAATAATATATAGAATAGTGATTCCTCCATATGCCACCCATCCTCCCAGTCAGAAATAAGCAAAGTTTTCTGCAAGCTTTTAATAGGCTTGAACTAAATAATTAAACTGTTGCACAATGAACTTTCAGCTATGTTATGGACTAATAATTCAAAATATTGACTTTTAAGTTTGCTGACAAGACCAATGTAATGGGTCAGATCACAAACAATTATGAGGCAGAGTACAGGAATGAGATAGAGAATCTTGTGAACTGGTACAACTACAATAATCTCTGGCAATGAATGTTACAGTACATTTTACACTGTCTCATTTCCTTCTCTATGAATGATAAGCTTTGTCTGCATTGTGCACAAGAAACAATACTTTTCACTGTATGTTACTACATGTGACAATAATAAATCAAATCAAATCAAATCACAAAGTTTGAAATAGAATGCTATTGGCACTAATTTATTTTACATAAAAAACATCATTTTACTGATGCAAAATTATGATGTAAAATCATAACTCAAATGATAAATTCACAGGAAAAACAACAATAATAATAGTAGATATTGAAATGATATGGCCAGCACATTTTATTAGACCCATGACATATCGAAATTTTCTACTACTTCACTGACCAAATGTCAGTTGGAATATAAAATTTATAGACTCCACCTGAGCTCTCAATGCAAAAGCAGTCTGCAGATTTTTTTTTCTGAAATACTGCAGAGTCAAGAAAGAGCTGAAATTTTACCACCTCGCCTGCCCTAGAATTGGTCCAGGCTTGGCTCGGAGAATGGAATTCTCTGTTCGCCTTAGGTGGGATTTTACAAGCCTCATCTGAGTTAGATTGTCAAATTCTAACCAAGGTATCCATCTCCACACACCCATAGTCCTCATTAAGCAAGCAAGTGGAACAACTTAGAATATAGTCACAAACCATTAAAGTTTTCTACCCTTTTGATTGACTCATAAAAATCTTCATAGAGAAACGGCCTGTGAGACAATTCTACTACAAAGGCAGAACTTAGAAATCCCTCAGTTCAGGTGGCCTTAACTCCTTAGAGGGTATGGTTCCCAGTAAGTGCTTAACTATATCAACAACTTCAAGATGTTAATGATTTTCTTGCTGGAGCTGCAACTTCATAACATTTCTCAAAATGTTAAATTAAAAGAAAAGTCTTCATTTCAAAGATTCCTTCTACTGGCAACACATTATACAAAAAAACTTGAGTTTATTTATTGATTTTCACTGTGCTCAAAGTGCTCGAGAATCGTATTTTCCACCTTTGGGGTGGTATGATGGCACAGTGGTTAGCATCACTACCTCACAGTTCCAGGGATCTGGGTTCAATCCCGGCCTTGGATGACTGTCTGTGTGGCGTTTACACATTCTTCTTGTGTCTGCATGGGTTTCCTCCCGGTGCTTCGCATCAGAGGGATTAGCAGCGGAGATATGTGAAGTTATAGGGATAGGGCTGAGTTAAATTGTTGTCTGTGCAGTCTTGATGGACCAAATAGCCACCTTCTGCATTGTAGAGATTCTATAATTCTCCTTTGAGCTTACCATCTCATGTGGCCTACCTGTCTCTAACCAAGTCTTTGTCCACCTGTCCTAAATTGTCTTACGAGGTTCGGAGTGCAAGTTTATTTGTGTTTCACATTCTTATGAAATGTCTTGTGACATTTTATGATGTCAAAGACTTTATACAAATTCAAAATGCATGTTGTTGTGGTATGCCAGTCAGCAAAATGTGGTCAGTTGCAGAAAATCAACAGGAAGCCCTCATTTCACTGTTCCACTTGGCTCTGGCTAAAAGTATGAAAATAATTGTCTGCATCTTTGCTCTTTAACCATGGGTGCCCCACCCATATCCCAGACTTATAGCAAACAACATTAGTTATGGTTGACTTCCACATTGGTGCTTATTCACAGTCAGTGTGAATTATGCATGTTAATTATTATTCTGCTTGACTAGTCATCAGGTTTTCCATTCTTGTTTTAAACTTTAATTTTCCTCAACTAAATTGTGATAAACATACTCCATATTCAGCAAAAAGAAATCCACATAATATAAATTAAGTTGCTTTGCCAACGTTCACTCAACATATCATGCAGAATAATACCCCTTGGCTTGGATCTGAAGTTCTTCCATTTCTGATTCAACAATTCTACAAGTGCACAATTCAGGCAGTAACCACTGTGGGGAAAATAAATACCTTGAGATAAATCTCCTCTAATCTCCAACATGGCTTAGACAATGAAAGGAAATAATAAAATCAGTGCTTGAAGTCAACTTGCTGCTCCACTGGGAGTGTTTAATGCTCACCTTACAGGTAACACATGAATAGCTTTCAAATGGTTTGTATTTCAGTTTTATTGTTTTATCAATAATTCACTTTTCAGGCATTCAGTGTCAAAGGTAGTATAGACTGGGGAACAAAACCAGTACAGTAGAACAAGAAAAAACAAATATAGAATTCACAAACCATGAAAATCTGCAATGGATACATCAATTTGAAGACTAAGGTACCTGCTACTGTTTCTTGTATATTGAATTGTCACAACTTTAAAAATAATATAGTTCTCCCTATCAAGGAAAACCTAATATAGCCAGTATCTTTATCAACCTGTTATATTGATTAATGTATCAAATGAGAATTTTGTAGCAACAATACTGTTTCATTCCAAACATTTGAAATGCCAAAGAACTATTGATCAATTTTGTATATTCCCAAAGAAGCCCTGATATTATCCAGAAGGTAACTTTGAACAAGAAGATAAAATTGCATGTGGGAAATTGCTGGAGTCAATAGGTTGGTTCAAAATCTGAAATCTCAACTTGATTGAATTAATTAATTTTGTTTTCTGGGTTTCACGTCTCCAACGTATGCAGCAGGTATGATACATATCGGCATGTCAGGATTCTGTTATATTTAAAGGGAAAGTCCAGAAATGTAAATTGGAAGTGCCCAGAATGAATGGTAGTCAAAGAGCAAGGGATCTTATTCAGTCTACATTGCTGAGTAAAGTAAGGAGTAAGAAAGACATATGTTTTCCAGTAACAGGAGGTAAAACAACTAATAGGCCAACAGGTTTATTTGGTAGCAGAAGGCACAAGCTTTCGGAGCGCTGCCCCTTCATTAGTGCTCTGAAAGCTTGTGGCTTGTGCTACCAAATAAACCTGTTGGATTTTAACTTGATGTTGTGAGACTTCTTAGTGTGCTCACCCCAGTCCAACACCGGCATCTCCACATCATCTCATGACAGCCGGGTTCTCTCCTGAACAAGCACAGGGGGAGTCATTTTCTTGTGGGCCACATGATTCCATCCCCAAAGGTGATAGATTTGAAAGCATTGCCCTGGCCAGATCAGTGGCCTGAACAACTTGCCTCTGCCAAAACTGTAACCTAATGGGACACATCATATAAAAGCAATAAGATGCATAAGTTCAATAAATCATAATTCACCAAGCCTTTATGCATGCATATTTGAAAAAGAAAGTGCCATGCTGTTAAGTTTTCTTTATAACGCTACTGAAGATCTTCACAATACACAACATGCGGAGTCACTGAGCAGAAACTGATAGCCAAGTTTTGTATACATGAGGACGGCCTCAACTAGAATTTTGGGTTCATGCCACACTATTTGTAACCCCCATGACTTGCCTGGGCTTGCAACATGTCACTTACTGTCCTGTCTGGAGACAATACACATCTCTTTAACCTAAGCTTAATGCTATATCCACTCACATTGCCTGCTCCTATAAGACTTGAATAACTGTAAAGACTCACATTCTAATGAATATTCTGTAAACTGAGTGTGTGCCTTTATATGCTCTGTTTGTGATCAGAACTCCCCACTCACCTGACAAAGGGGCAAGCTCCAAAACCTGTTGGACTTTAACCTGGTGTTGTGAGATTTCTTACAGCATTTATTGCCCATCCCTAGTTGCCCTTGGGGGGGGGGGGGTTGCAATTGAGCATCAACCACATTGCTGTGGCACTGGAGTCTCATGTGTAGGCCAGACAAGGACAATAGATTTCCTTTCCCAAAGGACATTAATGAACCAAATGGGTTTTTTCAACAATTGACATGGTTTTAGGGTCATCAGTAGACTCTTAATTCCAGATTTTTAAAAATTGAATTCAAATCTGACATGGCAGGATTCAAACACTGCTACCCAGAACATTAGCTGAGTGTCTGGATTAATAATCTAGCAATAATATCACTCAGTCATCATCTCCCCATTTGAGGAGCAGATTAAAGCTTTTATTTTGATTTATACCAATCTGGGTATTAATATCTGTTGTAATTGAACGGATCATGTCTGATGGAAAATAAATATCGGTGTATCTTGGTACTTAACAGAAACAATGATCCAACAAGGCTGGGAACTTTGTTACCTGGGACCTGATGGTGAGCACCTTTGCTGCTATGTTTACCTGCATAAGATGAGTGACTGCTCTTCAAAAGTAGAAACATAAAATGCTGGAATATTCAGCAGGTCAGGCAGCATCTGTGGGGAGAAAAACAGAGTTAAGGTTGCAGATCAATGACACTTTGAAAGTATTTAATCGATTGTGAAACACTGTACAGTATCCTGAGGATGTGAAAGGTGGAGTACGAATGCTATAGATGTATTTGTGTGTAGTAAATGGAAAACAGCTGGTTCCAACTAATATTTGCACTGAACTGTGGAGTTCATCCCAACATCTGCATGCAGTTAAACAAAGAGTTATTGAACCTTCTGAGAACTTAGAAAACCTTTTTTTTGTAAAAACAAATGTTTTCTATCATGCTTCTTCTGCAGTAATATTCTACAAAGATATTGCTCAGCACTGGGAGGCAAAATGAGAACACATGTTTTTGCTTATAGTCTGAGCAATACGGAAAATTCTAATCTTGTACGATCTTCAGATATAATACAAAAACGCTACTGCACCCCTTCAGGGGTTAAGCTGCTGAAAACACAAAGTTTAATTTGACTTATTTTTTCACTTTTCCTTCCAATTTTTCTTCTGAAACAAGCAAATGTGCTAGAATGTCATTCGCGTGTGAGAATCTGGACAGTTGGTGCAAGCTATTTGACAGTGGTGGCATTACAGCTGAGCTAGTCCTATTGTAATCACCATATGTACAGGAGCATGCAACATGATTACTTTCTCCATGTCAGCCCTAGACAAAATGAGGCCTACATATATAAATGTTCCGTTGACCTCTTTTTTCAGACTTGCAACCTTTTAATGCCAGGAAAGATGAGGTAAAATGTTGGAAATATGATGATAATAAAGGGAAAATTTGATTTTCTTCACTTAAGGATGAAGTGAAGAGACTAATAAGACATTGTTATTAATACAATCTTTACTTCATTGATAGCAATTAAGCAAGAAATGTGGAGAGAGTCAATAGCGCAGAGAGATTAATAGATTCAAGGATGGATTTTCCTGATGTATTTCACATTTGGTGAAGGGAGAAAAGGTGCAAAGAAATTCCTGGCAAGTCTCTGCACCTATTCTGCCCTCGTTATTTCTGGTTCTTGCTCAAAATAAGTCACTAAGCCTCTGCCTATAATTCTTTCAAGCTTAGTATTATTATTTTAATAAGTTAAACCTTTGGTCTCACTCAGTTGCCTAATCATCCATTGAATACCCAGTGTAGGGTCACTGGGTAAAACCTGGTGCAAGGGCTTACCTTGGGGATAGGTTTAAGATGTAAAAGAAGCCACTGCGATGAAACAGTCAAGCATTTTACTCACCTCTCCCAGAGAATCAAGGAATCTCAGGGACCATCTGGTTGCTGCTCACAGAATTGGAGACCATTCAAAAGTTCAGTGATGCTGAACTCCAGTTGTTTATTCCACTTCAGTTTAGCGGCTTGGATTGTTTGGAACTGAAAGTAAGTTACAATTTGGGTCAACCACTTCTAATACTCTGATGCTGCCTGAGAAGAGTGCCGAACAAAATATCCTGGGAACTTTCTTAAGGCTTCTCTTGCTGCATTGCCAACCTGTTGGCAGAAATTTGGCAGAATTCCCAGCTACATGTGGAAAGTGGATTTCTGCCAGACTTCACCTCAGGTATGGCAATAGATTTGGAGAAGCTGCAAGGAAAACTGACGTTGCCAGGTGAACGTGTAAAAACTCATAAATCTTGAGCTTTGTTTCTTTGCACATGACGACTGACACTAAACTGATATTAATACTGATGCCTATTATGTAAAGTGCAAAAAGGCATAGCTTTGGAACACCAAAGAAATGGCCCTGACTAAATGTGTGTGCAATGAGGAGGATGTAAGTTTGTACGGTATGGAATGCTTAGAGTTCTTTTTTCCCCGGCATCCAAATTCAATATATAGTAAAATGCTATTGAAAACTGTGCATCCACAAATGCTGGCATTTACTTATTCTGAATGCCAGAATAATAGCACAGTGATGCCAACTGCAATGTGCTGGCATCATTTATGGGCTAAAGCTCACTGTGATATTGGATGAAGTGAAAAATGCCATTAACAACATTTTGGTATGGCATATTCAGCACTTGTTCGCCTGCACGATGACAGTGGTTGTACTTTGAAATGAATTTACCGTTTTGAAGCACTTCAGAATATCCTGTGTATCATTTCCAAGAGATTGAGGATTATAATAAACTTTTACTGCAAATGCAACAGCTTTATTAACAAATAGAGGGTGGCATGGCAGAATAGAATATAGCGCCCCAGGGACCCATGTTCAATTCCAGCCCTAGGTCTTTGTCTGTGTGAAGTTTGTACATTCTCCTAGTGTCTGTATGAGTTTCCTCTGCGTGCTCCAGTTTCCTCCCACACTCCAAAGATGTGTAGGTTTGGTGGATTGGACATGTTAAATTGACCCCCGCATCCCAAGATGTTTAAGCTTGGGGGATTAGCAAGACAAATGCATGGAATTACAAGGATAGGGCGGGTGGTGGGCCTTGGCATGAATCAGTGCAGACAAAATGGCCAAATGACCTCCATCTGCACTGTCGGGATTCTATGATGAAAAAGATGAATTCCAAGCACATCTTTTAGAAGACCTAGAATTGCCTACTTAGCAGTTAATCTAGTTTGACTTCAGGCAAATTGACCTGATAGAAGTCTACAAGATTACGAGAGGCATGGAGCGAGGATAATCAGAAATTTTCTCCCAGGGTGGAAGAGTCAATTACTAGAGGGCACAGGTTTAAGATGCGAGGGGTTTAAAGGAGATGTGTGAGCCATATTTTTATATAGAGGGTGGTGAGTGCCTGGAACTCATTGCCAGGGGAGGTAGTGGAAGCAGATTCGGTAGTGACTTTTAAGGGGCATCAGGACAAATACATGAATAGGAAGGGAATGAAGGCATATGTTCCCCAGAGGGGTAGGGAGTTCTAGTTAAGTCAGGCAGCATGGTCAATACAGGCTTGGAGAGTTGAAGGGCCTGTTCCTGTGCTGTAATTTTCTTTGTTCTTTGTTCTTTGTTCTTTGTAATCTTAGTCCAAAATATTATGCATTGTTGGTTTTCTCCATATGTTCCTTGTGCATGTAGTTACACATACAGGACGTCTGGTATCCTTGCCTTTCATCTCCTTCAGGATTCAGCAGTCTCGCAGGTGGTGATGCAACTGCCCATGAGTCATAATTTATCTGTCTATATCAAAGGTCATTTGAGAAAACACGACCCCAGCAGTTCTTTACACAAGACAGCTTTGCAAACCACGATACACTTCTGAGAATTGTAAAGTGTTCCAAAAAAAGAGTCAGCTTACTTTCAGTGCAGCTTTGCAGCAAATTCAACCACATCTTTAAGCTTATTCTTGCTTGTGAAAGATATACAAGTTCTACTTTTCCTATCTACTAACGCAGTTCACATTCAAATCCACAGAGTAGGAATTGTGTAACATCACAAAAGGAAGGGGAATGCATTCTTTGTGTAGTTTATTATAAATAACTCTTGCCTGTGCTTCAAATGTGAACCAAAGATCTAGTCATACTCTAGAGGATGCCCTGAAATAATTGTAGCTTGATTACAAATATATAACATCGAAGGGGCTATTTGATGCTTTCTGCTATCTCCTGCACAATGCAGCTGGAGCTGCTGTTTATTCAGCTGGGCAATGATTAAAGCTTCCCTCTTCCATGATTATATATTCAGCAGTAGTCATCCATTGGTATTCATGTGATAGAAATATGACTGGAATTATCATTATTGTTTCAGTAATATTTACACTTGAAGTTTTGTTTTCAACACTTTTTGAGCTCAATGCATAAACCTCAAAGAGAGAAGTCCCAATAAGCCCTAAAATAGCACTGTTTTAAAAAACATATACAAAAGAAATGGGACATGATGAAGGTTGCAATAATCAGGCAGAATTGCCTTTGCCACTCATTACGGGATACTGTAATAGTCAGTGCTGCTGATGTTAACTCTTTCCATGCTCAATTTCACTCCCAAAGACTTGCTACGAAACATACGTCAGAAATTACCTCTGTAACATAACTTGGCAGATACCGGATCATTATTTCTTCAAAACTTTGACCATTCAAACAAGTGAAATGAGGCGACAGAAGCTAATTTCAGATCAGAATGATCAATAAATTATTCAACTTAGCATCACTGATATGCGAAACAAAATTGATTACAATCATGAGGATAGATAAAAAGAGATTTATAAATTCCAAAGAGGACATTTTTTTTTCCTTGATCTGAAATACATCAATATGAACTCAAGTACAAAAGCAGGAGAGTACAGAGAGGTAAGAATTTAATAGGAAAGCAAAAACTGCAGGCCGTACACCATTTGAGTTGCATCTATGGAGAAGGACAGACTTTTTGTTTAAAGTTGAGCTTTCATCACAGCTGGTAGGTCATTGGCCTAAAACATTCCATGGTGAGTTTGGGATGTGTGGGGTGTTTAATTGGGTGGGAAACTGTGGAATGTATTCAATCAGCAATGGTGGGACAGTCATGTGTGAGAAACTTGAAATGCAAACCCTCATAAGTAGGCCGCTATGTGTGTCCCTGGGAAGGAGGGAGATGGGGGAGGGGAGGGTGGTGGTTGGTGGGGGGATGTTGCAGTCAACAGGGCAGGGGGAATGTTTCATTCAAAGGCACTTCAGTACTTAATTGAGAAACCCAGTATCAGGAAGAGGACGCTCTATCAGAACCACGCTTCTGTACTTTCTTCCAATGCTCCTTAATCAGCGACTCCTTCCTGCAAGCCCCACACTGCATCTACTCATCTGTGATTTGGGTCCTAGACCTTTGGTGGTATAAGCTACCAACTGTTCAGTGCTGCTAGGCAATGGAGAGTTGTCAAGCTCTGATTTTCCAGCAGTTCTGTGGGGGTGTGTGAGAGGTTGCGGGGATTGGAGGGAGGGTGGAGGAAGGGCAGTTCTGTTTTTGGGCTCCCAAATCCTGGGGAAGGCCCACTCCTAATGAGGCATTCACCAACCACAACAAGGTGAGTCTCCTGCTGGTGATTCTCCACCCAAAGGTTGAGACCCCTATCAACATTAAATTCTATCCATTAACTCTCTTTCTCTGTCGACAGATGCTGCCTGATGTGTTGAATATTTTGAGTGTTTTCTGCTTTTATATAATATTAACAGGAGAATGATTTTGTTTTGATTATTTTGACTTCAATAGAAGCTGGACATTTACAGCTGTGAATTACCTGATTAGCTAAAGTATCACTCATTTTTCTCCCATTAAATATTTACAACAGTTGTTTTTATCTACTAGGCTCTTTTACATCATAAAGAAAACATTCTCAGGTAATTCATGGAGGTGTAATCAGAAACAACTGATATTGAGCCAAATAAATTATTAAGAATGGCGACTAAAATCTTGGGAAAAGATATATATTTAAAGAGGAACTTAAAGATGGGGAGACAGAGAGACAGGTGTTAAGATTTATGAAGCAAATTCCTTGAGCAGAATTTTCCCATTCCATCCGCCGCGGTAATCGTAGTGGGGTGGAGGGGAGGGGTGCGGGGGCAGACCGTGCAAATGTCTATTGGCCTTGGGTGGGCTTTTCCGTTTCTGGGGTGAGTGCAGCTGGAAAATCTTACCTCTAAACCCTGAGCTTAGACTGCTGAAGGTGTTACCACGGTTCTGGATGCATAAGATGTGCTCGACTGTTCAAAAGTCTGTGCACTGCCAAAATTGATGATTTATTAGCTTTTTAATCTCGTGAACAGAGACATTACAAAGCAGTGGTGTCAAGTAAATATAAACTGATAGATAGGTAAGTAAAATAGTGGAGATTCTTGAATTCTGAAAATAAAAAGCCAATGGAAAATATTTCTTCTGGAAAATACTCAGCAGGGGAATTCATGTTGTAGCTACTCAGTAACAGACCAAAGGGATTCTTTTCCACAATTTATCCTCTTCATCTAGATTCATGCAAGAAAATCCAATAGCGCACTGGAATTATCCCTGGGCTGGCAATCCAGAGACTCAAGATAATGCTCTGGGGACCACAGTTCAAATTGCACCACGGTGGATAGTTGAATTTGAATTTAATTTAAAAAAAGTCTGGAATTAAAAGTTTAATGATGACCATGAAACCATTGTCAATAGAAGTAAAAACTCACCTAGTTCACTAATGTCCTTTAGGGAAGGAAATCTACTGTCCTTGCCTGGTCTACCTGGACTGCAGAGCAACAGCAATGTGGTTGACTCTTAAATATTGTCTGAAATGGAGGGCAATTAGGTATAGGCAATAAATCCTGGCCCAACCAGCAAGCCTATATCCTGCAAAAAAAATTAAAAAGTTTATCCCATTTAACACAAAACAAGAACTGTGTTTTCACCAAATAAGGATTCATCACTTACTAGCTGCTGTATCACAATAATGTTAAGTGCTTGACTGCCCAAATCACAAAGGGAAACTTGATATCTTCTGAGAAGATATCTGAAGTCAGAAGAATTTTCAGATCACTTGTGAAGATTTTAAACGTTGAATTTAAACATTTATTAAAATAAAGAAAAAGGGAAAATAATTTAAGGACACAAGAATATTTTTACAAACTTTACAAGCTCTTCTATAAATATGTCCCCAAAACATCTTTACTTAAGTAAATTCAGAGCGAAAACCTCTCTTTAATGGCAACAGCCCTCACAAATTTTAAAACGATAAAAAATCTAAGTGATATTATGACAAAATGCCCTTACACAGGCATATTCTCTTCTCTCATTCAATACAGCTTGTCCAATGACTTTGCAGACAAAAACACATTTCTCTCAGCATGGCAACTAATTTCCACATCTCCAGCACACACTGTTTTGTCAGTATCTCAAAGTCATGAAGCTAACAATTTTCAATTTTTCCTTAAATATGCTTTATATTGTTTATACTGTCCTTTAGAAATTTATTTTCCCAGAACTCACTAAGCATTCATGTTATCTTATGAAAGTGTTTATTTTATGAAAGTAACCTTACTACTTTACCATATCTATTTATGATCTCCCAATTCTGTGTGTTCCTTTTGAAATCCAATAGTTAATTTTATTCACTTCCCTTGTCTGTCTAATGTAAATTCCTACTCATTTTGTCCCAGCATTCCATCTATGTTCTGTTCATTTCCATTTCAACCATTTGCCTTCACACCTGTCACTTAATGATGTTCTGACTTTGACAACCTAACTGTTTTCAGTTTAATGAACAAGTCACATCCATACTCTCATGCACAAATCTGTTTCACAGTAAACAAAAATGATATTGAGGAAACAAATGGAGAAATCTCATTTTCATCACAACATCTTCTTGGTTTGTACTGCTCCACTACCCTGGATCAATTACTTGGGCTATGAGGGAAGTCCTTTCCTAGTGCATTGCTAAAGCTGTTAGTTCTAAAACAGGATGACGGAAATAGTTCAGGCTCAGAGTATTTCCACATCAATTGAACTTTGAATAAATTATACCATTTGATGTTGCTGATCTTTAGATTTGCATGTGGAAATGTGATCTAATTTATCAAGGAAATACTGCGAACGAATCATGAAAACAAGACAGACTCATTGCTCATCAAATATTTCTCCCATTATATTGCTATTTTCTACATAATATTTGTTATAAGCTAAAATAGCAGCCTTCAAATCCCATCAAATTCCAATATTTCACTTCTTTCCTCCAATTCTTTCAGTCTTGCAAAATTCTTGATTTATCAATGCAGACAAGTTTGCTGTTAATTTTTGGTTCTCTGTGTTTTCTCTGCCAGACTCAGCAAGAAAATCTCAGTGCAAAGAATTTAACAGCTCTACCACTTCTTGATTAGAGGTAAAGCTGAATTTATTGAAGAAAATTTCTAAAAAGTAGTGCCTTTCAAAGATTTTTGCAACACCTATGCTGACTGATCAAGGAACAGCACTCTGAAAGCTTAAGATTCCAAATAAACCTTTTGGACTTTAACCTGGTGATGATACTTCTTACAGGGACATAGATTTAAGGTAAGGGACAAAAGGTGTAGAGGGATGTGCAGAGAAAAAAAAAATCACCTGAGAGTGGAGTGAGTTTGGAACTCACTGCCTGAAAAGGTGGTGGAGGCAGAGCCCCTCGTAACAATTAAGAAGTGTTTAGATATGTACTTGTGATACCAAGGCAGACCAGACTATGGACCAAGCTGGAAAATGAGATTAGAGTAGTTTTGTGGTTAGTCTTTGATCAACACAGACTCTATGGGCTGAAGGTCCTTTTTCTGTGCTGTATTCCTTTATGACTTCATGACTTTAAGCATATTATGATAGAGTCTTTTGTGCATGGGTTGGTATGGAAAATGGACACTGCACAATCCAATTCCTAGGTCAAGATCTCACTAGCAGGATGGAGGTATCAAGAGTGACCATTAGGCACCACCTATGACTCCTGTGGAAATTATGCAGTGATTAGTAACCACAGTAAGCCTGCCAAACCAGTAACCCTGATGGCATTATCAAATTCATTGTATTAAAACAAACATAGTAAATGAAAGTAATTAAAGATAATGTTAATCAAAATTCTTGGCAACTGGTTTTACAAGTTTCCGATGATAAAGTGGCTTCTTTAGAGTTTGAATAAATCATTTTAGTGAATTTTATCGTCACTAGCTGCTGCGGAAAGGGGCAATTGAGCAGAACAGATTTCATCAGCAGTTCAGGCAAGTTCTGTAAAGAAGGGGCAATCTGCTCTATCTGTCTGGTCTGCTTATGTTATCCACGTTCCCTTCTTCTGTCAATGGTGGTTACCATTGACCTGAAACTGAACTGCACCAGCCATATAAACACTGTGGCTACAAGAGCAGGTCAAAGACTAGTTATTCTACTGCAAATAACTCTCCAAAACCTTTCCAGTGTCAACAAGGCACAAGTCAAGAGTGTGATGGAATACTCCCCAAGTGCCTGGATGAGTGCAGCTCCAACAACGCTTAAGAAGCTGGACACCATCCAGGACAAAGTAGTTATATTGATTGGCACCCTACCCATGATAATAAATATTCTGTACAGTGGCAGCAGTGTGTGCCATCTATAAGATGCATCGCAGGAACTCACTAAAGTTTCTTCGATCGCTCCTTTCAAATTACAAGATCATAACAGGAACAGGAGTAGGCCATTCAACTCTTGGAGCAAGTCCTGCCATTTAATAACATAATGTTCACTGAGTCTACTTTCCTGCTTTCTCTCCATAACCCTTAATCCCCCTAATCATTAAAAACATATCAATCTCAGTCATGAAAATGTTTAAGAACTCAGCCTTCGTAAGCTAAAGAATTCCAAACTTTCACCATTCTTTCAGAGAAAATATTCTCCCTCAAGCCTGTCCTGAATGAGCACCCATTTTTTCTGTGACTATACCCTCTGGTTCCTCATTGCTGGAGGTTAACAAGGTGGCAGAACACAAGCAAAGATTCAACAGATAAAATAGACTAGAGTAATCAATGGAAAGGTTCCTCCTTGTTCCGTCTGATGTTGTGCTCCAAAATACAATAGTCACCATGGGAAGGTTAGTGCCTGTCATGAGGACCTTGATCCAGCAATTCTTGCCAGATTTGCACTCAGCCTTGTACTCCATGATCTCATATACTGATGAGCACCATCAAAATGTAGATGACGTGAGGATGAGGCACCTTGTTCTCCTTTCAGATGTTCCATCTCATGTAGGAGTCAGGGAGGGGCCCTCAGGCACCCAGTGGAATTGATCCCTGGAATGACCCAGAGTCACAGAAATTGAGCACTTTTATCATCTTCAAAGCTGATAGCAAGGGATCACCTCAAATTTTATGTGGTGTCAGGCTTTTGTGTATAATGTGGCATATATGATGTACCAAAAGTGCAGATGGCCCTACATTGCCTCTCACTATTTGTAAACAGGAATCTCTTCTATGATAAACCCTAGACGCTGGGAGTTACTTCCTTGGGGAGACCTGGGGAACTCCTCTTAACCCTCCTGCTTATGATCTGGCTTTTCTTGACCATGTCTGTCAGCCCAAGTATGTTTTGTACACAAGAAACAGAACAAATCCAACCTGGCCAATTACCACCCCATCAGTCTACTTTCTATCATCAATAAAATGGTGAAATGGGTCATCAACAGCACTATCAAACAGCACTTACTCAACAATAACCTGCTCACTGACACTCAGTTTGGATTCAGCCAGGGCCACTCAGCTCCTGTCCTTATTACATACATTTGCTTCAAATATGGACCAAAGAGCTGAATTCCAGAGGTGATGTGAGAGTGACCGCCCTGACGTCAAAGCAGCATTGATCAAGGAACCCTAGCAAAACTGGAATCAATGAGAATCAAAGGGGAAACCTCTCCACTAGTTGAAGTTATATTAGCAGGAAAAAAATGGTTATGGTGGTTGAAGGTCAGTTACCTCAGCTCCAAAAATCACTGCAGGAGTTCCTCAGCAGATTGTGCTGGGTCTTGCCCTCTTCAGCTTCTTCATCAATTACCTTCCTTTCTTTACATCAGAAGTTGGGGTGTTCGCTGAGAACTGCACAATGTCCAGCACTATTTACAACTCCTCAGATCCAGAAACTATCCATGTCCAAATACAACAAGACCTGGGCAATATCGAGGTTTGGGCTGACAAATGGCAACTAACATTCATGCCACATAAATGCCAGGCAATGACCATCTCCTATAAGAGAGATTCTAACCATTGCTCCTTGCCATTCTATGGCATTCCCTTGCTGAATTCCCCACCAACAACACTTTGGGGGTTACCATTGACCAAAAGCTCAGCTGGACTTGATATCTAAATAGGGATAGGCAATGAATGCTGGCCTCGCCAGTGAAACCCCTATTCATTGAATGAGTAAAAAAAAAGACTTAATCCACAAATCTTGAGATAGCTCAGATGGAACAATCCTAAGTTCCATTTTTATTTATTTTAAGGCATAGGCTTTAAAACTTTGTCTTTAAAGATTTATAATACTGTTGTGCAAGTGCTGTGTTATTACAGTTGTAAATAGCTGAGTCCATATAACTAATTCCCATGGTATCCTGCTATTACAGTTTGCCAACTGAAACTGATTGATTTATCTTGATTCTGCTTCCTGTTTTGACAAAGGGTCATCTGGACTTGAAACATCAGCTCTTTTCTCTCCTTACAGATGCTGCCAGACTTATTGAGATTTTCCAGCATTTTCTCTTATGGTTTTTGCTTCCTGTTAGTTAGCCAATCCTCTGACCATGTTAATATATTACTCTCAGCACCACAAGCCTGTAACTTTCAGAGCAACATTTTAAGTGACAGATTTTTCATTCCAAACTGTTCCCAATCTTTTAGTCCATCACCAGTCCTGCTGAATGTTTTTTTCTCTTTTGTGTCACTAATTAAGATTAACAAGATTACTCAATGAACAGTTGTGGTTATAATATGTAGCTTAACTAATTAAGCTATAAATTTAATAAAGAACACATATCCTTCTTGTATTAGTTTAAAATATTGCCCAGTTTGGAAACAAAAAATCAATTACTTACTTGTTCAGTTAATTAACTTCTCCGCATTGAAGCGAGGGATTTTCCAGCCCCACCACAGTCAAGCAGCTTTGTAGGCAGGAAGGAAAAATTTAGAGAGCAGTTGTACTTTTGGCTACTGTCCATATTTTCCTGTCCTGCCTGCAAAGATGCCCACCACTGGTCAGGCCAGAGAATCCCGGCCTCACTCCCAGGTCTCACCGGCTGTAATTTTCCGGCTGTTCCTGCCAGCAGCTAGGCCCACTGTGAATTCCCCAGTGTCGGAGGGTGCAAACAATGGGTAACCTCCTTGACAGCGATGGTTGGGGGAGATTTGAGAAATCGCACCCATTATCTCTAACTCCCTCTCAGCCCATTCCTTGTTGTGTAAATGACCAGAACAGCACCTCATCTCTCACTCCTCAAATTCCTGTGATCAATACTCTATTTAGCAGTGCTCCATCAAGCTGGCCTTTGTGATACTTATTCTGTGCATAAGCCAAAACCTGAATGCTGAGACATTCACTGCCTGTATTGAATTTAGGTACTGGCAGTGATTGTCCTGAAACTGATCTTCACAGACACCTTCCTCCAATCCAGCTGTACATGGACCTTTCAGATCTTTCTAAGCCTGGAGGAGAGAACATCATCCTTGCTCTGATTTTATTTCACTTGGACCTCCAGGGAGGTTTCAAAGAAATTGGGGCCAGCTTTGCAACTCATTTGAAAGAATCATATATTTTCCAAAAGTACAGAACAGACATAAAAGTAACCTCCCTTTAAGCAGTGCATTCATGTTTTAACTGGGCCTCAGGAGGCCCACCGGAAATTCTGTCTTGCAATCGGGCAAGTAGCCTACTCCCAACAAGAGCTGGTGGCAGTCTGCCAATTATAGTTGCTAGGAGGCCCAACAGTTAAAATTAGCGAGGCATCAAACTGCTGACATCATGCTGGTTTTCTGCCTATTTAACCAGGGCCCAGTTTCAGTTAAAATCTCACCCTCTTTTCATTTGAATTGGCCTCCAATGCAACACACCCTTCCTTTTTCTCTGTCGTTACCAGCAGTGTCTTCATCTGCCAGCATCCATTGTCAGGAATTCTTCGCTCTTAACCAATTCACCTCTCCAACGACTTCTCTTCCATTTATCGCCTTCCTTCAAATGTACTCTCAATCACCATTCCTATCACTCCTTCCTTTGGCTCTGCACTCATTGGTGTTTGATTACACCACCATGCCATCTCATGGGCCTTTTCTTTTCTGTATTCAAGATGTAAGTTTTTGTTTCTGCTCTTCTCCTTGGAAGTTCCCCCAATCATAAATTGGTTTTTGTGATACTCTTGACTCGTCTCCAATACCTATTGGCAACAGAATGCATTTGAGCAGGGGCCAAAATATGGTTTTTTTTGAACAGTGCGTAAATCTTGAAATATGATTTTAGTAAGAAATTTTCCAGTGAAAATATTTATTGAAAGCTCTGATTTATTTCACTTTACAACTAGGATTCTTTATTGGCTGTTCAGGCTGATCATCAGCCCAAAAACATTGCATAGGGATCCATCAAAATTGACATTTATTTCTTTTCCTCTCCCATTACACAGACTGGACTGCAGGACACATTAAAATTTACCTTACATCCTCGAGGAGAGCTATCTTCTTGTCTCACGAGGATTGGCTGGAAATGCTTTCAGTAGTTTTCAAGGTTTGCAGCCAGTCAGGCATTTAAGTGGCATTTCTGAAATTCTAAAACCTCTAATGGTAGAACGATTTACTGATCTGTGATGTACTTTTGTAGAAAACTGTGCACAGTTGTAATGTCAGATTACCAAGAGTTCTGTGAGTAAGACAGCAATGGGGTATGTGTCCCTGTGGAAACTAATAGGGGAAAAATGGCACGAGTGTAAAATGGAGAGACCCGTTTTAGGCACACACACACACATCGATTTTATCGTTAACATTAGCAACAGGAGAAAAATGCATGTACAATTTCCAAGATATCAATTTCCAAAATGGACCCCCAGGGTCATTTTTTTTTTGCTCCACAGAACATGTTGGCAGCCAATCTGGTTCCGCCTAAGAACTGTAATCTTGTCTCTGTTTCAATGTTCAAAAGTTCACCGAGCTGCCTTTTATTTTTATTTCATGCAGTCATCATTTTTTATAGCATTTCCAGCAACAGTGGGTGGTAATTGTAATGCAATTTAATTTTTTTTCCCCTTAAAATTAAATTGCAGAGGATGGTACTCAAAACCTTATTGTAAGCCTCAGAGAATTGACATATTCAGCTGCGCAGGGAGCACAGCCATTTTCGACTGGTCTTGTCTAAGCAGCTGTCGACCTCTCAAGGTAAAAGCTGAAAATGAGGTGTGGGGCCAATATTAGTTTGAATTGGGTGTGTGTGATTGAACTATCAAGATTTTCTGTGTATCTGCACGCACTAAGTGCTGCCAGCCATGAGGGAATATTTTAATTTGTATTACAGGGTGCTGTGCTCTATTCAAATTTTATTAAGAGAACAAAGTGGATTATGCTGACTTTGGCAGTGTTGCCTCATTACAGCAAGCTATGCTAGTGAACACACAAATGATTTCTAACAATTACAATGAAGGAAATAGGCCACTACCTCAATGGTGGATTAACATATGAGATGGTAGAGGTGACATTGGTTCATACACAATTCTCAACAATCCCATTCGGGACAAAAGTGCAATATTAGTTAAAGCAGAGAGGTTAAAGTCAAGCTTCAAAAAAAAATTGCTGGAAAATCTCAGCAAATCTGCCACAACCTGTAGAGAGAGAATAGAACTAATGTTTCGAGTCTGGATGAAACTTTGTCAAAGCAGTGAGTCTTTGTTTTGTATCATTTGCCCCTGTCTGGATAGCAACTCTACCTCAGTTTGTTGTGCTCTTGCCTCCAAATCAGAGGTTATGTATTCAATTCCTTCTTGAAAAACCTGAGGCAAAAATTTAGTCCAGCATTCTACTGCAATGCAGAAACAGTAGTACATTTTTGGAGATGCCATTTTCAGATGCTATTTTCAACCCTCAATTGTGAATTATATTAGCATAGTGGCTATGCTATTGAGTTTATAATCCAAACTCCTAAACAAATGATTGGAGACATGGTGAGGAGCTCTCCAGTCTTCTAGTTGTGTGTTTCTCGATGGCGGAATTCTCTGATCCCACTGCTGTCAATGGGATTTTCTATTGAAGTCATCTTATGCCTGCAGGAAATCCATGAACGGGGGTGCCCCACTAGCAGGACCAGAGAATCCTGCTCGTGTGGTAGAATTCCTCCCATTAACTTAAATCCCACCAAGACAGTGCAAGAGTTCAAATTCACATGATTAAAATATTTCAAATAAAATGTTGGTATCAGTAAGATTGACCATGAATTTATTGGATTGTCATAAACAGCCATTTAGTTCAATAATATTCTTTAGGGAAGAAAATATGTCACTCTTACAAATTATGGCTTACCTATAACTCCAGATCCACAATAATGGGGATGACCTTTCGTTACCTTTTGTATTGAAAAACGTGGCTCACTACACTTTCTACTGGAAAGTCAGGACAGACAATAAATGCTGGCCTAGCCAGGATCCTTCTTGTTCTCTCAGCTTGGATGTAAAAGACCTCATCTATTGTTGAGATAAGAGAAGATGAGCTATTTCTGGCATCCTAGTCAATACTTACCTCTAACCATAATGTCATTAAAACAGATTGTCTGGCTATTATCACATTATTGTTGGTGGGAGTTATATGCAAATTGATCATTTTGTGCCCAATGGTATGATAATTGTGGCACTTACAAAACACTTCTTAAAGCACTTTATTTGTTGATGAACGTTCTGGGACATTTGGAGGTCATGAAAGGTATTATATAAACACAATTTCTTCTTTTCTTTCAAAGCAGCTGAACTCAGTTTTGGAAAGTACTGAGAGCAGTTAGTTATCAGGATCCACATGCCTTTATGTGAGCGCTGAGCTTGCTTAGTGCACATTGAGCCTTAGGATATCAAACTTGAATTGACTCTAGAAATGGAGCTTAGTTATGCAGAGACTTGTGGACAGGTGTGGGGTTGCCTGCTAGCAGATGGAGAACAAGCTGACGTCACATCTTGAATAATGGAAGAAAATTGCTGAAATTAACTGGAAAGTGGGATGGAGAAGTTGTGTGTTCCTTTGTGAAAAATTGTTCAGTTCTACACTCTGATTAGGATTTGATAACTTGAATCGACAGTTGGAATGAACTTGTAGGTGATTGGAATGTTGCATATGACATATGTCAAGGAAACAAAGGTTTTTAACAATACCATTTTATTAATTAGTACACAAAAGCAAAGTCTTGTTTGAACGGGTATAAATGGGAGGCATGTTTGAGTAGATGATTTGTGCCAGAGGTCTTTATGTAACAATTGGCACATCTCCGCTATTTCATTTTCAAGAAGTGTACTTTCTTAGCACAGAGGTTCTTTTGGAATCTTTGTGGTGTATAATTTATTTGAGAGGGTTAATATTTCTCAAATGCTATCTTATGTTCCTATTGTGCTATAAAATTCCATGATTCTAACTGACATAATCATGTCTAATCAGCTCAGAAGCAGAAACTTGCACAGGCCGAGAACTAGATTACGAAGACATGATGGATGGTTTCTGATCAAATATAGATCTAGAGTGAACACATGGAGAATCTGTCAAGCAAAGAAATTGAACGAGAACTGAGAGGTTGTTCCAAGTTTAGTGAGAAGATTAAATTAGTTTTTATACGTGTGCAGTACAAAACAAGTAATAAAGCTAATATTCTTACAAATGCATTGAAATGCAGTTTTTGTATGTGCTCACAGTCTAAGTATGAAATGGCAATACATAATCATACTTGTATTTTATTGTGAAGGAATATTAATTGACATTTGACTTTTGGTGTATTAATTGAGTAAGAACAACTTAGCAGACCATCTCCAACCAGATGTTAAACAAATACTGTATCATTAAGCTAGCTGAACCTGATTTCACTTGCTGAAATAAACTAAACAAGTAAGTGCAGTCATATTCACCATTTAGTGTGAATCCATAATTATCATTCAGTAGCCAATGACCGGCTCATACTCAGTTCGTGTGAAACATTTCCATATATTTAATAAAGTAACACAAATAAAGAAAGTCATCTTGAAGATGTCTTCTCTGGCTATTTCTACATCATTGCACATTCTCTCTCTGTAAGTCAATCTTTGCCATAAACTATCAGCAGAGGAGGTGGTGGTGTAGTGGTATTGTCACTGGACTAGTAATCAAGTAGACCAAGAGTAATGCTCTGAGTTCAAATCCCACCATGGCAGATGGTAAAATTTGACTTCAATAAAAATCTGGAATTAAAGCTTAATGATAATGATGAAACCATTGGTGATTGTTGTAAAAAAACCATTTGGTTCACTAATGCTCTTTAGGGAAGGAAATCTGTATCCTTATCCAGTCTGTCCAATATGTGACTCCAGACTCACAGCAATGTGATTGACTTTTAAACAACCTCAGGGATGAGTAATAAATGCTGGCCCAGCCAGTGCCACTCACATCCTAGGAATGAATATAAAAGAAAGGAAAGATTGGGCTGCTTACATTTGCTGCTCTTCAGTTTGCTTTCTGCAAGTGTCCAAGGGTTAACTCGACCACGGATATTTATTTATTTTCTCCTCCCCCTGTGCGGTCTTTACTTGGCACGTTCACCTCACAGTACAGCCAAAAGCAGAGAGTTACCAGGTGGAAAACTGTAGAGCTAAACCAACAGTTCTGTGGTGCAGTATGCCGGAAACCCAAGGGGAAAAGATATGCTGCTAGCAATTGCCATGAACAAGTCAACTTAAGTACAAGACATTTTGTACTGATGATAACTTAAAGGAAATCAAGAAAACTCAAAAAAAATTCTCACTGGGGGAATTTCATCCCTCTCTCCTCCACAGAATTCATTTTAATATTGCTTACTTGTTTCCCCTCTCCATGGACTTCAAACTAAACTTACAAGTTGACCACAAGCATTTTTTTTTAAATTATTAGTTACGAGTAAGCCGAAACAAAGTAGCATTCATCACACACTGCCTCCTATCAAAATACCCAGGGTATTACAGAGGCCCAACATCACTTTACTGGGTGCAATGATTCACTGGACACTTTGTACACAGCCCAAGCAACAATCCATTAGAAAAAGGGCACACTTAGGTCATCCTGCCGTGTGCAGGGAAAGGCTGTGAAATAACACCAACTTGATGGTGCACAGTTCAACTGGATCACATTACACTGGAGTATCAAATTTGGATGATGCAGGCCCAATTTATGAATCAGTCCATAGACAACAGGCGCAAGATAAAACCTGCAGTAGCTTTTCTTATGTCTCCTGTTGGCCACATTGCAGGGAAGGTAATTTTTAAGAACTTTTGAGGTACCTGAGTTTTTCTGGTTACTTCCTGGATTTGCCAGTGAGTGTTGCTACACTGTGCCAGGAAAGGCAGCAGGTCAGATTACTTGTCCATCCAAACAGCAGGACTACAACAGGTGAGCCTCTGATGAGCAAAAGCTCTGCTCGATGCTCACCACCAGCTTGGAGTCAGATACTTGCCATGCTCCTTGATAGTAAGTCAGGCCAGCCAGTGTACCAGGCATCTTGGCATGATTGGCACAGAGGGCCAAAACATGAGGTATCCCTCTCCTTACACTGGCCACCAACCCACCAGGTTTTAATTGGCACTGGCCTCCAAGCACCGTGAGTAAAATTCCAGCGATGGGAGGAATCTCTTAAGTGGGCGCAATTTGATGAATAGTCAAGCATCCCGTACCTCTCATGCTGCTGGTAAAATTGCAATGGGATGAGGCTGGACAGAGAAGGGGAAAGATGACATTGGCAAGATATTCAATATTCCCTCCTGCCATTCCACTCTAAGGAGGCCATAAATTAAAGCCTCATGTAGGATAGCAAGCTAGAAATTGAGAAGGAGCATAAAAGTAACAAAGCTATCATACTACTCTTAAAGTAAAGAGTACTTCCAGGAGTGTAGACATCCTTAACATTGAAATAACAGGAGGCTTCTTGACTTGCATTCACTGCAGACAGCGGATGGAAATTCTTTCATTCAACATCAATATGCTCTGTGATATTAGCTTCATAAAGTTGAATTTATATTCCTTCTGTATTGCTTCATAAAACTAAAGATAACTATTTTATGTGTGATCAAAAACTTTGCTCCAGAAACACTAATGAGCTGCTTCTGAAATGCCATCTTTTTTATTACTGACCTTCTTGGTTATACTTTCAGTAGGAGGTAGCACAGCACGAAATAAATAAGCAATTAAGTTTCAACTTAGGAACATCCAGTGCTTACTAATTTTAAACAAATATATGTCCCTTTCTTTGAGAACTTGGAAACAATATTTTGACACCTACAGGTGCAAAGCAGGAGCATTTGACCATTCTCCATCTTCTCAGTGATGCCACACTCCCCAGTATCTCCTGCAGCTGGCCCCCTGATACAGAGGGCCATCTCTTCCCCAGGAATTCAGACACCTTCCCTCCAAGAGGGACAGTTTGCCTTGAAGAAGAGCAAACTAGTTGTACTACACGTATAACCTGCACAATGCTGCTTCATTCCCCTGCTTAGAGCAGAGGCATTTGGCAGCAGAAAGAGGAAATGTTACAGGATCCACCCAGCCATACTCTGTGATCATTCTTAGACTCATTGAACGGTAACAGCTCAGAAAGAGGCTGTTTAGGCTGTACTATCTGTGCCAGTTCTCTGAAAAGGCAATGCAGCTAGTTGCATTCTCTGCTCCTTCCCTAAACCTGCTCAGGTTCTTCTCCAATTCCCTTTCCATCGGGCTGGAATTTTACGGCCATCCTCATCGGTGTGATCTTCTGATCCTGCTGAAGGCATGTCCCTTCTATGAGTTTCCTGGCAGTGCGCAGTGCAGTCAGTGGGGAAATCCCATTGACAGTGGAGGTACCAGAAGATCCCATCGCTGGCAAACGGCGTGCTGCTTCCCATTGTGAATGTCAGTGAGAAACATGCCAGGGTGGAGGCCAGAAAATCCCTGTATTCACCTTCACCACGTTCTCAGGCAATGCATTCCAGATCCTACTCAATCACTGTGTAAATGGTTTTTCCTCAAGTCACTAATGCTTTCTTTACCAATCAGCCATGCTATAAGTTTGTTGATTTTTCTACCAATGAAACCATTTTTGTTCATGATTATGAGGGTAAGATAGGAACATGGAGGATTGTCATATCAATCTTGTCATGATTTCATTCAATAGCAGAGCAGACACAATGGGTCAAATGGCCTACTTCGGTTCCAATGTCTCCCCTCCAAGCCACTCACCACCCTGACTTGGAAATATATCATCGTTCCTTCACTGTGGATAGGTCAAAAATCTGGAACTCCCATCCTTACAGCACTACACCACTTGGACTGAAGTGGTTCAAGAAGGCAAATCACCACCACATTTTTAAGGGCAATTAGGGATGGACAATTAATGTTGATTTAGCCAGCCATGCCCACACCCCATAAACAAACACAAAAATACCATTAAGCCAGGATTTTGGATAACCAGTGTACCACAACAGGCTGCAGTGGACCAAGAAAGTCGCCTGCCACCACCACTTTGTCAAGGATAATTTGGAATGGTAATAGTTGCTGACCTTACCAGTGATGCTCACATTCCATGAGTGAACGAAAAATAATAACACTTTTTTTCCAAGCTAAAATCCAATTCCATATATGATTTATTTAGCAGAATTTACAGTGGTCATCAGAAAACTGTAGTAAATAGCTTTCTTAAATGAAGCTGGCCTTCGTTCTACTCTAATGGGTCCTGGTTGTGTGGTCTTAGGATTTATTCATGCTATACAAGTGCCAGGAAACAACTATCTCCAAGACAATCTAACCATAGCCCCCTTCATTCAATGGCATTACCATCATTCAATTTCCCATTATCATTATTCTGGAGCTTACCATTGACCAGAAACTTAACTGGACTTAGTCCTATAAATAATGTATCTACAAAAGCAAGTCCAAGACTAGGAATCCTGCTCGGAGTAATGCTCCTCCTGACTCCCCATAGCCTATTCACCATCTACAAAGTACAAGCCAGAAATGTGATGGAATAGTCTCCACTTGCCTGGATAAGTGTAGCTGCAACAACTCAAAAAGATCAACACAACCCTGGACAAAGCGACCTGCTTGATTGGCATTTCATTCACCACTTTTATTATTCATTTCCTCCACACAATGGCAACAATATGTACCATTCATAAGATACATTGCAGGAACTTGCCAAGACTCCTTCAAAACCCCTGATAGCTACCACTTAGAAGGGTAAGGGCAGCTGATAAATAGGAACACCGCTGTCCACAAGTTCCTCTCCAAGTCACTCACCATCCTGACTTGGAAATATATCCTTCACTGTTACTAGGTCAAAAATCTGGAACTCCAATCCTTACAGCACTACGCCACTTTGACTGCAGTGGTTCAAGAAGGCAGCTCACAGCTACCTTTTTAAGGGCAGTTAGGGATGGGCAATTAAAGCTGGTCTAGCCAGCGATGCCCACACCCCGTAAATCAATACAAAAATACCATCAAGCCAGAATTTCAGGGTAACAAGTGTACTACAACACAGGCTGCAGCAGATCAAGAAAGTGGCCTGCTACCACCACCTTGGCAAAGACAGTTTGGAATGGGTAATAACTGCTGGCCTTGCCAGTGATGCTCACTTCCCATGAGTGAATTAAAAATAATGACACATATTTTCCAAGCTAAAATCAGATTCCATATGTGATCTATTTAGCAGAATTTACAGTGGTCATCAGAATACTGCAGCAAATAGCTTTCTTAAATGAAGCTGGCCTCTATTCTACTCTAATGGGTCCTGGCTGTGTAATTGAAAAGAATTAGCAAAAAGACCGAATGCCACTTCCCAACAAAACATGCATCCCACGGGATTTATTGCCAAGGAACAGGAATATTGAAAGCAGATTGCAATTCAATTGTAATTTTGAGTCAATCATATTCCCATATTCCAAATATACATCTGAGCAACTGTGATACAATATGCCACTAACAATTACAGTTAATTTTCATCTTCCTTTCGCTGGTGTTTGGTTAAAAATACTTTAAAAGCCTAAATTAAAAATTTGGAATTTAGAAAGCTCAGAGACCACAGAGAATGGAACAAAAGAAACAACAATTGGGTGTTTGTTTCTGAAGCTATGGTAATATTTATTCATATCAGATGACTGAAAACCAGGGAATAGGTCAAATAACATGGGGCCCTTTATTGTTCTATACAAAAGGGAAAAGAAAACATATTTCAATGATATCATCTCACACTTTATAACTTTTGTGTACTTTGTCCAGAAACAACGAAGATTTCTGCAAGATAATTTTCATGAAGTGCGCAGACAGTGGCCATGATTTAACAACTGTGTTAGCTACCAATGCTTTCCTCACAGAAAGTTATCAGCACCCACCTGCTTTGTGAGTAGACCCACTATCACTGCCAACCTAGGCATGGAGCCACAATGGTTAGATCTGCTGTCTTCCAGTGCTAGGGGCCCGGGTATGATTCCCATCTTAGGTCAATATCTGTGTGGAGTCTGCCTCTTCTCCTCGTGTCTGTGTGGGTTTCCTATGAGTGCTCCAGTTTCCTCCCACATTAGTCAGGCTAAATTCTCCTTCAGTGTACCCGAACAGGTACCTGAGTGTGGCAACTAGGGGATTTTCATGATAACTTTATTGTGGTGTGATATGGGTTGTCTGCCAGCACATTTTTTATCTGATAATTGGGCATCTGATCTTTGCATGTACTAACCTTGGCAATTCCACCCCATCTGCTGTAGGATTGTCAATGAAAGGAGTCGCATGAACTATGCCAACAGCTTGCATTCATTCAGGATGAGGAAACACAGCACCAAAAAATCCTATGAATGAGAGGATTTCAGAGAAGGCTGGCAACATTTGGGGTGGGATTTTACGGCTCTCACCCAAGGCCAACAGATGTTTCCATTGTTGCCTCCTCACCTGCTCCAATTCCATGGCAGGAAGTGATTAAATAATCCAGGGCAATGCCAGATTGTGAATGGGTTGCTACAGATGTATGCAGAACTCCAGGTAGGTATAGTGCTGGAATAGCATTGAGTAAGAACTTCAGAGCTGTTACATGACACACCTTTTAACAGTCAGGTGTCTGAAATGATATGGTGGGAGATAGAACTATTTAAACAAACCATTAAGCTGGTCATCCAGAACAGCCCTATCCAGGGCATGTCCGTCACTCCCCCATCCACCACTGACTCCTTCTCTTCAGCTTAACCTTCAGTTTCCCAAGTCGAGACACTCTATATCCCACAGAGCACAGAGAGGTTTTAAAGAGTCACTTACCTCCTTGTTCTCCCTCAGAAGCCATGGCGCCAGGGCCCCGCTTTTCAAGATCAATACCAAATCACTTCTGCATGCCTTCCAGTTGAAGAGATGGATGCATAGGGGAGGCTGCTGAAAGACCTATTCAGCCCGCAAATGAAATTATAATGAGGGATTATAATTATTGGGTTGCCACCCACTCTGAGGACCAGGTGAATCTGAAACACTCTGACACCTGCTGCAAATTCCAATTTTGAGCTAACGTCTTATTCAGTGGGACATTGGGATTCCCGTGAGCAGCAAACAGGGCCAGTGAATTCCTCCCTATATGTCTTTTGTAAATAAACATAGAGGTGCTGTAATCTTATTAATGTACATTTTAACACAAGCAAGATTCCAATCGGTAACATTAGTCATAGATAAATGATAGTTGACTCTTTCGGCTCTTGCATTGTCATCAGAAAGAATGACTGTTTCAATGGCACAAAGTGATGTTGTGCAGCAGATGTAAAGTCTTGAAAATATGAACTAGCTTCTAAGAAATGCTTTGTACATCACCAATTCTAGTGCAAGCAAGATACCTTCTCTTCCTTCATTTTAACCTCAGCTGACTTGTGATGTAGAATAATAGCCAGCCACATCTGCTCTGTGACAGCTTATGTGATTATACTTAAATCCAACTTAGTCTTATTTCTTTTTGGATTTATTAGCATAAAATTGTATCAGCAGGTTAACATTCATGACAAATCCATCAACAATGGTTGCAAAATTAACACGTGCGAGGTATCAAACACGGTCATTTTTTGCAGCTAAAGGCAAAAAGATGATGCTAGAAAGTTAATTTACTTGATATGTGACGTCTGGTTTCTTACAGTTATGTGTGTTAATAATGATTAAAAAGGCACTGATCACACGTAAGGAATTAGGTAAACACATTATGGATTCATTTATTAACTCTAGGCACATGTAAACGAGTATACATTGGATATAAAACTGGAAAAGATCAGGGCTACAGAGTGTGTGTGCACTGATAAAAAGCAAAATTGGAGTTGAAACTGGCACATTTCCTTTCTCATGATGTCATACTACAATCTCTTAAAAGCATATTACAACTCTCCCACCTTTGTTTTTAAAGAAACGTCCCACCCATCCATAGAAGTATAACTATTTGCAATACATGTTCATATTTAGCTGTTTTTCATAGTGTACAGAACAAATAGACCTATGAATCCCTAAAGTGTAGAAGTAATGTAGAAGGGCAACACAGTGGCATTGCGGTTAGCACTGTTGCCTCACACAACCAGGGACTGGGGTTTGATTCCTGGCTTGAGTCATTATCTGTGTGAACTTCACTTGCTCTATTTATGTCTACATGGGTTTCCTCTAAGTGTTCCGGTTTCTTTCCACAGTCCAAAAGGTGTGCTGGTTCGGTGCATTGACTATGCTAAATTTTCCCTCAGTGTACCCAAACAAGTGCTGGAATGTGGCAATTTGGAAGTTTTCAAATAACTCCATTGCAGTGTTAATGTAAGTCCACTTGTAACACTAATAAATAAATGTTAAAAACTAATCTGCTTGTATGCCCTAGACCATGTAATTGTAACCTTGTTAAATATGGTATTACTTGCTCACAGTGTTTTTTAGGATTGGGATTCTCGGATGTTGTAAAATAGTTAACAATGACAATGAAGTCAATGCCACAGACATGAAAGGGTTCAGATGTGACTTTGGATTGGGTTTATGTGGAGTCAGTGGTTCTTTGTGCTGACTTGGCATGTGCGCTTGATATGCCCTGCATTTCTTGATAATGACCATAGACTGCCTCCCTGGTGAGCCTTGTCAGATTTATGCCCAAGCATGAGTGATGAAGTTGATGATGAACATCAGTTGCAAAGGTTCCTGTGTGATGACCAGTCTGCTTTTAGAAGTAACTCCTCAGGAGATGTTTAGCCTGTTCTGCCTAAGGCCAAAGTGGTCTCACATGTTTGTGAAAATACTGAATTGAATTAGACCATCCTTCATTTATGGATTTCCACAATTTCTGTAGCATGGAATCTTTCTCCATCTCTTCTTATAGCATTTGCGTTGCACAGAATAGACCAGGTTATTTTGACAGACTTGCATTCTCCCGCAATCATAACATTGCAGCAATCCTGAAGTGGCCAATTTGTCGGAACAATCAACATACTTCAATGTTGGTTATCAACTGAGTTGATAGTAGCTTTTGAAGTTGATCTGCCGTGTGAGGTCTGACTAATCCATGGATTGTCATTAGTGTGAGGTTACGGCATGTAGGCAGACCTGCAATTGTTGTGTCTGTAGTGTGCACCATGTGGAATACCTATGACACCTAGAAGGGATAATTCTCCTTGTATTCCTGGAATGTAGAATCCGTACAGTCTTGGAATTCAAAAATTGCCAGTCGCACCATTCAGTTGAGCAAAACTAAAACTTTTGTTTTTCAAGGACTGTTAATGAATTTCCTGCAGATTGTGTAAATAAGTTCCTTTTATCAGCAATTTTGCATTATTCCTTCTCCCCTACTTTCTTACTTTCTTGCAGTTGTGAATTCCATGAAGGGTGCAATCCAATTATTTGTGAGTGAGCATTGAGAGTAAATGTTGGTAGAATTATTTAGTCTCTCAAACATCACAGTTGAGCCTGCCCTAGTCTTTCCATGGATTTCCTCATACAAATAAGTCAATAGATCTCAATGGGTCAATGAGGAGGAAAGTGATTCAAAGCCAACATTGCTCTTCATAATCCAGGTAATTTTTAAGTGTTCATTTTCCCAATTTGAGTGAGATCATTGAGCTCAATTCAGAATTCATATCAAACTTATGCTTCCAAGTCTGTGTGGCTCACCAGATAAAACCTATGAGGCACGGGAGAAGCCTGAAAAATATTTCCTTTCTTTATCCTCTCAAGATCCTCTGGGATCTTGGCTTTGCAGGCAAAAGTCACTATTTGTTGCCCATTTCTAATTGCCCTTGAACGAAATATCTTGCTAGCAGATTTTAGAGGCAATTATCCATATATTGCTGTGGATCTGGAGTCACACGTAGGCCAGATTAGGCAAGCATAGCAGGTTTCCTTCCCTAAAGGACATTAGAGAATGAGAGGGGCTTTTGTGACAATCAACAGGAATTTTATAGTTACCGTAACTGAGACTAACTTTCAATGCCAGAATTATTAATTGAGTTTAAATTCCATTGGCTATAATCGTGGGAATTGAACCTGTGACCCAGAACATTAGTTTGGGCCACTGGATTACTCCAGTGACATATTAAACAAAAACGTCTATGTATTGTCATTACTAATTTGAAATAATCAATAGATAAGCAGTCATTATCATTCTAAAGTGGTTTGAAATATCAGGTTTTAGTTTATCAAAATTACCATTTCAACATTTCAGCAAAGGAATTAAATTACATTAAGTTGGTCTCCGACAACTTCTGCTATATTGTAGAGTCATAGAATCCCCACCATGCAAAAGATGGCCATTTGGCACTTTGAGCCTGCATTGACGACAATCTTACCCAGAATTCCACATATTTACCCTGCTAATCTCTCTAACATATACACTTTGGGACACTAAGGGACAATTTAACATAGCCAATCAAACCCATCTTAGATAGCTTCTGACTGATAAAGATATTACAGTGGTACAGTGATTAGCACTGCTGCCTCACAGCATCAGGAATCCAGTTTCAATTCCCAGCTTAGATTACTGTCAGTGTGGAGTCTGCATGTTCTCTCTGTGTTGCTATGTATTTTCTCCGGGTGCTCCGGTTTCTTCCCATTGTCCAAAGTTGTATGGGTTAGGTTGATTAGCTATGCTAAATTGTCCCTTAATGTCAGGGGGATTAGGGAGGGCAAATGCTAATGGGGTAGGGCCTAGTTGGGATTGTGGTTGGTGCAGCCTTAATCGTCAAATGGCCTCCTTCTGTAGGGATTCTATGATTCATTAACAATTCTCTTCAGTACAAATGGACACTTGTTCTAATTTTTATTTGAACTGGAAGTGGAAAAGAAAATCATGTCACAAATAACCAAGAGTTCAAATGAACACTAAAATTGTAATAGCTGTTTGTCTCAAAATCTTTACAAATGAAAGGATTGAATGTAAAAATCAAAAGAGATGTCAGTGGTATTTTTGGCTTTAACTTGTGAAAAAAAGACCTATATAACTTATCAGACAATCAGTTCTTTATACTGACAGAGCAAGCTGCCCCTTCCGTAGCAATAAAATTGTAGCTCAAGTTACAAGCTGAAATCCAAATTATATCAGCATAATTTCAACCCATTGGCCAAAATCACAAAGTGAATAAAATTATGATTTAAAGGAAATCTGCCTTCAATAATTGTAAAATGACAGGAAAACCCTTTGATGAGAAAGACCATTCTCCTGCAAAGACTACTATATTTAACTCAAAGAAACCTTATAGTGCAGAAGAAGGCCATTTGGCCCATCAAGTCTGCATCAACAATAATCACACCCAAGCCCTGAACTTGAAACCCCACATATTTACTTGGTAATCTCTCTAATATACATATCCCAGGACACTAAGAGACAATTTAACATGGCCAATCAACCTAATTTCAATTTCTACTCCTGTCATTTAATCAAGGAATAGCACTGAGACTGCATGAATAAGTAAACAAATCAATACCTTTGATTCACTGCTATAATATTGGTGGCCATGATGTGGAGATGCCGAGATTGGCCCAGGCTAAGCACAATAAGAAGCCTCACCACACCAGGCTGAAGTCCAACAGGTTTATTTGGTAGCACAAGCCACTAGCTTTTGGAGCACTACCTTGATGAAATCCAGTTGTGTCATCTTATCTGATGAAGGGGCAATACTCCGAAAGCCACTGACTTGTGCTACCAAATAAACCTGTTGGACTTTAACTTCCTGTGGTGAGACTTCTTGCTGTATAATATTAGTGTGCATTATTACCAAATTTTGCATGTCAAAGTAATGACATGAATTAAAAACAGATGGATCATGTGAAGGCTGTCAACTCCCATCCCATGCAAACATTTCTGGAGTTCTGATCATTGTAAGTTTTGATACAATCTCAGATCTAGACAGTAATCTGATAGCAGAGCCACCAGTGTTCAACTTCCCTCAAAAGTGTTGGCCTGCACTCAACAGGATATACATACTCAAGGACATTACACTCCCTCCACAAGTGGACTTTGAAGGACTGACCAACATGAGACTACTATAACCCAAGTCAGACCATTCATCAGATTGTGAATGAAGGTACCCAATGAACATCTGAACCAGGATCACAACCTAACAGCTCAGAGTGCTGTGACTTTGTTTTTTTAGTTGGACTTAAACTTGTAAAATTGCAAGAAGCTTTATGCAAGAAAAAGATTCAGAATTTGCCATAAGGTATGGCTACAGACAGAACACATTGCTCATCAGCTGCCAATCTATATCCCTATATGGGATGATATTCTCCATCTGGAAATCTCTCTTAGAATCATTCGATAATTCAGAATAAAATATGGTTGGCAATTTCTGCTCCTGTTTGCATCGGGTGGGTTTGGCAATGAGAGCAGGAAATACCTCAAGAAGGCCAAAGTCATATTTCACATCTACGTTAAAGCAAGAAGCGATTATTAGTAGCAGGCCACTCCATTAGTGGCAGGCCACTTTTGCACCTATCAATGTCAGGAACATTGTTGCAATAAATTAGCCTGTCACTATCAGGCCCATATGTTGGAATTATACTCCACATCAAATAATGCATCCGTGGCAGTGTGATGTCAAAATGCCATGAAGCACAACTGGAGTTAGAAAGCTATAAACTAGCAAAGAACCCAGGAGTGCATGCAGTGCTCAGAAAGGAGACCATTAAGCTAGGGTAGTGCCAAGTGGTGCCAGGGTAATGCCACAATAATGTCAGGGCTGCTGGGATAATGCCAGCAAAATTTCAGCAAATTAGCACCAGGGGTGCTAATCAAATGCTAGGGTATTAGACTATAAGGCTATAAGACCATAAAACATAGGAGCATAATTAGGCTACTCGGCCCATTGAGTCTACTCCACCATTCAATCATTTCTGATATCTTTTTCAACACCCTTCTCCTGCCTTTTCCCCATAATCCCTGATTCCCTTATTAATCAAGAACATATCTTGATCACCAGTGGTGACAAGTTAATGCCAGGATTATGCCAAGGTAATGCCAGTGTAATGCCAGGGTAATGACAGGGTAACGCCATAATGTCACAGGGTGACAACTTGATGCCAGGTGGGTGCTGGTGATGATGACTCTTTCTGGTCTGCTCACTGTGCACTGGAGTGGCTATTAAAAATGCTGCCTGGTCATTGATTTACAAAGTTGTTGGTGGGGCGGGTGATTCAAAGATTGGCCACTAGCTAAAGGACTCAGAACAACTGCCTTATTTTCCCCATGATAAGGGATAAAGCCACCATTGACATCAGTGGACTCAATCCACCCCCCCCCCGCCCCCCCCACACACACACACACATGCTGAGGTTGGTCTTTGCTAATATCAGCAAAAAAAAATTATCTTGCATCTAGCATTGGCCTTAAACTCCCCAGGCTCTGAAGTATTCCACCATCATTTAGTAACTTGGATATCCTGATTCTGTTTCAACATGCTTGCCTGCTAGGAACCTCTTCTACTTCCCTTCGTACATAAGTAATGCCATGACTTCTGCTATCCAGATGCTGATGCACTATCAACTGATTGGTATTAGTCCCACAATATCTGTTCTGCCGTTTACTAAGGAAATGTGCATTGTTTATTATACTGTGCTGTTTCTCATTGAACTCAATTTGATTTAGATTTGCCTGTGGACAGATGGAAATGCAAATTAGGAGAGTGAAAATTACCCCCATAATGAGACCAACAATGAAAGTAACTAATGTCTATTGACAATTTCTGTGCAGCTATAATGTATGCTTTGGTATGCATTTATTTTTCTATTAATGAGCTCCATGATTGTACAATATCAGCTAAATGCAACACAGACATTGAGAATCTGAGCCAACAATGAAGGTTCTAAAATCAACATCTGATGCTCCTTCTCTGGTTCCAAGATGTGGTCCTCTGCAACACTCATCTAAGCCTCAGAGAGTCTCTTCAGTCATTTTCCAGGGTTCAGTAATAATTCTCTTCTCGATGTTGTTAAATCTGCTCACATATTACCAAAAAACAATTAAGAATAATTTCATAAGCCAGGTCACTTCAGCCTCCAAATGAGCCATCTCGGAAAGTCTCGGAGTACCTCTTATATGTGATACCTGAAACCCCTGGAATTTGTCACGATCTTGTGGGGAGGGTGAAATGTCTCCCATTTTCTTTCACTCCAAAGCTGACCATAACAGATTTTCTTATAGAATCATAGAATCATAGAAATTATGTGTTTTATTAATTTTGTAAAAGTTCCACTATTTCTGCTTTTAGATTGTGAATAAGTAGTTAGACAGATTTTCTTAGGTTAAACAAAGAACAAAGTAAATTTATTGAAACTATTCACTGAACTATAAAAAATGTTAATAATACCCACCATTCATACACCACATGCATTGATCTGGGGCCCACACACACAACAGTGCAGATGGCAAATTAAGAGGATAGGCCGATAGAATTTTTACGGTGCATGAAACATAAAAACAGAATATACCATTAGCTGTCCCTTCACTGTGACTCCAGTTGCAATTGTCTTTCTGGGTGCATTTGTACGGAATATATTTTTACATTTTATTCTCAAAAGGCCTCAGTTTGTAATGGGCTTCTCTTCTCAGGATGGTTACTTTGCAAAACCGGGCACAACACTTCCGAGAGAGAGAGGTGAAGAGGATAAAAAGCTGTTGTAGCCTGTATCCTCTACAGCATTGTCTTTTGTTCTCTCTCCTGCTTGGTTAGGGGTCCTTAAACATATCTAATTTCCTGTCAAGTCCAGAGAAATTTTATTAGCACAGTTTGCTGCAGTTATTGTTTCAGAACAGTTAGTTGTATTTTGATGTCTTATCTGAGAAACGTTTGAAAGTCTCAAGGTGGTGCACAGCCAAAAGGAGATGCAGTTTTTCATACTCCTCAGTGGATTGAAAGTCTTTTTTCCCTGATTCCACTCTATGGAATGCAGAGTTGTGTGTATTGTAGCAATTTGGGCAGTTTCATCATTGACTTTTAGAGAGTTCCAGATTTTTTCTTAATTCAGTCAGAAGAATAAAAATGAGAAATTATATCTTTAAAAAAAAATCACATGCTTATAACAAATTGCACAAGGTTCTTCCCAGGATAGAGAAAGCAAACATTAAATAATGAGAAGAGATTAAATGAACTGAATCGTATTCCCTGGATTTTTTTTTGCATGCATGATTTGTGCGTTTCACTTTTGTGCATAAGGCATTTGACCTGAGGATCCAGAGGTCAGGTTGGCAGCGCAGAAGCTGTGGACTGTCCTGAATCTATTTAATCAAGACCGTTCTTGCCGTGGAAGTTCAAAGCCTGCTATTTGATAGGTGGGGTTTCTCACTAGAAAAATCCAGACCTCCTGTGTTTCCTATTCCTCAATCAAGGATATGTCTGCTAATTGATTGTGTTCAGGAAGGTTGCTCCATTTGGGGTACTATGGATGATTTCAACCAACCTGTGGATATTCGTCAGTAAGCATATGTGTAGCCACGTGCTGTTTGCAAGTACAGGAAACCAAGGGAAGGGGTGTTGAGTGGAAAGTTTCAGTTACGATGCACATCATTGCATTCAGTTGAGCAAAGATCAAAGAAAATTACAGCACATGAACAGACCCTTCAGCCCTCCAAACCTGCACTAACCATACTGCCTGACTTAACTAAAACCTCCTACCATTCCAGGGACCATATCCCTCTATTCCCATTCGATTCATGTACTTGTCAAGGCACCACATAAAAGTCACTACCATATCCTCTTCCATTACCTCCCCTGGCAACAAGTTCCAGGCACCCACTACTCTCAACATAAAAAATCTGCCTCACACATCTCCTTTAAACGTTGCCCCTCACACCTTAAACATATGCCCTTAAACTTAAGTGTCAACAAAATATGTGTGTGATGACCTTTGTCAGATAAGTGTACAGTAATCTGCTGAGGAGCTTAATAAGTCAAGTGCTAAGCTTCAGAGTATTGTAGTAACAGTGCCCCACGTAGGTCCGGCAAGTAGGCTGTTTCTGTTTTTAACCTTTATTGCTTTTTTTTTCAAATGTTTCCAGAAGAACAGAATCCTATCTAGCATTACTCACAAATATGTTGATTTAGGATCATGCTTTAGCTTTTGGCCACCTACATAGACATGCTGTTCTTTGTTGGCCCTTGCATTGTGGAGGTGGAATACACTGGAAATGGTTTTATAGGGATTTAATATGAGACACCATGTGCTGCAGAGCTCTGTCAACTTTTTAGCATCTTTGTTAAGGATCTTGCGCAGAAGTATGGAGTGTGGGTGGCACAACAAATGTTATTAGCACAGATAAACTTGTGATTGTTGGATGACAATTTGTTTACAGGATTGGGGAGAGCACTGAACCCTGTGGTTGGCTTGCCCTCTCTATGCATTTTCTCCGTTGTCCAACACTATCTGCTGTGAAGGCATATTTCAACAGCTGTTCTATTCCAGGTTGGAAGCGTTGTGGACAGCTTTAAAAGCAGGCTACTGTGCCACACAGTGAGCTCCAGTAGCACTGTGCCTATATTCAAGTTCTTTTGGGAGTCATTTCCGATGTAGGTGGTGAGTGCCAAAGCTTGATCGCATGTGCTGTGCCCCTTAGGAAACCAGATTTGTCGACATTAAGAGTTGTCTTTACTTCCAAAGGTATGCAGTGCTCAATAAGATGCTGAAAGACCTTGAAGCACACGAAAAGTAATAACATCAGTTAACTGCTGGCCACTAAAGAGAAATCTTTCCCGGTTTGGTAATGATTTTTGCCATATGTCTCACCTTTGGGAGTGGGTTTGAGCTGATGATTATTATGTAGAATTGAGTCAGCTAGGCATGAACACAGGGGCTGAGACATTTCAGGAATTCTGGTGCAAGGTTCCATATCCCGCAGCTTTGCCAGTTTTCAGGCCCTTTAATGTTTTCTTCAGTTCTGCGAGCTGCATTCTGCTGACATTGTTTTGTTCAGTTTGTTGCTTTTTATTTTCTTTGCCAAACATGTCCTGGCTGCATGGAGCAGATTACTGGCAATCTGGTTTGGGGTGACTGATGGGCGAATTAATGTAGTGACGTTTGGGCTACTCCAAGGTGGCAAATCAGATTCCAGCACTTCCAACTGAATTAAGTGAACTCAAGCCCGGCTGTCATTTCATCCCATCTGGTGCCATGTGTAACATTTGGTGATTTGATGAGATGGTCTGCTCCATCAGAGTCACCATGTAATTCACATTCCTTTAGGAGTACTGCATTCCCTGCATCAAGATCTGGAATGTAGACCAATAGCTATGAGGGATAGCTGCGCAAGCAGCTTTATGAATGGTATCACAAAAGTGCTTATATGATTTTTCCACAGATATATTCTGAATAGGTATAGTTATTGTCTATCCAGAAAACAAGAAGACACAACATATCTACCTCAACCTGGTTAGCTTTTATACATTTTTTATTTTGTTTGAAAGGGGACAAAGGTTTTACCCCGACGTTCCTGACTAGCCATACCTCATACCAAAGAACAATCTAGAACCAGTAGGGACCTCGCTATCTTGAAAGAGACACTAATGCTCTCTGAGATGGCAAAAATACTGAAGACATGCACCAACACCCTTGACATTTCTTGGTTTAACCATAGAGATGGTGACCGGAATTTTACCAGCATACGGCCCAGATTGTGGAGTGGGGTGAAGCTCACAGAACAACATTCTCTGTTGGCCTCAGGTTGGATTTTACAAACCTCGGCTGGGCAAGGCGGTAAAATTCTGGTACGTATGTTTGCAGGAAGAAAAGAGACCTTGACTTCTCTACTGTACCTTTGAAGATTCCAGACCTGGGAAAATATAGCTGTTCAAAATCCAGGAGAAGAAGTGGGAGTTATGCCATATAACTTCCCCCAAACTGCTGGAACACAGAACATTGCCATTTGGAACTGAATTCAGACAGTCTACCAATGCACTGTCCAACAAGATTCTCAGGGGGTTTGACAAGATAAATGTGAGAGGTTGTTTCCCCTTATGGGAGAATCTCGGACCAGAGGGCATAATCATTTAAGACAAAGATGAGGAGGAATTTATTCTCTCAGAGATTAGTGAATCTATACAATTTTTTTTTAACCACAGAAAACTAGATGTTGCAGCATTAAATATGTTCAAGGCTGAGAGAGACAGATTTTTAATCCGTAAGGGAATCAAGGATTATGCGGATAAGATGGGAAAGTGAAGTTAAGCATTATCTCATCAGATCATCATGATCCCTTTGAATGGCGGAGCATATTCGATTGGCCAAATGACTTACTTCTGCTCCTTTGTCTTATGGTCTACAGCCTATTAGCCATTTGATTCTGGACTCTGAACTCAAATGAAATCATAATTGTTATTTTTATCATGTCTTTGCCCTGTGCACCTTTCCTTCCCTTACCCCTCTTTAATTGCGTGAATGCAAAAGGGGTGGACATTGCAAAACCCCTTCCTTCATTTTGTATGTGTGTAAAATAAACTAATCTGCATTGTTGTATATATCTCACCAATTTGATTGAGATTTTTGAAGAGATGATAAAGAAAATTGAAGAGAGAAGGGCTATGGATGGAGTTTATATGGAATTTAGTAAGGTGTTTGACAAGGTCCACGTGGCAGATTGTTATAAAAACCAAAATCATTGGGATTCAGACTGGGATAGTTAGATCGATACAGAACTGGCTCGATTATGGAAAACAGAAAGTAGCAATGGAAGGATACTTTTCAGAATGAAGATCTGTAGCTAATGGTGTTCTGCAGGGATTAGTGCTGAGACTTCTGTTGTTTGTAGTGTATATAAATGATTTGGAGAAAAAAGTTGGTGGTCTGATTAGTAAGTTTGTGGGTGACATGAAGATTGGTGGAGTTGCTGATAGTGTCAAGGACTGTCAGAGGATACAGCGGGATATAGATAGATTGGAGACTTGGAGACTTGTGCAGAAATGGCAGATCGAGTTTAATCTGGACAAATGTGAGATGAGGCATTTTGGAGGATCAAATTTAGGTGTGACATATAATGTAAAAGAAGAAATCTTAGGAACATTAACATACTGAGGATCAGGGCATTTAGGTCCATAGTTCCCAAAAAGTGGGAACACATGATCTATAATCACCAAAGCAATTAAGAAGACATTTGACATACTTGCCTTTATCATTTGGCACGTTGACTACAGGAGTTGGGAAATTATGTTGCAGCTATGTAAAACCTTAGTTAGGCCGCATTTGGAGTATCATATGCACTTCTGGTCACACACTACCAGAAGAATGTGAAAGCTTTGGAGAGAGTGCAGAGAAGATTCACCAGAATGTTTTCTGGTCACAGGGATGTTGACTATGAGGAGAGATTGAATAAACTAGGATTGCTTTCACTGGAAAGATGGAGGCTGAGGGGAGACCTGATAGTGGACAATGGACAATGGGAAACCTGGTGATGTGGTATATCTGGATTTCCAGAAGGCATTTGACAAGATCCAACACCAAAGACTGCTGCATAAGAAAAGGTGCATGGTGTTACGGGTAATGTATTAGCAAGGATAGAAGATTGGTTAACTAACAGAAAGCAAAGAGTTGGGATAAATGGATGTTTTTCTGGTTGGTGATCAGTGATTAATGGTATGCCTCGGAGATTAGTGTTGGGATCGCAATTGTTTACAATTTACATCGACGACTTGGAGTTGGGGACCAAGTGTAGTGTGCCAAAATTCTCGGATGACACTAAGATGAATGGTAGAGCAAAATGTGCAGAAGACTCGGAAAGTCTACAAAGAGATATAGATAATCTAAGTGAATGGATGAGGGTCTGGCAGATGGAGTACAATGTTGGTAAATGTGAGGTATCCATTTTGGTAGGAATAACAGCAAAATGGACAAATATTTAAATGGCAAAAAATTGCAGCATGTTGCTGTGCAGAGAAATCTGGGTGTCCTTGTGCAGGAATCTTAAGCAGTTGATTTGCAAGTACAGCAGGTAATTAAGAAGGCAAATGGAATTTTGTCCTTCATTGCTAGAGGGATGAAGTTTAAAAACAACAAGGTTATATGAGGTGCTGGTGAGGCCACACTTGGAGTACTGTGCACAGTTTTGGTCTCCTTACTTGAGAAAAGATATACTGGCAGAGAGATTCACTATGTTGATTCTGGAGTTGAGAAAGTTGGCTTATGAGGAGAGAGACTGAGACTATTATGAGTGGTCAAGTAAGTGGAACTGAGTCCATGGAAAGATCAGCCATTATCTTATCGAATGATGGAGCAGGCTCAAGGAGTCAGATGGCATATTCCTGCTCCTAGTTCTTCTGTTCTTACAGAGGTTTCCAAAATTATGAGAGGCTTAGACATGGAAGACTATCCATGTAGAGTCTGCATGTTCTCCCTGTCTCTCTTTGGATTTCTTCTAGGTGCTCCAGTTTTCTCTAAGACGTGTAGGTTGGGTGGATTGGATACGTAAATTATTCCTTAGTGTCTCAAGATCTGGGGATTACATGGGGTTACAGGAATAAGGCCTGGATACGATGCCTTGTTGGGAAGTCGGTGCAGAACAAATGGGCTGAATGGCCTCCTTCTGCACTGTAAGGATTCTATGATTCTATTATCTATTATGATTTAACTATCCTTGAAGGATGAGGCCAAATAAACTCAAAGGTTTCTCTTCTCATCAAAGTGATGGAATCTGCGCTCCCTGATCGTTTGAAGATAGAATTACATTTTCTGATCAGACTTAGAAGGGGAAGTTATATGTGGGAGTTGGACCTAGTTTTTTTTTGTCATTCAGTCATTTGACAGCGATTATTGCTGCTGTCAGTTATGGGATATGCTAACTTTTTCCAGGCAACAAATAGAAATACCAAATATCAGAGAGTTAACCGATCAGTGATAAATGTACACAGCTGCTGCCAGAAAATAGTCTGAGCTGACCCCTATATCCTACAATCCAAAACTAGAACCCATCATCCTCAAAGATACCTCAAGTACACCTTAATTTTACCAAGTTAATTTTGTTCCTATGACACACAACTCTTTTTCCCCTTAACGTAAGTTGATTCATAGTCGTGTTACATAAAATGACAACATGCAATATTTGCATTCAAATTTAGAACTTGTGAGCTCTTTAGGATAGATTTTTCATTGAGTTATTCTCATTGGCAGCTTTCTGATTTGTACGGATGGAAAAAGAGTGCATTTCATTGGTTGCCTTCTGCCCCTTTGCATCATGCAATTTCCTGGTAAACCTACATCAACACTCATACATTTTTGGTGCAACGTTGTCATTGGCTGAAGAAAAATGTGCGGGAGTAAACTATTCGGCCCCATAATCTTGTTCTGCCATTCAATAATACCATAGTTGATCATTAACTCCATTTTCCCGCCCAATCCCATATGCCTTGATTCCCTTAGAGTCCAAACTAAGTCCCCATTTCATACCACCCCCTAATTAACCCTGTCATAGCCCCTACTCAGCACCCCCCACCCCCGACTCAGGCCATACTGCCTTGGCACTGCCCCTTTTGGCACTGCCAGGGTGTCAGGTAGACACATGCCAAATGGACATTGCCCAGCCATGTTTCCAGCCACCAGGAACGTCTCTGGCCTGTTGTGGAGGGAAGTAATGATTCTCACAAGGCTCATGCCGTGTCTAAAGTTTGGAAAATCAAGGGAACTGGGAGAATCCGGTGTCAAATAGGCTAAACATATTTAAATTCTACTTTAATAATACTTAGAGATTTTGTTTTCTTTTATGGGATTTGGACATTGGGACTAAAAAGGATGAGAAATCAAAATAATCGATATTTGCCTACAGAGTCGCTTTAGTAATGCCCAAAACATTTTCTGAAAGCTGCATTTGCCAATTACTGACTTTATCATCTTGTTTATATTTAATGTTTGCTCTGTACTTCTTGGTGCATTATATCCTTTTATGTATCATATTTTATTTAACTACAAATAAATATTTCACTTGCTTTAATCTGAATGAAATTTGGCCTTTATTCAATATCCACCTATTCAATGTAGGGAACTAACAATTTCCAAAGAGGAAGAAAAGCTTTTGAAGATTTTTTTTTTATTTTTATCACTATAGTAAGACAAATAAGTGGAATCAGTCAGTATCCTGATGCTTAGTTAAATCATGGCTTGGTTGGAATTGATAGATTGGCTGGTTTTTGGGATGCCTACTGTTATGTTTTCGTGAACCTTTTAATGTCATATACTACTTAAAATCACTTTTAATCTCTGATATATAGAATCGCCAAGTGTGGCTTGGTTGTTCCACTACTGGCCAAGCTGATGGGTCCTAAAGATTATAATTGCTAGACTGGATATGCAGCAGGTGATGAGGGAACCAAAGCATCATAAGACACAGGAGCATACTGAAGCCACTCGGCCCATCGAGTCTGCTCCACCATTCAACATGGCTGATACTTTTCTCACCTTCATTCTCCTGCCTTATCTCCATAGTCCCTGATCTTCCTAATAACCAAGAGGCTATCTATCTCTGTCTTAAAAACACTCAATGATCTGTCTTCCCCAGCCTTCTGCAACAAAGAGTTCCACAGATTTACGACTCTCTAGCTGAAGAAATTCCTCCACATCTCTGTTTTAAAGGATCATCCTTTTAGTTTGAGGTTCCAGTTTTTCCTAGTATTGGAAACATCCTCTCCCCATCCACTCTATCTAGGCCTTGCAGTATCCTATAAATTTCAGTAAGATCTCCCCTCATCCTTCTAAACTCCACCAAGTACAGACCCAGAGTCCTGAACCGTTCCTTGTATGACAAGCTCTTCATTCCTGGGATCATTCTTGTGAACCTCCTCTGGAACTTTTCCAAGGCCAGCACATCCTTCCTTAGACACAAGAAGGAAAAACATACCTGACCTCATCCTCACCAACTTGCTTGCTGCAAATGTTTCTGCCCCTGATAGTAGAGGTAGGAGTGACCACATACAGTCTTTTTGGAGATGAAGTCCCACCTTTACATTGAAGATACTCTCCATCGTGTTGTGTGGCACTACCAATGTGTTAAATAGGATAGACTTTGAACAGATTCAGCAATTCAAGTCTGTGCAGCCATGAGGTAATATGAGTCATCAATAGCAGAGTTATACTGAACTACAATTTATAACCTTGTGGCTTCATAGCATATCTCTCACCCTAGCATTGCCACCAAGTCAGGGGAACAACATTGGTTCAATGATAATTGCAGGAAGGCATGCCACAAACAGCACCAAGTATATCGAAAAATGAGATGTCAGTTCGGTGAAGCTACAACATTGGACTACTTGCATGCGAAACAGCAAAAGTTCAGAGTGAAGCAATTCCCCAACCAATGGATCAAACCTAACCTCTGCAGTCTTGCTATATCCAAATGTAAATGGTGGTGGAAAATTAAACAACTCACTGGACGACGAGCCTCCAGAAATAACGCCATGCTCAACAACAGGGGAGCCCAACACATCAGTGCAAAGGACAAGGCTGAGGTATTTGTTACAGACTTCAGCCAGAAGTGTATAGTGGATGATCCATCTCAGCCTCCTCTGAACATCTCCAGCATCATAGGTGCTAATCTTCAAACAATTCAATTCACTCCACATGATGTCAAAAAATGGCTGAAGATATTGGACACTGCAAAAGCTGTACACTAGTTCAGTATTATGGTAATAATATTACAGAACTGTGCTCCAGAGCTTTGCATACCCCTATGTTCCAGTACAGCTACAATATTGGTATCTATCCTGCAATGTGGAACATTGCTCAGTATTTTTTTTTTTTTTAAGCAACAC